>JASDDO010000019.1:255551845-256801845 GCA_030015575.1 Agapanthus africanus | reverse complement strand
GGCTTTGATCGTTGGCGTCGTAGGGTAAGGAATTACCAGCCAAGGATGGGCCGAGCAGGGTTGCTGCTCGGTGGCCTCTTGGTGAGGACTTTGATCCTTGGCGTCGTGGGGTAAGGAATTACCAGCCAGGGATAGACCGAGCAGGGTAGCTGCTCGGCGGCCTCTTGGTGAGGGCTTTGATCCTTGGCGTCATAGGGTAAGGAATTACCAGCCAAGGATGGACCGAGCAGGGTAGCTGCTCGGTGGCCTCTTAGTGAGGGCTTTGATCCTTGGCGTCGTGGGGTAAAGAATTACCAGCCAAGGATGGACCAAGCAGGATAGCTGCTTGGTGGCCTCTTGGTGAGGGCTTTGATCCTTGACATCGATGGGTAGTGAACTACCAGCCAGGGATAGACCGAGCAGGGTAGTTGCTCGGTGGCCTCTTGGTGAGGGCTTTGATCCTTAGTGCGGGAGGGCATGGAGAGGCCTGCTAAGGATGGGCTGAGCAGGGTAGCTGCTCGGTCTGCCGAGGTTCTGGTTCGTGAACATCGGGAAGAGTAAACGTCGCGGACGACACATGTCATGAACGCATGGGGGAAGGCAATGCGTTTAGAAGAGCTGTGTCGTTTCGACTTCGGATCACCAAGAAAGACGGGAGATCCGCCGCGTGGCGGTACAGTAGTGGAAGGGACGAACGACTGTTGGACTCTCGGGGGAGCCGTGGGGATATAAAATGGTGGGTGTGTTGATCACTCTTTTCTTCATCCCCAAAACGTAAGAATGGACACTTTCCCCTTCACCATCCCCGAGATCGTCTCTTTCGAGGACATGTACCTGTACGACCAGCTGTGCTCCTTGGAGATGCGGCAGGCGGCGATCCGGCGGGTTGAGGATCACATTGGCCGCCTGCTCCCCCGGCGATCGCCCCTTCTCCAGCTGCTCATATACTCCATCTGGAGGGCATCGCCGGGGCTGCACAACCCCTTGTCCAAACTGCTGAAGGACGAGGCGGTTGGGAAGCTGAGGTCGCTATGTCGTCTTGTCCTGATCTCGATGAGTCGGCGGGATCGCTCGGTGGCACTCGTCCTCGAGTGTTACCAATTGAGACATCTCGCCGATGGGTGCCCGCCCGTGGAGCTTTATGGCCCGTCCGTAGCCACAAGGGTTCGCGGACAGCATCAGAGGCAGAGGTCCGAGGCGGCAAGGGATCGGCTGGTGGAGATTTCCTCGGAGTATCACAAGGAATACTTCTTGCAACCCCTTCCCCCGCTGCTGTAATTTTTCTTTTTCTTTTTTTCATGTAATGTAAGGCTGAGGAGCCTATAATACCTTTTTGCATCAATAAAATTCTTCTTTTCTGCAATGCTATATCGCGTCCTTCTTATTGCTTAAAAGAACTTAGAAGAATTTAGATCGCTTCGTTGAAGAACCCAAGTAGTGGTCTGCTAAGGATGGACCGAGCAGGGTAGCTGCTAGGTGGATCCGAAGGCTCAGTCTAACCTTCCTTGGTTCGTGAACATTGAGGGGAGCGACCGTCACAGGCCGCACGTGTCAGGGACGCTTGGGGGAGGTGTAAAGTTTAGGGAAGTCGCGTCAGTTCTGCTACGTGGCGGCGCGGAACTGGAGCGATCTTGGCGGATCCCAGGATTCGCGCCCATGCGCGCGTGAACCCGGGTCTTTCAGGATTCTGTTTTAGGTTATAAATAGAGAAGGAGACGGCGACTCCTTCGGCATCGCTTTCTTTTGAGATGACCAACCGCATGTATTCGATCGAAGAGATCATCACCCTCGGCAACATCTTCGTGTACGACCAATCACTGGATGAGGTTGGGTACCGGGGAGTGATTCAGCGCCTCGAGGATCATGTCGGCCGGCGTCTCCCTCGGCGGTCGTCCCTGCTTCAGTTGCTGATGTACGCAATTTGGAGGAGGTCCTCGGGGTTGGATCTCTGGATCTCCTCCTTTTGGTAGAGTGGAACTTTCTGAAGCCCACAGACGGCGCCAACTGATGGATCTCTGGATCTCCTCCAACTCAATCTCAGCCGTCCATCAGCGCTCGCAGCAGATCAACGGAAGATAACATCTGAAGGAGATCCAGAGATCCATCAGTTGGGGTTAATGATGATGCTCGATATCGGTGACTCCCCAGATAATGACACGTGGCAGATGACGTGTCCCAGAGCTTACAAGAAAAGATCAAGAACGTGGCGTTGTGATCACACCCCGGGTCTCCGACCCGGGGTTGATCCCAACCTTCAGTGGCCTTCCAGACCATCCCCCCAGTTCGCCTCCGAGCTATCACAGAACTAAGACGTCTCGGCCTCCCGCTCGTTCCCGAGCCTCCCGCCGAGCTCATCTTTCTCGGTCTCGCCGACCGACCCACAGCATCGATCACAGGCGCCTCCGTCCCGACTCCGCGAATCTCGCCAGGCGCGAGATATCCGCTGCCCATGATCCCGCGTTCCACGCCATCACGATCCCCTATTAACGAGCCTGTCTCGTCATTAATGGAGAATCCCGCCTATCACACGGGCGTGACGCCAGGGGCGTAACGGCTGGCGTGAATCTCGCGCCCACCTGCCCACGGCTGCCGCTATATAAACCCCTCTCTCAGACGACTCAGGTAAGCCATTTTCACTCCAACAGGCCGTTACTCTGCCAAAATACCCCGTCTAACTTGATCGTCGGAGGGTCCTGTGGCACAACCACCCCGGGACTTCTTTGCAGGTAGCTCGGCCTCAACCACACAAACCCATTGAGATCCACACGCTCCAGGAGGCAACCCTCAAATTCAATCTCAGTCGTCCATCAGCGCTCGCAGCAGATCAACGGAAGATAACATCTGAAGGAGATCCAGAGCTCACACACTCCAGGAGGCAACCCTCCAACTCAATCTCAGCCGTCCATCAGTGCTCGCAGCAGATCAACAGAAGATAACATCTGAAGGAGATCCAGAGCTCCATCACCTTCCATATCAGTGGTCTTGCAATCCCAGTCCAAACTTCTTAACGCCATCATTTCTGCCAAAGTTGACGACTCTCGATTCCCCATCTCTCCTTCTAGCTCTTCCATTTATGAAAAAAGATGTGAGTGGCAATGAGCAAAAGAATATTGAAACATGACTCTTTGTTATTTCACCGTCATGGGATTTTAGTGCTAACATAATTAGTTTATGGTATTTTAGTGCTAACATAATTAGTTTAAGATATCTGGCTTAGTGAAAGACGACACTAGTTGAGGGTATTTTAGTGTGATTTACTCAATCTGCTTAATCCGAATTTTGCTTATTCTCTCTCTCCAAATCACCTTTTTTGGAGGGAAAAATATATGTTTTTTAATATGCCCCCTTATACATTGGTATTTTGCAAAACACCCCCTAAAACTATATATTCTGAAATACACCGCTCAAACTTCCCCGTTAATCAAAAACACCCCTTTTCTTAAATTAATTAGGATTAACAATTGGATTAGAGCTAGTATGATGGATTGGAAGATGAAAAGTCTTATGTACCATCAATATTATTTAATAATCTCTCTCTTTAACTCTTTCTAATACAAATATAAAATCATTAGAAGGTCAAACTTGTCATTTTAGATTTTTAACTGAGATTTCTAACGGAGTTAGGAGGATAATTAAATATAGGGGCCAATTTAGTTTAATTTATTTAATTAAGAGTTTTAGGGATGTATTTAAAAATATGAAGTTTTAAAGGATGCTTTTAAAAATAGCAATATTTTAGTGGGGCCATATTAAAAAATCCCAAAAAACATAAGGGGTATCATGGAGCGTTTCTGGAACATAAAGGGTACACCCTCAAACCTTTGTGGGGTTTAATTAGTGAAATTTATAACTATTATTACTAGAATGTATGGCCATCTGTTCTTTAATGACATATTCCACCCTCTAGAAGAATTCAATAAACCATCCTTACAAGAATGTTAAAAGTTGCAAAACACTAAGAAAAAATTACCTGTAAATTGCAACTCAACTGCTATTATTTCAATTTTATAATAAATATTTGCATTCTCATTTGTATTTAGACTGTTTTGCCAACCACAAAATTTATATCGAGTATAAGATTTTTGCAACAAAAATCGAAGACAGCTAAATAACGGTTTGGGGTTAATTGAAATTGGCTAAATGGCAGGAAATACTCATAACATTTACCACAGGAAATATCCATGACTTTCTAAAGCCACCACTTTGCCCATCTCAATTTTAATTGATTCTTAAAATACCCTTCATTTAAATATTTAATTAAAATATTTATATCAAGAGTTTATTGAAATGCCTCCTAAAATTCTATGCAAATTTGATGCACTTTTATTATTCTTCGATATTATCTACATCTGTCATATTTCTTTATGTTTTTTTTAAATACAACATCATGATGGTTAATTTTGATAGAAATCGATAAAAAAAAATATAAGCATCCTCACAATCCTTTCTTATTCCTTACATGCTTTCGAATTCTCAAAACAAAAATTGTTTGATCGAGTTAGGATTTCTTATAAGATTTGATTGATTTTGGTGTTCTTTTTTGTAATTGTTGATTGATTTGGTTTTTTTATGTTAAGATTTGCATGATTCTAGGTGTTTTTTGGATCAGAATTTTCTAAAATTTGGGTTCTTATATATTAGGGTTTCTTAATTTGGAAATAAATAGAGAAAAGGAGAACATGAGAAGAAACAAACACTACTACAATAATATGTTACTCTTACGGATTTAGCTGTAGGGGCAAACCACTTCCCCTACGGATATCTCCGTAGGGACATAAAACTCCACCGTAGGTCCAAAGGGTACAGGTGCAAGTCTCCGTAATAAACATTCCCCTACAGAATAATAATTGCCCCTACGTCTTTCTCTGTAGAGACATTTATCCCTACAGATTATTCCGTAGGGACGTAATCTTCATTTAATTTATTGGTTTATAAAATAAAATACTTGCACCTACAGATTAATTTGTAAGGTCTGATAAATGCCCCTATGGATTTATCCGTAGGTCCAGATAAATGGTTTTACGGATTAATTCGTAAGAGCAAGTTTTACCCCTATTACTGAGTCCATAATGACAAAATATCAGGTATCCTGTATTTTGTCCCTACGGCGAACTGTGTAGGGGCAAACTTTGCACCTACGGATTAATTCGTATGTGCAACAGATGGCCCAACGGATTAATCCGTAGGAACAAAATATCAGGGTTTTTAAAAAAAAAATGGACTTCCTATTTCCCCCCTTCCTGTACACAATAATATATACATTATATAACCAAATACAGAAATATTCATAATCAACATCTCACGCATGATATATAAAAGAAATAACCAAACAGAATACAATATCAATCTAAATTATCGTGAACAAGCAAACAACCACCAATATTGTCCAAAATATATACAATATGTATTAGATAAGTACATACATCTTCAAAAATATTTAAAAAACTACCCTAGCTGTAACAACCCTAAATTTCCTATACAAATTTTTTTCAAAATATTTTTTTCAAAAATCCACAAAGGGGTATTTTATCCTGAGCACAAGATTTAGGTAATTATTTTTGTTTTTAATTACAAGCTACAAGAATGAAATAACTTCATTTTTAGTGTACAAGAAATTACGCTAAAATTTAATGTATACTTGGAGTATTTACTCTTGCTGCTATCATTTTAAGTAATTAAATAACACAATAATTGCAAGAAGGAGCTTGTAGCTCATTGGTAACATCTTGCACTGCTGAACCAAGCCACCAGAGTTTAAATCCCATGCCCCATATTATTTTTAGATTATTTTTCTTTTAAAATTCTTGGAAGCCCAACAGTCCACAGGCCATAATTCCCAAAAGATGAACTGAACCCTAAAAACCAAATATACCAAAGTCTACGTCAGAGAACCCCGCACCCGACGGTCGCCGGACTCGGTCGGACGGCCGAGCTCCCAAAACCAAAAAGTTGGCCTTTTGCATTCCATAATCCTCTGTATACACCATTTTAATAGATCAGTCCTCTAATGTTAAATACAACCAATTTAATACAAATTTTAATGATTTTTCTTAAATTTTTTACAATTTTTTAAAATAAAAACCTTTCACCTACCCTACCCTAGCCTACCCTATAAATAGACACCCCTATCCCCTACCCTCTCATTCCAAAACACTAGCTTTACTCTCTTGAAATTTTCGCAAGAAAGGTGTGCGTTGAAACCGAGTTCACGGCGAAGCATTGATGGAATTCCGGCGACGTTATTTGAAACAACCGGCGACGAAACAACACCTCGGCCACTTCCCTAGTTCCTCTATACTCTTTAGTATAGATCGAAACCCGTAAGTCCCATTCTTTCCTTCTTTCTACTTCTTAAAAATACAGAATTTCGAAACCCGACGGAAATCGGAACAAACCGATTTCCGATTCGGTTTTCTATAAAATCTCACTTGTCACCAATTCTATAATACTTAAACTTATTCATGTTGACTATTAGTCACATAACAATTAATTTGGATAAAGTTTCTCACATGAAATGATAACTTTTGCAATATCGTTTTCTTTTTCACATTAATACCATAATATTTATTTTTCTTCTTCTAATCAATTCAATCATTCCTAAACACCTTCATCTTGACCACTAAACTTATAGAAATCAATTTGAATAAGTTTTCACACATGAAATGATAACCTTTTCAATTTACCGTATTTACACTTTAATACCATGAAGTTTCAATTTCACATTTAACCCCTTAATCTTACTATACAATTAAAGTAGAGCACAAGATAACGACCTATCTCCACCCACACGTAAATACAAACCCTAAAATGATTTCATAAAAATTTAGAATACGATAAAACGAAATTTTCATTAAAATACCATAATCTTTATAAAACCATTCTTAAAGGTTTAGATCTGTTACATTTTTACATAAATATTTCTTACTAGGAAAATACGATAACTTGTGGACATCGGTCGTTTATCTAAACTGACTTTGTGGTGGCTAGGCTAGGCAAGTGAGCTTGGGTAACTTTAAAAGGCCCGGCTCACGATTCGTGAGCGGATCCCTCCCTCCTCACTTATACTTACCTGGCCACAATTGGCGGTGAAGAGGTGATTTGAGGCTTCTAACGACTTGTCGTTTAGACCATTTAGAAATAGGCTAGTTGGCTTAGAAAACCCTAGAATCTAAAATACGGAAAATTACACTTTTCAAATAAGTACCTTTTACTTTATAAAACCGTTTTCTAAAGGACTAGTATTTTACAATTTTTGCAAAGCGCCGCTACAACCCATCTTTGGGGAACCCGTTCGGGATCGTGCGGTTTATCGCGCACCCTCGGGCTAGTAGTACGAGATTCAGACCTCCGCAAGGAGCATTCGGTCTCGAAAGGTTTAAAATACGACATCTTAAGAAAATGAGATTTTTGGAATATAAAATATTTATTAAAATTATTTTTGTATAAATATATGTATATTTATCATTTAAATATCTATTTTATTATAATATAAATGTTCCACATTTTTTCTAAAAATCACAAGAATATATTTTACACTGAAATACCATAAACTTCAAATAAACAATATTACAGATAAATACCTAAAACTAGGATATTCTCACTAGAAATGTCACAATATAAAATCCACTCTCATTACAACTCTAAAGACGAATAATAAATACTTGAGGTGTATTTTAAAAAGTATATAAATGTATTTTTACATAAACCCCCCTCAAGTTTTATAAATTACCCTAAGGACCCTAACAGTTATAAGACTTCGTTTCACATTTCTGATTGTCTGACTCGGGTTTGAGTCTGATTAATCTGACTTGAATATGATTCAAGTCAAACCATAATCTACAAGTTTCCAAGTCAATATGAACACATGAATCCATGAATACAATCATCAGTTTATACAATCTGGCTGAACCGAACCATGGATATATTCCTTTTACATGATTCTCAGTATTGCATTTACATGACTCTACGGTTATAACCGTTTCCTGATATCATGGTTTCTGTCAGTCAGTCAATTAATCATGCAATCAATATAATTTTACAAGATAACACTACAAACAAGATATCGCGAGGTTTAAGGGGTAGATTGGTACGGAAGGTGTTAAAGGTGGCACGAGGTGGTCAGATTAAGACACCTAACATGAATCCAATTGCTGTTGTACCGTGACATAAACGGTTCCTTGAGTTCCTAATACCTTAGTCTCCGGGGCAAGTGAAACTCCTCTCGTATACACTGGCATCCTTCTGTACCAAGCTACAAACAACAACGTTAACACAATACTACAATAATATAACAATGTAATACAACTGTAACAGACACTCTCTCTCTCTCTTACTCTCTATCTATTCTCCTCTTATCTTTGGGACTTACCGAGCGACTCATTCGCTGACGACATTCTATTTCTTTCTTCTTTGAATGTCGTCAGGCGGTTTGGACCCGGCAGAGATCGAGCCATCACAAGAAGACTTTGAGCATTTTACTGAAGACCATGCACAGTAGTTTCATTGTACACTTTTCTTTTCAGTACTTTTCATTTCTTGTTATGCCACTGTTTAGGCATCTTTTATTCCAGTTGTATTTCCTTTCATGCATTGTACAAAGAATATTAATAAATAAAAGCTGCTGTTCTTTTCATTTCTTGTCTCTTGTGTTTATTTTATATTGCTTAGAAACGCTTAGCGTATGTACTTCTGAGTATATACGTAGCGGATCTCGTCGCGCCCACTTCGCCGTACACTGGGAAGCGGGACGTGACAGGTTTTTCTTGGTGGCCCATGCAGGTCTGAGCTGTATGAATCCCTATCATGCAGTTCTGGTCTGCGTGAACAACCTAAGCAATATAACACAAGAACCAGCAACTAAAACATTCTTTACAATTCATGTTTCTTGAATCTTACAAATTTCTATTCCTTGAATCTTATCATTTCATGTACTTGAATCTGTCTTAACCTAAATTTTTCTTCAAGGTTATGGATTCCCCAAACAACACCAGCACCAACGTCAACAACACACCTCCAGCACTACCTCTCACACCAGCTGTCCCTGCGCCACCTACTGAGCAAACAGTGTTACTTGATGCAATCCGCAGCCTTCTCGAGGGACAGCAACAACTCTTGAACCGTCCCGAGACTGATGCTCCTGGGGTGAAGCAATTCAGGGCTTTACATCCGAAGCAGTTCTCAGGAAAGGGGAGCCCACTGGAAGCTGAGGAATGGGCTCAAAGTATCGAGGATGATCTGGCCGCAGCACAAGTGCCAGACGTCGCTTGGGTCCGTGTAGCGAAACTATAACTCACGGACAACGCTCGCAACTGGTGGAAGGCGGAAGAAAGCCGTCTTACAAAACCCATTGAATGGAAAACGTTTCGCGAGAAGTTCGACGCGAAATACTTCCCTGTGACTGTCAGGTTTGCCATGGAGCAACAGTTCATTCATCTACAGCAAAGATCAATGTGGGACAAATCAGTAGATGAATACGACGCTGAATTCACCATGTTAAGCCGATTCGCGGCACATTTGATACCGACGGACGATATCAGAGCCCGTCGTTTCCAACAAGGACTGGACATGGAAATTCAGGCTGCTCTAGCCACGGGGAAATTTCTGACACATGAAGATGCTTTGGAAGCTGCCCGCAGTTATGAGGCGGTGATAAAGGCGAGGGGCAGACCCCAATCTGCCGGTTTGAAACGTCCTGCCACTCAAATGGCAGGAGGAGCCTCTTCCAGGCCATCGTTTGAACCCAGGAGAACTAAAGAAATTTGCCATTACTGCCATAGAAAGGGACACTTGTGGAAGGACTGTAGGCGCTCAAAAGGCCTGTGCCTAGTTTGTGGCGCGTCCAATCACAGAATTGAGACCTGTCCATATAGATACAACTCATCTCACACACACACCAACTACCCGTAGCGGCCAGCTATCCAGGCTCCTGCAACTCGTCCTGCACTACCTGCTCCACCACCTGCACAGCCTGCTCGCCAATTCCAACAGGCAATGAGGGACATGCCTAGAGGGCAGAGAAACAGGCCCCAAAGGCAGAATGGGCCTCCAGCCAGAAGGAATGTACCACGGCGACAGACCTTCACATTAGAAGCCGAGACTGTAGGTCAAGATAACACCGGTAAGCCTCTTTCACCATTGTATCTCTTTGTTATTTTTATACACTATCTATACTACAGTCACCAAACTTCTTTGCACTGTTACACTTTCCTTTTACAAATTTCGAGGATGAAATTTGTATAAGGAGGGTAGAATGTAACAACCCTAAATTTCCTATATAAAATTTTTTCAAAATATTTTTTTCAAAAATCCACAAAGGGATATTTTAGCCTGAGCACAAGATTTAGGTAATTATTTTTGTTTTTAATTACAAGCTACAAGAATGAAATAACTCCATTTTTAGTATACAAGAAATTACTTTAAAATTTAATGTATACTTGGAGTATTTACTCTTGCTGCTATCATTTTAAGTAATTAAATAACACAATAATTACAAGAAGGAGCTTGTAGCTCATTGGTAACACCTTGCACTGCTGAACCAAGCCACCAGAGTTCGAATCTCATGCCCCACATTATTTTTAGATTATTTTTCTTTTAAAATTCTTGGAAGCCCAACAGTCCACAGGCCATAACTCCTAAAAGATGAACTGAACCCTAAAAACCAAATATACCAAAGTCTACGTAAGAGAACCCCGCACCCGACGGTCGCCGGACTCGGCCGGGATCGGCCGAGTCGGCCGGCCGGCGCCGCCGGCCGAACTCGGTCGGACGGCCGAGCTCCCAAAACCAAAAAGTTGGCTTTTTGCATTCCATAACCCCCTGTATACACCATTTTAATGGATCAGTTCTCTAATGTTAAATACAACCAATTTAATACAAATTTTAATGATTTTTCTTAAATTTTTTACAATTTTTTAAAATAAAAACCTTTCACCTACCCTACCCTACCTTACCCTATAAATAGACACCCCTACCCCCTACCCTCTCATTCTAAAATACTAGGTTTACTCTCTTGAAATTTTCACAAGAAAGGTGTGCGTTGAAACCGAGTTCACGGCGAAGCGCTGACGGAATTCCGGCGACGTTCTTTGAAACAACCGGCGACGAAACAACACCTCGGCCACTTTCCTAGTTCCTCTATACTCTTTAGTATAGATCGAAACCCGTAAATCCCATTCTTTCCTTCTTTCTACTTCTTAAAAATACGGAATTTCGAAACCCGACGGAAATCGGAACAAACCGATTTCCGATTCGGTTTTCTATAAAATCTCACTTGTCACCAATTCTATAATACTTAAATTTATTCATGTTGACTATTAATCACATAACAATTAATTTGGACAAAGTTTCTCACATGAAATGATAACTTTTTCAATATCGTATTATTTTTCACATTAATACCATAATGTTTATTTTTTCTTCTAATCAATTCAATCATTCCTAAACACCTTCATCTTGACCACTAAACTTGTAGAAATCAATTTGAATAAGTTTTCACACATGAAATGATAACCTTTTCAATTTACCGTATTTTCACTTTAATACCATGAAATTTCAATTTCACATTTAACCCCTTAACCTTACTATACAATTAAAGTAGAGCACAAGATAACGACCTACCTCCACCCACACGTAAATACAAACCCTAAAATGATTTCATAAAAATTTAGAATACGATAAAACGAAATTTTCATTAAAATACCTTAATCTTTATAAAACCATTCTTAAAGGTTTAGATCTGTTACATTTTTACATAAATATTTCTTACTAGGAAAATACGATAAATTGTGGACATCGGTCGTTTATCTAAACTGACTTTGTGGTGTTTAGGCTAGGCAAGTGAGCTTGGGTAACTTTAAAAGGCCCGGCTCACGATTCGTGAGCGGATCCCTCCCTCCTCACTTATACTTACCTGGCCACAATTGGTGGTGAAGAGGTGATTTGAGGCTTCTAACTACTTGTCGTTTAGACCATTTAGAAATAGGCTAGTTGGCTTAGAAAACCCTAGAATCTAAAATACGGAAAATTACACTTTTCAAATAAGTACCTTTTACTTTATAAAACCGTTTTCTAAAGGACTAGTATTTTACAATCTTTGCAAAGCGCCGCTACAACCCATCTTTGGGGAACCCGTTCGGGATCGTGCGGTTTATCGCGCACCCTCGGGCTAGTAGTGCGAAATTCAGACCTCCGCAAGGAGTATTCGGTCTCGAAAGGTTTAAAATACGACATCTTAAGAAAATGAGATTTTTGGAATATAAAATATTTATTAAAATTATTTTTGTATAAATATATGTATATTTATCATTTAAATATCTATTTTATTATAATATAAATGTTCCACATTTTTTCTAGAAATCACAAGAATATATTTTACACTAAAATACGATAAACTTCAAATAAACAATATTACAGATAAATACCTAAAACTAGGATATTCTCACTAGAAATGTCACAATATAAAATCCACCCTCATTACAACTCTAAAGACGAATAATAAATACTTGAGGTGTATTTTGAAAAGTATATAAATGTATTTTTACATAAACCCCCCTCAAGTTTTATAAATTACCCTAAGAACCCTAGCAGTTATAAGACTTCGTTTCACATTTCTGATTGTCTGACTCGGGTTTGAGTCTGATTAATCTGACTTGAATATGATTCAAGTCAAACCATAATCTACAAGTTTCCAAGTCAATATGAACACATGAATCCATGAATACAATCATCAGTTTATACAATCTGGCTGAACCGAACCATGGATATATTCCTTTTACATGATTCCCAGTATTCCATTTATATGACTCTACGATTATAACCGTTTCCTGATATCATGGTTTCTGTCAGTCAGTCAATTAATCATGCAATCAATACAATTTTACAAGATAACACTACAAACAAGATATCGCGGGGTTTAAGGGGTAGATTGGTACGGAAGGTGTTAAAGGTGGCACGAGGTGGTCAGATTAAGACACCTAACATGAATCCAATTGCTGTTGTACCGTGACATAAACGGTTCCTTGAGTTCCTGATACCTTAGTCTCCGGGGCAAGTGAGACTCCTCTCGTATACACTGGCATCCTTCTGTACCAAGTTACAAACAACAGCGTTAACACAATACTATAATAATATAACAATGTAATACAACTGTAACAGACACTCTCTCTCTCTCTCTCTCTTACTCTCTATCTATTCTCCTCTTATCTTTGGGACTTACCGAGCGACCCGTTCGCTGACGACATTCTATTTCTTTCTTCTTTGAATGTCGTCAGGTGGTTTGGACCCGGCAGAGATCGAGCCATCACAAGAAGACTTGGAGCATTTTACTGAAGACCCTGCACAGTAGTTTCATTGTACACTTTTCTTTTCAGTACTTTTCATTTCCTGTTATGCCACTGTTTAGGCATCTTTTATTCCAGTTGTATTTCCTTTCATGCATTGTACAAAGAATGTTAATAAATAAAAGTTGCTGTTCTTTTCATTTCTTGTCTCTTGTGTTTATTTTATATTGCTTAGATACGCTTAGCGTATGTACTTCTGAGTATAAACGTAGTGGACCTCGTCGCGCCCACTTCGCCGTACACTGGGAAGCGGGGCGTGACACTAGCTCGGTCCAGCTCCTCCACCTCTGATAATCGCCGTAATCTGGCGCATCTGCTCCTCGGTGCAGCCCTGAGTATCGAAAACTCGACTAATGAATGAGCGGACTGTGAGGGTGTCTGAGCGAGCTGTGGAGCTGCAGGAGTGGTCTGCGCAACCGCAGCCGAGGTAGTGGCTTGCAGAGCCGCAGCCGAAGGAGATGCATGTGGAGCCGCAGCCGAAGTAGCTTGTTGAATCTGTTAAATTTTGTGTGTAATAAACGAGTAAGAATGGTGTATTAGATTTTAGTCGAATTCGTATCGTTATCAGGTTATTGCGAAAACCCCAATCTAAGAATACTTAGGGACTTAGGCCTCGTTTGGGTATCTAGTTTGGAAAACCGTAGTTTATTTTAATTAGATAGTTTTATGTAAGTATGATTAATCAAAACTAAGTCTACAGCCAAATAAGCTCAGGTTACTAATATTGCATATGTTACTATCTATAATGTGATATGATATTTTACTATTAAGTAATATACATACCAACATCTCCTTCAACTTCTCGACGGTGGTCTTCAAGGCGGTAACATCATGCTCCAGACGTCGCTTACGGGGGTAGGAGAAGTAACCACCGGAGTGGAGACCAACATCATATGAGCCCTGCTAGGACCCAGTCCCTGGTCTCTCCCCCAATCTCTGTGGTGCCTTCCATGTGCGGCGTCTAGGACTGAGGTCAGTAGCATCGGATCGGTCTGTCCACTAAAATCGATCCCCGATGCCTCTGCCTGCTCCGCTATCCGCTCCTACACCCATATTAACCATTAAAATATAAGCATATCATTTAAATTTGAACTTATTAAAACAAAAATTTCATTCGAATTAGAATAAATATTAATACTTACGCAATACTCCTGGGTAGCGGTGTCGGGGAATCGAATCTCGCCCGTGGCGGGATTTGTCGAGGTGCCGTGAACGGCAAGATACGCAGTCAACACGCTCGGTTTACCACCCTGCGCCAGGGACCGAGCTCTCTGCAATTCGCCAAAAATTTACATATATTATAAAATAACTCACATTATATCAAAATAGATCTATTGTAATTTACTGATGCCTTCATAGCACGAGTAATGTTTCTCGAGCCACCTATATAAGTGGGGCGACCTCTCTTCGCCGACCTCCTATTTTTCTTATTTTGATCGGCATGTTTTTGCACAACACATTCAGATTTAGTTTTCTAATTAAGCAACAAAAAAATTATATACCAAACAATGAATTGCATTTAAATTACAAATCTGTTTGCGCTGAAAGTCGTAATATTGGCACAAGAGAGGCCATGTATCTACGTCGACTCTCGCAAAGACCGGAATATGTAGGAGAGCAGCTCTCTCTGCCTCGGGGGTCGCCAGCCATACCAAATACTAGTCGATCTTCAGCTCTTTCCTATTGTATCGGACCTTTGATTGCATGTTCTTCATCAGGCCCAAATACAGAGCGTGAAGATCGAGCACTCTCTCAAGGTGATCAGGGTCGGGTACAGGCTGAAAGTCGTAATCCAACTGCATATACAAAAAAAAATAAAATATTTAAATTGCAAGTGTTAAATAATAATAAATATATTGGATAAGTCAAATGAAAATATATATTAATACCCGAGTCTGATCCCAGAAGAGGGCAAATGAGCGCCGGTGCTGATCGCCCCACCCAACGTGAAGTGGATACTTCTTTTAGATGCGTCTCTCATCCTCCATATATCGGCCGAAGCTCTCGGCATAATCGCCAGTATAACAATAATCGGGGGTAAATAAGAGGGGGAATTGTGCCTCCCACTTACTCTATCCGGCCTTAGCATATGGGACTGACTCGGCCCTCGAGTCCCCCTCTCGGGATGGTGCTGCTCTGCAACTACAAGAAATATTAAGACAAAATGGTATTAAGAAATTAAGGATTAACGAAAATTGAAGTGCGATATATACCTCCGGCGACAGCAGCACGAGCCTCGGCCCGGGCAGCAGCATGAGCGGGACGATAGTTCCTCCGATGAGGAACAACAGGTGACCCGGACATGGACGCATCCACTCCAACTAGAAAATAAATATTGATGATAAAATTACATGAAGTTCATGTTTATTCTTAGAGGATATGTAAAATGAATAAATATTTTATATTTATTCATACTTATCTGCAGACTCAGCGGAGGGTACGGAAGTGGCGGGAGTGGCCTCTGCGCCAAATGTGGATGCACCATCTATAATTAGACAATTAAAAATAGATTATATAAGTAATTGCAAAAAGAATGTGAATATCAATAATATAACATTCTAAATCAATATGCATGCAATATAGGATATATAAACATACCCGCAGGTGCGGTGGTGGTCTCTGCCTGAGATGTGGAGGTACCACCTACAGCTAGACAATCAAAAAATGATTATCTAACTAAGAACAAAAAGAATGTATGTATATTTATGATATAACATTCTAAATCAATAGGCATGCACTATAGAATATATAAACATACCTGCAGATGCGGTAGTGGCCTCTGCCTCTGATGTGGACATACCACCAACAGCTAGACAATTAAATATTGACTATATAAGTAATTTTGAAATAAATATGCATGTATATCTATAATATTACATTCAAAATGAATATGCGTGCAATATACCTGGAGGTGTGGCAAAGTCCACATGGAAGGAGTCATCCGAAGGAGATACTGATCAGGATGCAAGACCAACCCTCTAAAACTCCCTACGCAGCTCCCCGGGCGGCAGAATCGCTCTGCCTCTGCCGTGGCTGGTGCTCCTGCTGCCCCTCGCTGATCCCGGCGTCGTCATCAAACCTAGATAAGAGTACAATCATTACATATGCATGCAATATATGTATAGATCGTAGAAATGTGAAGTAATAATATAACATTACTGATAACCTTTTTCGTTTCGTGGACGAATTAGACATATCTACTTGGATTTTATCATCGATATCATTTCTAACCCACGTAACTTCATGATCAACCGAAGACAACTCGTATTTTGAAACAGACGGTCGGAGCACTTTAAGTCTTCTCTCTTTTCATCCTCATCGCTGTCTTCCATACGATCTTCGAATTCTGGGACATCGTAAACATTCTTGGGTTTCCAACAGGATACGACACTCCATTCCAGATGATTCAAGCACTGTGAGTAGTATACTTGGAACGCTTAGTTCGGAAAAATAAATGGATCATCCTGACCGTAAAATCGAAGTGTGTTCACACTAGTCAATCCATATTCATCTTTCCAAATCTCGAGATTGTTTCTCCACTTATCCGTATCGGTTCGTGTATCGTACCAAGTACACTGAAATATATAAAACGGTTCTGATCGTCCGGGATATTGAATGCCAAGTATGCAATTTAAGTATTCATAATAAATCACACCTTCCGATCCTACCGTCGCAATCCCACTATTCTGAGTGGTTCGAGATATTTCTATATGCTTAACTTTAAATTTGTATCTAAGGACATCGAATCCTTTATAATATACAATCTCCATGTTAGGAAACTGAGCTAAACATCTTGAATCTCTCTCTAATGATGTAAACAAGTTCGGATCGTGGATCCGACAAAACAAATTTTACGGTAAATACATAACGATATAAGTTTAGATTATGATTGGTAGCATAACATGTTATTCGAACAAGTTACATGATCTGCAACCCAATCGCAAAAATTATCCTGATGATATTTTTCCATTTTTTCATCATTCCAATTAGGATACCCCTCACGTACCTCATCAATATGAATTCCGTTCTTAACGATAAATTATAATATTAATATTATATCATTTCATACACACACAAAAACAAATATAACAATTAATCCAAAAAAACTTACTCTCTAATTTCTTTAAGATATACGCTATTGAAGAGGATAAACCGATATATCTTGTCGATAAATATAGTGTCCACTATCTTATAATCAGCTTTACCAAATGACCCGTCCTGAATTCTCCGAGACCGGTTAAACTTCGTCTCAATGTTCTCGTTCAGATAGCGGGAACAAAATGTGGTTACTTCATGTAGAAGATAACCTTGCATGATAGAACCCTCTGGTCGATTTCTATTGCGTATATAATTTTTTAGAGTGTAGAGGTACCTAAAGAAAAATATATTAAATAAATAAATAGAGTATATAGGACAACAATAATTTTACAAAATGCGTGAAACGAAAAATTCCATGTACCTTTCGACGGGATATATCCATCGATATTGTACCGGTCCGGCAAACTTAGCCTCAGTTGTAAGATGAACCGTCAGGTGTATTATGATATCAAAGAATGAAGGTGGGAAAATACGCTCAAACTTGTAAAGTATCAATGAAATAGAATTTTCTAGATTCTCCAGCATTACAACATCCAAAGTTTTAGCGCACGATTCTCTAAAAAAGCAACAAAGGTCATTGATTACTAGACCAACCGATTCGGGAAGAGAAGTCACGAGGGCTAATGGGAGAAGGTGCTCTATAATAACATGGTGATCATGACTTTTCAGCCCATCAATCTTGCTTTTCATAATTTTTATCTTCTTGCTAAATGATCCTGAAAAACCTGTGGGAACTTTCAAATCATGCAAAACCTGCAGGAACCTTTTCTTCTCCGATTGTGATATATGATACGCGGCATTGGAAAGTACAAATTTTCCTGGTTTACCCGCTATCGGTTTAGAATGCAATTCACTTCTAATTTCTCAGTCCTGAAGATCCATCCGAGCACGGAGGCTGTCTTCCGATTTTTCGTCTTTATAAAGAAGCAAGTTGAGTACGTACTCGGATACTCTCTTTTCTATGTGCATGACGTCCAGACAATGACGTACTAAATTTTTTGACCAGTACGGAAACTTGTAGAAAATACTTAACTTGTTCCAGTAGGGTGGTTTGACATGTTTTGTCGGATCTATCCCAAAGGTCATATTATTGTAACCATCCCACTAAGCAGTCATGTCCTCTCCGGAAAATGAGACTGGAGGCCGAAGAAACTCCTGATGACCATTAAAATGAGCAACGTCTAATCTGTAGGGATATTCTAGTGGCAGGAAACGCCGATGACCGCAATATAAACCTTCATGCTAAAATTCAACCATTTTGATGTTGTATATTGATGGCAATAAGGGCATACTTTGTGACCATGTACGGACCAACCTGATAGCATTCCATACGCAGGAAAGTCATTAATTGTCCACATTAAGCCGCACGCATTGTGAAGGTTGTATCCGTGTTTGCATCGTAGTCTCTACACCATCAATGAATAAACATTTTAACTCATCGATCAGAGGTCGGAGATAGACGTCGATATTGTTTTCCGGTGAGTTTGGTCTGTCAATAAGAAAATGCATCATAAAGTAGGATTGATCCATAACCAACCAAGACGACAGATTATAAACTATCATTACAATGGGCCATATGCTGTAGCTTCCAGCCATATAATTGAATGGGAAGAAATTATCACTAGCGAGTCTGACATTGCGAGGATCATTACTGAATATTTCGTGCCACCTGTAAGGTGTTTTTCATCACCCCATTGAGATGGGAATACGCGTGCGGTGGTCAGGCGTACTACAGATTCCCTCTGCCTTGGGTAGGCGGGGGTTTAATGATTGTGGGGATCCGAATCTCCGGCAGCCGCGGACTAAGCTGCCGTTAATTACCCCTCGCCTTTGGAGCGAGAGAACCTCCGAATGACGGGTCAAACTGGTCATGTGAACTCAATATGCAGTGTTGTATTTTGGAGGGGTTTTGGATATATCGGGGGCCCCGAAGAGTTTTTACAGGGGTCCCGCTACCTGGATAGCGGGCTGGGGGTCAGCCCCCTTGCGGGGTGCGGGGCAGCGCCCCGTTAGAAATTTTTTCTGACGGGGGACAATGTTGTAGAGTATGTGTGTGTGTATGTGTGTGTGTGTATAAAAAGGGAAATGGGGGCATCCAAAGGATGCGTCGGCGAAAGCGCCAGTGCCTCACGTGTGCAGCATGCGGGCGCTTGGACGCTAGCGCTTTGGACGCCAGGGCGCTAGCGCCTCACGTGCCAGGCATGTGGGCGCTCGGGCGCTAGCGCTTTGAGCGCTAGCGCCTCACGTGCCAGGCAAGTGGGCGCTCGGGCGCTAGCGTTTTGGACGCTAACGCCTCACGTGCCAAGTACGTGGGCGCTCGGGCGCTCGCGCTTTGGGTGTTCGGGTGCCAGCACCTCACGTGCCAAGCACGTGGGCGCTCGGACGCTCACACTTTGGGCGCTAGCACCTCACGTGCCAAGAACGTGGATGCTCGGGCGCTAGGCGGCAAAAGGGACTTGGTCCCTGCACTGGGAGTTGTACTCCCATAAAGAAATACTTATTATTGTGTGTGTGTGTGTGTGAGGAGTTAAACTCCTAAGATATTTTTGAAGCTGATGAAAGGGCTTCTCCCCTTGAGCCCCAGATCTTCCCCAAAGTGGGGTCTTTGGAGATGGGTTTCCTTCTTCCTCCTTTGTTGGCCGGCTCTTGGATAACAAGAAGGGTGAGATTTTAAAAATCTCTCATTTTTAAGATCTGATGGAAGATCCAAGCTCCCCTTTGTTGGTTTTATAGTGAAAAACTATTTAATTTTGTAAAAGGAAGAGTAAACTCTTGATTTAATTCAAAAGAAAAAAGAAGGTTTAGAATTTTGAGGAAGGAGAAGGAAGCACACAAACCTTAGAGTTTTTAGAGAATGAAAAGTGTCCTCTTTTATTCATCATCATGTTGCCTCTTATAGGCTTACAAATTTACACATAGCCCTTTGGGCTTTACAAAATGGCATTTTGCCCATCCCATGTCTCATGTGCTATTTTTTTTTGCACATAAGCCATGAGCTTTACAAAAATTTGACTTTATGCCCATTTTGCTTACATTCATGCACAAAAAATTACATCAAAATTATTTGTTATATTATTTTTTATTTTGGCATGGGGAGGCCGGCCGCGGGGCTCGACTTGGGCATGGGCCCACTTGCTTGGGCTTGGGCTCGCTTACTTGGGGTTGACCCTTATTTTGACCCGGTCAACTGGGGTGCAAATTTTGATCCCAACAAAGTGCCCTCCATCAATAAATGCACACCGTGCATATGAGTTGTGTGCATCATTCCGATCTGCGGGGGCGGAGCATCCTTCGGGGAGCATGATTCCCGGGGATCGGAGTATCATTCCGATCTGCGGAGTATAATTTCAGGGTCGGAGTATCATTCCGAAGAGTTGGAGCATAATTCCGATTTGCGGAGTATAATTCCAGGGATCGGAGCATGATTCCGATAAGCATAACTTCGGGGATCGGAGCATGATTCCGAGGATCGGAGCATCATTCCGAAGAGCGGAGCATGATTCCGATGAGCGAAGCATGATTCCAAAGGGTCGGAGCATAATTCCGAAGAGCGAAGCATGATTCCAAAAGGGTCGGAGCGTAATTCCGACGGGCGGCAGACATTCTGATCGAAGCATAACATAATTTCGATGAAGAGCTTGATTCCCTGGTGTAGCATAATTCTGACAGGGAAGGCAGATACTCCGAGGCGAAGTATCATTTCGACACGGGGTATATTCTGAGACGAAACATGATTCCGGCGCAGAGCTTGTTGGCTGACTTGATTCCGAGACGAAGCATAATTTCGACAGGGAAGGCAGATACATCGAGGCGAAACTTGATTTCGACGCGGGGTACACTCTGAGATGAAGCATGATTCTGACGCAGAGCTTGTTGGTCGACTTGATTCCGAGGCGGAGCTTAATTTCGACGGGGAGGTCGCTGGTTAATTCCGAGCCGAAGCATAATTCCGACAGGAAAGGCAAATACACCGAGGCGAAACTCGATTACAAAGCGGAGTACACTCTGAGATGAAGCATGATTCCGGCACAGGGCTTGTTGGTCGACTTGATTCTGAGGCGGAGCATAATTCCGATGAGGAGGTCGTTGGTTGACTTGATTCCAGGGCGGAGCATAATTCCGACGAGGAGGTCGCTGGTTGACTTGTTCCCGGCACGGAGTGTCTGTGGTCAACGTTTTCCCGGCACGGAGTGTCACTGGTTTTAATGTAGAGGATGATTCCCAGGCGAAGCATAATTCCGACAGGGCAGGTGGATACTCCGAGGCGAAGCATGATTTTGACACGGGGTACATTCTGAGATGAAGCATGATTCCGCCGCAGATGTTGTTGGTTTGATTTGATTTGGATTGATATTAGCATCGCTATACTGGAATATGGTACCGGGAGCGAATCAACATCTGTCTTTGAGAGGATTTGGGGATTTTAGTTTTGGTCGGCATCTGCATTGCTGCACTGGAATAATGCCAGGAGCAACTTATCATTTGCCCCGGGAGGATTTGGGAATTAGTTTTTGGGTTGGCATCAGCACCGCTACACTGGAATATGGTACCAGGAGCGAATCATCATTTGCCTTTCCCTGTTGGGAAGCATGACTTAGCAGACAGGTTTGGATCCCTATCACCTAAGGCTTTTCAGTTTCATGGGCCGTAAGGGTCCCATAAAAGCATTTTCTCCCTACGAGTCAAAAGGATCTCGTATGTGCATTTTCTCCTTAGGAGTCGTGAGGACCCCCAAATGTGTTGCTCTTTTGTGAGTCGTAAGGATCTTACGAGGGAATTTTCTCCTCACAAAGTCGAGAGGACATTGCGAATGCATTTCATTTCTTTTTCACGAGTTTGCGCCCTTTCGGATTTTCACAAACTCGCCGGCAGCCCTGCTGTTTTTACCCACGGAGCCCTTTCGGGTTTTCATCCGTGCCGATTTTACTTGTGGACATACCTTATTTTTTGAATCTTCATCGCCGGTGGGACTTTGAATGTGGTCTCTCCGGTAAGACTTGGGAGAGATTGGGATCGTTTTACGCCCATGGATTGTATACGGTTTTACAGGATATATGATCCAGACCGTAGGGCCGGAAAAATTTTGGGACTTTGTTGGCGTCTGCATCGCTGCACTAGAATATGGTACCAGGAGCGACTCATCATTCGCCGTTGGAGTATGGGATTTGGAATTTGGAATTTGGTTGGCGTCTGCATCGCTACACTGGAATATGGTACCAGGAGCGACTCATCATTCGCCACTTGGGGATTTAGATTTTTGTTGGCGTCTGCATCTCTGCACTGAAATATGGTACCAGGAGCGACTCATCATTCGCCACTTGGAAATTTGGAATTTGGTTGGCGTCTGCATCGCTGCACTGGAATATGGTAACAGGAGCGACTAATCATTCGCCGTTTTTTTAACCGCGATTGCTCTATCATTTCAGCTTTTTTTATCGCGAAGGTCACGATTGCCCTATCATTTCGGCTATTTATTCGCGGTTGCCCCATCATTTCGGCTTTATTTTCATTTTTATTTTTACTCGCTGATTTTTATTGCGAGTTGCCCCATCATTTCGGCATTTTATTATTATTATTTCTTTTATTTTATTTACACATTTTTACATTCCCAGTTTAACAACTTAGAGGTCGACTGTTCCCAGTTTAATGACGTGGTGGTCGATGCTTTTTAGAGAAAGGCAGATGTCTGAGAGAATCAGATTCCCGAAGGATTTCGGTCTCCGTTTGTATGAAATTGGCGGTCGCAGCTTGACTGTTTGTTAACACGCCCTTAGACAGTTCTATCTCTCTGTGAGTCTACGTTACCCACCCCGGTACTTACGGGGAGGCGGAATAGGTAAATTTTTTTTTTATCACAAGGTAACATAGACTAAAGCTTGAGAATCTTTGCCAAACCATTACTAACAAACAACTAGAGGTTCTATCTACTATGCTTAGGAGATTATACCTCATGAAAACAGTCCTTCGGGTTTTCTCTCCGCTATCCTCCTCGTTCATGCAAGCTCCGAGGATCGATCTGGATCTTGGTCACCTCCGCGGCCTTCTAAAGTCGAAGACGATCCACCCGAGAGTCTGTAGTCCGAGCTCTACCTCAAGCCGAGGTAACTAGGGCAACAAGTTTGCTATTCTTGATGCCCTAGGTGATGTAGAATATGATGGTGGATTTGTTTGTCTATTTGAACCCCAACTTGCTCAACACATGAGACCTTCTGGGAATTCTAGTGAGGAAGAAGAAGAAGAGCAAAGCTTAAGAGCTCAAGTGAAGAGAGAGAATGCAAATGAGATAATAAGACATGGAAAAAATAAAAACCAATCTTTTATGATAATTATGATGGCTAAGTTGATTTGACCACTATCATGTCTTGATAAAACCAAAGCCAAAGAAGAGTCTAGAGCTCACAAGAAATATCCAAGTCAACAATGGTCAACTAGGTCAAATTGTTAAGTATGGTCAAATGGTCAAAGCAATTAGCCATAACACAATTATCATTAAAAAGATTAGTAAATATTTTCCTCACCTCATAATGGTTTTGACCGAATCAACGGTCAGAACCCAAATGAGGCACCTCCTTCTTCGCTCCTCACAACCGTGCATACACACCCGCATCCGCATTCCGTAGAATGCGAATGCACAGAAGACAAAACCAATCCATCTATACAATACTAGGATCCAGCTTAAACCAAAACTCACTAGTATCGTCTGCCCGAACATCATACGCGCACAAGTGTACGTAAGTGGTCGTAGCCTTACCGTAAAACCATACGGCCTCTACACCTTTTGCCCAGTGCAGGGAAACTCTCTGTGTGGGACTCTAAAGACTCGACACTACGCTGGCAGTGGGTTTAACCACAGACTGCAAGCGGCACTAGCTGTACGTAACGGTCCCCAGGTAGATGTCGATAAGAAGGCCGATGAGGTAAACCCACCTGAACTTCTACTGAGTCTGAATGTGACAATCTCCGTACAGTCCGGTCTGTTCGTCTATGGGTATCGCATGTCGGGCCTAGGGAGGCGGTAAACATCAGACCCCTAATAGCGGTACAAGTCGTGCCGGAGTGTAGCCCAGAACATCCTGAGAAACTACTGGAAACCCTACCAGTAATTCTCGCTTGCCCTGGCCAGGGACTTTGTGTAATGGCTCTCCTAGACACAGCGTAATATCAACCCCCAATACCGGGAGAGACGAATCCTATCTAACCGCTACTGCCTCCAAGTGCTTCGGGACTGCACCCAACTACTACCTGTTTGCACGACTCCTTTGAGCCGTGGTAGGGTAGTAATCAAAGTATAGTGGGAACACACTCGAGGCGAAGTAGCAGTATCAAGTCGACAGACTAAGCTGTACTCCTGTCACCTGGGAACTGTTATCTGACGATAGGTATACTACCAACTAACAGTTCCCGACGAGTCCTGTCCAGTGTACTCATAACCTAACGAGCACCCGCATACTATCTCCAGTACGACGTACTAATGGCTGTGGGACAGACCATCTCCCCTGCTGGGATGAGAAGCGCATACGCTAGTCTACTCCGGAGTATCGATGCCCCGTCTCGATAATCCTACGACTAGGGACCTGTATAAGGATGTGCTTGTAGATTACCCAGCCTCCACTAGTGTGACTGCCATCACAACGCTGGTAATCAAGCAAAGATCCTAAGGGCTCCACTAATATATATAAGCGATATGTTAAAAGAAACACATGCACATATTGAAATAGAAACAAACCAAGTAGCATACTACCATTTTGAGCAAGATTGTCTATACAACTGTGAATATCCCAAGTTTCCATTAAGTAATATACAAACTAGTATGATACAGTAATGGCCTCTAAGGCATATACACTAACAATCTCCCACTTGCACTAGGGCCATGTACTGGCGTATCGAAGACCTATCATCTCGATCAGTCGCTCAAACTGAGTCTGGGGTATGGCCTTCGTGAGTGGATCTGCAGTGTTATTCTCCGAATATACTCTCCTCACCTCGATCTCCCGGCGATCTACGATCTCCCTGATCAGGTGGTACCGCCTTAAAATGTGTCTGGACTTCTGATGGGACCTGGGTTCCTTCGCTAAAGCTATAGCGCCGTTGTTGTCACAATACAGCGGTATTGGATCAACAATGGTTGGAACCACCTGAAGCTCCGTGAGGAACTTCTTCATCCAGACAGCTTCCTTTGCGGCATCGCAAGCAGCTATATACTCCGTTTTCATAGTTGAGTCAGCAACGGTTTCCTGCTTGGAGCTCTTCCAGCAAACCGCCCCTCCATTGAGGGTAAAGACATAACCCGACATGGACCTGGAGTCATCCTTGTCACTCTGGAAGCTGGAGTCAGCAAAGGCCTCGATCTGGAGGTCCTTTCCGCCATACACCAAGAACATCTCCTTAGTCCTTTTCAGGTACTTGAGAATGTTCTTTACTGCTATCCAGTGTTTCTCCCCTGGGTCCGACTGATACCGGCTTACAACGCTCAATGCATATGCTACATCTGGTCTGGTATACAACATCGCATACATTATAGAGTCTACCGCAGATGCGTAGGGTATAGATGACATGTGAGCCCTTTCCAAATCAATCTTGGAGAGGGTGATTCCGTGACAAGCCGGTAGATTACCGCGCTTTGAATCTTCCATACTGAATCGTTTCAGTATGGTGTCGATGTACCTGGACTGCGAAAGTCCCAACATTCTCTTAGATCTATCACGATAGATCTAGATCCCCAGAATGTAGTTGGCATCGCCCAGGTCCTTCATGGAGAACCTCTGTGACAAGAATCCTTTGACTTACTGTAGCATAGGAATGTCATTTCCTATTAAAAGAATGTCATCCACGTACAAGACGAGGAATACCACAGTTCTCCCTACAATCTTACTGTAAATGCATGGTTCATCCGGATTTTTGATAAAGTCGAATTCTTTGACAGTATCATCAAAGCAGATGTTCCAGCTCCGCGATGCCTGCTTCAGTCCATAAATGGACTTAAGCAACTTGCACACTTTACCGCTGCTCCCACTCTGAATGAAACCCTCCGGCTGATCCATATAGACGCACTATTCCAAATTTCCATTTAGAAAAGTCGTCTTTACGTCCATCTGCCAGATCTCATAATCGTGGAAGGCAGCAATGGCAAGAAGGATCCGAATGGATTTGAGCATAGCCACTGGAGAAAAGGTTTCGTTATAGTCCAAACCAGGTCTTTGACGAAAACCCTTTGCAACAAGTCTAGGTTTATAGGTTTCAACCTGCCCATCTACACCAATCTTCTTTCTGAAAATCCATTTGCAGCCTACTGGTTTTACCCCTTCTGGAGCAATGTCCAAAGTCCAAACTTTGTTGGTGTACATGGACTCCATCTCGGTCCGCATTGCATCCAGCCATTTTACCGAGTCACCGCTCTGAATGGCTTGCTGGAAGCTAGTAGGCTCATTATTTTCAATGATGCAATCTTCTCGATCCCCGTCTATGAGAAAACCGCAGTATCTCTCGGGCGGATGAGACTGCCTACTACTCCTGCGGAGTGGCGCTGGGATGTCCGGTTCTCCTGAAACTTCTGGTTCTACCAAACTTTCAATAATAGTTTGTGGTTCTAGAATTTCTTCCAGTTCTACCATGCTCCCACTTGTTTCTTTTTCTAAAAACTAATATTCCAGAAAGTGGGCATGACGAGAAACAAAAACCTTTTGTTCCTCTGCGTAATAGAAAAGATACACCCTGGAGTTCTTTGGGTATCCCACAAACTTACACAGTACCGAGCGTGCCTCGAGTTTGTCCGCATGCTGCTTCTTAACAAAATCTGGACATCCCCATATCTTCAGATATTGAAGATGGGGTTTCTTCCCACACCACATCTGATATGGTGTGGTAGGCACAGTCTTGGAGGGAACCTTGTTCAAAAGATATGCAGCTGATTCTAGTGCATAATCCCAGAAAGATCGCGGTAACTCAACCTTACTCATCATGGAACGAACCATATCCAATAGGGTTCGATTCTACCTTTCAGATACACCGTTGTGTTGTGGTGTGTATGGAGGAGTAAGCTGAGAGAGAATTCCATTCTCTTTTAAGTAGTCTAGAAACTTGGCACTTAAGTATTCACCACCTCGATCAGATCTCAGTGTCTTGATACTTTTGCCTGTTTGTTTTTCTACTTCATTCTTATATTCTTGGAATTTTTCAAAGGCCTCAGATTTATGCTTTATCAAGAAGACATGTCCATACCTGGAGAAATCATCCGTAAAAGTAATGAAGTGGGAATAACTACCTCTCGCATGTGTAGACATTGGACCACACATGTCACTGTGTATGAGTCCCAAGAGCTCGCTCGCTCTTACTCCGTGTCCAGTAAACGGAGTCTTTGTCATCTTTCCCATGGGACAAGATTCACAAGTAGCATAAGACTGATACTCGAACGGATTCAAATATCCCTCTTTATGTAACTTCGTTAACCGTGTCTCATTGATGTGACCCAGTCTACAATACCATAAGAAAGCCTGATTTGTTTCCGGAGGCTTTCTTTTAAGTGTGTTCTAGACACTGAAAACCTGAGCTTGATTTAATACGTATATTCCGTTTTCTAATGTACCTGACCCAATCAAAACTTGATTTAGGTGGATGTGTACCACATCGCTTACAAAAGTAAAATCATATCCTTCCTTAGAAAGTAAGGATACAGATATGATATTACAGGCTAGACTAGGTACATATAAACAGTTACGTAGAATCAATATCTGCCCACTTGTTAATCCTAGGTGATATTCCCCTACGGATTCAGCGTTCACGCTTATTCCATTCGCAACTCTGAGAGTCATATCACCTACCCTGATAACTCTACGGTTTCTCAAAGCCTGTAATAAATTACAGATATGAGATCCTGATCCGGTATCTAGTATCCAGGAAGTAGAGTTAATTGACATACAGTTTTCTATTACAAACACACCTGAAGCCGAAGCCACAACATGCTTCGAATCCTGGCTACTGGCTTTGCTAGCCCTGCAATCCCTCTGCCAATGTCTTTTCCCGTAATAATAGGAACGTCCCTCCTTCACTACATCTAGTCCCGAAATTTTTGCCCTTCCCTTTCCTTCTTCTTCCCTGGTTTCCTTCAGGGTATAAGTAGAGGGCAGAGACTGTAGAATCAAGTCAGTATTTGACCCGTTCTTCAACGTGGTCTTTAGGTCCGTGAGCTTATCAAAATAGCTAGTCTCTGTAAGGATGTTGTCCTCTACAGATGACCCGATAGCCAATCTTGCTTGAAGCAATTCGTTCGAGGTCTCATATCTTGCGATACGAGATTGCTCTCCATATAAATCTTTGTTATGGAGGAAGACAGAAACTAAGTCCATCTTCTCGTGCTGCCTCTGGTATGTACCATCAACTGAGTCCAACACGAGGCACTTGGCATTCGCACAGTCTTTTTCCGATGTCTTACGGATATCAGTATCCGTGACGATGGAAACCGGTCCTGAGACGGCAGGGGTTGGATTAGTGAAGAGGTGTCCCAGTTTGTCATGGGTAATGGACATCTAAACAGACCTTTGCCAGTCATAACAGTCAGATTCAGTCATTTTATTATCTAGATGTAACCTATGTCTGGTCACTGGGTCGCTGCAATTAAGAGAGAGAGAAGAAAATACTTAGCACGATGCTTTTGCAAGTTTAGATTGGTTTTTAGTTTATCTAAACAGGACGGCTCCCACTGTTTCTCGAATCCTTCCTCAAACCATAAAAGAAGAATCAGTCAGGATTAATCTCACCGTACAATACTTGCTTAACCGTTCAGCCAGGCTAGTGTCGGTACTTCAAGGGAGGTTTTACGACGCTTTCGCGAAGTTCCTTAATTAAATAACCTCTTTTCTCTGTGGGCGTAGCCCCGCTAACACCTTTCTAGGCATCTACTTGGTTTATAGCATTGATCATTAAGTGAAAAGTCTCCCGAGGAGTAGCGGATACTCACAGTAGGATCGGGATCCAAATATCATTGTGTGATAATGCTGAAGGAATCCTACCAACATTATCAAACTCCAAATGGTATGCAGCACTAGCAAGTTTCAATTTCCTTAGAAACTCCCGATGTGGATTTTTGCCCCATGCGCTTATGACCTTGACGAAGGCCAACATATCATAAGTCACATGTCAAGTTCTACCCATCATTATCCAGGTTAATTTGAACCCACCCGTACATATCCTTGACGAAGTCCAAAATAGTAGTACGACTGTCCCAAACCAACGCATCTATCTATGCTACAGATAAATATTCAGCAGCTACCAATCACTATGCCTTGGCGAAGGTCAAAATACATAGCTTGAATACTACTGAACATTTAACTGAAATGACGGAGGGCTACGAATGGTTTTGGCGAAACCGTGAACGTAGTGAACTTGATATAATCGAAGGAACCTGATAGCTTTTAAAAGGAGTGGTTTAAGCTCCACGTTTTTAAAAGTTTTTCTGTTTTGAAAAAACCGAGTGGTTTTGAAATTGTTCCAGCGATTTAACTTTGGTTTATTTTCTTTGCATTAATATAATGCGTCCCATCAATTAATCCTACCATTGCAGAAAACAACGAAAATATGACGTACGCTTATGCCATTCGCATTCGCCACGTCATCACCCGTTAGGTTACTTAACTAACGACAGAGCGGGGCTGGACTAGCGCGGATGCAAAACATAAACAACGCCTATTAGATATCATATATAGATATATACATTCGTCAGATGCAATTATAGCCATTCCAGATCATAGATGAACACATTGGATATGCTAGGAATCCGCGTTTCGTTCGAGCTTGCAACGAAAGACGGATTACACGGTCGTGATGAATAGCTAAACCCCACCCTAGACCCCTACGGGTGCGGCAAACTACCCGCCAAGTACCCGAAGTGAAGTAACCTCCCTCAACAACGTGAGTAGGCCACTCGGCACTTCAAAATACCCGGTAGTTTATGCACCCCACCTTGGGTCTATCCTAGGAGCAAAAACAGTAAAAGAAATAATATATAATGACGGCTACAGTCTCAACCCGGATGTGCGGCCATGAAATAATATTACATCAAATTACAAATTTTACATTGAATGAAAAATGAAAACTCTCATCTCACATACCCAGCTATTCATCACGACAATCCAACAAGCTCATATATACAAACCAATAACACAGATCACAGATATGTACAACCCCCACTAATCGACGTATAGCGATTAGTAGACGTTCAATACATATATCACTGTTCCCCTCCGAAAAACGGCCGCCAGGACTGCGAAGTCCTGACACTGAGATTCGGGGCAGATGCTAATTGGTTTTATCCGTATACCTCTCCGAACATGCCAAGTTGATTTATGGCACCATATATCGGAGGTTTAGACGGATGCGGCCGATATAGCAGACTTCGTCAGATTCCCCCTCGCTTGAGGGGTTTTTGATTGTGGAGATGCTCTTCCCTGCAGGCGCAAGCCCCTGCAGTTAATTACGCTACCGCATCGCGGTAACCACTTTCTCCTTCTCCAGATGTTCACTTCGTGTCGTGTGTGTTTGTTTTGTTTGTGGTTGCCCGTGGATTGTATACGGAGACTAAGTTATGCCGTCGCCTGTAGGACGTGGATTAGTCCAAATCCGTATTTACTTAGATTTGGGTTTGGTGTTTTAGTTTAAGAATACGTTAGCTATATTGAGGCTAAGATCAACTTAAACGTTCGTTAAGGATACGTTAGTCTGATTTGGGACTAAAATCAACTTAACGGGATCGTTTGGATCCGACAAAAAAGCATTTGGGGGCTCTATTGTTCCAGTTTAGGGACGTAGTGGTCCATTGTATGCATGGCCATCGGGACCCGTCACCTCTCTGACGTCGTTAAAGGATTACAACGATAGGTGTCAGAGGAGTTCGAAGATGTACCCTTGAACCAAAGTTGATTGGGGGTCTTATAGTCCAATTTGGGACTAAAGTCTGTTTGAATGTTTAAGGATACGTTAGTCATATTTGAGGCTAAGATCAACTTAAACGGGATCGTTTAGATCTGACAAAAGTGCATTTGGGAGCTCTATTGTTCGAGTTTAGGGACGTAATGGTCCATAGGTAGTTTAAGGACATTGGGGGTCTTATAGTCCAATTTGGGACTAAAGTTTGTTTGAATATTTAAGGATACGTTAGCCATATTTGAGGCTAAGATCAAATTAAACGGGATCGTTTAGATCCGACAAAAGAGCATTTGGGAGCTCTATTGTTCCAGTTTAGGAACGTAGTGGTCCATAGGTAGTTTAAGGACATTACGGTCCATTTTATATGTGGCCGTCGGGACCCATCACCTCTTTGATGTCGTTGAAGGATTACAACGACAGGTGTCAGAGGAGTTCAGAGATGTACCCTTGAACCGGATGTAAATTGATTTAGGAGAGCAGCCATGCTCAGTCAATTTAATTTGAGGACTTACGGCCATGATTGGGCTAAGTCCATTTGAGAATATTCAACGTTTTATTTGCATTTGGCCTGTTAGGCCTTTACTAGGGCTCTACCCCTGTTTAATAATGCAGTGCATTTTCTCTGGCCTTTTAGGCCCAGAGCATTTTATTTTAGTTTGATAGACCTTTATTTGGGCTTTACCCCTTTTAATAGTGCATAGCACTTTGTTTGGTCTGATAGACCTTTCTTTATTGGGCTCTGCCCTTGATAATGCATTGCATTAATTAGTCTGACAGAGTACCACATGGCTTATTAGGCGCTTTGCGCTGATTGAGGAGCGCAAGGCACAAGTCCATGGGGAGGTGACACGTGTCACGCTCAGAAGAGCGCAGGCGCAGTGCGCTGCGCCAGTGCGCTGCGCTGTTGCGCTGCTGACACGTGGCGCGCTCTGGTGGGTTGCGCCAATCCATGAGAGCAATCTCTGTTTTTAGAAGCGCATAGCGCAGATCATTATGGGGCTGACACGTGGCGCTCTCTGGTGGCTTGCGCCAACCCGAGAGCGCAACAGTGTAGACTTTGTAAGTGCAGGGCACTGTTTTATTATTTTGATCAATTTTAGATCCAAGAAAACGAATTTTCTTGTTTTCAAAGAACCAGTGGTTCATAACAAGTGCAAGGCACTATTATTATTTGTTTTTATTTGTTTTTTTTATTGAAGACCATTGATCTTCTTCTTAGATCAATGATCTTATTAGAAGAAATTCTTCAATTTTAAAGGTTTTTACCTTTTTCTTGAATTTCTCTTCAAGTTTCTTCAGAGTTGAAGTTCTTGATCTCTCACAATCTTTATGATCTTTTGAGTTGGGGTCTAGGGGTCTTTATATAGTGCCCATAGATTTGTTAAGTTTGTTAAAGAGATCACTCTGAGTGATTTGGGGAATTTTCCCCACCGTTGGATCTTTGATTCAAGGGCTTCTGTTTTACAGAAGACAATCTTCTTGTTTTAACAAGAACAGAAAGATCTTTCTGGAATTTAATTCTGTTTGGCGCAAACGCCCCAGCGCTTGACACGTGTCACGCAGCGCACAGCGCAGCGCAACTGCGCTGCCACGCGTCGCACAGCGCGGCGCCACTACGCTGCCACGTGTCGCGCAGCGCAGAGCACAGAGTATCTGAAGCGTTGCTTCTTTTAATTTTGTTTTAAATAGAGCCTTGCTCTAATTGGGCGCACTGCCTTAGGCGCTGCGCTCCCTGCGCTGTTGTGCCTGGTTTTGACACGTGGCGCTCTGCGCGCAGCGCAGAGAATCTGAAGCGTTGCTTCATTTATTAAAATTTAAATTTTCAAAGTAGAGCTTTGCTCTGATTGAGGGGAATCAGAAGCGTTGCTTCATTTTCCGCCTTGGAATTTGAATAGAGCTTTGCTCTGATTGGGGTAAACAAATGCCCCCCCACCGTTGCGCTTACGTGGCCCCAAACGTGAGCGCAGCGGTGGCGGAATCCCAACCGTTGGGAAGTTGAAACGGCACTTATTGCCTATAAATAGGACCTTTGGTCCCTTAGATGATTTTCATCTCTTCATAGGAATTTTATTCAGAGCCCTGCTCTTTTGTTTAAGCACTTTTAAAAGTTCGAAATTTAGGTAAAAATTAATTTAGATTAAATTAAATCAATTTTAAGAGCCTCGCTCTCAATAGATCCCTGATCTAAAGAAGACCCATTTAGGGTTTCACTTAGCAGAGCTTTGCTCTAAAGGGGTCTAAAGAGAACTAAGGAGAACCTTATTAGGGTTCCATTAATAGAGCTTTGCTCTCTAAAAGATTTTCCTTGTATTTTCTCATTTCATTAATGGAGCTTTGCTCCTTCCAAATCATACAAAAGAACTCTTAGGAGTTTTTCATTGATCTTGGAGTTTAAAAATGACATTTTATTCCTCGGTGCATTATATCGCTTTGCTTAATCAGTCTTTCTGATAATTTTGTTGATTATCTTTCACAGAAACAATGGACGCCTACATGTACGATCTTGACGAGATCATCTCTTACGGGGATATCCGCCGACTTGGCCGTTCTCAAAATCGAGAGTTCACAAATGCGGAGTGTGCTGAAATCATGAGCCGCTTCGACGCATATAACGGTCAACTGCTTCCCCGACGTTCCTCCCTCCTGAAGCTTATCGTGGGAGCCATCTGGGAAGCGCTTCCCCTATTCTATTCCGGTGTGCCGCTTAGGGCGTTGGATGCCGCCGAGGATAAGGTGCACTCGGTGTATCTGATGCACCTAATCTCGAAGAGACAGCGAGATAATCTTGTCGATCTCCTGCACCAGGCTTTCCAACAGTCCGCCATACTCGCTGCTTATTGGAGGGAGGAGGACATCAGGGGGGACCCCGACGCTTGTGCTCGCGAAAGAAAGCACACTAGGATGGTTCGCCAGGCTTGGAAAGTCTTAGATAGGGTTACTTTCGAGTTCCTCAATCCATGTCCTGGGTCTGAGGTTATACCGTTGTAGACATTTTAATAATGTTGTTATTTATTTCTTTATGATTGTAAGAACCCTTTTGTACTATGAATGAATTTTTTTTTTATTTCAGCTTGTCTCATTTCTCGTTCTGAGTCTTTTGCACATGCATGAATGAGTGTGTCTCGAATGCTTAATCCAATGCCAATCAGATGCTCTTTCTGTCGCTTTCTTCTTTCTTTTATTATCCGCATGTTACCTTAGTGAACATGGTTAACAGATGATAGAGCGAGCAGTCTGTCTTGGCTTCTTCCAAGAGGAAATGAGGGCTTAGGCCGCCGGTTCAGATCTGTGGCCTAAGACTTTTCAACTTTATGAGCCGTAAGGGTCTCATAAAGACTTTTCTCCCTACGGATCGAGAGGATCTCGTAGGTGTATTTTCTCCCTAGGGGTTGTGAGGATCCCTAAGTGTGTTTTTCTTTTACAAGTCGTAAGGATCTTATAAGTGAATTATCCCTTCTTACGAGTCGAGAGGACCCGTAAGCGGTTGTTTCCCTCCTTGTCGAGATTTGACTTTGGAGAGTGAGACCCGTGGATAGTATGCAAGAGACCGTTTTGGACTGACTTGCAGGGTCCCAGAGCTTAGGAAACAGGTTTTTTTTATCCTTACTGCCTAAGGCTTTATCTCACGAGTCGAGCCGCATCGAGAAGTTCTCGCAAAGACATCAATTTCTTCACAAGTCGAGACGAATCAAGCATTTCTCGCAAGAATATCCTAACGTCACAGTTAACCTCTGCTCTTTATGACAGAAGTCCGTTAGGGTCTATGGTACTTAGGGTTTTGACCGTCGTACCGTCGCATCAGCTGATATATTCCTCAATAGGCAATCGTGCTGTTCGAGTAGCCCTGCGACTGCCGTGTCTCTGATCCCTTCGGGGGCTGGACAAGACGTCTTCAAGCAATCTTCCTAGGCAGTTTGACCGTCGGAAGAGCAAGCGTTAGGTATTTGCCATGCCGCTTTTTACTTGAGATTAGGCTCATTTTGGAGAGCCCCGATGAGTCATAACCACTCCGCGCTGGTGTGTGATGATCTCCGATAGTCTTTCAGGTTTTATGTGAGTTGCCGTCAAGACCCTGAAGTTAGGAATTTGGCCTTTGCTTCGTTTGCTGGCATCGCGTCTACTGTATCGAGACGAATGTCGCGGTGGAGCTGGGATTTTTCCGTGGCTCCGTTTGTTTGATTGTCGCGTCTAATCCCCGCTGGAGGAAGAACGCTGAGGTGACAACTCATCTGCTGTATCGAGACGAACGTCGAGGTGGAGCTGGGATTTTTCCGTAGCTCCGTTTGTTTGATGATGTGGCATCTGCTGTGTCGAGACGAACGTCGAAGTGGTGACCATTCCGCACTGGTGTGAGATGATCTACAGTTGTCTTTCAGGCTTTATATGACTCGCTGTTAAGACCTTGAAGCTGGGAATTTAGCCTTCGCTTCGTTTGCTTTGTCATGTCCGAATCCTGTTGGAGGAAGGACACTCTTGTTGACATTGCGTCTATTGTAACGAGACGAATGTCGCAGTTGTCTCTAGGTTGCTGGTGAACCGTCGAGGTTTGGAACTAGGGACTTTGCCGTGGCTCCGGTGTTTGATGATGTTGCGTCTGATCCCTGCTAGAGGAAGAACGCTGGGGTGACATCTCGTCTGCTGTATCGAGACGAACGTCATGGTTGTCTCTAGGTTGCTGGTGAACCATCGAGGTTTGGAACTAGGGATTTTGCCATGGCTCTGTTTGTTTGATGATGTTGCATCTGCTGTGTCGAGACGAACGTCGAATTGGTGACCATTCCGCACTGGTGTGAGATGATCTCCAGTTGTCTTTCAGCCTTTATATGACTCGCCGTTAAGACCTTGAAGCTGGGAATTTAGCCTTCGCTTCGTTTGCTTTGTCATGTCTGAATCCTGTTGAAGGAAGGACACTGTTGTTGACATTGCTTCTGTTGCAACGAGACGAATGTCGCGGTGGAGCTGGGATTTTGCCGTGGCTCCGTTTGTTTGATTGTCGCGTCAAATCCCTGCTGGAGGAAGAACGCTGAGGTGACAACTCGTCTGCTGTATCGAGACGAACGTCGAGGTGGAGCTGGGATTTTGCCGTGGCTCCGTTTGTTTGATTGTGTCTGCAATATTGCAACAAATGTCGAGATTGTTTTTAGGTTGTCTATGAACCGTCGAGATTTGGCTTCGCTTTCTGACGGAGCCTGTTGGGAAGGTATGGTTCCCTCTTTGTTTGTGCCCCTGGATTGTATGTAGGGATCGATGTGATCTCACCTGTAGGGCAAAAAGTTTCATTCTTTCATTTTTTTTATATTATTGTTTTATTTCCGCGATACTCTATCATTTCAGTTTTTATATCGCGAAGGTCGCGATTGCCCAATCATTTCGGCTATTTTTCGCGGTGCCCAATCATTACGGCTATTTATTTTATTTTTACTCGCTGCTTTTTTTTTATTGCGAGTTGCCCAATCATTTCGGCTATTTATTTTATTTTTACTCGCTAATTTTTTTTATTGCGAGTTGCCCAATCATTTCGGCTATTTTGTGTGCATACGTTTTTACTTGCTGCTTTTTATTGCAAGTTGCCCTATCATTTCGGCTATTTCATATGCATGTGCGGCCTACTGGCTTTTCGTCGTAAACCTGAAATTAGACATCGATTTCGGCATCAGCACCGCTACAACTGGAATATTGCCAGGAGCGAATCATCATTTGCCTCTGTCGATGTCAAACAAAGGTGGCTTAGCGAACAGGGTTAAGGTCCTGTTGACTAAGGCTTTTGACTTCATGAGCCGTAAGGGTCCTACAAAGGTATTTCTCCCTACAAGTCGTGAGGATCTTATAGGTGTATTTTCTCTTTAGAAATCATGAGGATTCCTAAGTGTATGCTCCTCTGCAAGTCGTGAGGATCCTACAAGAGGGTTTTCTCCTTGTAAGTCGAGAGGACTTACAAGGGTTGTTCACCATGCGAACATATCCCCAGTTACGGATGGGACTTGGTTAGGGAAATGTTTATTCACGCCCGTGGATTGTATACAAGGGCAGTATTGAACCACTTGTAGGGCAATATCGAAGGTTGTGGGGGTTGCTTAAGCACGGGTTTAGGTCTCTGTAACTTAAGACTTTCAAATCTTATGAGCCATGAGGGTCCCATAAGAGAGTTCTCCTTACGAGTCGTGAGGATCTCGCAAGTATATTTTCTCCTTAGGAATCGTGGGGATCCCTAAGTGTGTTGCTCCCTTGTGAGTCGTAAGGATCTCACGTGGGTGGTTTCTCCTTACAAGGTCAAGAGGACCCTGTAAGTGTCTTTTAACGAGATTGCGCCCTTTCGGTTTTTCACAAACACTCGCCGGTAATCCTGCTGTTTTTTACTCACGGAGCCCTTTTGGGTTTTCATCCGTGCCCATTTTACTTATGGACATACCATTTTTTTTAATTCTTTTTATTCTCTTTTTTTTAACGAGGTCGCGCCCTTTCGGGTTTTCACGAACACTCGCCGGTAGCCCTGCTGTTTTTACTCACGGAGCCCTTTCGGGTTTTCATCCGTGCCCATTTTGCTTATGGACATACCGTTTTTTTTATTCTTTTTATTCTCTTTTTTTTACGAGGTCGCGCCCTTTCGGGTTTTCACGAACACTCGCCGGTAGCCCTGCTGTTTTTACTCACGGAGCCCTTTCGGGTTTTCATCCGTGCCCATTTTGCTTATGGACGTACCGTTTTTTTTCCTCTTTCTCTCTCGTCAGCCTGAGGATGCTGCGGTAGTAGTTTAAAGATGTTTCGGTCTTTTGCAAGTTTTAGGACATTGCGGTCCATCATTAGTTTAAGGACGTTTCGGTCCGTCGTCGCCGTATTTGAGGCGAATCTCTAGTTTACTGACATTTCGGTCTATGGGGCTTTCTCTATGACTGAGCATGATGCCTTCGGTGTGTCCATCTGTTATACCCAGCCCCTTTTTATACCAAAATTAGTATTTTATTACTCTAGAATTCTATTTATTCTCATTTACAATTTTATTCATTTTTACTTATAATTTATTTATTTTATTTATAAATTTATTTCATTCTAAACCCCACCTTCTTCATCAATAAAACCCAAACCCTACCCTATCCTATTTATTCTAATAAATTTACCTCGGCCCATTCATCTATTTTCTTAAACATAATCCATTTTATTCCCAGCCCAGCCCATATCCTTTTCTTAATTATTCTCTGATTTTCTTTTCGCAAGCCCAGCCCACTTCTCCTGCGGCCCGTGTCACTCCTGCCCGCACCCGCTTCATCCTTACCCGACCCGCCATGTACAGGGTCGTCTCCCCAACGGCTCTCTTTCCCGCTTCCTCCGCTCGCGCCTACGACCACGTCGCCCGCGTTCCTCGCCTCCACCGACGCCCACGCTCGCGCCCGTTACTCCCAGCGCGCCTCTCTCCTCCCTCTCTTCTCTCGCCTCCCCATTCTCTTCTCTTTTCCTCACGTTTTCCCCGGCTCCTTTCTCTTCTCCCGCCCCTGTCGCTCGCGATCCACCTTCCTCGCCGCCTCCTCCGCACTCGCTCGCGCGAGTGTTACCCCACGCGTTCCCCTCTCCAACCCAGTCGCCCTCGTCCTCTCCTCTCAAAACTCCCAATCACTCGCTCCCCTCCTTCTTTTCCTTCCTCCTCCCTCGAACCCACCATCAGCAACCCATTGCAGCACCGACCATCGGCCACCTCCTCCCCGAGCATCCTCATCTGCACCCCCTCACCACTCCACTTCGTCGACCAAGCAACCCTACCCAACTCCCCTGCACACCCAACCCACTCACACGCGAGCTCGGCCACCGACGCCCTCTCGTCGGCGAGTCCCACGGCTTATCGTCGACTCCCCGTACCCGCCTCGTCGTCAGCAGCATCACCCCCATTCCATCGACAACACACACCCGAGTCCCTACACCCTTCTCCCAAACTCTCTACCTCCCCTGTTTCTGTCACGACCCGAAAGTACGGAACGCGACTGGCACTTAGATTACGAGACGTCTAAAGGCGTACTGTAACCTAAGTCAGCCAAAGCCCAGAAGAATCTAAACCAAAATCAAAAGAGAGTGAAGGAAAACCTTTAATGAAAATGGTTTTTAAAAATCATTTAAGTTGCATAGAATCCCTTTTTAAAACATCAAAAATTTCCGAAAATTTCGGCAGAGTCTCCCCTGTATTTTCTATCCCCCCAAAATGGGTACAACAAGATAATAAACCTGTAATCATAAAAATGACATCCCCAAGCGGGAGCTAGCTCTTCGCCCAAGGCGGATCACAACCACATGCAATATAATAGCAATATCAAGAAAAGAGCATAAAAGAAACGTAAAATATCAGAAAACACAACGCCGGCTCAAGTGAGCTCGACCCAAAAGAAACCACAAATATACAAATCTCTCAGTCTCACCACTAGGTCACATATACAATATAAAGTGGTAGATGGAGAATACTAGATACAATGATAAAGCAAAAAGAAATAAAGTGTGCTCGCAACCCACCTACGGGCGATGTCGCGAGTCTGAGCAAAAGGAGCTGATGAAAGGATAGCCCGCCGCTACAAGGGTGACGGGTCCGACCTGCAAGACACTGTGGCACAACGGGGGTGAGTTGCCAGCTCGTGAGTAAATATAACATCTAATAAGGCAATCGTAAGAATGCACGCAATGCACCACAACATGCATGTCCATATGTGATATAATAGCTCTAGTATGCATGCACATGTATGCAATGTCATTTCTAACTCTTTAAGTGTTTTAAATGCTAAGGGTGCTGCGTTCTTAACTTTTAGAAAATGAATATCTGTATAATAGCTAAGTACCATCAAGAAATCATCTGAAAACCCATGTCAAGCATCGACACCAAATAGGAATCATATCTGTCTCAATATCGGGCTCCGTCAGTCCGGATCGGCCCATATCATCCAATCTCACGACAACGGTCGGTATCCTCCGGATATCCGCCATGCCAGACATCACCGGTAGGTAGTCTTCCCCTGCCAGGCTCATCGTCTACATCTCGATCTTCTTGCCCCGGGGTACCATACCGGGCCCACCATGTACCCGAGACGGTTCATCCACTCCTCGAATCGGGTCTCGAAATCCAACAGAAAACATGAAAACTCATGGTGGACGACACATACATCACGAGAAAACCGCAACTTTGTTTTAAAAATGATGAATATAAGCTTTTGTTAAATTCTTGCGGTTTTCCCCAAAAATCCAGAAATCGCAGCAATACTGAAATCCTCAAGAAAATCATAATGTTCACATGTTATATATGATAAATGTCTATGATATCAATGTATATGATGTGAGTTTTGGCTAGAAATCTATGTAGATATGATGGTAATGCGAGGTATATGCATGCTATGCAATTCCATATATCATGTATGAATGCAAATGGCGTTATTAAGTTAAACAGGTTCTATAGTGCACGTGGCATGGCAATTACCAACGGCGTGTGTGTCACATGAATAGTGCGCGTGCAACAGATACCAATGGTAATGGTGTTTGTGTCCTACGAAGTGATATCGCATAAGTATAGATGAATGTCCATGCAATCTAATATACTGTTCGCTATAAGGGTATGCAGTGTACATGAATGGATAAGCTAGCTAACAATATAAATCTTGCAAAAAGTAGGGTAATCCTAACTAGGGGGGCGCCTCGCGCCATTCAGACGATTCCCCCATAGATGAATACATCTACTCACCTGAAATCCCCGCTAACCCGATCCGACCACCGCCTTGCCTTTACGTGCCGTGTCCGATGTTTCCCCGACCGATCCTATATTTGCACAACACCAAGCATAATATTACAAAACCTAAAACGATGCAAGTCACAATATACAATTATCGACGCTCTCGAATTAAACATAACATACACTCGGTGCGCGGGAAAACGCACGAAAATCGCTAATCGTTAACTAGAATCGTCATTTGGGGAAATCGACAAAACTAAAACCCGACTAGACGAAACCCCGCGTTCGCGCACTCTAATAGTCCTATACGAAGCTAATTATATCGCTAACATAACACAATTTGATCGCATTCTAATTTTTGTAAAAATCTAGTAAGCAAATTTCAAACCGATTCGATGCAAACGTCGCAATTTAACGACTTAGCGAGCGTAACCCTCCGCAATTAACCACCCTAATCAAATAGGTAACCAAAGTCCTAACTTAACTCTAACAACCATGCTTCAAACCCTAGTTCAACACCAAATCCCATTCTTGATTTTCATGAACAAGAATTTACAACTAAATTAATACTTCAAAATTGAATTTTAGCACACATAAACTACAAGTTAACAAACTAGTTTAGAATTTCACCTCACAAATGGAACCCTAGCATGATCAATCCACCAAAGAAGCCTCCTTTCTTCTAGTTTTGAACTAAATTTGGTTGAGGAGAGAGTGGATTAGGGTTTAGCATTGAATTGGAGAAGAAAATGGTGAATTTTTATGGATTTTTCATGATTTTTCATGATTTTTGAAGCAAGAATTGAGGTGAAAAGAGGGGGAGCTGCTGCTATTTTCGGCCATAGGTGAAGAGGAGGAGGGTTTGGGGGTTTTTGGAGAAGTTTCTAGGTCAAAAAGATCCCTCACATCTCATTTAATGCATTTCACATCAACTTTTTACAAAAAAACCCCTTTTTACATCATTTTTTTCATAATTTTCACACCATAAAACTAAAATGTTGCAAGTCATGCTACAATTTTATTAACACCATATTTTAGCTTATAAAGACTCCTAATTATGAAATTTACCTAATTAAATTTGTATTTATCACTAATTTAATGTATTTAAAAAGGCTTAAAATAATAAAAAAAATAATTAATTACGAATTTTTTTTATTTAACTAGAAAATTATAAGTGACATTTTAGTGACAAAATTATAGTAATATCTTATCTAAATTTTGTATAATTAGGTCTACAATGAAAAATACCTATTTTGACATTTTACGGAAAAAGCCGAAAAATTAACCGATTACCGAAAAACTGCCTAAACGATTTTCGAAGGGTTACAATCTTCCCCCCTTAAAGAAATTCGGTTCCCGAATTTAGAATTTAACTACGCGTACCTTCAAAAATATGGGGATATCTCTTCCTCATCTCGACCTCGGTCTCTCAGGTGACCTCCTCGCTGTTCGGGTCACGCCAAAGGACCTTGACGGACGGTATAACCTTCGACCTCAATTTCTTCACCTGCCGATCCAAAATGACAACCGGTTGCTCGGTGAAAGAAAGATCACGCTCTAACTGGATCGTTTGGTGCTGAATCACCTGGGAAGGATCATGAAGGTACTTGCGGAGCATCGAGACATGGAATACGGGGTGAACATCGGGGAAGCTAGGCGGAAGAGCTAACCGATAAGCGACTGGACCAACACGCTCTAGGATCTCGAAAGGACCAACATATCTAGGACTCAGCTTCCCTTTCCGCCCAAATCTCATCACACCTTTCATCGGAGAGACCTTCAGGAAAACATGATCGCCAACAGCGAACTCGAGTCGGCGACGGCGCCTGTCAGCATATGATTTCTGCCTGCTCTGTGCCGCTCTCATCCTGTCCCGAATCAGCTGTATCTTCTCGGTCGTCTCCTGTACAATCTGCGGCCCCAAAATACAGCTCTCCCTGAGCTCTGTCCAATATACAGGCGATCGACATCTCCTCCCATATAAAGCCTCAAAATGTGCCATCTGAATCGTCTCCTGGAAGATATTATTGTAGGAAAACTCGATCAAAGGCAAATGACGATCCCAGCTACCACCGAAATCTAAAACGCAAGCTCTGAGCATGTCCTCAAGAGTCTGAATAGTACGCTCTGACTGACCGTCAGTCTGCGGATGAAAGGCTGTGCTAAAACTCAATCGGGTGCCCAATGCTTCCTGAAGTTTCTGCCACAATCGGCTGGTAAACTGGGTGCCCCGGTCGGACACGATGCAAGTTGGAACACCATGCAGTCGCACGATCTCATCAATATAAACCTGGGCGTACTGAGAAAATCCAAAAGTGGTCTTCACTGGCAGAAAGTGAGCCGCTTTCGTCAGTCGATCCACAATCACCCATATAGAGTCGTACCCTCGACTGGTCCTGGGTAGACTCATAATGAAGTCCATGGAGACCTGCTCCCACTTCTACTCAGGGATGGGCAAAGGTTGTAACTCGCCGGCTGGCCTCTGGTGCTCGGCCTTGACTTGCTGACAAGTCAGGCATCTCGACACAAAGTCTGTAATATCCTTCTTCATCCCGTCCCACCAGTAAACCTCTCTCAAATCACGGTACATCTTGGTGGAACCTGGGTGAACACTGTATACTGATCTATGTGCCTCCTCGAGAATATCACGCCTCAGTCCCTCTGAATCTGGCACACACAGTCGAGTCCCAAATCGAAGTATCCCCTGATCATCAATCACGAACTCAGAAACTCTGCCCTGCCGAATCTGCTCAATAATCTCTAAAATACGGGCATCGCCGGACTGTGCCTCGCGGATACGGTCAAGTAACTGTGGGCGTGCTCTGAAATGGGCCAGCTGTCCCCCTGTAGGAGTAAACTCGAACTGCACTCTGCTGTCACATAACACCTGCCAATCCACCGACGACTGCATCTGCACTGCGCTCAAACAAGATAAGCTACCTCCGGGCCTTCTACTCAAAGCATCTGCCACCACATTCGTCTTGCCCGGATGGTATAAAATCTCGCAGTCATAATCTTTCACCAACTCCATCCAACGGCGCTGTCTCAGGTTCAGGTCTCGCTGCTGGAAGATATACTTCAAACTCTTGTGGTCAGTGAATATCTGGCACGACTCACCGTATAGGTAATGTCTCCAGATCTTAAGTGCAAATACCACTGCAGCCATCTCTAAATCATGGGTGGGGTAGTTCTGTTCATGTTTCCTCAGCTGCCGAGAAGCAAACGCAATAACTCTGTCGTGCTGCATCAATACACATCCCAGCCCCACTCTAGAAGCATCACAATATACCACGAACCCGCCTGATCCTGAAAGCAATGCTAACACTGGTGCAGTAGTCAGACGAGTCTTCAACTGCTGGAAACTATCCTCACATGCCTGGGTCCAATCAAAAGGAACCCCCTTCCGGGTCAACCCGGTCAATGGTGCAGCAATGCGGGAGAAATCCTGGACGAAACGTCGATAATAGCCGGCCAGACCTAGAAAACTGCGAACCTCTGTAACTGATACTGGTCTAGGCCAACGCTGAACTGCCTCGATCTTCCTCGGGTCCACACAAATACCATCTCTCGTCACCACATGACCCAAGAAGTCGACACTGTCTAACTAGAATGCGCACTTGGAGAATTTGGCGAACAGCTGATGCTCCCTCAAAGTCTGCAATGTGATACGTAAGTGCTGCTCATGCTCCTCCCGGCTCCGAGAATAAACCAAGATGTCGTCAATGAACACAATAATGAACTGATCGAGATACGGCCTGAATACACGGTTCATCAAATCCATAAATGCTGCCGGGGCATTGGTGAGCCCGAACGACATCACTAAGAACTCATAATGACCATAACGAGTACGGAAAGCGGTCTTCGGAATATCCTCCTTCCGAACCCGCAACTGGTGATAACCTGACCGTAAATCAACCTTCGAGAAAAACCCTGCACCCTGGAGCTGGTCAAATAAGTCATCAATGCGGGGTAGGGGATACCTGTTCCGCACAGTAACCCGGTTCAGCTGACGATAATCAATGCATAAACGCATACTTCCGTCCTTCTTCTTAACAAACAAGACGGGAGCACCCCAAGGTGACACACTCGGTCGGATAAGCCCTTTGTCCAGCAAGTCCTGTAACTGATCCTTTAGCTCTCTCAGCTCCACCGGGGCCATCCGATAAGGTGGTATAGAGATAGGCCCCGTGCCAGGGATCAAGTCAATACAGAACTCAATCTCGCGCTCTGATGGCAGACCAGGCAGTTCGTCAGGGAATACATCAGGAAACTCTCTCACAATAGGGACCTGGTCCAACGGAACCTCTGTGGAGCTAGTATCACAAATATAGGCTAAGAATCCTTGACACCCTTTCCTTAAGAGCTGACCAGCACGAAGAGAAGAAATCAAGCTGGGAAGGGTAGCACTATGATCTCCCTGAATATAAGAACCGGCTCACCAGGAAAACTGAATCTGACTGCTTTTTCACGGCAGTCCACGGATGCATAACAGGTGGCTAGCCAGTCCATACCAAGAAGAACGTCAAAGTCTAGCATATCGAGGAGAATCAATTCTACTGAAGAATCTCTCTCCCCGATACGAACGGAACACGATCGGTACACAAAACGGGCAACAAAAGACTCGCCTACCGGGGTAATAACGACAAACGGCTGATCTAACGGAGAAGACTCTCGGCCCAACCTCGGTGCAAAGTACGTGGATACATAGGAATGTGTGGAGCCTGGATCAAATAATACCCGTGCATCAAAAGAACATACTGGCAGAGTACCTGTCACGACGACATTGGATGCCTGTGCATCCTGAGGAGTCAATGCGAACACTCGGGCCTGTCCACCACTAATAGCTGGCTGTCCTCTGCCTCTACCTCGGCCTCTGCCTCTGCCTCTGTCGCCTCGTCCTCTCGGAACTGGACCGCCACGCCCACAGCCTCTAGAAGTATCTAACTGACGTGGAGCGTCGTCAGGAGTAGGAAGTAAAGCTCTCTGAGAAGGTGGTGAGGGTGGTAAAGTCACATGCGGGACTGTCGCCGCGCCCGGACGTCCCATGGTACAGTCTCTGACACGGTGGTACTGACTCCCACACCGAAAACATCCTGGAGACGACTGCTGGGTCTGTGGATATGAACCAAATAACTGACCTCGTCTCAATCCTCTACCTCCACCATCTCCCGGAAATAATCTATCGCGGTGTCTACCCATCTGCCGCTGAGCTGGCGTATCAGTACGGATCCTCTTCGGCCCAGAAACGACCGGAGTCTCAGAAATACGCTCCTCCAAAAGTAAGGCTGCATCCATCGCGGCAGCGTATGTATCAAAGTGCTGGGTGCCGATGGCAAGGAATAGATGTGTATCAAGCCTTCGTACAAACCACTTTATTCTCTTCTCTTCTGTGTCGACTAGGTACGGAGCATATCGAGACAACTGGGTAAACTGTATATCATACTCCGACACTGTCATCCTAGGAGTCTTGCGCAAAGACTCAAAACTACGGGCTCGAGCATCTCGGACACTCTCCGGAAGAAAACGGGCAAGAAATGCATATGTAAACTCATCCCAGGTCATAGAAGGCAGACCTGCAGCTCGGCCTCTCTCTACTGAATCGTACCATGTCTGGGCAAGACCCTCCAGACGAAAACCCGCAAACTCCACCAATCTATCATCAGAACACCTCAACGAACGGCAAATCCGAGCCATCCTATCAAGAAATGCCTGTGGGTCGTATGTCGTATCTGTACCGGTAAAAGCTGGAGGTCTCAATCTCATGAACTCCTGTAGTGAAACAGGGATAGTCTCCGTAGTAGCAGCAGGAGTGACCATCTGTGCAGCAGGTACGATCGTGGTCTGTGCGGTGGAAGGAACGTCCTCGGATCTCTGTGCCCGGCTGGACTCAACTAAAGATCCCATCATCTGTCGCAACTCTTGCATGCCGGCCTCTAGTCTGGCAATACGATCTGGATAAGGCGGATCAGTATGACCCTGAAGGGTAGGTGTATCATCCCGCTCGATCCTCGCCTCAGACGGGCCCGCCCGAATCTCATCCCTAGCGGCAGCCCGCTGAGCTCTCGTAGTCTTTGGCGGCATCGAAGCTGGAATAAGAAACAGGACTGATAAGGACATTGCAATTGAATCAAGGAATGCAAGGAATCAAGAAAGGAAATACAAGCAATTATGTCCTAAGGTCACTTAGGCGGAGTACCGTATCGTAAGTATGCCGCGGATCATACCCACGCTACGCCACTCTGCTTAAGTCACCTACTCCATCTACCAAGGTCGTCCTACACTCAGAAAGGTAAAACCTACGCTCTGATACCAACTTTGTCACGACCCGAAAGTACGGAACGCGACTGGCACTTAGATTACGAGACGTCTAAAGGCGTACCGTAACCTAAGTCAGCCAAAGCCCAGAAGAATCTAAACCAAAATCAAAAGAGAGTGAAGGAAAACCTTTAATGAAAATGGGCTCGAGCATCTCGGACACTCTCCGGAAGAAAACGGGCAAGAAATGCAGATGTAAACTCATCCCAGGTCATAGAAGGCAGACCTGCAGCTCGGCCTCTCTCTACTGAATCGTACCATGTCTGGGCAAGACCCTCCAGACGAAAACTCGCAAACTCCACCAATCTATCATCAGAACACCTCAACGAACGGCAAATCCGAGCCATCCTATCAAGAAGTGCCTGTGGGTCCTCTGTCGCATCTGTACCGGTAAAAGCTGGAGGTCTCAATCTCATGAACTCCTGTAGTGAAACAGGGATAGTCTCCGTAGTAGCAGCAGGAGTGACCATCTGTGCAGCAGGTACGATCGTGGTCTGTGCGGTGGAAGGAACGTCCTCGGATCTCTGTGCCCGGCTGGACTCAACTAAAGATCCCATCATCTGTCGCAACTCTTGCATGCCGGCCTCTAGTCTGGCAATACGATCTGGATAAGGCGGATCAGTATGACCCTGAAGGGTAGGTGTATCATCCCGCTCGATCCTCGCCTCAGACGGGCCCGCCCGAATCTCATCCCTAGCGGCAGCCCGCTGAGCTCTCGTAGTCTTTGGCGGCATCGAAGCTGGAATAAGAAACATGACTGATAAGGACATTGCAATTGAATCAAGGAATGCAAGGAATCAAGAAAGGAAATACAAGCAATTATGTCCTAAGGTCACTTAGGCGGAATACCGTATCGTAAGTATGCCGCGGATCATACCTGTCACGCCCCGCTTCCCAGAGTACGCTAGATTGGGCACGTGACATAGCCAACTATGCTACCTGTGGGTAGGAAGTATCCATCCACAGTCACATTACGGCTGTAGAGATATCAAGAACAAGATAAAACTATCTAAAACATGTCCATAATCCAGAATAACAGGAGTCAATAATAAATGAATGCGGAAGCAAATGATCCAATACAAATAACTGAAAAGTGTGTCCCATAATGCGGGCTCACATCTGGAAACAAAAATGCAGGAAATAAAACTAACCACTACAGAACTCACAATTCAGCCTGCTGGCTGAAGTACTCCTGCTCGGACAGCGACGGTGGTAAAGAATCTGGGCCATGCAAAACCCAGACGTCAGCGCGTCATGTCAACCAATAATATAATATGAACAGTATAATAGGCAAAGCAGAAATAAACATGAATAAAGCAATAATATGAAACAAGCAGTGCAGGGTAGTGTGCAGTGGGTAACTAAACTGTTCTATCAGGTTTCCTATTCTAAAGTCTTTGAAATCAATTCGGGTAATCCTCCATGTAACTCAAAGGATATGTCCCGTTACCCCCCGGGACCACGGATCAGGAATATGGGAACCAATAGTGGTTCTGTCCCGTTGCCCCCCGGGACCACGGATCAGGAAAATGTAAGAGTCACGAATGGCTCTGTCCCGTTACCCCCCGGGACCACGGATCAAGTAATACCCTTTTAAGTTACACTTTAGTTTACACTTTTGATTTCCCCATACCCCCAAGTTATATGTGTCAGGTCAGGCATTCAGTAGTCAAGAACTAATGCCAACACAAGATCAGGTAACAGTAGGTTTGTCTGGATAGACAACAGGAATGGTCCATGAGGACAACATGTCAGGTTTGTTGGCATTAGGCACGAGATCAGGTAACAGGTCAGGTCAACAGTAAACGGTGCCATGTCAGGTGTAACAAAGTCAAGTCAAGATGTAACGATGTCGTGGGTGTGCTCACAACAGATATAAAATCGAACAGGGGATTAACAGCAGGAAATAAGCAGTAAATTAAACAACAATAAGCAGTTCATTCAATCACCATAGTGCATTAATATAGTGCAGCTGTTTTATTATATTAACAGGGTTTGAGCACCCTTAGCGGTGCAACAGTTTAAAGGATGATGCAATACCGTTATATCAAGCCTTTGAATACGAATATCCGAATGTAATAGAACTACATAGGAAAGTGCTATAATCTATTAAACGGTAAAATGTGATTAACCGGTAAACTTGGTTTTTAGGTTAAAAGTAGCAAATTGTAATTTCTATGTTGACTGTAAAATGACATATGTCATATTGCAACCAAATGAGAAAATGACTATACCGAGTTAAGTTTTGCAGGTTTAATGAGTCAAACATATATAATTGTATAGTATAGCATGTAGCAAGTGATACTTGCCTCAACGGGTCGCGAACCGGGAAAACGGAACGTAACGTCGGCGGGGAAACTCGCGACGGACGCACGGTTCACGGATTGAACCCAAACAACGAGCAATGGGACCACGCGGACCGGGGTACCTCGCTGGAACGTCGGATCACGTCGTCGGCATTGCCGGATTCCGGCGAGAAAGAAAACCGTGAAGCATCAATTTGTGCAAACAAGAATGCAAAGGGACCAGAGAAAAAAGGAAGGAGGAAAGGAGTAGAAGGCTTACAGGGGGGTGCAGAGGTCGTGCCAGCGATGGGGTCGACGGTGGTGGGGCGCCGGCGAGGATGCTGCAGGCGATGGGTTAGGGCTGCGGGTATGTAACAGGGAAGGAGAGTGGAGATAGAGAGGAGGTGGTCGGGGCTGGTGCGCAGGTAAAGAGGGGGTGCCGACGGTGGCGCGGGTGACGACGACGAGGGTCGCCGACGAAGTTTCCGGCCAAACAGAGAAGGCACCGGGTTGCTGCGGGGTCTCTGTTGCGGCGCCGAGCACACGGGGAGAAGGAGGTGCAGTGGCAGCGACGAGGGCGACGAGGCGAGGGTGATGGTGGTGGTGGCGTCGGCGTTGGGGCTGTGGCGGCGACGGGCACAGTGGCTAGGGCTAGGGTTAAAAGGTTCTCGCGGTGGGTTCTGTTTCCTCGTGGGGCTACAGTTGCTGAAGAAACGTGAAGGGGATATATATATATAAAGGGAGAGAGAGAGAGAGAGAGAGACGTGAGAGATGGAGAGAGAGAGAGGAATAGTGGAGGGGCCCACGGGGTTTAAGCCTACGTTGATTGGCCAGGGAAGATGTGCAAAGGTTTAAAAGAATAACTAAAAGATTTTAGGAAAATTAACCAGTAAAGATTTAATAGATTTTGAATATTGATTTAACAGTAAGAAACGAAATATTATATGGTTTGAATATTATATTAATTTGTGATTTTGGCGCTAAATGAAACATTTTCAAATCGCGTCCGGGTTGGGTCCAAAAATTCGAAATTTAAATAATAGGATTTTAAGCGGGTTCCAAATTTTAAAATGAGGTGTTTTATGATTAAAAAGCATACCCCCAAGTCGGGCACCCGTACGTGCACGTAGCCGTCCAAACTCGCCCGTTTCACCGAACGGGACGAGAACTCGAGGCACGGACGCTACCACAAGGCTAGGGGTGTCGAGTAGGCCAAGATAGACATTTTTAATTTTATTTTAGGTGCTGAAATTTGTTATATGCAGAAATGACTTAGCCAGATAAAATTTTACAGTAAGACCCAAACAAGCAAGATAAATAAAATGAGTAATATCTAATACTCAACCAATAACAGAAAATAGTAGTACTGGGCTCGGGTGTTACAATACCCACGCTACGCCACTCTGCTTAAGTCACCTACTCCATCTACCAAGGTCGTCCTACACTCAGAAAGGTAAAACCTACGCTCTGATACCAACTTTGTCACGACCCGAAAGTACGGAACGCGACTGGCACTTAGATTACGAGACGTCTAAAGGCGTACCGTAACCTAAGTCAGCCAAAGCCCAGAAGAATCTAAACCAAAATCAAAAGAGTGTGAAGGAAAACCTTTAATGAAAATGGTTTTTAAAAATCATTTAAGTTGAATAGAATCCCTTTTTAAAACATCAAAAATTTCCGAAAATTTCGGCAGAGTCCCCCCTGTATTTTTTATCCCCCCAAAATGGGTACAACAAGATAATAAACCTGTAATCATAAAAATGGCATCCCCAAGCGGGAGCTAGCTCTTCGCCCAAGGCGGATCACAACCACATGCAATATAATAGCAATATCAAGAAAAGAGCATAAAAGAAACGCAAAATATCAGAAAACACAACGCCGGCTCAAGTGAGCTCGACCCAAAAGAAACCACAAATATACGAATCTCTCAGTCTCACCACTAGGTCACATATACAATATAAAGTGGTAGATGGAGAATACTAGATACAATGATAAAGCAAAAAGAAATAAAGTGTGCTCGCAACCCACCTACGGGCGATGTCGCGAGTCTGAGCAAAGGGAGCTGATGATAGGATAGCCCGCCGCTACAAGGGTGACGGGTCCGACCTGCAAGACACTGTGGCACAACGGTGGTGAGTTGCCAGCTCGTGAGTAAATATAACATCTAATAAGGTAATCGTAAGAATGCACGCAATGCACCACAACATGCATGTCCATATGTGATATAATAGCTCTAGTATGCATGCACATGTATGCAATGTCATTTCTAACTCTTTAAGTGTTTTAAATGCTAAGGGTGTTGCGTTCTTAACTTTTAGAAAATGAATATCTGTATAATAGCTAAGTACCATCAAGAAATCATCTGAAAACCCGTGTCAAGCATCGACACCAAATAGGAATCATATCTGTCTCAATATCGGGCTCCGTCAGTCCGGATCGGCCCATATCATCCAATCTCACGACAACGGTCGGTATCCTCCGGATATCCGCCATGCCAGACATCACCGGTAGGTAGTCTTCCCCTGCCAGGCTCATCGTCTACATCTCGATCTTCTTGCCCCGGGGTACCATACCGGGCCCACCATATACCCGAGACGGTTCATCCACTCCTCGAATCGGGTCTCGAAATCCAACAGAAAACATGAAAACTCATGGTGGACGACACATACATCACGAGAAAACCGCAACTTTGTTTTAAAAATGATGAATATAAGCTTTTGTTAAATTCTTGCGGTTTTCCCCAAAAATCCAGAAATCGCAGCAATACTGAAATCCTCAAGAAAATCATAATGTTCACATGTTATATATGATAAATGTCTATGATATCAATGTATATGATGTGAGTTTTGGCTAGAAATCTATGTAGATATGATGGTAATGCGAGGTATATGCATGCTATGCAATTCCATATATCATGTATGAATGCAAATGGCGTTATTAAGTTAAACAGGTTCTATAGTGCACGTGGCATGGCAATTACCAACGGCGTGTGTGTCACATGAATAGTGCGCGTGCAACAGATGCCAATGGTAATGGTGTTCGTGTCCTACGAAGTGATATCGCATAAGTATAGATGAATGTCCATGCAATCTAATATACTGTTCGCTATAAGGGTATGCAATGTACATGAATGGATAAGCTAGCTAACAATATAAATCTTGCAAAAAGTAGGGTAATCCTAACTAGGGGGCGCCTCGCGCCATTCAGACGATTCCCCCATAGATGAATACATCTACTCACCTGAAATCCCCGCTAACCCGATCCGACCACCGCCTTGCCTTTACGTGCCGTGTCCGATGTTTCCCCGACCGATCCTATATTTGCACAACACCAAGCATAAGATTACAAAACCTAAAATGATGCAAGTCACAATATACAATTATCGACGCTCTCGAATTAAACATAACATACACTCGGTGCGCGGGAAAACGCACGAAAATCGCTAATCGTTAACTAGAATCGTCATTTCGGGGAAATCGACAAAACTAAAACCCGACTAGACGAAACCCCGCGTTCGCGCACTCTAATAGTCCTATACGAAGCTAATTATATCGCTAACATGACACAATTTGATCGCATTCTAATTTTTGTAAAAATCTAGTAAGCAAATTTCAAACCGATTCGATGCAAACGTCGCAATTTAACGACTTAGCGAGCGTAACCCTCCGCAATTAACCACCCTAATCAAATAGGTAACCAAAGCCCTAACTTAACTCTAACAACCATGCTTCAAACCCTAGTTCAACACCAAATCCCATTCTTGATTTTCATGAACAAGAATTTACAACTAAATTAATACTTCAAAATTGAATTTTAGCACACATAAACTACAAGTTAACAAACTAGTTTAGAATTTCACCTCACAAATGGAACCCTAGCATGATCAAGCCACCAAATAAGCCTCCTTTCTTCTAGTTTTGAACTAAATTTGGTTGAGGAGAGAGTGGATTAGGGTTTAGCATTGAATTGGAGAAGAAAATGGTGAATTTTTATGGATTTTTCATGATTTTTCATGATTTTTGAAGCAAGAATTGAGGTGAAAAGAGGGGGAGCTGCTGCTATTTTCGGCCAGAGGTGAAGAGGAGGAGGGTGTGGGGTTTTTGGAGAAGTTTCTAGATCAAAAAGATCCCTCACATCTCATTTAATGCATTTCACATCAACTTTTTACAAAAAAACCCCTTTTTACATCATTTTTTTCATAATTTTCACACCATAAAACTAAAATGTTGCAAGTCATGCTATAATTTTATTAACACCATATTTTAGCTTATAAAGACTCCTGATTATGAAATTTACCTAATTAAATTTGTATTTATCACTAATTTAATGTATTTAAAAAGGCTTAAAATAATAAAAAAAAATTTAATTACGAATTTTTTTTATTTAACTAGAAAATTATAAGTGACATTTTAGTGACAAAATTATAGTAATATCTTATCTAAATTTTGTATAATTAGGTCTACAATGAAAAATACCTATTTTGACATTTTAAGGAAAAAGCCGAAAAATTAACCGATTACCGAAAAACTGCCTAAACGATTTTTGAAGGGTTACAGTTTCCTCCTTCCCTTTCTCTCTCTCTCTAACTCTCTCTCAATTCCCCCTCTGCTCACTCTCTCTCCCTAACTCTCTCTCAAAAACCACACAAAACATATTTTCCTGTACAAACACTCACTGCGGCCATTGCCGGAGCGACCGTCGTCGACCCCAGTACACTCGCAGAGGATCATCAAGCACTCCTCAACCTCCAGTAACCGTGCAACGACTCCAGACAACTCCGACGCAAAATCCGCATCTCGATCCAAGCTCGCGCAAATCCGTTTCACGGCGTACATCACGCGTTCGTGACGCCGCTGCTACTGTGCGACCCCGAGGCGTTTCCAGGCAAGTATTTTACTTGCTTACATGCTATATATCCTAATTACAATCGTTAACTGCATAGATCACAGTGTTACACTTTTGGATTAATTATGTGTCATACATGTTCGACGTGTGTTCCCAATGAAAATCTTTTCCTAATTTGGCGGAACTAAATGGTATTGTTTGGCCCGCATGGCTGAGAACCCAGTGCATGAATTTCGTTGGATAATTTGATGTTTAATGACCAAAACGACTACCCCCAAGTTTAATCGTAAAACTGTAATTTTATTGTACCTGAAAATCGTTAAATTCATCATAAATCATATACATGCTATAATGGTGCGTTCGAGGGCTCAAATCGAAGCCGACTCGACGAACTTTAACCCTATACTATTTTCCTGGTATTCCTGTACTTAAATGGTGATGATATTTGGATCGGAGTGCGACTCTGGACTGCAGTCCAGAGCGACTCCAGTCGTTGCTTGCTGTTCCGTATTGGGTACCACAAGATCTCCTTAACTCGTAGATTGCGGAACTCCGCTGCTTATTATAGGTAAATCTGTTATCTAGACAACACCATTGGTTTCATTCTGTTTCGTTACCGTTTGATATTAAATCTGCAATTTAAAAGATCGGGACGCATAACAGTCCCAACAGAACCAGAACTGACATATTGGTATTGATTAGTGTATAACTTCTGACGTACAGACGCGATCGAAGATATGTCTATTGCGTTGAAAACCTTACTGAAAACCATAGAATTCATTCAACTGTAGCGTCGCTAAATTCTGATCCCAACTGGGATTAAAATGCTTTTCGAAACGGACTTCTGATTCTGAAACCAGATTTCCAGCCGTGAACGCTTAAAATGAAATGGCCATAAATTATGATCCTGAAAACCCGATTGGCTTGAAACCAAATTTGATGGATGGACAACTGAACATACTAATTACTACCTGTTTATCGTTTCGCTAAATATTATATGTACGTTTCATGATAAATCGTGCAAGTGATAAAATACTGTTTTTGTGACACCTTAATCGTGCTTATATACTGTTCACGCATCATATCATAACCATATCATTGTAGTGATAACCTAGTGATATCGTGCATTTACCCAGTGTTAGATTTTAGTGATGATTGTGGCAAGTACTTCAGTGTTCGTGTATCCGTGATTAAGTGAAAGTGATACGTACTTGTACACAATCAGTGACCCTATTATTCTATTGCATTGTCGACGTCTGTGGGATGCGTGTACGTGTGACTATAAGTGGTATGGGACACTTATGGAAGCGCTTGCACGGGTGTCACGGATAAGGCATCCGACACTGCCATTTATCTTAGATATTAGTCGGGACGTGCTTGATGGAGGCCCTGCCTCCAGTTCTCGCGCAGACATGTCACGGATCGATTAGTATTTAGGGTTATGGTTAGCGTTTGATGTAGACCACGGGGTGTGGGGTAGTTTAAGTGTGAATTCAACAGAATCTCGGGAGTCCCATGCCGGCTTATATATTTAGGAAGATATATGGAGATTTACAGGGTATGTGATATACACCGTGATATACATGTTACATGTTGGACCCGTGGTCCCTTGCCCTTGGGTTCTACCCTTGGGTGGAGGACACTCGCGAGTGGTTGACTCTCACACTTGGACTGACGATAGGCTTAGTGACCCGTGCAGTGAGACTTAGGGACTGATAGGGATACTGGCATTTATATTCCTCATATACTGTGTTGACATACGTGACATATCGTTCTACTGCCTTACTGTTCCGCTGCATTGATTACTGCACATTCATATTCATGATGTCATTGATTTACTGCTTCGCATATCCATTATCACTGTTAGAACTGTCACTTGAATTTATACATATTATATTGCTATTGTGTCGCTCTGACGACCTGAGTATGCATGCTCAGTGTGAGGAGAAGATTTAGCCTGGACCAGAACTAGACGTGCATCACAGACTTCTTGACTTGCCATTCCGAGTTACATTCGTTTGCTTCCCATCAGGTCAGTTTATATTATTGTTTCTTTCAGTTGCTGCATTTCTCATTACCTGCGCATCATTTACTGTTTACCATGAAAAACTAAAAGCCGAAGTGTGACTACGGCAGGACATTTCCTTGACCGTAGGAGCATGGCTGGCCTTGTCTACCCCTTGTATTCCGTATTTTGGGAAGCGGGGCGTGACATGGTTTAGTTGGTATCAGAGCCCAGGTTTTGCTTCGATTGGGATTGCAGTTTTCCGTGTAAAGTTTGGCAATCTAAGACATCCCTCGGTCTAGGTTGTAAACTTTTCATTCTTGATCCATATTCACATCGTATGTTCAGCTATCCATTCGCTATGGTTTCGGGTGACTTGACAAGGTTACGTAGTTACAATTGCACTACCGTACTCTATTCAAGTGACTTAAAATCATGCAGTTGATTCCCCACTTGTAATAAATTCATCATCTCTGATATTCTTGAATCTTGTCCCATCCATATTATATTTTGATTAGTTTGGCTTGTGATTTATATCATTCTCAAAATTGTTGTCCCAGGATCATGTTTTCCAACGACTCTTCATCTGTATCCGCTCCCCAGAATCAAACCGTTGAGATTCTGAGTGCACTGCGAGGTCTAAAGGAAGCCCAGGAGCGAACAAACGACTTGTTGGCTGAAGGACCGAGAAGACAGGTGAATCAGGCACCAGCGGGAGTCTCCAATCATAAAGGGATCCCCGTTAGACGAGGAAAAGAGAAGAAGATGAAGCGCCAATTTGTTTCTCCGCGACAGAAGAAGCAGAAGACCCCATGTTGTGGGTACTGTACGAGGCCAGGACATATTCAGAGGGATTGTCGCCGCGCCCAGGGGAAATGTCTGATATGCGGGTCCAACAAACATCTCATCAACGGTTGCCCAGAAAGGAAAGAACTACAAGGAGGAAACTCGTCCACACTCCCCACTTCTGCCAAATGAGGATTTTCACGTAGTTCGAACTTCGACGATAAGGCGGATCTAACGCAGGATTCAACTCACGCGACGAGAATCCAACGTTATAGCAGTCGAAGAATGATTTTTTTTCATGTTATCTACTTTCAGTAATAATATTGTCATCTTTTTATGAATATTTATTTCCGTTTGAAATCTTGTATCCGCTGAACTTTTGATTGAATGCAATGAAAATTTGAATCGTAATATATGTATCATTCTCTTGTTTTCTATTTATCTAATTCTATTCATTATCACAGCATTTTAATCCTGATCTTTCAGTTCCTGCAACCGCATATTCTCCTATACTTCGTACCCTGAGTTTTTCCCTGATGCATTCCACAGTCTAATCATGACTTTTCCTTTCAGACCATGGCCTACCCTGGAGCAGCGCCGCATCTAGACGAGGATGCACAGTCATGCGTTTCCTTAGACCGCACGCTGATGAGTTCTGACGATGAGATCAACGGTCCCCAGGTCAACTTCGGAAACAACGATTTAGAGGACGAAGGGGTAGCCGCCCCAGAGTTTGACATGATAGCTGATTCCGACGAAGAAGAAGGAGATCCTGAAGAGAACCCTATAGAGGAAGACCCGATAGAGGAAGATCCCGATGAAGACTCGATAGAAGAAAATCCAGTTGAGGAAAATCCCGTGGAGGAAAATCCAGAAGAAGAGAATCACATGGAATCGGACCTCGATGAAGAAGCTCCGTCCGAGGAAGAAGGACCAGAAGATCAAGACCCTACCGTGGAAGAACTACCAATGGCGATGCCTGCGAGGCGATATGGAAATGGACGCCCCTACCTGAGTGCGCGAGCCTACCGCAACCTACTGAATCTCCACAACCGCGACTGATGTGATTTCTTTTGATGTTGCATTTCTGGCCAAATAAAATGTGTATAGTTTATGGCCACTTTTCGCCTTTGGGAATGCCTTGTTTCAAATTTTCTTGAATGAAATAAATCTTCTAAATTCGTAAACCTTTTGATTATTGGTTCGCTTGATACTTGTTTATTGCCCATATCCATTTATTTTTCTTCTGAGTCCCCTGACTGTCCATCCCTACTCATTGTATAGTTTTCACCCTCGTTTCGATTAGAAAGTACCGCACCCTGATCCTTGGAATGAGCCACCATTCATCCTTCGTCTGTACCCTGTTTGAGATCCTTCTGGGAGGGGGACCTTCCTTATGAATTACCGAGTTCATTAACTTTTTAAATTCTTGATTCTTAGGATTTACCGATCGTTAGTCTCCCCCATATTTTACCTTGTAGTCCTTTTGTTGCTCACCATTACTTTTTGTGCTGACCCGATCCCAGTCTCCTTGATCTTCAGCCTAAAGCCGCCATACTCCAACCTTTGAATGATCCACACCTCTTTGTAATCTTTACCTTAACTAGCTTATACCTATTTGTATTCTTCCTATTACACTAATTATATATAGGGACTTTATTATTCGAGATTTGGTTTCCAGTAGTTTGCATTTGTCAAGGAGTACGTGTTATTGACTAATTAGTTTTATGTATTGTAAGCACACTACTATTATCTTCAGTTTTCAGTAGCGCACCTTTACACCGCGCAGATTTTATTCCATGTTTCTTAGATTCACTATACGAGTTTTCTAAATCATTTTAAACCTATTTTTCGATACGTTATCCTAAAATGTTTTAACCTACCAACTAACTTCCACTACTTTATCGTCGTTACTTTATTTTTGCGTTTGTACCTATGAATACTATTATAAATGGTTGAACCTTACACTTATTTTCTGCTTATATTTTTTTTAAACTTAGATGTGCACATATTTGAATTTCGACTTTTATCGAGCACACTTTGATTTTTATCCGTTATTGTTACCTATATTCTCGTATATTTGTACTTGCCCTTATAGTTTTCCTGCATTATACCTTGTAAGCCTATCTTTTGTATGCGGTTCTTATATATATGTATGTACCTTCAAAACTTTGTCTACCCGTTTTTAAGTAAATCTGCATGTATTAGTGTTCGATATGATAATTCTTCGCTTATTATTTATAGCTAGTTGTTTCTTTTAAATTTCGAGGACGAAATTTTTGTAAGGGTGGTATGATGTAATACCCAGCCCCTTTTTATACCAAAATTAGTATTTTATTACTCTAGAATTCTATTTATTCTCATTTACAATTTTATTCATTTTTACTTATAATTTATTTATTTTATTTATAAATTTATTTCATTCTAAACCCCACCTTCTTCATCAATAAAACCCAAACCCTACCCTATCCTATTTATTCTAATAAATTTACCTCAGCCCATTCATCTATTTTCTTAAACATAATCCATTTTATTCCCAGCCCAGCCCATATCCTTTTCTTAATTATTCTCTGATTTTCTTTTCGCAAGCCCAGCCCACTTCTCCGGCGGCCCGTGTCACTCCTGCCCGCACCCGCTTCATCCTTACCCGACCCGCCATGTACAGGGTCGTCTCCCCAACGGCTTTCTTTCCCGCTTCCTCCGCTCGCGCCTACGACCACGTCGCCCGCGTTCCTCGCCACCACCGACGCCCGCGCTCGCGCCCGTTACTCCCAGCGCGCCTCTCTCCTCCCTCTCTTCTCTCGCCTCCCCGTTCTCTTCTCTTTCCCTCACGTTTTCCCCGGCTCCTTTCTCTTCTCCCGCCCCTGTCGCTTGCGATCCACCTTCCTCGCCGCCTCCTCCGCACTCGCTCGCGCGAGCGTTACCCCACGCGTTCCCCTCTCCAACCCCGTCGCCCTCGTCCTCTCCTCTCAAAACTCCCAATCACTCGCTCCCCTCCTTCTTTTCCTTCCTCCTCCCTCGAACCCACCATCAGCAACCCATTGCAGCACCGACCATCGGCCACCTCCTCCCCGAGCATCCTCATCTGCACCCCCTCACCACTCCACTTCGTCGACCAAGCAACCCTACCCAACTCCCCTGCACACCCAACCCACTCACACGCGAGCTCGGCCACCGACGCCCTCTCGTCGGCGAGTCCCACGGCTTATCGTCGACTCCCCGTACCCGCCTCGTCGTCAGCAGCATCACCCCCATTCCATCGACAACACACACCCGAGTCCCTACACCCTTCTCCCAAACTCTCTACCTCCCCTGTTTCCTCCTTCCCTTTCTCTCTCTCTCTAACTCTCTCTCAATTCCCCCTCTGCTCACTCTCTCTCCCTAACTCTCTCTCAAAAACCACACAAAACATATTTTCCTGTACAAACACTCACTGCGGCCATTGCCGGAGCGACCGTCGTCGACCCCAGTACACTCGCAGAGGATCATCAAGCACCCCTCAACCTCCAGTAACTGTGCAACGACTCCGGACAACTCCGACGCAAAATCCGCATCTCGATCCAAGCTCGCGCAAATCCGTTTTACGGCGTACATCACGCGTTCGTGACGCCGCTGCTACTGTGCGACCCCGAGGCATTCCCAGGCAAGTATTTTACTTGCTTACATGCTATATATCCTAATTACAATCGTTAACTGCATAGATCATAGTGTTACACTTTTGGATTAATTATGTGTCATACATGTTCGACGTGTGTTCCCAATGAAAATCTTTTCCTAATTTGGCGGAACTAAATGGTATTGTTTGGCCCGCATGGCTGAGAACTCAGTGCATGAATTTCATTGGATAATTTGATCGTTAATGACCAAAACGACTACCCCCAAGTTTAATCGTAAAACTGTAATTTTATTGTACCTGAAAATCGTTAAATTCACCATAAATCATATACATGCTATAATGGTGCGTTCGAGGGCTCAAATCGAAGCCGACTCGACGAACTTTAACCCTATACTATTTTCCTGGTATTCCTGTACTTAAATGGTGATGATATTTGGATCGGAGTGCGACTCTGGACTGCAGTCCAGAGCGACTCCAGTCGTTGCTTGCTGTTCCGTATTGGGTACCACAAGATCTCCTTAACTCGTAGATTGAGGAACTCCGCTGCTTATTATAGGTAAATCTGTTAGCTAGACAACACCATTGGTTTCATTCTGTTTCGTTACCGTTTGATATTAAATCTGCAATTTAAAAGATCGGGACGCATAACAGTCCCAACAGAACCAGAACTGACATATTGGTATTGATTAGTGTATAACTTCTGACGTACAGACGCGATCGAAGATCCGTCTATTGAGTTGAAAACCTTACTGAAAACCCTAGAATTCATTCAACTGTAGCGTCGCTAAATTCTGATCTCAACTGAGATTAAAATGCGTTGCGAAACGGACTTCTGATTCTGAAACCAGATTTCCAGCCGTGAACGCTTAAAATGAAATGGCCATAAATTATGATCCTGAAAACCCGATTGGCTTGAAACCAAATTTGATGGATGGACAACTGAACATACTAATTACTACCTGTTTATCGTTTCGCTAAATATTATATGTACGTTTCATGATAAATCGTGCAAGTGATAAAATACTGTTTTTGTGACACCTTAATCGTGCTTATATACTGTTCACGCATCATATCATAACCATATCATTGTAGTGATAACCTAGTGATATCATGCATTTACCCAGTGTTAGATTTTAGTGATGATTATGGCAAGTACGTCAGTGTTCGTGTATCCGTGATTAAGTGAAAGTGATACGTACTTGTACACAATCAGTGACCCTATTATTCTATTGCATTGTCGACATCTGTGGGATGCGTGTACGTGTGACTATAAGTGGTATAGGACACTTATGGAAGCGCTTGCACGGGTGTCACAGATAAGGCATCCGACACTGCCATTTATCTTAGATATTAGTCGGGACGTGTTTGATGGAGGCCCTGCCTCCAGTTCTCGCGCAGACATGTCACGGATCGATTAGTATTTAGGGTTATGGTTAGCGTTTGATGTAGACCACGGGGTGTGGGGTAGTTTAAGTGTGAATTCAACAGAATCTCGGGAGTCCTATGCTGGCTTATATATTTAGGGAGATATATGGAGATTTACAGGGTATGTGATATACACCGTGATATACATGTTACATGTTGGGCCCGTGGTCCCTTGCCCTTGGGTTCTACCCTTGGGTGGAGGACACTCGCGAGTGGTTGACTCTCACACTTGGACTGACGATAGGCTTAGTGACCCGTGCAGTGAGACTTAGGGACTGATAGGGATACTGGCATTTATATTCCTCATATACTGTGTTGACATACGTGACATATCGTTCTACTGCCTTACTGTTCCGCTGCATTGATTACTGCACATTCATATTCATGATGTCATTGATTTACTGCTTCGCATATCCATTATCACTGTTAGAACTGTCACTTGAATTTATACATATTATATTGCTATTGTGTCGCTCTGACGACCTGAGTATGCATGCTCAGTGTGAGGAGAAGATTTAGCCTGGACCAGAACTAGACGTGCATCACAGACTTCTTGACTTGCCATTCCGAGTTACATTCGTTTGCTTCCCATCAGGTCAGTTTATATTATTGTTTCTTTCAGTTGCTGCATTTCTCATTACCTGCGCAGCATTTACTGTTTACCATGAAAAACTAGAAGCCGAAGTGTGACTACGGCAGGATATTTCCTTGACCGTAGGAGCATGGTTGGCCTTGTCTACCCCTTGTATTCCGTATTTTGGGAAGCGGGACGTGACACCGTCTTTCTCGAAGCGTGCGGTTGTGGGGGGCTCACCTTCCAGTTTTCAGACAACGCGAGCTTGCCCTGTTGGTATTGGTCTTCAACCCAGTTTTTGAAGACGTAGCAATTCTCGATCAGGTGACCTACTGTTTGGTGGTAAGGGCAATAATTAGGATTATTAATATCGCCTGGCCGCAACGGATGTTTTGGACTCGGCAGATTGATGAGTCTGCCGCGTACTGCCAGCTCGAACAATCCTCTTGTTTTATCTTGCAGAAACGAGTAAGGACGTTTCAAATTTTCCTGGAGGGGTTGCCGCTTGTTGTTTCGGTAAACAACCGGTCTAGGGCCACTCAATTGCTGTTGAATATTGGCTACGAGGGCTATTTTTCCCTTCCCTTTATCCTTTTTGCTCGATCCTTTGTTTGTGGGGCTGAGATTTTTTTTCGAGTAGCGTGCGATTGCATGGCTGAACGTCCTCGCAACTTCTCAATTCTTTCATCTTTGAAATGGATTCCTTGAGGAAAGGGTTGAAGGCAGCTTCTTCGTCAGAGTCGCTTCCAAAGGTGATAATTTTCGATCCCTTGAAGTCGGCTATATGACAGTCGGCGGCGGCTCTTTTGCGCTTATCTATCGCATTTTTATGATATCTACGAGCTTCACGCCTTGTCCTGTTGAAGTGTTGCTTTTGAGCGACATACCCTTGTCACCAACACTTAAAGGAGTCGCAGTCTTCGGTAGGATGTATGATCCTCTGATGATACAAGCAGTAGTTAGGATGTATTTCTACTCCGTCAAGAGTGTTTCCTTCAGAGGGTGGTAGCTTCATTCCCATTGATATGGCCTTAGCAAACCTTTTCCTCGTCTTGAATTTGTTTTTATCGGCAGTGGATGTCTTTTGATTTGACGGGAGTGCCTCGACTCTTTCGTCTAGTCGGCGATGTTTGGTTCCGTCCAGTATGGCCATCCCATGCTCTTGATTGGCTTTAACTTTCAGACGAATCTCATTCAGGAAGGTATCGATCAACTCGTCTGACGGCTGCGGAATTTCTGGTTCAGGGTTCGCCCTCGGTTTCTCGGCTCAAGGAGCCTCTTCACCATCCGCCAATGAGTGAGAGATCACATGACAAGTCATTATGCAGTCTTCGGATTCACCTGGTGAGTCTTCTCTATCGTTTTCGTCCTCGACAAAAGAACAAGTTGCCCCCGGCGTGTCCGTCTTCTTTGGAGTATGCGGCTGTGGTGCCGGTTTTCAGACAGCGCGAACTTGCCTTGTAGGTACTGATCCTCGATCCATCCCTTAAAGACGAAACAATTCTCGATCGGATGACTTACCGTTTGGTGGTAAGGGCAATAATTGGGATTATTGAGATTGCCTGGCTGCAACAGACGTTTTGGACTCTGGAGATTGATGAGTCTGTTGCGCACTGCCAGCTCGAACAGTCTTCTCGTTTTATTCTGAGGAAACGAGTAAGGACGTCCTAATCTCTCCTCGAGGGATGGGCGTGGACGCACGCTATTTTGGCGAACGACCGGCTTTGAGTTGCTCAGCTGTTGTTGAGCATTGGCGACGACGATCACTTTCCCTTTTCCTTTCTTATTTCGAGAGTCTGGTTTTGGAGGAGACGGTCCATGGCCCATCTGGTCCATTTGGGCTAATTTGTCGATCAAGGCCTGGAAGGTGGTCGGCCTGAAGAACATCATGAATTGCGAGATGGTCGCTTGCGGATCGAGAGTGCCCACGAACATGCTTACCGCAGGTGCCTCTTCTATGCGTTGTTCGCATTTCGACCATAGGTTCCGCCATCGTGTTGCGTATTGGACCCACGTTTCGCCGGGCCTTATCCTGGCGTTAATCAGTGCTGTTATCGGGATGCGTCCACTAGCACTCGCGAATCTTTGTGTAAACAGTAGCTCCATTTCCGCAAATGTTTTAACAGAGTCGTTAGGTAGCTCTGAATACCATTTAAAGGCTGTTTCCGCTAAGCTGTCGACGAATTAGCGAAGCAACAATTTGTCATCGCCTCCAGTATTGCCGCATAAGGCCCTGAATTGAGCGACGTGCTGATGCGGATTCCCTGTCCCTTTATATACATGGGACTTAGGGATTGTATATCCCGGCGGGTAACTGATTTGGTCATACCAGCTTGGATAGGGTCGTCCGGTTCTAACAATTTGCGCAGCCGCTTCATTTGCCTGATGAACCCGTATTTGCTGAGCTATATAGTCGTCTAGCGCGGCCTTGGAAATGGTTTCATCTTTGGCTGCTGAAAGAGCCGGCGGAGGATTAGATGTCTCCCCTCCATTATCTCTAACAATGATTGGAGGGTCTTCAGCTGGAGGGTCCGGCTGTAACATCATCCCTACCATATCTTGGAAGAGGAGCGCCATCTGTTTTATGTTAGCCGCTTGTTCTGCGGCTTCTTTGTCCTTCTTTTCAAGGACTCTGCGTAAGAAATCAGCATCAGTCTCATGTTCGTGACGCTGTTCTGATGATGCCTTTGAGCTCTCTTTCGGTCCGGTGAGTGCAGCCATTGCAGTCAGCATCTCCTGAAGCTTCTGCTGTTGCTCCTGGGCTTTTGTCACGGATCGGGTGAGTGGACGATAACCCGTCACAGCGCGGCTATCCTCTTTCCCGGATGCCATATAGACAGTGTGCACCACCATGCCCCCAGACTTGGGGCGTTTAGGTTCACCACCTTTGATATTCGCCGCAGTTGTGGGGACTTTCTCTGGCCTCCTTATCTTATGGGCCGTTGAAGTTGAGGGGGCCGTTGCAACAGGCACCCTGGTGGTGGTCGTCCTTTGCTGTTTGTCTGGACGGTTCTTTTCTTCTTGTACTTTTGCCTTTCTCTGTTGGCGAAAGTGATTCTGGTCGATTACCGAGTCCTGAACTCTCCGCCAGACCTTATAAATCCTGGAGGACAGCCGTTGAGGGGGCTCCTCCAGCTTCGTTTCCGGAACCCTCTCCGTAGGTGGAGGAGATCTTTTCGGCATAGCAGTTGGAGAGTTCTTACGCACCCGCTTTAACGGTTCGAAGCTGTTCCCAGTTAGAACAACAGCATTAACTTCCACCACTGGAGCAGGTGGAGTTAGCCCTGAGAGGGAGTTGCCCCCTGCCTTCCTTACTCGGCGCCAGTGGCGACGTCGAGCATGACGAGCCGTTGGGACTGGCTCGGCGATAGGGACAGCTTCATCTTGCCCCATGTCCGAATGAGGCGCTGCTGGTGCCAGCCTCTTGAAGACTAAGGTCGTCCTTTGAGTGGCAATATTCAATCTGTCAAAGACAGATCCTCGAGCAGGGGCAGGAGCTGGAATAGTCAGCCTTGAAAAGACTGACTCCTTGACAGGAGAAGCCGCTTTGGCGACTTCGGGAGCAGCCGTCTTCTTCGGGATGGCCTTCTCAGGTATCATGGGCTTTTTGGCAGGCCCTTTGGAGTTCAGGCTCAGTCTGGTGAAGACCGAGGAGTTGGACGACCCGTTGAGAGGGGCCGTGGGAGTAGCAAGTCGATCGAAGACCGACTTCTTTGAAGCTTCCGGTACGGGTATTGGCATGGTGAAGCTTGCAGGAGAGATGATGATCCCGAAAAACAGGCCGGTGGTGGCCTGAGTCACTTGCTCCACCGGCATGGCCAGGATGGAGGCCGCTTGAGGCCCATAAGCTACACCTCCAGGTGAGGTAGAGTGTCGGTTGCATTGGCACTTCGAGCAGTTGGAGCAATTCGAGGCCATTGATGCTTGATTTCTGCACCAGACAAAAGACCAAATTTTAGTAACTTGCAACCCAAAGGCAACCATTAACAAACCGCGATTTGTTCGTGAAGACGACACACGAAGTGTGGAGTGGAAAGAGGAAAAGGTCCCACCGGGCGTGCCAGAATCTGTTCCCCTCCGAAAAATGGCCGCCAGGACTGCGAAGTCCTGACACTGAGATTCAGGGCAGATGCTAATTGGTTTTATCCGTCTACCTCTCCGAAGATGCCAAGTTGATTTATGGCACCATGTATCGGAGGTTTAGACGGATGCGGCCGATGTAGCAGACTTCGTCAGATTCCCCCTCGCTTGAGGGGTTTTTGATTGTGGGGACGCTCTTCCCTGCAGGCGCAAGCCCCTGCAGTTAATTACGCTATCGCATCGCGGTAACCACTTTCTCCTTCTCCAGATGTTCACTTCGTGTCGTGTGTGTTTGTTTTGTTTGTGGTTGCCCGTGGATTGTATACGGAGACTAAGTTATGCCGTCGCCCATAGGACGTGGATTAGTCCAAATCCGTATTTACTTAGATTTGGGTTTGGTGTTTTAGTTTAAGGATACATTAGCTATATTGAGGCTAAGATCAACTTAAATGTTCGTTAAGGATACGTTTGTCTGATTTGGGACTAAAATCAACTTAACGGGATCGTTTGGATCCGACAAAAGAGCATTTGGGGGCTCTATTGTTCCAGTTTAGGGACGTAGTGGTCCTTGTATGCATGGCCATCGGGACCCGTTACCTCTCTGACGTCGTTGAAGGATTACAACGATAGGTGTCAGAGGAGTTCGAAGATGTACCCTTGAACCAAAGTTGATTGGGGGTCTTATAGTCCAATTTGGGACTAAAGTCTGTTTGAATGTTTAAGGATACGTTAGCCATATTTGAGGCTAAGATCAACTTAAACGAGATCATTTAGATCCGACAAAAGAGCATTTGGGAGCTCTATTGTTCCAGTTTAGGGACGTAGTGGTCCATAGGTAGTTTAAGGACATTGCGGTCCATTTTATATGTGGTCGTCGGGACCCATCACCTCTCTGACGTCGTTGAAGGATTACAACGACAGGTGTCAGAGGAATTCAGAGATGTACCCTTGAACCGGATGTAAATTGATTTAGGAGAGCAGCCATACTCAGTCAATTTAATTTGAGGACTTACGGCCATGATTGGGCTAAGTCCAGTTGAGAATATTCAACGTTTTATTTGCATTTGGCATGTTAGGCCTTTACTAGGGCTCTGCCCCTGTTTAATAATGCAGTGCATTTTCTCTGGCCTTTTAGGCCCAGAGCATTTTATTTTAGTCTGATAGACCTTTATTTGGGCTTTACCCCTTTTAATAGTGCATAGCACTTTGTTTGGTCTGATAGAACTTTCTTTATTGGGCTCTGCCCTTAATAATGTATTGCATTAATTAGTCTGACAGAGTGCCACATGGCTTGTCAGGCGCTTTACGCTGATTGAGGAGCGCAAGGCGCAACTCGATGGGGAGGTGACACGTGTCACGCTCAGAAGAGCGCAGGCGCAGTGCGCTGCGCTGTTGCGCTGCTGACACGTGGCGCGCTCTGGTGGGTTGCGCCAATCCATGAGAGCGGTCTTCTGTTTTTAGAAGCGCATAGCGCAGATCATTATGGGGCTGACACGTGGCGCTCTCTGGTGGCTTGCACCAACCCGAGAGCGCAACAGTGTAGACTTTGCAAGTGCAGGGCACTGTTTTATTATTTTAATCAATTTTAGATCCAAGAAAACGAATTTTCTTGTTTTCAAAGAACCAGTGGTTCATAACAAGTGCAAGGCACTATTATTATTTGTTTTTATTTGTTTTTTTTTATTAAAGATCATTGATCTTCTTCTTAGATCAATGATCTTATTAGAAGAAATTCTTCTATTTTAAAGGTTTTTACATTTTTCTTGAATTTCTCTTCAAATTTCTTCAGAGTTGAAGTTCTTGATTTCTCACAATCTTTATGATCTTTTGAGTTGGGGTCTTTATATAGTGCCCATAAATTTGTTAAGTTTGTTAAAGAGACCACTCTGAGTGATTTGGGGAATTTTCCCCACCGTTGGATCTTTGATTCAAGGGCTTCTGTTTTACAGAAGACAATCTTCTTGTTTTAAAAAGAACAGAAAGATCTTTCTGGAATTTAATTCTGTTTGGCGCAAACGCCCCAGCGCTTGACGCGTGTCACGCAGCGCAGAGCGTAGCGCCACTGCGCTAGCGCAACTGCGCTGCCACGTGGCGCGCAGCGCAGAGCGCAGCGCAACTGCGCTGCCACGTGGCGCGCAGCGCAGAGCGCAGCGCAACTGCGCTGCCACGTGGCGCGCAGCGCAGAGCGCAGAGCATCTGAAGCGTTGCTTCTTTTAATTTTTTTTTAAATAGAGCCTTACTCTAATTGGGCGCGCTGCGCTCCCTTCGCTGTGCTCCCTTCGCTGGCGTGCCTGGTTTTGACACGTGGCGCTCTGCGCGCAGCGCAGAGAATCTGAAGCGTTGCTTCATTTATTAAAATTTAAATTTTCAAAGTAGAGCTTTGCTCTGATTGGGGGGAATCAGAAGCGTTGCTTCATTCCCGCCTTGGAATTTGAACAGAGCTTTGCTCTGATTGGGGTAAACAATCACATCACAGAAGATCCAATTAGCTAAACTACTTAAAATTTCGATCAATTACCAGATTTGAATCTACCCCAAGCACAACATAGTACTCAACAAAATCTGGGCAGAAACAAAATATCAGAGAAATCACAAAATACAAATCTGGACAGATTGCAGGAAAAACGAGTTGAGTCGGCGTCGACTCGGCCGCGGATCCGCGGCGAAACGCTTGGTTTCGCCGCGCTTCCGCAGCGTTCTGACCGATTCACGAGCTTGTTTTAATTTTGTGTCCTTCAAAAAGCCTGCACGTATTTTTAAGGTCCCTGGAAAAAATTTTGGACCAGATTTTAAAATCGACAGAAAACGTGCATTTTTGACGTAATTTTGCGATTTTTCCGGCGATCGAATTTCTAACACTTTGCTAACAAGTTAGTAATGGTTTAGCGAGGCTCTGATACCACTGTGAGTCTACGTTACCCACCCCGGTACTTACGGGGAGGCGGAATAGGTAAAAAACAAATTTTTATCACAAGGTAACATAGACTAAAGCTTGAGGATTTTTGCCAAACCATTGCTAACAAACAACTAGAGCTTATATCTACAATGCTTAGGAGATTATACCTCACAAAAATAGTCCTTCGGTTCTTCTCTCCGCTATCCTCCTCGTTCATGCAATCTCCGTGGATCGATCCGGATCTTGGTCACCTCCGCGGCCTCCTAAACTCGAAGACGATCCACCCGAGAGTCTGTAGTCCGAGCTCCACCTCAAGCCGAGGTAACCAGGACAACAAGTTTTCTATTCTTGATACCCTAGGTGATGTAGAATATGATGGTGGATTTGTTTGTCTATTTGAACCCCAACTTGCTCAACACATGAGACCTTTTGGGAATTCTAGTGAGGAAGAAGAAGAAGAGCAAAGCTTGATAGCTTAAGTGAAGAGAGAGAATGCAAATGAGATAATGAGACATGGAAAAAATAAAAACCAATCTTTTATGATAATTATGATGGCTAAATTGATTTGACCACTATCATGTCTTGATAAAACCAAAGCCAAAGAAGAGTCTAGAGCTCACAAGAAATATCCAAGTCAACAATGGTCAACTAGGTCAAATTGTCAAGCATGGTCAAATGGTCAAAACAATTAGCCATAACACAATTATCATTAAAAAGATTAGTAAATATTTTCCTCACCTCATAATGGTTTTGACCGAATCAACGGTCAGAACCCCAATGAGGCATCTCCTTCTTCGCTCCTCACAACCGTGCATACACACCCGCATCCGCATTCCGTAGAATGCGAATGCACAGAAGACAAAACCAATCCATCTATACAATACTAGGATCCGGCTTAAACCAAAACTCACTAGTATCGTCTGCCCGAACATCATACGCGCACAAGTGTACGTAAGTAATCGTAGCCTTGCCGTAAAACCATACGACCTCTACACCTTTTGACCAGTGCAGGGAAACTCTCTGTGTGGGACTCTAAAGACTCGACACTACGCTGGCAGTGGGTTTAACCACAAACCGCAAGCGACACTAGCTGCACGTAACGGTCCCCAGGTAGATGTCGATAAGAAGGCCGATGAGGTAAACCGACCCGAACTCCTACTGAGCCTGAATGTGACAATCTCCGTACAGTCCGGTCTGTTCGTCTATGAGTATCGCATGTCGGGCCTAGGGGGGCGGTAAACATCAGACCCATAATAACGGTACATGTCGTGCCGGAGTGTAGCCCAGAACACCCTGAGAAACTACTGGAAACACTACCAGTAATTCTCGCTCGCCCTGGCCAGGGACTTTATGTAATGGCTCTCCTAGACACAGCGAGATATCGACCCCCAATACCGGGAGAGACGAATCCTATCTAACCGCTACTGCCTCTAAGTGCTTCGGGACTGCACCCAACTACTACCTGTTTGCATGACTCCTTTGAGCCGTGGTAGGGTAGTAATCAAAGTACAGTGGGGACACACTCGAGGCGAAGTAGCAGTGTCAAGTCGACGGACTAAGCTGTACTCCTGTCACCTGGGAACTGTTATCTGACGATAGGTATACTACCAACCAACAGTTCCCGACGAGTCATGTCCAGTGTACTCATAACCTAACGAGCACCCGCATACTGTCTCCAGTACGACATACTAATGGCTGTGGGACAGACCATCTCCCTTGCTGGGATGAGAAGCGCATACGCTAGTCTACTCCGGAGTATCGATGCCCCGTCTCGATAATCCTACGACTAGGGACCTGTATAAGGATGTGCTTGTAGATTACCCAGCCCCCACTAGTGTGACTGCCATCACAACGCTGGTAATCAAGCAAAGATCCTAAGAGCTCCACTAATATGTATAAGCGATATGCTAAAAGAAACACATGCACATATTGAAGTAGAAACAAACCAAGTAGCATACTACCATTTTGAGCAAGATTGTCTATACAACTGTGAATATCCCAAGCTTCCATTAAGTAATATACAAACTAGTATGATACAGTAATGGCCTCTAGGGCATATACACTAACACTCTCCTGCCTTGTAGTGCTTTTCGACCCAATCTTTGAAGACGAAGCAGTCCTCAATGGCATGACCTATCACTCTGTGATAGGGGCAGTATTTGGGGTCGTCAGTCATATTCGCTTCTTGCGGTTTTTTTGATTCTGGCAATTGTAGACCGTTCCTCAGGGCGTCCCTAAATATCTTGTGGACTTTGTCCCTTCTGAAGGAATAAACTTTATCCAGCTTCTCTTTCAGTGGAGATTCTCTTCCTTCTCCGAACACTGGCTTCCGAGGCTGGTTGGCATTAGGCCCACTCATCCCTAGCTTATTTCGCTTAGCCGAAGTGTTGAAAGATTCGGAATCATCAGAGTTTTCGCCTTTGCGATTTTCGTCTTTTCGGTTTCTCCAGGACCTATTGTTATTTTGGGAATCCTAAGAGGACTCCTGCTTTGAGCGCTCCAGCATCTGAACCATCCTGGTCAGCTCTTGGAATTTTTTGAGACCCGCGGTACATAGAAACGGGGCCATCCAATTGTTGAGATTTCCGACAAGGAGACTGACAGATTGGTCCTGCTCTATCGGCGGTTCACATTTGACGGAGAGATTGTGCCATCGGGTTATAAAATCCGTGCCGCTTTCGTTGTTCTTTGGTTTGGTCCTTACGAGGTCGGCAATGGTGATCATATCGCCGACACTCATGAATCTTTGTCGGAACAAAGATTCCATTTGGACGAAAGTTGTGACGGAACCATCCGGTATTCTTGCGTACCAGTCGAAAGCAAAATCGGTCAAGCTATTAACGAACTGGCGAAGGAGAAGCGCATCATTGCCCCCAGTATTCCCGCATGAGGCTTTGAAGTGGGCGATATGCTGATTCGCATTGCTCGTCCCATCAAATCTTCCGAATTTAGGGATGACATAGCCGCTGGGAAATTCTACCAGATCATACTGAGCAGGATATAGTCTCCTACTGCTGCTGATATCTTTTTGCGTTTCGGCTTCGGCTACCAATGTTTTGACTTTGTTGGCAACCAAATCCATAATTTGATCTTGAGTCAACGGGCTACTGTCATCGGTAGCCAAGACATTTCCCGAGATAGGGTGCGACTGACTTTCATGTGGTCCGCCCACCTTTGGATTTGAGGGAATAGGCACCGGCTGCCTTGGGACACCGTTTCCCGATTCATGTGCAGAGCTCTACGCTTGATTGGGCGGCTAAGAGGTAAGTCGGGCCATGAGCTGCAAGACGACATTCGTCAAGTCGTTAATTTTGGAGTAAAGTTTGGCCATCTCCTTATCTTTACTTCTAACCTGTTTTCGGAGCTCTTGGAGAAGTTGCTGCTCTGCGGTCTTTGGATGGAAAGTTGGCTCATTTTCGCTTTCCGAGCCCGACTCCTCATGAACCGAGGGCTCTCTCTGCTTATCAGCCTCACTGGAAGGGCCTTCATTACCTTCCAAAGGAGGCCAGTCTTGGAACGTGGCAGTCATATTCACACCGGATTGGATTTGAGATGCGGTGGCCCCATCCTTGCTGCAAAGGTTGTCATTGGGATGCGTACCCACCATGTAGACTATGTGGAAAACACATTCAGCCATCCTTTCATCACTCACAGCTGGTTTTGCGGAGCGGTCCGGGCTTTGGAAATTCATAAATTTTAACATGGCCGGAGCCCTACCCCTTTTGTTGGCTCTGTATCTGAGCCGCTTCTGCCTCAGCTTCTCTTCCTTGAGCGCTTGGCAAGCTTCTGCTCTTCGGGAAGCCGCCATAGGCCGAGTGATGGGGAGGCTTAAGAAGACATCCGCCCGCATGTCCGTCGAAGGTATCGCCTGGGCTTTCCCGCGACGTCTGACAACTTCTTTTGTTCTGACGGCTTTGCCCACAGCTGGGGCCATGGAGAGCCGTTTGAACACCGACTCGCGTCTGAGTTAGGGCGCCCTCGAGACCACCACATTTGGCCTCTTGCCTTTCGAGACCGATTTTTTAGTCACCGGGGCTTGAGGAACAGAGATAGCGTTAGCTGGCACGAACAGAATAGAGCCAAATGGTAGCAGCGGCTCCTCCCACTGTCGCCCAAGACTGGCCGAAGGACCATCCTGGAGTCCATCTTCATCGTGTAGGAGATGGGAGCTGTGCCGAGAGCTGAGCTGATCCTTAGAGACATTTTGTTGCGTCAGGATATTGCAATTTGAAATTTGTTAACCTGCACAAAAAAACATGATTTCAGTACAGGCAATTAATATGTATATTGATTGAGTTCGCATGAACGTTTAACCCGAAATATGGGAGGAGAGATAGGTCCCACCGGGCGTGCCGGAATCTGTAAGGTGTTTTTCGTCATCCTATTGAGATGGGAATACGCGCGCGCTGGTCAGGCGTACTATATATTCCACTTGCCTATGGTAGGCAGGGGTTTAATGATTGTGGGGATCCGAATCTCCGGCTGCCGCGGACTAAGCTGCCGTTAATTACCCCTTGCCTTTGGAGCGAGAGAACCTCCGATTGACGGGTCAAACTGGTCATGCGAACTCAATATGCAGTGTTGTGTTTTGGAGGGGTTTTGGATATATCAGGGGCCCACAGAGTTTTTACGGGGGTCCCGCTACCCGGATAGCGGGCTGGGGGTCAGCCCCCTTGCGGGGTGCGGGGCAGCACCCCGTTAGAAATTTTTTCTGACGGGGGACAGTGTTGTAGAGTATGTGTGTGTCTGTGTGTGTAAAGGGAAATGGGGGGCATCTAAAGGATGCATCGGCGAAAGCGCCAGCGCCTCACGTGCGCAGCACGCGGGCGCTTGGGTGCTTGGGCACTGGCGCTATCGCCTTGGGTGCTAGCGCTTTGGGCGCCACGACGTTAGCGCCTCACGTGCCAGGCATGTGGGCGCTCGGGCGCTAGCGCTTTGAGCGCTAGCGTCTCACGTGCCAGGCACGTGGGCGCTAGCGCCACACGTGCCAGGCAAGTAGGTGCTCGGGCGCTAGCGCCTCACGTGCCAGGCACGTGGGCGCTCGGGCGCTCGCACTTTGGACGCTTGGGCGCTAGCGCTTTGGGCGCTGGGCGGTAAAAGGGACTTGGTCCTTGCACTGGGAGTTGTACTCCCAGAAAGAAATATTTATTATTTTGTGTGTATATATATATATATATATATATATATTATATATATATATATATATATGAGGAATTAAACTCTTAAGATATTTTTGAAGTTGATGAAGGGGCTTCTCCCCTTGAGCCCCGGATCTTCCCCAAAGTGGGGTCTTTGGAGATGGGTCTCCTTCTTCCTCCTTTGTTGGCCGGCTTTTGGATAACAAGAGGGGTGAGATTTTAAAAATCTCTCCTTTTTAAGATCTGATGGAAGATCCAAGCTCCCCTTTGTGGGTTTTGTGGTGAAAAACTATTTAGTTTTGTAAAAGAAAGAATAAAACTTTTGATTTAATTCAAAAGAAAGAAGAAGGTTTAAAACCTTGAGGAAGGAGAAGGAAGCATAAAAACCCTAGAGTTTTTAGCAAATGAAAAGTGTCCTCTTTTATTCATTATCATGTTACCTCTTATAGTCTTACAAATTTACATATAGCCCCTTGGTCTTTACAAAATGGCATTTTGCCCATCCCATGTCTCATGTGCTATTTCTTTTTGCGCATAAACCATGGGCTTTACAAAAATTTGGGTTTATGCCCATTTTGCTTACATTCATGCATAAAAAATTACATCAAAATTATTTGTTACATGATTTTTTATTTTGTCATGGGGAGGCCGGCCGCGGGACTCGATTTGGGCATGGGCCCACTTGTTTGGGCTTGGGCTCGCTTACTTGGGGTTGACTTTGACTTTGACCCGGTCAATTGGGGTGCAAATTTTGACCCCAACACCATCTATCGAAATCCTTCCATGTCGGTGAATCTCTTGGATGGCTCATTTTTCCATCTTTGTTTGGAGCAGCATGGTGATGCCAAATCATTGGCTCAGCTGTTTTCTTGCACCTGAATAGCCTCTGCAGCCTCTGTGTTATGGGAAAGTATCGTGCTATCTTGACAGGTATATCGGGCTTTTTATCGGATTCTTTCGGTTTATACCTGGTCTCTCCGCATGTTGGACACTTTTTCAAATCTGAATTTTCTTTCCGGTACAACATGCAATGTTTAGGACATGCATGAATCTTCTCACACTTCAGACCCAAATCAGACATCGTCTTCTGGGCTTCGAACCAACTGTCGGGCACGTTATTTCCCGGGGGCATAGAATCTTTCAGGAACTTTAGAAGTATCGTGAATGACTTGTTACTCCATCCATTTAGGCACTTAATCTGGAAAAGTTAGACGAACCATGATAGTGTGGAATACTTTGCATTATCATAAATTGGTCTTCTAGCATCATTCATTAACTTTTCATACTTATCCGCACGCGGTCCTTGACCGGAAGGAATGTCATCTTCGGTAGGAATACTATCACCGAGGGCAGCCTCTACCATATCCTCCATTTCTTCTCCTGAAAAAAGTTATCATCTTCTTCTTCTTCTGCCGCTTACCGTCTTCTCCTTCTTCTTCTACCATATTACCGTCTTCTTTTTGTCCTTTCCCGTGATATAGCCAAATTTTACAAAGTCTAGTAAAACCATGTTTAACGATGTGAAGCTCTACGATTTTTACCTTCTGCCAGAACTTATTCCTACATCTATCGCACAGACAGAGAATCTTCTCTAACACGATCTTATTATGTGCGCGTGCAAATTCAATGAAAGCAGCAACTACTGCGATAAACTTAGATTGCATGCGTTGTTGCCAATCCACGTACATCTAGTCCTTAATTCTGATGTACTCATGGGCCATGTTAGACTGTATAACATATAAATTGTAGGTTATGGTGACTATATTGAGAAATCTAAGAACAAGATAATTACTGACAAAGAAGAAAATCCGTAGAGGCAAGTTTGTCATTGAAAATAATAAATTATCGATTAACAAAGTTAGATTTGAAGATACCCAAGTATGAGTTGTATTTTATGTATGTGTGTTTCAATTTATGATTTCGCTTAGGTGTAGGGTTGCTAGTGTGTATGTGCTTTGTGTGTGCGTTTGTTGTGTTTTCATGCTGTATGTGTGTGTTTCGGCTGTCGGGGGTAAGGCTTCTATCCCATTAAGAATGTATAGAGCAGACACTCATTCGCTTGTGTTTTCATCCGTTTCGAGTAAATTTCGGCAGCACTTCCCCACTGTTCTCCGAGTACACTGTAATAGAATAGATAATCATTTCAATACTGTGAAACAACGTTGAAATGAACATCTAATCTATCTTTGTACATGGAGAATCAGTGGAAAAGTACTGATGAAATAACTCGAAACGAATGAAAATACTAGTGAATGCAGGTGTTTTCTTTATACATTCCTAACTTGTCCACGCTGGACAAATCTATCGGTTATCATACGATTGAATCTTCTCGTCACATAGACTACACGACGGTTGTTAGTACCGAACTATACCGTCCGATATTTAACAACCTTCGTATAGTTTTATGTCACGACGAATATCGAACGTATGTTAACTGATAGACGGGGACTAAGTCGCGCTTTGATTTTCACATATGAGTATCGATGAGAATATAAAAGTTTCATATTATCATCGAGTATCATATATTGGTTTTAACTTGAACATTTAACTTGAATAGGTTTTACGTTTACGTTTCGTTTTTAAGAGTTCGAAGTTTTTATTTTGGGGTAAAGTTTTCTTACGTTTATGGTAAAGTTGTACGTTTACATTATCATCGAGTATCCTACTGAAGGAACTAGTGCACCCTAAACCCTAAACCCTAACCCTAATTAACCCAAATTAACCTAATTAACCTATATTAACCCTAACCATCACCCTAACTCAAATTATTCCTAATTAACCCAAAATTAAGCTAATTAAACCAAATTAATCTAATTAGCCCTAATCATCACCCTAACTCAAATTATCCCTAATTAACCTAAAATTAAGCTAATTAAACTAAATTAACCCTAATCAACACCTTAACATAAATACACTCTATTTTACCTAATGAACCCAAATTAACCCTAACCCAAATTAACTTAACCTTAATCATCACCCAAACCTTAACCTAAACCAAAATTAACCCTAATTAATCTAATTAACCTTAACCCTAATCATCATCACCCTATTTTACCTAATTAACCTAAACTAACACTAACCCTAACCCTAAACATCAACCGAACCCTAACCCTACTTGTCACGCCCCATTTCCTAAAATACGGAATACGAGGGGTTGACAAGGCCATCCATGCTCCTACGGTCAAGGAAATATCCTGCCGTAGTCACACTTCGGCTTCTAGTATTACGCGGTAATCAGTAATCAATGCACAGGTAATGAGAAATGCGGTGACTACTTCTATTTACAGATATAAAACTAACCAGATATGGATCAATTGAAGATAGCGCTGGCGTCGCTGATCTAGATGTGCGTAATATCTTCGAGGTTTGACAGATCCTGATCCGAGCTAAGTCCACTTCTCACTCTGAGTATGCATACTCAGGCCGTCAGAGCGACACAATAGCAATATATATAAATACATATGTAAACACGTGCAATGATGATGAACATGAAACAGTAAACATGGAGTGATAACATGAGCATGAAGTAACCGGTACAGGTAAACAATAAAGCAGGTATATCGAATCAGTAATCAATGCAATGTCCATGTTACTAAATCTATCAGTCTCTAAGTCTCACTGTCCAAGTTACCAAACCTATCATCAGTCCAAGTGTGAGCGTCAACCACCACAAGAGTATTCCCAACCTAAGGGTAGGCCCCAGGGGCAAGGAAACACGGGCCCGAATCACACTCACTAATAATCAGTAACACCATCCATACAACTCCCAAAATCACTGTATATGCCGGCAGTGGGACTCCCGAGATTCCGTTGATCGAACTCACACTCAAACTACCCCACACCTGCGGTTTACATAAAAAACCGACCATGAATCCAAATACTAGTCGCTACATGATAAGTCTACGCGAGAAACCAGAGACAGGGTCTCCATCAAGTATGTCTCGACTGGTATTCAAGACAAATTGACAGTACTCGATATCTTACCTATGACACTAATATAAGTGCTTCCATAACCGTCCCATACCAGTTATAGTTACACTTACATATGCCCCATAGGCGTCGACAATACAATAATTAACTGGTTCCGTTGATTGTGTACAAATACGTGTCACTTGCACCATTCAATCACGTTTTTACACCAACGTACTTGCCACAATCCAATCACTAACTTTTATCACTGGGTAATGTAACACGGTCACTAGGTTATCAATGTATATGACCACTATTTGAATGAGGGTATAACCGCTAAATGATATGAGGAGAATGCAATTAATTACGATACAAATAAAAATATAGCAGCCAGTGTCCTACCACTTGTAAAATTTACTATAAATCACACGTGCAGAATTAAGCAAAACAATATAAAGGGGGTAAGCAGTATATTTAATTATATGTACAGAAAAATTGGTTTCGTGTTAATCGAGTTTCAGGTTTGCTAGTTACGATCATTTCATTTTAAATGTTTACTGCTGGAAATCCAATTTCTGAACTGGAAGTCCGTTTCGTAACACGTTTTACTCTTTATTGGGAGCATAATTAGGCAACGCTACTGTTCAACTAATTGTAGGGATATGAGTTAAATTTACATAACAGAAGACGGATCAACAATATTCATCTTGGTTTAGGAGTTATGATCAGATTACAGATGAAGGGTGCAAACTGAGATGACTGAAATCTGCCATACATGTCATCCATTTAAAATATGATTTAAATACCAAAAGATACTGGAATTAGTAAAACCGGTGCTTTTGGAAATATAAGACATCTGTATACGTAACGGTAATTGGCTCCACACATTATTACGATTAAACAGCAAGGTTTCAGGGGTATAAATGCATGTCAAGGGGCAAGTTCCTGCTCTGGACTGCAGTCCAAGGTCAGGTAAGTTCTTTGTTTTTGATGTTCATGGGATACATATAATAGTAAAGCTACATTTCATGTTAAAGGTTATGCAGTAACCTTCGCAACGAACCCAAGCACGCTGCGATTGGATTTTTCTGGAATTAATTATGAATTTAACAGTGTCAAGTATTCGGTAAATCGTAAGTTTCGGTATAAACCTTAGGGTATCACTTTATACGTGAAAACGAATTCAATTTGCCACCAAATTTCTACAGAGTGTTGGTTAACAGTGTTAAGGTATAAATATCATGAGTTCCACCATTTTAGATTTTATTTTCGCATAAGGCTCACATCAAGCACTTAAGATCAACATTCCGTCATCGATCGAAATTAACGTTTCTTCTAACAAAATAAATTAGATGTTAACCACTTAATTTATACGCGTTACTAATACAGTAATAAGCCCCGGTCGGGATCTACTCAAGTAAAACGGCACAATGATTCGCTACACAAAATTCAAGTATAGGTTTCGATCCAATTATATTTATGTATATATCTAGTTATCATATAATTTCTTTAGCTAACGCTTTATTATACCATGTTAAACAAGTGAATAGAGATTTCACTTGCCTTTGGTTGCTAATATAGAAGCGACGTCGCTTGCGTACTTCGTCTCGACACACAAGACGATGCAATGCTGGACACGGTGCGTGGCGCGGGAGTGGCACGGCGCGTGCACTGGATCAAGGTACGGTGTGGTACGGAGGCTGGCACGACATGGCACGGGGACTGATACAGCGTGGCACGACTACGTGTGGCGCGATCACGACATGATTGGCTACGGCTAAACTTTGACTTGGCCCCGGCTTTGCTGTAGATGTGTTGGGGCAATGAGGAGGAGCTTGTCGATGGCACAGTGGCGATGGCAATCCAGGGGAAATGTCAAGACGATGAAGATAGCGGCTGGGCTCGGAGCTCAGGCAGTGGCTCCGCGATGGCTAGGAGATGAAGCCTTGCTGGCGATGGAGGTAGCCGCGGTTTTAATGAATAAATAGTTACGGAAAATTTCGGTAGTATCTTCTCTGTATTTTCTAAACTCCCAAATTGGGATACAATAAAAAATACGATAAAATAAAATAAACTTTACAAAAACGTAATTAATAACTAAAAAAACCCTGCACAGTTGCAAAATGTCAAATATAGCTAGCGAACTAACCATGAAAATGACCATGCTAAAATAAGCCCTTTCTTATAAACTTATGCTAATGAAATGATATGAAACAAAAGAAATATGGTAAAAAGAAATTAAATTGTGCCAGATCGTCCGACTTAGACAAGCAGGTGATAAACACTTGCCTCGGGGTTCCACTAGTGCACGGCTCGCAACGAGAATGCGAGAAAACGACGGAAAACTCATTGAGCCAATTCACTAAACTCTTGACGCGCATCGTCGATACGTCGTCGGATCGGAGCGGCGTGGTGGAGAAACATTTGTGGAGCCCGCACGAACTCGCTCCCGATCTTAGAGCCATGGATCTCTGCTCAGAACAACGTCAAATGGGCTATCGAAGTAGAAGATTTCGTTAGGGCAAAACGTCGAACATGTGGCGGGTTTGGTTCCGAGGATGAACCGGGGCAGCGAGGGTGAGAGGGTTGGTCGGCCAAGAGAGAGGGAAGCGAAGGGGTGTTGTCGGCGAGTGTGCACGGCCAAGGTATGGAGCCGGACATGGAAGAAAAGGGGGCTCGGCTTCGGTGAGGTGACGACGACACGGGCTCGAGTGTGCAGAGATGGGGGAGCTCGGCTAAGATGTGAATGGAGTTTGGGTGAGAAGGTAGAGGTGATGGCAGTGGTGGAGAGGAAAGTGGTGATAGGGTCGACGATGGTTCAAGATGTCGCCGGCGAAGGCTCAGACGATTGAGGGGTTTGAGTGTATTGAGGAGTTGGAGGTAGGCGGTGATGGGGTTAGTTGGAGCTCGTGGGTGGCTGTGTGGGGGTGTTGGTCGTGAGAGGATTTGTCGTCGGAGGGCGATGGCGTCGGCGGTAAGGGGAGCTGGAGGTTGTTGCAACGAGGTCGACGGAGGAGGCAGCGGTGGTGCGAGGTGGGGAAAGGGCTCGGCGGCGGCGGTTGCTGGCAAGCTCGGTTTGGAGTTTGAGGGGAGAGAGAGATTGAGAATGGGAGAGAGAGGAAGTCGTTGAGGAGAAGGGGAGCAGCGTGGGGATCATGGGGTTCGTTGGCGAGGGTGACGTCGTTGGGAAGGGCGGGTCAAGCGGGACAGTTGCGAGGGAGGAGGAGAAATGTGGGGGGAGGGAAAGAAATGGAGAAGAAGAGAAGAAGAAGGAGGGGAGTGGGCCAGGTTAAGGATTGGGTTTGGGTGTTAAGATGTGGGTTTAAGTTTGGGTTGGGGTTTAGGAAAATTTGATAAAAATTAATTAGGAGATTAATATAAGAGCGAGAAAAATAATTAGAAAAAGTAGGATTTAATGGAAAATGAAATAGGAGAAATATAAGGAAAATATTTGGAAAAATATAGGAGGTAAAGTTTAAAAAATATATATACAGAATTCATATATACAAGATACCGGGTATTACACTATCTAATTAACCCTAACCTTAAGCCTAATCATCATCCAAACCTAAACCCTAACCCAAATTAACCCCCAATTAACCCGGCCCTATAACCTTAACCCTAAAATCAACAACAATAACACAAAAAACAACATAATTATAAATTAAACTCGAAATTAACTCATCTTAATAGTCACCGGCAGGCGGCAAAGAGCTCGACGAGGTGGAGGAAGCCGGGAAGATGGAGCTCGAAGAGATGCTCGCGGCGAGAGTGTGGTGGCAACGAGGAAGTCGACGACGATGGGTGTGGTGGCGACGATGCGCGGGTGCTTGATCGGGAATTGGTGGAAAATTTTGGAGACGGTGGGAAATTACTTAGCTTTATTTTTTTTTATAAATAATCCTTTGTTGCCCCTACGGATTAATCCGGGTTTTCTTTTGCGGCACCGTAAGGCCAAATAAAAGATTATATTTTAATATTTTTTAATTTATTTATGCCTCTACGGCACCGTAGGGACAAACAGATGGCCCTACGGATTAATCCGTAAGGGCAATAAAAAGTTGTCCTAACGAATTCCTCTATTCGTAGGGGCAAACCCTCATTGTAGTAGTGAAATAGTAAGAGAAGAGAATTAGAATGAATGGGACTAAGGGATGAGAAGAAAGTAGATGAAGGTAAGGTTTTGTTAGGTTGTGATGAAGAAAATGACGATGAAAGTAAAATTAGTATTTAAAAATATAAATTTAATAATCACTTATTAAGTTTGGGGGTAAGTAAAAAAACTTAAATTTTTTTGAAAGACGTGGATAACATCAAAAAATAAGGAGGGTATATAAGAAAAATAGGAAAAAATATTTTTAATTAAATATTTAAATAAAGGGTAATTTAAAAATCAATTAAAATCTAGCGGGAAAAATGCTGGTTTTAAAGAGTTATTTACTGTTGTTGGTCTAAATGTCATTTGGCCTTAAAATTTACATAAAGTTTGAGCAAATCAAACAAATTTAATACCAGCTGTAGGTTTTTGATTAGAAAATTCAAGTAAAAAGGAAGCCAGATCCTGTACAAGTTGGTCGCCCACAGCTTATTGATTTTCAATGATGCTATAATGACATGATATCTATATTGAATTTGATGCTTTCCATCAAGCCGTAAACAAAGTAAATAAGAAAATAAATTATAAGCTATTGTGGTACTATTTAACTAAATTTACTCTATCCACTTGTGAGATTATATTTTTCAATTTAGGTACAAACGCGATATTAGAAATAAATTAGTGTTTTGTCACGTGCAATGAACATGATTAAATTAGTTAATTATCGAAAATGATAAAGTTTGTTAATTTTGTAATTTAAAATATACCTATCTTTTATTACTTCAACCTGTTATTGATTTAGTAGGTATGGTTTATTGTTTTAAAGAAGATTATTGCTGAACATGGATTTCAGACTTTTTAATCTCCTTGATATTTTTTTTAGGGGTATAAGATAAGAAATTAAAGATTTTCAAATTTACATATGATTTCTTAGATTATGAATTTAAGATATTGACTTACTATTTAAAATTATAGAACAAAGTAAATATTTTTAAGAGATGCTTTTAAACGATTTGAGAAGATTGTTATCCATCTCTATCTCTACTATTATAACCACAAAACTTGGGTTCTCAATTCTAAATTCCAACTGGACTAACAAACACCCGTTGGGTGACATGTGCCGTTCTTATAGTTAAAAAGAAATCAAGTAAACAAAGGAGAGACAAACAAAAATTACACAACAGATATAAAATTGATTTAATATATCTAATAAAAACTACAGATCAATCACCGATTAAAACTAACTTTTAGATGATGAATTATATCTCTATTATATTTTTTATTCTTTTTTCAGATTATTTTTATTTGATCAATGATAACATGAAAAGACGGTGAGCGCAGTTATTCTCAAAGATTCACACACACACATTGACTGAGGTATGTTTTGTTTAATTTTTTTCTCTACAATACAAATTATATATAAACGTGCATCATACGTGCGATACACTAGTTTTTATGATGCACATTCTAAGGATGTACCATTGCAGCTGCAGCTGAAGCCAACAATTTATGTTCTCTCTTTTTTAATTAAATAAAGAACTTAAAAAATAAGGTCTTCACAATTATTTCTCATACGATATTTAAATATTTTAATTGACTTATTCAAATTTCAAGCTCCCTCGCCACTCCTTCACACGCTAGCCATCAATATCCAAACCATCTCTGTCAATTTCTAAAGGTAACCTTGAAAGTTATCCTCAAACCTTAAATCACATATTATATATCAAAACCATACAATATACATCTATACATGTGTATCACATATGCAAATACAGTATATGATAGTCAAATTCAAATATCATACGAGTTTTTCTTGACATTTGTAAGGATGTTCAAACACACACACGGCAATTTTTATTGATTTGAAAAAGACCAAATAGTTTGAAATACTATATTTTTATCAAAATAATATAAGTATTTCATGCCATACTTATAATTAAATTTTTAAGCCCACAACCGTTTGGGTTTTAAACGGCGGAAGATAAAAAGATTTTTGTATGTCAATTTCTTTTAACAACAAGAAATTATATATTTAAATATATACATATCTTTTAAATTATGATTTTAAGAGGTATAATTTAAGAGGTAGACTTTCTAAGTAAAATAATACAGCAAAGAAACACGTTCTTTACACGATTTTAGAAGATTTTAATAGTTAGAAGTCAAATATCATATGAGTTTTTCTTCCCGTTTGTGAAGATGTCTATAGAAATGTGGTAACTTTTGACACTTCCCAGATAGACAAGAAATGTAAATATTAGTTTTTTTTATCAAAATCATACAAGTCTTTCTTGTCATGCTTATAATAAATTTAAAAATTCGATTTAAGACCCTAATTCTTTTGGATTAAAACCGTGGAAGAGATAAAGATTTCTTTTGTTAAATTCTAAATATTTGAGAAAATTTTAGCAAAACGAATTAAAAACTTTTTAAATATAATATTTTTAATTATGAATTTTAGAGATCTCTAATAAAAATATTAGATAAATAAAAATATTTTTGGGACATGTTTTTAAAATGAATTTGGAATATTTTCATAGTTAGAAATTAATTATCATATGAGTTTAACTTTGGTATATGTATAGACACATAGAAAAATCTTTTAATTTGAAAGATTTGAATATATAGGATGTAATAAAAAAAATGTTCAGTACAGTTTGCTTTTAAGAATATCTATGTATACTTGAAAATCCAAATCAATGTCAATTACACCCAAGAAATAAACAAAATGTTGTAAAGCTAAACACATCCAGATATGGAAATGGTAGGCTTGGTATCAGTTGAGAATTGGTTGCCTCCAATAGTCTATCATAGTATCATTTTGTTCAAATTTTACATGAAGTGGGCAACCGATGATTTAATTCTCATTTGATTCTCAAATTCTAGAGTGCAGCATACAAGATTATAATTACGAAAATTTATTTATCAATTATTGATTTAGGGGAATCAATAAAAATTGTTGATATAACCAGTCCATTTTTTGATATAACCGGTTGTTGCTACATCATAATACGATGTAAGGTGTCATGGATTTACTTATCTGCTAATCCGTCAATGTTCCATTCATAAATGGCTCATCCTGAAAATGAATTTGTTATAACCGCTTTATTTTCTTCATATAGGATATCTAACGGAGTTGGTCTTTTATAATATCATACCTCACAGGCTAATGTATCTCCATCTTGAAGAAGAAACGGTTTAGCCAATCATGGCTCTGATACCAACAATCAATAGGGATAATAATAACAATAAAATAAAATAGAAGAGGGAGGAAGAAGTCGTCTTATTCAGGGCAGAGGAGGCGACGCCTTAACCAAACCAGAATATTTTTATTAAGAACTTAAACTATTACAAGGTAGAGAGAGGAGATACAATAAAGAGAGAGGGAGGAGGTTTTTATTTTTCGATGTCTCTAAACTGAGGAGTCGTTCTTATTTATAGAGAAGTGAGAGATTCTCCCTCAGGGCTTATGTGTCCTTCTGCCTTTCATTAAGGCCCTTCGGTGTCCCTTATCTTTCTTGAGTGGAGGATAAGCAGTCATCTTTTCCTGTCGTCTTCTGCCGACACTTTTATAAAAAGAAATCCGTATGCTGGTTTTGATAAATACCAGGGACTATAATACTGCTGGTTTTATAAAAACCATGGGCTGAAAACTTTTACCAAAAATTCGTGTGCTCTTTATTTTTGCAGTCGTCCCCTTTTAGCAGTTTTTTACGGGCTTTATTTCATTAGGACCTTTCCTTTGCCTGTTTTATCTTCATTGTTTTGGCCCAAGATTGAGCCCATCAAATCATCCCATAATTGATTTGCGGATCTCAAGTCCTCATCCGGATCTTGGGCTTGTCCTTGAAAATTATCTTTCATTTCTACTGAATTAGTTGTTTTATCAGATACTGATGAGCTGGTGTCTGATACATCAAAAATTTGCTGGAACTGTTTCTTCATATGTTCCAAGCAACGTTTCATCAGTTCTTCTTCAGAGATATTTGGATACTTCCTCCAAAATGAAATTTTTAGCTTTTGCATAGGATTATCCGTGGCCAGTTCTGTGTTAATCCTTTTCTCTAGAATAGCATGATTATTTTTTATAGTTGTTTTGATTTCAACTATTTTCTTTTCTTCCAAAATTCCAGACCACTATTTTAAAAGGAATTTTCTAGATAAAACAGGGATATTCTTGTTATTAAATTCCATTATTATCGTCCATCTGAATATAAACGGAATTTAGTTCTCGACAAAGTAGTATAACGTACTTTCCCCTTCTTTGATAGAGGTATCTTCCGTATTATGGAATTTTGGATGAGATTCCATCCATGGAACAAACAGATTAATAATAGAATATTATTAATTAGGCAAAATTTTTAACTCTGCTCATGTCTTATGCCACCATTAGATAAACAAATTGGGTACTCCCGCTTTTATGATATCAGGTCTGATCATAATGAACCAAGAATGTTTTCTTGCTGGATTTCATAATAAAGAAAATTGTTGAATGCTTGGATATAATCCCAATAATTGCATTCATGTCTGGTATCTCCCAATTTAAATGATCTTGCCCTATTAGGGTGTAAGGCTCATTCATGTGGGCTTAAGATCCTTTTTATAATAAGCTTAGAGAAATTTATAATTTCTCCCCTTTCTTTATTATTCAGATAGTAGTTTTTAATTTCCATTGAGCCGGAAACTAACAGTAAGACTTCATAAATTTGCCTTGTCTTTCATGCTTGGAAAGCATAAGCTGTGGACTCTATGTATTTCTCTTTTAGAGCCCATGGATCTTCTATTATGGAGATATCATCTCCTGTTAAACAAATAATTTGTTTAGATGTGCTCTTTTGGAAGTAATCCTCATCAGCATTTTCAGTCGCCCTTTTAAAGAACTGTTTTTGTTCAGGGAAACTTCCTGAGGTTCCTTCTTCGCCTTTAGTGTTATAAACACTGGCGTTGGTGTTATGAACACCTTTTTTGCCACTTTGTGTGGTGTCTTCCATTCAGATGGAGCGTATGACGCTTCTGATTCTAGATCCAGACTGACTGGCTTTGGTTTTTGCATTTTCAACCAGTTAGCATATGGGGAATTGTTTGGAGTATGACTCCTTCCCTTTCCTCGGCCTTTACCGGGCCCCTGACCCCTTGAGGGATTCTGCATAAGCTGAATCTTGAAGAAATTCCTTGGTAAGAAAATCAGGAAGACAGTTATTAGTACCTTTAATATACTCAATATCAAAATCAAAGACGGCTAATTCAGCTTGCCATCTAGCAAATATTTGCTTTGATGTTAAATTTTTAACATCCTTTTGCAAAACAGATTTTGCTGCACTACAATCAATTTTTAGCAGGAACTTTTGATTTAATAAATCATCCTGAAATTTATATATACATTTTATGATAGAAAGAATTTCTTTCTTAATACTTGAGTAATTCAATTGTGCTGGATTCCATTTTCCAGAAATAAATCTCACAAGTGTTTCCTTATTATTATTAGGATCAACTTGTTTTAAGATACCTCCATATCCTATATTTGAGGCATCAGTTTCTACAATGTTTTGCCAACTAAGATTGGCAATATGGAGACATGGTAAATTCTTTACAGTCTCTTTAATTTTTTGAACCGCTTTCGTATGACTGTTTGTCCAAGGTGAAGGGTTTTTCTTCAGCTTGTTATATAAAACGGCTGCATCAATAGCTAGATTTTTATAATAATCTATTACATAATTCAAGGCACCCAAAAACCTTTGTAGTTGCTTTATATCTGGAATGTAATCCAGGAATTTAGAAGCGAATTCTATGCTTCTTTCAATAGGAATAATGGTGCCATTATTAATGTTATGGCCCAAAAACCTAATGACTGTTTGAAACAACTTCATCTTTTGAGCAGATATAACCAGTCCATTTTTTATAATAAGATGTTTAAATATATTTAGGTGTTTAAAATGTTGATCTATGGTGTCAGAATAGATCAAAACATCATCTATATATGATAGAATGAATTCTGTATATGAATTAAAGATAGTGTTCATAATATTTTGAAACTCAGATGGTGCATTCTTTAAACCGAATGGCATTACATTCTATTCGAAATGCCCAAATGGTATAGTGAATGCAATTTTGTATTTATCAGATTCATTAATCTGTATCTGCCAGTAACCCGATTTCAGGTCAAATTTTGAAAATATTTTAGCTTTATTAATTCTATTAAACAAATCTCTTTTATTTATTAGGGAGAGGATATCTAATCCACTTAAGGACCTTGTTTAAAGGTTTGTAATTTATAACCAGACGTGGCACACCTAGTTCTTGTTCAGCAGCATTATTAAAATAAAATGCTATGCAACTTCATGGAGAAGAGGATTTTCTGATTAGTTTTTTGTCTATAAGACTACTAATCTCTTTCTTACATAGTTTAAGATATTCTTGATTCATTTGGTAAGGTCTTGCCTTAGTAGGAATATTTTCCTCTAAAAAATCTTCTATATAAGGAAGAGCAACAATATGCCGCTTTCTTTCCCAAAATGTATTAGGAAAGTTACTACAAGTTTGAGTTATAAACTCGTTTTCAATTGTTTTTATTCTAGCTTTTATTGTACTAGAATCTAACTGCTTGTTTATCTGTATAGAAGCTATTTCTTCTTTGATAAAATTTATTTGATTTTCTTTAAGATAAATATCATTTACTTCATTTAGGATTTTTACCATGGGGTCAGTTATAAACTGAAACAAGATTTCTTTCCCTTTGTAAAGACTATAAATGCCTTGTGAGTCTATTCTCACTACTACAATATGGGGTTGCCCCTACGGCTACAGGAATCCGTAGGGGCAACTTTTTATTGCCCCTACAGATTAATCCGTAGGTCCTCATGGTTGTCCCTACGGTGTGCTACGTTTTAATTTAAAAATATTAAATCGTAATTTTTTGTTTGGCCCTACGGAGCCCCAAACAAATGACCTACGGTTAAATCCGCAGCGGCATATATATAGGTATTTAATAAAAAAAAGGCACAGCAAAGCCCTCGTCGTTCCCAAAATTCTCTCTCTCACTCTCTCCCGCGTCTCGATCGATTGTTCCCGCGCCTCGATTTTTCGCCTCGTCGCCACCGCCCTTCGCCCACGGCCCGCCACCGCCCTCGATCGTTCCCAAAACTTCTTCATCGACTTCCTCATCCCCGATTGCATCATCAACCACCGGTCTCCTCCGTCGTCTCCTCCACCGCCCGCTACAGGTTAGTAAATCTCCAATTACTTATAATTTTGATAATGTTAGGGCTAGGGTTCTTGGTTCTGCAGGCTTCGGGTAGGGGTGAGGGTTAGGGTTAGGCATCGAGTTCGGTTAGGGTTAGGGTTAGGGTTAGGGTTGGGGTTAGGTTGGGGTTAGGGTTAGGGTTAGGGTTCGGTTGGGGTTGGGGTTAGGGTTATCCGGATTGGGGTTGGGGTTGGGGTTAGGGTTAGTGTTAAGGTTAGAGTTCAGTTGGGGTTAGGGTTAGGGTTCGGTTGGGGTTGGGGTTAGGGTTAGGGTTCGGTTGGGGTTGGGGCTAAGGTTATGGTTAGGGTTAATTAGTTGGGCTTAGGGTTAGGGTGTTGATTAGGGTTCGGTTGGGGTTAGGGCTAGGGTTAGGCTGTTGATTAGGGTTAATTTGGGTAAATTGGGTTAAGTTTGGGTTGATTAGGGTTAATTAGGTTAATTTGGATAAATTGGGTTAAGTTTGGGTTAATTAGGGATAATTTGTGTTTGGGTAATGATTATGGTTAATTGTGGTTAATTAGGTTAATTTGGGTTATTTAGGGTTAGGGTTTAAGGTGCACTAGTTCATTGCAGTAGGATACTCGATGATAACGTAAACGTACAACTTTACCGTAAACGCAAGAAAAATTTACCCTAAACTTGAAATTTCGAACCCTTAATAACGAAACGTAAACGTAAAAACTATTCATGTTAAATATTCAAGTTAAAACCAATAAATGATACTCGATGATAATATGAAACTTTTATATTCCCATCGATACTCATATATGAAACTCAAAGCGCCACTTAGTCCCCGTCTATCGGTTAACATACGTTCGATATTCGTCGTGACATAGAACTATATGAAGGTTGTTAAATATCGGACGGCATAGCTCGGTACTAACAACCGTCGTGTGGTCTATGTGACGAGAATATTCAATCGTATGATAACCGATAGATTTGTCCCGTATGGAAAAGTTAGGAGTGTATAAAGCAAACACCTGCATTCACTTGTGTTTTTATCTGTTTCGAGATATTTCGTCGGTACTTTTCCGCTGGTTATCCGTGTACAAAAATAGATTAGATGTTCATTTCAACGTTGTTTCACAGCTTTGAAATGATTATCTATTCTATTACAGTGTACTCGGAGAACAGCGGGGAGGTGCTGCCGAAATTTACTCGAAACGGTTGAAAGCACAAGCGAATAGGTGTCTGCTCTATACATTCTTAATGGGATAGAAGCCTTACCCCCGACAGCCGAAACACACACATACAACACGAATACATAATAAACGCATCATTAGAGAGTGATTCAAGATGTTTAAGTTAAAACCAATATATGATACTCGATGATAATATGAAACTTTCATATTCTCATTGATACTCATATATGAAACTCAAAACGCCACTTAGTCCCCATCTCTCGGTTAACATACGTTCGATGTTCGTCATGACATAGAACTATACGAATGTTGTTAAATATCGAACGGTATAGCTTGGTACTAACAACCGTCGTGTAGTCTATGTGACGAGAAGATTCAATCGTATGATAACCGATAGATTTGTCCCGTGTGGACAAGTTAGGAATGTATAAAGCAAACACCTGCATTCACTTGTGTTTTCATCCGTTTCGAGATATTTCGTCGGTACTTTTCCTCTGGTTCTCTGTGTACAAAGATAGATTAGATATTCATTTCAACGTTGTTTTACAGCTTTGAAATGATTATCTATTCTATTACAGTGTACTCGGAGAACAACGGGGAGGTGCTGCCGAAATTTACTCGAAACGGTTGAAAGCACAAGCAAATGAGTGTCTGCTCTATACATTCTTAATGTGATAGAAGCCTTACCTCCGACAGCCGGAACACACACATACAACACGAATACACAACAAACGCGCACACAGCACATACACACTAACAACCCTACACTTAAGCGAAATCATAAATTGAAACACACATATATAGAATACAACTCATACATGGATATCCTCAAATCTAACTTTGATTATCGATAATTTATTCTTTTCAACGACAAATGCACACACAAAGCATATACACGGATTTTCTCCTTTGTCACTAACCATCTCGTTCTTAGATTTCTCAATATAGTCACCATAACCTACAATTTATATGTTATACAGTCTAACATGGCCCATGAATACGTCAGAGTTAAGGACTGGATGTATATGGACTGGCAACAACGTATGCAACCTAAGTTTGTCGCAGGAGTTGCTGCTTTTATTGAATTTGCACGCGCACATATTAAGATCGTGAGAGAAGATTCTCTGCCCGTGCAATAAATGTGGGAATAAGTACTGGCAGAAGGTAGAATTTGCAGAGCTTCATATCGTTAAACATGGTTTTACTAGACTTTATACAACTTGGCTATATCACGGGGAAGGAGAAGAACACAGTAATGCAGCAGCAGAAGAAGGAGTAGACGATAATGCTGCAGAAGAAGGAGGAGAAGACGGTAATGCGGCAGAAGAAGATGGTAATTTGTTTCCATCAGAAGAAATGGAGGATATGGTAGAGGCTGCCCTAGGTGAATCTATTCGTACCGAAGATGACATTCCTTCCGGTCAAGGACCGCGTGCGGATAAGTATGAAAATTTCATGAATGATGCTAAAAAACCAATTTATGAGAATGCAAAGCATTCCACCCTCTCATGGTTCGTCCAACTTTTCCAAATTAAGTGTCTAAATGGATGGAGCAACAAGTCATTCATAATGCTTCTTTTGTTCTTGAAAGATTCTATGCCCCCGGGAAATAACGTGCCTGACAGCTGGTATGGAGCCCAGAAGATGATGTCTGATTTGGGTCTAAAGTGTGAGAAGATTCAAGCATGTCCTAAAAATTGCGTGTTGTAAAAATTGCGTGTTGTACCGGAAAGAGAATTCAGATTTGAAAGAGTGTCCAACATGCGGAGAGACCGGATATAAACCGAAAGATTTTGATAAGAAGCCCGATATACCTGTCGAGATAGCACGATACTTTCCCATAACACAGAGGCTGCAGAGGCTGTTCAGATGCAAGAAAATAGCCGAGACAATGATTTGGCATCACCGTGCTCCTCTAAATGAAGATGGAAAAATGAGTCATCCAAGAGATTCACCGGTATGGAAGGATTTCGATAGGAGGCACGCAATATTCAGTAGCGATCCTCGCAATGTTAGGCTCGGACTGGCTAGTGATGGCTTCTGCCCATTCAACTATATGGCTGAAAGCCACGGCACATGGCCCGTTGTAATGATAGTTTATAATCTGTCACCTTGGTTGGCTATGGACCAATCATACTTTATGATGCCTTTTCTTATCGACGGACCAAACTTACCGGGAAACAATATCGACGTCTATCTCCGACCTCTGATCGAGGAGTTAAAATCTCTATCCATTGATGGTGTAGAGACTTATGATGCAAACAAAAATACAACCTTCATACTGCGTGCGGCTTTAATGTGGACAATTAATGACTTTCCTGCGTATGGAATGCTATCAGGTTGGTCCGTACATGGTCACAAAGCATGTCCTCATTGCCATCAACATACAATATCGAAATTCTTGAATTTTAGCAGGAAGGTTTGTTATTGAGGCCATCGACGTTTCCTGCCTCTAGACCACCCCTACAGGTTAGACGCTGTTCACTTTGATGGTCATCAAGAGCTTCTTGGACCTCCAGCCCCATTGTCCGGAGAGGACGTGACTGCTTAGTGGGATGGTTATGATAATGTGACCTTCGGGATGGATCCGACAAAACAGGTCAAACCACCATTCTGGAACAAGTTAAGTATTTTCTTCGAGCTTCCGTACTGATCAACAAATTTAGTGCGTCATTGTCTGGACGTCATGCACATAGAGAAGGGAGTATCCGAGCACGTACTCAACTTGCTTCTTTGTAAAGACGGAAAATCGAAAGACAATCTCAATGCTCGGATGGATCTACAGGACTGGAAAATTAGAAGTGAATTGCATTCTAAACCGGTAGCGGGTAAACCAGGCAAGTTTGTACTTCCCAATGCCGCTTATCATATGTCACAACCGGAGAAGAAAAGATTTCTGCAGGTGTTGCATGATTTGAAAGTTCCCACAGGCTTCTTAGGTTCATTCAGTAAGAAAATAAAAATTGTGAAAGGCAAGATCGATGGGCTGAAAAGTCATGATCACCATGTTATCATGGAGCACCTTCTCCCATTAGCTCTTAGGACTTCCCTCCCCGAATCGGTTGGTCTAGTAATCAATGACCTATGTTGTTTTTTAGGGAGTTATGCGCTAAAATAATGGATGTTGTGACGCTGGAGAAACTAGAAAATTCTATTGCATTGATACTTTGCAAGTTTGAGCGTATTTTCTCACCGTCATTCTTCGATATCATTATACACCTGACGGTTCATCTTGCAACTGAGGCTAAGTTAGCCGGACCGGTACAATATCGATGGATATATCCCGTCGAGAGGTACGTGGAATTTTTCATTTCACGCAATTTTTAAAATTATTGTTGTCCTGTATGCCCGTATTTATTTATTCAACATATTTTCTTTAGATACCTCTACACTCTTAAAAAGTATATACGCAATAGAAATCAACCAGAGGGCTCTATCATGCAAGATTATCTTCTAGATGAAGCAACCACATTTTGTTCCCGCTATCTGGACGAGAACATTGAGACGAGACTTAACCGGCCTCGAAGAATTCAAGACGGGTCATATGGTAAAGTCGATTATAAGAGGGTAGACACTATATTTATCAACAAGATATACCGGTTTATCTTGCTCAATAGCGCATGTCTTGAGAAAATTAGAGAGTAAGTTTTTTTGGATTAATTGTTATATTTGTGTTTGTGTGTGTATGAAATGATATAATATTAATGTCATAATTTATTGTCGAGAACAGAATTCATTTTAACGAGGTACGTGAGGGGCATGCTGATTGGAACGATGATCGATTGGAAAAATATCATCAGGATAATTTTTGCGATTGGGTTGCAGATCATGTAAGTTATTCGAATAACATGTTATTGCTATCAGTTTTAATCTAAACTTATATCGTTATGTATTTGTCGTAAAATTTGTTTTGTTAGATCCACGATCTGAACTTGTCTGCATCATTAGAGAGTGATTCAAGATATTTAGCTCAGTTTCCTAGTATGGAGGTTGCATATTATAAAAGATTCGGTGTCCTTGAATACAAATTCGAAGTTAAGGACATAGAAACATCTAGAACCACTCAGAATAGTGGGATTGCGACAGTAGGATCGGATGGTGTGATTTATTATGGATACTTAAATTGTATACTTGGCATCCAATATCCCGGACGATCAGAACCCTTTTATATATTTTAGTGTACTTGGTACGATACACGAACCGATACGGATAAGTGGAGAAGCAATCTCGGGACTTAGAAAGATGAATATGGATTGACCAGTATGAACACACTTCGATTTTACGGTCAGGAAGATCCGTTTATTTTTCCGAACCAAGCGTTCCAAGTATACTACTCACAGTGTTTGAAGCATCTGGGATGGAGTGTCGTATGCCGTTGGAAACCCAGGGATGTCTACGATGTCCCAGAATTCGAGAACAGCGATGAGGATGAAGAAGAGAGAAGACTTAGAGTGTTCCAACCGTCTGTTTCGAAAGACGGGCTGTCTTCGGCTGATCATGAAATTACGTGGATTAGAAATGATATAGATGATGAAATCCAAGTAGATATGTCTAATGAGCCCACGAAACGAAAAAGGTTATCAGTAATGTTATATTATTACTTCACATTTTACGATCTATACATATATAGTCAATGCTTGTAATAATTGTCTAATGCGTTCACGAACCGTTTTATCTAGATTTGATGATGATGACGGGAGCAGCGAGGGGCGGCAGGAGCTCCAGCTGCGGCACCGACAGAGGCAGAGGCAGAGTGGTTCTGCCACCCAGAGAGCTGCGTAGGGAGCTTCAGAGGGCCGGTCTTGCATCCCGATCGGAGACCCCTTCTGATGCCTCCTTCCGTGTGGACTTTGCCACACATCCAGGTATATTGCACGCATATTCATTTTGAATGTAATATTATAGATTTACATGCATGTTCATGTCAAAATTACTTACATTGTCTAGATGTTGGTGATGCGTCCACATCAGAGATAGAGGCCACTGCCTTCACATCTCCGGCAGAGCCCACCACCGCACCCGTGGGTATGTTTATATATCCTATAGTGTATACATGTTGATTTAGAATGTTATATTATTGATATACACATTCTTTTTGCAATTACTTATATAGTCAATATTTGATTGTCTAATTATAGGTGGTGCGTCCTCGTCTGGTGCAGGGGCCACTCCCGTCACTTCCATACCCTCCGCTCAGTCTGCAGGTTTGTATGAATAAATATAAAATATTTATTTATTTTACATATCCTTTAAGAATAAACATGAACTTCATGTAATTTTATCGATGTTTATTTTCTAGTTGGAGATGCGTCCACGTCCGGGTCACCGGCTGTTCCTCACCGGAGGAACTATCGTCCCGCTCGTGCTGCTGCCCGGGCCCAGGCTCGTGCTTCTGTCGCCGGAGGTATATATCACACTTCAATTTTCGTTAAATCTTGATTTCTTAATACCGCTTTGTCTTAATATTGATTTTCTTGATATTTCTTGTAGACACAGGGCCTCCCTATCCCGAGAGGGGGACTCGAGGCCCGAATCAGTCCCACAGGCTGAGGCCCGACAGAGCAAGGGGGAGGCAGCATTCCCCCTCTTTTTTACCCCTGATTATCGCTATACCGACGATTATGCCGAGAGGTTCGACCGGTATATGGGGGATGGGAGCTGCTTCGTGAAGAACTATCCACTTCACGTTGAGTGGGGCGACCAACATCGGCGCTCATTCGCCCTCTTCTGGGATCAGGATCGGGTATTAATATATATTTTCATTTGATTTATCCAATATATTTATAATTAACACTTGCAATTTAATAACATTGTTTTTTTTTGTATTTTCGGTTGGATTACGATTTTCAGCCTGTACCCGACCCTGATCATCCTGGGAGGGTGCTCGATCTTCACGCTCTGTACCATGGCCTGATGAAGAACATGCAATCGAAGGTCCGATACAATAGGAATGAGCTGAAGATCGACTGCTATTCCCTGTGGATAGCGACCCCCGAAGCAGAGAGAGCGGCCCTCCTACATATTCCGGCCTTTGCGAGAGTTGACGTAGATACATGGCCTCTATTGTGCCTATATTTCGACTCTCAGCACAAACAGGTATGTATTTTAAATGTAATTCATTGTTTAGTATATAATTTATTTTTTGTGTTGCTTAATTAGAAAACTAAATCTGAATGTTTTGTGCAGAAACAGGCGGATCAAAATAAAGAGAATAGAAAGTCGGCGAAGAGGGGTCGCCCCACTTATACAGGTCGCTCGAGGAATATTACTCGTGCCATGGAATTATCGGTAAATTACAATAGACCTACTGTGATATAATGTAATATTAAGAGTTATTTTCTAATATATGTAAATTTTTGGCGAATTGCACAGAGCTCAGACCCTGGCGCAGGGTAGTACACCGAGCGTGCTGTCCGCGTATCTTGCCGTCCACGACACCTCGACAGATCCCGCCACGGGCAAGCTTTGATACCCCGACACCGCTACCCAGGAGTATTGTGTAGGTGTTGATATTTATTCAACCCCTATTTGAAATTTTTGTTTTGAAAGGTTCAAATTTAAATGATATACTTATATTTTACCAGTTAATGTGGGTGTAAGAGCGGGTGGTTGAGCAGGCGAAGGTATCGGGGATCGATTTTACTGGACAGAACAATCCGATGCTGCTGACCCCAGTCCTAGACGCCGCACACGGAGGGCATCACAGAGATTAGGAGAGAGGCCGGGGACTGGGTCCTAGCAGGGCCCATATGAGGTTGGACTCCACTCTGGCGGTTAATTCCTCTATCTCCCGTGAGCGACGTTTCGAGCAAGAACTGGACACCTTGAAGGCCACCATCCAGGAGTTGAAGGAGATGTTGGTATGTATACTACTTAATAGTAAAATATTATGTCATATTATAGATAGAAACATATCCAATATTAGTACGTAGCCTGAGCTTATTTGGTTGTAGACTTAGTTTTGATTAATCATACATACATAGAACTGTCTAATTAAAATAAACTACGGTTTTTCAAACTAGATATCCAAACGAGGCCTAAGTCTCTAAGTATACATAGAATGGGGTTTCGCAATAACCTGATAATGATACGAATTCGACTAATACACAGTTCTTACTCGTTTATTACACACAAAATTGAACAGACGCGACAGGGTATTTCGGCTGAGCCTCCACATGCATCTCCTTCGGCTGCGGCTCCGCAAGCCACTACCTCGGCCGCGGTTGCGCAGACCACTCTTATAGCTCCACAGCCCACTCAGACTCCCGCAGCTGCGGTTTCACAAGCCACTATCTCGGCTGCGGTTGCGCAAACCACTCCTACAGCTCTACAGCCCGCTCAGACTCCCGCACACTCCGCATTGCTCGAGATGTTGACTCAGGGTATATCCGAGGAGCAGGTGCGCCAGATTACGGCGTTTATCAGAGGTGGAGCTGGACCGAGCTAGGGTAGCTTTTTGATTCTTATATTTTAAACATGTATTTACTTATATGATACATATTATATATATTTTGGATGATATTGATATTGGTGGTATTTGCGTGTTCATATTGATTTAGATTGATATCGTATTCTGCTTGTTGATTTCTTTTATATATTATGCATGAGATGTTGATTATGAATACTGCGGTATAAATTCTGCGTGTTGATTACTTTTATATATGATGTATATATTATTGTGCACAGGGCGAGGAAAAAACATGCAGCCCTTTTTTATAAAAAAGAAACCGATAATATGTCCCTACGGATTAATCCGTAGGGCCAACGTTTGCACCTACCGTTTAATCCGTAGGGTGAAACGTAGCCCCGACGGATATTTCCGTAGGGGCAAAATATCAGGCTGCCTGATACAAACTATCAGGCTACCTAATATTTTTCCCCTACACACATGGACCTACGCATTGAGCCGTAGGGGCATATATTTGTCCCTACGGAGCTATCCGGATGGGCAACTATTTTATTTTATAAACCGATAAATTTTGTGTCCCTACGGTGTATTCCGTAGGGACAAATAGACCTATGCATTAAGCCGTAGGGGCAATTATTTAACCGTAGGGGCATGTTGAGGGCTAAGACTTGCACCTACGGCGTGTGCACCTACGGCGTATTTTCGTACCCCTACGAATATAGCCGTAGGGGCAGTTGTTTGCCCCTACGGATATATCCGTAAGGGCAAACCCTATTTGTAGTAGTGTCTTTTTATAGACATTATTTTACTAAGAAACGGTGTCCCCGGTATCACATGTTGTGATATCTCTTTTACTATAATGAAAGGAGAGGGAAGACATATGTATTCATTGCAAATGTTTGAATTTGACACCTTATATGGTGTAGTTAAAATGCTATTATCAGCTGTACTCAGAGTCTGAGTAGTTCTCTCGCAATATTTGATTGGAATAATTCATTCTTTTATGCAGTTTAAATCTGCACCACTATCAACGAGAGCTATAAGATTGGGTATAACCAAATCATTATTTACTATTAGAGTAATTATAATGTACCATTTTTTATTTAATACTAAATCAATGATTTGTAAGAATTTATCAGGAACCGCTTCTCTTTCTCTAGTAATTTGTTCAATAAATTCTTCTTCTTCTTCATTTGAAGATTCACCATGTATCATGGTGTTATTTTCAATAGCAGAGATTCTTTGTATAATCTCTCTGTTATGAGTTTTTAACTCTTTAATTTCAATTTTGAGGTTATTAACTTCTTTCTGTAAAGTCGCAATAGTTACTGGCTTTCTTTCCTTTTGTTGTTGTCTCTTAAAGACTTCTGATAGTCTATAAACGTTATCAGTTACAGGAGATTTCTCCTTTTCTTCTCTTAGAAGAACTTCAACCAACTTAGATTTTTGTTCTGGCTAAAAATTATCATTTTCTATGCTTTTTAGAATGGCTTTCTTATCATCCTTGCTTATTACATTGATGCTTAGCCCATTCATATCGACAATAACTTTTCAGTAATTTTCTTTTTTGTTGATATTACAATATTTACTGGAGCACTCTTTTGTGCATTGTATTTCTTCATCATCTGATGAGGATGAATCTATTGATTCAGACTCAGAGAATTCTGATGAATTAATCATTATTTTATATAATAATTTTCTTAACTCTTCATCTTCAATTTCATTTATCCTCTTTTTTGTGTAACATTTGTTGGCAAAATGACCAACTTTTCTATACTTATAACAAGTGGCTGAAAAAGCAGATTTTTTCTTAAATCTGTGGTGATGTTTCTTCTTCTCCTCTCCTCCCTTATCCTTAGGAGGATGATATTTCCTTTTATGCCTCTTTTTGTAATGAGGACGACGAGATTCTGATTCTCTCGTTCTTCTTTTATCTTTCCGCTCCTTATGCGGATCTTCCATAGCGAATTGGCTACAGAATTCTCCCAATTCGAGTTTACCAGTTAATCTTTGGCTTTTTAATTGGTTTGTTAACTTTATATCATTACACAAAGCTAAACCTTCTTTAACACATGTGCTTATTAAGCGACCATAAGTGAATATGTTGTAGGGTATAACCCCATCATACTGCATTCGAAGATTTGTTCGAACTCTTTCAGCGAATAAATTTGGCTTTCCAATGAGAGTTATTTGCATCTTCTAACTGCATAACTCTGCTGAGAAAAGTATCTTTATACCATCTAAAATGTGTTAATGTAGGACATCTTATATTTTGTAATAAAATTCTTACTTTCTCAGCTTGATCACTTACATCTCCGATAAAATGATCGAGGATAGTAAGGATTAAAGCATAAACAACGTCAGACACAGGAGAATTGTTCTTCATCTTTGCTGCGCTAAAAATTTCTATTTTCTGCGTGGGTGATAACAATGATCCCACCAGCCTTTTAAGGTTCCTGTGAATTCATAAGAAATAAACCTTACAACATCAGCATCTGAATTTCCTTACTGTTTTGAGACTGTTGCATACATCATAATACGATGTAAGGTGTCATGGATTTGCTTATCTTCTAATCCGTCAATGTTCCATTCATAAATGGCTCGTCCTGAAAATGAATTTGTTATAACCGCTTTATTTTCTATATATAGGACATCTAACGGAGTTGGTCTTTTATAATAATACTTACCCAAAGTTCTTTGTGGGTATTTTATAGCATTTATCTTATCTTTGCTAAATGCATTATTATTATCAGACATATTAATCTGACCATCTGATATCTCATTTATATCAGAGTTTTCTTCTGATATTTCAGAAGGTTCTCCTTCGAGAATATTTAGTCTAGCACTATTGAACTTTTTCTTCAGAGCAGTTATAATATCTGAAGATATATTTTTGTGTTTAGATAATTTGTATCCCGAAATATCTAAAGATGGTTTGATTGGTATATAACTCTTTTCATTGGTTATCTTTACAGTAGGAGCTTCTACCATAGAAAGAGCTTGTAGTTTATTAATCAAGCTTTCAAGAGTAGATTCTACTCTAGTCAATTGCTGACCATTAACTTGTATATGGATGTTAGTAAAATTGTTTTGCTTAAAGACCTTTTGTAGTTCTTTTAGCATATTTTCCATTTTATCATCCACAAGAGGCTTTATAAAAGCTTTTGCCTCTAAATTAGAGGTTGATATTCCAGATAACCTTAATGGTTCAGTTGGAGGATATATAGATCTCACCGTTTTTCCACTTATAGTAGACCATTGTTTATAATGTTCTTCAAGAACATTAATCTTAATTTCTTGTTCTGCAAGAAAGTATTCTAGAAACCAATCTACGAGATATCTCAAACATTGGTTTTCTTCAAGATATTTATAATAATGATCTTTATACGAGTACATTTGATCATTATAAAATGTTTTTGCAAACCATTTTCTGAAAGCTTCATACTTTTTCTTCATAAATTCCTTATTAAGGAATTTTCTTAAAGAACTATCAGGTGTAAAATCCATAAACTTATATATGGAAACTCATCTCTGATGAGGTAGGAGAAGTTTTATGATCCTTCTCATATATTGGATGAGATATATTTTCTTGTGAAATATTTATCCCTTTAACCTCTGTATAAGAGGAGCTAGGTCTTGAAAAAGACCTTCTTCCATTATAAACGGAAGAAGTGGTACTAGCCGTATAAGGCTTCCCTGATAATCTGGCCATATTATTTTAGCCAAATTTCACCTCAATATTTCCATCGTCGGTCTGTATAATCTGATCGATGTCTGTATCAATAATGGGTGCAAGCGGCACTGCTGAAGTTTTACCCAAGATTCAAGAAAGTCTATTTCTTCCCTTTTTATAATTCTGTCAGTAGCAATGCCTGAAGACAGTAAATTAGTTTCAATCACAGTGGTTTTCCCACTTTCAGTTTTTGCCTTAACTTTTGGTGCCATAGTAGTTAAGACTTTGTAATGGATTCTATAGACTATTGATATAGTCTCCGACCCTTTCATGAAATTATAACCATATGTTTTAAGGTTTAATATAACCGCCTCAAGGATATTTGGGCCAGTTAAAGATAAAGTTAAATTAGGGTAAACATCAAAATAGACCGGTCCATGGCAAATGCTAGTTTGCATGATTCCCATGAGGGAAGGGATCCGGTTTAAACATCTTGCATCTCTTAACGATGTCAATATAGAAACATTAAGCCCTTGAAGAGTAAGAGGTTTAAAAGCTACTTGAACAAGACCTATATGAAGGTACTTATATTGCTTCTCAAACCTATAAACATCATTTTCTGAAAGGAGTTGAATTGTTTGTTTTGTGCTATCCACAGAAAGAGTTTTTTTTTCCATATTTTTGATAGAAAGTCTGGACGAGAGATCAAACGTCCTAATATTATATATCTCTTTAGCTGGAACATTTGGAATGGTCCATTTGTTCAGCTGTTTCTCATCTGAGGGATACTCTATCAAATTAGAGTTCTTCATATGTTAGATCTTATTACGAGCAATCTTTGTTGAAATCGATGCCGAAGAAGTAGACATAAAGGTCTAATTCAAGATATCGAGAGCATTAACTTGCATAATATGATGTTAATGCTATCGAAATCTTGAATAATTTAAGTTCTTAATAAAAATATCCTGGTTTGGTTAAGGCATCGCTTCCTCTGCCCTGAGTAAGGCTTCTTCTTCCTCCCTCTTCTATTTTATTTTATTGTTATTATCAACGATAATAATTTTTATTGATTTGAAAAAGACCAAATAGTTTGAAATATTATATTTTTATCAAAATAATATAAGTATTTCATGTCATACTTATAATTAAATTTTTAAGCCCACAACCGTTTGGGTTTGAAACGGTGGAAGATAAAAAGATTTTTGTATGTCAATTTATAATCTTTGCAATGATTTTAACAACAAGAAATTATATATTTAAATATATACATATCTTTTAAATTATGAATTTAAGAGGTAGACTTTCTAATTAAAATAATACAGCAATGAAACACGTTCTTTACACGATTTTAGAAGATTTTAATAGTTAGAAGTCAAATATCATATGAGTTTTTCTTTCCGTTTGTGAAGATGGCTATAGAAATGTGGTAACTTTTGACACTTTCCAGATAGACAAGAAATGTAAATATTTTTTTTTTATCAAAATCATACAGGTCTTTCTTGTCATGCTTATAATAAATTTAAAAATTCGATTTAAGACCCTAATTCTTTTGGATTAAAACTGTAGAAGAGATAAAGATTACTTTTGTTAAATTCTAAATATTTGAGAAAATTTTAGCAAAACAAATTAAAAACTCTTTAAATATAATATTTTTAATTATGAATTTTAGAGATCTCTAATAAAAATATTAGATAAATAAAAACATTTTTGGGACATGTTTTTAAAATGAATTTGGATTATTTTCATAGGTAGAAATTAATTATCATATGAGTTTAACTTTGCTATATGTATAGATACATAGAAAAATCTTTTAATTTGAAAGATTTGAATATATAGGATGGAATAAAAAAAATGTTCAGTACAGTTTGCTTTTAAGAATATCTATGCATAGCAGAAAATCCAAATCAATGTCAATTACACCCAAGAAATAAACAAAATGTTGTACAGCTAAAGGCATCCAAATATGGAAATGGTAGGTTTGATATCTGTTGAGAATTGGTTGCCTCAATAGCCTATCATAGTATCATTTTGTTCAAATTTTACATTTAGTGCGCAACCGCATGATTTAATTCTCATTTAATTCTCAAATTCTGGAGTGCAGCATACAAGATTATAATTACGAAAATTTATTTATCAATTATTGATTTATGATTTTTCGATATAAAATATAAATCATCCTACCTGTCATGGCAAGCTAGAGAACATTGTGTCATGATATTAACTAGGTATGTATGAGTAGAACTTGCAAAGTGTGAGTGCTTAGATCATGGTTATGTTGTGATGTTCAGCTTTAAGCAAATTGTGAGTGTTTAGACTTCTGTTTAATTATCATGCAAGCATGTACATGTTACAGAAATTTGTGAACAAAGAAAGTAACTAAATTTCTTAATTGCATGATAATCATCTGGCCATATGAATCACACATCGCAAACACTTCCCTTCTTTCATAAGGTTGAAAGCTTCGTTGATACGACTGAATGGCAAGTCATGCGTGACCAGGCCATCGACTTGTATCTCCTGTATATGTGGTGAAATATTAGGAGCTATTTAAAACAACCATAAAATCAAATGTATTCTTTCTTTTATGACAAGTCAAACATAGCATTTGTTTGAAACGATAGTTCTATATGCCTCCCATTCCGATCCCTATTAGATTTCCTGTTAATGCAGCATTATCACAGAGTTATTCCAGATTCGAGTTTATCTACAAGCAAGGGGACGAACGTGTGGAGCTAAAGCTCTGAACGTCTGTCGACGCTCTGAATGTTCGCATACTTTGGACAGACGTCCGATTCAAATACATCATACGTCTACGAGCGCTATGTTATATGGAACACCTCAAGATCAGACGTCTGAAGTTCCTTCTTCAAACGTCTAGGGACGCTATGTTATTTTCTGTTGTTTTGAAGACTTCTGGGGCAAAGGTCTAGCAATGCCTTCTTCAAACGTCCGTCGTATCTTAGGCCGGATAAATTCTTAGTTTAGAAATTAATTATTTGGATCTATCTTTTCTATACTATATATAATGTAGTATTTTGTAACCTTAGATCTGATAGTTTTTGAGATATTTTGAGAAAACCCTTTTGTAATTTGAGAATTAGGGTTTTGAGAGATTTGTGTGATTCATCTATTAGTTTGTACTTCTCTATATTTTGGTGATTAATAAAATCTTCTCTTCGCCTTTTGGTTAGTACTCTTATTTTCTATTTGTCTGTGATTGATTGATTTGTATTTCTTCTCTGTATCTTTTGATATTACTTCGTGATCGATCCGTCGCAACAAACTGGCATCGAAGCCACGTTGTTTTGTTCTTTGTGTTGTGGGATCTTTTGGTCGAACCGTCATGTCTTCAAACTTACGATCTAGGTTAACAGTAGATACCGACACTTGTGTTCTCTTCCCCATCTTCTTAGACTGTGATTTTGAAATTTTAGGGTTTATTAACACTCAAGGTGCTTTGGTTTGATCCTACATCATGTCTCCAATGATTATGAAGTTTAATATTAAGAAGTTCAATAGAAATATAAGTTTCGGTTTATGGCAAGTCCGTATGATTGCCGTGTTAACTCAAAATAATTTAAGAGAGATGGTTCTTGTAAAGGATGCAAAGCCTTCCACTATGACGGAGGAAGCTTGGGAAGAGTTGGATGAAAAGACCCTCAAGGCTATCCAGTTGTGTCTGACGAATGAAGCTTTGCAAGAAAAGACGGTGGCTAATGTGAATAAAGTTAGAGAAGTTACATTTAAGGAAGTCTCTCACAAATCGACTCCTGTTGAAACACCGTCTCTACACACTTCGTATATCAGAAGGTTCAAATCAAATCTCACATCGGTGGGTTTAATTCGATCATTGCGGATCCGGGTAAAATCGATATTAAGATTGATGATGAAGATCAAGCTCTTCTATTGTCATGTTAGTTGCCACCCTTTTATAAGCATTTTCATGACACCGTGGTCTATGGACGAGATACAATCTCGCTCAAGGACGTGAAACAAAATTTGATGAACAAAGAGAAGATCGATAAGGAGTTAATCTCTAGCGAAGGCGATGGTCCATCTTCAGACTTATTTGTTTGAGGACGAACGGAGAAAAGAGATCCGGAAAGTAATAGGAAGAAGTCAAGGTTGATGTCCAAGAATAAAAACCTGACCTGCAACTATTGTAAGAAGAAGGGACACTTCAAGGTCGATAGCTATAAATTGCGGAACAAACTAAAGCAGAAAGGCAAACAGAAGGAGTCTTCAGCCAAAACTAGTATAGCGGAAGGAGATCTTCTTGTGGCTCTTGACAACACACATCGATCCAATGAGAGATGGATAATGGATTCGGGCCGTTCCTACCACGTATGCCCCAATAGGGATTTGTTCATCACCTATGAGTCCGTTGATGGTGGAGTGATTTTGATGGACAACAATAGTTCGTGTCGAACTATTGGCAAGGGTACGATCTAAATCAAGATGTTTGACGACGATGTGAGAACATTGGTTGAAGTTAGGCACGCACCTGATTTGAAGAAGAATCTCATCTCATTGGGTGCACTTGATGAAAAGGGTTACAAGTTTTCCGCCGAAGGTGGAGTTTTGAAGGTAACCAAAGAGCTCTCGTAGTTATGAGGGCTTGAAAAAGAGGTCATTATATTCGTTGCAGGGTTCGACAACTTTCGGATTGACGACTATTTCATCATCTAAATCTATGACAGATTCAGATATTACCGGATTATGGCACATGAGACTCGGGCATATGAGTGAGAGAGGTATGGCCGAGCTGTCGAAGCATGGTCTATTAGGTGGACAGAGTACATCGAAAATGGAGTTTTGTGAGCATTGCGTACTTAGGAAGCAGAAAAGAGTTGGCTTCATTTCGGCGGTGCACAACACAAAAGGTACTCTTGATTATATTCATTTAGATCTTTGGTGGCCCTTTCCAGTTGCTTTAAAAGAAAGCGGTGCCAAGTATCTGCTTATTTTCATCGATAATTTTTCGAGAAAAGTTTAGGTCTATTTCTTGAAGCACAAAAGTGATGTGTTTGCTACGTTCAAGCAATAGAAGACGTTGCTTGAGACGCAAACAGGGATGCAGATCAAGAGACTAAGGACAGACAATGGGTTGGAATTTTATGATGGAGATTTCAATAATTTCTGCAAAAAACGAAAGGATTGTTCGGCATCATACCTTTTTCTACACACCATAGCAGAATGGAGTCGCGTAGCGTATGAATTAGACTCTTTTGGAGAAAACGCGGTGCATGTTGTCTAATACAAGGCTCGGCAAGGAGTTTTGGGCAGAAGCGGTAAACACGGCGTGCTATGTTGTGAATCGGTCACCTCATACATCTCTTGATAGTAAAACACCGGCGTAGGTATGGTCTGGGAAGCACACCAATTATTCTACACTTCGAGCGTTTGGTCGTCCCGTATATACACGTTGCCATGAAAGCAAGTTAGATCCTCGAGCGAAGAAATGCATCTTTTTTGGTTATGCTACCGGCATGAAATGATATAGATTGTGGTGTTCGGATCCTAAGTCATCAAAATTTATGATTAGCAGAGATGTAACCTTTGATAAATCTGCTATGTTGAAGCCGAAAAAGATAGAAGCTTCAGTGAAAGACGATACAAAAAAGGATGAGCCGGGCGTTGAAATTGAGGTCCGTGAAAGTCTGGGTTCGCAGGAGATCTCTTCTTCACCATAATCTGATGGAGCTCGTGATGATGAGTATTTACTCGCTCGAGATCGACAACGAAGGGGCATTCGACCGCCACAAAGATATGGCTACGATGATTTAGTGGTGTATGTGCTGTCTGTTGTAAAGACAGTTGATCGTAGCGAGCCGACGAGTTATTAAGAAGCTATTTCATCCGATAATTCAGCTTGTTGGCTAGTCGTTATGAATGAAGAGATTGAGTCTCTTCATAAAAACCAAACGTGGAAGCTCATGAAGTCCGAAGGAAGAAAGATGGTAGTTGGTTGATAGTGGGTTTTCAAGAAGAAAAAAGATGACCAAGAGATTTTGGATACTCGATATAAGGCACGGTGGGTAGCTAAATGCCATTCGCAGGTTCGAAAGTGGACTTCAATGAAGTATTTTCTTTGATTGTTAAACACCTCTATTCGTATCTTGCTCGGTTTGGTAGCTATGCAGGATTTGGAGCTCGAGCAACTCGATGTTAAGACCACATTCCTACATGATAATTTGGTAGAGAAGATCTCCATGCAACCACCCGAAGTTTTCGAAGTTGAAAGCAAACAAGACTATGTTTGTTTGCTAGAGAAATTTCACTATGGTTTGAAGCAGTCATCTAGACGTTCGTATAAGTTTGACTCCTTCATGATAGATATTGGGTTCACGAGAAGTAAGGGTGATAGCTGTGTTTATTGCAAGAAGCTTGCCGATGGTTCTTTCATATACTTGTTGCTTTATATTGATAGGCATATGATTGATATTCAGAATTGAAAGGAACAATTGAAAGGTAAGTTCGAGACCAAGGACTTGGGAGCGGCCAAGAAAATTCTCGGTATGCAAATTAGGCGCGATCGCAAGGAAGGAAAACTTTACTTGTCTCAACAGCGATACATTGAGAAAGTTTTGGAGCGTTTCAACACGGCAGACGCTAAATCTGTAAGTACTCCGTTGGCAGCTCATTTCAAATTTTCAACTCGTTCATCACTGAAACCAAAAGATGAGATCGAGTATATGTTGCATGTTTCTTATTCGAGTGCGATGGGTGGCAATTTGTATGCCATGGTTTGTATCCGACCCGACATTTCACATGCAGTTATTGTTAGTCATTATATGGCATCTCCTGGTAAAGACCATTGACAAGCTGTGAAATAGATTTTACGATACCTGTGAAGTACATCTGATGTGGGGTTGGTATTTGGAAGGAACAACAGTTTGATTAGACTCAACGATTCTGATTATGCAGGCGATCTCGATGGATGATGGTCGATCACCAGTTATGTATTCTTTTTGGGAGGATGTAACATCAGTTGGCATGCTTCGTTACAGCCTACGTTTGCGTTATCTACGATGGAGGTGGAATATATGGCTGTTGTTGGGACCGTTAAGGAAGTGATCTGGTTGAAAGCACTATTTTCGAAGCTTGGTATCCAAAGGAATACCATAATAGTCTACTATGATAGCCAAAACGTGATTCATTTGACGAAGGACCAAATGCATCATGACAGAACGAAGCACATTGATTGTGCAAGATATCATAAGAAAGGAAGAGATAGTTGTGAAGAAGGTTGGTACAACGGCTAATCCGGCCGACATGTTGACAAAGTCTCTTTCAGCTGTTAAGTTTAAGTATTGCCTGAACTTAATTGAAGCGTGTCGCACTTATTGAGCCTTTTTAGAGATTTTGTGGTGCATGTGGAGCTACTATTAATTTTATGGAGGAGCTTTGTGAGATTGCGAGGCAAGATAGAGATTTATTGTGTATGCCTCCCATTCCGATCCCTATTGGATTTCCTGTTGATTCGGCATTATCACAGAGTTGTTTCAGATTTTAGTTTATCTACAAGCAAAGGGACATACGTCTTGAGCTAAAGTTTCAGACATTTGTGTTTCAGACATCTGTCGACGCGCTGTATGTTCGCATACTTTGGGCAGACGTCTGACTCGAATACACCATACGTCTGCGAGCGCTCTGTTCCATGGAAGACATCAAGCCCAGATGTCGGAAGCTCCTTCAGACATCTGGGAACGCTCTGTTATTTTGAAGACTTCTGGGGTAGACGTCAGGCAATGCCTTTTTCAGACGTCTGCCGTGTCTTGGGCCGGATAATTTCTTAGTTCGGAAATTAGTTATTTGGATCTTTTTTCTATACTATATATAATGTAGTATTTTGTAACCCTATATCTGATAGCTTTTGAGATATTTTATGAGAACTCTTTTGTAATTTGAGAACTAGGGTTTTGAGGGATTTGTGTGATTCATCCATCAGTTTGTACTCCATATTTTGGTGATTAATAAAAAATTTTCCTTCGCCTTTGGTTAGTACTCTTATTTTCTATTTGCCTGTGATTGATTGATTTGTGTTTCTTATCTATATCTTTTGATATTACTTCATGATTGATCTATCGCAACATATCAAATACGACATTTGTTATGAATAATTATAAAATCAAATATTTCATGTAACATAAGCAAAGTTGTAGCAGGGTCTCAATTTTTCCCCCACTTTAGAAAATGAATAGGGTAACACCCTAGCCCAATAAAACATTTCATTGAAAACAGGAAATGAGAAAACAAGGCATATCAAGCCCAACAAAACATTTCACATGAATTGGGTAAGACCTTGTTTCAACATGTAGGTCATTCCACACGGCCCAAAGGCAATCATGCGATGAAACATCAAGTATTATGTTTGATTAATTGCTTTTGGGTGAAGTGGTTCTTAACATGATAATAAGATAATAGTTACTGATCGTAATTAGAGAACAGTCATATATTTTTGAAGTATCATGTAGAAAGCTTACCTTGCTCAAATATTTATCAACTAATAAAGGTAGATCAGATTTCGGCTTCCATCCTCCAAATAAAGACCCCTTTAGTGTTCGTCCAGAGAGCAACAACGCGTAATGTGTACATACTTCAGGCTTGACTTTTGGTACACCTAAAGTCACAGTTAATCCCCAGCCCTAAAGATAATAAACAAGAAATTATCATAAGCTTGACTAGCATCATTAATTATATATATAAGGGAAATAAAAAAAGATGAAAATTACATCACTACACGATTGTAATGCGGTAGATACAGCTCCAGTATCGCCGATGCATTCAAAGGCATAATCTGCTCCTCCATTGGTCAAGTTCTTAATAACCTACAATTTTGACCGAATCATTATGCAATAAGCTTTAAATTTTTTTCGGAACCTTTTATATGTTCTTTTTATGCATAGTTTTAAAAATATAAAAAATGATTGATTGTTTACAAGTTACAGATCACATCTGGGGATGCAAATTGCAATTTAGATGGTCTATCATACAATTGGCAAAAAATACCCATTGTCGATTGCCATGGAACAAACTATCAATGACAATATTTTAATGTAATCTATACCCACTATGAAAAAAATCCTATCTATGCTCAGATTATTTCTTACATTATCTTTCATAATCGGGGAACAAAGTACCTGCTGAATTGGTTCGGTACACTCATTTGGATTTATTACTTGTGTTACACCAAAATCCTTTCCTGTATCACGCAAACAAAGTTCTCATTGAAAAACAGAATCTGTTTTCTGCACACAACATAAATCGATTGAGCAGCTTGTAATTATATCATACCTTTCTCATACTTGTCAGGATTAGTATCTACTCCAATTATTTGTGACGCTCCCCTTAGCTTGGCAGCTTGCGCTACCTAATTTTGTAAAAGAATATAAGACACAACTAAATACAATAAAGATATAAATACAATATGGCATTAGTGCTATAACAGGTAAGTTTTCCTGTTGCTTACTGAGAGGCCTACAGTCCCAAGACCAAAGATAACTACAGTTGACCCTTCAGATATATCGGCAACTTTCCAAGCCGCACCAATGCCTAATGATATGTGCAGAGAGAATAAATGTCATTCAATCATAATCTAAATTCTGAATTAATTTATGAACTATATAAAATAATGTTCTGCTTTCCATTTCCTTACAAACATCATAATTATATAAATACTGACATATTGTTTATTTCTAGCCACAACATTTTAGTTCTTACAACACCATGTCGACTTTGAAAAGAAATCGCAATATAAATGTTAAATATAGTAATTTTCTTCCCTCTCACATACATAGCTATAGAGACGAAAGGAGTAATCTGTATGCAGTTTTGGGCCATTTTTTTTATATTAGAAACAACATGATAACAAAAACCTTTAGAAGTTTCTATCTTGATAAAGTTATTTGTATTACACATTGATCCGCATGTTGAACAACTCCAAAGTTCATACATGGCAGCTTTTTTATCCCACATGATTGAGGAGTTTATTGGATCAACTTTTCCCTTACATGGTAATAGTATGAATATATGGTTAGTAATTTTTCATGTTTTGATCGTGCATTTGTGTATTTTAAAGTTTAACATATAAAGACATGCTCGTGTCAAGGATTTTTGAATCATCGCCCTTCACATGCTCAGCAATAATAAGTGAAACTGATAACATACTCTCTATTCTGTAAGAGAAACTGTAATATATCTCGCATGAGATGCACTTAAGCTTTGAACCTAATGCACTTCTTCATGAATAAGGATTAATTATATATAAAACACTTCATATATGTCTCATCTGGTCTATAGATCATCATCTGATTTATTAGTACCCTATCATGGGGTTAGTCTCGATCTAGACTAAAATAGCAAAATTGACTCCACTGCTGACTAAACCCTGATATGTTGGGTGCAATGTTGTAAATGAAGGAAACATATACATGCCTATAGCGGAAACACATGCGTCCATTTCCTAGAAATTGAATTTTTATTTAAATTAAATACGTACCTTTGTTTCATCTCGATCTCGTCGATGAAGGATCATATCATATTAAGCAAAGTAACTTTTGGTAACCTCCACAAATGCAAAGGTTTTCAACTGAAGTCCACCAACCTTTTTGTGGAAGAGACACCCCCATGAATTGACAGACATCCAAATATTTTTAAAAGGAAATTTTCAAAGTTCAAAATCTCTCTCATGGCAAACCATTGCCTCCTTTATATAGGGTTGTGGTACGATACCTCAAGCCTTAATATCCGATGTGGGACTAAAAACCCACATATTAATAATATAACAATTATATTATTAATAATATTCCTCTTATAGTTGTGTCTAAATCTTCCACACTTATAGCTGGGACCAATTGGGTCACACATCAAGAGCCAACTATCAAATAAATTAATTAATAGTTTTAATTTAACAGTCAAACACACATCTTATCAATTGTTTTACCATAATGTGATATGAAAATAAATATTAACTTACATGCAATACTTTCCGACATTAAGTTACTTATCCTTAAACCATTAAATGAGCAGGACATGTTCACATAATTGCTCAAGCCTAAAGTTTCATTTCCCATGAACACAAATCCATTTCGAAAAAAATATAACTATAATAATATAATTTTGAAAAACATTTTTCTAAAACACCCGTCGACATAATTTTTTACGTCTTCATGGGAATGAACTGTAAACCTATTCTCAACATGAGAATGTCGGATTCTATCTAGACATCCATTGTCCTCCTAAATGTATTTAAACAACCCAATATTTCAAGTTTGTTATTCCTGTCAGATAACAAGTACCATCATATAAAAACTTAATAAATGACAGATTGAAGATAACAATGTCATCAAGTCAAAAGGATTATGTAACCGATTAAATTCTCTATCTGATAGATGACGCATCCTAAAGAATTCAAACGTGGTCATGTACAACATGTACCACAATACATGCTCATGACACACATCCGGAAAATTTCCTTTCTCAGTGACTAAGACACGTCACCACATCTAACATGTCAGCGTCATGCATAATAACTTGTTTTAAAACTAGTTATCTCATACTAGTTATAGGCTAAATACTCATTTAAGAAATCACTAGATTAGACTATATTTCCATGCAAGCGACACATCACATTGCATGATCTAACAGTATGATTTCTAGGGATATTATAATTATAAATACATATGACTCAGTTAACAAATTACTATTAGTGCAACTATAAAATCATATTAATATTTAATAAATATTACAAGAATTGTATTGAATGTGTAAGGGCACACTACTCTAGCAATCTATCACTTGCCCTCATATCCAATCGGATACAATAATAACTTTTAAGGTTATTTAGGTCTTGTCAAAAACCATTTAGGACAATAACTAAGTTAATCACTTGTTCATGTTGTTTTGTAGCTATCTTTTATATCATTATATAAACTTATCTCAAAATAGACTTTCTATAGTTGGGATATAATATTAAATTTCGTCTTAAAGAAATCATACCAAGTTTATCAACAGATTTATTTGTCCGAACTTTCTTTTTGGCACACTTCCGTTACGCATTCTGTTTGCAATGTGGAAATCTCATAACATTTTATTTTCCATGTTCATAAATAAATATATCACTATAAATTATTCTACATATTTCAAAAATAGACCATCTATTTTTGAAATCGGATTGTTAATCTAAATCAGAGCATTCTCTAATGCTCAGAAAAAGGTGCATCATAACTAATCATTTTAGCTAAATGTCTAAATATGACTTTCACTTTAATCCAATGTTCCTTTTAGGATTGGACTATAATCTACTTACAAAGCTCTAGCATATCTTGTACATATAACTTTCTAAGGATCTTATCCACATAAGTATATTTCGACAATTTTAAAAATCTCTACTCTATCTTTATATAAAGTATGAGATCCAAATATAGAATGTTTGACCAAGATCTTTCAAAGAACTTTTCTAAAAATTATTACTTAAAGGATGATATTGCATCTACATCATTTTAGATGAATAGTAGATCAAGAACATACTAAAATCATTTTATTGCTTATATGCAGAAAACTTCTTAGGATTTTGGATGAAATCAAATCACTTTCATCAAAATGAATATTCCAATTCCTAAAAGTTTGTTTACGTCTATATATTGAACTATTCAATTCATTCCATGTTTTCTTAAATTTACCTCCAAAAACCATTCGTTATTGCGTGTAATTATCTTCATCAAGATATCTAAGAAAACAATTTTCTCATCCATTTTCCATATTCCATAGTCACAATATGTTGTCATGACTAATAAGATATTAATAGGCTTCATTATTACAACAGGAGACAAAGTTTACTTATAATTAATAGCCACTAAGCAGTTAAATGTCTATTCATTTTAATGAGCTTCAAATCTTTAACATACATATCCAATTGCATGCAACGGATTTTACTCCATTAGGTGGATCTACCAAGGTCCAAACCTTGTTATGATATATGAAGTCTATTTTCTCTTTCATGGCACAATCTACTTGCTAGAATCATGTCAAACATGGTTCTTTCGTAAGTTTATATTGAATCATTATTCTTCTCGATATTACTCATCAAATTTGATATTATCAAGACATTTATACTTTACAATAAATAAATAATCTTATTTAATCTTCTTGTTCCTCAATGCATCAACTACATCCAGTAATCTTCCACTGAATTTATTAAATCTCCTAACAAATTAGGATTTTCTTCTACTGGAACTAAGAACTCTCCTACTGTAGGAGACAACCCTTCATTAAGAGTCATATATTCTTAACCAACAATTTAGTCTTCCATAAGAACATTTTTCTTTTAACGGTGATTCTACGAAACTAGAATATAAATATAATAGCTAATGCATCCTTAGGGTAACCTACATTTAGGCATCTATCTATTCCAATTTTTGATTTGTCCAGTACATGTTTTCAATTTAAATTGAACTTCAAATTCTTTTTAAATGTCATACATTTAGTCTTTTTACTTTCCATAACTGATATGGAGTAGAAAATATATTTGACAGGAATTATTTTAATAGATAATTAACGATATTTATTGCAAAAGTCCCATGAGTAAGCAAAAAAACCATTAATGATCAAATCATTAATTTAATTGTATCGAATAAGGTTTTGTTTTTCCTTTTCGAATACGTTTTATTATGGGATACATAGTGGTGTCAAGCTTTTAACAATTATAATTTTCATTTATAAATCTCTTATTCCCTATCCATCACGATGAAATCATGATACTTTTATCAAATATGTTTTAATTTTGGGTTCATTCTTTTTGAATTTTTCAAAGTATTTAGAAATGTGCCGCATTAGATAATTATATCCATATTTTGTTGTCTCATCTATATGAGCACAATATAAGAATATTCTCTTATTTTAACAATTAGAAGTCGACATATATCTTTATGTATGAAAGAGTATTTTATACTTGAGAACGTTTTTCTGTAAAACGGATTTGTTATCTTGTCATAAAGACAATATCTATAACCTGGTAATTCCTCTACAATTGAAATTATAAATTACCATACTTTACCAATTTATTGATCTTATCAACATTAGAATAACCAAATCTCATGTGCCAAAATTGATTGTCAGATTACATTATCCACATGATATTTAAGACATTTATCACATTCAATCACATTGGATAAGAAACAAGAACAATAACAATCATTCTCAATCTATTACTAAGTAATGATCAAATTACCAAACTTAATAGAATTTTTACTGTTAGCACACATTACTATAGAGTTTCAAAATAGAAATCAAATTTCTTATTATTTTAGAAACAAAAAGACAATCTTTAAGTTCAACCATGTCCTTTATTTATATCCAAACAGTTAGTTCCTTTGTTACTGTTGAAAGCCTGAAACTATGGCTACACTTCCATTATTAATATGATAACATAATCAATAGGTTTTGATCTTTTCTTGTATTGTCTACAAGAAACTACCAACATCGATGATAAAATTGGAACAACTCGCAATATAATCCATACTATGAAATGATCATGTTAACCTTCTAGTTCCATTTTTTATAAAAAGGAAAACAATTTTATTGTTCCTCCTTTGATGCCTAATTCTTTTGTGATAGAAATTACATTCATTATCACAATGTGACCTCTTTTTAGAAACTTTCTTTTACCAACAAGGTTATTCTAAGATAATTTTCTTTTCTTTACCTAGACTATCTAGCATCATCGCCGACCATCGTCATGGCCTTGGTTTAATTCATAAAGTTCATAATCATTTTCAATAAATTGATGACATCAATCAAGATAAAACTAGAATACTAATATTCGCCTTGAACATATTAAATAAATAAGAAAAGTATAAAAATGATATCTACTTCGAATTTATAATCCGATTTCAGCTAATAAACTTTTCAGTACACTAACTTAATTATCTTATGATCATGGATTTAAAACTGAATACCCTAAAGCATCTTGGTGTACATAAAAATTTCTCATTACAATTTAACAAGTTGCAATTATTTTCTTGTACATAGCTTTCGAGGATTTTCTTGCTAGTTCCTTTGAGCTCATTTGTTTCTCTAAGCTAGCATTTAAGGAATCTACAATATAACATCTAGCAAGATAACTTCTATAATGCCGTTTTTTATAATCGATAACTTTCTTATGGTTGAAACGGGATCGAGCTCAATAGATTTATCTTAAATAATATTAGCCGATTTTCAATAGTGTCATGACAACACAATTCCTATTTTCAATCCATACACATATACATCAGATGGTTTAGTAAAATAACTAAATTTATTCATACAAATATAAACATAAACAAAATCAAAATATCTCAATTTTATAGTTGTACAACATTACTATGGTTTTAATTTAAGTGATGGTGTCGCTACCAATACTTCTCTCATACAACTGTTAGTGAACATGAAACCTAAATTTATTCATACTCTTCTAAATTGTCAAGATAGAATATAAATAATAAGGTATGATACAACCTATCCAATTATTCAATAATAATATTTCTTGTATAATTTGGCTTTTGATGTATAGCATTGCTCCACTATTATAGTGATGTTACTATTACATCAATCAGGTGTGCATCCACTGATTCGACTCTTTATGCAAAATATGTTGCACCTCTTATTGTAGTCAAGTGGTCTCATTAATCACAATAGATCTAACATCTTTATACAAGATATAGATAAGGCAACTACCTTAACAAACCCTATCATGTCCCGCTTCGGATAATTTAAAATATTTTTCTTAAATATATCCAATATATCCCTACAGTGGAAGGCCTTTAGATTTAAATTCAAAAATTATGATCTATCTACACTTGTATACAACTATTATTTAATAAACGGAGAGAGCAAACAAATTATTATTATATAAATTTATAATTACGAAAACTAATTTTTCATCGTAGCGTCTTCCTTTTAATTCTAAAAATTATTTTAGAACAATTCTAAACTCGTTTATAATTTTCATAATTAAACTAATGACAATTGGTAGATTACAACATGTAACCAATCCATAACAATTTATGAAGTATTAGAAACTATTTCATAAAATATATAGTCATCCAAACATAAATTCCATGGCCTATTTGCAATATAATATAATGCAACACATTAAACTATTTCTAAATTAGTTTAAGTCTTTTATATAAGAGAAAGTATATATAAACTAATTTTCTATTATGAATAGTGACTAAAGTGTAATTTCCATAAATTACTAGGGCTTGTGGTTAATTTCCCAAAACTATATACAGCTACGAGGGCTCGAAACAAATTGTTTATAAATCAAAGGTCAATTCAGAATTGCCCAAATATTAACCACTTCAAGATATGGGCTCAAAAACAAATTATTTTCAAAGTGGGGACCTAAAAACAATTTTCTAGACCCACAACTTTCATAAAACTCATGGGATAATATTTTATTTATTTATTTATTTTAAATTGAATTGATTTCTAAAATCAAATAATTTTATTAAATCTATCAAATAGATTTTCATACCCTTGGATGATCTAATGTAATTTAATTAACCTAATTAATTAGTAGATTTAATCTGAACTATTCTACTAAGATAATATACGGTGCCAAATTATGGTAGTCCTCCTTTATATATTCTCTGATTTTGTTTCTATTTTAGAAATTGCACGAAAAATTATCACATAAGAGTGATATGTTCGAAAGCGGGAGTAAGAATATCATTCTTTGTAAAATATTTGTACCACCTGATTTAAGATTGCCACACGTGTCTCTTTTAGGATTCTTTCTCTATTTTTTCCGTGATCAATCCCTTTTCATCTCAACCGTCTTCTAGAAACCTCCATTTTCTCTAAAATGGCACCACCACTTGCTAAGTGCTATTTCTCAAACTACCGACTACTCCCAATTTTCCAACATGACCTTACACGATCTCGATCTCAAAACCATCGACGTTTTTCGAATCTCGTCTATAAGTTTGGTACAGAGATGTGTATTTTCTTCTCATCCCAGATCTATACATCTGAAAGGTATTTCTTTTTTTCTTGTTCTTGAGGCTTGTTAATTGTTAATTTGTTAATTGTTAATTGATAATTAGAATCTATTGCAATGATATCATTCTAATTCTTCTGTTACTTGGTTTCGGGCTGGCAATTATCAAAAAGTTTTCCCTGCAAATTGGAAAATAAAGGTAATTTTTTTCTCGTTGGTAATTTCTTAATATTTTGGTTCTCTAAAATTTCTTAATAATATGTTAATTAGTAACTTGTTTTGGATTGGATGTGATCAATTTGGTAAAGGTATTTTTTTGTTTCTCTTTGGTAATTTCTCATTTTTTTGTTCTCTAAGATTTCTTGCTGATCTGCTCGTTAGTAATAGTAATTTGTTCTGGATTGAATGCGATCAATTTGGTACCTGTGATGAAAACTGTTTTTAATTTAGCAAGTGTTTGTGCTGTTGATGTATAGGATCATTTCATTGCTACTACTTGTAATAGATTGTATGTGAATTGAGTTGGTTTCCTTCACATGGATTGAAATATGAAGAAACTAGATTCAAAAATGTGTCAATCTATTTTTTTAGGTCTAAGTATTGAATTATTTGGATATATCTAAAAAAATTTGAATTCTTCAGTTTTAAGATATTTTGTTTTAATGAAAACCGCTTTTAATTTAGCAAGTGTTCGATGCATAGGATCCTTCCGCTATTACTATTGTAAATTTTAACTTGAAGCAATTATTTCTAGCTATTTTGATTAGACTAAATTGGTTAAATGTATCCATAAACTTTTCTTTTTAGTGCGACTGATACCATGCACTCTAAAAATTATAGATAACGATCACAAATTATTTTTTTTAAAGATAGCTACCGAACAACGTTAAATTTTGTTATTTGACTGTCATACCATTCACTCTATTTTAACATTTTTCGGTTTAGAGAGCACTTGTGCATGCGATGCAAGTGTGAAAAATACAGTAAAATAAAACAGATAATAGTGATTGCAAACTAAAATTACAAAAAAAGTTAGAAATTAGAATGCGATTTATGATCGGCGGAGCGATGATGGGATGGATGGCATCGGATCGAAGGTCAAAGATGTGCAAAGAAAGGAGATAAAGAGAAAATTGGAGGAAAAGATTAAGATTTGAGGATTTAAAGTAATTTTGTAGTTGGATATAAAAGAAACGAAGATTTGGGATTTGAAATTTGAGGATTTAAGGTTTGGCGGTTTAAATATTTGAAAGATAAGGATTTATAAATTTGATAATATAGACAGAAAGGTCTAAAAAATTTGAGATCTAAAGATTTTAGGGCAATAGGTTTAGTGATTTATTGTTTCGAGATCTGGTGATCTAAGGATTAGGGTGTTTAGGGATTTATTGATTCAAAGATTTTAAAATTATGCGTTGAGAAAAATTGGGGGATTTAGCATTATGCACCGATAAGCTAAGAACTAGAATATAAGGGTTTATTGTTTGAAACTCTTTTACTTTCTTTGAAGGATCATGGCTATTATGATTGAGAATTTTATTTTCTTCTAAAAGAAGAAATGTTTTTGTTGTTAATTTTGAATGATTCCTTAATGCCAGCTATATACTTTATTTATTCTGGTTGAGGAATTAAATGCTATGAAAATAATCAAATTACAACTACTTGTGATTAGGAATGTCTTAAACATACGTATTTCTAAACCTTAATACATTAGTTTTTATTATTTTGTCCATTTTTAATAGTTTTATATATCACATGTGCAGGTTATTATTTTTGTCGACGGATTAAAGAATTAAGGGACACAACAAAAAATACTTCGAAATGTTTTGAATACCTTAACGAATGCATGCTCGTCTTTTTTTGTTTTGCTTCCACTATTCATTCTTTTCAGGCAAAGACTAGACGCTAATAGATTAAACACTAAATGTAACTATGCATCTATTTTAAATTCAAATTAATACCAATATTTACAACCCATACAAAGCAACACAAGTCGAAAAACTAAGGTTGCGCTTGGTACATGAAATGGAAGATTAATGGGAATCCTCGCATTTCCAAGGAATCTTTACATTAACGTGCTTGGTATACTTTAATCATTCCCGGTAATACATGTATATATGCAATCGTTGACCGGCGGTGAGGCCGGAGGAGGGTCGATGGATGGCGGCGAGGTCAGCGACGAACGGTCGATCGGTGGCTGTTCGGCGAGCGGCCAGCAACGGGAGATGGGATCGGCTGGCGACGAACTACGGTCGGCTGGCGGCAAACGTCCGATCGGCGGCTGGAAGGCAGACGCACGATCGGCGATAACTAGCGACGAACGGCCGACAACGGGAAGCAGGGTCAGTCAGCCGACGACGAACATCTGGCCGACGGAGGGTGGACAACCGACGGCCGGCTGACGATAGGCGGCGGGGCCAATCGGCCGGCGGTGGCAATAGAGGCCGATGGCGAATGATCATGGCCCATTCATATTAGACGGAAATATTTCGTGGTAATCAAGGATCAACACATATTTTGGGAGGAATAAGATTACCATGAAATGATATCATTTGATTACCATGATAATTCTATATTCTCGGAAATATCATTTACACATAAGATTGGTAATATTTCATGGTAATCTAAAATTACCACCTAGATTACTTCCTATCAAGCGCACCTTAAAAACAATGGCAAAGGCACAACAAAAATGTGCACGAAGCAAAGCCAATTGAACATGTACTCCGAGCAAAGCTAAAGCCAAATTCTTGTATTACTAAAAACTGTGTAGATGAAATTTCTTTATATAAAATGGGCAATATTATGCTCATAAACAAAAATGCAGGGCATCTTTTAAAATCTATAATGAAAGCAATAAAATACAAGCATGGTACCACATTATCTTTTATCCACGTGCGTGACATGTGCAAAAAACTAGTCTATCTTATTAAAAATTTAAATTGATTTCTAAAATCAAACTTTAATTTGATTTCTAAAATCAAAACCGTTTTAATCTATCAAATAGATTACATTATATAGATTTAAATTAAATTGATTTCCAAAATCAAACTTTTAAATTTAAATTGATTTCTAAAATCAAAACCTTTTTAATCTATCAAATAGATTTTATCATATAGATTACATCATATAGATTTAAATTAAATTGATTTCTTAAATCAAACTTTTAGATTTAAATTAATTTCTAAAATCAAAACCGTTTTAATCTATCAAATATATTAGAACATCATATAGATATGAATTGATCTTGTTTATAAAAATTATGATAGATCATATCTAATATATTTGATCTAATTAAACAAATAGATGTTATCTCATAAGATTTAAATCTATCAATTATATGAACTTTTCATCAAAATAGGGTTTACTAGATTCAGGGTTTTATTTATCATAAAATTAAGAACCCTGATCTAATTAGATATGAAATCTATTCTATTTATGAACACTTCATAATTAGGATTTTACAAAATTAGGGTTTTTATCATATAAAGATTGAAGAACCCTAATCTAATTAAATCATATTTAATTAATTGCACTCTACTCTATTTATGAACGATTCATAAAATTAAGGTATCATAAAAATTAGAGTTTTATCAATTAACATTAGAAACCCCTAATCTAAAGAGCACCATAGCTCTGATACTAATTGAAGGAAACGTATACATGCCTATGGCGGAAACACATGCATCAATTTCCTAAAAATCGAATTTGTAGTTAAATTAAATGCATACCTTTGCATTATCTTGATCTCATTGATGAAGAATCTGATCATATTAAACAAAGTACCTTTCGGTAGCCTCCACAAATGCAAAGCCCTCCAACTGAAGTTCACCAACCTTTTTGTGGAAAATACATCCTTATGAATTGATAAGCATCCAAATATTTTTAAGAGGAAATTTTCAAAATTCAAAATCTCTCATAGCAAACAATTACCCTCTTTATATAGGGTTGTGGTATGATATCTCAGGCCTTAATATCTGATGTGGGACTAAAATCACACATATTAATATAATAATTATATTATTAATAATATTCCTCTTATAGTTATGTCTAAATCTTCCACAGAAAGACTTATAGATGGGACCAATTGGGTCTCACATCAAGAGTCAACTATCAAATAAATTAATTCGTAATTAATTAATTAATAATTTAAATTTAACAGCCAAACATCTATCTTGTCAACTGTTCATAAAAACTCTACCATAATATGAGATAACAATAAATATCAACTTACATGCAATCCTTTTCAACATCAAGTTACTTATCCTTAAACCATTAAATGAGCAGAACATGTTCATCTAATTGCTCAAGCCTAAAGTTTCATTCCCTATGAACACAAATTCATTTCGAAAATAAATATTACTCCAATAATATAATTTTGAAAAATATTTTTCTAAAACACCTGTCGACAGGATTTTCACCTTCATGAGAATGAACTGTAAATCTATTCTCATCAACATGAGAATATCGGATTCTATCTAAACATCTATTGTCCTCCTAAATGTTTTTAAGCAGCCCAATATTTCAGGTTTGTTGTTATTGTTAGACAAGTACCATCATATCAAAACTTACCAAATGACAGATCGAAAACAACAATGTCATCATGTCAAAGGAATTATGTAGCTGTTTAAATTCTCTATCTCATAAGCGGCGTATCCTAGAAAATTCAAATATGGTCATGTACTACATGTATCATGTATCACAATACGTGCTCATGACACACACCTGGAGATCTCCATTCTCGGCGACTAAGACACATCACCACACCTAACATATCAGTGTCATGCATGATAACCTGTTACAAAGCTAGCTATCCCATACTAGTTATAGGCTAAGTACTCATTTAAGAAATCACTAGATTAGATCATGTCTCCATGCAAACGACACATCACCGTGCATGATCTAACAGTGTGATTTCTAAAGATATTATAACAATTATAAATACATATGACCTAGTTAACCAATTACTATTAGCGCGGCTATAAAATCGTATTAATATTTAATAAATTTTACATGAATTGCATTGAATGTGTAAGGGCACATACAATTACTCTAGCAGTAAATACATTTGTTCTCTGTTTGGTTGGCCAAAGCATTACTCATATAAATGGATTACACGCATACTAACTACATAGGATTACCAGAAATAGAAAAGTAATGCGCGCGCGCGCAATTTGCTTCAAAAATATGCGCGAGCGTGCAGACGTGTGTGTACATATATTATGTGTGTATGTATATCTATGTATGTATGTAATACATACATGTGTGTGTGTGAAGAAAAATCATTATTGAACGAGAAAAAATAGAAGAAAATGTCTATATTGGAGAAACAAAAAAAGCGTCTTTATTAGGTGGAAATTGAGTTCGAGGCTTTGAGCATTAAGATTTGGATATCAGGTGGGTTATGCGCGTGCACCCACCACTTAAATGGCCTTTTGCCCGTATACTTTTGCACAGGCCAATTATGCGTCCTTTCAATACTAATCGTGTATCCGAAACACTTTGTAGCCGAAATAACTAATCTTCGATTAATCATCCTATTATACCTTGTGTTACTATATTTATTGGGTGCTGATAAGCAATTTGAAGATTAGTAAGTATTACGTAAGGTATAGATGAAGGAAGCTGTATGCAAATATCTCATACAATAATATAAATATCATGAACACAAGCATCACCTGCAGCTACGCCACAACTGAGAAGGCATATCCTATCCAACGGAGCATCCGGGCTGACCTTGACAGCACACCCAGAATGAACAACTGTATACTCACTAAAGCTCGAGACCGCACAATAATGGTAAACGGGTCATCCTTTAATTGAAAACCGAGTCTTTTGATCTGTGTGCATAACACCCTTTCTTTCTAAGCCCAATATTTGACACATGTTACTCTTACCGGAAACACAATGCTTGCAGTGCTTGCACTCTCCGATAAATACTGTAAGTACGTGGTCTCCCACTCCGAACTCAGTAACGCCTTCCCCTACACTTTCAACAATCCTGTCAAATAAATTGTGTATCAGCCTATTAGGTAATGCACTAAGTACAAGTGATTATTAAAATTTCGAGTTAATTGCAGAAAGAAAGCATCTCTGTAGATTAATAATAGCACTTGTACCCCTCAAGTAATGAAATAGTGCAAACGCCCTATCAAAACCATTATAAAAAAATCAGTCAAATTCTACTATAAACAACACAGACAAGTCCTAGTGTTGAGTTGAACAGTCATTTGAGTTGTCTAGAGTTGAATATGAGTGTTTTTTTTTAACTTTTAAGGGTGTTGGTCGAGGAACAAAAAGTGTGTTACGTGCTATTAAACTTTTTTTTTGTGGGGGTGGGGGGGGGGGGTTGTTAACCCTTAAATTTATTTGAGTGCGCTGAGAGATTGAGAGAGAACCCAGATGCTTCGTGACCAAATATGCGGGGAAATAAAGATGGTTGGACCTGTAAAAATGAGAAATCAGAAAGCCAACGTGTCATCTCAATATCAGAGAGAATAGTAACCAAAACAGTTGAAAGGGGAAAAAACAAGGTCTGATTTTTATCATGTAAGCTTCATTCGAATAGATGTTGAAGTTGAGGAGTATACTTACATAGAAATTTGTTGATGGTAAATTTAGGTTGGCTTACGGAGTATGCAGTTAGCAATGCTTCACCAGTAATAACGAGATTAAAAACAAGCCTAAAAATTGTTTTAGGTGCTGTTTTTTTTTGGCACTGGCGTGGAAGCCCTAACCTATGCACACAGCACGCCCACACACACCACACACAAGCACACAACACACACGCACCAGGGAACCCACAAAATTTTCCCGAAAACGTTAATTTGTGGCCACTTGGTTTCTGGGGTTCGAACCCCGGTGCAGTTTTGAGGTTACAAGAAACGAAGAGGTCCACACGTATGCTATTAAATTACCTAAAATAAGTAATGCATTCAATGCAAACGAACAGCAGCAAAAACACCAACTTTATCAACTGAAATGTAAAAGGATAAATTGTCAAAAAGCCTCCGGCCTGCTTCAAACTTGGGTAAAAACCTTGCTCTGGTTAAAAAACCCTAGGCCCAATTAAAAAACCCTTTATACTAGTTGCCTAAAATGCCTGTAATATCTAAGCAGTTGCCTATAATATCTAAAACTGCATGTAATATCTAACAAGTTGCTTGTAATATCTAAGCAGTTGGAGGGAATAAACGCCTAAATGAAATGCGGCCCAAGGGTTTTTTCACAAAGATTTTGGACATCAAGCCTTTCCTAACAATTTCGAAAATATCAAGGGTTTTAGACAACTCCCTAGCGGGCTGGGGGCTTTTTGACAATTTACCCAATGTTAAATGATTGGTATAATTTACATGTAGGGCAGCTTTATTGCATTTGGTTTTACTAACTTATTTCTACATAAAAGAACCACTCACCAACTAACAGCACAAACAATGACCTCCATTGATGATGATCTCAACTATACAATATTAAACAGCACAGTATATTCTTCCCCATTACAATCATCGAAAATATTATTATAAATTCCATCACAAATACAAGAAAACAAAATGGCTTCATCATCATCAACAACAGCTATTGTTGATCATAACTAAAACATGAAGTTCCTGAATTTGCGGAGCTTCTCTCTCCAACCCTCACCTTCATCAACCTTTCCTTCACACCTTCTTCTTCTTCAACCACTCACTGTTCTTGCCAGGTTTTGATCCACACTTTCAGTTTCTCCCTCTTACCTCTACCTCTCTTCTTACTTCTTCAACCTTCTCCTCTACTCTCTTTAAACATCTCAAGCGCTCGTTTACCTCTGGTTATCTTCTCTCATTTTCCTCAAACCACAACACACAACTTCCACTTCACCGGTTCTCTTTCTTGCCTGGTGGAGATGAGTCTTTCAGAAGAAGAACAAAGTGGCTGGGAAGGGGAAAGTTTGATGAACTGGCCTAAACACAGTTCAGGCTCTAGTGAAGAAGATTTGGGTCAAGACAAGGATCGTAGGATACCTCGGGGAAGAAAGGGGAAGGAGACCATGGGTTTGAAGGATATCGGCAATGAGCTGTGTACGAAGTCGCCGGCAAGAGCTAGTACTGGGAGGACCATCCTACGGAACGTAAGCAAGGCATCACGGGCCAACAAATGCAACCTATCGTCGAATGGGGTGTTCGGTCATCTTAACATTGGCGGGGCCTCCAAGGATGGGGTGAACTTCCATGATAAGAGGAATCACTCTCGGTCTTATTACGACAATGGAGGCATTGTTTACGGACCAAGACAAGGAGGCGGGAATGGCAGGGCTAAGGGTGGCATGGCGAGCTATGAAAAGGGAAGGCCATGATGGGCGTGGGAGGCTATCTAAACGGTAAAAGGGAGTTCAGAGCTCCGGTGGTGGAAGACCGAACTTGGGCAAGGGCAAGGGCAAGCTCGAGGATGATGAAGGGTGGACACTGTTGACATCTAAAGCTGAGATGAAGCAGCAAAGAATGAATCAAACATGGGAAGGATGAGAGCTCGTGTGGGGAAGGAAACGACAACAAGAAAGGTTCGCCGGCGGATATCTACTGCTACGATTGGGCGAGTTTGGCCACATGCAAGGTGGGGGAAATATGTTATATTTGCCGCAAGCATGGCCATAGATCTCACCGGTGCCCCATGAAAGGTACAACCGCATCGACACGCACATATCTTCCTCGATTTGCTTATCATGGCCAAATAGCTGCCATTAATGTGACGCCGGAAATGAGACAAAGAGAGAGGGTCTTGGAACGGGAATGGGGTGCTGTGGAGGTTCTTTATGGCAAACCTTTGAAAGAGACGACCCTGGATGCTATGGTTACGAGGTATGGGGACCTTGACACAGTTAGATGGGTAATGAAGGAAGATGGTGACGGTTTTTTGATAAGATTCTGAAACCCCGTCTCGCTCGAAGCTATTTCAAAGATACAGGTGGTAAGATTCGGCTCCTTTGGTATTAACATATCGAAGTGGAAGAAAAAGGAAAGGAGAGAAGGAGGGTGAGTTTGCTCTTGGGAAGGTTGTTTTTTTTGAAGGGACTGTCGTTTGGTTTCTGGAAAGAAAGAGCATTTAGAGAGCTACTAAACGAATTCGCCATCGTACTGGAGATCGACCAGAAAACGGCGAAAAGAGAAGGCGAGAGAGCTAGGGTTCGTATTGGCTGTGGTTCTTGCCAGGGTGTCCCGGGGGTCCTTCATGTGTTGATCGACTTTGCATGGTATGATATTAAGATCAAGCTACAACTGGAGAGGCTTTCGAAGGAGAAGGAGATGACATTCGTTGTGTTCGGCGACGAGAAGACTTTAGAGAAAGGAAAATTTAAAATTCAAAAATTAGGGCATAACTATGGAGTTCGAACCATGGAAAAAAAGGTCGCATAGATATTAGGTGGGTAAGGAGGGTTGCAATTCTGCGGTTGAGCTTCGTGGGAACGGTAGGGTCCGCGACTCGCATAGCGGAATTGGTGCGGAAAAGGTATGGAAGAAAAGGGTTGATGGGAAAGAAGCCTTAATAAGTATGAGGACAGGTGTAGAGGCCTCTGTTGCTTCAAGTGCAGCGAAAGGGAAAGGGCTCGAGACTATTAATGAGGGTATGGGAATGTCGGCTGGAATTTAGGAAGCTTGGGGCTCAAAAAAAGGGATGGGACCTAAAAACAAAAGAAAATTGTTTAGTGATGAGGTGGGCTTGGGCCAAGAGAGGATGGGCTAGAAATTCTTTTAAGGCGTGGGCTTGAGAATGGATTTAGAAAAAAAGATTTCTAATGGGCTTAAAAACTATCATGATAAATGGCTAGAACATAGTTTTGGTATAGGTGGACGATTTACGGATGGTTCGACCAAGAGGAACTTGTCTATTACAAAGAAAGTGGATAGGGAAAGTGGTAAAGGTGAAGGAGAAGAGGAGAGGGTGAACACAAAAGGCAAACAACTGAAGGAGATGGAAACGGTGGAAGAGACCCATGTAGAGAATTGTGCTTTGGTAGTACCGGTAACAGGAGGTTTGAATGACATTACGTCTCTTGAGACCGTTGATAAATCAAAGACTAGAATTCTAAGGAGGAGCAACAGACACGGAAGGGAGATTCTTAGTCTGGAATGTATATTGGCTAGCGCTGGTGAGAGGAAAAACTACACCCGGGTTTCAGGTGATCACTTATTCTCTATTTCTTTTTTTTGGTTCTATACCAGACGAGTCTCTTTTTTTACTGTCAAACTTATTAGATAGGTATCTAGGGGTGTGTAATGTAGATGCGTTTGCTAAGTATAACAACGCTGAATTATTAGATGTTAGCAACGTGCTACTTAAATTATTAGATGATGATGGTTTAAATGAGGGGGAGATCCTTTATTTGTTTTCCAATGAATTACACCTTCTGGAATGTTAGGGGTATGGGACTGCCCGACAAACGTAGGATGATTAGGGAGATCTTAGGCGATAATAAATCAGCTGTGGCTTGCCTGTCCGAAACAAAGTTGAGGGACCCAATTATTTCGGTCCTGGATTTTGTGTGGGGGAACAGATATGTTATGGAGATATAAGAACACGGAAGGTGCGTCAGGGGGATATTGGTAAGGGTTAACCAATATGCCTTTGCGATTGTGGATGAGTGGATTGGCGCATTCAAAGTCTCAGTGGTTATTAAATTTGTCCAAGGAGGCATGCACGAAACGGTGGCCGCGGTATACGGACCTAACAAAAGAGAACTTAGAAATGGCTTCTTCGATGAGTTAAAATATATTGCCAGCAAATGGAAGCATCCTTGGGTGTTAGACGGAGATTTCAACGTTGTCAGGTACATGGATAAAAGATGGCGAGGCAAGGGAAACAAAAGGGATAGCATAATTTTCAATGGTATGGTTGAACTACACCTGGTTGACTTACTCAATAACGACAGGTTGTTCATCTGGTTGAATCGACAAACTAAACCTTGTTTTGCCAAACTTGATAGGATCTTTGTATCCTTGGATTGGGTATCTAGATTCCCATTGGCACATTCGTTTTCATTGAAAAGTCCCATCTCTGATCACGTTCATTTGAACCTATTTAACGGGGTGAAAACGTGTGTTCGAAAAAAAAATTGATTCAAGAGGATCCTTCCTGTAAGAACGTTCTTAAGTATTGTTGGGACAGTCACGCCTGTATGGATGATTAGTCGGCATCTCACAAATTGGTGGCAAAGCTATCGCATCTTAGACTGTCTGTCAAAATGGGCAAAAGAAAAGTTCAGAAGTGTAAAAGATCAAAAAGGATATTTAATGTCTAGGCTGGTAATGTTGAAAGAGAATGAAGAATTAGTTGACCTATCACCGAAGGAGTGGGGAGAGATGTGCGTAGTTCGGGAAGATCAAAAGGACGTTTATAAGAAAGAGACAGTGTGAAGACGGAGGCCGAGAGTGCAATAGCTTAAAGAGGAAATCTAAACACGAAATTCTTTCATCAAATAGCGAATGGTAGATGAAGACGGAACATCATTAGCAAGATGGAGATTGGGGATCAGGTAAGGGTGTAAATGTCATTCGCTCCCACATAAGAGACCATTTCGGAGACTTATTCGGCACTAACGAAACTCTAAGACCAGGGGCGAACATGGATATATGGGAACATGACGACGTCATCTCGACAGAACAAAAGGAAGAGTTAGAAGATCCTTTCTCAAAAGAGATCAAGTGCACGGTGTTCAGGCTCGGACCGGATAAGGCAGCAGGACCGGACGGCTTCCCGGTATTTTTTTCCAATACTTTTAGGATCTCGTCCGGGAAAGTGTGTGATCTCATCAAACAATGGTACGAAAGAAATGGGGAGTTACATTGGTTCAACTATGCTAGTGTGGTCCTCATTCCCAAGAAAGACGGTGCTGCAACTTTAAACGACTTTAGACCGATTAGTCTCATAAATAGCATTATGAAAATTATTTCTAAACTAATGGTGACCAGGGTTGAGGAGTTATTGAAATCGATTATCAAGGGTTACCAGACGGGTTTTATTCCGGGAAGATCCATCATGGAAGGAGTGGTGACGGCAAAGGAGATTATACAAACTTGTAAGCGAAGAAGGTTGCAGAGGTACTTGCTGAAGTTGGACTTCGAAAAGGCATATGACAGGGTTGACTAGAGATGTATTTTGAAGATTTTGAATAACCGTGGATTCGGGACGAGATGGTGCACCTGGATTTTGGATTGGTTGCGCTGACAAAATGGCGATAAGTGTGAATGGTACGTTGACAAGTCATTTTAAACACAAAAGAGGCCTAAGACAGGGAGGTCCGTTATCACTTTTGATTTTTACCTTGGTGGTCGATGGACTTAATAAGATGATTAATTTAGCTGAAGGGGCGAACTTGATAGATGGTTTGGACACTGTTAGAAGTTATGTTATTAACCTTCAATACGCGGATAACACTCTGATATTTGAGGTGAGGGACTGCACTCAGGCACAAAGAATGAAAGACATACTCGGTCTTTTTGAAGAGTGATCGGGTCTAAAAATAAATTATCATAAAAGTTCGCTCACTTTGATTGGGGAAGACGAGGAAGATCTACTGAATTTAACTAATATATTCGGATGAAACTTGGTGACCTTCCTAATAAAATACCTTGGTCTCCCGCTTCGACTAGGTAAGCTAAAAAACTCTAATTGGACACCAGTGATTGATAGACGGACCAAAATGCTAGAAGGATGGAAGGGACATCTGTTGTCTATTGGTGGAAGGGTAACACTGCTAAACGCTGTTCTCAGTGCAATACCGCTGTATTACCTCACTGTACATGAGCTGCCCGTCAACATTGAGAAGCGTATTGATAAGATACGCAGAAAGTTCCTATGGAAAGGTGGAAACAACAATGCTGGGTAACTCATTGGTTAAATGGTCGGTGGTATGCAAGCCTAAAGTGGTGGGAGGATTAGGGGTGTTAAATTTGAGAGACATGAACCGAACTCTACTCGCTAAATGGTGGTGGAACCTATATGATGATAAATCGAGTACATAGAAGAACATCATTAAGGAGACCTACTTAAGAAATGGCATCTTGAGGGAAAAATTTAAGAATGCAGCAACTAGTTCGGGTTTCTGGAAAGGAGTGCATAAGAATAAAAAGATTTTCCCACCAAGGGTTACATTTACGATTGGAAATGGTTATAAAATTAATTTTTGGAAAGATATCTGGTGTGGAGATGTATCTTTGCGCTTCAGGTTTCCAAGGCTCTATGGCTTGGCGAGAGATAGGCACGCGAAGATGGTGGAGGTCTGGAACGGACAGGAGTGGAGACCAACTTTCAGGTGGACTCTAGCTGCAAGGGAAAGGCAGGAGGTGAGGGAACTGCTATTCTTGAACGACCGGCGACCAAATAACATGAGAAAGGGTCGCCTGAAATGGAGATGGAATAAAAGTAGAAGGTTCACGGTCAAATCGCTCTACAAGGTCATCAATGAAGAGGGAAACAGGAGAAAACATTAGACCAATATGGAAGGGTAGGGTACCCAGCAAAGTGAAAGTTTTCAATTGGTTGTTGTCGAAAAGGACGGTGTTAACTAGAGATAACTTGATAAAACGGAAGTGGCAAAAGTGGCAAGGTCCTTCCATTTGCGAGCTCTGCAAATCTTCTGAAGAAACTGAGGATCGCCTATTCTTCAACTGTCCTTACGCTAAAGATGTATGGTCATATTTTTGCGCTAGGAATAATATTCTCTGTTACCCACATCAATCTATGATGTTTAGGAGAACTGGAGAAAGAACTTAGGGGGAACAATAGGGGGAATTGGGACATTATTATTATGGGGGTGACATGGGGTATATGGAGAGAAAGAAACGGGAGAATCTTTAGGGGAGAAAATAATTCAATAAACAATGTTGTATTTCAAATATCTTCCATGATTCTCAACTGGTCAAACTTACTTGCAGATAATTCAAAAGCTAAAACTAAGGAAGGTGGTACCCGAGATCTGAAGAATGAGGAGGAAGAAACTGCGGATGGGGAAGCAGATGACGGGGGGACGAGATGGAAGGCAAAGCATGAGGAAGGTACAAAGCTATGGAGGGGGAAATATGCTTTTTGGGTTTTTAGTGTTCCTCGGATGTGAGGCACTTGATGTATTTTTTGGCATGTAATCCTAAGTTGTTTTCCTTAAGGAATGTTTGTAGGTGTATTTTGGCCTTGACGGCGTATCGGTGTAATCATTAAAAACTTTTTAATGTTATATATGGGGTGGCTAATTATCCACTTTTTCCTCAAAAAAAAACTTATTTCTACATAAATTACTCTTTCTACACTAACCATATAAATTTATAAATACATCTCTTTAGTTGTCTGAGTTTTATACAGATTGGTATTTTTCCGTATAACCTTCTTGAATCAGATCTTTATCAATACTAGCCTCAAACATTAAAATATGCTATTTACATCTCCCAAATCTAACAAATCATTTCAAATCAGGACATGTTGGCTGTATCCTTCTAAACTTAACTCTAGACCCCCCCCCCCCCAAGTTACAAGTTAAAACACGGAAATGACCCTCATATCATTTTGTTTACATCAAAATGCTCTATTAAGGGAGGACCTAAGTGTAAGGGGAAAGGCTTAGTGGACTGATCATGAATTAGATATGGTTAGGTTTCAAGCAGTATATCGTAATAGGATTAATTTAGTCAAATTATATCAAAATCGATACACATCTACTACAATGTGAAAACACCCAAAAATTTATGGAAATGTTAATGATCACAGCACAAACGTCTCACAATTCACAATTTCACATACACATCAAAATGGGTTTCATGGATTAAGTAAATTGAAACAGAAATATGATTAATTAATTTAAGATGAGAAGTAGATTGTAACCTTGGACTCCCATTGGGTGACATCACTCCTGCAGAGAGAAGTGCAGACAACATTGAGCCTAATCTCCATGGGCATTGGAGGATCCACCTCCACCTCCTCCATCACCAGATCTTCCCCTGGCCCCCATGCCACAGCAGCTGTTCAAACCCCCAAAAATAAAATTAAAGATTGCATTAAAAATGAGATCTCAACAACAAACAAAAGGGCAATTAGAAAGGATTAAACTTTTTTCTTGAAAACCTTTGCAAGTGAGGACTTTGGGTGAAGACATGAGCAGAGCAATGGAGGTGTCTCAGATGCAGTGGTGGCTGTGGTGTGCTCATGCTTCAATTTCAACTCTCTTGTCTACATAAAGAAAGTGGGAGTGGGAGGGTTGGTGGTGGTAGGTAGATGCCAGCAGGGGCCAGGGATGACATTTCAACCCTTTATCTTTATTTTTACGGGTATTTACCAAAAAGTTACGCCTGGTTTCACCCTTGTGCGAGAAACCTTCACTTGGTTTTTCCTCAAACGAAAAAATCATCCTGAAACATAGTGATTGCACGGTAAGGATATTTAATTCACTAGGAATTTTCATTTTCCGCTTCTGCAACGTTTTAAAAACCAAAACCATCCTTCAAGATGGTTTTTGTTAAAACTATTAAACCATATAGTGGTTTTATACCAAAACTATCAAACTACAGGGTGGATTTTGTTAAGTATCTTAATTTGACGTGATTAAAAATAAAGGGTAGAAATTTTATTTATGATATACTTGACGACATGATTGTTTTTTTTCCCGTAAATAGTGGATATTTCAATATGGTTTTGTGTTGGAGAAAAAATATGGTGGTTTGTCATGATCAACCATGCTATAATTTTTTTATAAATACCCCTTATTTTTAACTTTTTAAATTTATGGGATATTCAGAAAAAAAAATGGAAGGAAAAAAAATATAAAACTTTTCCATAACTTCTGATTGAAGAAGGTTTTACCCCGAATTTTGTCTTCCATGTTATCTTTTAATGAAAGTATTCCCGTTAAGAGCATGTTTGGTTACCAATTACCCATTTCAATCTCTGACATGAGTTGGAGAAATGCACTTTTTCGGAAATGTAAATCGAGTGTTTGCTGCTAAAGGATTTTATGGAAAATAAATGGTTTTTAACAGTAACTATTCTTTCACGTGTTTGGTGTCCAGGTCCTTCCATTGTTAAAAGGAATAGATGTGACTGGATAAAGAGATCGCTTTGCTACAAACAATTTGTTTACAATCGGATACAATTAATTTTCTCGAACCTTATAAACAATCCAAAGCTTTTCAGAACCGTTATCAATGAAAACCATTTTCTTGTTCTTCCTACACGGCATGGCCTTTTTCCTCATTTTGGAATTGAAGTTTTAATGACTACAAAACGGATGACAACCCCTTTGATAACGAAAAATTGATGGCTCAATATAATTTTTCCATAGTTTTCTTTCAAAAACAAAAAATACTGAGTATAACGAGAGACATACTAATATTATATTAAGCAACACTTTTCCTGCTAATCCAATAGATATATGCGCTTTTGGGACGGCTTGGTTATTGGCTGGCAAAATATGATAGCATCGATACTTGACCGCCTATGTCCACTTTGTTAGCCGATCATCCTCCGGGGTATAGGTTAAGGGTTTTGCTTTTAGAATTCCATCTTACAATACGGAAAAGACTAAACTGCCCTTTAGTAATTAGTTATTGATATTGATTGAAGAGGCGAGGCAGGATTTCCCTCTCAAACTGAATGGAGTTGGGATGATCAGCCTAAGTCCATGACCATGAACTCCTCCATTGCTATTGCCACATCTACTCCCCACCCTTCTCCCTCATCTCTCACCACCACTCACCATCTCTCCTCCCACACCTCCACCAAGCCCAACACCATCTTCTCCTCAAAACCCAAATCCAAACCTTCATCCCACAACCTCTCCCTCCTCCAACAATTCTCCCACAACCCAAAACTCCTACAACAAATCCACACCTACATCTTAAAAACCCATGCCACATACCCTCGCTCCCAACTATCCATCCTCAACACTTGTTTGCTTAATGGGTATCTACGATGCGGCTGCATCGATCACGCCCGTCGCATGTTTGTAACAATGCCTGATAAAGATGTCGTTGCCTTTACGTCAATGATGAAGGGGTTCGCTGAGGCGGGATTGAACGAAGAGGCGATTGGGGTTTTTAGAGTTATGGTTGAGAGCGAGGATTTGATGATTAATGAGTATGCCTACTCTTGTGCATCGCGTGTCTGTGCGGAGACCAAATGTTTGTTTCTGGGTCGGCAGATACACGCAAGTGTCGCGAAATCGATGATGGGGACAGATGTGTTTGTGGGCACTGGATTGGTTGACTTCTATGTGAAATGTGGCGAGATCGAGGATGCTAGAAAAGCTTTTATGGGGATTTCCGAGCCAAATGTGATTTCGTTTAATGCTCTGTTGTCTGGGGATTTAGGAAACAGGGAAGGAATTCAATTGTTTTTTTGGATGAGGCTGATGGGTGTGGCCCCGGATTGTGTGACGTTCGCTAGTGTTCTTCGACGTTGTAAGGATAAAATTAGCGTATGTTCGATAAAACAATTGCATGGTTTGATTGTAAAGATGATAAAACCCGAGCTAGATGTGTTTGTAAGTTGTGCGTTATTTGAAGCGTACATTGATTCGGGATGCTTTGGTGAAGCACAAAAGGTTTTTGATAGTATGAAGAAAAAAGACGACGCGGCTTATAATTTGGGTATTCAAGGGTGTTTCCGAAATGGGCATGAAGTCGAAGCTATGAATTTTTTTATCGAGGCTTTAAAGATGAGACAAACGGTGAGGGAAGTTACTTCTACGGCAATTTTAGTTAAGGGTGGATCTGAACAGGGGAAGCAGCTGCATGCTCTTGTTATCAAGACTGGGTGCCGTGAGATCTCCATCGCTAGCTCTTTGATTAGAATGTATTGTGAGCACAAGCATTTTGATGAAGCGATTCGTCTATTCGAAGAAATTCCTTTCCCTGATATAGTACTATGGACCGATTTAATATCAAATTTTTCCAAGTGTGGTGAAAGCGAAAGAGCGCTAAACCTATACGTAAATATGATCACCGATAGAGTGTCAGAACCGCCGAACAATTTCACGTTCTCTACAATCCTGAAATCATGTGCAAATCTTGCTGCAGCAATCGTAGGAAAGCAGATTCATGGGCAGATCATCAAATCTAATCTAAGCATTATAAAATCAGACCCTTTTGTCATAAGTGCGTTGTTATATATGTACTCGAAGTGTGGGTACATCAAAGAAGCGAAAAGGCTCTTCATTGATATGCCAGAACGAGATTTAGCCTCATGGAACGCCATAATCACGAGTTTAGCTCAGCATGGTTTTGCACAAGAAGCTATCAAAACATTCCAAGATTTGTTGAATCAGAAAGATCTTAAACCAAATAACATTACATATCTTGGGGTGCTCACTGCATGTTGCCATGGGGGATTAGTAGAGCTCGGGTATCAATATTTTAAATCGATTAGAGAGCCAACCATTGAGCATTATGCTTGCTTGATAAATCTCTTAGCTCGAAGAGGACGATTAAAGGAAGCGATGTATTTAGCCCAGAAAATGCCTTTTGAGGCCAATGAGATTATTTGGACATCGATATTGGCTGCTAGTAGTTTATATGGGAATGTTGAGTTGGGGGAACATTCAGCGAAGAAACTACAAGAGTTGAATCCAAAGGATCCTGGGACTTATATCGTGCTTTCGAATATATACGCTGCTGCTGGAAAATGGGAGGATATGAAAAGAACAAGGAAATTAATGAAATCTCAAATAGATAGCAAGCATTCAGGGGTTAGTTGGTTAAGAGTTAACGGAGAAACGCATGGTTTCGACGTTGCTGGGATTAGAAGTAGCAATTGAAAATTGTTGCTACAATTTTTCGAAGATATTACGATTGCATTCCTCAACAACAGAGAATTTCATAACAGACGACTCTAAGCAAGATTCTTCGTGATTTATTCAGGAAATTTGAAGAACCAATCCGGAACGTCTGTATGAACCCTGAAATGGAATAACATCATCTCTTGACCATGAAGTTCAGGTGCTATTTGAGCCCTTGGAAATTGAAATGCAGAGACAGCAAGGTCGTGTTTAAGGATTTTATCGCGGGGAACAAAGTTCTCTGTATTTATACAGTTTCGTTGTAAGCTAGCGGCCGCAAGATGCTATACTGTGCAAACGCCTACGATCAGTCTCATGTACAGGTTGAATTCTGTAAAGAACTTGTATAGGCAATTTGTATTTCCTTGGACAAAACTTGGAAAAAAAAATTCATTCAGCAATTGGAAATTCTTCCAGTCCAAAAATCAACCAAACAATGAATAACCACATTCAAACAACAACGATTCATAGAATTGCCCTCCACTGTAACCAAATGAGCCATTAGATAAATATACTAACAAGAGAACACAGTTCTTGCTACAAATTTGATTTATTGAGAACAAAACAGCTTCCAACTAAATTTCTGAATACTGAGAGAAGGGGCGGGGGGGGGGCTTTGCAACATATAGATATATTTGTAGCAACTATTGTTACTAAGGATGGGTTGCGGATGATGATGGCCTCGAGGTTAGCGATGGCCTCATTTTCACGATTCGCTCATCATTAACTCCCATCTTTTTCGCAGAAAAGCCCGCTTCGAAAAATCGCTTGACAGCGTTTTCCATGTATGTGATCCCTTCCCTGACGTTCATATTTTTAATTACCTTCTCGTTGAAATTGCCCAAGAGATGGTCTCCATTAAGTACTGAAGCAAGTTGCATGAGCTCCTGTTGAAATTCGCTCAGCTTCGCTTCTTCGTTGGCCCCCGTTTTTCGAATTTGAACAGGAGTTGGGAGTTGCACTGCATTGATTATGAATCATTTTTTTATCAGCATAAGTTCTATTGTTTTTTAAAGCTAGAATGGTTCAACACCCTGATAAGAAAGAATCAATCCAGATATAAATTTATGGGGGACTATAAATCATGGGGTCTATAAAAAAACCACTGATAAAGAAAAAATGGCATTTACCTGCCACAATTAAAGATATAAAATTAAAATAAAATCTCATTGTGGTGATGGAAAGTGTTTTCTTCTTTCCTTGCACTAGTACATGGACCAAAAAAGGGGCACTACATTATAACAAAAGACAAAGAGCACTATATTTTTTTTTATCAAGGTATTAAAAACAAGCGCCAATTTTTTTTTCATTAAATTGCCTTTGGTTGTTTCCAGTTTTACAGAAGCAATGCCAAATAGCACTTTAAACTGTGAAAAACTCAAATAGTCAATTTCTAATATGTCCATTTCCCTTTAAAATATATATCATTTGATGATATATAAGGAAAAAAATTAATATTGCAGGGACAACGAAATATGATAAATACCAAGAGCTTAGTATACCAATGACAGTTTTCATGGAAAGCAGAAAAGACTTGATGGTTTTCTTCTTTTTTCCTTTTCTTTTTCTCCCTTTATGAAGTAAAAAATTGCCAATTGCAACAAAATTGTTGTGTATGCACGCACGCGTGTGTGTGTTGTGAAAAGTTATTAAATTTCTTCTTTATCAGCCAAAAAATAAATTGATAAGTTTGAGCTAATAGAAAAGGCCAAAGAGCTAACCTGGGCAATCAGTTCTAGGTTCAGTCCTAGTTTGCACAATGCCTTCAAAGGTCCCTGCCCAAGCATCCCTCTTGGTTAAATATGGTGCTTGTAAATTGAAGATTTTCTTCACGGTGGCAGGTATCGATGAGTGCTCATACTCAGAAGTTGGAGTCGGCCCGTTTGGACCATGAACAACTGCAAACATCAAAACCTGGAATTAATTTTCTTTATAATATAAGATGATAATTCCCTCAACCCTCACCATAACTTCAGTGTTGGTGCACGAAGGTGCCAAAGCTACTCAAGTTCAAATCTTACTCCGACGGCATTTAAGAAATACAAAACTAAGTAAATATTGTGGTGCAAAACCGCAAGTTTCAACTCACAAAATAGGCATTTAACCTGAGGCAACTTCGGAGTTTTCTTGATGCAGAAACTTTGTAGTTATAGTGCAGTTATAGGGACATTAAGATTGCATCAAAGCCACTCGGGTTCAAATCTCAAATGTAAGAAACTATAAACAGTTTAAAAGTGCACTTTTAGAAAATCTCCATGTTCAGCCCATAAAAGATTGTTTCCTATAACTCCCACAACTTTGGAGTTTTAATGCAGCAGCAGGGACTTGAAGATTTCAAAACCTTCAAAATTCGCAATAAACAAATACATAACAATTAAACTTACCAGTACCCTTTTCGATCCATGGAGACACCATGATCGTTGGAACCCTAACCCCCAACCGATCAAATGTAAAGTAGTACGGGTCCGGTCCAATAATCCCATCCGGGCTCGGAACATTAATCGGAGTCGAAACATGATCATAAAACCCACCATGCTCATCGTAAGTAATAATCAAAAGCGTCTGATTCCACTGAGGACTAGACCTAAGCGTTTCATACACCTCCTTGATGAACATTTGGCCTTGGTAAACATCATGTGAAGGGTGATCATCAGTAGCGGGCTTGTCCTTTGAGTCCATGTATCTTTGCTCGATGACTGCATAGCTCGGGAGCGAACCCTTTCTACAATGAGTTTTGAAGTCATTTTCATAGGAGTGGAATTTTGTAATGTATTTGAGCTTGCGAAGGTTGCGGTAGAAGAGGACGGCGGGTACATTTTGGTAGTAGATTCCAAATGAGAGGCCTACGTCGTCGAGATTTTCGAATATTGTTCGTTGGGGATAACCTTTCGCTAGTAAGCTGCACAATTTTTGTTTTGATTGAATATGTCAGATACATATTAAGGCAAAAATACCACGCAGACTTCAACTAGAGGATGAAATCAGTTTGGTCACAAAGTGGAAATTTCGGGTATTGTTGACAAATTCAGATGTTGAGTTACTCTGTCATATAATCAAAGTTTCTCTAGCAACAAATAATAACGATTTCAGTCAACAATTAAACGAAATTTTAATGTGAGCTAATATTGGATCAAACCATGTAACAAAAAATATTTCGAGGAAGCGATCTCGATTTAGATATTTGCTTCTGTAGTGATTGTAATTTGATGCTAAATGGATGCAAGGAATGCAAGGAAGCTTAGTTTACTCCCTGTAGCCAAAACCTTACATTTTAACTAATAGGTATACAAAAATGATCTACTAATTTTTATACGATGCATATCATGTTCATAAATACATAAGCCATAGCTCTCACGGTAAAACTATCCTCTCCAGAGTGAGAGGTCGCAGTTCGATCTTCAATGGGATCACATCCAAAATAAAGATAAAAATTACGTAAGCGGACTATACGGTTAAATATATTTAACTACTGTACCCTCAAGCAAAACTCAATCAATCCCTAACTGGCTTCTGCAATTTTGTTCAATATTTTTCCTTTAGCAACTGTCTTTTGAATAAACATCTGCATAATTTGACCATCAATCACCATCAACATCCGTCTCAAATTGAAAGCTCCCAACTAATTAGTTCTATATGGTAGTGATGGTGTATGAGATTGTAAAAGACATGCCATGCATCAAATACTTTTGCCTATTATTATGAGGCTCAAACGTAGCAACTCCCCTCAGAATCTCAAATCTTTCTGTTTAAGATTCCTGATAGCTAGGATTAGATTATTCACAACATATTTGGCTACTTTTCAACTTATTGAAATTTAATAGAGCGAACTGCATGTAACCTTCGTTCGTCATGAAAAGGATTTCTAATGTAAACATAACTCGTTTGGAAAGGGCGGAACATATGATGATTAAACTTCGAATGAGGCAAAACTCGATGTATCTTTTTAAAACATGGTTTTCTAAAACCCAAAATTTGATTGTTTGGATCAGCAATGTATATCATCCAGACTCCAACACTTGAGAGAAGTCCCTACTAAAACCATTTCCCCGTTAATATGGGATTCAAACCAATGCTTCATAAAAGAAATTTGACAAAGCTTAAAAATCAGCTATTACTTAATTACAGCCAGAATTCCCATCATAGGAATTGCAAGAGAAGGGATTGACATAAAATCCTAAATCATGACTAGTTGATGCTATCCAAATTTTCGGAAGTCTACGAGACAGTGAAAGATATGATAATTTGTGGACAGTACCCATGATTCTATGTATTTCAAATTAATGACCGGACACATATGGCCAAAGTTTTTTTCTTCCCCTTCTTTTTTTCTTTTTCTGCCAAACACCATGAATCACCTCTCAATCCAAATTGCCCAAAACTTGACACAACCAGCCAATTTCAATCATTTCCAACAAGGAAAGTTACTAGTCTGCCTAATTTTTACAGCTGCACATCGATCAAATTGTTGTTTTTTTTTTTGAGTTTTGACCTAAGGATTTGGGTGGGCCCCCGCCCCCACTCAAAAGCAGCCAAATTCCTCACCACCATCACCAACCCTCAATCCCCGGAAACCCACAATCAACCAACCAAACCAAACCCATCTCAATTCAAAAAGTCAAATAAAATCCAAAAATAGAAGGTAAAAAATAGAAAAAGCTAGATGAAAACATTACGCAGCATTATTGCTCATGGCCCCATGGGAGGTCCCCGAATGCACGTACAGCCGATTCGGCTGCGTCGACGCCGGCACCGACGCGAACCACCGATCGAACACGGCGAACTCGGACACCAGCTCCCTGTAAACCGCCACCATATCGGGCCTGAACCCGTTCATGACCGCCTCCGCCGTCTCCGGCGACATCTCCGCCGCCTGCTGGGCGAACCCCTTCATCGCAGGCGGCCCCGACGTGTCGTTGGATCCGAAGATCTGCTCGCGGATCGCCTGGAAGGAGTGGCCCGGGTCCGGGTCCACGTAGTGGGCCCCGTCCTTGAAGTAGACGAGTGGGGAGTTGGGGTCGGATGTGGATATCGGGTTGGATTCGGACCCGGTAACCCCGTTGATGTCCGGGTTGAGGCGCTTCATCCAGCCCAGCATGTGGTCGAAGGACCGGTTCTCCATTACCAGGACTATGACGTTTTTTATCGGACTATCCGCTTTGGACCTTTTCGGAGCTCCGATAAGGAGGAGGATGAGAAAGAAGAATGATGCGAGAGAGCTGTGCTTCATTGTTGTTGTTGTTGTTTTCGAGAGGGGAAAGAAATTAGGAATATGGACACGTCCCGTGAGCGCGCGCGCACACACAGAGAGAGAGAGATCAGTGAGCTTTTATAGATACGAGACAGAGACAGAGTGATGGGGGATTTTGTAATTGGACTCGTTTTTAGGGAGTGGGTGTGAAATATAAAGAGTGACAGATGGGCCCCACCTGGGATGAGAGAATTTTTAAAAAAAGTTGAAGAATTTTTCTCATTATATTGATTCCTTTTTTAAAAAAAAATGAGACATGTGTGTTTTTGGTATGAAATTTTTTTTGCTTTGGATATTTAGATTGCCGGCATGGAAACGATTAATTGCAAGTTTTGTGGCATATTTAGATATCTTAAAATTGGCTGTAAATTATGTTTTTCCGTGTTTTCTTATTAAATTTCTGTAAAGTTTTTCGCACAAACTACCTTAAAGTTTTGTTTCTTTTTTCAAAACTTAATAATATCATTCAAAAGTAGATCTTAAAATATTTATTGTATTAAAAAGCTTTAAGGTATTTCAGTGGAAAACCGTGATATATAGCCAAGGATATCTTAGTGTAATTTATCATGTCTTTTAAATGGTAGTAAAAGTTATTGGTTTTGATATAATTTTTTTATGGTAATATAAATAAGAATGTAATTACCACAGCCTTATTGCTATAAGCGGGTTATGATTTAATTTTCACCGTACGACATGAAGAATACTTTTAGTTATCTTTTCATCCATCAACTTTTTTCCTTATCTTGAGATAACACGTCAAACTAATGGAAACGGGGTTTAATTTTCAGGTCAGCCTCTTGCTCATACCATACAGAGGATTTATCGATACGATATAATGGCACTAGCATACCGATCATCCATTACACGAAGAAAGCACTGGCCTCATACATATATATATATATATATATATATATATATATATATATATACCAAAACCTATAGCATATCAATCACCCATTACATGAAGAAAGCACTGGCTCTCTCTCTCTCTCTCTCTCAATCTCTCTCTCTCTCTCTCTCTCTCTCTATATGAGGTTAATAGAGAAAAGATGCCATAGATGGGAATAATGCACCTTCCATCATTTTATTCGACGATCGGCATACATTACCTCCATTTTTATCATCTAAGATGTGGATATACCAAATTTCATATGATTATACCATTTTTTCACCGCTGATTTAGTTGGTGCAAAATTAATGGTTTACCGACAATAGAACTTTTTTCATTGCTAATTCAACGGTGAAAAAGTGGTGGAATCACATGAAATTTAGTGTGTGCATATCTTAGATGATAACGATGATAACGATGGATGCCGATCGTCGATAAAAACGGTGGAGCTTGTATTTTATCGACGCCATAGGAGGATATCCGCTCTCTTGGCCTCTTTCCTCCGTTACTCTCTCTCTCTCTCTCTCTCTCTCTCTCTATATATATATATATATATATATATATATATCAAAACCTAGTTGAATTGAGGTCAAACTCTATAAATAGGCTCTAGGAACAAAGAAATCAATGGAAGTCCGAAGAAGCCCTTATCAAATTGACTAACCAGCTAAAGAGAAGTTGGCTAATGATAGGAGTCGGGTAGTGTGTATGGGGTGTATCTAGATCCTGACAGAAAGAAACGAAAAGGATAGATAGTGATATGGCCCCCACCAAGCTCCATTAATGGAGGCCACCACCATCCAAAAACTTTGCCCATGTCTTAGTTTGCGTTCCCATTATATATACGTAAAACATTTTGCATTGATCTGTGTTTTAAATAAGATATATAGTTATATCGGAGGTCCCATGTATTAGAGAAGAAACAACAAAAAGGATATTAATGGATATAGAACACAAGGGAGAAGATGCAAGTGTGTAAACAGAATATATGGAATATATCAGGGAATGGCTGCTGGAGTTGTGGTCCCTTAATTTGCGCGTGATGTGCACGCTGCAACCTCTTGTATAACGAACAAAAAGAAAGCTTTCCTGCACAGTGATCATGGTGTTGAGGTTATAAGCAATGTATGCAAGGAATTGTTGCGTCCAATTATAATGATCTTTTGCTGGTTTCACAACTGGAAAACATGATCTAATTAAATGTGTAATACGTGTCATCTTAAATATATTTCGACGGGACACTACAAGAAAATATGGGTTATTTCGTCGGGACCCTTATTCCGTAGGCTATATTTTGACGGAATACACTAATTTTAAATTGGGTGTGGGGGAGGCTGGTCGAGAAATTGGTTTAGGACCGACGAAAAAACAACCCCCCGTGCTACCCAAATCGAGTCATTCCCCTAAAAAATTTCCAACTTCCTAAAATCCCTAAATCGCCTTTCGTCGCCGCCGCCGCCGAATTCACCACCACCATCGCCACCGTACCATCGACTTCACTATCACCGTCTCCATCTCCAACGCCATAGTACCATCGACTTCACTATCACCATCACCCTCTCCATCGCCATCAACGCCTCCACCATCGGATCCATCACTTCCAGATTTGACTTCACCATCATCTTCTGTTGGTGAAAATTGGTGTAAACGTAGCAGAAGAAAATTAAAAATTTGCCATTAACACCAATTAGGATTTATAAATTAAATTAATTATTAATGAAATCAATTAACCCTTAATTGATTCGAAAAGATAATTATACCTTTACACAAAATTGGATTTGCGTTTCGTTCGCCGTGCTGGCGATTCCTACTCCAATCAAGACGACTTGATTACATCTTGATGATGTCCTTGTCTGCCTCCACACAAATTTTTAAGATCTATGAACTCTAATTAATTAATTAACTAATCTAATTGATCAGAGAAAAGTATTAATTAAAGAAGATAAATTAAAAATAAAATTTTTTAATTTATCTCACAAAAATTTTCGGCCAAAAAGGAAGGAGGCACAGGCAAAACTTTTTGCAGAGAGGAAGAGGAAACTGTTAGGGTCAGGGTTTGTAAATTTAGAAGACTATATATAGGGATATACAGGGTATGGTTTTCTAATTTAAACCCTCACAATTAATTTATTTATTTAACTTCTTAAACAAACTAATTAGTTGCAACTTAATACATGTTGGGCTTTTGTAATTTTTGGCCCATACATATACATTACATATGTATATGTCACATATAATATTTCTTGCACATCAAGTGCACATTAATATATGTATATATATATATATATATATATATATATATATATATATATATATTATTTACTCATCTAATATCATATATTATCTTGAGTCGTATGCCAAATTGCATTTGACGATTTTACCATTATTTAATTAATAGTATATCAAATATACTTATTTAATTAAATCTCTTTTTGTATATCAAATATATATTTTCTTTTCTTTTATAGTTCTATAGTTGGCAAGTAAGAGTTCATCTATGTGTGACTCCGAAGGCTCGACATTTACTCGGCAATGGATAATTAATTCGAACAAATTCTGTAAACAGTAAATAACTAATAACTCAAATAACTATTGTGTTGATATTATCACGTAACCTTGAAATCAAACTGATAATCACTTATCATTTGATTTTCAGTACTCTAACCAGAGATTTTAGGTCAACGATATATCGCACACTGCAGAACACGGTTCTCCATACACCGGAGAGACGGATCCTATGTTAACTCCTCACAACCTTCATACATGTATTCGATCATATCCAATTAGTACCGTTATACACAATATCAATGGATCTGCGGTTGGGTAATAACTAAAGTAATCTCTAGCACATGCAAAATACTATGTCGAATCTCATGTCTGAAGACCCAGTCGTACCGGCTGTCACTATATGAATTTCCATCTGACAATTATTTATAATTACTAATTGGAAAATCAAAATGAGTCATTTGGTATACTTATCATCTATAAGCACCTGCATATGATATTCTGATGTCACCACACCGAATGACTATGAGAATAGTGATTACTCTCTCTGGTGAGTAAGTATAATATACACTAGTCTTTTAGAGTATCGATATCATGTCTCGATCTCTTACGACTAGAAACATTTAAGAATATACTTATTGTAACGACTCTAAATTCCTATAACTTTGTGTGTGTGTGTGTGTGTAAATATCGTATTCTCCTGAAATACGGGTACTTGTCGAAAATTCGAAATCCTTCTTTCTCTTAGAAATTTATTTTTCTTCATAATTGTTCTTTTCTTTTCACTATAAATTCTATTCATTTATTTTCCTCATTTTATTTTCATTTTATTTCTAAGCCCAAATTCCATTTTTTAATTTACCCTTTTCTTTTCCTTAGCCCAATAACCCAACTCTCTTTTTAAAACCCATTAAACCCAAACTCACATTTTTGTTTTCTAAAACCCAAAACCCATACCCATTTTTCTTTCCTAACACTTTAACCTCCAATTAAAACCCATTTCCTATTAAAATACCTCACTGTTCACCTTCCCATGCAACAACACCTTAATTGAATTTTCAATCAATACCATTATTCCCTCTCAAATAAACTCATATTCCTTTCTTCATTTTAAAACCCATCTCATATTAAACCCCTCAAATTCCCCCTTATGAAACCGAACTCCCTCTTTCTCTCTCTTGACCTCTTCCCTCCCCTCTTATTTATCAAGCCGAGCCCCACCATCTCTCTCACTCACTCTCTCTCCCCACTTCATTTCTTATACCTCTGTTCATTTAAATAAAAGATGAGCCATGCATCTCTCTCTTCTTCTCCATAAATACACTAAACGCTTGCCCCCTCCATGACCAGCGACCCTTTCTTGGCCGAGCATGCCTAGCTCCACTTGATCATCAACAGCACCCCCCGTCTCCATCGTCGGCCGCAATGTCAACAACCATAGCAGAACCGCTGTTGAGCCCATCGCGAGAACCAAACCCTTGACATTCAACAAGTCCGTACGACGCGACTGACCTGTGAACTGTGGCTCCAAGGTCGGGTCCGAGACCGTATGAACGCCACGATCGCTTCGCTGCCTCCGGATCTCCATTCCGTCGACACTCCAAGTTTGCGCGAAACAGTGTTCGATGAAATGCTCCAATGGGATTATCGTTGTTTCATGCGAGTAAGTCCTCTTCCTCTTTCCCAATCTCGTTCTTTCCCACTTTTCTTCACTTGTCATGCTCCACCATTGATAACACTATTTAATAATACTTGTAAACTCCTCCATGTAAATGCCCATATGCATGCTGAGATCATGGATAGCTTTGATTATGCATCGATACATATGTTTGATGGTGGAAAATTATCTTGTAGTTTTGCATGAGAGCTGTTTATTAAGCTTCTTGTCAATTTGTCTGGTTGATATGCTTGATCGCATGGAACTTCATTTTCTCTTTTTGTGTATTAAATGCTCTTTGCTATCATAAGGCTTGTGATACTTTGGAGTTGAAGTACTAGCGTTGGAATTCACTTGTTTTATGATTAGTTCCAAGTTCTTAAACTCTGCAACTGGAACTGCAACTGTATTTTTTTTTTTAATCCCACAAAGCTAAAGTGATTTTGGCACCTCCCAGATAACAATCAGGCAATTTGTTTTGAAAACTTCTTAAATTTACAGCCTGATTTCTAACTCTCGATTTTAAAATATAGTATTTTTACATAAAACTACCCTCCAAGCTTAAAAACAATATTTGGCTATCCTTTTCCTTTACGTGTTTGCCTCGCAACCCTCTTTAGAGGAACCCTGTTAAAAGATGGTGTCGATTATCGCACATCTTGAGTCTATTGGGTGAGATCGGAGCTCTTCACGGAGCGCGCTCTCGAAAAAAAAATACGGTTTTTAAAAAACAAAATAAAATAATTTCTATAAAAATTAAAAGAAAAGAAAAGAAAAGATAACAAGTTAGATTAATTTAGGGTTATAACCATTTATGATTTCTGATTAGTTAAAAGGAAACAAAGTGTTAAATTAGAGTTTTCAATAAAATAGCTTAATTCTTGAAAGATTAGTTTTTACTAAAATGCTCTAAGGTACCTAAAGAATATTATATCAGAATACCCTAGACTTGTAAATAATAATTTCTTTTATCAAAACAATCTATAGATATTAAAATATAGTATTTTACATAAATACCATGAATTTTTCTAAATGACCCATTTACACATATATACCCTATACATGATATCCTACATGACGTAACATGAATTCTTGAACACTTGATATGACCACGTGAATACTTGATATGTTTACATGACCACTTGATATGACTTATACTAAACTATCATGCTTGATCTAACTTGACTCGAACCATGAATACAATGGACATGAATCCTTGCAATCGACATGACTACATAAACTCAATCTTGAAATTTGATATTATACATCACCTTTTGTATTCATGAATTCGATCAAGACTTGTAACATTAATCATAGACTAATATATACGGGGTGTTGGGATGGTTTGAGTATGAATCCAACGGAATCTCATGAGTCCCATTAATACAAATCATGTTGCTGTGGTACCGGACTGAAACGGTACAAATCATGTTGCTGTGATACCGGGCTGAAACGGTACAAATCACGAATTCATGAATGAGCACCCGTGTTTCCAAGCCCCTGGATGATAGCCTGTTGGGCATGAAATACTTCAATAACAATTGAAGTCCCGCTATTTTGGGCCCGTGATTCCTTACACCTGGACGATAGTCTTGGGTTCGAGAATACTCTTGAGATTGGTTGACATTCACATTTGAACTCACGTTAGTTACTTTTACCCTTTTAGAGATCTTTTAGAACACTTACATTTATTTCATGTTCACTATACCTATACTCCATGGCCATGTTATACTTGTTTGCCATGCTTACATAATTGTCATTAATATCACCATGTTATACTTATTCATGTTTTATTTCCATGCATACTATATCACATGTTACCTTACATATTCATTTATATACATTCACATCTCACCTTTATTGGAGACTTACCGAGCGCAAGTTCGCCGACGGGCATTCCATGCACTTTTCTTTTCTTGGAATGTTCGTCAGGTGGTGAGTAGAACCAGTTCACAGCACATGCTGATCTCTAGTTTCTTTCCGCTTTCATTTCAGTAAGCCATATGTTTAGGCTTTTATGTTTATGTTTTTATTTCAGATATCTTGTATCAGTTTAAACCTTGTAAATTTGGGAATGTAATTATATAAAGCGGTTGGATTTTATTTTTACTTGTCTATTCTTGTCATTATTATACTGCTTACATTACGCTTAGTGTATTTATTTTGAGAAATGACCTTCTCGAAATAAATACGTCGCGAGCTTGTCACGTGCCGTTACTACTTTTTTGGGAAGCGGGGCATGACACTTATCGACTAGTCAGGTCTCACTATTGTAATCTACATCACAATCCTGTAATCTAGTATTATTCTATGGACTTTATTAGTAATCAATAATAAACAGAGTAATAAAAGATATACCAATAAAGAAAAAACTAAATAGCATACTATTATTACGAATGAGAAAGTTCTATACATATAGGTCACAATTACAACTAATTACCTCTAAAGGCATCTACATCTAACAATCTCCTACTTGCACTTAGGGCCAATTATTGTGTTATCGCATACACAACATTTCAACAAGTCTCTTGAACTGCGGTTGAGAAAGAGTTTATTGAATGGATCCGCTATGTTATCTTTTGTATCTACTCTCAAAACTGGAGTCAGTAAACGCCTCATCCTTAAGGTCACCTTTACCGAATATAAGATACATCTCCTTAGTATTTCTCAAATACTTGAGTATAGCCTTACCAACAATTCATTATTGTTCTCCAGGATTAGACTGATATCGACTTACTGCACTAAGTGTATAAGCCACATCAGGTCTAGTACATAATATCGCATACATGATAGACCCAATTGCCGAAACATATGGCGTCTTATCCATGCGTTTTCTCTCCTCATCTGTCTTGGGAGACATATCCTTGGAAAGAGATCTTTATACCATGTCTAGCAGGTACATTACCACTTGGTATGTTTCATACTAAACTTCTTCATTATGTCATTTATGTACTTAGATTAGGATAACCCAAGTATCTTCTTAGATTTATCTCTATATATCTTTATACCCAGTATGTATGATACTTCACCCAAATTCTTCATCCAGAAATTTTGTGATAGCCAGATCTTTACTGCAATGTTGGTACTAATTATTTATTAAAAATATGTCATCCACATACAATATAAGGAACACGACATTATTTTCTACAACCTTTTTATAAATACATAGTTCATCATCATTTTTGATAAAATCAAACCCTTTGATTGCTTCATCAAAACAGATGTTCCAACTCCTAGATGCTTGATTTAGTCCATAAATGGAATTAAGCAAGCTACACGCTTTACCATTACTCCCACTGACCTCGAAACCCTATGACTGTGTCATATAGACGTTATTTTCTAAAGTACCATTTAGAAAAGCCATCTTGACGTCCATTTGCCATATTTCTTAGTCATGATAAGCAATTATTGCAAGCATAATTCTGATTGACTTAAGCATCACAACTGGAGAAAAGATTTCATTAAAATCCACACCTGGTCTTTGACGGAAGCCTTTTGCTATCAGTCTAGCTTTGAAGGTCTCCACCTTTCCATCTGCACCGATCTTCTTTTTGAAGACTCATTTTCTCTTAATGGGTTTTATCCCTTCAAGAGCTTCTTCCAAAGTCCACACTTTGTTGGAGTGCATCGAGTCAATTTCAGACTTCATGGTATCTATCCATTTTTGAGAGTCTTGATGTGTCAGTAAGTAAATGCTGAACATCACAGCACTGCTGGTTTACTTCAACCGTTACCTATCCCAGAATGGAAGTGGCAACACATCACCATGGATTTCATGACCGCTCTTCCTCGCAGCACGAAGGGTAACGATGCAGTATGGGTTATTGTGGATCGTCTCACAAAGTTGGCTCACTTCATCTCATTTCGAGTTGACCAATCTACCAAGATATTAGCAAAGAAGTACACGGAGGTAAGTCTGAATCTAAGTAAAATTTAACTCTTCATAATATACTATTTCTGATACCCATGAACTCATGCAGGAGATCGTGAGATTACATGGAGTACCGGTTTGCATTGTCTTCGATCGTGACATCAGATTTCGATCGCAATTTTGACAGAGTCTGCAAGATAGCTTGGGAACGAGTTTGAACTTCAGCACAGCTTACCATCCACAAACAGATGGACAGTCTGAGCGAACGATTCAGATCCTAGAAGATATGCTAAGAGCGTGTATGTTAGACTTCGAAGGATCGTGGGAAGATCAGCTACATCTTATGGAGTTTTCATAAAACAACATCTACCAAGCGAGTATTGGAATGACACCCTTTGCAGCGCTTTATGGAAGGAAGTGTCATTCACCATTAAGTTGGAACGATATCGGAGATCGAGAACTCCTTGGACCTGAGATGATAGTGGCAACTGTGGATATAGTTTGCATTATCAGGGGAAGAATGCGCATAGCCCAAGACTGACAGAAGCACTGGGCTGATGCAAAGCGTCGACATCTGGAGTTCCAACCGGAAGATCATGTGTTCTTAAAGATCTCTCCAAACCGTGGAGTGATTCACTTTGGAAAGAGGGGTAAGCTCAGTCCAAGATACATTAGACCGTTAGACATACTCAAACGAGTCGGAGAAGTGGCTTATCGTTTGGCACGTCCACCCTCATTGGAAGGAGTGCACAACGTATTCCACATATCCCAACTCCGAAGATATGTGAGTGACCCCAGTCACATTCTTGATCACTCCGAGCTCACTGTACAGACAGATCTATCCTGTGAGCAACAATCCGTTGAAATCCTGGATAGAAAGGTAAAGTCACTTAGAAACAAGGAAGTAAACTTGGTTCGAGTGATGTGGAGAAAAGATTCACCAGGAGAATCAACGTGGGAAAGAGAAGATGATATGGGTGCAAGATACCCTCACTTGTTTATAAATTAGTTCTTAAATAATTGTAAATTTCGAGGACAAAATTTTTATAAGGAGGGTAGAATATAACGACTCTATTTTAATGTACAATTTTTTTAAAGTTAATGTACTGAATGGAGTATTTGTAAGCCTGAGCACAAGTTATAAATTTAATTTGTTTTAGAACAGCAAGAAAACACTTGTAGCTCACTGGTAAAGTCTTGCACTACTGTGACATAGCGCCCGTGTTCAAATCCCCCCAGCCACTTATTATTTTAATGATTTTTTAAAACTTTTTGGAAGTCAAAAAGTTTACACGTGCAATACACGTAAAATGAAAAGTCAGATTAAATCAAACATGTGCACATGGTTATATGAACACACACCAACACGTGGTGCCAATCCAAGACCCCACAACCCTAGATCGACCGGCGAGATGAACAAAAGGGCCGGCGGCGTCGGTCCAGACCGTAGGAAATGCTCCAAAATTTTTACCCCAACACCTTTTGGTCTACCCCACTACCCCTAGTCTGTTTGTTTTCCTTGCAATTATCCAGAGAATTAAAAATCACCATTAAACCAAATTTTAATTCTTTTTTTAATTCTCAAACTCCTAATTCTATCCTATAAATACAACCCCATATCCTAACCCTCTTCATTCTGAAATTCATTGTCAAAACTCTTAAATTTTTCCAAGTCAAAAAAGAGTACAAGTGGAGTTAGCCTAAAGTCACTTTCCGGCAACGACTCGGGAAGATTCCGGCGACACCGCGACTCCACGAAACTTCCATCTTGTTCCTATACCTCCCCTCTCTTTTTTCATCCTGTAAGTCCCTTCTCTTCTTTCCTTTTCACTCTCAAAAAGTTCTCTTTTCAAAACTCGTCAGAAGTGGAGTTATTCCGACTTTCGATTCTAAATTTGTTAAAAACATAACTTTTCTTAATAACCAAACATCCATATTGTTACATCTTGTTTAGAAATCTTATATCAAACATTAAGAACAAGTTTCAATTCAAAATACAATGCAATGCAACTTTTATTATATTTTTACGGTTAAATACCACAAACTTTATAATCGACATCTTTTATCATATTTGCTCATATCACCTTTAGAAAAACCTTACGAGGTAATGACCTATCTCTCACAACACCCATCATGACATAGCACGATAATTTGAAAACAATATTTTGGGACAAATACGAAATTACATTTAAATACCATAAACTATTAAAAATCGTATTCTTTAAATTGTTTTAATTAAATTTCTTACGATTATATCTTTACAACCCACTTTTGGGGAATCCGGTTGGGATGGTGTGGGTTATCGCACATCCTCGGGACTAGTAGAGCGAGATGCAGACCTTCTCACGGAGCATTCGATCTCGATAGAATTGTTAATACAATTTTTAAGAAAACGTGATTTTCTATTTAATAAATAAATTCTATTTTTAATAAATATATATATATATATATAAATATTATCAAAACATCTATTTTATATATATAATAAATTCCATGTTTTATAAACCAAAAGATAAGAACCACAAGTTTCATTAAAATACCATCAAAATCCATACAATTCCAATTTACACTAAAATACCATGCATTATTCAATCTAGCTTTATATTCACTAGAATACCACAAGTGTAAAAATTACATCCATGAAAACCCTAAATATGATAAATAAATACTTGAGGTTTATTTTGAAAATATACCAAAATTATTTTTCATAAACCCCCCCTCAAGTTATATTAATTTACAATAAGGAACCTAGTAAATATAGATTTAAGCGGGACCAATTATCTTGAGTCTCAAGGAGCCGGAGAAAGCGGGTGCTTGCCTATTTAGGGTCGACAACTAAAACGGGGTTATCATATGGTAATTGTCTTGGAAAAAAACACAAATCCACCCGTCCATGTGCAGCAGTTACCGATAATTAACTCCAAAAGCTAATTCAGGAATCCAATTCTGTCTAAGAGTCTGACTCAATCTGAGTCTCAGTCTAATCTGAATACAATCCATACATGAATCCAATCCAAACTCAACTCCAACACAACATGAATCCATATATACTTGAACTTGAACATGAATACCATGTAGGGTGTTTTTCGTCACCCTATTGAGATGGGAATACACGCGCTCTTGTCAGGCGCATTACAGATTCCCCCTGCCTAGGGTAGGCTGGGGTTTATTGATTGTGGGGATCCGAATCTTTGGCAGCCACGGACTAAGCTGCCGTTAATTACCTCTCGCCTTTAGAGCGAGAGAACCTTCGATTGACGGGTCAACTATCCATGCGAACTCAATATGCAGTGAACGTGTTTTGAAAGGGGTTTTTGGATATATCGGGGGCCCCACAGAGTTTTACGGGGGTCCCGCTACCCAGATAGCGGGCTGGGGGTCAAGGGGGCTAGTAGCCCCTTGCGGGATGCGGGGCAGCGCCCCGTTAGAAAATTTTTCCTAACGAGGGACATGTCTTGGTATGAAGCGCATAAAAAAAATGGGGGGAGGAGCGTCTTAAAGACGCGTGCGTGGAACGTAAGCGCTTGGTGCCCACGGGTCACGTGCTTGGCGCCCGCGTGCTTGGCGCCCGCTGGTCACGTGCGCAGCACGTGGGCGCTGGGAGCCACCGGGTCATGTGCGCAGCACGCGACCGTGAGACGTCCGCGGGTCACGTGCGTTGCATGCGACCACTGGGCGCTGGGCGGGTTGCGTGGGGCGTACGCGGGTGCTTAGCGCCCGTGGGTCACGTGCGCTGCACGCGACCGCTGGGCGCTGAGCGGGTCGTATGGGGCGCACGCGGGCGCTTAACTTCCGCGGGTCACGTGCACTGCACGCGCCCACGGGTCACGTATGCTGCACGCGACCGCGGGTCACGTGCGCGCACGTGGGCGCTTTAGCGCCCGCGGGTCATGTGCGCGCACGTGGGCGCTTTAGTGCCCGCGGGTCACGTGCGCTGCACGCGACCAATGGGCGCTTTAGCGCCCGCGAATCACGTGCCATGCACGCGCCCGCTGGGCACCCGCGGGTCACGTGCGCGGCACGCGACCATGGAAGACACCAGCGGGAAAAGGGCTTAGCCCCTGGGTTGGGGAGTTGAACTCCCAAGGGTTTTTTTTGGAGTTGAACTCCTGACAGAAACTAATTTATGGAGTTAAACTCCAACAGATCTAGAAAGGAGTTAAACTCCTAGGAATATTTAGCTCTTCTTTTGAGCCTTGGATCTGTCCAAAGTTAGATTTTTGGAGATGTGTCTCCTTCTTCCTTCTCTTGATCGGCGGGATCTTGGAGAAAAGGGGATGGGACTTATAAGTCTCGTCTTTTCGAGATCTGATTGGAGATTCGAGCTCCTCTTCGTGGGTTTTGTGGTGAAAAACTATTTATTTTTGAGAAAGGAAGAGTTAAACTCTTGATTTAATTCAAAAAGAGGAAGAGGGTTTTAGACTCTTGAGAAAGGGGAAGGAGGCACAAACCCTAGTTTATTTTAGAGAATGAAGAATTGTATCCTTTATTCATCATCATGTTGTCTTATATAGGCTTACACATTTACATATAGCCCATTGGGCTTTACAAAATGGCATTTTGCCCATCCCATGCCTCATGTGCTATTTCTTTTTGCACATAAGCCATAGGCTTTACAAAAATTTGGCTTTATGCCTATTCATGCATAAAAAATTACATTAAAATTATTTGTTACATGATTTTTATGTTGGCATGGGTGTCACGACCCGAAAGTACGGAACGTGACTGGCACTTAGATTACGAGACGTCTAAAGGCGTAACGTATCCTAAGTCAGCCAAGCCCAGAAAAATCTAAAACAAAATCAAAAGAGAGTGAAGGAAAACCTTTAATGAAAACGATTTTCAAATCAATTAAGTTGCAAGAATCCCTTTTTAAAAACATCATAAATTTCTGAAAATTTCGGCAGAGTCTCCCCTGTATTTTCTATCCCCCAAAATGGGTACAACAAGATAATAAACCTGTAATCATAAAAATGGCATCCCTAAGCGGGAGCTAGCTCTTCGCCCAAGGCGGATCACAACCACATGTAATATAATAGTAATATCAAGAAAAGAGCATAAAGAAACGCAAAATATCAGAAAACACAACGCCGGCTCAAGTGAGCTCGACCCAAAAGAAACCACATATATATACCATCTCTCAGTCTCATCACTAGGTCGCATATACAATATAAAGTGGTAGATGGAGAATACTAGATACAATGATAAAGCAAAAGAAATAAAGTGTGCTCGCAACCCACCTACGGGCGATGTCGCGAGTCTGAGCAAAAGGAGCTGATGATAAGATAGCCGCTGCTACAAGACTGATGAGTCCGACCTGCAAGACACTGTGGCACAACGGGGGTGAGTTGCCAGCTCATGAGTAAATATAACATCTAATAAGGCAATCGTAAGAATGCACGCAATACACCACAACATGCATGTCCATATGTGATATAATATCTCTAGTATGCATGCACAGGTATGCAATGTCATTATTAAGTCTTTAAGTGTTTTAAATGCTAAGGGTATTGAATTCTTAACTTTAAAAATGAATATCTGTATAATAGCTAAGTACCATCAAGAAATCATCTGAAAACCCGTGTCAAGCATCGACACCAAATAGGAATCATATCTGTCTCAATATCGGGCTCCGTCAGTCCGGATCGGCCCATATCATAAATCTCACGACAACGGTCGGTATCCTCCGGATATCCGCCGCGCCAGACATCACCGGTAGGTAGTCTTCCCCTGCCAGGCTCATCGTCTACAACTCGATCTTCTTGCCCCGGGGTACCATACCGGGCCCACCATGTACCCGAGACGGTTCATCCACTCCTCGAATCGGGTCTCGAAATCCAACAGAAAACATGAAAACTCATGGTGGACGACACATACATCACGAGAAAACCGCAACTTTGTTTTGAAAATGATAAATATAAGGTTTTGTTAAATTCTTGCGGTTTTCCCCAAAAATCCAGAAATCGCAGCAATACTGAAATCCTCAAGAAAATCATAATGTCCACATGTTATATATGATAAATGTCTATGATATCAATGCATACGATGTGAATTTTGCTAGAAATCTATATAAATATGATGATGATGCGAGGTATACGTATGCTATGCAATTTCATATATCAAGTATGAATGCAAGTGGCGATATTATGATAAACAGATTCTATAGTGCACGTGGCATGGCAATTACCAAAGGCGTGTGTGTCACATGAATGGTGCGCGTGCAACAGATGCCAATGGTAATGGTGTTCGTGTCCTACAAAGTGATATCGCATAAGTATAGATGAATGTCCATGCAATCTAATATACTGTTCGCTATAAGGGTATGCAGTGTACATGAATGGATAAGCTAGCTAACAATATGAATCTTGCAAAAAGTAGAGTAATCCTAACTGGGGGGGGGGGCGCCTCGCGCCATTCAGACGATTCCCCCATAGATGAATACATCTACTCACCTGAAATCCCCGCTAATCCGGTCCGGCCACCGCCTTGCCTTTTCGCGCCGTGTCCGATGTTTCCCCGACCGATCCTATATTGCACAGCACCAAGCATAAGATTACAAAACCTAAAACGATGCAAGTCACAATATACAATTATCGACGCTCTCAAATTAAACATAACATGCACTCGGTGCACGGGAAAACGCACGAAATTCGCTAATCTTTAACCAGAATCGTCATTTCGGGGAAATCGACAAAACTACAACCCGACTAGACGAAACCCCGCGTTCGCGCACTCTAATAGTCCTATACGAAGCTAATTATATCGCTAACATAACGCAATTTGATTGCATTCTAATTTCTATAAAAATCTAGTAAGCAAATTTCTAGCCGATTCGATGCAAACGTCGCAATTTAACGATTTAGCAAGCGTAACCTTACGCAAATAACCACTCTAATCAATTAGGTAACCAAAGCCCTAACTTAATCCATCAACCATGTTTCAAACCCTAGTTCAAAATCAATTCCATTCTTGATTTTTTTTGAACAATTAATTACAACTAAATTAATACTTCAAAATTGAATTTTAGCACACATAAACTACAACTTAACAAACTAGTTTAGGATTTACCTCACAAGTGGAACCCTAGCATGATCAAGTCACCAAGAAAGCCTCCTTTCATCAAGTTTTTGAACTAATTTGGGTGAGGAGAGAGTGGATTAGGGTTTAGCTTTGAATGGAGATGGAAATTTGTGAATTTTCATTGAATTTTGATAGCAAAATGAAGCAAAATGAAGTGAGAAATGAAGGGGGAGCTGCTGAAATTCGACCAGCAGGAAGAGGAGGAGGGTGTGGGGAAATTTGGAGAAGTTTCTAGGTCAATAAACATCCCATGTTCTCATTTATGCTTTCATGTCAACAATTTACAAAAAAACCCTCATTTTACACCATTTTTCCATTAAATTTCCAACCCTAAAACCAAAAGTTTGCAAGTCATGATATAATTTTATTAACACCATATTTTAGCTTATAAAGACTCCTAATTATGAAATTTACCTAATTAAATTTGTATTTATCACTAATTTAATGTATTTAAAAAGGCTTAAAATAATAAAAAAATAATTAATTACGAATTTTTTTATTTAACTGGATAATTATAAGTGACATTTTAGTGACAAAATTATAGTAATATCTTATCTAAATTTTGTATAATTAGATCTACAATGAAAAATACCTATTTTGACTTTTTACGGAAAAAGCCAAAAAATTAGCCGATTATCGAAAAACTGCCTAAACGATTTTCGAAGGGTTACAATCTTCCCCCCTTAAAGAAATTCGGTCTCCGAATTTAAAATTTAACTACGCGTACCTTCAAAAAGATGGGGATATCTCTTCCTCATCTCGACCTCGTCCTCCCAGGTGACCTCTTCGCTGTTCGGGCCACGCCAAAGGACCTTGACGGACGGTATGACCTTCGACCTCAATTTCTTCACCTGCCGATCCAAGATGACCACCGGCTGCTCGGTGAAAGAAAGATCACGCTCTAGCTGGATCGTCTGGTGCTGAATCGCCTGGGAAGGATCATGAAGGTACTTGCGGAGCATCGAGACATGGAATACGGGGTGAACATCGGGGAAGCTGGGCGGAAGAGCTAACCGATAAGCGACTGGACCAACACGCTCTAGGATCTCGAAAGGACCGACATATCTAGGACTCAGTTTCCCTTTTCGCCCAAATCTCATCACACCTTTCATCGGAGAGACCTTCAGGAAAACATGATCGCCAACAGCGAACTCGAGTCGGCGATGACGCCTGTCAGCATATGATTTCTGCCTGCTCTGTGCCGCTCTCATCCTGTCCCGAATCAGCTGTATCTTCTCGGTCGTCTTCTGTACAATCTGCGGCCCCAAAATACTGCTCTCCCTGAGCTCTGTCCAACATACAGGCGATCGACATCTCCTCCCATATAAAGCCTCAAAAGGTGCCATCTGAATCGTCTCCTGAAAGCTGTTATTGTAGGAAAACTCGATCAAAGGCAAATGACGATCCCAGCTACCACCGAAATCTAAAACACAAGCTCTGAGCATGTCCTCAAGAGTCTGAATCGTACGCTCCGACTGACCGTCAGTCTGAGGATGAAAGGCTGTGCTAAAACTCAATCGGGTGCCCAAAGCTTCCTGTAGTTTCTGCCATAATCGGCTGGTAAACTGGGTGCCACGGTCGGACACGATGCAAGTCGGAACACCATGCAGTCGCACTATCTCATCAATATAAACCTGGGCGTACTGAGAAAATCCAAAAGTGGTCTTCACTGGCAGGAAGTGAGCCGCTTTCGTCAGTCGATCAACAATCACCCATATAGAGTCATACCCTCGACTAGTCCTGGGTAGACCGACAATGAAGTCCATGGAGATCTGCTCCCACTTCCACTCAGGGATGGGCAAAGGCTGTAACTCGCCGGCTGGCCTCTGGTGCTCGGCCTTGACTTGCTGACAAGTCAGGCATCTGGACACAAAGTCTGTAACATCCTTTTTCATCCCGTCCCACCAGTAAACCTCTCTCAAATCACGGTACATCTTGGTGGAACCTGGATGCACGCTGTATACTGATCTATGTGCCTCCCCGAGAATATCACGCCTCAGTCCCTCTGAATCTTGCACACACAGTCGAGTCCCAAATCGAAGTATCCCCTGATCATCAATCACGAACTCAGAAACTCTGCCCTGCCGAATCTGCTCAATAATCTCTAAGATACGGGCATCGCCGGACTGTGCCTCGCGGATACGGTCAAGTAACTGCGGGCGTGCTCTGAAATGGGCTAGCTGTCCCCCTGTAGGAGTAAACTCGAACTTCACTCTGCTGTCACATAAAACCTGCCAATCCGCCGTCGACTGCATCTGTACTGCGCTCAAACAAGATAAGCTACCTCCGGGCCTCCTACTCAAAGCATCTGCCACCACATTCGCCTTGCCCGGATGGTATAGAATCTCGCAGTCATAATCTTTCACCAACTCCATCCAACGGCGCTGTCTCAGGTTCAGGTCTCGCTGCTGGAAGATATACTTCAAACTCTTGTGGTCAGTGAATATCTGGCACGACTCACCGTATAGGTAATGTCTCCAGATCTTAAGTGCAAATACCACTGCAGCCATCTCTAAATCATGGGTGGGGTAGTTCTGCTCGTGTTTCCTCAGCTGCCGAGAAGCATACGCGATAACTCTGTCGTGCTGCATCAATACACATCCCAGTCCCACTCTAGAAGCATCACAATATACCACGAACCTGCCTGATCCTGAAGGCAATGCTAACACTGGTGCAGTAGTCAGACGAGTCTTCAACTGCTGGAAACTATCCTCACATGCCTGGGCCCAATCAAAAGGAACCCCCTTCCGGGTCAACCCGGTCAATGGTGCAGCAATGCGGGAGAAATCCTGGACGAAACGTCGATAATAGCCGGCCAGACCTAGAAAACTGCGAACCTCTGTAACTGATACTGGTCTAGGCCAACGCTGAACTGCCTCGATCTTCTTCGGGTCCACACAAATACCGTCTCTCGTCACCACATGACCCAAGAAATCGACACTGTCTAACCAGAATGCGCACTTGGAAAATTTGGCGAACAGCTGATGCTCCCTCAAAGTCTGCAAGGTGATACGTAAGTGCTGCTCATGCTCCTCCCGGCTCCGAGAATAAACCAAGATGTCGTCAATGAACACAATGATGAACTGATCGAGATACGGCCTGAATACGCGGTTCATCAAATCCATAAATGCTGCCGGGGCATTGGTGAGCCCGAACGACATCACCAAGAACTCATAATGACCATATCGAGTACGGAAGGCGGTCTTCGGAATATCCTCCTTCCGAACCCGCAACTGGTGATAACCTGACCGTAAATCAACCTTCGAGAAAAACCCTGCACCCTGGAGCTGATCAAATAAGTCATCAATGCGGGGTAGGGGATACCTGTTCCGCACAGTAACCCGGTTCAGCTGACGATAATCAATGCATAAGCGCATACTTCCGTCCTTCTTCTTAACAAATAAGACGGGAGCACCCCAAGGTGACACACTCGGTCGGATAAGCCCTTTGTCCAGCAAGTCCTATAACTAATCCTTTAGCTCTCTCAGCTCCGCCGGGGCCATCCGATAAGGCGGTATAGAGATAGGCCCCGTGCCGGGGATCAAGTCAATACAGAACTCAATCTTGCGCTCTGGTGGCAGACCAGGCAGCTCGTCAGGGAATACATCAGGAAACTCTCTCACAACAGGGACCTGGTCCAACGGAACTTCTGTGGAGCTAGCATCACAAACATAGGCTAAGAATCCCTGACACCCTTTCCTTAAGAGCTGACCAGCGCGAAGAGAAGAAATCAAGCTGGGAAGGGTAGCACTACGATCTCCCTGAATAATAAGAACCGGCTCACCAGGAAAACTGAATCTGACTGCTTTTTCACGGCAGTCCACGGATGCATAACAGGTGGCTAGCCAGTCCATACCAAGAAGAACGTCAAAGTCTAGCATATCGAGGAGAATCAAATCTACTAAAGAATCTCTCTCCCCGATACGAACGGAACACGATCGGTACACAAAACGGGCAACAAAAGACTCGCCTACCGGTGTAATAACGACAAGCGGCTGATCTAACGGAGAAGACTCTCGGCCCAACCTCGGTGCAAAATACGTGGATACATAGGAATGTGTGGAGCCTGGATCAAATAATACCCGTGCATCAAAAGAACATACTGGCAGAGTACCTGTCACGACGGCATTGGATGCCTGTGCATCCTGAGGAGTCAATGCGAACACTCGGGCCTGTCCACCACTAATAGCTGGCTGTCCTCTGCCTCTACCTCGGCCTCTGCCTCTGCCTCTGTCGCCTCGTCCTCTCGGAACCGGACCGCCACGCCCACGGCCTCTAGAAGCATCTGGCTGGCGTGAAGCATCATCAGGAGTAGGAAGTAAAGCTCTCTGAGAAGGTGGTGAGGGTGGTAAAGTCACATGCGGGACTGTCGCCGCGCCCGGACGTCCCATGGTACAGTCTCTGACACGGTGGTACTGACTCCCGCACCGAAAACATCCTGGAGACGACTGCTGGGTCTGTGGATATGAACCAAATAACTGACCTCGTTTCAATCCTCTGCCTCCACCATCTCCCGGAAATAAGCTATCGCGGTGTCTGCCCATCTACCGCTGAGCTGGCGTATCAGTACGGATCCTCTTCGGCCCAGAAACGACCGGAGTCTCAGAAATACGCTCCTCCAAAAGTAAGGCTGCATCCATCGCGGCTGCGTATGTATCAAAGTGCTGGGTGCCGATGGTAAGGAATAGCTGTGTATCAAGCCCTCGTACAAACCTCTTTATTCTCTTCTCTTCTGTGTCGACTAGGTACGGAGCATATCGAGACAACTGGGTAAACTGTATATCATACTCCGACACTGTCATCCCAGGAGTCTTGCGCAAAGACTCAAAACTACGGGCTCGAGCATCTCGGACACTCTCCGGAAGAAAACGGGCAAGAAATGCAGATGTAAACTCATCCCAGGTCATAGAAGGCAGACCTGCAGCTCGGCCTCTCTCTACTGAATCGTACAATGTCTGGGCAAGACCCTCCAGACGAAAACTCGCAAACTCCACCAATCTATCACCAGAACACCTCAACGAACGGCAAATCCGAGCCATCCTATCAAGAAATGCCTGTGGGTCCTCTGTCGCATTTATACCGGTAAAAGCTGGAGGTCTCAATCTCATGAACTCCTGTAGTGAAACAGGGATAGTCTCTGTAGTAGCAGCAGGAGTGACCATCTGTGCAGCAAGTACGATCGTGGTCTGTGCGGTGGAAGGAACGTCCTCGGATCTCTGTGCCCGGCTGGACTCAACTAAAGATCCCATCATCTATCGCAACTCTTGCATGCCGGCCTCTAATCTGGCAATACGGTCAGGATAAGGTGGATCAGTATGACCCTGAGGGGTAGGCGTATCCTCCCGCTCGATCCTCGCCTCAGACGGGCCCGCCCGAATCTCATCCCTAGCGGCAGCCCGCTGAGCTCTCGTAGTCTTTGGCGGCATCGAAGCTGGAATAAGAAACAGGGCTGATAAGGACATTGCAATTGAATCAAGGAATGCAAGGAATCAAGAAAGGAAATACAAGCAATTATGTCCTAAGGTCACTTAGGCGGAGTACCATATCGTAAGTATGCCGCGGATCATACCCACGCTACGCCACTCTGCTTAAGTCACCTACTCCATCTACCAAGGTCGTCCTACACTCAGAAAGGTAAAACCTACGCTCTGATACCAACTTTGTCACGACCCGAAAGTACGGAACGTGACTGGCACTTAGATTACGAGACGTCTAAAGGCATAACGTATCCTAAGTCAGCCAAGCCCAGAAAAATCTAAACCAAAATCAAAAGAGAGTGAAGGAAAACCTTTAATGAAAACGATTTTCAAATCAATTAAGTTGCAAGAATCCCTTTTTAAAAACATCATAAATTTCTGAAAATTTCGGCAGAGTCTCCCCTGTATTTTCTATCCCCCAAAATGGGTACAACAAGATAATAAACCTGTAATCATAAAAATGGCATCCCCAAGCGGGAGCTAGCTCTTCGCCCAAGGCGGATCACAACCACATGCAATATAATAGTAATATCAAGAAAAGAGCATAAAGAAACGCAAAATATCAGAAAACACAACGCCGGCTCAAGTGAGCTCGACCCAAAAGAAACCACATATATATACCATCTCTCAGTCTCATCACTAGGTCGCATATACAATATAAAGTGGTAGATGGAGAATACTAGATACAATGATAAAGCAAAAGAAATAAAGTGTGCTCGCAACCCACCTACGGGCGATGTCGCGAGTCTGAGCAAAAGGAGCTGATGATAAGATAGCCGCTGCTACAAGACTGATGAGTCCGACCTGCAAGACACTGTGGCACAACGGGGGTGAGTTGCCAGCTCGTGAGTAAATATAACATCTAATAAGGCAATCGTAAGAATGCACGCAATGCACCACAACATGCATGTCCATATTTGATATAATATCTCTAGTATGCATGCACAGGTATGCAATGTCATTATTAAGTCTTTAAGTGTTTTAAATGCTAAGGGTATTGAATTCTTAACTTTAAAAATGAATATCTGTATAATAGCTAAGTACCATCAAGAAATCATCTGAAAACCCGTGTCAAGCATCAACACCAAATAGGAATCATATCTGTCTCAATATCGGGCTCCGTCAGTCCGGATCGGCCCATATCATAAATCTCACGACAACGGTCGGTATCCTCCGGATATCCGCCGCGCCAGACATCACCGGTAGGTAGTCTTCCCCTGCCAGGCTCATCGTCTACAACTCGATCTTCTTGCCCCGGGGTACCATACCGGGCCCACCATGTACCCGAGACAGTTCATCCACTCCTCGAATCGGGTCTCGAAATCCAACAGAAAACATGAAAACTCATGGTGGACGACACATACATCACGAGAAAACCGCAACTTTGTTTTGAAAATGATAAATATAAGGTTTTGTTAAATTCTTGCGGTTTTCCCCAAAAATCCAGAAATCGCAGCAATACTGAAATCCTCAAGAAAATCATAATGTCCACATGTTATATATGATAAATGTCTATGATATCAATGCATACGATGTGAATTTTGCTAGAAATCTATATAAATATGATGATGATGCGAGGTATACGTATGCTATGCAATTTCATATATCAAGTATGAATGCAAGTGGCGATATTATGATAAACAGGTTCTATAGTGCACGTGGCATGGCAATTACCAAAGGCGTGTGTGTCACATGAATGGTGCGCGTGCAACAGATGCCAATGGTAATGGTGTTCGTGTCCTACAAAGTGATATCGCATAAGTATAGATGAATGTCCATGCAATCTAATATACTGTTCGCTATAAGGGTATGCAGTGTACATGAATGGATAAGCTAGCTAACAATATGAATCTTGCAAAAAGTAGAGTAATCCTAACTGGGGGGGGGGGCGCCTCGCGCCATTCAGACGATTCCCCCATAGATGAATACATCTACTCACCTGAAATCCCCGCTAATCCGGTCCGGCCACCGCCTTGCCTTTTCGCGCCGTGTCCGATGTTTCCCCGACCGATCCTATATTGCACAACACCAAGCATAAGATTACAAAACCTAAAACGATGCAAGTCACAATATACAATTATCGACGCTCTCAAATTAAACATAACATGCACTCGGTGCACGGGAAAACGCACGAAATTCGCTAATCTTTAACTAGAATCGTCATTTCGGGGAAATCGACAAAACTACAACCCGACTAGACGAAACCCCGCGTTCGCGCACTCTAATAGTTCTATACGAAGCTAATTATATCGCTAACATAACGCAATTTGATCGCATTCTAATTTCTATAAAAATCTAGTAAGCAAATTTCTAGCCGATTCGATGCAAACGTCGCAATTTAACGATTTAGCAAGCGTAACCTTACGCAAATAACCACTCTAACCAATTAGGTAACCAAAGCCCTAACTTAATCCATCAACCATGTTTCAAACCCTAGTTCAAAATCAATTCCATTCTTGATTTTTTTTGAACAATTAATTACAACTAAATTAATACTTCAAAATTGAATTTTAGCACACATAAACTACAACTTAACAAACTAGTTTAGGATTTACCTCACAAGTGGAACCCTAGCATGATCAAGTCACCAAGAAAGCCTCCTTTCATCAAGTTTTTGAACTAATTTGGGTGAGGAGAGAGTGGATTAGGGTTTAGCTTTGAATGGAGATGGAAATTTGTGAATTTTCATTGAATTTTGATAGCAAAATGAAGCAAAATGAAGTGAGAAATGAAGGGGGAGCTGCTGAAATTCGACCAGCAGGAAGAGGAGGAGGGTGTGGGGAAATTTGGAGAAGTTTCTAGGTCAATAAACACCCCATGTTCTCATTTAATGCTTTCATGTCAACAATTTACAAAAAAACCCTCATTTTACACCATTTTTCCATTAAATTTCCAACCCTAAAACCAAAAGTTTGCAAGTCATGATATAATTTTATTAACACCATATTTTAGCTTATAAAGACTCCTAATTATGAAATTTACCTAATTAAATTTGTATTTATCACTAATTTAATGTATTTAAAAAGGCTTAAAATAATAAAAAAATAATTAATTACGATTTTTTTTTATTTAACTAGATAATTATAAGTGACATTTTAGTGACAAAATTATAGTAATATCTTATCTAAATTTTGTATAATTAGATCTACAATGAAAAATACCTATTTTGACTTTTTACGGGAAAAGCCAAAAAATTAGCCGATTACCGAAAAACTGCCTAAACGATTTTCGAAGGGTTACAATGGGGGAGTTGGCCGCGGGCTCGACTTGGGCATGGGCCCGCTTGACCTGGGGTTGGGCCCACCTGGCTTGGGGTTGACTTTGACTTTGACTTGGTTAACCGTGGTGCAAATTTTGACCCCAACAAAGTGCCCCCATCAACAAATGCACACCACGCATATGAGTTGTGTGCATGAAATTGATGGATCTTGAAGTTCGACTTCGAGGTGGAACATCATTCCAGGGGCGGAGCATCATCCCGGGAGCATAATTTCGGGGATCGGAGCATCATTCCGATTTGCGGAGCATAATTCCAGGGTCGGAGCATAATTCCGAAGAGCGGAGCATGATTCCAAGGGATCGAAGCATGATTCCGATGAGCGGAGCATGATTCTGAGGATCGGAGCATGATTCTGAGAATCGGAGCATGATTCCGATGAGCGGAGCATGATTCCAAAGGGATCGGAGCATCATTCCGAAGAGCGGAGCATGACTCCATGATGCGGAGCATCATTCCGATGAGCGGAGCATGATTCCAGAGATCGGAGCATGATTCCGATGAGCGGAGCATGATTCCGATGAGCGGAGCATGATTCCAGGGATCGGAGTATCATTCCGATGAGGGGAGCATGATTCCACGGATCGGAGCATCATTCCGATGAGCGGAGCATGATTCCAAGGATTGGAGCATGATTCCGATGAGCGGAGCATGATTCCAGGGATCGGAGAATCATTCCGATGAGCGGCAGACATTCTGACCGAAGCATAATTTCGATGCAGAGGTTGGTTCCTAGGAGAAAAATAATTCCGATAGGGAAGGCAGATACACCGAGGCGAAGCATGATTTCGACACGGGGTACACTCTGCGACGAAGCATGATTCCGATGCAGAGGTTGTTGATTTGATTTGATTTGGGTTGACATCAGCATCGCTGCACTGGAATATGGTACCAGAAGCGAATTATCATTTACCTTTGAGAGGATTTGAGGATTGTTTTTTTTGTCGGCATCAGCACCGCTACACTGGAATATAGTACCAGGAGCGAATCATCATTTGCCTTTCCCTGTTGGGAAGTGATAGCTTAGGAGACAGGTTTAGATCCCTATCACCTAAGGCTTTTCAATTTTATGGGCTGTAAAGGTCCCATAAAAGCATTTTCTCCCTACGAGTCGAAAGGATCTCGTAGGTGTATTTTCTCCTTAGGAGTCGTGAGGACTCCTAAGTGTGTTTTTCCTTTATGAGTCGTAAGGATTCCATGAAGGTTTGTTCTCCTCATGTATCGTGAGGACACATGAGTGGGTCTTCCCAATGGAGTATAATTCCAAGGGCGGAGACCGGCCGCTGGACTGGTGATTGCGGTGGGGCATGGGTATGGTGAGAATTATTTGAGCCCGTGGATTGTATACGGCAGTCAACTTGGGGACCAACCGTAGGGCTGGAAGAATTTTGGGAAATTGGATTTTGGTTGGCGTTTGCATCGCTGCACTGGAATATGGTACCAGGAGTGACTCATCATTCGCCATTTTGGGATTTGGAATTTGGTTGGCATCTGCATCGCTGCACTGGAATATAGTACTAGGAGCGACTCATCATTCGCCGTTGGGAAATTCAGAGATTTGAAATTTTGGTTGGCGTCTGTATCGTTGCACTGGAATATGGTACCAGGAGCGACTCATCATTCGCCGTTGGGACATTCAGAGATTTGAAAATTTGGATTCGGTTGGCGTCTGCATCGCTGCACTGGAATATGGTACCAGGAGCGACTCATCATTCGCCACTTGGGGATTTGGATTTTGGTCGGCGTCTGCTTCGCTGCACTGGAATATGGTACCAGGAGCGATTCATCATTCGCCACTTGGGGATTTGGATTTTGGTCGGCGTCTGCATCGCTGCACTGGAATATGGTACCAGGAGCGACTCATCATTCGCCTTTTTTTTATTACCGTGATTGCTATATCATTTCAGCTTTTATTATCGCGAAGGTCGCGATTGCCCTATCATTTCGGTTATTTATTCGCGGTTGCCCTATCATTTCGGCTTTATCTTTTATCTTTATTTTACTCACTGATTTTTATTGCGAGTTGCCTCATCATTTCGGCTTTTCTTTTTTTTTTTCCTTTTATTTACTCATTTTTTTTATTTACACATTTTTTACATTCCCAGTTTAACGACTTAGATGTCGATTATTCCCAGTTTAACGACTTGGTGGTCGAATGTTCCCAGTTTAACGACGTGGTGGTCAGTGGTTCCCAGTTTAACGACATGGTGGTCAGTGGCGCTTTCCTCCAGCTGGGGCCAAGGAAAGTCGTTCAAATACCGACTTGTGTTCGAAGATTGCAGTCGAAAGTCGTTAACCCTACACAAAGAAGCATTATTTCAGTACAGGCAATCAATGTATATGTTGATCGAGTTCGTATGGATATTTAACCCGAAATATGGGAGGAGAGATTGGTCCCCCCGGACGTGCCAGAATCTGTAGGGTGTTTTTCGTCACCCCATTGAAATGGGAATATGCGCGCGCTTGTCAAGCGCATTACAGATTCTCTCTGCCTAGGGTAGGCTGGGGTTTATTGATTGTGGGGATCCGAATCTTCGGCAGCCGAGGACTAAGCTGCCGTTAATTACCGCCCGCCTTTGGAGCGAGAGAACCTCTGATTGACAGGTCAACTATTCATGTGAACTTAATATGCAATGTACGTGTTTTAAAAGGGGTTTTTGGATGTATCGGGGGCCCCGCAGAGTTTTACGGGGGTCCCACTATCCGGATAGCGGGCTGGGGGTCAAGGGGGCTAGCAGCCCCCTTGCAGGGTGCGGGGCAGCGTCCCGTTAGAAAAATTTTCCTAACGAGGGACGTGCCTTGGTGTGAAGTGGATAAAAAAATGGGGGGAGGAGCGTCTTAAAGACGCGTGCATGGCACTTGGGCGCATGGTGCCCACGGGTCACGTGCCTGGCGCGTGCGCGCTTGGCGCCCGCTGGTCACATGCGCAACAGGTGGGCACTGGGAGCCAGCGGGTCACATGCGCAGCACGCGACTGCGAAGCGCCCGCGGGTCACGTGCGCTGCACATGACCACTAGGCGCTGTGCGGGTCGCGTGGGCGCTTAGCGCCCGCGGATTACGTGCGTTGCATGCGACCGCTGGGCGCTGAGCGGGTCGCGTGGGGCGCACGTGGGCGCTTAGCACCCGCGGGTCACGTGCACGCACGTGGGTGCTTTAGTGCCCGCGGGTCACGTGCACTGCACGCGACCATTAGGCGCTTTAGCGCCCGCGGGTCACGTGCCATGCATGCGCCCGCTGGGCACCCGCGGGTCACTTGTGCGGCACGCGACCACGGGAGACACCAGCAGGAAGGGGCTTAGCCCCTGGGTTAGGGAGTTGAACTCCCAAAGGTTTTTTAGAGTTGAACTCCTGACAGAAACTAATTTATGGAGTTAAACTCCAACAGATCTATAAAGGAGTTAAACTCCTAGGAATCTTTAGCTCTTCTTTTGAGCCTTGGATCTGTCCAAAGTTAGATTTTTGGAGGTGAGTCTCCTTCTTTCTTCTCTTGATCGGCGGGATCTTAGAGAAAAGGGGATGGGACTTAAAAGTCTCCCATTTTCGAGATCTGATTGGAGATCCGAACTCCCCTTCGTGGGTTTTGTGGTGAAAAACTATTTATTTTTGAGAAAGGAAGAGTTAAACTCTTGATTTAATTCAAAAGGAGGAAGAGGGTTTTAGACCCTTGAGAAAGGGGAAGGAGGCACAAACCCTAGTTTTTTTTAGAGAATGAAGAGTTGTATCCTTTATTCATCATCATATTGCCTTATATAGGCTTACACATTTACATATAGCCCTTTAGACTTTACAAAATGGCATTTTGCCCATCTCATGCCTCATGTGCTATTTCTATTTGCACATAAGGCATGGGCTTTACAAAAATTTGGTTTTATGCCCATTCATGCATAAAAAATTATATTAAAATTATTTGTTACATGATTTTTATGTTGGAATGGGGGAGCTGGCCGTGGGCTCGACTTGGACATGGGCCCGCTTGACCTGGGGTTGGGTCCACCTGGCTTGGGGTTGACCTTGACTTCGACTTGGTCAACCGGGGTGCAAATTTTGACCCCAACATACCAGAATTCTATTCAAATATCAAACATGACTTGAACTGACCAAACCACGGGTATATCTTGAATTGACTACATGACTATCCGTTTACATTCTTATCCGTTTACATGAATAATTTATATCATGGTCTCGGCAAGTCTTACATCTATAAAACAAAACAATACAATCAATACAAAATACATTACGGTTTTTTTAAAGGGGTAGGCATGTACGAAATGTGTTAAAAGTGGCACGGGACGGTCACTAAAAGACACCTACATGAACATTCTGTGCCGTTTGTTCCCCTCCGAAAGACGCGGCGGAGACGCGATGAACGTCTAGCCTGAATTTCGGGGCAGATGCTATTTGGTGCTATCCGTCCACCTCTCCGAAGATGCCAAGTTGATTTATGGCACCGTGTATCGGAGGTTTGGACGGATGCGGCCGATGTAGCAGACTTCGTCAGATTCCCCCTCGCTTGAGGGGTTTTTGATTGTGGGGACGCTCTTCCCTGCAGGCGCAAGCCCCTGCAGTTAATTACGCTACCGCATCGCGGTAGCCACTTTCTCCTTCTCCAGATGTTCACTTCGTGTCGTGTGTGTTTATTTTATTTGTGGTTGCCCATGGATTGTATACGGAGACTAAGTGATGCCGTCGCCCGTAGGACGTGGATTAGTCCAAATCCGTATTTACTTAGATTTGGGTTTGGTGTTTTAGTTTAAGGATACGTTAGCCATATTGAGGCTAAGATCAACTTAAACGTTCGTTAAGGATACGTTAGCCTAATCTCCAGACTAAGATCAACTTAACGGGATCGTTTGGATCCGACAAGAGAGCAATTGGCTCTAATGTTTAGTTTAATGATGTTGCGGTCGATTTCCAGTTTAGGGACATGGTGGTCCATCATTCCCATTTGGGGACGAACATTAGTTTAAAGACATTTCGGTCCAATCATTCCCATTTTGGTACGAATATTAGTTTAAGGACGTTTCGGTCCAACATTCCCAGCTAGGGACGAATATTAGTTTAAGAACGTTTCGGTCCACGAGTTTAAGGACCCCGCAGTCCGGATCGATGTGTGGTTATCGGGACCCGTCACCTCTCTAACGTTGTTGAAGGATTACAATGATAGGTGTCAAAGGAGTTCGAAGATGTACTCTTGAACCGGATGTAAATTGATTTAAGAGAGCAGTCTTACTCAGTCAATTTAATTTGAGGACTTATGGCCATGATTGGGCTAAGTCCAGTTGAAGATGTTCAATGTTTTTTTCTTTGACCTATTAGGCCTGTGCTAGGGCTTTGCCCCTGTTTAATAATGCACTGCATTTCATTCTGGCCTGCTAGGCCTTTTTGATTTGGGCTCTGCCCCTTTATAAATGATGCAGAGCATCTGTTTTGGTTTGGGCTCTGCCCTTTTTAACATAATGCATTGCATTTTATTTGGCCTGTTAGGCCTTTTTTTTAATTGGGCTTGGCCCTTCTGTAAATAATGCAGTGCATTAATTACTTGATAGTGGCTTGTCAGGCGCTTTGCGCCAATTACTGAGCGCAAGCGCTTTTCGTGGTGACACGTCTGCGCTGTGCGCTGCGCTGCTGCGCTGCTGACACGTGGCGCGCTCTGGTGCGTTGCGCCAACTTTAAAGAGCGATACTCTATTTTAAAAGCGCACAGCGCAAGTGGTCTAGGAGCTGACACGTGGCACTCTCTGGTGGCTTGCGCCAACCCAATAGCGCAACAGTGCAGATTTGCAAGTGCAAGACACTGTTTTAATAATTTAATCCAATTTTGGATTTAAGAGAGGAATCTTTAAGATTCCAGAACCAATGGTTCATAAAAAAGTGCAAGGCATTGTTATTATTTATTTTTATTGAAGATCATTGATCTTGTTTTTAGATCAATGATCTATTCAGAAGAAGTTCTTCTTTTATAAAGGTTTTTACCTTCCTTTTTTTTCTTCTTCTTGAGTTTCTTCTCAAAATTCTTCAGAGTTCCCTCTGTTTTGTTGTTTTTGAAGTTCTTGATTTTCTCGATGTGTTGATGTCTTTTGAATTGGGGTCTAGGGGCCTTTATATAGTGCCCATTAATTTGTTAAATTTGTTAAAGAGATCATTCTCTGAGTGATTTGGGGAATTTTCCCCACCGTTGGATTTTTGATCCAAGGGCTTCTGTTTTACAGAAGACAATCTTCTTGTTTTAACAAGAACAGAAAGATCTTACTAGAATTTTAATTCTGTTTGGCGCAGATGCACCAGCGCTTGACACGTGTCGCACAGCGCAGAGCGCAGCGCAACTGCGCTGCCACGTGGCGCGCAGCGCAGAGCACAGCGCAATTGCGCTAGCGCAACTGCGCTGCCACGTGTGGCGCAGCGCAGCGCGCAGATCATCTGAAGCGTTGCTTCTTTTAATTTTGTTTTAAAATAGAGCCTTGCTCTGATTGGGCGCGCTGCTTTGGGTGCTGCGCTCCCTGCGCTGGCGTTTCTGATTTTGACACGTGGCGCTCTGTGCGCAGCGCAGGGGATCTGAAGCGTTGCTTCATTTATTTTAACTTTAATTTTCACTTCAATTTCAAAACAGAGCTTTGCTCTGATTGGGTGAAACAGAAGCGTCGCTTTGTTTCCCGCCTTGGAATTTGAACAGAGCTTTGCTCTGATTGGGGTAAACACCGTTGTCCCGTGGGTTTTGATGGGGCCTTGTACTTACATGTAAACTTAGTCTACGGAGCAAGTTGGACTCCTCTCGTATACACTGGCACATTCTGTACCAAGCTGCATACAACTGCGTTAACATAACAAACATAACCATATATACTATACTTGTTCTAGTCTCTGTCTATTTTTCTATATCTCTTAGGACTTACCGAGCGATTGTTCGCTGACGACATTCCTTTTCTCTTCTTTCTTTAGAATGTTGTCAGGAGGACCCGACTCTTAGTAGATCGAGCCCAGCCAGGAGGATTTGGAGCAGTTCATTGAGGACCCAGAGCTCTAGTTCACTTGTATATAGTTTTACTTTTAGTTCATGCCATTGTTTAGGCATCGCTTTCCAGTATTATATTTACTTTCCCGTTGTATTGTAAATGTCACGCCCCGCTTCCCAGCGTACGGGTAAGGCAGACACGCGACGTATTTACTCAGAAGTAAACACACTAAGCGTAAATAAGTAATATAGTATAAATCTATACAAGAAAGACATGAGATGTAAATGAACAAAAACTTTTTATTTATTAAACATTCTTTACAGTACAACTGAAAAGTAAATACAATGCGGAAAGCAATGCCTAAATAATGGCATGAACTGAAAGTAAAAGTATATACAAGCGAACTAAAACTCTGGGTTTTCCGTGAACTTCTCCAAGTCGTCTGAGCTGCGCTCGATCTCCAGAGAGTCGGATCCTCCTGACAACATTCCAAAGAAAGAAGAGAGAAGGAATGTCGTCAGCGAACAATCGCTCGGTAAGTCCCAAAATATAGAGAAGAATAGACAGAGTATAGAACAGTTTAATTATATGTAGTTATATTTGTTATGTTAACTTAGTTGTTTGTAGTTTGGTTTAGAATGTGCTAGTGTATACGAGAGGAGTCCAACTTACCCCGTGGACTAAGGTATAAGGAGTACAAGGCCCCGTCAAAACCCATGGGACAACGGCAACGGATATTCAGGTTAGGTGTATTAAAGTGACCGTCTCGTGCCTTTTTTAACACATTCTGTACCAGTCTACCTCTTTAAAACCCCGTAATGTATTTTGTATTGATTATATTGTTTTGTTTTATAAATGTAAGACTTACCGAAACCATGATATCAATTGTTCATGTAAATGGATAAGGATATAAACGGATAGTCATGTAGACAAGTCAATGTATATCCATGGTTCGATCAAATCAAGTCATGTTGATATTGTTCGGTATTCTGGTATCCATGTTCAAGTTCCAGTATATAAGGATTCATGTTGTATTGGAGTCATATTTGAATTGTATTCATGTATGGATTGTATTCAGCTTAGACTGAGACTCTAACTGAGTCAGACACTTAAACATAATTGAATTCTTGAATTAGGTTTTGGAGTTATCGGTAACTGCTGCACATGGACGGTAGGATTTGTGTCTTTTTCCAAGACAATTACCGTATTGATAACCCCGTTTTAGTTGTCTACCTTAAATAGACAAGCACCCACTTTCTCCGGCTCCCTGAGGCTCAAGAGAATTGGTCCTGCTTAAACCTATATTTACTAGGTTACTTATTGTAAATTAATATAACTTGAGGGGTTTTTATGAAAAATAGTTTTGGTATGTTTTCAAAATAAACCTCAAGTATTTATTTATCGTTTTTAGGATTTTCATAGATGTAATTTTTAAATGTGAGGTATTCTAGTGAATATAAACCTAGAATAAATAATACATGGTATTTTAGTGTAAATTGGAATTGTATGAATTTTGATGGTATTTTAATGAAACTTGTGATTCTTATCTTTTGGTTTATAAAACATGGAATTTATTATATATATAAAATAGATGTTTTGATAATATTTATATATATATTTATTAAAAATAGAATTTATTTATTAAATAGAAAATCACGTTTCTTAAAAATTGTATTAAAAATTCCATCCAGATCGAATGCTCCGTGAGGAGGTCTGCATCTCGCTCTACTAGTCCTGAGGATGTGCGATAACCCACACCATCCCGACCGGGTTCCCCAAAAGTGGGTTGTAGAGACATAATTGTAAGGAATAATTGTAAGACATTATTCTCAAAGATCTTAGGATCATCAGGAAGTTTAAGCTTCAAGACTTAGCCAAATTGTGCTAAGTATGGGGCCTGTTTGACACTTAGATGCTTTTAGCACTGGCGCGGCTCGTGGCTTGGGATTGGTGCACAGCTTTGGCGCATGCTCATGTGCATTGCACGTGGCCCCCGGTAGGACAAAATGTATGCTTTGCGCTTGCGCACGGCTTTGGCGCAGCTCAGGTCGGCTTAGCGCCGGCGCACGTTCTTTGCACGTGGCACAACCCGGGTCTTGGTGGACCTTTCTTTGGCACCGGCGCACGTATTTGCACGTGGCGCAAGCCAGGGCTTGAGAGCTTAAGCTCTATTCATGGAAAGGTTGACCTTTCAATATGATCTTTTGATCAAGTCAATAAAAATCACATTTTTTATGACCTTTCAATATGATCTTTTGATCAAGTCAATAAAAAATACGGTTTTAATAGTTTAGGGTATTTTAATGTAAAATTGTATTAGCCACAAAAATATGGTTTTCAAGCAATTGTGCTATGTCATGATGAGTGTTGTGAGAGGTAGGTCATTACCTCATGAGCTTTTACTAAAGGTAATATGAGCAAATGTGATAAAAGAATGTGTCACGCCCCGCTTCCTAGTATACGGGCTGAGGACGTGACGAGGCCGCTACGTATTTACTTAGAAGTAAACACGCTAAGCGTATCTAAACAATATAAGTAAAATGCACAAGAGACAATGACAATGGATATAACTGAACAACAACTTTATTTATTAACATTCCTTTTACAATACATCTGAAAAGTAAATACATGGAATGGAAAGCAATACCTAAATAATGGCATAACAGAAATGGAAAGTACTGAAATAAAATGTGCAAGTAACTAGAGCTCCGGGTCGAAAGCTAGCTGGTCTAAATCCTCGCTGGTGGGCTCGATCTCCAGTGAGTCCGAAACACCTGACGACATTCCAAAGAAAAAGAAAGAGAATGTCGTCAGCGAACAAATCGCTCGGTAAGTCCCAAAGAGGAGTGAGAAGTAGAATAGATAGAGAGAGAGAGAGTATAACTATTATAGTGTTGTTTGTTATGTTAACGTAGTTGTTTGTAGCTTGGTACAGAAGATACCAGTGTATACGAGAGGAATCTCACTAGACCAGAGACTACGGTATCAGGAGTATAAGGCTCCGTCGATAATACCACGGAACAACGACATGGATGTAATTACGTCTTAAGTGACCACCTCGTGCCACCTTTAACATGTTCCGTACCAGTCTACCCCTTATAAACCCCGCGATATCTTGTTTGTATTATATTGTCTTGTAAATTGAATTGTATAGACGGATGACTTGCCGAAACCATGATATCAGTAAATGGATGTAACTGGAGAATCATATAGATGGAGGTATATCCATGGTTCGGTTCAGTCAATATATATTGAATATATTGAACAGATTGAATATATGGATTGTGTTATATACTTGAATCATATTCAAGTCAGATTGATTATATTGAGACTCGGTCTGAGTTAGACAATTAGAAAAGAAATTGAATCCTGAATTAGTTTTTGGTGCTATCAGTAACTGCTGCACATGTACGGCAGGATTTGTGTCTTTTTCAAAGACAATTACCGTGTTGATAACACCGTTTGTTAAGTTGTCTACCTTACATAGGCAAGCACCCATATCTCCGGCTCCCTGAGGCTCAAGAGACTGGTCCCGCTTAAACATATGTTTACTAGGGTCCTTATTGTAATTTAGTATAACTTGATGGAGTTTTATGTAAAAAATAATTTTGTATAATTTTCAAAATACACCTCGAGTATTTTATTATCGTCTTTAGAGTTTTCATTGATGTATATTTTATCAATGTGACATTTCTAGTGAATAAAACCTAATTTCATAATATATGGTATTTATTTGTAATATTGGAATTGTATGGTATTTTCTTGTAAATGAGATATTTTTCTTGAATTTTGGAAATGTGAATATTATAAATATTAAAAATAGATATTTTGATATTAATTACATATATATATTTATTTATTAAAAATATAAGTTTTATTTATAATAGAAATCACATTTTCTAAAGAAAATTGTATTTTAAATCTTTCGAGATCGTATACTCCTTACGGAGGTCTGCATCTCACTCTACTAGGCCCGAAGATGTGCGATAATCCGCATCATATCGAACGGGTTATCCGAAATTGGTTGTAGAGACGCAATTGCAAAGATTTGTTAAAATACACATCTTGTAGAAAAAAGGTTTTTATAAGTCGGAGGTAGTTATGTGTAAAGTCGTATTTTTCCCAAATCTATGTCCCCAAATTTCATCATCCTATGTTACATATGAGTGTTGTGAGGAGGTAGGTCATTACCTCGTGAGTTTTCTAAGATAATACGGTTTAAAAAGTTCAAGCATGTCGAAATAAAATATAAGAGTATTTTAATATAAAAGTGGAATAAAACTTGCTATGGTTATTGTTTTGATGTCAAACTTATTCTATTGTCTTCGTTAATATTTAATGGTCATGACATAAGAGTTTGGTATTATTGTGTTTAAGAAAATAGAATTTTTTAAGGAAAAACCGAATCGGAAGTCGGATTAACTCCGCTTCCGTAGGGTTTTAGTTTTGAATATTTTTAGAATAGAGAAAAGAAGAAGAATTAGGGACTTATAGGTTATTAGACTATAAGAGAGAATGAGGAAGTGGTAGGAGTTGCCGGTGCGTCGTTTCGTCGTCGGAATCTCCTCGGATTGTTGTCGGCAGTTTGTCGACGCTTCGCCCTTTGCTGACTCCACTCACACACAAAAAGTCTTGGGATTTTTCTTGAGAGTTTGGGCAGAGATTTGTGAGTGAAGGGGGGGGGAGGGGTGATTTGATTGGTGGTATTTATAGGAAAATCTAGGGTTTATGGTAGTCAAAGGGTGTGATAAAAATTGTATTTAAATTTGCATTAAAAAGGATTAAAAGGGGGTATTTTAATTCTCTGGTTAATTGCAGAGAATTTAAACAGTGCAAGGAGAGTGGGGTATGCCAAAGGTTGCAGGGAGTTGAAGAAAAATTGGAATCGGGCTGAGTTGACCCGGTGGCGCTGGCCGAGTCAGTCGAGTCGCCGACCCGAGTTGGGCGAGTCGGGGCGCGTCTCTTCGCCACGTGTCCCTGACGATTGGTCTAGCCTCGTGGTCATGTTTGTTTATTCTGTAATTTACCCTATTACGTGTAGTGCACGTGTAAACTCTTGGGCTTCTAAAAAATTAAAAGAATTTAATTAAAAAAATATGTGGTTGATGGGATTTGAACTTTGGTGCTTTGGTTCAGCAGTGTAAGGTTTTACCAATGAGCTACAAGCTCCTTCTTGCTATTCAAAAGCAAAACAAACTTTTAACTTGTGCTCAGGCTCAAGTACCCCTTTCTGTATTTTTGAAAAAAATTGTACAGAAAGTTTATGGTTGTTACAGAATGTCGTAGGTAAACTTTGTGGTATTTAACTATAAAAGTGTAATACAAGTTGCTTAGCATAGTATTTTTAATTGAAACTTGTTCTCAATGTTGGTTTATGGTTGCTAAATAATATATAAAGAAATGGTTGATTTGTTATTAAGAAAGTTGGGTTTTTAACAAATTTAGAATCGGATGTCGGATTAACTCTACTTCCGACGAGTTTTGGAAAGAGAACTTTTTAGAATAGAAAGAGAAGAGAGGAGAGGGGACTTACTGGATTAAAGTAGAGAGAGGAGGTATGAGAACAAGATGGAAGTTTCGTGGAGTCGCGATGTAGCCGGAATCTTCTCGAATCGTCGATGGAAGGTGACCTTAGGCTAACTCCACTTGTATACTTCTTGGACTTGGAAAAATTTGAGAGTTTTGACAATGGATTTCAGAATGGAGAGGGCTAGGTATGAGGTAGTATTTATAGGATAGAATTAGGGTTTAGGAAATTAAAAATGAGAATTGAAATGCATTAAAATATTGGTTTAATGGTGATTATTCTCTGTTTAATTGCAGGAAAAACAAACAGAAGAGGAGTAGTAGGGGGAGACCAAGGGGTTAGGGTTCAAAAGATGGGGGCATCACCGACGGTTTGGCCCGGTGGCACTGGCCCAAAGAGCTTCTTCGCTGGTCTATGTAGGGGGATGCGGTCAGGATTCTTGCTACGTGTCAGGGTCGTTTCATATATCTCAGTGCACTTGTTTATTTAATCCGACTTTTCATTTTTACGTGTATTGCACGTGTAAACTTTTGGGCTTCTAAAAAGTTTAAAAGAAAAATCATTAAAAATAATATGTGGCTGGGGGGATTTGAACACAGGGGCTACGTCATAGCAGTGCAAGGCTTTACCAATGAGCTAAAAGTGCTTTCTTACTGTTCTATAACAATTTAAATTTATAACTTGTACTCAGACTTGCAAATACTCTATTCTGTATATTAATTTTAAAAATTTCTGTACATAAAAAACAGATTCGTTACATTCTACCCTCCTTATAAAAATTTCGTCCTCGAAATTTACAATTATTTAAGGGCTAATTTACAAACAAGTGAGGGTATCTTGCACGTATGCCGTCTTCTCTTTCCCACGTTGATTCTCCTGGTGAGTCTTTTCTCCACATCACCCGGACCAAGTTTACTTTCTTATTCCTAAGTGACTTTACCTTTCTGTCCAGGATTTCAACGGGTTGTTGCTCACAAGATAGGTCTGCCTGTACCGTGATCTCGGAGTGATCAAGAATGTGATTGGGGTCACTCACATACCTTCAGAGTTAGGATATGTGGAACACATTGTGCACTCCTTTCAGTGAGGGTGGAAGTGCCAAACGATATGCCACTTCTCCGACTCGTTCGAGTATGTCGAATGGTCCAATAAATCTCGGACCGAGCTTACCCCTTATTCCAAAGTGAATCACTCCACGGTTTGGAGAGATCTTTAAGAACACATAATCTCTCGGCTGGAACTCCAAGTGACGGCGCTTTGCATCAGCCCAGTGCTTCTGTCGGTCTTGGGCTATGCGCATTCGTTCCCTGATTGTGTGAACTACATCCACCGTTACCACTATCATCTCAGGTCCAAGGAGTTCTCTATCTCCGATGTCTTCCCAACTTAATGGTGATTGACACTTCTTTCCATATAGTGCTGCAAACGGTGCCATTCCAATACTCGCTTGGTAGCTGTTGTTGTATGAAAACTCCACAAGATGTAGGTGATCTTCCCACGATCCTCCGAAGTCTAACATACACGCTCTTAGCATATCTTCAAGTATCTGAATCATTCGCTCAGACTGTCCATCTATTTGTGGATGGTAAGCTGTGCTAAAATTCAGACTTGTTCTCAAGCTAGCTTGCAGGCTCTGCCAAAATTGCTATCGGAATCTGGTGTCACGATCGGAGACAATGCAAACTGGTACTCCATGTAATCTCACGATCTCCTGCATGAGTTCATGGGTATCGGAGACAGTACACTTGAAAAGTTATTATAGATATTTTCATCATGTTGCCTTATATAGGCTTACATATTTACATATAGCCCCTTGGGCTTTACAAAATGGCATTTTGCCCATCCCATGGCTCATGTGCCATTTCTTTTTGCACATAAGCCATGGGCTTTACAAAAAATTTGGCTTTATGCCCATTTTGCATACATTCATGCATAAAAAATTACATAAAAATTATTTATTACATGATCTATATTTTGGCATGGAGGAGTCTGGCCGCGGGCTCGATTTGGGCATGGGCCCGCTTGACCTGGGCTTGGGCCCACCTGGCTTGGGGTTGACCTTGACTTTGACTCGGTCAATCGGGGTGCAAATTTTGACCCCAACAGGATCTTTTGCAACTTGGCTTCACTTTCTTGAGCTAGTTTGATTTGATTGACAATAGTAGACTGAACTTGTAAGTTCATCAAGTTTGAAGTATTACCTTGCATAACCACTTCTATCTCCATTCCATGCAAATCTTGCTGTAGCTTCCACTGTGCGATGAGATTCATTGCTAATGGTTGGCGACTAAGTGCATCAAGAACTATATTCACCTTTCCTGGATGATACTGTAGGTTGATGTCAAAGTCCGCCATAAGCTCTAACCATCTTCTCTGCCGCATATTCAATTCCTTCCGAGTAAGCACATATTTCAGTCTTTTGTGGTTTGTGTATATATCTACCCGTTCTCTAAGAAAATAATGGCGCCAAATCTTGATTGCAAAGATAACGGCTGTCAACTCTAGATCATGCGTTAGATAGTTGTGTTCATGAACTTTCAGCCATCTTGATGCATAAGCTATAATTTTACCGTGCTGATGTAGAACACATCCTAATCCCTTACCGGATGCATCGCAATGCACTACGAAATCTCCAGATTGGTCCGGTATTATGAGAATATACGCTGATGTCAATCTTGAGTTGAGTTCTACGAAAACTTGTTCGCATGTTTCTGACCACACGAATTCTTCATCTTTACGTGTGGGCTTGGTCAGGGGTGCTGCAATCTTCGAAAATCCTTCAATGAATCTTCGGCAGTATCCTGCTAAACCCAAGAAACTTCGAATGTTCTTTACTGTTTTTAGTGTCGGCCGTTCGCTTACTGCTGCTACTTTAGCTGGATCTACTGATATTCGTTCGTCTGAAATGATATGCCTGAGAAATCCAACCCGATCTAGCCAAAACTCGCACTTGCTGTACTTGGCATAGAGTTGATGCTGCCGCAAAGTCTCCAGGACAATCAGTAAGTATTCGGCATGTTCTTTCCGACTCTTTGAATACACCAGGATGTCGTCGATGAAGATAACAACAAACCTGTCTAGGTACTCTCGGAAAAATTGATTCATTAGCTTTGTATGTGCTAGGCTTCAGGGTATGGTCTCCACTTTTGAAATAAAAGACCGGATGGTCTAGAATCTCGAACACTACCATCCTTTGACGACAATCGATGGTACATCGAAGTTCGGTATGTCCAGCACCTTGAAGTCAGTATAAAATTCTCTATTGCAGACGACCACTGGACAGAGATCATATCCCATCGTTGCTTTTAGAACGCCGTTCCCTGAACTGACATTCCAGCTGGATACGAGTGGTTTAACTGGAATCGCATGTGTTCGAACGAACCGTTGTGACATAAAGCAATGTGATGCTCCAGTATCGAAGAGTGCTAGTGCAGGAAGTGAGGCTACTAAGATCGTACCTAAGTTATATAGGATATGTTTTAGGTATAGGGAAAGATATATGGATGTAAACAAGTTTTGAATAGATATGGAAAGTTACCAGTGATGACTTGGCCAGTGGCTTCAGCTTCTTCCACAGTCATTGTGAAAGCCTGACGCCTTGATACATTCCTCCTTGCTGGAGGAACATTCCTCTGTCCGTTCCTCTGTCCTTGAGGTAGGTTCCTTTGTGCTTGATAGAACTGGAATGGAGGAGGTGCATTAGATCTATGTGGAGGTGGAGCTGGGAGAGCAAGATGTGGTGCAGGTGCCTAGATAGCTGGCCGCTGCGGATAGGTGATCGCTGGTCTGGGTGCAGCGTTCTGATGAGTCTGCGAGGACAAGACCCAATATCGTGTGTGGATGAGCTAAAGACTAAGAAAAGGCGATTAGAACGCATGCAATCCTTCGCCAGGTGTCCATTCCTTTTGCAATAGTAGCAAAAATCTGGATTGGGCCGGTTATTTGGTACTCCCGGTCTCCTGGGTACAAACGGTGGCCATGAAGAGGCTCCTCCTGCTATCTGAGTAGCAGAGCGTTTTACACTGGCAGATTGAGGTCTACCCTTCTTCTTCACTACTGCCTCATATCGACGGGCAGCTTTCAGAGCTAAGTCATGGGTTGGGAAATCCCCTGTAGCTAAAGCAGCTTATATCTCCAGGTCCAACACTTGCTGAAATCGTATGGCCCTGATCTCAGCAGCCGGTATAAGGTGTGCTGTGAACCTGTTATGGTATTGTGTTAGCTGTGTGATATTAGAAAAATCGAATATTTTAAGACATATCTTACCTGCTCAATATGGTGAACTCAGTATCATACTCATCTATAGATTTGCTCTACACATAGCTTTGTTGCAGGTGGATGAATTGCTGTTCCATGTCAAATCGGGTAGTCTCGGGAAAATATTTCGCATCGAACATGTCACGAAATTTCTTCCATTCGATCGGTTGGGCAAGACGGTTTTCTTCCGCCTTCCACCATACCCTGGCATTTTCGGTGAGTTGTAGCTTTGCAACCCTAACCCAAGCAATCTCTAGCACTTGTGCTGCTGCCAGATCTTCCTCAATCGACTGAGCCCATTCTTCAGCATCCAAGGGGATCTCTTTCCCAGAAAAGTTCTTAGGGTGTAGTGCCCGGAATTGTTTGACTCCAGGTGCCTCAGCTTCTGGGTGGTTCATTAGGATAGCAGTCTGCTGCTGCTGTCCTTCCAAGAGGCTTTTGATTGCTTCAAGAAATACCGTCTGCTAGTTGATCGGAGTTGCTACGGCAGGTGTAAGTTGTAGAGGAGTTGGAGTGTTGATGTTTGTACTCGTGTTGTTCGGGGAATCCATAACCTTGAAAGAAAAATAGGGTTAGGATAGATTCAAAGGATATGTAAAGAATGTTTAGTTGCTGATTCTTATAATTCTTGTGTTATATTGCTTAAGACTTCATGCAGAACTGACCTGTATGGTAGGGTTCCATACAGAACTGACCTGCATGGGCCGCTAACCAAAACCTGTCATGCCCCGCTTCCCGGCATACGGGTAAGGAGACGTGACAGGCACGCAACGTATTTACTCAGAAGTAAACACGCTAAGCGTAAATAAGTAATATAGTATAAATATACACAAGAAAGATATGAGATGTAAATGAACAACAACTTTTTATTTATTAAACATTCTTTACAATACAACTGAAAAGTAAATACAATATGGAAAGCAATGCCTAAACAATGGCATGAACTGAAAGTAAAAGTATATACAAGTGAACTAAAGCTCTGGGTCTTCTGCGAATTGCTCCAAGTCGTCTGAGCTGGGCTCAATCTCCAGAGAGTCGGATCCTCCTGACTACATTCCAAAGAAAAAAGAGAGAAGGAATGTCGTCAGCGAACAATTGCTCGGTAAGTCCCAAAAGATAGAGAAGAATAGACAGAGTATAGAACAGTTTAATTACATGTGGTTATATTTGTTATATTAACGTAGTTGTTTGTAACTTGGTACAGAATGTGCCAATGTATACGAGAGGATTCCAACTTACCCCGTGGACTAAGGTATAAGGAGTACAAGGCCCTGTCAAAACCCATGGGAAAACGACAATGGATATTTAGGTTAGGTGTATTAAAGTGACCGTCTCGTGCCACTTTTAACATATTCCATACCAGTCTACCCCTTTAAAACCCCGTAATGTATTTTGTATTGATTGTATTGTTTTGTTTTATAGATGTAAGACTTGCCGAAACCATAATATCGATTGTTCATGTAAACGGATAAGGATATAAACGGATAGTCATATAGATAAGTCAATGTATATCCATGGTTCGATCAAATCAAGTCATGTTGATATTGTTCGGTATTCTGGTATTCATGTTCAAGTTCCAGTATATATGGATTCATGTTGTATTGGAGTTATATTTGAATTGTATTCATGTATAGATTGTATTCAGCTTAGACTGAGACTCTAACGGAGTCAGACACTTAAACAGAATTGAATTCCTGAATTAGGTTTTGGAGTTATCGATAACTGCTGCACATGGACGGCAGGATTTGTATCTTTTTTCAAGACAATTACCGTATTGATAACCCCGTTTTAGTTGTATACCTTAAATAGGTAAGCACCCACTTTCTCCGGCTCCCTGAGGCTCAAGAGAATTGGTCCCGTTTAAACCTATATTTACTAGGGTCCTTATTGTAAATTAATATAACTTGAGGGGGTTTTACGAAAAATAGTTTTGGTATGTTTTCAAAATAAACCTCAAGTATTTATTTATCGTATTTAGGGTTTTCATGGATGTAATTTTTAAATGTGAGGTACTCTAGTGAATATAAACCTAGAATGAATAATACATGGTATTTTAATGTAAATTGGAATTGTATGGATTTTGATGGTATTTTCATGAAACTTGTGATTCTTATCTTTTGGTTTATAAAACATGGAATTTATTATATATATTAAATAGATGTTTTGATAATATTTATATATATATTTATTACACATAGAATTTATTTATTAAATAGAAAATCACGTCTTCTTAAAAATTGTATTAAAAATTCCATCGAGATCGAATGCTCCGTGAGGAGGTCTGCATTTTGCTCTACTAGTCGCGATGATGTGCGATAAGCCGCACCATCCCGATCGGGTTCCTCAAAAGTGGGTTGTAGAGACATAATTGTAAGGAATTTGATTAAAACAATTTAAAGAAATACGGTTTAAATAGTTTAGAGTATTTTAGTGTAAAATTGTATTAGCCACAAAAATATGGTTTTCAAGCAACCGTGCTATGTCAAGATGAGTGTTGTGAGATGTAGGTCATTACCTCATGAGGTTTTACTAAAGGTAATATAAGCAAATGTGATAAAAGAATGTCGTATGTAAACTTTGTGGTATTTAACTGTAAAAGTGTAATATAAGTAGCATAGCATAGTATTTTGAATTGAAACTTGTTCTCAATGTTGGTTTATGGTTGCTAAACAATATATAAAGAAATGGTTGATTTGTTATTAAGAAAAGTTGGGTTTTTTAACAAATTTAGAATCGGATGTCGGATTAACTCCACTTCCGACGAGTTTTGAAAAGAGATCTTTTTAGAATGAAAATAGATCTTTTTAGAATAGAAAGAGAGAAGAGGAGAGGGGACTCACTGGATTAAAGTAGAGAGGGGAGGTATGGGAACAAGATGGAAGTTTCGTGGAGTCGCGGTATCGCCGGAATCTTCCCGAATCGTCGCCGGAAGGTGACCTTGGGCTTATGTCACGCCCCACTTCCCAGAGTACGCTAAGATAGGCACGTGACATAACCAACCATGCTACATGTGGATAGGAAAAATCCTTCCACAGTCACATTACGGCTGTAGAGATATCAAGAACAGGAAAGTAAACTAAACTATCTAGTACATGTCCAAAAGCCAGAATAAATGAGTCAAGAAATAATATAATATGCGGAAGCAAAAGATCCAATAAACTAGACACATGGAAAGTAAATCTGGATATCAACAGGATCCTCACTGCTCGGTCTAAAAGCGGTAGTACTCCTGATCAGTCTGCAACAAAGGTAGAGTATCTGGGCCATGCAAAACCCAGACGTCAGTATGTCATAATATCAAGCAATAAAATAAACAGGAGTAGCAAGACATATAGGTATGTGTATGAACAGTAAAACATGTATAACAGTAATATAAAAGTGACAGTGAAGGGTAAGGCACAGGTGATGTGCAGTGAGTATTCTAAACTGGTCTACTGGGTTAACTACTCTTAAGTCTCTGAAATCAATTTGATGAATCATCGATGTAACTCAATAGTATCCCGTGCGTGCCCGGGATCACGGTCTAAGACTCTCGGGCTGAATCCGAGACGTGCCGCAAGGCAGTAAAGGGTGGATAGTATCCCGTGCGTGCCCGGGATCACGGTCTAAGACTCTCGGGCTGATCCGAGACGTGCCGCAAGGCAGTAAAGGGTAGTAGGTAATGATGAGTGATGTCAGCAGTATCACCCCGGGGCTGGCCTAGCCCGTAAGACTGATCAGTAAAGGTATCGAACTGTCGAGTTACAAGTCAGGTTTCATCATTGATTTCCCCATACCCCCAAGTTATAAGTTCAAGTCAGGTATTAAATAATCTGGAGCTAATGCCAACACAGGATCAGGCAGGTATAGGTTTGTCTGGATAGACAACAGGAAATGTCCGTAGGGACAACATGTCAGGTTTGTTGGCATTAGTAACAAGATCAGATAACAGGTAAAGCCATGGTACATCAGGTCAAGTCAGGTAGTGTGTATAAATCCAATCATGTCAGGAAGTGCACGTTATCAAGTCGTGTCAAGTAATAGTAGTGTATCAAGTCATGTCAGGGGTGCACAAATGTCACGTGGGTGCTCATAATCAAACTATACTAAGCATGGGTACACAAAAATAAGTATGGGGTACCAATGTAACAATAAAATGGAACTTTGTGATGTGGTATGCAAATAGGTATCGATTCAAACATATGGATGCATAATTATCGATTAGGGTTACGTTTATAATTCTAATATTAAATAGGATGCAGTTTATTAATCATGGGGTATTACAACAACAGTAATAGGTTATAATGAGATCGGTAAATGCAGCTATATGTGCTCTATTCGATGTAGATGCGAATTGATATCATATCACCTTTAAACGATAAACTATTTAATGCACGACGTTCAATTAAACAATGGAATGGTTATATTCAATTTGATGCGGTATACTATCTATGATATGTAACAAGATAAGTTGCATATGCTAGATATGAAATGATAATAACGGATGCATACGGTCATTGTAAAACAAGTACTTTGGATGCACGGTTTGAAATCCAATTATTATATTTACTAAAGTAGATGTATAAAATATAATGTAGCATGTAGCAAGATAAACTTGCCTCGATCGTATCACGATACGGGATGTGCACGCAGCGTCCAATGTTGGCAAATGTTGCAACATCCACACGCGCACATGGGACAGGTCCAGGCACAGCAAGAAGGTAACCATGCAAGTAGGGGACATCCACAGGGTCGCTCGGATTGTCGGCAGCGGCACGGCTCCGGCGATCGTCGGGAAAACAAGAATCCAAGAAGTAAAGAGAAGAAAAGAAGAAGAAAGGAAGTGGTCTGGGGTCTGGAGTGGTGGTGTTCAGGATTCAGAGAGGAAGAAGAGGGGGTGACATCGACGATGGGCCGTCGACGGCGAGGGTGCAGACGGGGTTTTTCCGGCGAGGCAGTGGGGGTTCTTTGCCGAGAATGGGTGTTTAAGGTTGAAGGCTGTGGGTTGGTGAGGATGAAGATGGAGATGATGATAAGAGGTCGAGGGAGTGGTGCTGACGATGAGGCCTCCAGTGGTGGGGTGCCGGCGATGGGTAGTGGGCTGCAGTGAGGTGCAAGTTGCAGGGTTATAGAAGAGCTCGGGGATGGGTCTGGTCAGGGTTTGGAGAGGGGAGGAAGAGAGGGAGTTGAGGCGATGGTAAGGGTGATGACAGGGTGGTGACGACGTCGAGTCGCCGGCGGTGGAGGAGATGGGTTGTAGTGGGTACATGGATTTCTTGGGGTCGGTTTGCAGGGGAGAGGCGTCGGGAAAAAGGGAGGAGATAAGGAGGTCGAGAAGGGGAGATGGTGACGAGATGATGGAGGCGAGGGGTCGGCGGTGATGGCGACGGCGAGGCTGTCGCGCCCGTGGGTTCTCGCGATGAAGGCGGAAACGAGAACGGGGAGGAAGAAGGAGAGAGAGAGAGAGGTATCCCAATAGGGTTTTTATAAAAAATTAATATATATAAAACTTTATATTATATATATATAAAAAGAAAGAGAGAGAGGATTGTGAGAGAGAGAGAGAGAGAGAAAGAGAGAGAGAGAGACAGAGAAAGAGGGCTGAGAGAGAGAGAATGCGAGAGATCGAGATGAGAGAGATAGAGGGAAGAGAGAGATCGAGAGGTGAGAGAGAGGAAGAGGTGAATAGGAAGGAGAGATGAAATTGTTTTTATTTGAGGAGAGAGGAAGAGATAGCGGTGAGGGAGAGAGAGAGAGGAAGAGAGAGAAAGGGAAAAGGAAAGAGGAGAGAGGAAAGTAGTGGAGCCCGTAGTACAGAGAGAGAGACTGGGTTTGTTAAAGAAAGATTTTTAAAGAAAATTTTAAAAGATTTTTAGTTGTTTGGTAAAACCTCTGAGCAGAAAAAATATTTTCGACGAATATTAAAATTTTAAATAAATGAATTTTGGCGAGATACAAAAGTATTCCAAAACACGCCCGAGTCGGGTCTAAAAATTTAGTTTTAAAATACGAAAAATATATGCGACTTCCAAATTTCAAAATGAAAGATTAGGTAACAAAAATGCATACCTTCAAGAATGGACGCACGTACGTGCGCGTAGCTATCCAAACACGTCCGTTTCACTGAACGAGACGAGAACACGATGCGCGGACGCTACCACGGGGTTAGGGGTATTATGCAGGCTATGAAATGCAATTTTAATTTATTTTACGTGATCTAAAATGTTATATGTAAAATACGCGATGCTAGGTGAAATGTTAATATGCAGTATACATGAGATGCACGTATCTAATTAACAGGCCAGGGTAGTTTAGGAATATGAATCAACCAGTTCAAGCAAGCGGGTCGGGTCGAATGCAATGTAAAATGTAAAAATACCATTCGCACCCAAACACGATAAATCAATAAAATACCAATAAGAAAATACTAGAACTGGAATAGGTATAAATGAACTAGGTTGTTACATTATACCCAACTACAAAAAGAATTTCGTCCTCGAAATTCCAAGGACAAGAAAGGATAGACAATCAACACACTACAAGAATATATGTGGAAACTTCTACCGGATTCCATCTTCTCATTCCCAAGTTGACTCTCCATGTGAGCGATTTCCCCAAGAAACAAGTATAAGAGGGATAACTTTGTCCTTAAGAACCTTTCTCTTCGATCCACAGTCGATATCGGTCGCTCCCCAAAAGTCAAATCTTTTCGGATAGTCAGCTCCGAATGATCCAACACATGTGTTTCATCTCGAAAATACTTACGGAGCTGAGATACGTGAAACACGTCATGAACATTCGCCAAGGATTGCGGTAACGCCAATCGGTACGCTACTTCTCCAACACGCTCCAAAATCTCGAAAAGTCCAACGAATCAAGGATTAAACTTTCCTCGACTTCCGAAACGAATCACCCCTCTAGTCGGTGATATCTTCATGAATACCAAATCACCAACAGCGAACTTTAAAGGTCTTCTCGATGTTTCTGCCTAACTCTTTTGTCAGTCTTGTGCTGCTTTCATATGATTCCGGATAGTGTTAACCTTCTCAACTGTTTGCATGATCAAATTCGGTCCCAACAATTTTCGTTCTCCAACATTGTCCCAACCAACAGGTGAACGACACTTGCGACTATACAATGCTTCGAATGGAGCCATCTGAATAGTCGCCTGGAAACTGTTGTTGTAAGAAAACTCCACCAAGTGTAGATGATCCTCCCATGAACCCTTGAAGTCCAACATGCAAGCTCTCAACATATCTTCAAGAGTTTGGATTGTTCTCTCCGACTGGCCATCTGTCTGAGGATGATAAGCTGTGCTAAAGTTCAATCGAGTCCCCAAACTTTCCTGTAAGCTCCTCCAAAAGTATGATAAGAAACGAGTGTCACGGTCAGATACGATGCTCACCGGTACTCCATGCAATCTTACAATCTCCTGCATGTACCGTTCTGCCAAGGTTTCTGTTGATCGACCAACTCGAAAAGGGATGAAATGAGCTGCCTTGGTCAGTCGATCAACAATCACCTAAACTGCATTGTTGCCCTTTGGACTCCGCGGTAAAGCCGTCACGAAATCCATGGAATGATCTGCATGCAATCTTATAATCTCCTGCATGTACCGTTCTGCCAAGATTTCTGTTGATTGACCAACTCGAAAAGGGATGAAATGAGCTGCCTTGGTACTCCATGCAATCTTACAATCTCCTGCATGTACCGTTCTGCCAAGGTTTCTGTTGATTGACCAACTCGAAAAGGGATGAAATGAGCTGCCTTGGTACTCCTGCATGTACTCTTGCCAAGGTACTCCTGCATGTATCGGTACTCCATGCAATCTTACAATCTCCTGCATGTACCATTCTGCCAAGGTTTCTGTTGATTGACCAACTCGAAAAGGGATGAAATGAGCTGCCTTGGTCAGTCGATCAACAATCACCTAAACTGCATTGTTGCCCTTTGGACTCCGCGGTAAAGCCGTCATGAAATCCATGGTTATTTGTTCCCACTTCCACCGAGGAATCGGAAGTAGTTGCAACAAACCAGCAACTCTTTGATGTTCAGCCTTGACTTGCTGACACACCAAGCACTTTGCCACAAAGCAGGCAATCTCCCGTTTCATGCCTTCCCACCAGAAATATTGTCGTATATCTCGGTACATCTTCGTGCCTCCTGGATGTATGGAATATGCTGAACTGTGCGCCTCCTTCATAAGCTCTTCGCGAATATCTCTCTTTGGCACACACAAACGGTTACCAAATCTCAACGAACCATCTTCATGGATCAATAAGTCTGTTCGAAGTCCAGCTTCAACCTGTTCTTGAAACTTCCGCAATTTTGGGTCCTGCAATTGTGCTGCTGTAATATTCTCGATCAACGGCGACTATACTTGCAGCTGCATCAACTGTCCCGAAGAATGCGGTAGCACAACCTCCAAATCAAATCTTCGAAAGTCTTCTATAAGTTCCTTCTGTGTAGTCAATATCTGAATTGCTGGAAACCGACTAAGCGCATCCGGCACAACATTAACTTTCCCCAGATGGTACTTAAGATCAAGATCGTAATCAGCCATCAGCTCCAACCATCTGCGCTGCCTCATATTAAGCTCCTTCTGCGTGAACACATACTTCAAGCTTTTATGATTGGTGAAAACCTCGACCATTTCGCCCAATAGGTAGTGTCTCCAAATCTTCAAAGCGAAAATCACAGCTGCTAGCTTCAAGTCATGAGTTGGGTAATTCTTCTCATGGGTTTTCAACTGTCTCGATGCGTATGCTATAACCTTCCCATGCTGCATCAAAACACATCCCAATCCTTTCCCAGATGCATCGCTGTGAATCACCAATCCTCCGGAACTGTCTGGCACGGTCAGAATAGGAGCAGTTATCCATCTCTGCTTCAACACCTCAAAAGCTAACGCACATTTATCCGTCCACACAAAGGGTACTTCTTTGCGCGTAAGCTTGGTCAAAGGCTCCGCCAGACGAGCAAAGTTCTCCATGAACCTTCTGTAATACCCGGCAAGTCCAAGAAAGCTTCTGATCTCTGCAACGTTCTTCGGAATCGGCCAATCTCGAACTGCTGTAATCTTTTCGGGATCAACGGCGATTCCATCTCCAGACACGACATGTCCCAAAAACTTCACTTCTTCAAGCCAAAACTCGCACTTGCTCATCTTTGCATATAATTTTTCTTGTTTCAACGTCTGCAGTGCGATCCTCAAGTGTTCTGTATGCTCTTCAATACTCCTCGAGTAAACCAGAATATCATCAATGAACACCACAATAAACTGGTCCAAGAATGGTGAAAAGATTCGGTTCATCAAGTCCATAAATATCACCGGTGCATTCGTTACTCCGAAGGGCATCACTAAATACTCGTAATGTCCATACCGAGTTCGGAACGCCGTCTTGCAAATATCTTCTGTTTTAACTCGGACCTGATGATATCCGGATCGCAAATCCAGTTTCGAGAATACCCTCGCGCCACTAAGCTGCTCAAATAATTTGCCAATGCAAGGGATCGGGTACTTGTTCTTAATAGTCACCCGGTTTAATTCTCGATAATCGACGCACATCCTCCTTGTGACATCTTTCTTCTTTACTAGAAGAACTGGAGCTCCCCAAGGCGAAATGTTGCTGCGAATTCAACCCTTCTCTAGCAATTCGATAACCTGCTTCTTGACTTCTTCCAACTCCACTGGTGTCGTTGGATAGTACGCTTTAGAGACTGGCGCTGTACCAGGAACAAGATCAATCGCGAACTCCACGTCTCGCTTCGGCGGTAAACCTGATATGTCCTCGAACACGTCCATGAAATCTCGAACAACAGCTGGCGTTTCCTCCTTAACAACTTCCATCGATGAAAGAACACTGTTTGTCGGCCTAGCCCTAAACTCGACTGGCCCGACAGAACTGCTTCCTCCAGCCAAAAACGAACTCCGGATGTCCGGGAATCTGGAAAATCACTTTCTTTGTCCTACAATCAATGTGAACGTGGAAAGTGCCAAGAAAATCCATTCCCAAGACAACTTCAACCAAAGGGGTGCACCGGAATTGAATAATTCTAATGCGGGAAAGACATGAACAAGTAGGATACTTGAAATGATTTCACTTGAAGCCAAACACTGAAGAAGATAAGCACGGTAAACAGGATTCAAGCTTGCGATAAAACATGAACTGGAAAGCAAGAGAAGTAAGGCAATATAACAACCATGGAACAAAGAAGTGAATCAAGACCAGGACTCCAAGTTACTTAAATAGAGTACCGCATTGTAACCATGCTACAGTTCATAGTTACAATCACATAACTCCACTCAAGTCGCCCAAATCCTAGTATCAGAATCAAGGAACATGGAGAAACAATAGGGAACCAAAAAGGTTTCAAGCCGAGATGCAAAGTTGTTTGCATATCGTCAAGACAAGGATCGAGAGAAAGATATGATTCAAGAATCACGATAACAAGGTGGCAGGACATGTTCCTAATCACGGATTTTACGATTCGTGTATTGGGTCCAATACCCAACTACAAAAGAATCAAACCCGATTAACCTGTATCCTATGGCTCTGATACCAAACAAACTATGTCACGCCCCGCTTTCCAGAGTACGCTAAGATAGGCATGTGACTTAGCCAACCATGCTACCTGTAGATAAGAAAAATCCTTCCACAGTCACATTACGGCTGTAGAGATATCAAGAACAGGAAAGTAAACTAAACTATCTAGTACATGTCCATAAGCCAGAATAAACGAGTCAAGAAATAATATAATATGCGGAAGCAAAAGATCCAATAAACTAGACATCTGGAAAGTAAATCTGGATACCAACAGGATCCTCACTGCTCGGTCTAAAAGCGGCATTACTCCTGATCAGTCTGCAACAAAGGTAGAGGATCTGGGCCATGCAAAACCCAGATGTCAGTGCGTCATAATATCAAGCAATAAAATAAACAGGAGTAGCAAGACATACAGGTATGTGTATGAACAGTAAAACAGGTATAACAATAATATAAAAGTGACAGTGAAGGGTAAGGCACAGGTGATGTGCAGTGAGTATTCTAAACTGGTCTACTGGGTTAACTACTCTCAAGTCTCTGAAATCAATTTGATGAATCGTCGATGTAACTCAATAGTATCCCGTGTGTGCCCGGGATCACGGTCTAAGACTCTCGGGCTGAATCCGAGACGTGCCGCAAGGCAGTAAAGGGTGGATAGTATCCCGTGCGTGCCCCGGATCACGGTCTAAGACTCTCGGGCTGAATCCGAGACGTGCCGCAAGGCAGTAAAAGGTAGTAGGTAATGACGAGTGATGTTAGCAGCATCACCCCGGGGCTGGCCTAGCCCGTAAGACTGATCAGTAAAGGTATCGAACTGTCGAGTTACAAGTCAGGTTTCATCATTGATTTCCCCATACCCCCAAGTTATAAGTTCAAGTCAGGTATTAAATAATCTAGAGCTAATGCCAACACAGGATCAGGCAGGTACAGGTTTGTCTGGATAGACAACAGGAAATGTCCGTAGGGACAACAGGTCAGGTTTGTTAGCATTAGTAACAAGATCAGGTAACAGGTAAAGCCATGGTACATCAGGTCAAGTCAGGCAGTGTGTATAAATCCAATCATGTAAAGAAGTGCACGTTATCAAGTCATGTCAAGTAATAGTAGTGTATCAAGTCATGTCAGGGGTGCACAAATGTCACGTGGGTGCTCATAATCAAACTATACTAAGCATGGGTACACAAAAATAAGTATGGGGTACCAATGTAACAATAAAATAGAACTTTGTGATGTGGTATGCAAATAGGTATCGATTCAAACATATGGATGCACAATTATCGATAAGGGTTACATTTATAATTCTAATATTAAATAGGATGCAGTTTATTAATTATGGGGTATTACAACAACAGTAATAGGTTATAATGAGATCGGTAAATGCAGCTATATGTGCTCTATTCGATGTAGATGCGAATTGATATCATATCACCTTTAAACGATAAACTATTTAATGCACGACGTTCAATTAAACAATGGAATGGTTATATTCAATCGGATCACGATACGGGATGTGCACGTCGACGATAGGCCGTCGACGGCGAGGATGCAGGCGGGTTTTTTCCGGCGAGGCAGTGGGGGTTCTTTGCCGAGAATGGGTATTTAAGGTTGAAGGCTGTGGGTTGGTGAGGATGAAGATGGAGATGATGATAAGAGGTCGAGGGAGTGGTGCTAACGATGAGGCCTCCGGTGGTGGGGTGCCGGCGATGGGTAGTGGACTGCAGTGAGGTGCAAGTTGCAGGGTTGTAGAAGAGCTCGGGGATGGGTCTGGTCAGGGTTTGGAAAGGGGAGGAAGAGAGGGAGTTGAGGAGATGGTAAGGGTGATGACAGGGTGGTGACGATGTCGAGTCGCCGGCGGTGGAGGAGATGGGTCGTAGTGTGTACATGGGTTTCTTGGGGTCGGTTTGCAGGGGATAGGCGTCGGGAAAAAGGGAGGAGATAAGGAGGTCGAGAAGGGGAGATGGTGACGAGATGATGGAGGCGAGGGGTCGGCGGTGATGGCGACGGCGAGGCTGTCGCGGGCGTGGGTTCTCGCGATGAAGGCGGAAACGAGAACGGGGAGGAAGAAGGAGAGAGAGAGAGAGGGGTATACCAATAGGGTTTTTATAAAAAATTAATATATATAAAACTTTATATTATATATATATAAAGAAAGAGAGAGAGGATTGTGAGAGAGAGGGAGAGACAGAGAGAGAGACAGAGAGAGAGGGCTGAGAGAGAGAGAGAGAATGCGAGAGATCGAGATGAGAGAGATAGAGGGAAGAGAGAGATCGAGAGGTGAGAGAGAGGAAGAGGTGAATAGGAAGGAGAGATGAAATTGTTTTTAATTGAGGAGAGAGGAAGAGATAGCGGTGAGGGAGAGAGAGAGGAAGAGAGAGAAAGGGAAAAGGAAAGAGGAGAGAGGAAAGCAGAGTGGAGCCCGGCGTACAGAGAGAGAGACTGGGTTTCTTAAAGAAAGATTTTTAAAGAAAATTTTAAAAGATTTTCAGTTGTTTGGTAAAACCTCTGAGTAGAAAAAATATATTCAACGAATATTAAAATTTTAAATAAATGAATTTCGGCGAGATACAAAAGTATTCCAAAACGCGCCCGAGTCGGGCATAAAAATTTAATTTTAAAATACGAAAAATATATGCGACTTCCAAATTTCAAAATGAAAGATTAGGTAACAAAAATGCATACCCCCAAGAACGGACGCACGTACGTGCGCGTAACTATCCAAACACGTCCATTTCACTGAACGGGACGAGAACACGATGCGCGGACGCTAGCACGGGGTTAGGGGTATCATGCAGGCTATGAAATGCAATTTTAATTTATTTTACGTGATCTAAAATGTTATATGTAAAATACGCGATGCTAGGTGAAATGTTAATATGTAGTATACATGAGATGCACGTGTCTAATTAACAGGCCATGGTAGTTTAGGAATATGAATAAACCAGTTCAAGCAAGCGGGTCGGATCGAATGCAATGTAAAATGTCAAAATACCATTCGCACCCAAACACGATAAATCAATAAAATACCAATAAGAAAATATTAGAACTGGAATAGGTATAAATGAACTAGGTTGTTACAGCTAACTCTACTTCTATACTTCTTGGACTTGGAAAAATTTGAGAGTTTTGACAATGGATTTCAGAATGGAGATGGCTAGGTATGGGGTGGTATTTATAGGATAGAATTACAGTTTAGGGAATTAAAATGCATTAAAACATTGGTTTAATGGTGATTTTTAATTCTATAATTAATTGCAGGAAAAACAAACAGAAGAGGAGTAGTGGGGGGAGGCCAAGGGGTTAGGTTCAAAAGATGGGGGCATCACTGACGGTTTGGCCCGGCGGTACAGGCCCAAAGAGCTTCTTTGCTGGTCTATATAGGGGGATGGGGTCTGGATTCTTACCACGTGTCAGGGCCGTTTCATATATCTCAGTGCACATGTTTATTTAATCCGACTTTTTATTTTTACGTGTATTGCATGTGTAAACTTTTGGGCTTCTAAAAAGTTTAAAAGAAAAATCATTAAAAATAATATGTGGCTGGGAGGATTTGAACACAGGAGCTACGTCACAGCAGTGCAAGGCTTTCCCACTGAGCTACAAGTGCTTTCTTGCTGTTCTAAAACAATTTAAATTTATAACTTTTGCTCAGGCTTGCAATTACTCTATTCTGTACATTAATTTTAAAAATTTCTGTATATAGAAAACAGAGTCGTTACAGTAAAGAAATGTTTAATCAATAAAAATTTGCTGTTTATTTATATCTCTTGACATTTATTGTATACATTTTATTATATTGCTTATTTACGCTTAGTGTGTTTACTTCTAAGTAAATACATAGCGGGCTTTGCCACGTCTACTTTCCGTACACTGGAAAGCGGGGCATGACAGGTTTTTGTTGGTGGCCCATGCAGGTCAGTTCTGCATGAAGTCCTAAGCAATATAACACAAGAATTATAAGAATCAACAACTAAACATTCTTTACATTTCGTATCCTTTAAATCTATCTTAATCCTATTTTTCTTTTAAGGTTATGGATTCTCCAAACAACACAAGTACAAACATCAACACTCAAACTCCTCTACCACTTACACCTACCGTAGCAGCTCTGCTCAACGAGCAGACAGTAATGCTTGAGACAATCAAAGGTCTCTTGTAGGGACATCAGCAGCAGCCTGCTATCCTAATGAACCGCCTAGAAGCTGAGGCACCTGGAGTGAAACAATTTCGGACACTGCACCCGAAGAACTTTTCTAGGAAAAAGAGCCCTTTGGAAGCTAATGAATGGGCTCAGCAGCACAAATGCCAGATATTTCTTGGGTAAGGGTTGTGAAGCTGTAACTCACCAACAACGCCAGGGTATGGTAGAAGGCGGAAGAAAGCCGTCTTGCCCAGCCGATCGAATGGAAGACATTTCGCGACATGTTCGATGCGAAATATTTTCCCGAGATTGCCCGATTTGACATGGAGCAACAATTCATCCACCTACAACAAGGCTCTATGTGGAGCAAATTGGTGGATGAGTATGATACTGAGTTCACCATACTGAGCAGGTAAGACATGTCTCAGATATTCAATTTTCTAATATCACATACTATACAACTAACACAAAACCATAATAGGTTTGCGGCACACCTCATACCGACTACTGAGATCAGAGCACGACGATTTCAGAAAGGGTTAGACCCGGAGATCCAAGCTGCTCTAGCTACAGGGGATTTCCCAACCCATGACTTAGCTCTGAAGGCTACCCGAAAATATGAGGCAGTGGTGAAGAAGAAAGGCAGACCTCAATCTGCCGTTGTGAAGCGTTCTGCCACCCAGATGGCAGGAGGAGCCTCTTCAAGGTCAACGTTTGTACCCAGGAGACCGGGAGTATCTCTTAACCAGCCTGGTCCAGATTTTTGCTTCTATTGCAAAAGAAATGGACACCTGGCGAAGGATTGCAGGCGTGCTAACGGTCTTTGCTTAGTTTGTGGCGCATCCACTCATTCTATTAGGGATTGCCCGCATCGTCTTACCCCAGCCCCTGCACCCTGACCAGCAATCACTTATCCACAGCAACTAGCTATTCAGGTACCTGCTCCTCGACTTGCTCTCCCAGCTCTACCTCTTCGTGGACCTACCGCACCTCCTCCTCGTCAGTTCCATCAAGCACAAAGGAACCTACCTCAAGGACAGAGGAACGGACAGAGCAATGCTTCTTCAGCAAGGAGGAATGTACCGAGGCGTCAGGCTTTCACAATGACTGTGGAAGAAGCTGAAGCCACTGGACAAGTCATCACTGGTAACTTTCCATATCTATTCAATACTTGTTTACATCCATATATCTTTTCCTATATCTAAAACATATCCCACATAACTCAGGTACGATCTTAGTAGCCCCACTTCCTACACCAGCACTCTTCAATACTGGAGTATCACATTGCTTTATGTCACAACAGTTCGTCCGAACTCATGCGATTCAAGTCAAACCACTCGTATCCAGCTGGAATGTCAGTTCAGGGAACAACGTTCTAAAGGCAATGATGGGATACAACCTTTGTCCAGTGGTCGTCTGCAGCAGAGAATTTTATGCTGACTTCAAGGTGCTGGACATACCGAACTTCGATATAGTTTTGGGTATGGATTGGCTCAGAAATTTCTACGCTCCCATCGACTATCTCAAAGGAGGGTAGTGTTCGAGATTCCAGAGCATCCGGTCTTTTATTTGAAAAGCGGAGACCGTACCCTGAAGCCTAGTACCTAAAAAGCTAAACTGAAGAAGGCAGTGATTGCAACGCTTCAGGCAGGAGAAGATAAGCCAGAGGTAGTTCGAGAGTGCGACGATGTATTTCATGAAGACATATCGGGTTTGCCTCCCGATCGAGCTCTTGAATTCAGTATTGATTTAGTACCTGGAGCACAACTGGTGATGAAAGCTCTGTACCGGTTAAGTCCAGAAGGTTTGAAGGAGAACCGTACTCAATTGGATGAATTGCTGAAGAAAGGATGGATTCGTCCCAGCACTTCAAGTTGGGGATCTCCAGTTTTTCTTGTGAAGAAGAAGGAAGGTTCATACAGAATGTGCGTTGATTATAGAGCTCTGAACGAAGTAACAATAGAGAATAAGTATCCACTACCTCGCATCGACGATTTGTTCGATCTGCTAAGTGGGTCTTGTGTTTTTTAAAAGTTGGATCTTCGTTCGGGTATTCCTAAAACGGCATTCAGAACTCGCTATGGACATTACATCTCATGATGCCATTTGGAGTGACCAACGCACCAGCCATATTCATGAACCTAATGGATCAAGTTTTCCGAGAGTGCCTAGACAGGTTTGTTGTCATCTTCATTGATGACATCCTGGTGAATTCAAAGTGTCGGAAAGAACACGCTGAACATTTATGAATTGTCCTGGAGACTTTACGACAACGTCAACTCTATGCCAAGTACAGCAAGTGCGAGTTTTGGCTAGATTAGGTCGGATTTCTCGGGCATATCATTTCAGGTGAAAGAATCTCAGTAGATCTAGCTAAAGTAGCAGCCGTAAAAGAATGGTCGACACCAAAGACAGTGAAGGACGTTCAAAGTTTCTTGGGTTTAGCGGGATACTACCAAAAATTTATTGAAGGATTCGAAGATTGCAGCACTCCTGACTAAACTCACACGTAAAGATGAAGAATTCGTGTGGTCATAAGCATACGAATTTTTTTTCGTAGAACTCAATTCAAGGTTGATATCATCGCCTATTCTCATAATATCGGACCAATCTGGAGGTTTCGTAGTGCATTGCGATGCATCCGGTAAGGGATTAGGATGTGTTCTACATCAGTACGGTAAGGTTGTAGCTTAAGTATCAAGACAGCTGAAAGTTCATGAGCCCAACTATCCAACGTATAATCTGGAGTTGGCAGCCATTATCTTTGCACTCATGATTTGGCACCATTATCTTCTTGGTGAACGGGTGGATATATACATAGACCACAAAAGTCTGAAATATGTGTTTATTCAGAAAGAATTGAATATGTGGCAGAGAAGATGGTTAGAACTTATGGCGGACTTCGACATCAACCTACAATATCATCCAAGGAAGGTGAATGTAGTTCCTGATGCACTTAGTCGTCAACCATTAGCAATGAATCTCACCGCACAGTGGAAGCTAAAACAGGAATTGCACCAGATGGAGATAGAAGTGGTTATGTCAGGTAATACTTTAAAGTTGATGAACTTACAAGTTCAGTCTACTATTGTAAATCAGATCAAAACAGCTCAAGCAAGTGACGCCAAGCTGCAAAAGATCAGAGAACAAGTAGAAAGTGGACTTCGAACAGACTTCATCATCCATGAAGATAGATCCTTTGAGATACGGAAGCAGATTATGTGTATCTGTTCGGGAAGAGTTGATGAAAGAAGCCCACAGCTCTCTATATTCAGTACACCCTAGTGGTACAAAGATGTACAAAGATCTGCGGCAACATTACTGGTGGCATGGAATAAAGCGTGAAGTAGCCTGAAGTGTAGCCAAATGCTTGGTGTGTCAGCAAGTAAAGGCTGAATATCATAGGACTGCTGGTTTACTTTAACCGTTACCTATCCCAGAATAGAAGTGGCAATACATCACCATGGATTTCGTGACTGCTCTTTCTCACAGCACGAAGGGTAACGATACGGTATGGGTTATTTTGGATCGACTCACAAAGTTGGCTCACTTCATCCCATTTCGAGATGGCCAATCTACCGAGATATTAGCAAAGAAGTACATGGAGGTAAGTCTGAATCTAAGTAATATTTCACTCTTCATAATGTACTATTTCTGATACCCATGAACTTATGCAGGAGATCGTGAGATTACATGGAGTACCGGTTTGCATTGTCTCCGATCGTGACACCAGATTTCGATCGCAATTTTGGCAGAGTCTGCAAGCTAGCTTGGGAACGAGTCTGAACTTCAGCACAACTTACCATCCACAAACAGATGGACAGTCTGAGTGAATGATTTAGATCCTAGAAGATATGCTAAGAGCGTGTATGTTAGACTTCGAAGGATCGTGGGAAGATCACCTACATCTTATGGAGTTTTCATACAACAACAGCTACCAAGCGAGTATTGGAATGGCACCATTTGCAGCACTTTATGGAAGGAAGTGTCGTTCACCATTAAGTTGGGATCGGAGATCGAGAACTCCTTGGACGTGAGATGATAGTGGCAACTGTGGATTTAGTTCGCACTATCAGGGAAAGAATGCGCATAGCCCAAGACCAACAGAAACACTGGGCTGATGCAAAGCGCCGACATCTGGAGTTCCAACCGGAAGATCATGTGTTCTTAAAGATCTCTCTAAACCGTGGAGTGATTTGCTTTGGAAAGAGAGGTAAGCTCAGTCCAAGATACATTGGACAGTTCGACATACTTGAACGAGTCGGAGAAGCGTTTTATCGTTTGAGACTTCCACCCTAATTGGAAGGAGTGCACAACGTATTCCACATATCTCAACTCCGAAGATATGTGAGTGACCCCAGTAACATCCTTGATCACTCTGAGCTCACTATACAGACATATCTATCCTATGAGTAACAACCCGTTGAAATCTTGGACAGAAAGGTAAAGCCACTTAGAAACAAGGAAGTAAGCTTGGTTCGATTGATGTGGAGAAAAGATTCACTAGAAGAATCAACATGGGAAAGAGAAGATGATATGCGTGTAAGATACCCTCACTTGTTTGTAAATTAGTCCTTAAATAATTGTATATTTCGAGGACGAAATTTTTATAAGGAGGGTAGAATATAATGACTCTGTTTTAATATACAAAATTTTCTTAAAGTTAATGTACTGAATGGAGTATTTGTAAGCCTGAGCACAAATTAGAAATTTAATTTGTTGTAGAACAGCAAGAAAGCACTTGTAGCTCACTGGTAAAGCCTTACACTGCTGTGACATAGCGTCTGTGTTCAAATCCCCCCAGCCACATATTATTTTAATGATTTTTCTTTTAAACTTTTTGGAAGCCCAAAAGTTTACACGTGCAATATACGTAAAATGAAAAGTCAGATTAAAACAAACATGTGCACAGGGTTATATGAATAGGCAAAAACACGTGGCACTAATTCAAGACCCCATAACCCTAGATCGACTGGCAAGATGAACAAAGGGCCGGCGGCGCCTGTCCAGACCATAGGAAATGCTCCAAAATTTTTACCCCAACACCCTTTGGCCTACTCCACTATCCTAGTCTGTTTTTTCCCCCTGCAATTATCCAGAGAATTAAAAATCACCATTAAACTAAATTTTAATGCATTTTAATTCTCTTTTTAATTCTCAAAACCCTAATTCTATCCTATAAATACCACCCCATACCCTAGCCCTCTCCATTTTGAAATCCATTGTCAAAACTCTCAAATTTTTCCAAGTTAAAGAAGTGTACAAATGAAGTTAGCCCAAGGTCACTTTCCGGCGACGACTCGGGAAGATTCCGGCAACACCGCGACTCCACGAAGCTTCCATCTTGTTCCTATACCTCCCCTCTCTCTTTTCATCCTGTAAGTCCCTTCTCTTCTTTCCTTTTCACTCTCAAAATGTTCTCTTTTCAAAACTCATCGGATGTGGAGTTATTCCGACTTCCGATTCTAAATTTGTTAAAAACACAACTTTTCTTAATAACCAAACACCATATTGTTACATCTTGTTTAGAAATCTTAAATCAAACATTGAGAACAAGTTTCAATTCAAAATACCATTCTATGCAACTTTTATTACATTTTTAAGGTAACTACCATAAATTTTATATTAGACATCTTTTATCATATTTGCTCATATTACCTTTAGAAAAACCTCACGAGATAATGATCCACCTCTCACAACACACATCATGTTATAGCACGATGGTTTGAAAACAGTATTTTTGGACAAATACGAAATTACATTTAAATACCATAAACTATTAAAAACCGTATTCTTTAAATTGTTTTAATTAAATTCCTTACGATTATGTCTCTACAACCCACTTTTGGGGAATCCGGTCGGGATGGTGCGAGTTATCGCACATCCTCGGGACTAGTAGAGCGAGATGCAGACCTCTTCATGGAGCATTCGATCTTGAAGGAATTTTAATACAATTTTTAAGAAAACGTGATTTTCTATTTAATAAATAAATTCTATTTTTAATATATATATATATATATATATATAAGTATTATCAAAACATCTATTATATATATATATAATAAATTCTATGTTTTATAAACTAAAAGATAAGAATCACAATTTTCATGAAAATACCATCAAAATCCATACAATTCCAATTTACACTAAAATACCATGTATTATTCAATCTAGGTTTATATTTACTAGAATACCACACTTTTAAAAATTACATCCATGAAAACTCTAAATACGATAAATAAATACTTGAGATTTATTTTGAAAATATACCAAAATTATTTTTCATAAAACCCTCTCAAGTTATATTAATTTACAATAAGGACCCTAGTAAATATAGGTTTAAGCGGGACCAATTCTCTTGAGTCTCAGGGAGCCGAAGAAAGCGGGTGCTTACCTATTTAAGGTAGACAACTAAAACGGGGTTATCATATGGTAATTGTCTTGGAAAAATACATAAATCCTGTTGTCCATGTGCAGCAGTTACCGATAACTCCAAACCCTAATTCAGGAATCCAATTCTGTCTAAGAGTCTGACTCAATCTGAGTCTCAGTCTAATCTAAATACAATCCATACATGAATCCAATCCAAACTCAACTCCAACACAACATGAATCCATATATACTTGAACTTGAACATGAATACCAGAATTCTATTCAAATATCAAACATGACTTGAATTGACCAAACAATGGGTATATCTTGAATTGACTACATGACTATCCGTTTACATTCTTATCCGTTTACATGAACAATTTATACCATGGTCTCGGCAAGTGTTACATCTATAAAACAAAACAATACAATCAATACAAAATACATTACGGTTTTTTTAAAGGGGTAGATTGGTACGGAATGTGTTAAAAGTGGCACGAGATGGTCACTAAAAGACACCTACATGAACTTCCTATGCTGTTGTCCCGTGGGTTTTGACGGGGCGTTATACTTACATGTTATCTTAGTCCACGGAGCAAGTTGGACTCCTCTCGTATACATTGGCACATTCTGTACCAAGCTACAAACAACTGCGTTAACATAACAAACATAACTATATATACTATACCTGTTCTAGTCTCTGTCTATTCTTCTCTATCTCTTGGGACTTACAGAGCGATTGTTCGCTGACGGCATTCATTTTCTATTCTTTTTTTAGAATATTGTCAAGAGGACCCGACTCTCAGGAGATCGAGCCCAGCCAGGGGGATTTGGAGCAGTTCATTGAGGATCCAGAGCTCTAGTTCATTTGTATATACTTTTACTTTCAGTTCATGCTATTGTTTAGGCATCGCTTTTCAGTATTGTATTTACTTTCCAGTTGTATTGTAAAGAAATGTTTAATCAATAAAAAGTTGCTGTTTATTTATATTTCTTGAAATTTCTTGTGTACATTTTATTATATTGTTTATTTACACTTAGCGTGTTTACTTCTGAGTAAATACGTAGCGAGCCTTACCACGTCTTCTTCCCGTACACTGGGAAGTGGGGCGTGAAAAGGGCACCGACTTTGATAGAAGCTGGTTCAGTATGTATGCAGCCGTCTCTAGTGCATACCCTAGAATGAAACAGGTAACTCAGCGTTATTCATCATGGATCATACTGCATCCAATAGGGTACGATTCCATCTTTTTCGATACGCCATTATGCTGTGACGTGTAAGGTGGAGTAACCTGAGACAGAATCATATTCTCTTTTAAGTAACCAAGAAATTTATACTCAAATACTCACCTTCTCGATCTAATTGAAGAATATTAATATTTTTTCACGTTTGGTTTTGCACTTCATTTTTATACTCTTTGAATTTCTCAAATACTTCAGACTTATACTTCATCAAGTATATGCGTCCGAAGCGTGAGCAGTAATCTGTAAAAGTAATGAAGTCGGAGTATCCTCCTCTAGCTTGTATGGACATTGGACCACATAAATCACTATGTGCTAGTCCTAAGAGTTCATTAACTCTTTCTTTGCTTCTACTAAACGGAAATTTAGCAATCTTTCCTTTAAGACACGACTTGCAATTATCATATAACTCGAAGTCAAACGAATGTAGATAACCATTCTTATGTAATTGCTTAAGCCTTGTATTATTTATATGGCCAAGTATATGGTGCCACAAAAGAATTTCGTTCATCTCTGAACTTGTTCTTTTACATGTATTGTGTATGTTATAAACATTGGCAAGATTTATATATAATGACTATTAAATAAATTCCTAAAAGCAATTAATTTGTTATTACAATGAATGTTCATAACATCATTGGACATAACAAAAGAATATCCGTTTTTATCTAATAAAGAAATAGAAATAATATTTCATAACATGCTAAGAATAAAATAACAGTTATTTAAAACTAAAGTCTTGCCATCTGGCAGTGTAACAACCCTAAACTTTCTGTACAATTTTTTTTCAAAAATATAGAAAGGAGTATCTAAGCCTGAGCACAAGTTATAAATTAAATTTGCTTTTGAACAGCAAGAAAGAGCTTGTAGCTCATTGGTAAGACCTTACACTGCTCAGACATAGCACCCGAGTTCAAATCCCATTAGCCATATTATTTTTTGTTGATTTTTCTTTAAACTTCTAGAAGCTCAAAAGTTTACAGGTGCACTGCACGTAAAATAAAAAGTCACAAATAAAACAAACATGTGGAAAATGTTGCACACATAGACGGGGACACGTGGCTAAAGATCCAACCCTATCCAACCGATTTGGACCGGTGAGATGTGTTGTTGGGGCCGGCACCGCTGGGCCCCCCCATAGCTAATGCTACAATTTTTTTTCCAATGCAACCCTTCGCTTACCCCACTTCCTCCATATTGTTTGTTTACTCTGCACATTTCTAGAGAATTTAAAATGCCCTCTTTAATTATTTTTAATGCAAATTTTTAATTCTCCAATTCAATACCTTAAACCCTAATTTTCCCTATAAATACCACCCTCCATTTTACACCTCCTCACTCAGAAATTCCCTGCCAAAACTCTCAAAAATTCTCAAGTCCAAAGAGTGTACAAGTGGAGTTAGCAAAGGTTGAAGTTCCGGCAAAGTTCCAAGAAGAATCCGGCGACAAAACGACTCCATGACGCATCTCTAAGCTTCCTCTACCTCTTCTCTTTGTTTTAAATCATTAAGTCCCCTCTTCCCCTCTCTTTTTCTATTCTAAAACTTCTCTTTTTTAAAACTCGTCGGAAGCGGAGTTAGTCCGGCTTCCGATTCGCTTTTCTTTAAAAATCCAAATCTTTTCTTAATAACAAATCTATAAATTTTAATGTATTGTTTAGTAACCATTAACAAACATATTGGAACAAGTTTCACCTCAAAATAATAATCATAGCAACTTCTATTGCACTTTTACAGTTTACCCTCATGTTTACTTTCGACATTATTTATTCGTTCTAAACCATATTACCTTTAGAAAACGCATGAGGTAATGACCTACCTCCTCACAACACACATTATTGACATAGCACGATTTACCTTTGGACTATTTTTGTGAGAAAACTTACAAGATACAATAAAATACCCTAAATTACTACAAAACCGTATTTCTTTAAAATGCAGTAACTAATTCTTTACAATTGCGTCCTTCCCACTTTTGGGGAAATCTGATCGGGATGGTGCGGATTATCGCACGTCCTCGGATCTAGTAGGGTGTAATTCAGACCTCTGCAAGGAGCATTCGAATTCCGATGGAATTATTATTACAATTTAAGAAAAACGAGATTTCTACAAATAAATAAAAATTATATTTTTTTATAAATAATAATATATGTAAATATTATCAAAATACCTATTTTTATATAGAAAATATTCCATGTTTTCTAAATTCAATAGAAAAATCACCAATTACATGAAACTACCATTACAATTCAAAACAATTTCCATATTACATTAAAATACCATGTATAAATATCACTAGGTTTATATCAACTAGAAAATACTTTACATTTAAAAAATTACATCTATGAAAACCCTAAAGACGATAATTAAATACTTGAGGACTATTTTGAAAATATATCAAAAACTATTTTTACATAAAACCCCTTCAAGTTATATCAATTTATAATAAGGACTCTACTAAATATAAGTTTAAGCGGGACCAATTCTCTTGAGCCTCGGGGAGCCGGAGAAAGGGGGTGCTTGCCTATTTAAGGTAGATAACTAAAACGGGGTTATCATACAGTAATTGTCTTAGAAAAAGACACAAATCCTGCCGTCCATGTGCAGCAGTTACCGATCACTCCAAAACAACCAGGACTCCAATTCTGTTTAAAAGTCTGACTTAGTTCGAGTTACGGTCAAATCTGAAAACAATCTAACTTGAATTCGATTCAAATATAACCACAATACAACATGAATCCATGAACTCTAGAATACAATCTATATAACATGATCGAACTGAACCATGGATATACTCCGCTACAAGACTATCCATTTATAACCATTCCGTTTACTGATATCATGGTTTCGGCAAGTCTTCCATATACAATTTACTACAAGACAATACAATATAATCAGTTTAATCAATACAAGTAATACAATAAATGTTACGGGGTTATAAAGGGGTAGACTGGTATGGAACATGTTAAAGGTGGCACGAGGTGGTCACTAAAAGATGTAATTACATCCATGCCGTTGTTCCGTGGTATTATCGACGGAGCCTTGTACTACGGGTTATCAAAGTCCACGGTATAAGTTGGACTCCTCTCGTATACACTGGCATATTCTGTACCAAGCTACAAACACTGTGTTAGTTTAGCAAATATAATATTATCTACTTCCCTGTTTATTCTTCTCCTTCTTTCTTTGGGACTTACCGAGCGATTGTTCGCTGACGACATTCCTATTTCTCTTCTTCTTTGGAATGTTGTCAGGAGGACCCGTCTTTGAAGAGTTCGAGACCAGCAAAAAGTATTTGGAGCAGGCCCCTGAGCAGTACATTGAAGACCCCGAACTATAGTCACCTGTACATATTTTTATTTTCATTTCAGTTATGCCATTGTTTAGGCATTGTTTTCCATCCTTGTATTTATATTTCCAGTTGTAGCTGTAAAAGAATGTTTAATACATAAAAGTTACTGTTCATTTATATCTTTTCTCTTGTGTACATTTTACTTTATATTGCTTAGATACACTTAGCGTGTTTACTTCTGAGTAAATACATAGCGGGCCTCGCCGCGTCCCCTTCTCCGTACACTAGGAAGTGGGGCGTGACAAGTTTTGTTGGCGGCCCATGCAGGTCAGTTCTACATAGACATGTAGGTCAATTCTGCATGAAGTCCTAAGCAATATAACACAAGAAACAACAACTGAAAACATTCTTTATATTTCCTATTCCTTGAATCTTACAATTTCATATTGTTGAATCTATCATAACCTTATTTTTCTTTCAAGGTTATGGATTCCCCGAATAATACCAGCACCAACATCAACAACACACCTCCACATCTACCGCTTACACCTATCGTAGCTGCTCCGATCAACGAGCAGACAGTTTTTCTTTAGGTAATCCAAAGCCTCCAGGAAGGATAGCAGCAGCAGACTGCTATCTTGATGAACCGCCCAGAAGCAGAAGCACCCGGAGTGAAGCAATTCCGGGCACTGCACCCTAAGAACTTTTCTAGGAAAGAGAGCCCCTTGGAAGCTGAAGAATGGGCTCAGAGTGTCGAGGACGATCTGGCAGCAGCACAAGTGCCAGAGATCGCTTGGGTATGAGTTACAAAGCTGCAACTCACTGACAACGCCCGAGTTTGGTGGAAGAAGGAAAAAAGCCGTCTTGATCAGTCGATCGAATGGAGGACTTTTCATGAGATGTTTGACACGAAATACTTTTCGGAGACTGCCAGATTCGACATGGAACAACAATTCATCCATCTACAACAGGGTTCGATGTGAACCAAATCTGTGGATGAGTATGATGCCGAGTTCACCATGTTGAGTAGATTCGCGACACACTTGATACTGACTGCTGAGATCCGATTAAGACGATTTCAGCAAGGGTTGGACCCAGAGATCCAAGCTACTTTATCTACATGGGATTTCCCAACCCATGACTTAGTCCTGAAGGCTGCACGTAGATATGAGGTAGTGGTGAAGAAGAAGGGCAGATTTTAATCTGCCAGTGTGAAGCGTCCTGCCACCCAAATGGAAGGAGGAGACTCTTCAACACTAACTTTTGCATCTAAGAGACAGGAAGAAACAATTGATCGGCCAAGTCCAGATTTTTGTTTCTACTGTAAGAGGGATGGACACCTGTGGAAGGACTGTAGGCGCGCAAAAGGCCTGTGCTTAGTTTGTGGCGCATCCAATCATGGAATTGGAACATGTCCTTATAGACGCAACCCAGCTCCAACACACATCAACTGTCCGCAACAGCTAGCTATCCAGGCTTCTGCACCTTGTCTTGCTCTTCCAGCTCCACCTCCACGTGGAATTCCTGCACAGCCAAATCGCCAATTCCAACAGGCACTGAGGAACATGCCTCGAGGACAGAGGAATGTGCCTCCAGTTAGGAGGAATGTACCCCGGCGATAGGTTTTCACTTTAGCGGCCGAAGATGCTGAGACTGTAGACCAAGGTAACACTGATAATTCCCTTTAACCTTTTCAAACCCTTGCATCATTTTGTTATTTTGCATGCACTACCAGAACTTCTATCACCAAACTTTCTTGAATCTGTTACACTTTCCTTTTACAAATTTCGAGGACAAAATTTTTATAAGGAGGGTAGAATGTAACAACCCTAAATTTTTTGTACAATTTTTTTTCAAAAATACAGAAAGGAGTACCTAAACTTGAGCACAAGTTATAAATTAAATTTGCTTTTGAACAGCAAGAAAGAGCTTGTAGCTCATTGGTAAGACCTTGCACTGCTCAGACATAGCACCTGAGTTCAAATCCCATCAGCTACATTATTTTTTGTTGATTTCTCTTTAAACTTTTAGAAGTTCAAAAGTTTGCACATGCACTGCATGTAAAATAAAAAGTCACAAATAAAATAAAGATGTGGAATATATTGCACACACAGACGGGGACACGTGGCCAAAGATCCAACCCCATCCCACCGGTTTGGACCGGTGAGATGTGTTATTGGGGCCGGCACCGTCGGGCCCCACGTAGCTAATGCTACAATTTTTTTCCAATGCAACCCTTTGCCTACCCCACTTCCTCCATATTGTTTGTTTACTCTGCACATTTCCAAAGAATTTAAAATGCCATCTTTAATCCTTTTTAATGCAAAATTTTAATTCTCCAATTCAATACCCTAAAGCTTAATTTTCCCTATAAATACCACCATCTATTTTACACCTCCTCACTCAGAAATTCCCTGCCAAAACTCTCAAAAATTCTTAAGTCTAAAGAGTGTACAAGTGGAGTTAGCAAAGGTCGAAGTTCCGGCGAAGTTCCAAGAAGAGTCCGGCGACGAAACGACTCCACGACGCATCTCTAAGCTTCCTCTACCTCTTCTCTTTGTTTTAAATCATTAAGTCCCCTCTTCCCCTCTCTTTTGCTATTCTAAAACTCCTCTTTTTCAAAACTTGTCGGAAGCGGAGTTAGTCCGGCTTCCGATTCGCTTTTCTTTAAAAATCCAAATCTTTTCTTAATAACAAATCTATAAATTTTAATGTATTGTTTTGTAACTATTAACAAACATATTAAAACAAGTTTCACCTCAAAATAATAATCATAGCAACTTCTATTGCACTTTTACAGCAAAATACCCTCATGTTTACTTTTGACATTATTTATTCGTTCTAAACCATATTAACTTTAGAAAACTCACGAGGTAATGATCTACCTCCTCACAACACACATTATTGACATAGCACGATTTACCTTTGGACTATTTTTGTGAGAAAATTTACAAGTTAAAATAAAATACCCTAAACTACTACAAAACCGTATTACTTTAAAATGTAGTAACTAATTCCTTACAATTGCGTCCTTACAACCCACTTTTGGGAAAATCTGACCGGGATGGTGCGGATTATCGCACGTCCTCGGATCTAGTAGGGCATAATTCAGACCTCCGCAAGGAGTATTCGAATTCCGATGGAATTATTATTTATATATATTTTATAAATAATAATATAAGTAAATATTATCAAAATACCTATTTTTATATATAACATATTCCATGTTTTCCAAATTCAAGAGAAGAATCACCAATTACATGAAACCACCATTACAATTCAAAACAATTTCCATATTATATTAAAATACCATGTATAAATATCACTAGGTTTATATCAACTAGAAAATACTTCACATTTAAAAAATTACATCTATGAAAACCCTAAAGAAGATAATTAAATACTTGAGGACTATTTTGAAAATATATCAAAAACTATTTTTTACATAAAACCTCTTCAAGTTATATCAATTTACAAAAGGACCTTAGTAAATATAAGTTTAAGCGGGACCAATTCTCTTGAGCCTCGGGAAGCCGGAGAAAGTGGGAGCTTGCCTATTTAAGGTAGATAACTAAAACGGGGTTATCATACGGTAATTGTCTTGGAAAAAGACACAAATCCTGCCGTCCATGTGCAACAGTTACCGATAACTTCAAAACAATCAGGACTCCAATTCTGTTTAAATGTCTGACTCAGTTCGAGCCCGGTCAAATCTGAAAACAATCTGATTTGAATTCGATTCAAGTATAACCATAATACAACATGAATCCATGAACTCCAGAATACAATCTATATAACATGACCGAACCGAACCATGGATATACTCCGTTAAAAGACTATCCATTTATATCCACTTCGTTTACTGATATCATGGTTTCAGCAAGTCTTCCATATACAATTTACTACAGGACAATACAATATAATCAGTATAATCAATACAAGTAATACAATAAACGTTACGGGGTTATAAAGGGGTTGACTGGTACGGAACATGTTAAAGGTGGCACGACGTGGTCACTAAAAGACGTAATTACATCCATGCCGTTGTTCTGTGGTATTATCGACGGAGCCTTGTACTATGGGTTACCAAAGTCCACGGTGTAAGTTGGACTCCTCTCGTATACACTGGCATATTCTGTACCAAGCTACAAACACTACGTTAGTATAGCAAATATAACATTATCTACTTCCCTGTCTATTCTTCTCCTTCTTTCTTTGGGACTTACCGAGCCATTGTTCGCTGACGACATTCCTATTTCTCTTCTTCTTTGGAATGTTGTCAGGAGGACCCGTCTCTGAAGTGTTCGAGACCAGCCAAGAGCATTTGGAGCAGGCCTCTGAGCAGTACACTGAAGACCCCGAGCTATAGTCACTTGTACATATTTTTATTTTCATTTTAGTTATGCCATTGTTTAGGCATTGTTTTCCATCCTTGTATTTATATTTCCAGCTGTACCTGTAAAAGAATATTTAATAAATCAAAGTTGCTGTTCATTTATATCTTGTCTCTTGTGTATATTTTACTTTATATTGCTTAGATACACTTAGCGTGTTTACTTCTGAGTAAATACGTAGCGGGCCTCGCCGCGTCCCCTTCTCCGTACACTGGGAAGTGGGGCGTAACAGGCAGTGATAAATGATAATCTCCCACTGCAACTGCTGCAACATTTGCTCTATTTACAACTCTGAGAATCATTTCTCCTTGTGCCAGCTTCCCACTTCTTCTCAGTCACTGTAAACAATTACAGATGTGAGAATCAGAACTAGTATCCAATACCTATGAAGTAGATGTAATTTGAAAACAATTTTCAATAACACAAATACCTGAAGATGAAACTTCTACAAGCTTCTTCTTCTTTAGCTCCTCTATATACCTTGTGTAATTTCTCTTCCAGTACCCAGTCTTATGGCAGTGAAAACATTCTCTTTATGCAGGATTTATTTCCTTTCCCTTGCCCTTATGTTTAGTCTTCTTTATGCCTCCGTTAGGCTTGTATGACTTCTTCCTTCCCTTTTCCTTGGCTTTCGCCTTAGTAGAGGGAGAAGAATGTCCCATAAGTATAATAGAGAACTTCCTTTTCTTTAAGAAGGTCTCAGCTTGCACCGACATATTGAACAGCTTTGGAAGTCCAACTTCCAGCTTGTTCATATTGAATTGCATTATGAACGGAGAAAAGTTATTTGGTAGAGAACTGAGGATTTTATCAATATAAAACTCCTTAGATAAGAGGAAACCCAAACCCTCAAGTCGATCGATCAAATCAATCATTTTGAGTACATGGTCCTGCACAGGTGTACCGAGCTTCATCTTCAGATCAAAAAATTCATTCGATATCTCGAATCTAGCTATTCGAGATTGTTCTCTATACAGTCCTTGGAGATGAGTGAATATAGTCTGAACAACCATTTTCTTATGTTGTCTCTGCTAATCATCATTCATAGAGGCCAAAGTAAGACAATGGGCCCCGTCACAATCGAGTTTCCACTGAGCATGGATACCTCGATCCACATTTTTAGGATTATCACCTAGAGGGGGAGGTGGTGCGAAAGTGAGAACGTAAATCACTCTTTCATAAGTCAGGGTGATTTTAATCTTGCGTAACCATTCTTTATAGTTGTGTTCCATCAGTTTGCCTTTTTTAGTTAACAGTTTTAAACTAATCATGATCAACAGCAGTAAATTTGAGAATAGCATAAGAAAAATATTTTAGCGGATGTTCTTAACATCAATATAGATGGAAAATAAATTAAGCTATCTATTAGATGGCTCCCACTATTTTCAGCGCATTTTCATGAAAATCACAACATTTAAAAATCGTAAGCTTTCTAAAAGTTTAAAGTGGGAATCGAAATCCAACTATCATGGTACAGTGACCTTGAAAACTAGCCAACAAAACACCATACACCATAAAGGTAGACAAAACTATTTTGTTGATCACATTTGTGTCTCTCGATTATCAGTGTACCCCTAAATTTAATTATAAGCTTGATAACAAGCTAACCATAACTCATAATAATATAGTCAAGTCATTTCCACACATTTCTTGAGCAGTTGGATCAATAATGTGACCCTTGGAACTCGCCAACAATAAAACCTCACTATTGGTTCACCTACTCTACATCACATGTATTAGCAACCAAGTATCATCCAAATACCATACATTATGGTTTGACAACTCGCCAACAATCATAGCATGAATATTGGATACTCTATTTGATTGAAATGGTGGAGGGTAACGTACAATATTGAAAAACACTCTTAACGTTTTTGACTTGATTTAAATTGATTTTTTTAAAGAAAAAACTATGTTTTTGAGTTATTACTAACCCCCCTGTATATTTTTAATTTTTTTTTTAATTTTAAGCGGTTTGTTATACTTAACAATCTCATTATTAATCATCTCATCATTTTCTTATTAAAACTTATTTTAACTGTTTTTATAATCATTTTATAAAAACCTATTTTAACAAAATCTTGTTTTTGAAAAACGTGTAATGAGAATAAAACAACTTTTAAAGGCATCATAGACATGCAAATCCACAAGCACAATTTCTAAGGCATTATAGACATGTATATCATAAAAATGGGCTTATACTAGAATGGATTGGACGGGTGTGATTTATCGTACTTTAATTCGAGAGATAGAATTAAAATACAATAATTCACTTTAGGGTTTTACATCACATGTATATAAACTAAAAATAAAAAAGGTTTTGAGTCGCTTGAATGCTCCATTGAACTCCTTTAATCATGCCTAGCTCTTGCTTCAATTCTTTGCCCTCATAAAACTCACAAACTAATGCGTAAATAAATCGAGACTTGCAGCCCCATTTAATTAAACTATTACCAAGTGACTCGCAGGCCAGTATAAAAATTTATAATGCAAATCACAGAGGGTTTCTCCAAATCCATTCCAATATACTAATCTAACTATTGCATATCATATACACAAAAATAAATAGAACACATTGCAGGCATATGATCACTGTTCCCTTATAAAAGAAAGAGAAGAAAAGAAAAGATGAAACGAAACCCTTCCACGTGTTGAACATGTGAGCCTTTGGATTCAAAATCCAACGGTGATTATAATATCATCGACCAAGTCAGAAGATAAAATAAAATTCGTTGTTAGGAAAATATTTTCCTAATCTTACTAAACCAAACAGAAAATATTTTCTTTCCCCGGATCTTAGATCCAACGATGGATAAAATTCCCCGAGTGATCTTAAAGATCAATTAGATCAATTGATACCTCTCAATGAGAGATTTTTTCAAACTAATTAATATTTTTTCTTCCCTATATAAAGGATCCGAGACTTCAAGTCTCAAAGACAGAATCAACCTCATAAGTTAATAAAAGCTACAACTGAGAATTTAATTCTCTTTTTGAAGAAAGATCATCTTCCTCCTTCGAAAATTTAGGTAAAGAAAGTAGAGAGATCAAAATATCTCTTTTACTTACTTATATATATATATATATGTATATATATATATATATATATACGGGTTTAACCCTCTAAAAAAGAACTTAGTTGTTTCTCTAGATCTGAGATCTGCAAGACAAATCTTCATAAGTTGAGAATTTAATTCTCATCAAGAAGATCTTATTCTTCAGACTCAAGATCTAAAGAAAAACTATACTGTTTTATCACCCTCATATAAACACGAGAAAAGAACATGGAAGAAAGAGGTGGAATTTGCATTCCTTTGAAAATATGTTTAGACAGGGTTTAACCCTTCAAGAAACTTAGTTCCCATATAAAAAAAGGAAGAACTTAGTTCTTGAAGTTGATCTCTGCATGAGTATGGTAGAGGCTCATATGAAAGACACCTGAAAATCCAGAAAATAAGGATTCATGTGATATCCACATGAGTGCTCCAGGAGAGGTCATTCAAAACTAAAAATCTCATGTGAAAAGTACATGAGCACCATGAAGAAAGAAAAACAAGAGAATGCCCTCACGTGATATCCACATGAGCAGCACTACTAGGGCAACGCCTAAGCTTTAGCGCCTCATGTAAGCGCCAGAGCCTTAGCGACTTGCGTGATATCCACGTGAGTGCGGTATAAAAAGTGCTTAGCATTGATAGGGCAAAACCCAAGCTTGAGCATTTCATGTGATACTCACGTAAGCGCTAAAGCTTTAGTACCCCACGTGATATTTACGTGAGCACCAGTGCATGGTTTGGATATTATATCCATAGTCTAGACGACTAAGTGCTCAGCACTAATATGGCAACGCCAGAGCCTTAGCACCTCACATGATACTCACGTGAGCGCCTGAGTATGATCTGGATATTATATCCATAGTCCAAAATGACTAAATGCTTAGCACTGCTGGGTAATATAAAAGCTCAAGATTGAGCTCCAAGATTGGCTAAGTCTCTGAACTTTTAAACTCCTTGAGCACATATTGCTCATTATAACCGAGCCCATATGCTCCTTAGATGGATCTAAATTAGATTAATGATCCTTAACAGTACATCTAAGTTGATCTTAGTCTTATGTAAGACTAATGTATCCTTATCCCATACGCTCATATATTTAAGTCGATCTTAATCTAAAGCAAGATTAACGATCATTAAACCCTTAAACTAATGGAACATATGACCTAGGTTCAAATCCAAGTCTAATATATACGGATTTGGACTAATCCACACTCTACGGGCGACGACATAAACTAGTCTCCATATACAATCCATGGGCAACCATAATAAACAATATATATATATATATATATATATATATATATATATATATATATATAACATGACACGAAGTGACCTACTTGAGCAGGTGAAAGTTTTTATCGCAACGCGATAACGTAATTAATAGCAGGGGCTTGTGCCTTCAAGGAAGAGCGTCCCCACAATCAAAACCCCTCAAAGAGAGAGAATCTGATAAGTCATGCTACATCGGTCACATCTGTCCAAACCTTCGATATACGATGCCATAAATCAATTTGGTATCTTCGGAGAGGTGGACAGATATGTTCCAAATAGTATCTGCCCCTAAATTCAGGCAAGACGTCCTATCTTAGTTCGTCTTTTTTTTCGGCGGTAAATATATTCTGGCACGCCTGGTGGGATCTCTTCCTCTTTCCACTCCATATTTTATGTGTCATGATTCGCGAAGAAAATCGTGGTTCACTATGTTTATAGTTGTCATTGGATTAGAGATACTAAAATTTGGTGTTTCAACTATGTCTAGACTCAATGGCCTTCAACTGCAATTTTTGCAACAGCAACTCTCAATCTATTTCATCCGGAGGAGTCAATTACGGGCCCAATGCGGCCTCCATATTCTCCATGCCGGCAGGGCAGGTCTCCCAAGCGACCACTAGATTGTTCTTTGGGACCATGATCCCATCCCTAAACTTTGGCACCCCAACGCCTAAAGAAGAAGCTCCCCAGAAGTTGTTTTTCGATCGGCTAGCTCCCGCGGCGGCCCCCATTGACAGGTCGGCCAACTATGAAGTTTCAGTTTTCAACAGGCTGAAGAAAAGCTTAATTGGACCTGTAAAGAAGGCCATGATCCCTGAGGGGTTTCCCCTGAATGGTTGACTCTCCCCACTCCTGCTTTGCATGAAGCTAACAAGAGTGTTTCATCACTAAGACGGTCGGTCTTCAACAGGTTGACCAATTATGCTCCAGCTCCACCAAGGATGTCAGTCTTCCAGAGGCTGACACCAGGCGAAGCCCCTAAGAAACGCCGGGGGCATGATGAGGGAGCCCCTGATGCCGAGACGGTCCCCGTTGCGAGACATGCTTGACGTCGCCATTGGCACCGAGTGAGACAAGCTTGGGGCATTTCCCCTTCTAGACTTACCCTACAAGCTTCTGTGGTGGCTGATGATACTGCTGTTTCAATTGGGAACAATTTCAAACCGCTCAGAAGGTGTCACGCCTTGCTTCCCAGTAGACGTGATAAGCCCGTGATGTATTTATTTCAAGAAGGTCATTTCTTAGAATAAATACGCTAAGTGTAATTGAGCAATATACAATGACAAGAAATTAACACGCGATTTAAATTTTAGCAACTTTATTTACATTCAAACTTGATACATTTACAATACATGAGTTCAACTGAAAATACAAGAAAATGAATGCCTAAACAAGTGGCATACATAAACTGAAAGAAAATGATAACTAGTCTAGGCCTGATTCGCGATCTGATCGTGCTCCTCCTCTATGGTGTCCACCTCCTCAGTCTCTACAGTATCTGACTAACATTACAAGAAATAAAGATGGGTGGAATGCCCTTTAGCAAACTTTCGCTCGGTAAGTCCTCAAGAAAAAGGGTGAAGTATAAAAGTATAATGACAAAGAAAAATGGATATTATGAAGCAATGGACTATGAGATAGGGTGTTTAAACATGTCATTTAATATAAGCATGGCAACTCTATTTAACATGCAGTCCTATATATCATGGCAAAGTAACATGAGCATCGTAAAGTATGGCTGTGTAGTATAGGTATAATGAACATGAAGTGCATGTAAGTGTCCTAAAAAGTCTCTACATGGGTAAAATAATTTAACGTAAGTTCAAGGGTGAATGTCAACCAATGTCAAGAGTGTTCTCGAACCCAACAGGCTGTAATCCAGGGGTAAAGAACTACGGGTCCGAATCAAGTGTTAGTAACGGGACTTCAACCTAATGTTGAAGTATTCCAAACTCAACAGGCTATAATTCAGGAGCAAGGAAACACGGGCCCTCATGATAGCTTACTTATGTTAGTAGATATGGATTCATGATCTAGGGGACTCCTGAGATTTCGTTGGATTCGCACTTGAACTACCCCAACACCACGTGTATCCTAGGTTACAGTTAAAATTACCAGTCTTGCTCGAATTCATGAATACATCAAGTTGTAAGATCGAGTTCATGTAAATGTCAAGTATTCGTGTCAATTGTTCCTGTATTCATGTCAAGTTGTATTCATGGTTCGAGTCAAGTCAGTTTCAAGAGTAGCCATTGTATTCTGGTACTCATGTTAAGTTCATGTCAAGTCATGGTGTTCTAGTATTCAAGTTTTGGAATATTCAAGTTTAAGTGTTCTGGTTCATGATCAAGAGTTCATGTTTATGTTAAAGTTTGGATCCTGATTGAGTTTGTATTCAGGTTAGAGTAAATATCTTATGAAAGGATTTAGCTCTTAAATTTCTTAAGTTCGGGAGTAATCGGGCAACTGCTGCACATGGACAACAGGATTTATGTTTTTTTTCTAAGATAATTACCATTGATAACTCCGTTAAGCTGTCTAACCTGAATAGATAGGCATTCACTTTCTCCGGCTCGCCGGGGCTTAAGAGAATTGATACCGCTTTAACCTATATTAATTTAGAGTTCTTAAATATTTAATATTGTTTGTTTACATTATTTTCATATCTCGAGGGGATTTTATGAAAAATATTAATATTGTTAAAAATAATAAACCTCGAGGGTGGTTTATAATTTTAGAGTTTTTATGAGTATGTATTTTAATTTAGGTGGTGTTTTAGTGATAAAACCTAGCTTTTAAAAATTTATGGTATTTTTATGAAAACTACTTCTTTTGTATACTTGGTGGTATTTTATTAAAAATTTTAATCTTCATTTTAAAAATATAGTTTCACAATTTTCTTTTATTGAAAATACGGATTCATAGTTTGATATAATTTTTCAAAGTTTGTTTATGATTAGAAAAGCCGTATTTCCTTAAAAATCATATTTTTATTTCCTTTCGAGAACGAATTCTCCGTGAGGAGCTCTGTATCTCACTCTACTATCCCAAGGACGTACGATAATCCTCACCATCCGAAGATGGGTTCCCTTAAAAGGGTTGTAGAGGCGCAATTGCAAAGGATTTAAAAATAGCGATAAAACATTTTATAAAAGCAATGGTATTTTAATGTAAATTGTTTATTTTAAATAAAATTTAACCAAAATATCATGCTATGAAACCATGGCGTTGTGAGTGGGGTAGGTCGTTACCCCATGATTTTTCTAAAGGTATATATTTCTAGGTATCGATAAAAATGTCACTTTTAAAGTTCATGGTATTTTGGCGTTACATGCATTCTAAGATAGCTTTAACAATAACAAAAAATCATTTTAAATTCATAACTGACCGCTATATGTTACCGAGTACTGCCATGACCTCAAGATAGGGAAAATTCTTATCGACAACGGATCGTCCATCAACCTTCTCAATGTTAGAGTGCCGAAGGAGATATGTATGAATGTTCAGCATCTTGCCCAAGACAAAATTACCATTTCGGGATTCGACTCGCAGTCGTTACGGACGCTTGGGTTCGTAATATTGATGCTCCGCTTTGGACTGCTCGTCACGGACGTCAAATTGCATGTTATTGACGCCAAAACATGTTACATCACTCTACTCGGCAGGCCTTGGCTACACGAGTACAATATCATCCCTTCTATACAATATCAGTCTATGAAGTACTTCAAAGATGGCTTAGAGTACACTGTCACGGGAGAACTCAATCCTTTCTCAGTGAATGAGGTGCGAAAGTATGAAGATGCAAAATACTTTCAGCTGGATTTCGAGGATATTAAAAGGTACCACAAGCCGGAAAATAAGCAAAAATCTGTGGCCACCATCCCGATCTTCAGAAGCGATACTGAAGAAGACGAACAAATAGTCTACTCGGAACAGCTTCAGAGGGAGAACAATAAATCTGGACCGTAGACCCCTATCCTGGTCTTTGGCAGCAACTCTGAAGATGAGACTAGTACGGGGTTCTCCATTCGTCCATTGATGTGGAATCTCACCGAAATGGACCAGACTGTACATATTATGATGGCTCCGCCTCGACACTATAGGAAACTTGACGCGTTTAATACTTATAGCATACACGAGATGAAAAATTTCTATGTGCCTCCTATGTGAAGAGGTGAAAAGACGATTATCTTCTATAAATCTATGGAGACCAAGGTGGAAAAAGAAGTCTGGCATAGGGCTGATCTGACTCTTGACAAGTTCCAGCCTATCCGTATGCTGAGATATTATGTAGAGGGATTAAAGGAGCTATTAAAGCATCAAGGTGTGCTTTTCGAACAAATTGTCCGGCAAGCCCAATTTTATAAAAAGATTTGGGATATTCCCAGGACTCAACGAAAGAAGCCCAACGGGAAGATGGAAACTACTGGGTTGGGATATATTCAGTCAAAGAAACGAGAGCAAATCTACAGCTGCCACGCCATAAATAGCTCGAGTAGAGAAGAAGACGCTTCCCCAAGTAGCCATGGCATCGAATTGGAGCGAGATCCCGCTTGAAGAACTCTAAGTCCATCGCTCGAAGAACAAATTGACAAGATAATGAAAGAAGCTTGTTAAGCAAGCCAAGACAACCATAATCAAGCAAGCCAAGACAACCATAATCGTGAAATGACCATTGTTTCCCTCTGAATGGCGGCCAAGACGTGGGCGTCTTGCCTGAGATTCGGGGCAGATGCTAATTGGTGCTATCCGTCTACCTCTCCGAAGATGCCAAGTTGATTTATGGCACCGTGTATCGAAGGTTTAAATGGATGCGTCCGATGTAGCAGACTTCGTCAGATTCCCCCTCGCTTGAGGGGTTTTTGATTGTGGGGACACTCTTCCCTGCAGGCGTAAGCCCCTGCAGTTAATTACGCTACCATATTGCGGTAACAACTTTCTCCTTCTCCAGATGGTCACTTCGTATCGTGTGTGTTTGTTTTATTTGTGATTGCCCGTGGATTGTATACGGAGACCGATTTATGTCGTCGCCCGTAGGACGTGGATTAGTCAAAATCCGTATTTTCTTAGATTTGGGTTTGGGGTTTTGGTTTAAGGATACGTTAGCCATATTTGAGGCTAAGATCAACTTAAACGTTTGTTAAGGATACGTTAGTCCAATTTGAGACTAAGATCAACTTAACAGGATCGTTTAGATTCGACAAAAGAGCATTTGGGCTCTATTGTTTAGTTTAATGACATTGCGGTCGATAGAATGTATGGCCGTCAGGACCCATCACCTCTCTGACGTCGTTGAAGGATTACAACGACAGATGTCAGAGGAGTTCAGAGATGTACGCTTGAACCAAAGTAGATTGGGGGGATCTATAGTCCAATTTGGGACTAAAGTCTGTTTGAAGGTTTAAGGATGCGTTAGCCATATTTGAGGCTAAGATCAACTTAAACGGGATCGTTTAGATCCGACAAAAGAGCATTTGGGGGCTCTATTGTTCCAGTTTAGGGACATGGTGGTCCATTGCCAGTTTAGAGATATGGTGGTCCACCTCCAGTTTAGGGACATGGTGGTCCATTGAAATGTATGGTTGTCGGGACCCATCACCTCTCTGAAGACGTTGAAGGATTACAACGACAAATATCAGAGGAGCTTAGAGATGTACCCTTGAACCAATGAGTTGGTTGAAAGAGCAGATGTGCTCAGTTCAAGATGATTTGAGGACTTATGGCCAATTTGGGCTAAGTACAATTGTGTTCGAAATATTGGCTCTCTGTTGGTTCATTGAAGGAGAGGCTTTGCCTCTAGAAACTTAGCCAATTGGGCTAAAACTAATGTTAAACACTAGAGGTCAACAGTGTTGAGCACTGGGAATAAGATTAATAAGTTAGTGTTAAACACTAAAACATAATCAGTGTTAAACACTAGCAACAGGGCTTTAAAATTAGTGTTAAACACTAAAGCAAATCAGTGTTAAACACTGGTAATCAGAGATTTCAAATTAGTGTTTAACACTAAAGCAAATCAGTATTAAACACTGGGAACAAAGTCTTCAGATTAGTGTTAAATACTAAGGAGAGAGGGGTCACGTGTGGACACGTGAGAGCGCCCTGATTTCCCTTATTTTATTCTGTAGATCAGTGTTTAACTCTTTTAATTCTGACAGCCATCACGTGTGAGCACGTGATGGAGACCCCCGCTCTGGTCTGTTAGAATGCTCATTAGGGGTCACGTGGTGACACGTGAGGGCGCCCTAAATGTGGAGCCAGATCTCCTTTGTTTTATCCTCAAATCTGCGAATAAGTGTTAAACACTTTTATTTTTATTTTAGAGCATCACGTGTTGGCACGTGATGGGGATCTGTACGCCAATTGTTAAAGCATTTGCTGAGGGGTCACGTGATAACACGTGAGAGCGCCCAAAGCTTTCATTTCCTTTGCTTTTTCTTTCTGCGTTTTGGAAGTCACGTGGAGAACGTGATGACATCAAAAAGTGGGGCCAGATCCCCTTTATTTTGTTCTGCAAACAAGTGTTAAACACTTTTAATTTTCATAGCCATCACGTGTGGGCACGTGATGTATACTCATACCCTGATTTATTAGAACATTTATTAGGGGTCACGTGAGAGCGCCCAGAATTGTTTCTGCCTTTGCTTTTGTTCCATATATAATGAGGGTCACGTGGGAGCACGTGAGGTATTGCCTCAAAGCTTTCCTCTTCTCATTTTGGGGGATCTGTTCAGGGGTCACGTGGGGCACGTGACCCTAATTCTTTTCATGAACAGAGATCTTTTAAGTCTCCTTATCTTTAAGAATTAAATTCTTATTTAGGGTAAAACTATAATTTTGATTCTGGAGGAATTAAATTCCTATTTTGAAAGAATTAAATTCTTATTTAGGGTAAAACCCTAATTTCTTTTAAAGGAATTAAATTCCCAGGTATGTAAAAGAATTAAATTCTTGATTAGGGTTAAACCCTAGTTTTGTTTTAGGAGAATTAAATTCTCAAAACTCAATTCCCCTTCTAAGTTTAGGATCCGCATGGCAGGATCTCGACCCGATGAGAATTAAATTCTCAACTTATGGGAAGATGTGCTCTGTGCAGATCTTCAACCAGAAGAAGAACTAAGTTCTTTTTTTGTATAAGAGTTAAACTCTTGGATTTTGAGAATTAAATTCTCTTTATTGAAGTTTTGATTCTTTTTCCCTTCTCACCTAGGGTTTTTCTTTGTTGAGAATTAAATTCTCCTTTCTTTTCTTCTCTGTTGAGAATTAAATTCTCCTCTCTCTGTTCTTCTCTCTCCAAGGTAGATCCCACTCTTCTCTTCTCTTGACTCCAATTTATAGGAGAAGGAAAAGAATCAATTTGTTTAGCAAATCTCTCATTGAAAGATTTGATTTGATTTCATAATTAATATGATCCTTTAGATCACACAGTGAATTTTTATTCACCGTTGGATTTTAAATCCAAAGATATTCTGTTTGTTATTTCGGTGAGATTTAGGGAGATCTTTCCTTATTTAAGATTTTTCCATAAATTGGTCATTTTTAATCACCCTTGGATCTTTAATCCAACGGTCCCCGTAATCCTTTTCCATTTGGAAAGATTTAGAAGCTTTTAGAATTTAATTCCATTAAACTGTAAGGCTTTCGAAGCCAGTCACGTGCTGACACGTGACCCTTGGTCACGTGTGAGCACGTGACCCCCAATTGAGTTCTTTAACGGCCGCTTGTTTATGCTTCAGTTTTAACCATCACGTGTCAACACGTGACCATTGGTCACGTGTGAGCACGTGATACCTCGTTGAGGTACTTCCTGATTTTTAATTAGGGAACAGATTTTAGAATTTAATTTTATTCATTATTTTAGAGGCCTTAAAAGCCCATCACGTGTCTGCACATGATCCATGGTCACGTGTGAGCACGTGATGCCCCATTGGGGTCTTTTCTGAGTTTTTATTATATCTTTTAACTCCTCCAGCGGGTTCTTAAAGGTCCATCACGTGTGGACACGTGATGCCTCATAACTTTTGATCCCGGATGAATTATGAGGCCCATAATATATCAAATCGAAGGCTTTTTCGAGATGCTTCCAATACCTTTAGAATTTAATAGTTTCTCCTTTGGGAACTTATCAAAATACAGGGCGGAAGATATTGGTTCGCATTTCCTTAAGCGTATCGCTGCCATTTGATACCTTGGACTCCTTTGCGCAGAAATTTTTGGCGGGAACAAATGCCCCCCACTACTTTGCCCACGTAAGTATGTACGTGGGTGAAGTAGTGCAGAGTTATGTATAGCGTATGACCAGTTTCGGGTTGGTATACATCTTTTAGAATCTTAATCTGAGAAGATTGCGAGCGGACACAAGCGTCGTCATTTATTATTGACTCAAATCTCGACTCTTAATAGATATAGTTCCAAACTCTCAAATCCATGAGCCACATCCTTTTATTTCTTTATGTCTTACTCTGGCGTGAAGTAGTTTATACGCTAATGAGTAACTTCTCCATTTCAGTGGCATGCAACTTTGGCAAGTATGGCTCATAGATGGTCCATCTTGACCTCTTTGCAGGGTAGTGATGGCTTAAGCGACAGGGGTAGGATCTGCCACCTAAGACTTTTCAACTTTATGAGCCGTAAGGGTCTCATAAAGACTTTTCTCTCTATGAGTCGAAAGGATCTCGCAGGTGTATTTTCTCCTTAGGGGTCGTGAGGACTCCTAAGTGTGTTTTCTCTTGAAAGTCGTAAGGATCCCACAAGAGAATTTTCCCGCTTATAAGTCGAGAGGACTCGTAAGTGGTTGTTTCCCTCCTAGTCGAGATTCGACTTTGGAGAGTGTGACCCATGGATAGTATGCAAGAGACCGTTTTGGATCGCCTTGCAGGGCCCCAGTGCTTAGGAAACAGGTTTTTTTTTAATCCCCGCTGCCTAAGGCTTTATCTCACGAGTCGAGACGAATCGAGAAGTTCTCACAAAGACATCAATTTCCTCACGAGTCGAAACGGATCGAGCAGATCTCGCAAGAATATCCAAACGTTACAGTTAATCTCTGCTCTTTACGACAGAAGTCCGTTAGGGTCTGTGGTACTTAGGGTTTTGGCCGTCGTACCGTCGCATTGGCTGATGTATCCCTCGATAGGCAATCGTGCTGTTCGAGTAGCCCTGCGACTGCCGTGTCTCTGATCCCTTCGTGGGCTGGACAAGACGTCTTCAAGCAATCCTCCTTGGCAGTTTGACCGTTGGAAGAGCAAGCACTAGGAATTTGCCATGCCGCTTTTTACTTGAGGTTAGGCTCATTTTGGAGAGCCCCGATGGGTCATAACCACTCCGCGCTGGTGTGGGATGATCTCCGATATTCTTTCAGGCTTTATATGACTTGCCGTTAAGACCCTGAAGCTAGGAATTTGGCCTTTGCTTCGTTTTGCTGGCATTGCGTCCTCTGTATCGAGACGAATGTCGCGGTTGTCTCTAGGTTGCTGGTGAACCGTCGAGGTTTGGAACTAGGGATTTTGCCGTGGCTCCTTTTGGTGATGTTGCGTCTGCTGTATCGAGACGAACGTCGAGGTGGTGACTACTCCGCATTGGTTCGAGATGATCTCCGATTGTCTTTCAGGCTTTATATGACTTGCCGTTTAAGACGTTGAAGCTAGGAATTTGGCCTTCGCTTCATTTGCTTTGTCATGTGCGAATCCTGTTGGAGGAAGAACGCTGTCGTGATATCTCGTCTGCTGTATCGAGACGAACGTCGAGGTGGTGATCACTCCACGCTGGTGTGGGATGATCTCTGATGGTCTTTCAGGCTTTATATGACTTGCCGTTAAGATGTTGAAGCTAGGAATTTGGCCTTCGCTTTGTTTGCTGGCATTGCGTCCTCTGTATCGAGACGAATGTCGCGGTTGTCTCTAGGTTGCTGGTGAACCGTCGAGGTCTGGAACCAGGGATTTTGCCGTGACTCCTTTCGGTGATGTTGCGTCTGCTGTGTCAAGATGAACGTCGAGGTGGTGATCACTCCATGTTGGTGTGAGATGATCTCTGATTGTATTTCCGGTTTTATATGGCTTACCGTTAAGACCCTGAAGCTAGGAATTTGGCCTTCGCTTCGTTTTCTTTGGTGTGTCCGGATCCTGTTGGAGGAAGGACGCTGTAGTGACATTTCGTCTGCTGTATCGAGACGAATGTCGTGGTGGTGACCACTCCATGTGGGATGATCTCTATTTGTCTTTCCGGTTTTATATGACTTACCGTCAAGACGTTGAAGCTAGGAATTTGGCCTTCGCTTCGTTTGCTTTGTCGCTTCCGAATCCTGCTGGGGGAAGAACGCTGGGGTGACATTTCATCTGCTGTATCGAGACGAACGTCGAGGTGGTGACCACTCCGCGTTGGTGTGGGATAACCTTCGATTGTCTTTCAGGCTTTATACGACTTGCCGTCAAGACCCTGAAGCTAGGAATTTGGCCTTTGCTTCGTTTGCTGGTATCGCGTCTGCTGTATCGAGACGAATGTCGCGGTGGTGATCACTCCATGTTGGTGTGAGGACCAGGATCCGCTCTGGACATTTCCCACGGAGTCGAAGAGTGACGTTATCCACGTTCCACGTGACCAGGAATTTTGCTCTAGATGCTTCACACAGGTTCACTGCCGTGTTAGGCGAGGACTAGGCTCCGCTCTGAATGCTTCGCACGGGTTCACTGCCGTGCTCTGCGAGGACCAGGCTCCGCTCTGGATGCTTCACACGGGTTCACTGTTGTGCTCTGCGAGGACCAGGATCCGCTCTGGACGTTTTTCACGGGGTCAAAGAGTGACGTTATCCGCGTTCTACGTGACCAGGAATTTTGCACTAGATGCTTCACACGGGTTCACTTCCGCGTTAGGCCAGGACTAGGCTCCGCTCTGGATGCTTCGCACGGGTTCACTGCCGTGTTCTGCGAGGACCAGGATCCGCTCTGGATGTTTTCCACGGGGTCGAAGAGTGACGTTATCCGTGTTCCACGTGAACAGGAATTTTGCTCTAGATGCTTCACACGGGTTCACTGTCGCGTTAGGCGAGGACTAGGCTCCGCTCTGGATGCTTCACACAGGTTCACTGTCGTGTTCTGCGAGGACCAAGATCCGCTCTGGACGTTTTCCACGGGGTCAAAGAGTGACGTTATCCGTGTTCCACGTGACCAGGGATTTTGCTCTAGATGCTTCACACGGGTTCACTGCCGCGTTAGGCGAGGACTAGGCTCCGCTCTGGATGCTTTACATGGGTTCACTGCCGTGCTCTGCGAGGACCAGGATTCGCTCTGGACGTTTTCCACGGGGTCAAAGAGTGACGTTATCCGCGTTCCACATAACCAGGAATTTTGCTCTGGGTGCTTTCCACGGGTTCACTGCCGTGTTCAGCGAGGACCAGGCTCTGCTTTGGATGCTTCACACGGGTTCACTGCCGTACTCTGCGAGGACCAGGATCCGCTCTGGACGTTTTCCACGGGGTCAAAGAGTGACGTTATCCGTGTTCCACGTAACCAGGAATTTTGCTCTAGATGCTTCACACGGGTTCACTGCCGTGCTCGGCGAGGACTAGGCTCCGCTCTGGATGCTTCGCACGGGTTCACTGCTGTGTTCTGCGTGACCAGGAATTTTGTTGATTATATCCGCATTTCACGGAGTTGGGATTTGACTCTCTGTGGGAGTACATCGTCGAGTCATGGAACTGGGAGTTGGCGCTGTTCTGCTTTGCTTGATGATGTGTCCGCTGTGACGAGACGAATGTTGAGATGATCTCTAGGTTATTTGTGGCCCGTAGAGATTCGGCTTCTTCTTCTGATAAAATCTGGGGAGGAGGAGCGTGACTCTTTCTTTGTTTGCGCCCCTGGATTGTATACAGGGATTGATGTAGCATCACCTGTAGGACAGAAATTTCATTTTTATTTTATTTCTTTTTCCGCGATGCTCTATCATTTCAGCTTTTATATCGCGAAGGTCGCGATTGCCCTATCATTTCGGCTATTTTTCGCGGTGCCCAATCATTTCGGCTATATTTTTTTATTTTTACTCGCTGCTTTTTATTGCGAGTTGCCCAATCATTTCGGCTGTTTTTGTATGCATATATTTTTTCTTGCTGATTTTGTTGCAAGTTGCCCCATCATTTCGGCTATTTCATATGCATTTTTTTTGGCTCGCTGATTTATTTCTCGCGTGTAGGGGATTTAGGATCTGATACCAATCTTGGCATCGGCATCGCTGCGACTGGAATATTGCCAGGAGCGAATCATCATTTGCCGTAAAAGGACTTGGAATTTGATATCGGTTTAGGCATCAGCATCGCTACGACTGGGATATTGCCAGGAGCGCATCATCATTTACTATTACAGGACTTGGAATTTGATACTGGTTTAGGCATCAGTATCGCTACAACTGGGATATTGCCAGGAGCGAATCATCATTTGCCTATGTCGATGTTGAACAAAGGTGGCTTAGCAAACAGGGTTAGGATCCTGTCGACTAAGGCTTTTGACTTCATGAGTCGTAAGGGTCTCACAAAGGTATTTCTCCCTACGAGTCGTGAGGATCTCGCAGGTGCGTTTTCTCCTTAGGAATCGTGAAGACTCCTAAGTGTATGTTCCCCTGTAAGTCATAAGGATCTTACAAAAGGGTTTTCTCCTTATAAGTCGAGAGGACTTACAAGGGTTGTTCACCGTATGGACATATCCCCAGTCACGGATGGGACTTGATTAGGGAAATGTTCATTCGTGCCCGTGGATTGTATACAAGGGTCAGTACTGAGCCACTTGTAGGGCCATATCGAAGGTTGTGGGGGTTGCTTAAGAACAGGTTCAGGTCTCTGTAACTTAAGACTTTCAAATCTTATGAGCCGTGAGGGTCCCATAAGAGAGTTCTCCTTACGAGTCGTGAGGATCTCGCAAGTGTAATTTCTCCTTAGGAATCGTGAGGATCCCTAAGTGTGTTGCTCCCTTGTGAGTCGTAAGGATCTCACACAGGTGGTTTCTCCTTACAAGGTCGAGAGGACCCTATAAGTGTCTTTTAACGAGATTGCGCCCTTTCGGGTTTTCACAAACACTCGCCGGTAGCCCTGCTGTTTTTACTCACGGAGCCCTTTCGGGTTTTCATCCGTGCCCCCTTTGCTTATGGACATACCGTTCTTTTTATTTTTTATTATTTTATTTATTTTATTCTTTTTTTTAACGAGGTCGCGCCCTTTCGGGTTTTCACGAACACTCGCCGGTAGCCCTGCTGTTTTTACTCACGGAGCCCTTTCGGGTTTTCATCCGTGCCCATTTTGCTTGTGGACGTACCGTTTTTTTTAAACGAGGTCGCGCCCTTTCGGGTTTTCATCCGTGCCCATTTTGCTTGTGGACGTACCGTTTTTTTTTTTACCACGTCAGCCTGAAGATGCTGCGTGTTGGGAGTAGTTTAACGACATTTCGGTCATTTGCAAGTTTTAGGATATTGCGGTCCGCCGTTAGTTTAAGGACGTTTCGGTCCATATCCAGTTTTAGGACGTAGTGGTCCGCCGTCGCCGTATTTGAGGCGAATCTCTAGTTTACTGACTTTTCGGTCTATAGCCAGTTTTAGGACATAGTGGTCCATCGTTAGTTTAATGACGTTTCGGTCTATTATCCAGTTTTAGAACGTAGTGGTCCGTTGGGCTTTCTCTATGAATGAGCATGATGCCCCCTGCATATACATTTTTTTCGGAGCATGTGGTTGTGGTGGGTTCACCTTCCACTTTTCGGACAACGCGAACTTGCCCTGTTGGTACTGATCTTCAACCCAGTTTTTGAAGACGTAGCAATTTTCAATCGGATGGCCCAATACTTGGTGGCGAGGGCAGTAATTAGGATTGTTGACCTCATTCAGTTGTAGCTGGCATTTCGGCTCCGGTAGAGTGATAAGCCCGTCGCGCACTGCTAATTCGAACAACCTCCTTGTTTCATCCCGGGAAAATGAGTAAGGACGTTTCAACTTTTCATAGAGGGGTTGCCGCTTGTTGTTTCGGCAAACAACCGGTCTAGGGCCGCTCGATTGCTGTTGAGTGTTGGCTACGAGAGCTATTTTTCCTTTCCCTTTATCCTTTTTGCTCGATCCTTTGTTTGCGGGGCCGAGAATTTTTCCGGGTATCGTGCGATTGCAAGGCTGAATGCTCTCGCAACTCCTCAATTCTTTCGTTTTAGAGACGGACTCCTTGAAAAGAGGGCCAAGGGCTACTTTTTCGTCGGAATTGCCCCCGAATGTGAGAACTCACCGTCCCTCGGGATCAACCCTATGACAATTGCCAGCAATTCTTTTATGCTCATCTGTCGCATTCTTCCGCTGTCTACGAGCTTCACGCTTTGACCTATTGAAGTGTTGCCTGTGAGCGACATACCCTTGCCACCAACACTTAAAGGAGTTGCAGTCCTCAGTAGGATGTGCGATCTTCTGATGATATAAACAGAAGTTAGGATGCACGTCCGCTTCATCAGGATGTATACCACCAGGAGAACTTTCTCTGAAAGAGGGCGGCCTCATCCCCATTGATATGGCTTTGGCGAATCGTTTCCTTGTCTTAATCCTGCTTTCATTTGCGGCGGATGTACTTTGATATGGTCGGAGTGTTTCGACCCTTTTGTCCAGTCGCCGGCGTTTGGCCTTTTCAAATATGGCCATCTCGCGTTCCCGATCAGCTTTACTTTTTAGACGAATCTCATCTAGAAAAGCGTCGATCATTTCGTCTGACGGCCACACGAATTCCGGCTCAGGCTCTGCCCCCAGTTTCTCAGTGCATGGAGTTTTTTCATCGTCCGTAAATGAGTGGGAGATCACGTGGCAACTCGCCACGTATCCCTCGGATTCATCCGACGAACTCTCTCCATCATCTTCCTTTTGAAAGATGTGGTTGAGGAACTCTTGCAGCGTGACAAGAGTTCGCGCCTTTTGATTGTACTCTTCCATCGCGTCGATTTGCTTCTGCAAGTTCGTGCGCTTGCCTCCAGGCTTCACGGGCTTCTTGGATTTCTTCTTCTTTTTCTTCGAAGATTTTGACGGTTGGGCGTGAGTATTTGGGCTATCACCATGAGTCTTCGTAGTTGGGCGCGGCTTCAACATCCCTTCGATAATTTGAGGTTCAAGCGGGTCCTTCCATTCGACCACTGGGCACGCATGAAGGTCCCTCAGCATTCTTTTGGTTTTAGTTGACAGCACGACCTCCCATGGAGCTTCTTCAATAAAGGAACAGGTTGCCCCCGGTGTGTCTGCTTTCTTAGGAGTATGCGGCTGTGGTGGGTTCACCTTCCACTTTTCGGACAGTGCAAACTTCCCCTGGAGGTATTGATCTTCAATCCATCCTTTGAAGACGAAGCAATCCTCAATCGGATGACTTACCGTTTGATGGTAAGGGCAATAGTTAGGGTTATTCACCTCGGTGGGTTGTGGCGGTCGCCTTGGATTTGGCAAGTTTATAAGTCTGTTGCGTACTGCCAGCTCGAATAACCGTTTCGTCTTGTCCCGTGGGAACGAGTAGGGACGCTTCATCTTCTCATTATAATACCGGCGTCTTTCTTCCAATTGATCCGCCAGCTTTGGGGTATTGGGTTGCTGCTGGGCATTCGCGACGAAGGTTGCCTTTCCTTTACCCTTGTCATTCCGAGGTTCTGGCTTCGGGGGAGGCGGTCTATGACCCATCTGGTCCATCTGAGCCAACTTGTCGATTAAAGCCTGGAATGTGGTTGGCTTAAAGAACATCATAAACTGGGAGATAGTTGCGTGAGGGTCTAGGGTTCTGTTCACACCATAATATTGCATTATTATATTCCCCATTCTTATTCTTTTTATAAATAAACAGGTGCTTTTGATGCATGTCTGCTTCATGTTACAGGTTACAGGCTTTTGGACAGAAAACAGTGAAAAAGAGAAAAGACGATGCAAAAGTGGAACTGCAACCAACAAATAGAAGGATCTTGATCAAGCCTACATGAAGATCAGTTCACAAACTACAAAGCAACACAAGGTCCAAGTTTTCGTCTCGAAGAAACGGTTAAAATCCACAACAATGTTCACTGGAAAATCTGGGAAAGAATCAGAAGCCAAATTCAGAAAAGAACCACAGAATTCAGAAGACCAAAGATCCAGAAAGCAAGATCCAAAAGCCCAGAGCCCAACTCTCTAGTTTGGCCGCGGAACCGCGGCCAAACCCTGGCTGGGGCCGCGGTTCCGCGGTGGGTCTGAGGATTTGATGGCAGAAAATTTTACCAAGTCTTGTGTGGCGCTGAATGGGTCTACCTAGGGGTATTTGTGTAAATGTAGACATGCGGGTCAAATGTAACCCTAGGGTTTCTATTTCCTATAAATAGAACTCTAAAGCTTGTAATTCTTTATGCCTCCTTTAAATAAAAATTCCAAAATTCTTTATGGAGAGCATCGGTGCCTCTCTTCAATTCTGAAACTCAGATCTGACAACCCTGCATGGATGATTGGAGAAATGCATCTGTAAAGTAAGTAGATTTGTTTATTTTCTTGCCCTAGATAATTTCAATTCATGCACTAGATTAAATTTATTTTCCTGCCCTAGTATAGATTTTATTTCTCTGCCCTAGTTATAACTTTCAATTAATTGCCCTAGGTAGAATAATTTAGGATTTTAGATTTAATAATCAATCCGAACACCCTTCGGAATTAACTCGTTAGCGCGACTAGGAAATTCACAAAATCCATGTGGACCAACCCGTACTCACCGGCTAGCTTTATGCGACGCCGTTCTTGATTGCGGTTACAAATATTTTTGATCTATCTTTTAGAAAGCGCAAGCACGCTAAATCACTCAAATCAAATGGCGCCGTTGCCGGGGAAGGCGTAGAACTTTCCTTTTTGCAATTTCGGGTTAATCAAAATTTAAAAAATCATAAAAATCTAAAAAAATCCAAAAAATATAAAAAATATATATAATCTGTTATTTTTGGAAGGGATACTTTGTTATTTGAATTTTGCAGGATATACGAAAATCGGATCTGGAAATCTACAGAGATCAAAACAGGAAAAAACAGATCGGAACAACAGAAGATCACAACAACTGAGGAACAGAAAAAAAAATTGCTGAACCGACCAAAGCGCGGCGGAACCGCCGCGCCAGCCCCCTTTTGGCCGCGGAACCGCCGCGGTCTAGTCGAATCAGGGCTTAAAAAAAAGGGGCAGAAGCGCGATAAAAAAAAAAAAAAAACCGTTCCGCCACTGCAAATTTCTGTGAGTTTTCTCTCTCTCCTCCTCTACAAATCTTGATATATCTTTTGTAAATTTTCCTGCAGGATTTCTTTGCGCTCAAAACTCCTTTCCCTTCCAAATAACAATCTTGTGCAGGATTCTTTGCACCGTGCATAAAATAAAAATCTTTGATTTCTCTCTCGTCTCGGCTTCTTCAACTACTCTTTCTGACGAGATGGAAAGTGCAATCGCCAAAGCCGGCTATTCGGAAAGCAAGTGATTTACTGTTTTGCATATAATTAATCGGACTTTAAGGGGCTTTTTGACCAATTCAGATTGGGTGGGGATTTCATCACCTTTCCCAGGACCCCAGAAATCACATAAGGCATTTGCATTGACCATATCCTAATTAAAAAATACTAGACTCAGCCCTAAGGACATCGAGCTCAATAGGAAAAGGACTAGTATAGGCATCGACCGTTTATCCTAATTGACTTTGCGGTGTCTAGGCTAGTGGATTTTAATTAGGCCCACTACTGTGGTTCCTTCCCCCTTACCTGGCTGTACTTGTCGGTGAAGAGGCGGTTTGAGGTCCTATTTCTAGCCCTAGTTAGGAGCTGTCTAGCAGACCTAGGTGACCCTAGATGTAGGTCTGATTGTGCATTTCTGGTTGATTACATTTGTGTCTAAGCCCTTTATCGAATTTTTTTTCTGCAAACAGTCTCAAATAAAGAGAAAAAGGAAAAAAAGGAAAATATTTTATAGAAACTTGCAAAATTTTTTAGCTGCAAATAAATCCTTGCACCACAATAAACTTTCCTTCTTTCCCTTTTCTTACAACATGGGTACCCCACATAATAAATCTTTAGCCGAACTTTGGTATCCCGAACCTAATTTTGCGTCATATGTCAATTTGTTCGGTCAATTTAAAAACGATCCCTCCATGCCTAAAAAATCTTTGAAAGATCACATAGAGGCGTCTAGGAGAAACAGTTTGACTTTTCAACCCCCTTTGTGTCAACCAAGTCAACCTTCACCACCTTCGTATGTTGACACCACTTTTTCAAGTTCAGCTGTAACTCCTAGGCCTATGTCCATTGCTGAGCATATTGCTCAATCTCGCAGTCGATCTTTCACCCCTCTCCACTCATCTAGTTTTAGGGATCCGCACGATTATTCACCTTCTTATCCATATGTTGACCCTACCCCTGTCTTACCACCCACTTCCTACCAGTCCTACCCGACTTTCCCACCTTCACTAGACACTGTTTCTACACAGTCATTAGGGAGTTTCACATATCCACACCATTTTGAATCCTTTACCGAAACCCCCTCACCACCTAAGTCTAGTTTGGAAGAGTCGTTGGAGGCTTATATTGCTGCAACAAATAAAATGACTAGGAATGTGGAAGCGTCCGTGGCCGCCCTTATGCAACCTGCTGAACCGGTAGCTAGTGTCCCGCTAGCTCCAAATTTTTCAATGTATGAGGAGGCGGTTGGACAGAGTGAGAATGTGAGAGGATTTTCAAATCAAACCCACCCTTACCCAATTGAAGCCCACAACTCCTGTTTTCCATCGAATGTCCTAAATGATTCACAAGTTCAAAATAAAAGTGATGAGTTGTGCAACTTAGTAGTGTTTGATTTGCCAAATTGTGAAGAACCCCTTTCGGGTGAAACCGCACCTAATCCGTTTGACCTTTACACCTCCACTTTAGAACCTAAATTGATAAATATCCATGCTTTTGATGAGGTGTCTAAAGAAATTGATTTTCACTTGATTGAGGATATAGACGCCGGGAATATTTCGGATGATGAACCTGTCGATTTGATTGAAATTTTATGTTCAACTCATCATCCCGAGTCATTAGATGTTTCTCCCGAACTTCATATGCGTCTTGATGTTGAAGATAATGGCATGGATGAGATAAATGTTGAGGAGAATTATAAGAATGGTATCGAGGAGAGTTTTGAGGACCATATTGAGGTTGAACCATTTTTATTTGATGTGTCTGATTTTCCAATTCATCCTCCTGAACCTTTGACTGTTATATCACCCTCCCTCCTTTTCATCGTTCCGACCCCGTTTGAAGACTGTGAGCTTGAAAAATTTTTCTTTGAATCTGACACAGTTCTCATAGACGATAACACTTACGAGTATTTCATTTTTTCGGACGATGTTGATGACTCACCGCCCGAGTTTGAGTCCTTTACATTTTCAGATGAGCTATCAGACTCGGTTGATTATAGTAGTTTCGAACCATTAATGGAATCTTTCAAGTTCGAAATAGTTTACTACGGTGAGAAAGATACTATCCCTAATTCACTCCCTTTCGTCTGTCCTATTGTTCCGACCGAACAAATGACCGTTACGCTTTCATCTCCTATACCAAGTTCGGCGTACCCATGTTTTCTTGCGAATCTTGAGGGATTTGACCCCATTTCTCGACGGGTTGATAGGTTAGCGCAATCGCTTTTAACACATCGGTCATCACAAATTGCGCTAATTTATTTACTCAATTTACACCCTCAAGATCGTACTCTACTTCTTTCTTCTTTCCGCCATTCTCCTCCTCCGCCGAGACCATCTTCCATTCTTCTTTCCACACGGTCTCGCGTGTTTATCATTTCTTTCCTCCACACCCCATTCTTGCACCAACTATACCTTTACCACGATAAGATTTTTGAATGGTTGGTGTTAACCTTTGGCTTGTGTAAGGCCAAGCTTAAGTTTGGGGGGAACCTTTGTATATATGTATATATATATATATATTTGTTTTCTTTTTCTATAAAAAAAAATATAAAAAAATTCAAAACATTAGAAATAAAAAAAAATTGTAAATAAATAAACAGGGGAGTATCGGCATTTTAACCCTCTTGGTTTAGCATGACAGTGAGGGCACTGTCAAGTTCAAGTTTGGGGGTATGCTCGGTACGTCTTCTTCCTTCGCATTCATTTGTACATATTTTTGCATTTGCATATTTATTTGAAAACCCATAAAAATTGAAAAATTTCAAAAATTATAAGAATCAATGTATTCAATTTGGTCTAATTGATTTAAGTTTGACAAATGGGTTAATTGGCTAGGAACAACTAGATCTTAGACTTAGTGAATTAAAAACCCTAAAAATAACATTCCTTAAAGTTTAGCGGTAGAAAGTATATGTTTTTGTAGTTTATTTAGAAATAGGCAAATTTTGAGTTCACTTCTTGGGCTAAGTCGAAACGAAGGAAAAGTATTGATGTTCTTATTAGAGTATAAGTTTGAAAAATAGTTCCTAACTTAAGTCTAGATTCTGAAAACGTATACCCTACAATTTGCACAATCACGCACCTTGAAACTTGGAATAGTAGAAGAGACCTTGAAATGCTCTTGTCTTAAGTCCTTAGTACGAAGAAAAAAAAAGAAAAAAAGTGTGAATAAAGAATAAAAAAAATGGACACTGGTTTTTATGATTACTTAAGGATGCAAAAATAGAAAAATATTTAGCGAGGGTGCTTCATCACCTAGTGCCTTAGACCAACTGGTTTGGGAGTCACTGCTAAAAGCCTTGGGTATTGCAAGACTAGGAATTACGCTTAAATGTGCAAACACATTTTGTAATCGGTCGTTGGTACCTTAAGAAGTATTAACGGTCGCATGAAGGATGTGTAAGCAAAATTCAATTAAAAATTCACCTACTGATAAGTACTTTGGACAACGGACAAGGGCATGATTGCTTGATTTGAATTTCCAAGTGCAGGGGTGATCTATACACACACGTAGGGGTATGTGATTGGAATTTAGATAAGAGAGAGGAATGAAGAAAAGAACTTGTATCTTTAATAGATTTGATAGAAATTCCTAGGTGGAGATGGAACCCTAGAAGGAAAACTTAAGAGATGCCGAAAGCTAAGTAAGTCTACAGGATATATATAATCTTAAATTAAATAATGAGGAAGCGTGAAAAATATGGGTGGATAATTTACAAGTAGAAGATAATAGAATTCCTTGTTAGAAAACCTAATTGGAGAACTAAAGTTAATGGGCCGAGTTGATAGGATTTTGTGGGTGTAATCTGCTGAAAACCCTCAGGAGACAACACTCCTCCTACTAGGGACACCTAGAGGTTTAACGGTTTGTTGCACGTGCTCAGTGCAATCGCGTTTCCCTGCGAAAGTGTGGTTAGAATTTTAGTGAATAAAAATAAGTTTGCTCGAGGACGAGCAAAAGATAAGTTTGGGGGTATTTGTTCACACCATAATATTGCATTATTATATTCCCCATTCTTATTCTTTTTATAAATAAACAGGTGCTTTTGATGCATGTCTGCTACATGTTACAGGTTACAGGCTTTTGGATAGAAAACAGTGAAAAAGAGAAAAGACGATGCAAAAGTGGAACTGCAACCAACAAATAGAAGGATCTTGATCAAGCCTACATGAAGATCAGTTCACAAACTACAAAGCAACACAAGGTCCAAGTTTTCGTCTCGAAGAAACGGTTAAAATCCACAACAATGTTCACTGGAAAATCTGGGAAAGAATCAGAAGCCAAATTCAGAAAAGAACCACAGAATTCAGAAGACCAAAGATCCAGAAAGCAAGACCCAAAAGCCCAGAGCCCAACTCTCTAGTTTGGTCGCGGAACTGCGGCCAAACCCTAGCTGGGGCCGCGGTTCCGCGGTGGGTCTGAGGATTTGATGGCAGAAAATTTTACCAAGTCTTGTGTGGCGCTGAATGGGTCTACCTAGGGGTATTTGTGTAAATGTAGACATGCAGGTCAAATGTAACCCTAGGGTTTCTATTTCCTATAAATAGAACTCTAAAGCTTGTAATTCTTTATGCCTCCTTTTAATAAAAATTCCAAAATTCTTTATGGAGAGCATCGGTGCCTCTCTTCAATTCTAAAACTCAGATCTGACAACCCTGCATGGATGATTGGAGAAATGCATCTGTAAAGTAAGTAGATTTGTTTATTTTCTTGCCCTAGATAATTTCAATTCATGCCCTAGATTAAATTTCTTTTCCTGCCCTAGTATAGATTTTATTTCTCTGCCCTAGTTATAACTTTCAATTAATTGCCCTAGGTAGAATAATTTAGGATTTTAGATTTAATAATCAATCCGAACACCCTTCGGAATTAACTCGTTAGCGCGACTAGGAAATTCACAAAATCCCTGTGGACCGACCCGTACTCACCGGCTAGCTTCATGCGACGCCGTTCTTGATTGCGGTTACAAATATTTTTGATCTATCTTTTAGAAAGCGCAAGCACGCTAAATCACTCAAATCAGGTTCCCACGAACATGCCTACCGCGGGCGCTTCCTCAATGCGTTGCTCGCATTTCGACCATAAATTCCGCCAGCGTATAGCATACTGGACCCACGTTTCGCCTGGTTTTACCCTGGCGTTAATCAATGCCGTTATTGGAGTGCGTTCGCTGGCGCTTGCGAATCGCTGAGTGAATAGCAACTCCATTTCAGCGAACGTCTTGATAGAATCGTTCGGGAGTTTCGAATACCATTCGAACGCTGTTTCTGATAAGCTGCCCACGAACTGGCGAAGCAACAGTTTATTATCACCGCCGGTGTTACCGCAAAGGGCCCTGAACTGGACGACATGTTGGTGGGGATTGCCGGTCCCCTTGTAAACATGGAACTTGGGAATTGTGTAACCCGGCGGGTACTTGATTTGGTCGTACCAGCTTGGATATGGCCGCCCCGTTTTTACGACTTGACCAGCTGCCTCAGTCGCATGATGAACCCGGATTTGCTGGGCTATATAGTCGACCAAATCAGCCTTAGAGATTGTCTCCTCCTTGGCCGTTGAGAGGGCCGGTGGTGGATTTGACGTTTCTCCCCTGTCGTCTTTAAGGACGATCGGGGGATCCTCAGCGGGTGGGTCTTGTTGGATCATCATTCCTATCATATCTTGGAAGAGAAGGCCCACACGCTGTATGTTGGCTGCTTGTTCAGCAGCCTTTTTGTCCTTCTTCTCCAATATTCGGCGAAGGAATTCGGCGTCAGTTTCTTCCTCCTGGCGTTCGTCCGAGGATGTTTCTGGGTTTTCTTTTGTCCCGGTAAGTGCGGCCATAGCATTCATCATTTCCTAGAGTTTTTGCTGTTGCTCCCAAGATTTGGTCACCGACTGTGTAAGCGGTCTATGACCTGTAGACGCACGGCTGTCTTCCTTTCCTGACGCCATGTATACGGTATGGACCATCATACCCCCAGACTTAGGGCGTCTGGGCTTAGTGTTAGTTGTCGTTGCAGGCTGGGGGATCTTCTCTGGCTTCCTCCTTTTATGAGCAGTGGAAGTTGAGGGGGCCGTTGAGGTGGGCACCCAGACAGCCTTTCGTGGTTTAGCCTGGTGACTGGCTTCCTGTTGGATTTTCAGCTTCTTGTGCTGGCGGGAGAAGTTTGGATCGATCATCGAGTCTCGGGCCTGCCTCCAAACCTTATAGATTTTGGAAGACAGCCGTTGAGGAGATCGGGGCTGTTCTAGCTCTATTTCCGCAACCTTTTTTAGTGGAGGAGGAGACCTCTTTAGCACCGCAGTAGGAGAATTCCTTCGCACCTTATTTAGCATCTCGAAGCTGTTCCCAGTTGGAACGGCAGTATTAACTTCCACCGTTGGGGCTGGTGGAGTTAGCCCAGAGGGGGAGTTGCCCCCAGCCTTCCTTACTCGGCGCCAGTGACGACGTCGAGCGTGTCGAGCGGACGGCGTTGGTTCAGCGGTGAGGATGGCTTCGTCTTGCCCCCTGTGTAGGTGGGGGGTTGCTGCTGGTGTTAGCCTGTCAAAGACCGATGTCCTTTGGGTAGCAGGAGCAGGAGCTGGAGCCGTCAATCTTGTAAAGACCGACTTTTTGGCAGGGGAAGCCGCCTTGACGACTTCAGGAGCAGGACCGGTCACTTTCTTAGAATCAGCCTTCTCCAGGATTGCAGGCCCCATTGCGGGTCCACAGGAGTTCTGGCCCAATCTAGAGAAGACCGAGGCGCTGGTGTTGGGCGACCCGTTGAGAGGGGCCGCGGCAGGGGTAAGACGATCAAAGACCGACTTTTTGGGAGCCTCCTTTGTCAGCACCGGAGCGGTGAAGCTTGTCGGCGGGAGCATGGTCCCAAAAAACAATCCTGTAGTGGCTCGAGTGACTTGTTCCACGGGTATTGCGAATAGCGAAGCTGCTTGGGGTCCGTAGGCTATACCTCCTGGCGAGGCAGAGCGTTGGTTGCAATTGCAGTCCAAGCAGTTGGAGCATTTCACACAAGTAAAAGCCATCGATTCTTTGCTTTCTACAATAAGCAAGACGCCAAGTCTTAGTATCTTGAAACCCAAGGGCAACCATTAGCGAACCGCGATTGGTTCGCGAATCACTACACACGAAGTGTGGAGTGGAAAGAGGAAAAGGTCCCACCGGGCGTGCCAGAATCTGTTCCCTTCCGAATGGCGGCCAAGACGTGGGCGTCTTGCCTGAGATTCGGGGCAGATGCTAATTGGTGCTATCCGTCTACCTCTCCGAAGATGCCAAGTTGATTTATGGCACCGTGTATCGAAGGTTTAAATGGATGCGTCCGATGTAGCAGACTTCGTCAGATTCCCCCTCGCTTGAGGGGTTTTTGATTGTGGGGACGCTCTTCCCTGCAGGCGCAAGCCCCTGCAGTTAATTACGCTACCGCATTGCGGTAACAACTTTCTCCTTCTCCAGATGGTCACTTCGTGTCGTGTGTGTTTGTTTTATTTGTGGTTGCCCGTGGATTGTATACGGAGACTGATTTATGTCGTCGCCCATAGGACGTGGATTAGTCCAAATCCGTATTTTCTTAGATTTGGGTTTGGGGTTTTGGTTTAAGGATACGTTAGCCATATTTGAGGCTAAGATCAACTTAAATGTTTGTTAAGGATACGTTAGTCCAATTTGAGACTAAGATCAACTTAACAGGATCGTTTAGATCCGACAAAAGAGCATTTGGGCTCTATTGTTTAGTTTAATGACATTGCGGTCGATAGAATGTATGGCCGTCGGGACCCATCACCTCTCTGACGTCGTTGAAGGATTACAACGACAGATGTCAGAGGAGTTCAGAGATGTACCCTTGAACCAAAGTAGATTGGGGGGATCTATAGTCCAATTTGGGACTAAAGTCTGTTTGAAGGTTTAAGGATGTGTTAGCCATATTTGAGACTAAGATCAACTTAAACGGGATCGTTTAGATCCGACAAAAGAGCATTTGGGGGCTCTATTGTTCCAGTTTAGGGACATGGTGGTCCATTGCCAGTTTAGGGACACGGTGGTCCACCTCCAGTTTAGGGACATGGTGGTCCATTGAAATGTATGGTTGTCGGGACCCATCACCTCTCTGAAGACGTTGAAGGATTACAACGACAAATATCAGAGGAGCTCATTGATGTACCCTTGAACCAATGAGTTGGTTGAAAGAGCAGATGTGTCACGATCCAAGTGTGGATGTGACCGGCACTTAGATTATAGCATATCTAAGGATATGCACAAAGTCCAAGTAAGCCGAAAACCAAGATCATACTACCTTAATGCGGAATTATTTATGAAAATTTAGTTTTTAAGTAAAAATCCCAATTTATGAGGTTAATTTATTAAATAAATAATAAAGGTTAAGTTTAGTTGTATTCCTAGTTGGAATCAACAATATTAACAATGAACATGAATATAAACATAAAGAACATCACTATGATTCTCATAAAGAAAGAAACTATGATATACTGACCAAAAGATCTCAACTGTCCATATATATACAATCTTTCATTCTAAGTCAAATACAGGTTTGATGGAGACTTTTTAGACACAAAATACAAAATCAAAAAGGAAGGTTACTACACATGTAACCTACCTAACAAAAGATGAACTACAACTGCAAAAGTAGCTCTTCCTCGCAGCTACCCGTCCACTCTATCCCTGCAAGGAACTGTGGCACAACGGGGGTGAGTTGCCAACTCAGTGAATATGACTAACATATAACGGTGAATAACGTAAATATGACAATCATACTACTGAAATATAAATCAATATGAAGTATGAGTATATGTGAAGTTCAACAATAAATCCCATAATACTAGGGAAAACTCAACTCAATAAAATCATTTCTCAGTGTCCATCAATGACACAAAACTTCCATTTCATATAGGCATCATTCCCTGAATGATCCTGAATCAATAATACCGATCGTTATCATCTAGATACACGCCGTATATTTATCACTAACTCCGGTATCGAGTAACCTCGCTAGGCTCCCCCGTCTCAATACGGCTATCCTGCCCCTCGGTCTCGACCGGGTCCACCATGTATCCAACTGTATATCTCCCCCACTCAGTATGGATAACGTAAAATCCGCGACCGTATATCTCCCCCACTCGGTCCGGAATAAAACCAACACAGAAAACATCTCATGGTGGGCATGACACATCAATCATGAAAACACTGGATTTATGTAATAGTATTCAAAACTCAAAACCATAAATCCTCAATTCTGCATTTACCTCATATATAACACAGAAAACGCATATAGCAGCATGATGTAAACGATGCAATTTACTACTATTAATGATATGTGACATACGATATAAATTTATGTTAACAAGTATGATATTTAAGTGTAAAGTGACATAGCAATATCGACGAGGTGTGTGTAGCATATAAGATGTGCACGTGGCATGACTCGTCGATAATTGTGAAGTGTTCTAATCATCTAATCTATTTATATGTATATATGATGAATGCATATTATCAATTTGACATAACGATATAAAGTATTAAGTTAAGTAAAACTACGGGCGAAACACGTCATCTTTACAAAATTCCCCGGTAGATGTTTAGTCTACTCACCGGAAAGGTCGAATCTACTCCGGAATTGCTAATCCTTTCCCTTTCCTCGCTGCTTCCGTAATTCTTGTATCCGAATCTAGTTTTTACAATTTAACTTATATAAGAAAACGGTTATTCCGATATGACGGAAATGAAAAACACCCTTTCCCACTTACAAGTTACATACTATTTGATTATATCAAGTTTATTAAACACTTAATCTTGCTGGGTTTTAACCTTAATCTGTACTGTTATAGAAACTAAATCGCGATGTATTTTAACCGTGTCGTATTTAGCGTTTTAAATTACCCTTTCCGATATATGTTTCCAGATTCTTTTTACAGTGAAACTAATTTAATTAAACAACATCAAAATAGCCAAAATTGTATACTGTAAACTACCCAACAGAGCAAACCCACAAAGCTCTCCCCATGGCCGGCGACGCCGGATTTTCCCCTATGGCCGCCGGCCAAAAACCGGCCCCTTGGTGTCGTGGTCTTATGGTTTAATCTAGTTGTTTCCTACATCATTTTAACTCTGTTTAATTAATTTAATTATCTTCCAGATCAAAGCAGATTTTAACAGAGATTAATTTTAACTAAAATACGATATTATGTGACTTGATTAACTCTAAACTAAATAAGCTACAGAACTTAAATTACCTAAAGAGTTTAATTAGAATTTACCCTCCAATTAGTTGTAGGAATAACCCTCCAAGATGCTAAGTCCTTCCTAGGTTGATGATGAACAAAACTCAAGAACAAGCTCCTCTTTCTTCTTCTTCCTCTTGTTCTTTCTTTTTCTCTCTTAACTTTTCTTTTCTTTTTAATTCTCTTGAGTTTTAAATATCAGTTTACAACTGAATGGGTGTTTTATATAAGAGTGGAGGAAGAGATAAGGGAAGGTGGAGGTGTCAAGGGCTAGAGTGTGCATGTTTCATGCAAGGAGGAGGTGGAAGGTGAATGTGCTCATGCAAGCATGAGGTGGTTATGCATTATCTTCAAATTTTTTTTTTAATTTGAATATAAATTCTGAACTAAAATAATTTCCCCCCCCACTTTCACTTATATCCACAACAATCTCATATTTGCATAAAAACTTAAACTTTACAAGTTAACCCCTCACAACATAACTTATTATAAAACACACATTTTGTTAAAATGAAGCTAAATTTGTCACTAAAACCCTTATAACTTATTTAATTTGCTTTCAAAAATTCTAATTTAATTTGTACTACATATAACTTATGAAGATTGACATATTTTATTTTAACAGTTTTGTGATTTATCAAATTATTATTAATTTAATTAATTTTATTTATTTCTAAATATTCCAAATGTTACAATATTCCCCCCTTAAGAAAATTCGGTCCCCGAATTTAAAATAATTACTAGACATACCTACGAAAAGATGTGGAAATTTCTTTCGCATTGCGTCCTCCGTCTCCCAAGTAACCTCCTCGCGATTCTTTCCTTGCCAGAGAACCTTTACAGATGGAAGTATCCTTGATCGTAGTTACTTTGCCTGCCTGTCAAGAATAGCGACTGGCTGCACTGTGTAGGATAAATCTGGCTCAAGCTGTAAGGTCTGATGTTGGATCGCGTGAGATGGATCGTGAAGATATCTGTGAAGCATCGAAACGTGAAACACCGGATGCACGTCGGGAAAATTAGGTGGAAGTGCTAACCGATAAGCTACAGCGCCCACCCTCTCTAAAATCTCGTAAGGTCCAACACATCTGGGGCTGAGCTTCCCTTTCTTCCCGAAGCGCATCACACCTTTCATTGGAGATACTCGAAGGAACACATGATCTCCCATATCAAACTCGAGTTTACGTCGCCGTCGATCTGCATATGACTTCTGTCTGCATTGGGCCGCTTTCATTCTATCTCGTATCAATTGAATCTTCTCTGTAGTTTCCTGTACTATCTGCGGTCCCAATATACAACTCTCGCTAAGTTCCGTCCAGCAAATGGGTGATCGACATTTCCTTCCATACAAAGCTTCAAAGGGTGCCATCTGGATCGTCTCTTGAACTGTTGTTGTACGAGAATTCTACCAAAGGTAGGTGATGATCCCAACTACCACCGAAATCTAGGCTACAAGCCCGAAGCATATCCTCTAGTATCTGAATGGTCCGTTCCGACTGACCGTCTGTCTGTGGGTGGAAAGCTGTACTAAAACTCAGCCGTGTACCAAGAGCGTCCTGAAGTTTCTGCCATAGCCTGCTAGTGAACTGGGTACCTCGATCTGATACTATGCATGTCGGCACTCCATGTAGACGTACAATCTCATCGATGTAAACCTGTGCATACTGAGCAAATCCATACGTCGTCTTTACTGGAAGAAAATGAGCAGCCTTTGTCAATCTATCTACAATCACCCAAATGGAATCATACCCTCTGCTAGTCCTGGGTAGACCCACCACGAAATCCATGGAAATCTGTTCCCATTTCCACTCTGGAATGGGTAAGGGCTGCAGCTCTCCTGCTGGCCTCAGGTGTTCTGCTTTGACTTGCTGACAAGTCAAGCATCGTGAAACATATTCTGCTATGTCCCTCTTCATTCCTTCCCACCAGTAACTATCTTTCAAATCACGATACATCTTGGTGGAACCAGGATGAATACTGTATACTGATCTGTGGGCATCCTCCAAAATCTCACGCCTCAATCCCTCAGAATTTGGCACACAGAAACGAGTCCTAAAACGTAATACTCCATGATCATCAATCACGAACTCCGTCTCCCTGCCCTGCCTAACCTGATCCATAATCTCCATCATACGAGTATCTGTAGGCCGCACCTCTTGAATGCGATCTAATAACTGAGGTCTGGTGCGAACATGTGCTAGCTGGCCTCCTGCTGACGTGAATTCAAACTGCATACGACTATCACATAAGATCTGCCAGTCTGTAGAAGACTGTCCCTGCAAAATTGTCACGCCCCGCTTCCCAAAATACGGAATACGAGGGGTAGACAAGGCCAGCCATGCTCCTACGGTCAAGGAAAAGTCCTGCCGTGGTCACACTTCGGCTTCTAGTTTATCATGGTAAACAGTAAAGGATGCGCAGGTAATGAGAAATGCAGTAACTGAAAGATACAATAATGTAAACTGACCTGAAGTGGAACAAACGGATGTAACTAGGAACGGCAAGTCAGGAAGTCTGTGATGCACTGGTCCAGGCTAAATCGTCTTCTCACACTGAGCATGCATACTCAGGTCGTCAGAGCGACACAATAGCAATAATATATATATAAAATAAAGTGATAGTTCTAACAGGGGTAATGGAAATGAATAACAGTAAATCAACGATAGCAAGAATATAAATGCGCAGTAATCAATGCAGCGGAACAGTAAAGCTGTATAACGATATGTCACGTATGCCACACAGTATATCATGAATAAAATGCCAGTATCCCTATCAGTCTCTAAGTCTCACTGTACAGGTCACTAAGCCTATCGTCAGTCCAAGTGTGAGAGTCAACCACTCGTGAGTGTCCTCCACCCAAGGATAGAACCCAAGGGCAAGGGACCACGGGCCCAACATGTAACAAGAATATCACGGTGTATATATCACGTACCCTGTAAATCTCCATATAACTCCCTAAATATATAAGCCGGCATGGGACTCCCGAGATTCTGTTGAACTCACACTTAAACTACCCCACACCCCGTGGTCTACATCAAACGCTAACCATAACCCTAAATACTAATCGATCCGTGACAAGTCTGCGCGAGAACTGGAGGCAGGACCTCCATCAAGCACGTCCCGACTAATACCTAAGATAAACGGCAGTGTCTGGTGCCTTATCTGTAACACCAGTGCAAGTGCTTCCATAAGTGTCCCATACCACTTATAGTCACACGTACACGCATCCTACAGACGTCGACAATGCAATAGAATAATAGGGTCACTGATTGTGTACAAGTACGTATCACTTTCACTTAATCACGGATATACGAACACTGACGTACTTGCCACAATCATCGCTAGAAACTAACACTGGGTAAATGCACGATATCACTAGGTTATCACTACAATGATATAGATATGCTATGATGCATGAACAGTATATAAGCACAATTAAAGTGTCATAAAAACAGTAATCTATCACTTGCACGATTTATCATGAAACGTACGTATATAATTTAGCGAAACGATAAACAGGTGGTAATTAATATGTTCAGTTATCCAACCATAGAATTTTGTTTCAAGCCAATCGGGTTCCAGGATCATTAATTATAACCATTTCATTTTAAGCGCTCGCGGCTGGAAATCCAATTTCAGAATCAGAAGTCCGTTTCGCAACGCATTTTGATCCCAGTTGGGATCGGATTTTAGCGACGCTACAGTTAGATGAATTCTAGAATTTTCAGTAAAGTTTCCAACGCAATAAATGGATCTTCAATCGCGTCTGTACGTTAGGAGTTATAATTTGTTTAATATTAACATGTCAATTCTGATTCTGCTGGGACTGTTATGTGTCCCAATCTCCTAAATTATAGAATAAATATCAAACGGTAACGAAATAGAATGAAACCAATTGTGTTGTCTAGCTAACAGAGTTACCTATAATACGCAGTGGAGTTCTGCAACCTACGAGTTAAGGATATCCTGTGGTATTCAATGCGGAACAGCAAGCAACGACTGGAGTCGCTCTGGACTGCAGTCCAGAGTCGTACTCCAATACGAACATCATCCCAATTTAAGTACAGAAATATCAGGAAACTGGTATAGGATTAAAGTTCGTCGAGTTAGCTTCGATTTGAGCCCTCGAACGCACCATTCTATTATGTATACTATTTATGGTGAATTTAACGGTTTTCAGGTGCAACAGAATCACAGTTTTACGGTTAAACTTGGGGGTAGTCGTCTTAATCTTTAACAGTCGTATTTTCAAATGAAATTTGCACACGTTAACCATCTCTACAAGGGCCAATGCAATATATCCAGTTCCGTCAAATTTGATAAAGATTTCCTAAGGGAACAAGTATCGAACAGTTGTGTTGCAATATTTAACATAAGGCAAACATGGGATATATATGCGATGTTGACTTGTAACATATATAAAATAGCATGAAAGCAAGTAAAAACTTGCCTGGGGACGTCTAGGGCTGTACGGAAGCAGCAGCGACGACCGAGACGGCAAGGATCGACGATGTACGGAAAGTGCTCGATGAACAGCCAAGGCTCGAATGTTTTGCGGTGATCACGACTCGGCTCGTGGGAACGAGGTGGTTGCTGGCGGGTTCCAGTGAGGTGTTCGGGATGTGGGTTCAAGAGAGGGGAAAGTGATATAGGGAGAGAGAGAGAAAGGAGTGTAGAGAGAGAGAGAGAAAGCAGGGGGAGAGAGAGTGCACAGAGAGGTTGAGTGAGAGAGAGAGGGTATAGAGAGAGGGGGAGGGAGAGTGCTAGGAGAGTGAGCAGCATAGAGGGAGAGAAAGAGAGGCTGAGGAAGTTGGAGAGAAAGAGAGAGAGAGATAGTGTGAGAAAGGGAGAGAGAGGAGCCAGAGGGAGAGAGGGGTTGTGAGAGAGAAAACACAGAGGGAGTTAGAGTGAAGGAGAGGCGATGACGTCGACGACGAAAGATGATGGGGGTGACGGCGTGGTTGAACGGCGGTGAGGCATGGGTCGACGAGAGGCGACGGGTTCAGGTGAGAGGTGTAGCTCGGGAAATGGTGGTGGTTGCCACCGAAGAGGGAAACGAGTGAGGGAAAACGGAGTGCAGGGGACGGTCATTGGTTGCAGGTGAGATCGGCCGGAGTGATGTCTTGGCTGGGAACTCGACCATGGGGTCGAGGTAGGGGTGAGGAAGGAGGAGAAGTTGGGGAGACGGTTGTGGTGAACAAGGGTGGAGGATGGAGAGAGGAGCGAGGCCGTGGTCGTCGCCGTCGGGCGAGTGGAGTTGGTGGGAGGACTGCTGGAAGTGAGGGGGAGAAGATGGGGAGACGAGGGGGAAGCGTCGTGATGAGTAACGCGCTCGAGTCGTGGGGATAACGGCAGCGCGTGGGCGTGGGAAGCGGCGGAGATCGTGGATCGCGCGCGCGAGAAGGGAAAGAGCCGTTGGGAAATTGAAGAAGGAGATGTACAGTGGTCGGGTCGGGTTTGCGCGAGCGGGTCGGGTTGGCGGTTGGGCTGGAGTTTAACGGGCCGGGCCAAAAATAAAAGAAATAGGGAAATGGGTTAAGAGTTTTGGGCTGGGCTGAATTAAAAAGAAAATTAACAAATAAATAAGATGAAGGGGCCAGAAAATTTGAGTAAAAGAATTGGGAAAGAAAATAGGAAGTGGGCTGGAAAAGAATGGGCCAAGGTTTATTAGGGAATTAAAAGGAAATCATTTAATTTTTGAGTGGGCTGGGCAACGGGCCGAATAAATTAAAAAGGAATTTGAGAGTAATTTTGGTAAGGAAATTGGGCTGGAAAATAATTATAGTTTGGGTTTGGGTTGAAGCGGCTGCGGGGAAAAATCAAATGGAAAAGATTTTGTTTTGTGTTCTAAATTCCATAACAGGAAAATGGCTGAGACAGAGGAAAGAAAGATAGGATTTGGGTTTAATAAGATTTTGAAAATAACTAAATAATTATAACTAAATCTTATAGGTAAAAGAAATACGGATTTAGACGTATAAGAAAAACTGGGTATTACAAAAATGCTCAAATGAGATAAACTACCTTCAGGTCTCCTACTCAAGGCATCTGCTACAACATTCGCCTTGCCTGGATGGTACAAGATCTCATAATCGTAATCTTTCACCAGTTCCATCCATCTACGCTGCCTTAGGTTCAGATCTCTCTGCTGAAAGATATACTTTAAGCTTTTATGATCTGTGAAGATTTGACACGATTCTCCATACAAGTAATGTCTCTAAATCTTCAATGCAAATACTACAGCTGCCATCTCTAGATCATGAGTGGGGTAGTTTTGTCCATGCCTCTTCAACTGTCGAGAAGCATAAGCTATAACTCTGCCGTGTTGCATCAACACACAGCCTAGACCCACTCTAGAAGCATCGCAATACACAACGAAACCCCCCCGACCCGGAAGGTAAAGATAATACAGGTGCAGTCGTCAAACGCGTCTTCAACTGTTGGAAACTCTGCTCACACGCATCTTTCCACTGAAATGGAACTTCTTTCCTAGTCAATCCTGTCAAAGGTGCCGCTATCCGTGAGAAATCCTTTACGAAGCGTCTGTAATAACCTGCCAGACCTAAGAAACTCCGAACCTCCGTAACTGACATAGGCCTGGGCCAGTGCTGTACCACTTCAATCTTCTTTGGGTCCACACATATGCCCTCTCTTGTAACTATATGACCTAAGAACTCTACACTATCGAGCCAAAAAGCACACTTAGAGAATTTTTTTTGCATACAGCTGATGCTCCTTCAAGGTCTGCAATGTGATACGTAAATGCTGCTCGTGCTTCGTCTGACTCCGAGAATATACAAGAATATCATCTATGAATACTATAATAAACCGATCGATAAATGGTCTAAAGATACGGTTCATCATATCCATAAATGCTGCTGGGGCGTTGGTGAGTCCGAACGACATCACCAAAAATTCATAATGCCCATATCTCGTACGAAATGCCGTCTTCGGAATATCGTCCTTCCGAACCCTCAACTGATGATACCCTGACCTCAAGTCAATCTTCGAGAAAAACCCAGCTCCTTGCAACTGATCGAACAAGTCATCTATACGTGGTAATGGATACCTGTTTCGCACAGTGACGCGATTCAGCTGTCGGTAGTCGATGCACATTCTCATACTACCGTCCTTCTTCTTTACAAATAATACCGGAGCTTCCCATGGTGAAACACTGGGACGAACAAGTCCTCTATCTAACAACTCTTGCAACTGGCTTTTGAGTTCCTTCAATTCCGTCGGTGCCATTCGATAGGGTGGTATAGAAATAGGCCCCGCACCCGGAATCAAGTCGATGCAAAATTCGATATCTCGATCAGGTGGCAATCCTGGTAACTCAGCAGGAAATACCTCAGGAAATTCTCGCGCGATCGGAATCTGGTCCAATGAAACTGCAGCGACCCCTAAGTCCCGAACGAAAGCCAAGAACCCATGACAACCCTTCTCCAAGAGTCACCCCGCACAAAGAGCAGAAATCATGTTGACAGGGGTTAACTTGCAATCCCCCTGCACAACAAACACCGGTTCACATGGAAAACAAAATCTAACCGCTTTTCCTCGACAATCTACATAGGCATGACAAGCGGCTAACCAATCCATACCAAGAAGTATGTCAAAATCTAACATGTCCAGGAGAATCAGATCAACTAGCGAATCTTTATCACCAATGTGTACCGAACACGATCTGAATACGTGCCGAGCAATAAAAGAATCTCCAATCGGAGTAATCACTACCAAAGGTAACTCTAATAATGACGACTCTTTCCCCAACAAAAGTGCGAATCGTGAAGATACATAAGAGTGTGTAGAACCGGGATCAAATAAAACATGTGCCTCTAATGAGCATACTGTAAGAGTACCTGTCACGACTGCATTTGATGCCTGGGCATCCTGTGGAGTCAGCGCAAATACCCGTTCCTGGCCCCTGCCCGCACTCTGTCGTCCTCTACCTCTATTTCCTCGACCTCTTTGAGCACGTCCTGCAAAGCCTCGACCTCGTGGTGCAACTGCCTGGCGTGTAGCGCCAGCTGGGGGAGGAAATAAAGCCATCCATGTAGGAGGTGGAAGGGGTAGAGCAACCTGTGGAGCAACGGTCCCTCCCTGAGATCTACAATCCCGCGCAAAGTGTCCGGGAAGTCCACAACTAAAACAGGTAGATGGTGATCTCTGATCATCAGGATAAGAACTGAACATCTGGCCCTGTGTCCAACCTCGTCCGACACTGCGGCCTGGAGTATATCTGCCTGGATATGACCCTCTACCTCTGCCAAACTGCCTATATGTTGGCACGATCGGCCTACTCCTCTTTGGCTCTGGAACGACCACTGACTCGCTCAAACGTTCCTCTACTCGAATTGCCGCATCCATGGCCTGTGCATACGTATCAAAATGCTGGGAGCCTATTGCCAGATACAACTGTGTGTCTAAACTCCTTAGGAACCTCTTCACCCGAAGCTCCTCCGTAGGTACTAAGTATGGGGCATATCGCGACAGCTGGGTGAATCGTAAGTCATAATCTGCTACTGACATACTTGCTGATTTCCTCAATGCTTCGAAACTGCTAGCTCTTGCGTCCCTCACACTCTGGGGAAGAAATCTGGCAAGAAAGACTGTAGAAAACTCGGTCCACGTCATCGGAGGAAGACTCGTAGCTCGCCCTCTCTCCATCGACTCACACCACTCCTGTGCAGTCCCTCCAAACGAAAGCTAGTCAGCTCCACCGACCTCGCATCAGAACATCGCAATGATCTGCCAATCCTCGCCATCCTATCAAGAAAAGACTGAGGATCTTCCGCCACATCGATCCCTGTAAATACCGGGGGTTTCAATCTCATGAACTCTGCAAGTGATACCTCCATCACTCTCGTATCTACTAGCGCCACCGTCTGTGTAGGCTGTACCTCGGACTCCGCTATAGTCGGTGCTGGATCTGATCTCAAAACTCGAGTGGCCTCAGCTAACTGTCCGACCACTCGCTGTAATCCCAACATACCCTCCTCAATCCTAGTCATGCGATCTGGAGGAGGAGGATCAACATGCTCATGCACCGCCGGAACGTCTGGTGTACCAGTCGTCGTCACAGGCGGACTCGCCCTAGCTGCATCTCTGGCTGCGGCTCGCCTAGCCCGCGTAGCCATAGCAACTAACAAGAAACGGGAGTTGATAAGGTGTAGGAATAGAAGCAATCAATAACGGAGAATCAACGGAAGAATAGATCAAGATAAACATCCTAAGGTTAGTTAGGCTGAATACGATAACGTAAATATGCCGCGGAACATACGTACGGTACTGCATTCATCCTAATTCACCTACTCCATCAAACCAAAGGTCATCCTAACTCACGGACTCATATCAACCTATTGAAATCCCTTACTTAATTCCGTAAGGTTACTCCTAAGCTCTGATACCAACTTTGTCACGACCCAAGTGTGGATGTGACCGGCACTTAGATTATAGCATATCTAAGGATATGCACAAAGTCCAAGTAAGCCGAAAACTAAGATCATACTACCTTAATGCGGAATTATTTATGAAAATTTAGTTTTTAAGTAAAAATCCCAATTTATGAGGTTAATTTATTAAATAAATAATAAAGGTTAAGTTTAGTTGTATTCCTAGTTGGAATCAACAATATTAACAATGAACATGAATATAAACATATAGAACATCACTATGATTCTCATAAAGAAAGAAACTATGATATACTGACCAAAAGATCTCAACTGTCCATATATATACAATCTCTCATTCTAAGTCAAAATACAGGTTTGATGGAGACTTTCTAGATACAAAATACAAAATAAAAAAGGAAGGTTACTACACATGTAACCTACGTAACAAAAGATGAACTACAACCGCAAAAGTAGCTCTGCCTCGCAGCTACCCGTCCACTCTATCCCTGCAAGGAACTGTGGCACAAAGGGGGTGAGTTGCCAACTCAGTGAATATGACTAACATATAACGGTGAATAAAGTAAATATGACAATCGTACTACTGAAATATAAATCAATATGAAGTATGAGTATATGTGAAGTTCAACAATAAATCCCATGATACTAGGGAAAACTCAACTCAATAAAATCATTTCTCAGTGTCCATCAATGACACAAAACTTCCATTTCATATAGGCATCATTCCCTGAATGATCCTGAATCAATAATATCGGTCGTTATCATCTAGATACACGCCGTATATTTATCACTAACTCCGGTATCGAGTAACCTCGCTAGGCTCCCCCGTCTCAATACGGCTATCCTGCCCCTTGGTCTCGACCGGGTCCACCATGTATCCAACTGTATATCTCCCCCACTCAGTATGGATAACGTAAAATCCGCGACCGTGTATCTCCCCCACTCGGTCCGGAATAAAACCAACACAGAAAACATCTCATGGTGGACATGACACATTAATCATGAAAACACTGGATTTATGTAATAATATTCAAAACTCAAAACCATAAATCCTCAATTCTGCATTTACCTCATATATAACACAGAAAACGCATATAGCAGCATGATGTAAACGATGCAATTTACTACTATTAATGATATATGACATACGATATAAATTTATGTTAACAAGTATGATGTTTAAGTGTAAAGTGACATAGCAATATCGACGAGGTGTGTGTAGCATATAAGATGTGCACGTGGCATGACTCGTCGATAATTGTGAAGTGTTCTAATCATCTAATCAATTTATATGTATATATGATGAATGCATATTATCAATTTGACATAACGATATAAAATATTAAGTTAAGTAAAACTACGGGCGAAACACGCCATCTTTACAAAATTCCCCGGTAGATGTTTAGTCTACTCACCGGAAAGGTCGAATCTACTCCGGAATTGCTAATCCTTTCCCTTTCCTCGCTGCTTCCGTAATTCTTATATCCGAATCTAGTTTTTACAATTTAACTTATATAAGAAAACGGCTATTCCGATATGACGGAAATGAAAAACACCCTTTCCCACTTACAAGTTACATACTATTTGATTATATCAAGTTTATTAAACACTTAATCTTGCTGGGTTTTAACCTTAATCTGTACTGTTCCAGAAACTAAATCGCGACGTATTTTAACCGTGTCGTATTTAGCGTTTTAAATTACCCTTTCCGATATATGTTTCCAGATTCTTTTTACAGTGAAACTAATTTAATTAAACAACACCAAAATAGCCAAAATTGTGTACTGTAAACTACCCAACAGAGCAAACCCACAAAGCTCCCCCCATGGCCGGCGACGCCGGATTTTCCCCTATGGCGGCCGGCCAAAAACCGGCCCCCTGGTGTCGTGGTCTTATGGTTTAATCTAGTTGTTTCCTACATCATTTTAACTCTGTTTAATTAATTTAATTATCTTCCAGATCAAAGCAGATTTTAACAGAGATTAATTTTAACTAAAATACGATATTATGTGACTTGATTAACTCTAAACTAAATAAGCTTCAGAACTTAAATTACCTAAAGAGTTTAATTAGAATTTACCCTCCAATTAGTTGTAGGAATAATCCTCCAAGATGCTAAGTCCTTTCTAGGTTGATGATGAACAAAACTCAAGAACAAGCTCCTCTTTCTTCTTCTTCCTCTTGTTCTTTCTTTTTCTCTCTTAACTTTTCTTTTCTTTTTAATTCTCTTGAGTTTTAAATCTCAGTTTACAACTGAATGGGTGTTTTATATAAGAGTGGAGGAAGAGATGAGGGAAGGTGGAGGTGTCAAGGGCTAGAGTGTGCATGTTTCATGCAAGGAGGAGGTGGAAGGTGAATGTGCTCATGCAAGCATGAGGTGGTTATGCATTATCTTCAAATTTTTGTTTTAATTTGAATATAAATTCTGAACTAAAATAATTTCCCCCCCACTTTCACTTATATCCACAACAATCTCATATTTGCATAAAAACTTAAACTTTACAAGTTAACCCCTCACAACATAACTTATTATAAAACACACATTTTGTTAAAATGAAGCTAAATTTGTCACTAAAACCCTTATAACTTATTTAATTTGCTTTCAAAAATTCTAATTTAATTTGTACTACATATAACTTATGAAGATTGACATATTTTATTTTAACAGTTTTGTGATTTATCAAATTATTATTAATTTAATTAATTTTATTTATTTCTAAATATTCCAAATGTTACAAGATGTGCTCAGTTCAAGATGATTTGAGGACTTATGGCCAATTTAGGCTAAGTCCAATTGTGTTCGAAATATTGGCTCTCTGTTGGTCCATTGAAGGAGAGGCTTTGCCTCTAGAAACTTAGCCAATTGGGCTAAAGCTAATGTTAAACACTAGAGGTCAACAGTGTTGAACACTGGGAATAAGATTAATAAGTTAGTGTTAAACACTAAAAGATAATCAGTGTTAAACACTAGCAACAGGGCTTTCAAATTAGTGTTAAACACTAAAGCAAATCAGTGTTAAACACTGGTAATCAGAGATTTCAAATTAGTGTTTAACACTAAAGCAAATCAATGTTAAACACTGGGAACAAAGTCTTCAGATTAGTGTTAAATACTAAGGAGAGAGGGGTCACGTGTGGACACGTGAGAGCGCCCTGATTTCCCTTATTTTATTCTGTAGATCAGTGTTTAACTCTTTTAATTCTGACGGCCATCATGTGTGAGCACGTGATGGAGACCCCCGCTCTGGTCTGTTAGAATGCTCATTAGGGGTCACGTGGTGACACGTGAGGTTGCCCTAAATGTGGAGCCAGATCACCTTTGTTTTATCCTCAAATCTGCGAATAAGTGTTAAACACTTTTATTTTTATTTTAGAGCATCACGTGTTGGCACGTGATGGGGATCTGTGCGCCAATTGTTAAAGCATTTGCTGAGGGGTCATGTGATAACACGTGAGAGCGCCCAAAGCTTTTATTTCCTTTGCTTTTTCTTTCTGCGTTTTGGAAGTCACGTGGAGCACGTGATGACATCAAAAAGTGGGGCCAGATCCCCTTTATTTTGTTCTGCAAACAAGTGTTAAACACTTTTAATTTTCATAACCATCACGTGTGGGCACGTGATGTATACTCATGCCTTGATTTATTAGAACATTTATTAGGGGTCACGTGGTGTCACGTGAGAGCGCCCAGAATTGTTTCTGCCTTTGCTTTTGTTCCGTATATAATGAGGGTCACGTGGGAGCACGTGAGGTATTGCCTCAAAACTTTCCTCTTCTCATTTAGGGGGATCTGTTCAGGGGTCACGTGGGGCACGTGACCCTAATTCTTTTCATGAACAGAGATCTTTTGAGTCTCCTTATCTTTAAGAATTAAATTCTTATTTAGGGTAAAACCATAATTTTGATTCTGGAGGAATTAAATTCCTATTTTGAAAGAATTAAATTCTTATTTTGGGTAAAACCCTAATTTCTTTTTAAAGGAATTAAATTCCCAGGTATGTAAAAGAATTAAATTCTTGATTAGGGTTAAACCCTAGTTTTGTTTTAGGAGAATTAAATTCTCAAAACTCAATTCCCCTTCTAAGTTTAGGATCCGCATGGCAGGATCTCGACCCGATGAGAATTAAATTCTCAACTTATCGGGAGATGTGCTCTGTGCAGATCTTCAACCAGAAGAAGAACTAAGTTCTTTTTTGTATAAGAGTTAACCTCTTGGATTTTGAGAATTAAATTCTCTTTATTGAAGTTTTGATCCTTTTTCCCTTCTCACCTAGGGTTTTTCTTTGTTGAGAATTAAATTCTCCTTTCTTTTCTTCTCTGTTGAGAATTAAATTCTCCTCTCTCTGTTCTTCTCTCTCCAAGGTAGATCCCCCTCTTCTCTTCTCTTGACTCCAATTTATAGGAGAAGGAAAAGAATCAATTTGTTTAGCAAATCTCTCATTGAAAAATTTGATTTGATTTCATAATTAATATGATCCTTTAGATCACACAGTGAATTTTTATTCACCGTTGGATTTTAAATCCAAAGATATTCTGTTTGTTATTTCGGTGAGATTTAGGGAGATCTTTCCTTATTTAAGATTTTTTCATAAATTGGTGATTTTTAATTACCCTTGGATCTTTAATCCAACGGTCCCCGTAATTCTTTTCCATTTGGAAAGATTTAGAAGCTTTTAGAATTTAATTCCATTAAACTGTAAGGCTTTCGAAGCCAGTCACGTGCTGACACGTGACCCTTGGTCACGTGTGAGCACGTGACCCCCAATTGAGTTCTTTAACGGCCGCTTGTTTATGCTTCAGTTTTAACCATCACATGTCAACACGTGACCATTGGTCACGTGTGAGCACGTGATACCCCGTTGAGGTACTTCCTGATTTTTAATCAGGGAACAGATTTTAGAATTTAATTCTATTCATTATTTTAGAGGCCTTAAAAGTCCATCACGTGTCTGCACATGACCCATGGTCACGTGTGAGCACGTGATGCCCCATTGGGGTCTTTTCTGAGTTTTTATTATATGTTTTAACTCCTCCAGCGGGTTTTTAAAGGTCCATCACGTGTGGACAAGTGATGCCTCATAACTTTTGATCCCGGATGAATTATGAGGCCCATAATATATCAAATCGAAGGGTTTTTCGAGATGCTTCCAATACCATTAGAATTTAATAGTTTCTCCTTCGAGAACTTATCAAAATATAGGCTGGAAGATATTGGTTCGCATTTCCTTAAGCGTATCGCTGCCATTTGATACCTTGGACTCCTTTGCGCAGAAATTTTTGGCGGGAACAAATGCCCCCCACTACTTTGCCCACGTAAGTATGTACGTGGGTGAAGTAGTGCAGAGTTATGCATAGCGTATGACCAGTTTCGGGTTGGTATACATCTTTCAGAATCTTGATCTGAGAAGATAACGAGCGGACACAAGCGTCGTCATTTATCATTGACTTAAATCTCGACTCTTAAGAGATATAGTTCCAAACTCTCAACTCCATGAGCCGCACCCTTTTATTTCTTTATGTCTTACTCTGGCGTGAAGTAGTTTATACGCTCATGAGTAACTTCTCCATTTCAGTGGCATGCAGCTTTGGCAAGTGTGGCTCATAGATGGTCCATCTTGACCTCTTTGCAGGGTAGTGATGGCTTAGGAGACAGGGGTAGGATCTGCCACCTAAGACTTTTCAACTTTATGAGCCGTGAGGGTCTCATAAAGACTTTTCTCTTTACGAGTCGAAAGGACCCCGCAGGTGTATTTTCTCCTTAGGGGTCGTGAGGACTCCTAAGTGTGTTTTCTCTTGAAAGTCGTAAGGATCTCACAAGAGAATTTTCCCGCTTATAAGTCGAGAGGACTCATAAGTGGTTGTTTCCCTCCTAGTCGAGATTCGACTTTGGAGAGTGTGACCCGTGGATAGTATGCAAGAGACCGTTTTGGATCGCCTTGCAGGGCCCCAGTGCTTAGGAAACAGGTTTTTTTTTAATCCCCACTCCCTAAGGCTTTATCTCACGAGTCGAGACGAATCGAGAAGTTCTCACAAAGACATCAATTTCCTCACGAGTCGAAACAGATCGAGCAGATCTCGCAAGAATATCCTAATGTCACAGTTAACCTCTGCTCTTTACGACAGAAGTCCGTTAGGGTCTGTGGTACTTAGGGTTTTGGCCGTCGTACCGTCGCATTGGCTGATGTATCCCTCGATAGGCAATCGTGCTGTTCGAGTAGCCCTGCGACTGCCGTGTCTCTGATCCCTTCGGGGGCTGGACAAGACGTCTTCAAGTAATCCTCCTTGGCAGTTTGACCGTCGGAAGAGCAAGCGCTAGGAATTTGCCATGCCGCTTTTTACTTGAGGTTAGACTCATTTTGGAGAGCCCCGATGAGTCATAACCACTCCGCGCTGGTGTGGGACGATCTCCGATAGTCTTTCAGGCTTTATATGACTTGCCGTTAAGATCCTGAAGCTAGGAATTTGGCCTTTGCTTCGTTTTGCTGGCATTGCGTCCTCTGTATCGAGACGAATGCCGCGGTTGTCTCTAGGTTGCTGGTGAACCGTCGAGGTTTGGAACTAGGGATTTTTCCATGGCTCCTTTTGGTGATGTTGCGTCTGCTGTATCGAGACGAACGTCGAGGTGGTGACTACTCCGCATTGGTTCGAGATGATCTCCGATTGTCTTTCAGGCTTTATATGACTTGCCGTTTAAGACGTTGAAGCTAGGAATTTGGCCTTCGCTTCGTTTGCTTTGTCATGTGCGAATCCTGTTGGAGGAAGAACGCTGTCGTGATATCTCGTCTGCTGTATCGAGACGAACGTCGAGGTGATGACCACTCCATGCTGGTGTGGGATGATCTCTGATGGTCTTTCAGGCTTTATATGACTTGCCGTTAAGACGTTGAAGCTAGAAATTTGGCCTTCGCTTCATTTGCTGGCATTGCGTCCTCTGTATCGAGACGAATGTCGCGGTTGTCTCTAGGTTGCTGGTGAACCGTCGAGGTCTGGAACCAGGAATTTTGCCGTGACTCCTTTCGGTGATATTGCGTCTGCTGTGTCGAGACGAACGTTGAGGTGGTGATCACTCCATGTTGGTGTGAGATGATCTCTGATTGTCTTTCCGGTTTTATATGACTTACCGTTAAGACCCTGGAGCTAGGAATTTGGCCTTCGCTTCGTTTTCTTTGGTGTGTCCGGATCCTGTTGGAGGAAGGACGCTGTAGTGACATTTCGTCTGCTGTATCGAGACGAATGTCGTGGTGGTGACCACTCCATGTGGGATGATCTCTGTTTGTCTTTCCGGTTTTATATGACTTACCGTCAAGACGTTGAAGCTAGGAATTTGGCCTTCGCTTCGTTTGCTTTGTCGCTTCCGAATCCTGTTGGGGGAAGAACGCTGGGGTGACATTTCATCTGCTGTATCGAGACGAACGTCGAGGTGGTGACCACTCCTCGCTGGTGTGGGATAACCTTCGATTGTCTTTCAGGCTTTATATGACTTGCCGTCAAGACCCTGAAGCTAGGAATTTGGCCTTCGCTTCGTTTGCTGGTAGCGCGTCTGCTGTATCGAGACGAATGTCGCGGTGGTGATCACTCCATGTTGGTGTGAGGACCAGGATCCGCTCTGGACGTTTCCCACGGGGTCGAAGAGTGACGTTATCCGCGTTCCACGTGACCAGGAATTTTGCTCTAGATACTTCACACGGGTTCACTGCCGTGTTAGGCAAGGACTAGGCTCCGCTCTGGATGCTTCGCACGGGTTCACTGCCGTGCTCTGCGAGGACCAGGCTCCGCTCTGGATGCTTCACACGGGTTCACTGCCGTGCTCTGCGAGGACCAGGATCCGCTCTGGACGTTTTCCACGGGGTCAAAGAGTGACGTTATCCGCATTCTACGTGACCAGTAATTTTGCACTAGATGCTTCACACGGGTTCACTTCCGTGTTAGGCAAGGACTAGGCTCCGCTCTGGATGCTTCGCACGGGTTCACTGCTGTGTTCTGCGAGGACTAGGATCTGCTCTGGATGTTTTCCACGGGGTCGAAGAGTGACGTTATCCGTGTTCCACGTGAACAGGAATTTTGCTCTAGATGCTTCATACGGGTTCACTACCGCGTTAGGCGAGGACTAGGCTCCGCTCTGGATGCTTCACACAGGTTCACTGTCATGTTCTGCGAGGACCAGGATCCGCTCTGGACGTTTTCCACGGGGTCAAAGAGTGACGTTATCCGTGTTCCACGTGACCAGGGATTTTGCTCTAGATGCTTCACACGGGTTCACTGCCGCGTTAGGCGAGGACTAGGCTCCGCTCTGGATGCTTTACATGGGTTCACTGCCGTGCTCTGCGAGGACCAGGATTCGCTCTGGACGTTTTCCACGGGGTCAAAGAGTGACGTTATCCGCGTTCCACGTAACCAGGAATTTTGCTCTGGGTGCTTTCCACGGGTTCACTGTCGTGTTCAGCGAGGACCAGGCTCTGCTTTGGATGCTTCACACGGGTTCACTGCCGTACTCTGCGAGGACCAGGATCCGCTCTGGACGTTTTCCACGGGGTCAAAGAGTGACGTTATCCGTGTTCCACGTAACCAGGAATTTTGCTCTAGATGCTTCACACGGGTTCACTGCCGTGCTCGGCGAGGACTAGGCTCCGCTCTGGATGCTTCGCACGGGTTCACTGCCGTGTTCTGCGTGACCAGGAATTTTGTTGATTATATCCGCATTTCACGGAGTTGGGATTTGACTCTCTGTGGGAGTACATCGTCGATTCATGGAACTGGGAGTTGGCGCTGTTCCGCTTTGCTTGATGATGTGTCCGCTGCGACGAGACGAGTGTTGAGATGATCTCTAGGTTATTTATGGCCCGTCGAGATTCGGCTTCTTCTTCTGATAAAACCCGGGGAGGAGGAGCGTGACTCTTTCTTTGTTTGCGCCCCTGGATTGTATACAGGGATTGATGTAGCATCACCTGTAGGACAGAAATTTCATTTTTATTTTATTTCTTTTTCCGCGATGCTCTATCATTTCAGCTTTTACATCGCGAAGGTTGCGATTGCCCTATCATTTCGGCTATTTTTTGCGGTGCCCAATCATTTCGGCTATATTTTTTTATTTTTTCTCGCTGCTTTTTATTACGAGTTGCCCAATCATTTCGGCAGTTTTTGTATGCATACATTTTTACTTGCTGATTTTGTTGCAAGTTGCCCCATCATTTCGGTTATTTCATATGCATTTTTTTTGGCTCGCTGATTTTTTTCTCGCGAGTAGGGGATTTGGGATCTGATCCCAATCTTGGCATCAGCATCGCTGCGACTGGAATATTGCCAGGAGCGAATCATCATTTGCCATAAAAGGACTTGGAATTTGATATCAGTTTAGGCATCAGCATCGCTACGACTGGGATATTGCCAGGAGCGCATCATCATTTGCTATGACAGGACTTGGAATTTGATACTGGTTTAGGTATCAGCATCGCTACAACTGGGATATTGCCAGGAGCGAATCATCATTTGCCTCTGTCGATGTTGAACAAAGGTGGCTTAGCAAACAGGGTTAGGATCCTGTCGACTAAGGCTTTTGACTTCATGAGTTGTAAGGGTCTCACAAAGGTATTTCTCCCTACGAGTCGTGAGGATCTCGCAGGTGCGTTTTCTCCTTAGGAATCATGAGGACTCCTAAGTGTATGTTCCCCTGTAAGTCGTAAGGATCTTACAAAAGGGTTTTCTCCTTATAAGTCGAGAGGACTTACAAGGGTTGTTCGCCGTATGGACATATCCCCAGTCACGGGTGGGACTTGATTAGGGAAATGTTCATTCGTGCCCGTGGATTGTATACAAGGGTCAGTACTGAGCCACTTGTAGGGCCATATCGAAGGTTGTGGGGGTTGCTTAAGAACAGGTTCAGGTCTCTGTAACTTAAGACTTTCAAATCTTATGAGCCGTGAGGGTCCCATAAGAGAGTTCTCCTTACGAGTCGTGAGGATCTCGCAAGTGTAATTTCTCCTTAGGAATCGTGAGGATCCTTAAGTGTGTTGCTCCCTTGTGAGTCGTAAGGATCTCACGTAGGTGGTTTCTCCTTACAAGGTCGAGAGGACCCTATAAGTGTCTTTTAACGAGATTGCGCCCTTTCGGGTTTTCACAAACACTCGCCGGTAGCCCTGCTGTTTTTACTCACGGAGCCCTTTCGGGTTTTCATCCGTGCCCCCTTTGCTTATGGACATACCGTTCTTTTTATTTTTTATTTTTTTATTTTTTTTATTCTTTTTTTTAACGAGGTCGCGCCCTTTCGGGTTTTCACGAACACTCGCCGGTAGCCCTGCTGTTTTTACTCACGGAGCCCTTTCAGGTTTTCATCCGTGCCCATTTTGCTTGTGGACGTACCGTTTTTTTTAAACGAGGTCGCGCCCTTTCGGGTTTTCATCCGTGCCCATTTTGCTTGTGGACGTACCGTTTTTTTTACCACGTCAGCCTGAAGATGCTGCGGGTTGGGAGTAGTTTAACGACATTTCGGTCATTTGCAAGTTTTAGGACATTGCGGTCCGCCGTTAGTTTAAGGACGTTTCGGTCCATATCCAGTTTTAGGACGTAGTGGTCCGCCGTCGCCGTATTTGAGGCGAATCTCTAGTTTACTGACTTTTCGGTCTACAGCCAGTTTTAGGACATAGTGGTCCATCGTTAGTTTAATGACGTTTCGGTCTATTATCCAGTTTTAGGACGTAGTGGTCCGTTGGGCTTTCTCTATGAATGAGCATGATGGCCCCGGCATATCCATTTTTTTCGGAGCATGTGGTTGTGGTGGGTTCACCTTCCACTTTTCGGACAACGCGAACTTGCCCTGTTGGTACTGATCTTCAACCCAGTTTTTGAAGACGTAGCAATTTTCAATCGGATGGCCCAATACTTGGTGGCGAGGGCAGTAATTAGGATTGTTGACCTCATTCAGTTGTAGCTGGCATTTCGGCTCCGGTAGAGTGATAAGCCCGTCGCGCACTGCTAGTTCGAACAGCCTCCTTGTTTCATCCCGGAAAAATGAGTAAGGACGTTTCAACTTTTCATAGAGGGGTTGCCTCTTGTTGTTTCGGCAAACAACCGGTCAAGGGCCACTCGATTGCTGTTGAGTGTTGGCTACGAGGGCTATTTTTCCCTTCCCTTTATCCTTTTTGCTCGATCCTTTGTTTGCGGGGCCGAGAATTTTTCTGGGTATCGTGCAATTGCAAGGCTGAATGCTCTCGCAACTCCTCAATTCTTTCGTTTTAGAGACGGTCTCCTTGAAAAGAGGGCCGAGGGCTACTTTTTCATCGGAATTGCCCTCGAATGTGAGAACTCGCGGTCCCTCGGGATCAACCCTATGACAATTGCCAGCAATTCTTTTATGCTCATTTGTCGCATTCTTCCGCTGTCTACGAGCTTCACGCTTTGACCTATTGAAGTGTTGCCTGTAAGCGACATACCCTTGCCACCAACACTTAAAGGAGTTGCAGTCCTCTGTAGGATGTGCGATCTTCTGATGATATAAACAGAAGTTAGGATGCATGTCCGCTTCATCAGGATGTATACCACCAGGAGAACTTTCTCTGAAAGAGGGCGGCCTCATCCCCATTGATATGACTTTGGCGAATCGTTTCCTTGTCTTAATCCTGCTTTCATTTGTGGCGGATGTACTTTGATATGGTGGGAGTGTTTCGACCCTTTTGTCCAGTCGCCGGCGTTTGGCCTTTTCAAATATGGCCATCTCGCATTCCCCGATCAGCTTTACTTTTAGACGAATCTCATCTAGAAAAGCGTCGATCATTTCGTCTGACGGCCACACGAATTCCGGCTCAGGCTCTGCCCCCAGTTTCTCAGTGCATGGAGTTTTTTCATCGTCCGTAAATGAGTGGGAGATCACGTGGCAACTCTCCACGTATCCCTTGGATTCATCCGACGAACTCTCTCCATCATCTTCCTTTTGAAAGATATGGTTGAGGAACTCTTGCAGCGTGACAGGAGTTCGCGCCTTTTGATTGTACTCTTCCATTGCGTCGATTTGCTTCTGCAAGTTCGTGCGCTTGCCTCCAGGCTTCACGGGCTTCTTGGATTTCTTCTTCTTTTTCTTCGAAGATTTTGACGGTTGGGCGTGAGTATTTGGGCCATCACCACGAGTCTTCGTAGTTGGGCGCGGCTTCAACATCCCTTCGATAATTTGAGGTTCAAGCGGGTCCTTCCATTCGACCACTGGGCATGCATGAAGGTCCCTCAGCATTCTTTTGGTTTTAGTTGACAGCACGACCTCCCATGGAGCTTCTTCAATAAAGGAACAGGTTGCCCCCGGTGTGTCTGCTTTCTTAGGAGTATGCGGCTGTGGTGGGTTCACCTTCCACTTTTCGGACAGTGCAAACTTCCCCTGGAGGTATTGATCTTCAATCCATCCTTTGAAGACGAAGCAATCCTCAATTGGATGACTTACCGTTTGATGGTAAGGGCAATAGATAGGGTTATTTACCTCGGTGGGTTGTGGCGGTCGCCTTGGATTTGGCAAGTTTATAAGTCTGTTGCGTACTGCCAGCTCGAATAAACGTTTCATCTTGTCCCGTGGGAATGAGTAGGGACGCTTCATCTTCTCATTATAATACCGGCGTCTTTCTTCCAATTGATCCGCCAGCTTTGGGGCATTGGGTTGCTGCTGGGCATTCACGACGAAGGTTGCCTTTCCTTTACCCTTGTCATTCCGAGGTTCTGGCTTCGGGGGAGGCGGTCTATGACCCATCTGGTCCATCTGAGCCAACTTGTCGATTAAAGCCTGGAATGTGGTTGGCTTAAAGAACATCATAAACTGGGAGATAGTTGCGTGAGGGTCTAGGTTTCCCACGAACATGCCCACCGCGGGCGCTTCCTCAATACGTTGCTCGCATTTCGACCACAAATTCCGCCAGCGTATAGCATACTGGACCCACGTTTCGCCTGGTTTTACCCTGGCGTTAATCAATGCCGTTATTGGAGTGCGTTTGCTGGCGCTTGCGAATCGCTGAGTGAATAGCAACTCCATTTCAGCGAACGTCTTGATAGAATCGTTCGGGAGTTCCGAATACCATTCGAACGCTGTTTCTGATAAGCTGCCCACGAACTGGCGAAGCAACAGTTTATTATCACCGCCGGTGTTACCGCAAAGGGCCCTGAACTGGGCGACATGTTGGTGGGGATTGCCGGTCCCCTTGTAAACATGGAACTTTGGATTTATGTAACCCGGCGGGTACTTGATTTGGTCGTACCAGCTTGGATATGGCCGCCCTGTTTTTACGACTTGACCAGCTGCCTCAGTCGCATGATGAACCCGGATTTGCTGGGCTATATAGTCGACCAAATCAGCCTTAGAGATTGTCTCCTCCTTGGCCGTTGAGAGGGCCGGTGGTGGATTTGACGTTTCTACCCTGTCTTCTTCAAGGACGATTGAGGGATCCTCAGCGGGTGGGTCTTGTTGGATCATCATTCCTATCATATCTTGGAAGAGAAGGCCCATACGCTGTATGTTGGCTGCTTGTTCAGCAGCCTTTTTGTCCTTCTTCTCCAATATTCGGCGAAGGAATTCGGCGTCAGTTTCTTCTTCCTGGCGTTCGTCCGAGGACGTTTCTGGGTTTTCTTTTGGCCCGGTAAGTGCGGCCATAGCATTCATCATTTCCTAGAGTTTTTGCTGTTGCTCCTGAGCTTTGGTCACCGACCGTGTAAGCGGTCTATGACCTGTAAACGTACGGCTGTCTTCCTTTTCTGACGCCATGTATACGGTATGGACCATCATGCCCCCAGACTTAGGGCGTCTGGGCTTAGTGCCTTTAGCTGTCGTTGCAGGCTGGGGGATCTTCTCTGGCTTCCTCCTTTTATGAGCAGTGGAAGTTGAGGGGGCCGTTGAGGTGGGCACCCAGACAGCCTTTCGTGGTTTAGCCTGGTGACTGGCTTCCTGTTGGATTTTCAGCTTCTTGTACTGGCGGGAGAAGTTTGGATCGATCATCGACTCTCGGGCCTGCCACCAAACCTTATAGATTTTGGAAGACAGCCGTTGAGGGGATCGGGGCTGTTCTGGCTCTATTTCCGCAACATTTTTTAGTGGAGGAGGAGACCTCTTTAGCACCGCAGTAGGAGAATTCCTTCGCACCTTATTTAGCATCTCAAAGCTGTTCCCAGTTGGAACGGCAGCATTAACTTCCACCGTTGGGGCTGGTGGAGTTAGCCCAGAGGGGGAGTTGCCCCCAGCCTTCCTTACTCGGCTCCAGTGACGACGTCGAGCGTGTCGAGCGCACGGCGTTGGTTCAGCGGTGAGGATGGCTTCGTCTTGCCTCCTGTTTAGGTGGGGGGTTGCTGCTGGTGTTAGCTTGTCAAAGAACGATATCCTTTGGGTAGCAGGAGCGGGAGCTGGAGCCGTCAATCTTGTAAAGATCGACTTTTTGGCAGGGGAAGCCGCCTTGACGACTTCAGGAGCAGGACCGGTCACTTTCTTAGAATCAGCCTTCTCCGGGATTGCAGGCCCTATTGTGGGTCGACAGGAGTTCTGGCCCAATTTAGAGAAGACCGAGGCGCTGGTGTTGGGCAACCCGTTGAGAGGGGCCGCGGCAGGGGTAAGACGATCAAAGACCGACTTTTTGGGAGCCTCCTTTGTCAGCACCGGAGCGGTGAAACTTGTCGGCGGGAGCATGGTCCCAAAAAACAATCCTGTGGTGGCTCGAGTGACTTGTTCCACGGGCATTGCGAATAGCGAAGCAGCTTGGGGTCCGTAGGCTATACCTCCTGGCGAGGCAGAGCGTTGGATGCAATTGCAGTCCGAGCAGTTGGAGCATTTCACACAAGTAGAAGCCATCGATTCTTTGCTTTCTACAATAAGCAAGACGCCAAGTCTTAGTATCTTGAAACCCAAGGGCAACCATTAGCGAACCGCGATTGGTTCGCGAATCACTACACACGAAGTGTGGAGTGGAAAGAGGAAAAGGTCCCACCGGGCATGCCAGAATCTGTTCCCCTCCGAATGGCAGCCAAGACGTGGGCGTCTTGCCTGAGATTCGGGGCAGATGCTAATTGGTGCTATCCGTCTACCTCTCCGAAGATGCCAAGTTGATTTATGACACCATGTATCGAAGGTTTAAACGGATGCGTCCGATGTAGCAGACTTCGTCAGATTCCCCCTCGCTTGAGGGGTTTTTGATTGTGGGGACGCTCTTCCCTGCAGGCGCAAGCCCCTGCAGTTAATTACGCTACCGCATTGCGGTAACAACTTTCTCCTTCTCCAGATGGTCACTTCGTGTCGTGTGTGTTTGTTTTATTTGTGGTTGCCCGTGGATTGTATACGGAGACTGATTTATGTCGTCGCCCGTAGGACGTGGATTGGTCCAAATCCGTATTTTCTTAGATTTGGGTTTGGGGTTTTGGTTTAAGGATACGTTAGCCATATTTGAGGCTAAGATCAACTTAAACGTTTGTTAAGGATACGTTAGTCCAATTTGAGACTAAGATCAACTTAACAGGATCGTTTAGATCCGACAAAAGAGCATTTGGGCTCTATTGTTTAGTTTAATGACATTGCGGTCGATAGAATGTATGGCCGTCGGGACCCATCACCTCTCTGACGTCGTTGAAGGATTACAACGACAGATGTCAGAGGAGTTCAGAGATGTACCTTTGAACCAAAGTAGATTGGGGGGATCTATAGTCCAATTTGGGACTAAAGTCTGTTTGAAGGTTTAAGGATGCGTTAGCCATATTTGAGGCTAAGATCAACTTAAACGGGATCGTTTAGATCCGACAAAAGAGCATTTGGGGGCTCTATTGTTCCAGTTTAGGGACATGGTGGTCCATTGCCAGTTTAGGGACATGGTGGTCCACCTCCAGTTTAGGGACATGGTGGTCCATTGAAATGTATGGTTGTCGGGACCCATCACCTCTCTGAAGACGTTGAAGGATTACAACGAAAAATATCAGAGGAGCTCAGAGATGTACCCTTGAACCAATGAGTTGGTTGAAAGAGCAGATGTGCTCAGTTCAAGATGATTTGAGGACTTATGGCCAATTTGGGCTAAGTTCAATTGTGTTCGAAATATTGGCTCTCTGTTGGTCCATTGAAGGAGAGGCTTTGCCTCTAGAAACTTAGCCAATTGGGCTAAAGTTAATGTTAAACACTAGAGGTCAACAGTGTTGAACACTGGGAATAAGATTAATAAGTTAGTGTTAAACACTAAAAGATAATCAGTGTTAAACACTAGCAACAGGGTTTTCAAATTAGTGTTAAACACTAAAGCAAATCAGTGTTAAACACTGGTAATCAGAGATTTCAAATTAGTGTTTAACACTAAAGCAAATCAGTGTTAAACACTGAGAACAAAGTCTTCAGATTAGTGTTAAATACTAAGGAGAGAGGGGTCACGTGTGGACACGTGAAAGCGCCCTGATTTCCCTTATTTTATTCTGTAGATCAGTGTTTAACTCTTTTAATTCTGACGGCCATCACGTGTGAGCACGTGATGGAGACCCCCGCTCTGGTCTGTTAGAATGCTCATTAGGGGTCACGTGGTGACACGTGAGGGCGTCCTAAATGTGGAGCCAGATCTCCTTTGTTTTATCCTCAAATCTGCGAATAAGTGTTAAACACTTTTATTTTTATTTTAGAGCATCACGTGTTGGCACGTGCTGGGGATCTGTGCGCCAATTGTTAAAGCATTTGCTGAGGGGTCACGTGATAACACGTGAGAGCGCCCAAAGCTTTCATTTCCTTTGCTTTTTCTTTCTGCGTTTTGGAAGTCACGTGGAGCACGTGATGACATCAAAAAGTGGGGCCAGATCCCCTTTATTTTGTTCTGCAAACAAGTGTTAAACACTTTTAATTTTCATAGCCATCACGTGTGGGCACGTGATGTATACTCATGCCCTGATTTATTAGAACATTTATTAGGGGTCACGTGGTGTCACGTGAGAGCGCCCAGAATTGTTTCTGCCTTTGCTTTTGTTCCATATATAATGAGGGTCACGTGGGAGTACGTTAGGTATTGCCTCAAAGCTTTCCTCTTCTTATTTTGGGGGATCTGTTCAGGGGTCACGTGGGGCACGTGACCCTAATTCTTTTCATGAACAGAGATCTTTTAAGTCTCCTTATCTTTAAGAATTAAATTCTTATTTAGGGTAAAACTCTAATTTTGATTCTGGAGGAATTAAATTCCTAATTTGAAAGAATTAAATTATTATTTAGGGTAAAACTCTAATTTCTTTTTAAAGGAATTAAATTCCCAGGTATGTAAAAGAATTAAATTCTTGATTAGGGTTAAACCCTAGTTTTGTTTTAGGAGAATTAAATTCTCAAAACTCAATTCCCCTTCTAAGTTTAGGATCCGCATGGCAGGATCTCGACCCGATGAGAATTAAATTCTCAACTTCGGGAGATGTGCTCTGTGCAGATCTTCAACTAGAAGAAGAACTAAGTTCTTTTTTGTATAAGAGTTAAACTCTTGGATTTTGAGAATTAAATTCTCTTTATTGAAGTTTTGATCCTTTTTCCCTTCTCACATAGGGTTTTTCTTTGTTGAGAATTAAATTCTCCTTTCTTTTCTTCTCTGTTGAGAATTAAATTCTCCTCTCTCTGTTCTTCTCTCTCCAAGGTAGATCCCCCTCTTCTCTTCTCTTGACTCCAATTTATAGGAGAAGGAAAAGAATCAATTTGTTTAGCAAATCTCTCATTGAAAGATTTGATTTGATTTCATAATTAATATGATCCTTTAGATCACACAGTGAATTTTTATTCACCGTTGGATTTTAAATCCAAAGATATTCTGTTTGTTATTTCGGTGAGATTTAGGGAGATCTTTCCTTATTTAAGATTTTTCTATAAATTGGTGATTTTTAATCACCCTTGGATCTTTAATCCAACGGTCCCCGTAATCCTTTTCCATTTGGAAAGATTTAGAAGCTTTTAGAATTTAATTCCATTAAACTGTAAGGCTTTCGAAGCCAGTCACGTGCTGACACGTGACCCTTGGTCACGTGTGAACACGTGACCCCCAATTGAGTTCTTTAACGGCCGCTTGTTTATGCTTCAGTTTTAACCATCACGTGTCAACACGTGAACATTGGTCACGTGTGAGCTCGTGATACCTCGTTGAGGTACTTCCTGATTTTTAATCAGGGAACAGATTTTAGAATTTAATTCTATTCATTATTTTAGAGGCCTTAAAAGCCCATCACGTGTCTGCATGTGACCCATGGTCACGTGTGAGCACGTGATGCCCCATTGGGGTCTTTTCTGAGTTTTTATTATATGTTTTAACTCCTCCAGCGGGTTCTTAAAGGTCCATCACGTGTGGACACGTGATGCCTCATAACTTTTGATCCCGGATGAATTATGAGGCCCATAATATATCAAATCGAAGGGTTTTTCGAGATGCTTCCAATACCATTAGAATTTAATAGTTTCTCCTTCGAGAACTTATCAAAATACAGGCCGGAAGATATTGGTTCGCATTTCCTTAAGCGTATCGCTGCTATTTGATACCTTGGACTCCTTTGCGCAGAAATTTTTGGCGGGAACAACCATATATGAAAAGGCCAAAACACGACATCTCAGTAAGCAATCCGTAGAAGAAGTAGATCATGATACTCATCCGCAGCCCATTATGTGCTCTCGTGAAGAGGGAAAACCCGGAAGCGGAGAAAAAAATAAGGCGAGAATCATGAGTGACGTTCAAGGACAAAAAATCAGGACCAAGATGCCGTTTAATCGAGGAAAGTTCGGTTGGAGCCCGTCCTTCATAAAGAAGATGGGTCAGAAATATTCGTTCCCTCGAGACAAGACAGGAAAGATATCCAGTCTTGTCATGAAACTCCAAATGATGACGCTTCTGGAGTCTCGGTACCCTGAACAGATAAATGAAGTCTATCATCCGGATTATTACTCTTATCACCGAGCAATAGGTTACCCCCTTGAAGACTATTTCACGTTCAAGAACTGGGTGGAGGACCAATACCAACAAGGTAGATTCATGTTGTCCGATAGCTGGACGGTAAGCCCGCCACAAAAAAACGAGCTGAAGAAGACCTATACCATCAGGATATGACCAGCTCGACCACCAAAATGAAAGCAGGCTCATACCTGTCATATGATAAAACTCTCAAAAGCGGGAGAGGACGAGAATATGATTGACCTCTTCGGATGCTTCACAAAAAAAGATGTTGACGAGGAGATCTCATAATTTCCACTGGCACCAAAGAAGCTGGAGGATGGGATACATACCACGGCGGACAACCTAAAGAGAACGACTTAAGAATGGAAAATGTTACGAAACCAACGTTTGCCAGTGAGCTGATATCTGAAAAACAAGTAGCCACATTAAAGATGTTCTTACGCAGTACAAAGATTGCTTCGCTTGGAACTATTTCGAAATGCCGGGTTTAGATCCAGATATAGCGGTACATAAACCGTCCATATTGCCAGAGATGAAACCAGTCAAGAAGGAACCAAGAAGAATGCGGCTTGAACTTGAGATGGGTATCAACGTCGAAATCAAGAAATTAATCGACTCCGGCTTCATCCAAGAAGTTCAATATCCCGACTGGATCACTAACATCGTTCCGGTGATGAAGAAAAATGGGACGGTTCGGATCTGTGTGGATTTTCTGGACCTCAACAAGGTATGCCTGAAAGATGACTTCCCAGTGCCCCTTACCGAGCTAATGATCGATAACACATCTACTCATGAAGTTTTCTCTTTTACGGATGGATCTTCTGGATACAACCAAATAAAGATGGATCTAGAAGACTAAAAACATACCGCCTTCCGGACACCGTTGGACTTGTTTTGTTACAAGGTGATGCCCTGCGGTTTGAAGAACGCCGGAGCTATCTACCAAAAGGCCATGACAAAGATATTTGATGAACTCATACACAAGATCGTCGAATGCTATATCGATGACCTTGTGTTCAAAAGCAAATTTCATGAGGAGCACCGGGAGCATCTAAAGATCATGTTCGAGCATCTTCGGAAGTATGATTTGAAGATGAACTCTCTAAAGTGTGCGTTTGGAGTCCCCTCAGCCAAATTCCTAGGCTTCATCATCCGCTACCGAGGTATCGAAATTGATCCCTCAAAAATCAAGGAAATTATAGAGATGCCCTCGCCAAGAACTCTCAAACAACTGCGATCTCTCCAAGGAAATCTCTCATATATCCGGCGGTTCATAGCCAACCTTTCCGGAAAATGTCGTCACTATAGCCATCTGATGAAGAAGGGGACTTCGTTCATCTGGGGTCAGAAATGCCAAAACGCATTGGAGGAAATCAAACAATACCTGCAAAATCCTCCGGTATTAGCCACTCCAGTTAAAGGAAAACCTCTTATCTTATATACAACAACCCTTGAGGGTTCTCTAGGCGTGCTGTGGGCACAAGAGAATGATCAAGGAAAAGAGAGAGCTCTTTATTATCTAAGCCGAGTTCTCCTGGGGGCAGAAAGCAACTACCCTCCATCGAAAAGCACTGCTTGGCGCCGATCTTCACAATAATGAAGCTCAGACACTACACCTTGGTGCATGAGGTCCATCTCATATCAAAGATGGATCCTCTTAGGTATCTAATGTCAAAGGCCATACTAATGGAAAGGCTTGCTAAATGGGACTTACTGCTGATGAAATTCTCGATAACTTATCGACCCTTCAAAGCGGTGAAAAGACAAGCCATCGCCGAATTTCTTGCGGAACATTCGATACCAGCCGATTCTCCTTTAAATTGCGAGTTACCGGATAAACACGCGTTCGACGCAGTCGAGGAGGAGAAAGAAGATGAGTTTCGATGGGAGCTCTACTTCGATAGAGTATCTTCTATGAAATGATGAAAGAAGAACACTCCCATAATCAAAACCGGGGTGGGCCTTATTTTCGTGACCCCGCAAGGAGGGATATTGCGTTATGCCTTTTCTTTGACAGAACCCAAAACTAGTAATGAAGCAGAATATGAAGCTTTGATAGTCGGTCATGAGATCTCTATCAACATGGGGATCAAGGACCTCCTAATATACGGATATTCTCAGTTGATCGTTAGTTAAGTAAATGGTGAATATCAGACATACAAACCAGAACTGATAAGATATGGCGAAAGAGTGCAGCAGTTGTTGACCCAAATCCCTTCCTATATCCTGGAAAGCATACTGCGAGCGGAAAACAGAAAGGTAGACATGTTAGCCAAGTTGGATAAAGAATTGACCGACGAAGACCTCGATGATGTAAGAATCACTGTTCAAAGCTGCAGGATCCTGGTATCAGCAGATATACCTTCGTAAGCCCTGATAGAACTATCCGAAGAAAAAGAAATGACCGAACAAGAAGCTCTCCAAATAAAAAACGAAGAAGAGGTCGAGAACCGGAGAGAAGCATTTATAGGCTACTTTAAGGCCCAACGAACACCCGAAGATGCGTCATCTAGACATCAGCTCATGAAACGAGCTCTGTCATTCACCTTCGTCAATGATACTCTATACAAGAGATCCTTCAATATCGTATGGTTAAGATGCCTAGGGCTGAAGGAAGCGAAGAAAGTCGTCCAAGAAATACACGACGGATTTTGTGGCTCTCATAAAGCAGGTCCAAAGATGAAACTGAAGATAAAAAGAATGTGCTATTATTGGCCCACGATTTTTCAGGACTGCCTCAAATATGCGAAACGATGTCACTCGTGCCAAATACATGGGGACTTCATACATATATATCCAAATCCGCTGCATCCGACAGTAGCTAGTTGTCCGTTCGAGATGTAGAGAACAGTTATAATTGGCCTTATCAACCAGCATCATCTAGAGAACATTGGTTTATAATAGCAACAACCGATTACTTCTCTAAGCAGAAGCAGTGCCACTAAGAGTGGTGAAGATGGAGAATATCCTTCACTTCTTCAAAACTTACGTCATCTACCGGTTCAGAACTCCATGACGGATAACTTTGGATAATGGACCAGCTTATAAAAGCCATAAAATAAGCCGCTTCACACAGCAACAAAAAATAGACTGGAGGTACTCCTCGGTCTATAATTCTCAGGCCAATGGTCTAGCTAAAGTATTCAACAAGACCTTGACCAAAATTATAAAGAAGACGGTGTCCAGAAACAAGAAGGACTGGAACGAAAGACTGCATGAAACTCTTTGGGCGTGCCGAACAACATTCAAGACGACCACAAATACAACACTATATGCATTGGTGTTTGGCACTGATGCAGTACTCTCACTGGAGATAGAACTCCCTTCATTACGAGTGGCAGTTCAATACGAGCCAACAGATGAAGAAAATGCTCATCTTAGGCTTGAGGAGCTCGATGCTGTCGATGAAACCAGCATTATAGCACAACAAAATCTGGAAGTTTATAAGAAAAAGATGATGTGATCATAACCAGAACATTTCGTTAAGACGAACTCATGTTGGTTGTCAAAAGACCAATGATTCCCAATCGTGCAAAACGGGGGAAGTTTAAGCCAAACTATGAAGGCATGTACATCATAGATAAGGTCTACCAAGATGGAGCTTATCTGCTTATGGATATGCCTGGAGAAATTTCATTTCGACCAATAAACGACCGATTCCTCAAAAAGTAATACGTTTGAAGAGTCGCGACTTAGATCAATGATAGATAACGATGCTTATGTCCGCTCGCTATCTTCTTGAGTCAAAACTCTAAAAGTCATGTGATAATATTGGACCACTTCGTCCTTAAACTGGTAATGGACTAAAATTGTAACGTTTTAGAAAAATTTTAAATAATATTTTAATTATTATATTATGATAAAATACTTTTATAAAAGGGTATGGTACTTAAGTGTAATGGTAATTAGATTTAGATTATATTTGTTTGTAAAAGTATTGTGCAAGAGAATTTATAAGTTATGGTGGGGTTAAGTGCAAATGGTGAGTAAGTAGTTGATAGGTTAAGTTAAACCTCATACACATTACACCCTGCTATGCACCATGAAGCTACACCTCTTCCTTGCACATCTACACCTCACCCTTCCCTTCATACACCCCCTCCTTCCTTCACAACACAACTCTTATTCTATTTTTCATTTTCAAACTGAACCAAAATCATTCCTTCAACACTTTAACACAAAAAAAATAAAAAAAATAAAGGATAGTTCTACAATCTCATGAGGAAAATTAAGAATTCTTTATGAAGCTTGATATCAACTCAAGATAGAGCTTATACAACTTCAATTGTACCTCTTGAGCTTAGAATATCAGTGGCTTTCATCAACTTGATAAAAATCCAACTTTTTTCATGTTTCTTAAGAGTTTTAGTATCATATAGAGTGTATGGTATCTGAAAATTTTGTTTAAGTATAGGGTTTTGTTCTCAAGTTGAATCTGCTATACTTATAGTGCTCACAAAAAAAATCTAACAATACAGAATGATGGTTTTAGAACCTAGAATACACCCTTGAAACCCGGACCCATTTCACCAAGGTTCAATCGCCGAAAAATGTTAATTCCCTGCTACCAGCGGTTTTCTTGTTGAGTTGGGTGTTGGATTTTTGGTTAAGGCTCTCTGTGTATATTATAAGGTCTCTGGTATACTTAGATTTTTCTCAGTTTGTCTATATAAAAATCTGGAAGCATTTTACTATATTTAGTGTGATATATTAGCGTATGATACGGATATTTCATATCACGTTTTGGTGTTTTATCAAAATACGACGATTCGGAGTAGCTCTAGCTAGCTTCACGTCTGTATAGCATAAGATAATCACACGTTTCATGTTACGTAAGTTAGTTCTCTTTGTATTTGTATACTCGTCGTATCGGAAAATTAGCTGCTTACATGCGAAAGTTGTATTTTGATAATAGGATCGGTCGCGGAGACTTCGGAAGCGGTGAGGAAAGGAAAGGAAGTGATCGGATTCGAGTAGATCGTGATATTTTCCGGTGAGCAGACTAAATATCTACTGGGAACATTGTATGGATGGCGTATAGTGCCTAAAACCTAAAACCTATGATAAATTACTTTCTATTCATTGCATTGTATAACTAAACTTAGATTCACATTGCATGCATTCATACATCATAACCCTATTGTTTAACACTTGCTAGAACACTTGCACCATTACCGATAAGTTTATGCTGCACTTGCACATATTTACATGCTACACCTATACTCCATCGGTAATTAACATGTCACATATGCATATAGAACTTGCCATGACACTTATATCCTATTGCACACTGCTAGTATTGTAGATGTCATCTATCATCATATACTATTTGATACATATATTATCTCATTGCCATTGTTAGTACGTGTTATTATGCGATATTACCTTATGAGATTTCTGTTGTTATGAGTTTTAAGCCACTGCATGATATAGTTGATAATATTAGATTTCATTTATAATTTTACGGTTTTTTGTGATATATGATGATATGTCTACCATGAGTTGATGTTTTTCTGATTTGATTTTGTTCCGAACCGAGTGGGAGAGATATACGGCTGCGGATTCTTATGTTATCCGGACCAAGTAGGGGGGTATACAGTCGGATACATGGTGGACCCGATCGAGACATAGAGGCAAGAAAGCCGCATTTGAGGTGGGAAGCTTAGCGAGGACACTCAATGTCGGAGATAGTTGAGAAACATGAAGGATATCTAGAGAATACCGACCGATGTTGTTAGATGTCAGGATCGTTCAAAAAACGATGCCTGTAAGAATTGAAGATTTGTGTCGATATTTGACATTGGATTTAATGATAGTTATGGTTATGATCAAAATATTGGGATATTTTGATGAGATTTTCGTTCTCTTTTATTCGGACACTGTTATGACATATTGTGTTTCATATTTATCACACGCATACTATTATACATCATGATTACTTTGTGCATATGTTTAGACGCTATTTCGGTTATGCATACGATTTCCACCGTATGATGTTAGTTTTATTCACTGAGTTGGTAACTCACCCCCGTTGTGCCTTAGTTCCATATAGGATAGACCGCATGGACGCATAGCTGCGTTGCGGACACCTATCTTGGATTACGTTGCATATTTTGCTAGGTGGGTTACATGCTTAGTAACCGCCTCTTTTGTATATTCTATATTTTGTATCGAATGTCACTCCATTAGACCTTTTGTATTATTTAACTTAGAGAGAGTGGAGACTTATGTATATTTTGGGTCGACTTGAGTAGAATCGACTAGTTATGTTGATTTATGCATTTTACTTATAGCATACTTGTTATTCTTTGCTTTTGAGCATCGTATATGCATTGCATGGGTTTGATTTCGTCGATTGGCGTTGATATTGCTCCCAAGTAGGGATGCCGTTATAATTTTTTTTATATACTTGTTTTTTTCAAAAATTACAAAGGAGGTGTTGCCCAAATTTCAAGTATGAAAACATTTTCTTAACCACTTGACATATGTCTTAAATTAAACAATCTTTGCAAATTAAAATAGGGTTTCATTTCCATTACTTCTTATTAAAACCTTTACCTCTTTATTTCTTAAAAAATGGTTTAGATCTTGGTTTCCGGCTTACTTGGATTGTGTCGATATTTTTAGATGTCACACAATATAAGTGCCGGTCACGTGTCAAATTCAGGTCGTGACAAAGTTGGTATCAGAGTGTTAGGTTTAACTTTTGTCGAGTCTTAGGTTTGACTATGCAGAGTTTATGATATATATATTTTCGGAACCTATGCTTAACCTTACGGAACTTAAATTTGACTTTAGGGGTATTAGACCCGAACTTTCGTTAATTAGATTGACCTTGGTATGATGGAGTAGATAACTCAGGTAGAGTAACATACCATACATATGTTCCGCAGTATATTTATGATACGATACCCAGCCTAAGTGACTTTAGGATGTATGTCTTGATTAATTCTTCCTTTGACCCTCTGTATCCGTTTGTTCCTGTTGTTACACCTTATCAACTCACGTTTTCTTTTTCAAGTTGCCATGGTCATTTGAGCTAGGCGAGCGGCAGCCAGGGCAGATCCACCAGTGACGGGGACTGATCTGCAGGACATCCCGACGGCACAGGGACATGATGATCCTCCTCTTCCGAATCGAATGACTAGACTGGAGGAGGGCATGCTGATCTTACAACAGATGATGGGATGGTTGGCTGAGGCCATCCGTATTCAGAGGCCGGATCATGCATTGCCTATTCTAGAGCCCGTTGTACAACCCGTTCGGACAGTCGCACCAGTGGTCATGGGAGTTATAGAGGTATTTCTCTCAGAGTTCAGAGGTTGAGACCCCTGGTGTTTATAGGGACAGACGCAGCAGAGGATCCTCAATCGTTTCTTGATCGGATGGCTAGGATCGGTAGGTCTTTGAGATGCTCAGATGCGAGGTCGGTGGAGTTGATCAGTTTTTGTTGGGTTACACTAACGCCCTGGCCATCATCCGTGGCAGTTTGCGGAACAAATTTTTTTCTATGAATTAAACTGGCGCTGGAATAACACATACACCGAATCTATCATAAACCTAACTAGCAAGCAAAGGAGTTCTATCTACTATGATAGAAGTTTATACCTAAAAGCTCAAGTCTTTTGGGTCTTCACTCCTCTCCTTTAGCTCCTCGAAGAGTGTACGGATCGCGTTTGATTGTCGGCCTCCTCGCGTCAAAGATGATCCATCTGAGAGTGTGTACTTTAAGCTCCTACCTCTAAACCGAGGTAACTAGCGTACTTAGTATGCTAATCTATGTAGCTTAGATGACGTTGAGAGTGATTGTGGATTCATTAGTCTCAAGAACCCTAGGTTTCTTAACTCATAAGACAATTTGGGTTTGAGGAAGAAGAAGAGAGCTCGGAGGAGAAGAGAGTGTAGTGATGATCAAAGAATGAAGAATGGCTAAGTGTTATGACTATGAAGCAAAAATAAATCAACCAAAATATCTCTTTTGCCACCTTACCTCAATAGTCATCCATGAGTCACTAAGTGAGTCATCAAGTAGCCATGCTTTATTTAATACCAATCAACACCTCATCCTCCACCTTATTAATCATTTAACAAAAAATGGTTAAAACACAAATGAGGTGTCTCCTTTTAGAAGCATCCTTGCACAAATTACAAGAATACCCCTCACCGTTTATACATACCCGTATCCATATTCCGAAAAAATACGAATACAAAGAGACAAAAATAATCCAACAATATAATACTAGGATCCGGCTTAAACCAAAGCTCACTAGTATTATCAATCCGAATCATGATCCGTATAGTTAGTACACGTATATGATCGAACCCTTTCCGTAAAACCATACGGCCTCTTCATCGTTTCACTCGAAACAGGGAAACCCTCTGTGTGGGACTCTAAAGACTCGACAGTATGCTGGCAGTGGGTTTAACCACAAGCACGTCAGCAGTACTAGCTGCATGTAACGGCTACCCATGTACCTGTCGAAAAGAAGGTTGATGAGAAAACTCGTCCGAATTCCTACTGAGCCTATCCGTGACAATCTCCGTACAGTCCGGTCTCTTCGTCTGAGAGTATCGCATACCGGGTCTAGGGGTGGTAAACATCAGACTCTAATAACCTGATAATTCGTGCTGATGCAGCTCAGGACTAATCTGAGAAATTACCAATCAACCTATCAGTAAATCCCAACTGCTTTGGCCAAGGTCTTATGGTCCTGACCAATAGAACACAGTGCGATATCGACTCCCAATACGGGGAGAGATGAATCTTCAACAATCACTCACTGCCTCTATGTGGCTCAGGACTGTACCCAACCAAAACCTGTTTCCACGACTCAATAGAACCGTGGTAGGATAGTGATCAAAGTATAGTGGGAACTCACACGAGACAAATGACGATCTCAGGTCCGAAGACTAACCTGTACTCATGTCACTTGAGAACTTCCATCTGACGATATGTATAATACCATCTAGAAGTTCTCGGCGAGTTCGTCCAGTGTACTCACACCTAGTGAGCACCTGTATACGATCTTAGGTGCATCAGACCATCGGCCGCAGGACAACCATCGCCCCTTTTCAGGGTCTAGAAACGTATACACTAGTCTACTCCGGAATATCGATGCCCAGTCTCGATACTCACACGACTAGGGACCTTTTAAGGATGTGGTTATGGATTACCCTGCTCCCACAAGTATTATCGCCATCACAACGTAGGTAGTCAAGCAAGATCCTACGGGCTTTATCAACATGTAACCGCTATATGTAATATGGGTATAATATATGCACATGTTAAAATAAAGTCAAACCATAATAGTATACTACTGTATCAAGTTTTTATCAACATGTGCAAGCAGGATAAAGCATCAATAGAAACAAATACACATATCAAGATAAAAAAACTTAAATAATATACTATATATAATCGAGCAAGATTGTCCTGTACATATATATCCCCATCATCCACATGTATACATATACAATAATGGCCTCTAGGGCATACATATCCAACAATCTCCCACTTGCACTAAAGCCATATATTGGTGTATCGAATACCCAACATCTTCTCTAAGGCCAGCTGTTGGCGTACCGCATACCCAACATCTCAAAAATTTGCTCGAACTATACTTAAGGGAGGGCCTTCGTAAATGGATCCGCCGTGTTGTCTTTTGTATCCACTCTCCGGACCTCGATCTCTTGGCGATCTATGATCTCCCTGATCAGGTGATACCGCCTTAAGATGTGTTTGGATTTCTGATGGGACCGTGGTTCCTTCGCTAAAACTATAGCTATAGCTTTATTGTTATCGCAATACAAAGGTATCAGATCAACAATGGACGGAATTACCTGAAGTTCAGTAATGAACTTCTTCATCCAGACCGCTTCTTTTGCGGCATTGTTCGCAGCAATGTATTCAGCCTCCATCGTCGAGTCTGCGACGGTGTCCTGTTTGGAGCTCTTCCAACACACCGCCCCTCCATTGAGGGTGAACACAAAACCTGAGATAGACTTGCTGTCATCCTTATCACTCTGAAAGCTTGAATCGGTAAATGACTCGACCTTAAGGTCTCCATTATCATATACTAAGAACATCTCCTTAGTCCTTCTCAGGTACTTGAGAATGTTCTTCACAGCTATCCAATGATTCTCACCCGGGTTTGACTGATACCAGCTCACCACGCTAAGTGTGTATGCTACATCTAGTCTGGTACACAACATCACATACATTATAGATCCTACTGCTGAGGCGTAGGGTATAGTGCTCATGCGAACCCTCTCCTCATCAGTCTTGGGAGACATCTCTTTGGAGAGGGTGATTCCGTGCAATGCGGTTATATTACCGCGCTTGGAATCTTCCATACTAGATCTCTTTAGTATGATCTCTATGTACCTGAACTGCGAAAGTCCCAATAATCTCTTAGATCTATCTATATAGATCTTAATCCCCAGAATGTATGAGGCATCACCTAGGTCTTTCATGGAGAACCTTTGTGACAAGAATAGCTTGACCGATTATGGCATAGGAATATCATTTCCTATCAAAAGAATGTCGTCTACGTACAAGACCAGGAATACGACAGTTCGTCCTACAATCTTCTTATATATATAAGGCTCATCCTCGTTTTTGATGAAGTCAAATTCCTTGACCGTTTCATCAAAACAGATGTTCCAGCTCTGCGATGCCTGCTTTAATCTATAAATAGATTTAAGCAACTTGCACACCTTCCCGCTGCTCCCACTGTCTACAAAACCCTCCGATTGATCCAAATAAACGTACTCTTCCAAACTTCTGTTTAGAAAATCCGTTTTTACATCCATCTGCCAGATTTCATAGTCATAGAAGGCGGCAATAGCAAGTAGGATCCGAATGGATTTGAGCATAGCCACTGGAGAAAAGGTTTCATCATAATCCACTCCTGGTCTTTGACGAAAACCTTTTGCAATGAGTCTAGCCTTATAGGTTTCCACCTGCCTATCTACACAAAACTTCCTTTTGTAGATCCATTTGTATCCAACGGGTTTTACCCCAGGAGGAGCAATTTCCAAGGTCCACACTTTATTGGTGTACATGGACTCCATTTCGGATCGCATAGCATCCAGCCATTTATCAGAGTCCCTACTGATAATAGCTTGCCTGAAACTAGTAGGATCATCTTCTTCCAAGATGCAATCCTCTCGATCCCCATTTATGAGAAAACCGTAGTATCTCTCAGGCGGATGAGAAATCCTACTAGATCTGCAGAGTGGATGAGGTTCATTGGATATTACTGAATCCTCTGGTTCCACCAATTCTTCAGTTATAGTTTGTCCCTGTGGAATTTCTTCCAGTTCTACAGCGCTCCTACTGGTTTCTTTTGCAAGAAACTGCCATTCTAAAAAATTGGCATTCCGAGAAACAATAATCCTTTGTTCCTCTGCGTGGTAGAATAGATACCCATTAGAATCTTTGGGTATCCCACAAACTTACACAAAACTGATCGTGCCTCGAGTTTGTCTGGGTTCTGCTTTTTGACATAAGCAGGGCAACCCCAAATCTTAACACGTCTAAGATACAAACTCTTACCACTCCATATTTCATACAGATTTTTAGGCACGGATTTGGATGGAACTTGATTCAAAAGATATGCCGCTTTTTGAAGTGCATATCCCCAGAATGAAATAGGCAACTCAGCACTACTCATCATGGAGCGAACCATATTCAATAGGGTACGATTCCTCCGCTCCGATACACCGTTGTTCTGTAGTGTAACGGAGGAGTAAGCTGAGAGAGAATTCCATTCTCTTTTAGGTATTCTAGGAATTCCGTGGTTAAGTACCCCATCCTCTATTAGATAGGAGGATCTTGATAGTTTTGCCAGTCTGGTTCTCTACTTTGTTTCTGAATTCTTTGAATTTCTCAAAATCTTTAGATTAGTGTTTCAAAAGATACACATATCCGAACCTAGAGAGATCGTCAGTGAATGTGATGAAATACAAGAACCCACCTCGTGCATGTATAGACATTGGACCACATACATCACTGCGTATGAGTTCCAAGAGCTCTGCTGCTCTTTCTCCATGTCTAGTGAACGAAGATTTGGTCATCTTTCCCTTGAGACGGAATTGACAAGTTTCATAAGATGAAAATTCGAACGTATTTAAAAATCCATCTTTATGCAACTTACTTGGTCTTTTCTCTCCGATATGACCAAGTCTACAATGCCACAAGTAGGCTTCATTCATATCTGAACTCTTCCTCTTGCGTGTGTCTTGTATATTGAAAACCATGTTTTGATTTAGAATATAGATACCATTACATAGTGTACCTTCTGCAATCAATACTTGATTAAGGTAAATGTTCATGATATTTCTATCAAGAACAAACTTATATCAATCTTTATCAAGTAAAGAAACTAATATGATATTGCAGACCATGGAAGATATATAGTAGCAATTGTTCAAAATCATAGTATTACCTTTTGGCAACACTAGGTGATATTCACCGACGGCAGCAGTATCAACTTATGTTCCGTTCCCTACTCTGAGGGACATATCACCAGGTCCAACTATCCTATTTTTTCTCAGTCCCTGCAATAAATTATAGATATAAGATCCTGATCCGGTATCTAGTACCCATGAGGTAGGACTGACCAAAAACAGTTCTCAATAACAAGAATATCTGAAGGAGACACAATAATATGCTTCTGCTTCGTTGGGGTCATCAAGGAATTCATGCAATCCTTTTTTCCTTGCTCATATTTATGACTGATGTCATAAGTTAGAGCCAAATCGACGTTCCCCAGCCCCGAATAAGAATTTGGATCGGTCAAGCGATACATTTCTTTTATCTTGATTAGGGTGTGAAATGGTTGCTACCTGGAGAGAGAGAAAAGAAACACTCAGCGTGCGCTCTTACAAGATCAAATTGGTTATTAGTTTATCTAATTAGGATGGCTCTCACTGTTTCCTCGAATTCTCCATCAAACCTTAAAAGGAGAACTGGTCGGGATTAATCACACGTTACAATACTTGCTTAACCTTTCAGCCAGACTAGTGTCGGTACTTCGAGGGAGGTTTTCCAACGCTTTCGCGAAATTCCTTAATTATATAACCTCTTTTCTCTGGAGGCGTATCCCCGCTAACACCGTTCTAGACACCTACTTGGTTCATAGCATTGATTGTTAAGTGAAATAATCTCTTAAGAGTAATCCTACTCATCAGTAGGATCAGGATCCAACTATCATTGTGTGATAACCTAGATGGAAGCCACTCTAGTCACCACACTCCAGAAGGTATGCAACATTAGCAAGTTTCTTGTATATTTGAAACTCCCGATGTGGTTTTTGCCCCTAACGACTTATGACCTTGACACAGTCAACATGTCATAGGTCGCTAACCAAGTTCAACCCGTCATTGTCTTGGATTGCATTAGACCCACTCGCATGACACTTGAAACAATTAAAATGGTTATACAATTGTCCTAACCAATCGCATCATATGCCACAAACAAGTATTTCTCAGCTACCGTACACTATACCTTGACACAGCCAACATACGCAGCACGAATACTACGAAACACTTGTAAGAAATGACAGAGGGCTACGGCTGGGTTTTTGGCAAAAAACCCTTTAACACAATGAACTTGATATCGTTGAAGGAACCTGAGCAGTTTTGAAAAGGAGTGGTTTAGGCTCCGCTTTTGAAAACTTGTGGTTTTGAAGAAAACCGAGTAATCTACAGTATAAACTTTTGCTCAAGTGGTCACTCCCTGTGAAGGGATCTCGGCTCTTTCCTCCTCGAATGAGGTGCTGGATATTCACGACCGAATACCATTATGCAAAGCAAAAGAATATAACTGTAGTTTTTTCAAAATCTATTCCAATAATATCTTTTAGGTTTCTTATCTTGCATTAATCAAAATTAATGCGGTCCTATCAATTAATCCTATCACATCAGAAAAGAACGAAAATACAATGTACGTATATGCCATCCACATTCGCCACGGGGCCCCTCTATGCACCGTTAGGTTACTTAACTAACGGCAAAGCGGGGACTGGACTAGCACGGGTGCAAAACATATACAACATCTAACAGTATATATAAATATATATAGCATTCGTCCCACGCATGATATAAGCAACATCACAGAATCTTAGTAAGCAACACGGAATGGTGGATAATCTTGGGGCATCGGGTTTCATTTGAGCCGCAAATGAGACCCGACGTTCTCGGTCGTGTGGATAGCTCATGCAATAAAAAACCTGGACCCTTACGAGCGCGACAAGTTACTCGCCAATCCAAGAAGTGAGGCAACCCCAATCAACAAAGTGAATGGGCCACCCAGCACTTCACGGGATTCGGTAACTTGAGTGTCCCATCGTGGGTCATACTCTACCCTCTACGAGTGTGGTGAATAGCTCGCCAATTCTGGAGTGAAGCCCCTCCGTCTCAACACCATGAGATGCGGGCTCGTTGCCTTCTAGAACCCGGCTATTTAATCACTCCACTGCGGGGTAATCCTATAACAGAAAAGAAAAATATATGGACAATGGTGACATTGACCACAACCCGGTCGTGCCCTAATTAAATAATATACAACGCGGCAGAAACTGTCACGCCCCGCTTCCCAGCGTATGGGTAAGGAGTCGTGACTGGGTCCATAATGTATTTACTCAGAAGTAAACACGTTAAGCGTAAATAAGCAATATAATGTAAATGTAGACAAGAAAAAACATGAGATGTAAAAGAACAACAACGTTTATTTATTAAACATTTCTTTACAATACAACTGAAAATGTAAATATAAGAATGGAAAGCAATGCCGAAATAATGGCATGAACTTAAAAGAAAAGTATATACAAGTATCTATAGCTCGGGGTCTTCTTCTAACTGCTCCAAGTCATCAGAACTGGGCTCTATCTCCAGTGATTTGGATCCACGTGACAACATTCTAAAGAAAGAAGAGAAAATGAATGTCGTCAGCAAACAATCGCTCGGTAAGTCCCAAAGAGAGAGATAGAAAAATAGAATAGACAGATAAAAGAGAATATAACTGTAGATTTATTATACTAACGTAGTTGTCTGTAGTTTGGTACAGAATATTCTAGTGTATACGAGAGGAGTCCAATTATTCCGTGGACTAAGGTATACGGAGCACAAGGAACCGTTAAGCCACGGAACAACAACAACGGATATTCAGGTTAGGTGTATTAAAGTGACCGTCTCGTGCCACTTCTAACACATTCCGTACTAGTCTACCCCTTTAAAACCCTGGAATGTTTATTGTATTGTTTGTATTGCTTTGTTTTATAGATGTAAGACTTTCCGAAACCATGATATCAGTTGTTCATGTAAATAGATAAGGATATAACAGATAGTCATGTAATCAAGTCAATGTATATCCATGGTTCGGTCAAATCAATTCATGTTGATATAGATGGAAATTCTGGTATAAATGGATTATATTTGAATTGTATTCAAGCATAGATTTGATTCAGATTAGACTGAGACTCAGATTGAGTCAGACTCTTTAAACAGAATTGAAGTCCTGAATTAGTTTTGATGTTATCGGTAACTGCTGCACATAGACGGCAGAATTTGTATCTTTTTCCAAGATAATTACCGTATTGATAACATCTTTTTTAGTTTGTCTACCTTAAATAGGCAAACACCCACTTTCTCCGGCTCCCTGAGGCACAAGAGAATTGGTCCCGCTTAAACCTATAATTACTAGGTCCTTATTGTAAATTAGTATAACTTGAGGGCGTTTTATAAAAAATAGTTTTGATATATTTTCAAAATAAATCTCAAGTATTTAATTATCGTCTTTAGGGTTTTCATAGATATAATTTTAAAAGTGATGAAATATTCTAGTGAATATAACCTAATTTTAATAGTATATGGTATTTTCATGTAATTTGACTTGTATTAATTTTAATGGTATTTTCATAAACTTTTGTGATTCTTTTCTTTTGATTTAGAAAACGCAGTATATAATATATATTAAAAATAGATATTTTGATAATATTTACATATATATATATATATTTATTAAAAATATAATTTATTTATTAATAGAAATCACATTTTCTTAAAAATTGTAATAAAAATTCCATCGAGATCGGATACTCCGTGAGGAGGTTTGCATCTCGCCTTACTAATCCCGAGGATGTGTGATAACCAGCACCATCCCGATTGGGTTCCCCAAAAATGGGTTGTATGGACTTAATCATATGGAATTTGATTAAAAAAATTTAAAGAAAAACGATTTTATTAGTTTAAGGTATTTTAATGTAAAAATTGTATTTGTCCCACAAAATATTGTTCCAAAAGCCATCGTGCAATGTCATGATGAGTGTTGTGATGAGGTAGGTCATTATCTCGTGAGTTTTCTAAAGGTAATATGAGCAAAATGATAAAAGAATGTCGTAGATAAACTTGGTAGTATTTAACCGTAAAAGTGAAATAGAATTTTTTTAACATTATATTTTGAATTGAAACTTGTTCTAAATATTGTTTTATGGTTGCTAAACAATATATAAAAAGATGGTAAATTTGTTGTTAAGAAAAAAATTGTGTTTTTAATGAAATTAGTATCGGAAGTCGGAATAACTCTGCTTTCGACGAGTTTTGAAAAGTGAATTCTTTTTAATAGAAAGAGAAGAGGGATAGGGGACTTACGGATTGAGAAGAGAGAGGGGAGGTAAAGAAAATTTTCGCAAGCGTCATGGAGTCGCGTTGTCGCCGGATTTGTCCCGAGTCATCGCCGGAACTTGACCTTGGGCTAAGTCTACTTGTACAACGTTTTGGACTTGGAAAATTTTGGAGAGTTTTGGCAATGGATTTCAGAATAGAGAGGGCTAAGAGGTGAGGTTGTATTTATAGGAGAAATTAGGGTTTTTAGGATTGAAGAATGGAATTAAAATGCATTAACATTTTGGATTAATGCCTCATTTTAATTCTCTGTTAATGTGCAGTGAAATCAAGCAGTACTAGGGTTAAGGGAGGAGGCCAAAGGGTGCTAGGGTAAAAGATGGAGGCATTAGGGACGGGGGGCTCGACGGCGCTGGCCCTTAGGGAGATCTCGCCGGTCTAATAGGGGGTGTAGGGCTCTGGATCTTGGCCACGTGTCAGGGTCTGTTTAAATACCAATTTCTACATGTTTGATTTTTATGTGACCTTTCATTTTACGTGCAGTGCACGTGTAAACTATTGAGCTTCTAAAAGTTTAAAAGAAAAATCAGAAAAAATAATATGTGGCTGGGGGGATTTGAACACAGGGGTACGTCACAGCAGTGCAAGGCTTTACCAGTGAGCTACAAGTTATTTCTTGCTGTTTAAAAGCAAATTAAATACTTAAAGTATTCTCAGGGTTGCAATGTACTCTATTATGTACATTAACTTTATAAATTTTTGTACATTATAAACAGAGTCGTTACATTCTACCCTTCTTACAAAAATTTTGTCCTCGAAATTTACAATTGTTTAAGGGCTAATAAATAAGAAAGGGTATCTTGCATGCATGTCGTCTTCTCTTTTCCATGTTGATTCTCCTGGTGAGTCTTTTCTCTACATCACCCGGACCAAGTTTACTTCCTTGTTCCGAAGTGACTACACCTTTCTGTCCAAGATTTCAACAGGTTGTTGCTCACAAGATAGATCCGTCTGTACAATGAGCTCAGAGTGATCAAGAATGTGGCTAGGGTCACTCACATACATTCTGAGTTGGGATATATGGAATACGTTGTGCACTCCTTCCAATGAGGGTGGAAGTGCCAAACGATATGCCACTTCTCCGACTCGTATGAGTTTGTCGAACGGTCCAATGAATCTCGGACTTAGCTTACCCCTCTTTCCAAAGAGAATCACTCCACGGTTTGGAGAAATTTTCAGAAAGACACGATCTCCCGGTTGGAACTCCAAGTGTCGGCACTTTGCATCGGCCCAGTGCTTCTGTCGTCCTTGGGCTATGCACATTCTTTCCTTAATAGTGCGAACTACATTTACAGTTGCCACTATCATCTCAGGTCCAAGGAGTTCTCTATCTTCGATGTTGTCCCAACTTAATGGTGGTTGACACTTCCTTTCATAGAGCGCTGCAAACGGTGCCATTCCAATACTTGCTTGATAGCTGTTGTTGTATGGAAACTCCACAAGATATAGGTGATCTTCCCACGATCCTCCAAAGTCTAGCATACACGCTCTTAGCATATCTTCAAGGATCTGAATCGTTCGCTCAGACTGCCCATCTGTTTGTGGATGGTAAGCTGTGCTAAAATTCAGACTTGTTCCCAAGCTAGCTTGCAGACTCTGCCAAAATTGCGATCGGAATCTGGTGTCACGATCGGAGACAATGCAAACCGGTACTCCATATAATCTCACGATCTCCTACATGAGTTCATGGGTATCAGAGATAATACACATTGAAGAGTTAAATCTTACTTAGATTCAATCTTACCTCCATGTACTTCTTTGCCAGTGTCTCGATAGATTGACCAACTCGAAATTGGATGAAGTGAGCCGACTTTGTGAGTCGATCCACAACAACCCATACAACATCGTTACCTTTCGTGCTACGAGTAAGTGCAGTCACGAAGTCTATGGTGATGTGTTGCCACTTCCATTCTGGAATAGGTAACGGTTGAAGTAAACCAGCAGTCCTGTGATATTCAGCTTTTACCTGCTGACACACCAAACATTTAGCGGCGCTTCTGGCTACTTCACGCTTCATTCCATGCCACCAGTAATGTTGCCGCAGATATTTGTATATCTTTGTACCACCAGGGTGTACTGAATAGAGAGAGCTGTGAGCTTATTTCATCAATTCTTTCTAAACAGGTCCTTGTGGTACACACAATCTACCGCCGTATCTTAAAGATCCGTCTTCATGGATGATGAAATCTGTTCGAAGTCCACTTTCTACTTGTTCTCTGATCTTTTGCAACTTAGCATCACTTGCTTGAGCTGCTTTGATCTGATTGACAATAGTAGATTGGACTTGTAAGTTCATCAAACTTGAAGCGTTACCTGGCATAACCACTTCTATCTCCATCTGGTGCAAATCTTGTTGTAGCTTCCACTGTGCAGTGAGTTTCATTGCTAATGGTTGATGACTAAGTACATCAGGTACTACATTCACCTTCCCTAGATGACATTGTAGGTTGATGTCGAAGTCCGCCATAAGTTCTAACCATCTTCTCTGCCGCATATTCAGTTCTTTCCGAGTAAACACATATTTCAGACTTTTGTGGTCTGTATATATGTCTACTCGTTCTCCAAGAAGATAATGGAGCTAAATCTTGAGTGCAGAAATAACGGCTGCCAACTCCAGATCATGCGTCGGATAGTTGCGCTCATGAATCTTCAGCTGTCTTGATGCATAAGCTACAACTTTACCGTGCTGATGTAAAACACATACTAATCCCTTACCGGATGCATCACAATGCACTACGAAACCTCCAGATTGGTCCGGTATAACGAGAATAGGCGCTGATGTCAATCTTGACTTGAGTTCTACGAAAGCTTGTTCGCATGCTTCTGACCATATAAATTCTTCATCTTTACGTGTGAACTTGGTCAGGGGTGTTGCAATCTTCGAAATTCTTTAATGAATCTTCTGTAATATCCTGCTAAACCTAAGAAACTTCGAATGTCCTTCACTGTCTTTGGTGACGGCCATTCGCTTACTGCTGATATTTTAGCTGGATCTACAGAGATTCCATCGCCTGATACAATGTGTTCGAGAAATCCGGCTTGATCTAGCCAAAACTCGCACTTGCTGTACTTGGCATAGAGTTGATGCTGTCGCAAAGTCTCCAGGATAATTCGTAAGTGTTCGGCGTGTTCTATTCGACTCTTTGAATACACCAGGATGTCGTCGATGAAAATGATCACAAACCTGTCTAGGTACTCTTGGAAAACTTGATTCATTAGGTTCATGAATATGGATGGTGCGTTGGTCATTCCAAATGGCATCACGGGATATTCGTAATGTCCATAACGAGTTCTGAATACTATTTTAGGAATATCAGATTCTTTGACCTTCACCTGAAGATATCCTAAACGAGATCTAATTTAGAGAAAACGCAGGATCCACTTAGCTGATCGAACAAATCGTCGATGCGTGGTAGTGGATATTTGTTCTTTATAGTTACTTCATTCAGAGCTCTATAATCAATACATATTCGGTATGAACCATCCTTCTTCTTCACAAGTAAAACTGGAGATCCCCAACTTGAAGTGCTGAGACGAATCTATCCTTTCTTCAGAAGATCGTCCAATTGAGTACGGATCTCCTTCAAACCTTCAGGACTTAACCGGTACGGAGCTTTGATCACCGGTTCTACTAAATCAATTCTAAATTCAAGAGCTCGATCGGGAGGCAAACCTGATATATCTTCAGGAAATTCGTCATCGAACTCTCACACTACCTCTGGCTTATCATCTTCCGCCTGTAGAGTTGCAATCATCGCTTTCTTCGGTTTTCCTTGTATGTGCTTAGCTCCAGGGTACGGTCTCCACTTTTGAAATAAAAGACCGGATGATCAGGAATCTTGAACACTACCCTCCTTTGACGACAGTTGATGGTAGCGTAGAAAGTTCTGAACCAATCCATACCCAGAACTACATCGAAGTTTGGTATGTCCAGCACCTTGAAGTCAATATAGAATTCTTTGCTGCAGACGACTACTGGATACAGGTTGTATCCTATTATTGCCTTTAGAACACCGTTCCCTGAACTGACATTCCAGTTGGATACGGGTGTTGTGACTGGAATCGCATGAGTTCGGACGAACCGTTGCGACATAAGGCAATGAGATGCTCCAGTATCGAAGAGTGCTAGTGCAGAAAGTGAGGCTACTAAGATCGTACCAAAGTTATATGGAATATGTTTTAGGTATAGGAGAAGATATTTTTGATGTATATGAAAGATTGAAAGAAGGTTTTGAAAGAAAAGAAGTTACCAGTGATGACTTGGTCTATGGCTTCAGCTTCTTCCACAGTCATTGTGAAAGCTTGTCGCCTCAGTACATTCCTCCTTGCTGGAGGAGCATTCCTCTGTCCGTTCCTCTGTCCCTGAGGTAAGTTCCTTTGTGCTTGATGGAACTGACAAGGAGGAGGTGCGGTCGGTCCACGAAGAGGTGGGGCTGGGAGAGTAAGACGAGGAGCAGGTGCCTGGATAGCTGGCCGCTGCGGATAGGTGATTGCTGGTTTGGGTGTAGAATTGGGATTGAGTCTACGAGGACAAGACCCAATGTCATGTGTGGATGAACCACAGACTAAGCAAAGGCGATTAACATGCATACAATCCTTTTCCAGGTGTCCATTCCTCCTGCAGTAGGTGCAAAAGTCTGGACTAGACCTGTTGAAAGGTACTCCCGGTCTCCTGGGTACAAAAGGTGGCCTTGAAGAGGCTCCTCCTACCAACTGAATGGCAGGGCGCTTAACACCGGCAGATTGAGGTCTGCCCTTCATCTTCATTACTGCCTCGTATCGACGGGCAGCTTTCAGAGCTAGGTCATTGGTTGGGAAATCCCCTGTAGATAGAGCGGCTTGGATCTCCGGGTCCAACCCTTGCTGAAATCATCTGGCCCTGATCTCAGCAGTCAAAATGAGCTGTGCCGCGAACCTGTTACGGTCTTGTGTTAGTTGTGTAGTATGTGATATTAGAAAATCGAATATTTAAGACATATCTTACCTGTTCAACATGGTGAACTCGGCATCATACTCATCCTCTGATTTGCTCCACATAGAGCCTTGTTGTAAGTGCATGAATTGTTGCTCCATGTCGAATCGGGCAGTCTCTAGAAAATACTTCACGTCAAACATGTCGCGAAATGTCTTCCATTTGATCTGCTGGGTAAGACGACTTTCTTCCACTTTCCACCATACTCGAGCGTTGTCTTTAAGTTGCAGATTTGCAACCATTACCCAAGCAATATCTGGCACTTGTGCTGCTGCCAGATCATCTTCGATCAACTGAGCCCATTCTTCAGCTTCCAGATGTTTCTCTTTCCCGGAAAATTGCTTAGGATGCAGTGCCCGAAATTGCTTCACTCCAGGTGCCTCAGCTTCTGGGCGGTTCATTAGGATAGCAGTCTGCGGCTGCTGTCCCTCTAGGAGGCTCTTGATTGCCTTGAGCAGTACCGTCTGCTCGTTGATCGGAGCTACGACGGTAGGCGTAAGTGGAAAAGGTGATAGTGTGTTTCCATTCACATTGCTATTGGTATTGTTCGGAGAATCTATAACCTTGAAATAAAAATAGGGTTAGGATAGATTCAAAGGAATATGAAATGTAAAGAATGATTTTTAGTTGCTGATTCTTGTGTTATATATTTCTTATGGTTTCCATGCAGAACTGACCTGTATGGGCTGCCAACAAAACCTGTCTCACCCTGCTTCCTGGCATACGGGTAAGGAGACGTGACTAGTTCCGCATCGTATTTACTCAGAAGTAAACACGTTAAGCGTAAATAAGCAATATAATATAAATGCACACAAGAAAAAACATGAGATATAAAAGAACATCAATTTTTATTTATTAAACATTTCTTTACAATACAATTGAAAATATAAATACAAGAATAGAAAGCAATGCCAAAACAATGGCATGAACTGAAAAGAAAAGTATATACAAGTGTCTATAGCTCGGGGTCTTCTTCTAACTGCTCCAAGTCATCAGAATCGGGCTCTATCTCCAGTGAGTTGGATCCACCTGCCAACATTCCAAAGAAAGAAGAAAAAATGAATGTCGTCAGCGAACAATCGCTCGGTAAGTCCCAAAGAGAGAGAGGGAGGGAAAAATAGAATAGACAGATAAAAGAAAATATAACTGTAGATTTATTATACGAACATAGTTGTTTGTAGCTTGGTACAGAAAATTCCAGTGTATACGAGAGCAGTCCAACTGTGCCGTAGACTAAGGTATACGGAGCACAAGGAACCGTTAAGCCACGGAACAACAGCAACGGATATTCAGATTATGTGTATTAAAGTGACCGTCTCGTGCCACTTCTAACACATTCTGTACCAGTTTACCCCTTTAAAACCTCAGAATGTTTATTGTATTATTTGTATTGCTTTGTTTTATAGATGTAATACTTGCCGAAACCATGATATCAGTTGTTCACGTAAACAGATAAGGATATAACAGATAGTCATGTAATCAAGTCAATGTATATCCATGGTTCGGTCAAATCAATTCATGTTGATATAGATGGAAATTCTGGTATAAATGGATTATATTCGAATTGTATTCAAGCATAGATTTGATTCAGATTAGAACGAGACTCAGATTGAGTCAGACTCTTTAAACAGAATTGAAGTCCTGAATTAGTTTTGATATTATCGGTAACTGCTGCACACGGACGACAGGATTTGTGTCTTTTTCCAAGATAATTATCGTATTGATAACAACGTTTTTAGTTTGTCTACCTTAAATAGGCAAGCACCCACTTTCTCCGGCTTCCTGGTCCCGCTTAAACCTATAATTACTAGGGTCTTTATTGTAAATTAGTATAACTTGAGGGGGTTTTATGAAAAATAGTTTTGATATATTTTCAAAATAGAATCAAGTATTTAATTATCATATTTAGGGTTTTCATAGATGTAATTTTAAAAGTGATGAAATATTCTAGTGAATATAACCTAATTTTAATAGTATATTGTATTTTCATGTAATTTGACTTGTATTGATCTTAATGGTATTTTCATGAACTTTTGTGATTCTTTTCTTTTGATTTAGAAAACGTGAAATATAATATATATTAAAAATAGATATTTTGATAATATTTTCATATATATATATTTATTAAAAATAGAATTTATTTATTAATAGAAATCACGTTTTCTTGAAAATTGTAATAAAAATTCCATCGAGATCGGATGCTTCGTGAGGAGGTCTACGTCTCACCCTATTAGTCCCGAGGATGTGTGATAACCCGCACCATCCCGATCGGGTTCTCCAAAAATGGGTTGTAAGGACATAATCATATGGAATTTGATTAAAACAATTTAAAGAAATATAGTTTTATTAGTTTAAGGTATTTTAACGTAAAAATTGTATTTGTCCCACAAAATATTGTTCCAAAAGCCATCATGCTATGTGATGATTAGTGTTGTGATAAGGTAGGTCATTACCTCATGAGTTTTCTAAAGGTGATATGAGCAAAATGATAAAAGAATGTCATAGGTAAACTTGGTGGTATTTAACCGTAAAAGTGAAATAGAATTTGTTTAACATTATATTTTGAATTGAAACTTGTTCCAAATATTGTTTTATGGTTGCTAAACAATATATAAAAAGATGGTAAATTTGTCGTTAAGAAAAAAATTGTGATTTTAATGAAATTAGTATCGGAAGTCGGAATAACTCTGCTTCCGACGTGTTTTGAAAAGTGAATTCTTTTTAATAGAAAGAGAAGGGGGAGATGGGACTTATGGATTAAGAAGAGAGAGGAGAGGTAGAGGAAAGTTTCGCAAGCATCGTGGAGTCGTGTTGTTGCCGGATTTGTCCCAAGTCATCGCTGGAACTTGACCTTGGGCTAACTCCACTTATACAACTTTTTGGACTTGGAAAATTTTGGAGAGTTTTGGCAATGGATTTTAGAATGGAGAGGGCTAAGATGTGAGGTTGTATTTATAGGAGAAATTAGGATTTTGATGATCGATGAATGGAATTAAAATGCATTAACATTTTAGATTAATGCTTCATTTTAATTCTCTGTTAATATGCAGGGAAATCAAACAGTACTGGGGTTAAGGGGGGAGGCCAAGAGGTGCTAGGAAAAAAGATGGTGGCATTAGGGATGGGAGGGGCACCGACCCTTAGGGAGATCTCGCTGGTCCAATAGGGGGTGTGGGGCTCTGGATCTTGGCCACGTGTCAGGGTCTGTTTAAATACCGATTTCCACATATTTGATTTTTATGTGACCTTTCATTTTACGTGCAGTGCACATGTAAACTTTTGAGCTTCTAAAAGTTTAAAAGAAAAATCAGAAAAAATAATATGTGGCTAGGGGGATTTGAAAACAGGGGCTACGTCACAGCAGTGCAAGGCTTTACCAGTGAGCTACAAGTTATTTCTTGTTGTTGAAAAGAAAATTAAATACATAAAGTATTCTCAGGGTTGCAATGTACTCTATTCTGTACATTAACTTTAATTTTTTTTGTGCATTATAAACAGAGTCGTTACAGAAACGGCAGTCCACATGTCGGATGCTTGTCCGCAATAACAAATGTACAAATGAATTTTAACTGTACTACTATCATTGCACCGCAAGCTATCCACAAAGACAATACAACCACAATATCAGCACAATCACAGAACATCAACGTGAATGTCATGTTTGTAAACCCTTCTAATAGAATATATAGCAGTTAGACGGGTTATACCGCTCAAATGACATTCACGGTTGCAGATAGCAATGTATGTACTGAAACGTTTAAACGGTGTTAAAAATAGCGACTTCGAAATACTCCGTAATGCCCCAATCATAGATAACTAAATAAGCAATCTGGGTAAAAACAAACATATTCTGAAACCCTAAATCCAAGTGTTATAGAATACCAAACAAAAACGAGCATCATCTGCTACAGTAGAGCCAGCCACGTCGGTCCAAATCAAGTTTTCGCTGGCTATATTTTGGAATTCTGGGATCGTTTTCCTCTGGTGTTCTAGTTGTAGCAAAAATAGCACTCTGCAGTTGTTTAAAAAATTTTAGAGGCTCTGCAAAATTTAACAGAAACTTGGATTTTGATTTCGTATTTCGGAGTTGTTTCGGTTTCGTTTTTTTAAAAATATCGTTTAAACTGCTAGTTAGGGGTTTATGGGCTAGCTCCAATACCATGTTGGGTTACACTAACACCCTGGCCATCATTCGTGGCCGTTTGCGGAACAAAATTTTTTCTACGAATTAAACTGGCGCTAGAATAACACATACACCGGATCTACCATAAACTTAACTAGCAAGCAAAGGAGTTCTATATACTATGATAGAAGTTTATACATAAAAGCTCAAGTCCTTCGGGTCTTCACTCCTCTCTTTTAGCTCCTCGAAGAGTGTACGGATCACGCTTTATCGTCGACTTCATCACGTCAATGATGATCCACCCGAGAGTGTGTAATTTGAGCTCCCACCTCTAAACCAAGGTAACTAGGGTACTTAGTATGCTAATCTAAGTAGCCTAAATGATGTAGAGAGTGATTATGAATTCATTAGTCTCAAGAACCCTAAGTTTCTCAACTCATGAGACAATTGGGGTTTGAGGAAGAAGAAGAGAGCTTGGAGGAGAAGAGAGTATAATGATGATCAAAGAATGAAGAATGGCTAAGTGTTATGACTATGAAGCAAAAATAAATCAACCAAAATATCTCTTTTGCCACCTTGCCTCAATAGTCATCCATGAGTCACTAAGTGAGTCATCAAGTAGCCATACTTCATTTAATACCAATCAACACCTCATCCTCCACCTCATTAACCATTTAATAAAAAATGGTTAAAACACAAATGAGGTGTCTCCTTCTAGAAGCATCCTTGCACAAATTACAAGAATACCCCTCACCGTATATACATACCCGTATCCGTATTCCGAAAAAATATGAATATAGAGACGAAAATAATCCAACAATATAATAGTAGGATCCGGCATAAACCAAAGTCCACTAGTATTATCCGTCCGAATCATGATCCGTGTAGCTAGTGTACGTATATGATCGAACCCTTACCGTAAAACTATATGGCCTCTACATCATTTCATCTGAAGCAAGGAAACCCTATGTGTGGGACTCTAAAGACTTGACAGTACGCTGGCAGTGGGTTTAATCACAAGCACGCCAGCGGCACTAGCTGCACGTAATGGCTACCCAGGTACCTGTCGAAAAGAAGGCCGACGAGCAAACTCGTCCGAACTCCTACTGAGCCTATCCGTGACAATCTCCGTACAGTCCGGTCTCTTCATCTGAGAGTATTGCATACCGGCTCTAGGGGGTGGTAAATGTCAGACCCTAATAAACCGATAATTTGTGCTGATGCGGCTCATGACCAATCTGGGAAACTACTGATCAACCTATCAGTAAATCCCAACTGCCTTGGCCAAGGTCTTATGGTCCTGACCAATCGAACATAGTGCGATATCGACTCCCAATACAGGGAGAGGCGAATCGCTAACAATCACTCACTTCCTCCATGTGGCTCGGGACTGTACCCAACCAAAACCTGTTTACACGACTCAGTAGAGCCGTGGTAGGGTAGTGATCAAAGTACAGTCGGAACTTACATGAGACAAATGACGATCTCAGGTTTGAAGACTAACCTGTACTCATGTCACCTGAGAACTTCCATCTGACGATAGGTATAATACCATCTAGAAGTTCTCGGTGAGTCCGTTTAGTGCACTCACACCCAGTGAGCACCTATATACGATCTTAGGTGCATCAGACCAATGGTTGCGGGACTAACTATCGCCCCTCTTTGGGGTCTATAAACGTATATACTAGTATACTGTGGAATATCGGTACCCAGTCTCGATACTCACACGACTAAGGACCTTTTAAGGATATGCTTATGGACTACCCTGCTCTCACAAGTCTGATCGCCATCACAACGCAGATAGTCAACCAAGATCGGAAGAGCCTTATCAACATGTAACCGCTAAATATAATACGAGTATAACATATGCACATGTTAAGATAAAGTCAAACCATAATAGTATACTACTGCATCAAGTCTTTATCAATATGTGCAAGCAGGATAAAGTATTAATAGAAACAAATACACATATCAAGATAAAGAAAACTCAAATAATGTACTATATATAACTGAGCAAGATTTTCCTGTACATACATATCCCCAGCATCCATATGTATACATATACAATAATGGCCTCTAGGGCATACATATCCAACAGTTTTCAGTTGGAGGGACTTGCCCAGACATGGTGTGAGTCGATGTAGAGAGGTCGAGCAACAGGTCTTCCTCCGATGACATGGGCAGACTTTTTCGAGGTTTTCCTTGCTTGATTCCTTCCACAGAGCGTGAGGGATGCCAGGGCTAGTACCTTTGAGGCATTATGGAAACTTTCCGATATGTCTGTAGCCGACTTCGACTTATAGTTCACCCAGTTGTTGCGTTATGCTCCATTTTTAGTTCCTACGGAGGAGCTTAGGGTGAAGAGATTTGTGAGGAGTCTTGATACACAGCTGTTTCTTGCTATGGGCTCCCAGCACTTCGATACATATGCATAGGTTATAGACACAGCGATTCAAGTAGAGGAGCGTTTGAATGAGACGACGGTTGTTCCAGAACCAAAGCAAGCCAGACCTATTGGATCAGTTTTCGGGAGTTTGGCAGAGGCTGTGATGGATTTGTTCCAGGACGCGGTAGTAATCAAGGTTAGACTTAGGGCTGGATGTATGGCTCGTACCCTGAGGGACAGAGTCCTCTTTCGGCATGTTTCATTTGCGGGCATCCAGGACATTTCGCTAGAGATTGTAGACGTCAAAGCAGGAATACTGTTCCACATGCCGTTTTACTCCCTCCACCTTCTTCTTCGATGGTATTGCTTCTTCCACTAGCTGCTACTATACGCCAGGCAGTTGCACTAAGAGGCCGTGGTCTTGCTGGACATACTCAGAGGGGATAAGAGAACCAAGGGAGAGGACATCAGGATGCAGGTAGGGGTCATGCTAGGGTTTTCTCTTTGACTTCTCAGAATGCCCAGGCATCCAATTCTGTGGTTATAGATACTCTTCCCGTATGTTCCCTAGATGCGCATATTTTGTTCGATCCAGGTTCTACACACTCATATATTTTTGCATACCTCGCACCTTCACTGGGGAGAGATTCGTCGTGTTTAGACGCATCGTTAGTTGTGGTTACTCTAGTAGGAGATTCTTTCATAGCACGACGCGTATTCAGATCATGTTCCATATGTATTGATGATAGAGATTCATTAGTCGATTTGATTTTTCTTGATATGCTAGATTTCGACTTACTTCTTGGTATGGATTTGCTAGTCGCTTGTCATGCGTACGTTGATCGCTGCGGAAAGACGGTCAGATTCTGTTTTCCTGGTGAGCCGATTTTTGTTGTGCAGGGGTATTGTAGTACAACTCCTGCTAATCTGATTTCTGCACTTAGTGCTACTAGGCTTTTGAGGAAGAGATGTCATGGGTTCTTGACATTTATTCAGGATATTAGAGCCGCAGAGGTCCCATTGTACCAGATTCTGATTGTGCGCGAGTTTTCTGATGTGTTTTCGGCTGAATTTCCTGGGTTGCTGCCAGAACGCGATATTGAGTTCTGCATTGACCTGATTCCCGGCGCGGCGCCTATTTCTATACCGCCCTATCAAATGGCCCCGACGGAGCTCAAGGATCTCAAGAGTCAGTTGCCGGAACCATTGATAGAGGACTTGTTTGTTTGAGCTTATCTCTTTGGGGTGCTCCTATCACGTTCGTTAATAAGAAGGATGGCAACATGAGATTGTGTATCAATTATTGTCAGCTAAATCGAGTTACGGTGCGGAATAGGTATCTAGTACCTTATTTTGACGATGTATTCGATCAGCTGCAGGGAGCTGGTTATTTCTCAAAGATTGATTTGCCATCTGGGTATCATTAGTTATGAGTTCGGATTGATGACATTCCAAAGACTGCCTTTCGGACGTGCTACGGACATTATGAATTCCTAGTGATGTCGCTCAGATTCACCAATGCCCCGGCAGCATTCATGGATCCGATGAACCGGATCTTCAAGCCGTTCTTCGACTACTTTATCATTGTTTTTATAAACGATATTTTGGTTTACTCCAGGAGTCAAGACGATCACGAGCAACACTTGAGGATTGCATTACGGACATTGAGGGAACATCAGCTGTTTGCTAAATTCTCGAAGTGCGTTTTCTGGCTTGACAGTGTGGAATTCTTGGGTCATATTGTTACAAGAGACGGGATGCAGGTTGATCCGAAGAAGATTGGGGCGGTATAGAATTGGCCTAAACCCGTTTCAGTGACCGAGAATCATAGCTTTTTGGGTTTAGCAAGTTATTACCGTCGCTTCATATAATTTCTCTCGTATTGCGGCACCTATGACCAGTTTGATCCGAAAGAGAGTTTCGTTCCTTTGGACTGAGGAGTGTGAGCAGAGTTTCCAGCAGTTGAAGACTCGTTTGACGACTGTGCCAGTTCTATCTTTACCTTTAAGTTTAGGTGGATTTGTGGTTTATTGTGATTCATCTCGTGTGGTCCTAGGTTGCGTATTAATGTGCACGACAGAGTTATTGCTTATGCTTCTCGACAGTTGAAGAAACACAAGCAGAACTACCCTGCCCATGATCTAAAGATGGCCACGGGGGTCTTTGCACTGAAGATTTAGAGGCACTATTTGTATAGAGAGTCATGCCAGATCTTTACAGACCATAAGAGTCTGAAATATATATTCCAGCAGCGGGATTTGAACTTAAGGCAGCATCGCTGGATGGAGTTAGTGAAATATTATGATTGTGAGATTCTTTATCACTCGGGCAAGGCAATGTAGTGGCTGATGCGTTGAGTCGGAGACCTGGGGGTAGCTTGTTGTTCATATCAGATTTTTGCATTTTTATATCGCCCATTCTTAATCATATTGCATATAAGTAGGTACTTTTGATCCATGTCTACTAAGTAGTTGCAGGCTACAGGTTCTCAGCTCGTTATAGTGAAATTCATGAAAAGTCGCTACAAATGTGAAACTACGACCAACAACAGATGAATCCGTATGATGCCGCCTACTAGTTCAAGGAACAAATGGAAAATCATTTAGACACTTTAATGCACAAATCAAAAGGGCAACACAAGATCTAAGACTTCAACACGGAGCTCAAGGCAAAAGTCCTCATCATTCTGCACTGTTGGAAATCTGGAAGGAGATTGAAGAGATTCTGAGAGACCAAGTGAAGAAAACAGAAGATAAAAGCAACATGAAGATACCCTGAAGAAATGGGCCCATGAATCCACCAAATGGCCGCGGAACCGCATAGGCACTTCTTCCACGGTTCCGCGGCCGCGTTATGCACGTGTCGGTGGGGGTGTCAGTGCTTTGACCTGGCTTTCTTAGGGTAGTTTTGTAAATTCATGTGTGGATCAGAATGTAACCTAGGGTTTTTTCTATCTATAAATAGAAAAACTCAAAACCAAATTAGGCATGCTTCTCTTTATTTTTTATGCCTCTTTTTAATTTCTAGATCTAAAAATTTAAATTCCATTGTAATGCGTTTTGAGAGGTCATCAATAAAGTAAGTATTTTTTATTTATTTATCTCGCATTCTTTTTATCGTATTTTAAATACCTGCAATTTTTAATTGTTAATCTAGTGGTAGAATTAATCTGCAATTTCTTATCTTGATCTTTATTTTAAATCTTTTAATGAGTGAGTAATTCCTTACTTGTTAGGGTAGGAGAAGGAAGGTTTGAGAGAAGGAAATCTCTCTCACTCATTTTTTTGCCCAATAATTTTAAATACGGACTTCCTTTAATTCAACTTCAATCCGCTCACTACAGCACCCTATCCTACAAGATAGCGGTGATTCCCTAGTTAGACTGGTTGTGGTTGAATTAACCGGAGGTTAGGGCTAAGAGCCAAGAACGGACGGACAACGACCAAAAGGAAGAAACTAAGTATGGAAAGCCTAGCTTAGACTTGTAAGTTTCTTCCTAGTCGTGCTAATCCCCGTTGTTGCCGATTACCCTAACACCTAAATTTATAACTACGGCATTGAAAGATGTGAGATGATCCCTATCTCGAACTAACCTAATCCTAACCCTAGCAAGCTTTTTATCAACTTATTCTCATTCATAGATCTTAAAACAAAACCTATCCAATTACCGGATTTAACTCGTTAGAACATAAAGAAAAGGATTCCGTCTCCCTGTGGATCGACCCGTACTCAACCGGCTAGCTACCAAGCGACACCGTCTTGATTGCGGTAAATAAATTTTAAACACAGAAAATCTCGACCAATCAAATGGCGCCGTTGCCGGGGAGACGGTAGTTTCTTTCTTTGTGTAATTTCGGGTTAATTAAAAAATATAAAATATAAAAAATTGAAAAATTAAAAATAAAAAAAAATCATCTTGTTATTTTTGATTGGTTTTTGTGCAAATTGTGCAGGAAAGGAAGAAGGACTGGTTCAGATCTGGAGCAACTCAGTGAACAAATCCAGAAATAGGGGATCTAAACAGAAAGAGAAGAACCAACTCAGTACAGGGAACAAATTTGACGACGTCAACCTTCAGAACAGCCGCGGAACCGCAGCACAAGTGCATGTTTGACCGCGGAACCGCGGTCAACTGCTGACGTCAGCGACCCACTTTTCTCTGTAAGCATCCCATTTCTCTTCTTCCCTCCTCTGAACCCCACTGACAAATTTTCCTGCAGGATTCTTTGCACAGTAACCTCTTCTCCCTCTCCAATAAATTGTTTTTGTGCAGGATTCTTTGCGCCGCAAATAATTTTTTTTTTGGTGTATTACTGCTTTGCATAATTAATACGGAATCTAAGGGGCTATAACACCAATTAAGATTGGGTGGGGATTTCATTACCCTTCCTAAGACCCCAAAAATCACTAAAAAGTATATGCATCACCCTTGAGTTAATTAAAAAATATCTAAACTCAGCCAATTAAGGACTGTCGTGCTCATTAGGACAGAGGAAGGTTGTAGGTATTAATTCGTTTATCTAAACCTGACTTTGTGGTGCCTAGGTTAGACAAGTGAGAAAGGTAATTTTAGAAGACCCGTCTCACTGTGATTCGTAAGCGGAACCCTCCTTTCTTCATTTGTGCTTACCTGGCTACAATTGGCGGTGAAGAGGCGATTTGAGGGATATCTCACAACTTGTCACTTTGGAATAGTTAGGAGCAGTCTAGTGGACTTAGAAGACCATAGCTCTAGATATGATTGTGCATGTTTTAACTGTGATTGTTTGAAGTTACGCCGTGAGTCCGTACACCTTTTTGCAAAATTTTTTATTTAAAATAAAAAAAACACAAAACAAATTTTTTTTACAAAAACTTGCCCTTAGTCGCTATAATTCCATCCTTACCTTTCTTCATTGACGTTTTCTTACCCTCACATTCTACAGTTTGACTACGCTAAACTCGTTTAGTGTATGTCCGGTTGGACTCGGGACACTAGCGCCCGCCTAGTCCGTATTTCGTTAGTCGCTGCCGAGTACGCGATCGACTCCGAAGTCGAAACTCCCTCCACACCTTTTTCATCCTTACCTTTGCCGGCCAACTCCGACGTTGACCGGAATTCTGTTTATACATCTTCACCTTCATCTTCATCTTCTTCTGAGATGTCAGAATTCAATCCTAACAACCCTTTACCTACCTCGGGACCGATTCCACCTCAACTGGGTGCGAATAACCCGCAACAATCTCCTGTTGAAGTGCTACAACGAATCGCGCTCCAGGATCGTTTCTATCCTACCCGCTCCGCACTTTCTACCTGTCTTTCACTACCGCCAGCAAATGGGGATAATTTTGAGATTAAGCTCCACTTCATCAACATGTTGCCTAAATTTCACAGACTGGAATCCGAAGCTGTCTATATCTTCATCAACAAATTCCAGAATGTATGCGCAATGATGAAGACAACCCAACTGTCCGATGATGCTATACGGCTACGAGTCATTCCTTTCACATTATGTGACTTAGCTGAAAAGTGGCTGTATAGAACTGCATCACATTCTATAAACAGTTGGGAAGAGTTTGTTAAAGCGTTTCTTAAAAAGTTTTACCCAAATCATAAGACCGCGAGAACACGAAATGAAATTAACCAATTTTTCCAGCTTCCCGCTGAACCTTTTTGGAAGTGTTTCGAACGATACAAAGACCTTCTTGTTCAGTGCCCTCATCACGGTATTGAGAGATGGCTACTTTGCCAAATCTTATACGACGGACTGAACCCAGCAACTAAGCAGTTGTTGGAAACCATTTGTCAAGACCACTTCCTATCTAAATCTGACGAGGAAGCTTGGCAATTTCTCGACGATCTTGCTGAACAAACGCTTCAGTGGGAAAGCACTAGACCGAACACTTCGTCCACTTCGTCTACTTCTTTCGGTCTACCTAGGGCGGGCATTCATCAAATTGATATGTCGATTGCAATGAAAGCCGAAATGGCAGCGATTACATGAAAACTAGAAGCAATTGAGAGCAAATTCTCATCGCCTTCTCCTGCCCCTGCTTTACCCCTCGTACCATCTGCGCTTGTTGTTCGGATCCATCACATTTAACCGAAGAGTGTCCTTACAACCCACCTGCTCAAGGACATGATCAAGTCAATGCTGCATTTCAGCAAAGACAAAGAAATGATCCATACTCTTCAACTTACAATCCAGGTTGGAGGAACCACCCCAATTTCGCCTGGAATCAAAATCAGCAACAATTCCAAGGCAACAACAATTTCCAAAGGCCTCCTTCTCCTCAACAACAAGCACAGCCACAAACTTAGCATCAATATCAGCAGTCTTTCCAACCCCAACCTTACCAAAATCCACCAAACAATTTTGCACCCAACAATTCTTTTCCTTAAAACAATTTTGTTCCGCCAAATAACGATAAGGTTTTCTCGCTAGAACGAAGTCTGGAGGCATTTCTAAAACAATCAACTCAATCCTCCGCCAATATCCAGTCTTCCATTCAGTCTTTGGTGCAACACATTGCTTCACACGGGCAAAGCATCAAAACCATAGAAGCCCAGATTGCACAACTGAATGCAGCTTTAAGCGAGAGAGAGAAGGGAAAACTTCCATATCATCTTCTTCCAAATCCTGGTCACCCACAGAATGCACATGTTGCTCTTAAACAACAAAACCATAATGTGAGTGCCGTGACTACGTTGAGATCTGGAAGGTTGCTGCACAACAACGTTGGCACAGATGATGACACCCCGGCCGCTTCTTCTTCTTCTTCTTCTTCTTCTTCTTCTTCTTCTTTTTCGTCTTCTGAGCCTGTTCTCCATTCTTCAAAAGGCTCTACTTCTTCTGCTATTCCGAATGGACCCACTTCTCACCCCACGAAAACACCAGTTCTGGGGTCCGTTCCTACTCCACAATCTCCTCCATAAACATTGGACTCAACCAATTTTCAAAATGTTCCATTTCCAAACCGGTTGAGGTCCAATAAACAAAATCCAAAAATGGAAAAGATTGTGGAGTTATTTAAACAGGTTAATATTAATATTCCTCTCTTCGATGCAATCCAACAAGTCCCTTCCTACGCAAAAATCTTGAAGGACTTGTGCACTAAGAAAAAGAAATCTCAGGTACCAAAGAAGGTTTTCTTAGTTAGTGCCGTAAGTGATACTCTTACCCAAGCTTTACCTCAAAAATGGAAGGACCCTGGCTGTCCTACTATTTCAATAACTATTGGGGATAAGAACATCAACCGCACACTGTTGGATCTTGGTGCCAGTGTTAACCTGCTTCCTTATTCGGTATATGAACAATTAGGTGTAGGAGAGCTAAAACCCACATATTGTACTCTCCAAATGGCCGATCGATCTATCACCCACCCTAGGGGTGAGCTAGATGATGTGTTAATAAAGGTAGGGGACTTCATATTCCCTTTTGATTTTATTGTTCTCGATACACAACCTATAACTAACCCCCGGAATCAAATTCCGGTGATACTCGGTCGTCCATTCCTTGCAACCTCTAATGCTGTGATCAATTGTCAAAATGGTTCGATGAACCTATCTTTTAGAAACATGACAATTGAACTCAACATTTTTAAGTTAGGGAATCAGCCCTCTGAACCTAATGCTAATATAATAGACGTTTGCTCGATCCAAGAGATCACCCCGGAGGACTGTGAATTAGAATTTTTTTTGTTCGATCACAGCAATCTTAACGCCACTAGTGCGTTCCTCCTTGAACCTGATACTGTTTTTACTCCCGATAATGACTACGAGTGTTTCACTTTCTCGAACGAACTTGACCAGTCACCACCCAAGTTTGAATCCTTTGAGTTCTTGGATGAGTTAGCTGAACCATCCGACTCGGTTGCTTAAACTCATTTTGAACCTCTACTGGAATCCTTTGAGTTTGAGACATTTTTGCCGATTTTACCTTCAATCGTTTCACCTCCGATGCTCGAACTCAAGCTGTTGCCGTCTCACCTTAAATATGCTTACTTAGGTGAGAATGAGACCCTCCCTGTTATCATCTCGGCTTCTCTAGCCTCAGAGCAAGAGAAAGCCCTTCTGACGGTCTTGCAGAGCAATCGACAAGCCTTTGGCTGGACTATGGCGGACATCAAGGGGATTAGTCCCCTGATAGTTGAACATCATATTCATATGATGGATGATGCCAAACCAGCTAGGGATCCACAGAGACGACTCAACCCAGTATGAAGGAGGCTGTTAAAAAGGAGATCGTAAAGTGTCTTGATAGTGGTATCATTTACCCTATCTCTGATAGCCAGTGGGTTATCCCCATTCACGTTGTCCCCAAGAAGTCGGGCATAACGGTCATAACCAATGAGGCGAACGAGTTAATCCCTACTCGCACCCAAACTGGATGGCGAGTATGCATCGATTATAGGAAACCCAACGCCGCGACACGGAAAAACCACTTTCCATTACCTTTCATTGACCAAATGCTTGAACGATTGGCTGGGCATGAATACTACTACTTTTTGGATGGTTACTCCGGCTATAATCAAATTCCCATTGCCGAAAAAAATCAGGACAAGACCACATTCACTTGTCCTTTCGGCATGTTTGCATATCGTCGCATGCCCTTTGGGTTATGCAATGCGCCCGCTACTTTCCAGCGGTGTATGATGGGAATTTTTTCAGACATGGTGGAAAAATTCTTGGATATCTTCATGGATGATTTCTCCATTTTCGGCGACTCCTTTGATGAGTGTTTGCTACATCCAGACGCTGTCCTTACCCGGTGTAAGGATAAGAACTTTAGTTTAAATTGGGAGAAGTGCCACTTCATGGTGCGTGAAGGTATTGTCTTAGGACATATCATCTCGCAAAATGGCATTGAGGTAGATAAAGCGAAGATTGAAGTCATTTCCAATCTCCCTCCTCCCAAATGCGTCCGAGACATTCGAGCCTTCCTTGGCCATGCTGGTTTCTATAGACGGTTCATCAAGGACTTTAGCAAGATTGCTAGGCCCTTGACTCTTTTGCTGGCCAAGGACACCACATTCGATTTCGACTCGAGCTGTATGCATGCGTTCGAGTCATTAAAAAACTCACTTACTTCTGCTCCCGTCCTTTCTTCTCCTGACTGGACTCATCCATTTGAGATTATGTGCGATGCATCCGATTTTGCCATTGGTGCTGTCCTTGGACAGTACATCGATAAGATGCCGCATATAATCTATTATGCTAGCCGAACCTTGAACGATGCCCAATTGAATTACACAACAACCGAGAAGGAATTCTTGGCTGTTGTGTTTGCCTTAGAAAAGTTCAGGCTCTACTTGATCGGCTCTCCAGTCATCGTATACACTGACCATTCAGCTCTTCGCTATCTTTTTACGAAGAAGGACGCAAAATCTCGGCTGATCCGTTGGATCCTCTTACTCCAAGAGTTTGACCTTGTCATCAAAGACAAAAGAGAATGCGAAAACGTAGTCGCCGACCATCTTTCATGCCTCCCTTCTTCGCCGATGCTTCAATTTCCGATAAACGACGTTTTTTCGGATGAGCAGCTCTTGACAGTATCATGCGAACCTTGGTTCGCAGATATTGTGAACTATTTAGCCACCGGACTACTGCCGAATGAATGGTCAAATCAGGACAGACTCCGATTCCTTTCCCAGGTGAAACACTTTTACTGGGACGAACCTTATCTGTTCAAGTACTGTTCGGACCAGATTATTCGTCGGTGTGTCCTCGACAATGAATTCAAGAGCGTGCTGTCATTTTGCCACGATCAAGCATGTAGCGGGCATTTTGGCCCTAGAAAGACAGCCGAAAAGATCTTGCAGTGTGGTTTCTACTGGCCGCAACTTTTTAAAGACGCACATGATTACTGCAAGACGTGCTCCCAGTGCCAACACTTGGGCCGGATATGCAGAAACGAAATGCCGCTCCAACCAATCTTGGTTGTGGAAATTTTTGATATTTGGGGGATTGATTTTATGAGGCCGTTTCCCAATTCTTTTGGGAACTTGAATATTCTTCTTGCTGTTGATTATATTTCTAAGTGGGTCGAGGCTGTGCTCAGCCGGACTAATTACAACAAGGTTGTCGTTAGATTCCTCAAGGAAAACATTCTCTCCCAGTTTGGGCACCCCCGAGCAATCATTAGCGACAATGGAATTCATTTCTGTAATAGGAATTTCGAGTCCTTAATGCGGAAATATTCCATTAATCATAAGCTATCAACGCCCTATCACCCCCAAACATGTGGGCAAGCTGAGATTTCAAATCGGCAAATCAAACAGATTTTGGAGAAAACTGTTTCCAAAAACCGTAAGGATTGGTCTTTAAAACTTACTGATACCCTTTGGGCATTTCGAACTGCCTATAAGACCGATCTTAGCATGTCTCCTTATCGGCTTGTTTACGGAAAGGCTTGCCACCTTCTGGTAGAAATAGAGCATCGCGCATTTTGGGCGATAAAAGAGCTGAATATATCTATCGAAGATGCCGGCAGCCATAGAAAGCTGCAGTTAAATGAATTGAACGAGCTTCGGGATGAAGCTTACGAGAACGCGGTTGTCGTAAAAAACCGAACGAAGGTGTTTCACGATAAACACCTTATGTGCAAAACATTTACACCTAGTCAACAGGTATTACTTTACGATACCCGGCTACATTTCCATCCCGGCAAGCTCAGATCTCGATGGAAAGGGCCATTTTTTGTACGTACCGTATATCCGCACGGTGCGGTCGACATAGAAAATCCGGAGGACGGTTCACTATTTAAAGTGAACGGACACAGGCTTAAACCGTTCCTCACTGCGGACCCTTCGGAGGAGCTCCTGATGTTGCAGGAGCCGATTTACATTGACTGATCTTCCTCCATCTACCCCCGAATTTCGGTTATCCAGCCATAAATAGTGGAAACACTGTTTCAAATAAGTTTGGGGGTATGTACCACTTGTAATTATATAAAAAAAATATTTTTTTTAAATTTTCGGGGGTAATTTTGTAAATATTCAGTTCTATTAAATAAATAAATAAATAATACAATTTTTTCTTTACAAAATAAATTTCTTTTTAAGGGGTCCTTTTCGCAAATAACCAAAACACCCCTATAAATACAACCCGATCCCTCCTCTGCATTTACAGAACCTTAATTTCTCCCTCCCTCAAAACCCTAGCCGTCGCAGCAGAAACAGCAGAGAGAAAGAATCCCGTCGCCGCGCTTCCGCCACACAAGTGCTCTTCTGCCGCGCAACCGCCGCCTCTTGGACTCCTCTCCCTCTGAAATCTTCAGAGGAGGTTTCCATTCTCTGATCCTCTTTGTCACGCCCCGCTTCGCAAAATACGGAATACGAGGGGTTGACAAGGCCAGCCATGCTCCTACGATCAAGGAATTATCCTGCCGTAGTCACATTTCGGCTTCTAACTTTACATGGTAATCAGTAAACAATGCGCAGGTAATGAGAAATGCAGTAACTGAAACAGAACAAATACAAGAACTGACCTGATGGAGGTAAAAAGAGTATAACTCTGGATAGCTGATCAAGATGTCCGCGATGAACATCTAGTCCTGGTCCAGGCTAGATTCACTCCTCACTCTGAGCATGCATACTCAGGTCGTCAGAGCGACACGATAGCAATATATATGTATATATGCAGTTGTAACTCGAACAATGATAATAAATATATAACAGTAAATCAAGACAGCAAAGATGTAAACATGGAGTAAACAATGCAGTGTCTAATAGATCATGTGAACAGTAAAAGCAGTAAACTAGTATGCCAGGTATGTCAACACAGTAAGTAATGTATATCAATGCCATTATCCCTATCAGTCTCTAAGTCTCACTGTACAGGTCAGTAATCCTATCGTCAGTCCAAGTGTGAGAGTCAACCACTCGCGAGTGTCCTCCACCCAAGGGTAGGACCCAAGGGTAAGGGACCACGGGCCCAAAATGTAACTCACGGTATTAATCATGTACCCTGTAAATCTCCATATATCTCCATATATATAATCCGGCATGGGACTCCCGAGATTCTGTTGAACTCACACTCAAACTACCCCACACCCCGTGGTCTACATCAAACGCTAACCATAACCTCAAATACCAGTCGGTCTGTGACAAGTCTGCGCGAGAACTGGAGACAGGATCTCCATCAAGCACGTCTCGACTAATACCCAAGATAAATGGCAGTGTCTAGTGCCTTATCCGTGACACCCATGTAAGAGCTTCCATAAGTGTCCCATACCAGTTATAGTCACACTTACACGCGTCTCGTAGACGTCGACAATGCAATAGAATAATAGGGTTCACTGATTGTGTACAAGTACGTATCACTTTCACTTATCCACTCATGTATGAACACTAACGTACTTGCCACAATCACCACTAATACCTAACACTGGGTAATGCACATGATCACTAGGTTATCAATGCAGTGACATATGTATGATATGATGAGTAAACAGTATGTAAAGCATGCTTAAGATGTCATAAATCAGTATTCTACCACTTGCATAATTTATCATAAATCATACGTGTACATTTTAGCGAAACAATACGGGGATTAAATAGTATGTTTGATTATCTATTCAGCGAGTTTAGTTTCACGTCAATCGGGTTTCAGGAGCACTAGTTAAGACCATTTCATTTTAAGCGTTCACGGCTGGAAATCCGGTTTCAGAATCGGAAGTCCGTTTCGCAACACATTTTAATCCTAGTTGGGATCATAATTTAGCGATGCTACAGTTGAATGAAATCTAGGGTTTCCAATAAGGTTTTCAACTCAACAGACAGATCCTCAATCGCGTCTATACGTCAGGAGTTATACACTGTTCAATACTAGTATGTCAATTCTGATTCTGTTGGGACTGTTATACGTCCCGATCTTTTAAATTACAGATTAAATAGCAAACGATGATGAAACAGAATGAAACCACTTGTGTTATCTAGCTAACAGATTCACCTTTAATAAACCGTGGAGTTCCGCAACATATGAGTTCAGGAAATAAGGTGGCACGCATAATGGTACAGTAAATAATAATTAGAGTCGCTCTGGACTGCAGTCCAGAGTCGCACTCCGATCTAAATATTGTCACAATTTTAAGTACAGAAATCATGAGAAACTTGCATAGGGTTATAGTTCGTCGAGTCGGCTTCGATTTAAGCCCTTGAACCCATCATTCCATTATGTACATAATTTATGGTGATTTTAATAATTTTCAGATACGGGAAATTTCTAGTTTTACGGGTATATTTGGGGGTATTCATTTTAGTCTTTAACAGTCGTATTTTCCAGCGAAATTTATACACAGTATTCATCATTACATGGGCCAACATAAACAATCCAATTCCGTCAAATTAGATGAGAATTTTCATTGGGATCACACATCGAACAGGTATGGCACATAATCGATCTGAAGTTATAAATTTGTAATCTATACAATTTAAGTTTGTAACTTGAATATATTAGCATGTAGCAAGTAAAATACTTTCCTGAAGACGTTCTGGCGATACACGGCAGCGGCAGCGGCACGAACGCAACCACGACAAGGGTTGGCTTCGGTAGAGCTTGATCTTGTGCTTGATGGCTCGGTGAGTGCAATGGACGTGCTGCTGCGTCGACGACGGCGATGGGCACAATGATGGTGGAGATGGCTTGGACGGCGATGACGGCGGCTGGAATAGCGGAGTTTCCGACGATTGCAGGTGTTCGATGAAATGCCGGGCTATTTGGCTTGAAGCTTGGGGGCTTGTAGCGATGGTGGTTGTGCGGTGGTTTGTAGGGGCTCGTCGGCGGTGACTTAGCGACGGTGATGTGCAGTGGGGGTTGCCAGAGGGTGTGCGGTAGCGGTTTGGTGTCGGGAGCTCGGATGAAAGGGGAGGCTCGGCTTGGAGCTTGGAGGGTAAGAGGAGGAAAGTGCTCGGTTGCTGTGGTGATGGTGGCGAGAGGATAAGTTAAGAGAGGTGAGGAGGTGAGCGGAGAGAGGGAGGAAGGCGAGGGTGGTGTCGACGGCGACGAGGCGAGCACGGGCGCAGTATGGGTTCGAGAGAGGGAGCGGTGGCTGCGGGAATGGTGGGCGAAAGTCGTGGTTGGATAGTGGTGGTGGTGGAAGATTTGGAGAGAGGAGGCAGTTGAGTGTTGGTGATGGAGGCGAAGGGGAGACGCTGATGCAGTGGGGTGTTGGTGAGGGTGGCGGTCGTCGGCGATGATGGGCGCTTGGGTTGGATTGATGAAGATGGGGCGATTAGCTATGGAGCTGGAGGGTGTGGTCGGAGCTTTGAGGTTGGAGACAAGGTGGCAGGCAATGGAGGTGTAGCAAGGAGAAGGCGAGACGGCGGCGATGTTTGGAGGAGTGGCCGACGAAGAGGTGAAGGGGTCGAGCTCAGTGGTGGCAAGCTTGGTGGGGGAGAGGAGAGAGGGGATGTGAATGAGATAGGGGAGACGAGGGGTGCGCATTTAGTGGACTGTGAGGGGGCACGTCGTGGGGTAACGGCAAGGCGTGGGCGCTAGGTGCGGCGGAGAGAGCGGATCGAGGGAACAGGAGCGGGAAATCTGGAGAGAGCCGTTGGGGAGGAAAGAGAGGGATCGAAGCGGGTCGGGTCGGCAGTTGCGGGTCGGGTTGAAGCGGGCGGGTGTGGGTTTAGGGAGTTGGGCTGGGAGAGTAGGACCAGGCCAGCAGAATAAATAGGGAATGGGCTGGGGGAGTGAAGGAAAAGAAAAATAGTTTATTTAAAAGAAGTGGGCTGCTGAGGAAGTTTGGGCCAGGGCTGAGGGTTTAAATTTAAATCTTATTTTGTTTTTAACTTGGGATGAGGAAATAATAAAAAAATGAAATGGAGTTCTGGGCCGGAATAGAGGTTTATATAAATGGGAAAAGAAAATGAGGGATTGGGATTAGGGTTTGAGAAAAGAGCGGGGGAAAAATAAAATGGATTGGGAGTTTAAAAATATTTAAAATGGTTTATAGCCATAAATAAATAAATTTGTAATTAACCCTTTTTATAAAAATATGAATATTGGTGTATAAAAGAACCGGGTATTACATCATACCACCCTTACAAAAATTTCGTCCTCGAAATTTAAAAGAACGACAAGCTATAAAATAATAAGCGAAAAGTTACCACATCGAACACTAATACATAGTGGTTTACTTAAAATGGGAGGATAAATTTTTTGAAGGTATATATATGTAAGAACAACATACAAAAAGATAGGTCTAAATAGGTATAAGGCAGGAACAACTATAAGGGCAACTACATGTATACGAGAATATAGATAACAATAACGAACAATAATAATCAAGGCGTGTTCGATAAAAATCGAAACCCAAATATGTGCATATATAAGTATATCAAAAGTAGCAAAGCAGAATTAATAAGTATAAGGCATAATTATAATGAAACAGTGAAGGACTTATCGGTGGTTTAAAACATTTTTAGAATAACGTATCAATCAAACCATTTTAACATAGCTTAGAAAACCACATGGTGAAAATAAGAAGCATAGCACCAAAATAATATGCGTAATACGTATGGTCGTGTTACCGGAATATAAGAAAAGTAGTAGTGTACTTAAAATACATAAAACGGAGTAGTCAATAACACACACTCTTCGATAAATAGAAAATAATGAAAACTAAATTTTCGAATAACAATGTCCCTAAATGTATTTAGGGTAATAGGAAAAAGCACAAAAATGTATAGGGCTAGCTAGGGTAAGGATTACAAGGAAGTGTGGCTCATTCAAAAGGTCGGAGTGTCGCAGCTTTAGGCTGAGGTCAAAGAGATTGGGGTCGGGTTAGCACAGGGAGTAAGGGTGGGCAGCAAAGGACGACAAGGGGAAAAATGTATGGGGAGGATAACGGTCGATACATCATGTGAATCAATAATCCGAAGGGTCAGCTAACTCGGAAATTTCACTATGAATTTCTCCTCCCAGAAGGATCTCAAACGAAGCACAGACGAAGGATAAAGGGTGGACCACTAAAAAGATCGGGTGCGGTACATTTTAATCTAAGTGAGGGTCGGAACAGCATAAGGTATAGGGGTGGACAGTCAGAGGTCTCAAGATGAAATGACGGTATAGGGGAAAAGTCACAGTATCAAGTGAAACAGTAATCAAAAGATTTGCGAACTCAGAAAGTTTTATTTCATTCTAGGAAATTCGAAACAAAGCACCTTCGAAAAGTAACAGATGGCCCTAAACTATACATAGATTTATTTGGCCAGAGAAGACAACATCTAAAATTTTCGTCAATCGCGGTTGTGGAGGTTCAGCAGGTTGCGGTAGGCTCGCGCGCTCAGGTAGGGGCGTCCATTCCCATATCGCCCCACAGGGATCGCCATTGGGAGTTCTTCTACCGCAGGGTCTTGTTCTTCTGGTCCTTCTTCCCCGGCTGGAGCTTCTTCATCGAGATCTGCTTCCATGTGATTCTCTTCTTCTGGATTCTCTTCCATGGGGTTTTCCTCCACTAGATTTTCTTCTATCGGGTCTTCCTCGGGATCTTCCTCTATCTGGTTCTCCTCAGGGTCTCCTTCCTCTTCGTCGGAATCGTCTATCATGTCAACCTCTGGGGCGGTGGCTCCTTCGTCTTCGGAATCGCTGTTTCCGAAAATGACCTGGGGTCTGTTGACCTCGTCGTCAGAACTCACCAGTATGCGGTCCAAGAAAATGCATGACTGTGCATCCTCATCTAGATGCGGCGCTGCTCCAGGGTGGGCCATGGCCTGAAAAGAAAGAGTCATGATTAGACAGTGGGACATATCGAGGAAAATAGCTAAGAGTACGGAGTATAGGAAAATATGCGGTGAGCAGGAACTGAAAAATCAGAATAAAAAGTGTTGTGGTAACAAATAGTATAAATAAGGGGAAAAAACAAGAGAATGATACATATATTACGATTCAGAGTTTTATTGCATCCAACTAAAAGTTCGACGGATATAAGATTTCAAACGGAAGGAAATTTTACAAAAGGGGTAACAGCATTATTATTGAAAGTAGAAAACATAATAACTCTTCTTCGATTACTAGGCCACTGCATTCTCGTCACGCGAGTTGAATCCTGCGCTGGGTCCACCTTATCCTCGAAGTTCGAACTATGAAATAATCGTCACTTGGCAGAAGTGGAGAGTGTGGACGGGTCTCTTCTTTGTAGCTCCTTCCTTTTTGGGCAACCGTTGATAAGATGTTCGCTGGATCCGCAAATCAGACATTTCTCTTGGGCACGGCGACAATCCCTCTGAAGATGTCCAGGCCTTCTACAGTACCCACAACATTGGGTCTTCTGTTGCTTCTGTCGCGGGGAAACAAATGAGCGCTTCATCTTCTTCTCTTTTCCTCGTCTAACAGGGATCCCTTTGCGATTGGAAACTCCCGCTGGTGCCTGATTCATCTGCCTTCTCAGTCCTTCAGCTAACAAGTCGTTCGTTCGCTCCTGGGCTTCCTTCAGACCTTGCAGTACACTCAGAATCTCAATGGTCTGATTCTGGGGAGTGGGGATAGAGGAAGAGTCGTTGGACGACATGATCCTGAAACAATAATTTTGAGGACGATATAAGGCACAAGCTATAAGAATCAAAATATAATATGGATTGGGCAAGGAATCAAGAACATCGGGTGTGATGAAATTCATTACAAGTGGAAATCAACTGTAGGACTCTAAGTCACTTAAACCGAGTACGGTATTGTAACTATGAGTTAGTTCACAATTATAACCACGTCACTCTGCCAAGTCACCCAAAACCTTAGCGGATGGATAACAGAATACTCGATGTGAATATGGATCAAGAATAACAAGTTTACAACCTAGACCGAGAGATGTCTCAGATTGTCGAACTATACACGGAAAACTGCAATCCCAATCGAAGCAAAACCTGGGCTCTGATACCAACTAAACCATGTCACGCCCTGCTTCCCAAAATACGGAATACGAGGGGTTGACAAGGCCAGCCATGCTCCTAAGATCAAGGAATTATCCTGCCATAGTCACATTTCGGTTTCTAGCTTTACATGGTAATCAGTAAACAATGCGCAGGTAATGAGAAATGCAGTAACTGAAACAGAACAAATACAAGAACTGACCTGATGGAGGTAAAAAGAGTATAACTCTGGATAGCTGATCAAGATGTCCGCGATGAACGTCTAGTCCTGGTCCAGGCTAGATTCACTCCTCACTCTGAGCATGCATACTCAGGTCGTCAGAGCGACACGATAGCAATATATATGTATATATGCAGTTGTAACTCGAACAATGATAATAAATATATAACAGTAAATCAAGACAGCAAAGATGTAAACATGGAGTAAACAATGCAGTGTCTAATAGATCATGTGAACAGTAAAAGCAGTAAACTAGTATGCCAGGTATGTCAACACAGTAAGTAATGTATATCAATACTATTATCCCTATCAGTCTTTAAGTCTCACTGTACAGGTCACTAAGCCTATCGTCAGTCCAAGTGTGAGAGTCAACCACTCGCGAGTGTCCTCCACCCAAGGGTAGGACCCAAGGGCAAGGGACCACGGGCCCAAAATGTAACTCACGGTAATAATCATCTACCCTGTAAATCTCCATATATCTCCATATATATAAGTCAGCATGGGACTCCCGAGATTCTGTTGAACTCACACTCAAACTACCCCACACCCCGTGGTCTACATCAAACGCTAACCATAACCTCAAATACCAGTCGGTCTGTGACAAGTCTGCGCGAGAACTGGAGACAGGATCTCCATCAAGCACGTCCCGACTAATACCCAAGATAAATGGCAGTGTCTGGTGCCTTATCTGTGACACCCATGCAAGAGCTACCATAAGTGTCCCATACCACTTATAGTCACACTTACACGTGTCTCGCAGACGTCGACAATGCAATAGAATAATAGGATTCACTGATTGTGTATAAGTACGTGTCACTTTCACTTATCTACTCATGCACGAACACTAATGTACTTGCCACAATCACCACTAATACCTAACACTGGGTAATGCACATGATCACTAGGTTATCAATACAGTGACATATGTTTGATATGATGAGTAAACAGTATGTAAAGCATGCTTAAGGTGTCATAAATCAGTATTCTACCACTTGCATAATTTATCATAAATCATACGTGTACAGTTTAGCGAAACGATAAACGGGGATTAAATAGTATGTTTGATTATCTATTCAGCGAGTTTAGTTTCACGTCAATCGGGTTTCAGGAGCACTAGTTATGACCATTTCATTTTAAGCGTTCACGGCTGGAAATCCGGTTTCAGAATCGGAAGTCCGTTTCGCAACGCATTTTAATCCCAGTTGGGTTCAGAATTTAGCGATGCTACAGTTGAATGAAATCTAGGGTTTCCAATAAGGTTTTCAACGCAACATAAGGATCCTCAATCGCGTCTATACGTCAGGAGTTATACACTGTTCAATACTAGTATGTCAATTCTGATTCTGTTGGGACTGTTATACGTCCTGATCTTTTAAATTACAGATTAAATAGCAAACGATGATGAAACAGAATGAAACCACTTGTGTTATCTAGCTAATAGATTCACCTTTAATAAACAGTAGAGTTCCACAACATACGAGTTCAGGAAATAAGGTGGCACACATAATGGTACAGTAAATAATAATTAGAGTCGCACTGGACTGCAGTCCAGAGTCGCACTCCAATCTAAATATTGTCACAATTTTAAGTACAGAAATCATGAGAAACTTCCATAGGGTTATAGTTCGTCAAGTCGGCTTCGATTTAAGACCTTGAACGCATCATTTCAGTATGTACATAATTTATGGTGATTTTAATAATTTTCAGATACGGGAAATTTCTAGTTTTACGGGTATATTTGTGGGTATTCATTTTAGTCTTTAACAGTCGTATTTTCCAGCGAAATTTATACACAGTATTCATCATTACATGGGCCAATATAAACAATCTAATTCCGTCAAATTAGATGAGTATTTTCATTGGGATCACACATCGAACAGGTATGGCACATAATCGATCTGAAGTTGTAAATTTGTAATCTATACAATTTAAGTTTGTAACTTGAATATATTAGCATGTAGCAAGTAAAATACTTGCCTGGAGATATTTTGGCGATACACGGCAGCGGCAGCGGCACGAACGCAACCACGACAAGGGTTGGCTTCGGTAGAGCTTGATCTTGTGCTTGATGGCTCGGTGAGTGCAACGGACGTGCGCTGGCGTTGCGACGGCTGCTGCGTCGACGACGGCGATGGGCACAATGATGGTGGAGATGGCTTGGACGGCGATGACGGCGGCTGGAATAGCGAAGTTTCCGACGATTGCAGGTGTTCGATGAAATGCCGGGCTATTTGGCTTGATGCTTGGGGGCTTGTTGCGATGGTGGTTGTGCGGTGGTTTGTAGGGCTCGTCGGCGGTGACTTAGTGACGGTGATGTGCAGTGGGGGTTGCCAGAGGGTGTGTGGTAGCGGTTTGGTGTCGGGAGCTCAGATGAAAGGGGAGGCTCGGCTTGGAGCTTGGAGGGTAAGAGGAGGAAAGTGCTCGGTTGCTGTGGTGATGGTGGCGAGGGAATAAGTCGAGAGAGGTGAGGAGGTGAGCGGAGAGAGGGAGGAAGGCGAGGGTGGTGTCGACGGCGACGAGGTGAGCGCAGGCGCGGTGTGGGTTCGAGAGAGGGAGCGGTGGCTGCGGGAATGGTGGGCGAAAGTTGTGGTTGGATAGTGGTGGTGGTGGAAGATTTGGAGAGAGGAGGCAGTTGAGTGTTGGTGATGGAGGCGAAAGGGAGACGCTGATGCAGTGGGGTGTTGGTGAGGGTGGCGGTCGTCGGCGATGATGGGCGCTTGGGTTGGATTGATGAAGATGGGGCGATTAGCTATGGAGCTGGAGGGTGTGGCCGGAGCTTTGAGGTTGGAGACAAGGGGGCAGGCAATGGAGGTGTAGCAAGGAGAAGGCGAGACGGAAGCGATGTTTGGAGGAGTGGCCGACGAAGAGGCGAGGGGGTCGGGCTCAGTGTTGGCAAGCTTGGTGGGGGAGAGGAGAGAGGGGATGTGAATGAGATAGGGGAGACGAGGGGTGCGCATTGAGTGGACCGCGAGGGGGCGCGTCGTGGGGTAACGGCAAGGCGTGGGCGCGAGGTGCGGCGGAGAGAGCGGATCGAGGGAACAGGAGCGGGAAATCTGGAGAGAGCCGTTGGGGAGGAAAGAGAGGGATTGAAGCGGGTCGGGTCGGCAGCTGTGGGTCGGGTTGAAGCGGGCGGGTGTGGGTTTAGGGAGTTGGGCTCGGAGAGTGGGACCGGGCCAGCAGAATAAATGGGGAATGGGCTGGGGGAGTGAAGGAAAAGAAAAATAGTTTATTTAAAAGAAGTGGGCTGCTGAAGAAGTTTGGGCCGGGGCCGAGGGTTTAAATTTAAATCTTATTTTGTTTTTAACTTGGGCTGATGAAATAATAAAAAAATGAAATGGTGTACTGGGCCGGAATAGAGGTTTATATAAATGGGAAAAGAAAATGAGGGATTGGGATTAGGGTTTGAGAAAAGAGTAGGGGAAAAATAAAATGGATTGGGAGTTTTAAAATATTTAAAATGGTTTATAGCTATAAATAAATAAATTTGTAATTAACCCTTTTTATAAAAATATGAATATTGGTGTATAAAAGAACTGGGTATTACACTCTCTGTTAAAATTTTTACAAATATCTGTACTTCTCTGTAATGGCACCTACACTGCACTATGAAAAAGACTTTTCCCAAATGTTCGCACACATTGTTTATGGTAGTTACTTCGGTGATGAGATCCGAAGGCGCGGATGGAACTTTTTACTATTTAACTATCCGAATGCCTTCGCACTTCCGGATCTTGTCATCCGTTTTTATGAGTGTATGGAGGAGGGTTGTCTTACACAACACGGGTACATTAGGTTAATGTGGCGAGATTGGGAAATTATAATTGATAGGGATTTCATTCACGAAGTCACCTTAATTCCACGACTCCCCATTCACGACCATCCACTCCATTTTGAAGACTACCTACCCTTAATGGGAAACGATTTCTTTAGGGAGCCACGAAAAGGAATCCAAGCACGAACACTTCTTGCAAACGTGTTAACTGTGTGCCGTTGGGCACAAAATAATATTTTTGGTAGTTCACACATCACGACATTTTTCACACCATCCCTTCATATAGTGCACACATTGATGACACGCAACCCTAGTTATGATATGTGCACTGTTTTACTTCACTCGATTGGCGCGGGCAAGAGGGCTGCCAACTATCCATTCCCTATGTTGGTGACACAACCGTGTCGCAACTTCCTCCCTGTTGAGGAATTTGAATTTTATATGCATGGTGGGATTCCCATTAGACCCCTTCTTGAGGGTGTCTCCACGTCATACACACGATTACATGATCTATGGTTGCGCACCGAGCCGGCCGATGACGTGCCCGCAAAGACACCCAGTTTGAGCTCAACTGCGAGCGATGAAGAGCTTACCCCCGCTATGCAAGCACGCTTGATGCGACGAACAAATAGGAGGTAGAACGATTGATAGGGATGACGACGAACTTGGATCAACGAGTAACAGGTCTGGAACAGGGAATGACCACCCTACTTGTCAGAGAGGAACGATCCCGCTCACGATTGAGGGGACGAAGAAGCTATGACCAGTGAGGCCGCGTCGAGTAGACGCTGCAGAGAGCAGTGAGGACACTGCTATTAACAAGTTTGGGGGTAAGGGTATTGTAAATAGTTATCTTTGCATTGCATTTGCATATTTTTATTTTTTGTACATATTTGTTTTTCTTTGCATATTTAATTCCGTATTGAATTTTTATAAAAAAAAAGAAATATAAAATAAAAAACTAAAAATAAAAAATAAAAAAATAAAATCAATAAAAATTGAAAATTTTTAAAAATTATAAAAATTGATAAGTTCAATTTTGGCCATATTTGATTTAAGTTCAACATGACGGTTGACTAGTTAGGAAAAACTAGATCCTAAACTTGGTAAATTAAAAACCCTAAAAATAATCTTTCTTGAAGTTTAACTATAGAAAATATACGTCCTTGTAATTTATTCAGAAATAGGCAAATTTTGAGTTCAGTTCGTGGGCTAAATCGAAATAAGGGTGGAGTATTGAAAGCTTTATTTGAACTATAAGTCTGAAAAATAACTCTGAAGCTTAAGTCTAAATTCTGAAAATATATACCCTATAATTCGCACATACACGCACCTTGAAACTTGGGATAGTAGAGAATACCTTGAAATGCTCTTGTCTAAAAACTTTAGTATGAAGGAAAATAAAATAAAAATGGTGAAGAAAGAAAAGAAAAAAAAATGAACACTGATTTTGTAATTACTTAAGGCAGCATAAAATAAAAAAAAATATAGCATGGGTGCTTTATCACCTAATGCCTTAGACCAACTGGTTTGAGAGTCACTGCTAAGCCTTAGGTATTACAAGACGAGGAATTATGCCTAAATGCCCAAGCACATTTTGTAATCGGTCGTTTAGTAGATCAAGAAGTATTAACGGTCGCATGAAAGATGTGTGAGCAATTTCATCTAAAATTCACCAACTAAAAGTATTTTGGAAGATGGACAACAGTATGATAGTTTGAATTGAATTTCCAAGTGTAGGGGTGATAATTACACACATGTAGGGGTATATAATTGGAGTTTGGAGGAGAGATAGGAATAAAAGATAGGGCTTATATCTTCAGTAGAGATGATAAAAATTCCTGAGTTAAGATTGCACCTTACAAGGAAAACTTAGGAGATGCTGAAAGCTTTATAAATTTGCAAAACATATATGATCTTAAGTTAAATAAAAAGGGAGTGAAAAATATGGGTTAATAATTTCTAAGTTGAAGATGATAGAATTTCTTACTAGAATATCTGAATTGAAGAATTAGAGTGAATGGCCAAATTGATCGGATTTTGTGGGTAGTATCTGCTGAAAACCCTTAGGAGACAACACTCCTCCTACTAGGGACACCTAGAGGTTTAACGGCTTGTTGTAGGAGCTCAGTGCAATCGCGTTCCCTGCGAAAGTGAGGTTAGGAATCTTTGAGAATAAAATTGGCTTTGCTCGGGACGAGCAAAAGATAAGTTTGAGGGTATTTGTTCATATCAGATTTTTGTATTTTTATATCGCCCATTCTTAATCACATTGCATATAAGTAGGTACTTTTGATCCATGTCAGCTAAATAGTTGCAGGTTACAGGTTCTCAGCTCGTTACAGTGAAATTCATGAAAAGTCGCTACAAATGTGAGACTACGACCAACAACAGATGAATCCGTATGATGCCGCCTACCATTTCAAGAAACAAATGGAAAATTATTTAGACACTTTAATGCACAAAGCAAAAGGGCAATACAAGATCCAAGACTTCAATACGAAGCTCAAGGCAAAAGTCCTCATCATTCTGCACTGTTGGAAATCTGGAAGGAGATTGAAGAGATTCTGAGATACCAAGTGAAGAAAACAGAAGATAAAAGCAACATGAAAAAACCCTGAAGAAATGGGCCCATGAATCCACCAAATGGCCGCGGAATCGCGGCCAAATAGGCACTTCTGCCGCGGTTCTGCGGCCGCGTTATGCACGTGTCGGTGGGGTGTCGGTGCTTTGACCCGGCTTTCTTAGGGTAATTTTGTAAATTCATGTGTAGATCAGAATGTAACCTAGGGTTTTTTCTATCTATAAATAGGAAAACTCAAAGCCAAATTAGGCATGCCTCTCTTTATTTTTTATGCCTCTTTTTAATTTCTAGATCTAAAAATTTAAATTCCACTGTAATACGTTTTTGAGAGGTCATCAATAAAGTAAGTCTTTTTTATTTATTTATCTCGCATTCTTTTTATCATATTTTAAATACCTACAATTTTTAATTGTTAATCTAGTGGTAGAATTAATCTGCAATTTCTTATCTTGATCTTTATTTTAAATCTTTTAATGAGTGAGTAATTCCTTACTTGTTAGGGTAGGAGAAGGAAGGTTTGAGAGAAGGAAATCTCTCTCACTCGTTTTTTTGCCCAATAATCTTAAATACGGACTCCCTTTAATTCAAGCTCAATCCGCTCACTACGGCACCCTATCCTACATGATAGTGGTGATTCCCTAGTTAGATCGGTTGTGGTTGAATTAACCGGAGGTTGGGCTAAGAGCCAAGAACGGACGAACAAGGACCAAAAGAAAGAAACTAAGCATGGAAATCCTAGCTTAGACTTGTAAGTTTCTTCCTAGTTGTGCTAATCCCCGTTGTTGCCGATCACCCTAACACCTATATTCATAACTAAGGTATTGAAAGATATGAGAAGATCCCTATCTCGAACTAACCTAATTCTAACCCTAGGAAGCTTTTTATCAACTTATTCTCATTCATAGATCTTAAAACAAAACCTATCCAATTACCGGATTTAATTCGTTAGAACATAAAGAAAAGGATTCCGTCTCCCTGTGGATCGACCCGTACTCAACCGGCTAGCTACCAAGCGACACCGTCTTGATTGCGGTAAATAAATTTTAAACACAGAAAATCTCTACCAATCACTTGTCTTATTTAGGTACAAACCAAAGACAGTCAAATACAGATTGGCAGATTTTGTGCAATGGTGGCATACAGTTCGAGTTTATATCCATAGGTGGACAGTTTGCTCATGTTCGTGCTCGTCCACTTTTGCTCGATCGTATCTGGGAGGCACAGTTCGAGGATGCACGATTATCTGAGATTTTGGAGCAGGTTCAAAAGGATGGGGATTCTGAGTTTGTGATTGATAGCGAGTGAGTGCTACGGTTTGGGACCCGTTTGTGTATGCCCGACTTTGATGGGTTGAGGCGAGAGATCTTAGAGGAGGCACATCAGTTTTCTTACAATGTTCATCCAGGATCTATCAAGATGTATCACGATTTGCGAGACATGTACTGGTGGGAAAGGATGAAACATGATGTGTCTGACCTCATTTCGAGATGCCTGACTTGTCAGCAAGTCATGGCCGAGCATCAAAAGCCAGCAGTAGAGTTGTAGCCTTTACCCGTTCCCGAATGGAAATGGGAGCAGATCTCCATGGACTTTGTTGTGGGTCTACCTAGATCTAGTCGAGGGTATGACTCCATTTAGATGATTGTGGATCGGTTGAAAAAGACAGCTCACTTCCTTCCGATGAAGACTACTTTCGGATATGCTCAGTATGCCTAGATTTATGTTGATGAGATTATGCGGTTACATGGCGTTCTAACCTGTATTGTTTCTGATAGAGACATGCAGTTTACCAGTCATCTCTGGCAGAAACTTCAGGATGCTCTAGGCACTCGCTTGAGTTTTAGTACGGCCTTTCACCCACAGACCGATGGTGAGTCAGAGCGTACGATACAGACCCTTGTGGATATGCTCCGAGCTTGTATGCTTGATTTGGATGGCAGTTGGTATTGTCACTTGCCCTTGATCGAGTTCTCCTATAATAACAGTTTTCAGGAGACGATTCAGAGAGCACCATTTGAGGCATTATATGGGAGGAAGTGTCGGTCTCCGGTTTTTTGGACCGAGCTTAGCGAAAGCAGCCTCCTACAGCCTCAGTTGGTTTAGGAGACTACTAAGAAGATCCAGATGATCCAGGATAGGATGAAAGCAGCCCAGAGCAGGCAGAAGTCTTATGCTAATTGTCGTCGCCGTAGACTTGAGTTCGTTGTAGGTGACCATGTGTTTCTTCATGTTTCTCCGATGAAGGGTGTGATGCGATTTGGGAAAAAGGGAAAGCTCAGTCCCAGATATGTTGGACCTTATGAGATTCTTGAGAGGGTGGGTACTGTAGCATATTGTTTAGCTCTTCCGCCCAGTTTTCCAGATGTGCACCCTGTGTATCATGTATCCATACTTCGTAAGTACCTTCATGATTCTTCTCATGCTATTCAGTATCAGACTATACAGATAGAGCGTGAGTTATCTTACACTGAGTAGCCGGTAGCCATTCTTGACTATCAGGCGAAGAAATTGCGATCTAGGGTACTTCCTTCTGTAAAAGTTCTATGGCATGGACCAAATAGCGAAGTGGTCATCTGGGAAATCGAGGATGAGACGCGGAAGAAATTTCCCCATCTTTTCGGAGGTATGCATAGTTAATTTTTAAATTCGGGGACCGAATTTTCTTAAGGGGGATATTGTAAAGTTTTAGAAAATTTTTAAATAATATTTTAATTATTATATTATGATAAAAGACTTTAATAAAAGGGTATGGTATTTAAGTGTAATAGTAATTAGATTTAGATTATATTTGTTTGTAAAAGTGTTTTGCAAGGGAATTTATAAGTTGTGGTAGGGTTAAGTGCAAATGGTGAGTAAATAGGTGATAGGTTAAGTTAAACCTCACATACATTATACCTTGCTATGCACCATGGAGATACACCTCGTCCTTGCACACCTACATCTCACCCTTCCCTTTATACACCTCCTTCCTTACTTCACAACACAACTCTGATTATATTCTCCATTTTCAAACTGAACCAAAATCATTCCTCCAACACTTTAACACAAAAAAAAATCAAAAAAATAAAGGATGGTTCTACAATCTCATAAAGAAAATTAAGAGTTCTTCATGAAGCTTGATATCAACTCAAGATAGAGCATATACAACTTCAATTGTACCTCTTGAGCTTGGAATTTCAGCTGCTTTCATCAACTTGGTAAAAATCCAACCCTTTTTTATGTTTCTTAAAAGTTTTAGTATCATATAGAGTGTATGATATCTGAAAATTTTGTTTAAGTATAGGGTTTTGTCCCCAAGTTGAATCTGCTATACTTATAGTGCTTACAAAATAAATCTAACAATACGAAATGGTGGTTTTAGAACCTAGAATACACCTTTATAACCCGGACCCATTTCACCATGGTTCGACCGCCGAAAAATGGAAATTTCCCGTTACCAGCAGTTTTCTTGTTGAGTTGGGTGTTGGATTTTTGGTTAAGGCTCTATATGTATATTATAAGGTCTCTGGTATACTTAGATTTTTCTCAGATTGTCTATATAAAAATCTGAAAGCATTTTACTATACTTGGTGTGATATATTAGCGTATGATATGGATATTTCATATCAAGTTTTGGTTTTTTCTCAAAATACGACGATTCGGTGTAGATTTAGGTAGCTTCACGTCTGTATAGCACATGATAATCACACGTTTCACGTTATGTAAGTTAGTTCGCTTTGTATTTGTATATTCATCATATCGGAAAATTAGCCGCTTACATGCGAAAGTTGTATTTCGATAATAGGATCGGTCGCGGAGACTTCGGAAGCGGCGAGGAAAGGAAAGGAAGTGATCGGATTCGATTGGATCGCGATTTGTTCCGGTGAGTAGACTAAACATCTACCGTAAATATTGTATCGATGGCGTATAGCGCCCAAAACCTAAAATTTATGATAAATTACTTTCTGTTCATTGCATTGTATAACTAAACTTAAATTCACATTGCATCCATTCATACATCATAACCCTATTGCTTAACACATTCTAGGACACTTACACTATTACCGATGAGTTTATGCTGCACTTGCACATATTTACATACTACACCTACACCCCATCGGTAATTAACATGTCACATATGCGCATAGAACTTGCCATGACACTTATATCCTATTGCACACTGCTAGTATTGTAGATGACTGTTGTCATCCATCATGTACTGTTTGATACATATATTATCTCATTGCCACTGTTATTACGTGTTATTATGCGATATTGCCATAGGAGATTTCTGTTGTTATGAGTTTTAAGCTACTACATGATATAGTTGATAATATTAGATTTCATTTATAATTTTACGGTTTCTTATGATATATGATGATATGTCCACCACGAGTTGATATTTTTCTAATTCGATTTGTTCTGAACCGAGAGGGGGAGATATACGGTTGCAGATTCTTACGTTATCTGGAATAAGTGGCGGAGTATACAGTTGGATACATGGTGGGCCCGGTTAAGGCTGAGGGACAGAAAAGTTGCATTTGAGACGGGAAGCCTAGCGAGAGCGCTCGATACCGGAGATAGTTGAGAAACAAGGTGGATATTTAGAGAATACCGACCGGTGTTATTGGATGTCAGGATCGTGTGGGGAACGATGCCTGTAAGAATTGAAAATTTGTGTCGATATTTTACACTGGATTTGATGATAGTTATGGTTATGATCAAAATATTGGGTATTTTGATGAGATTTTCGTTCTCTTTTATTCGGACACTGTTATGACATATTGTGTTTCATATTTATTATACGCATACTATTATACATCATGATTATTTTGTGTATGATATTAGTTTTATTCAATGAGTTGGTAACTCACTCCCGTTGTTCCTTAGTTCTTTGCAGGATAGACCGCATGGACGCATAATGACGTTGCGGACACATATCATGGATTTCGTTGCATATTTTTGTTGGATATATGTATGCCCTGGAGGCCATTATTTGATAGTGGATGTATATATATATATATATATATATATATATATATATATATATATATATATATATATATTCAGAGGACATTCTTGCTCGACATGATAGTATGCTATCTGCTTACTCTTTATCTTGACATGTTCACTTTATCATGCATATTATTCATTTGGTATATGTTGATAAAGCCCTTAGAGTATTTGCTTGACTACTGTGATTATGATGCAGATCATACTAGTGGGATATGTGTAGTTTATAAGCATATCCTTAAAATGTTCCTAGTCGTGGGTGTATCGAGACGGGGCATCGATATTCCAGAGTAGACTAGCGTATACGTTTCTTGACCCATATGATGGGCGATGGATGATCCCATATCCATTGGTGTTTGAGATCAAAGATTGTATACGGGTGCTCAGTGGAGACTGGGTACACTGAACGGACTCGCCGAGAACTTCTATATGGTATTATATCTATCGTCGGATAGCAGTTCTCAGGTGACACTGGTACAGGTTAGTCTGTAGACCCGAGATCGTCATAGAGCCTTGTGTGTTCTCCCACTGTACTTTGATTTCCACCCTACCACGGCTCTACCGAGTCATGCAAACAGGTAGCTTTTGGGTACAGTCTCGAGATACATGGAGGCAATGAGCGATAGGAGGGGTTTCATCTCTTCTGATATTAGGGGTTGATGTTGCGCTGTGCTCGACTGGCTATAACAGGAAGTCCCTGGCAAAGGCTGATGAGATTTACTGATAAGTGTTATCAGTAGTTTCTCGATCTGTTATAGACCATACATCGGCATGACTTATTGAGTTATTGAGGTCGACGATACCATCCCTAGACTCGATATGCAGCATATCTGACGAAGAGACCGGACTGTATGGTAAGTGTTGCCAGTTGGCTCTATGGGAGTTTTGACAGGTTCGCTTGTTGTTCTTCTGTTCGCTCAATACCTGGGAGCCATTACGTACAGCTAGTGCTGTTGACGGTTTGTGGGTATGTGATATGATCACTGCCTACTGCTAGCGTAATGACGAGTCTTAGAGTCCTACAAAAGGGTTTCCTAGCTCAGGCGAAACGATGTGGGGTGCATATGGGGATATGCGCAGGAGCTTGATTAAATGCGTGTATATGATACCGCATTTTATTCTGGCGTTTTCTATTGGTCGGGTCGTATGTGATATGACCGGATTATTAAATCAAGTGTTGATTTAATATCAATTGACCGTTATCTCATTTATTAATCCTTTCTTTATTTTGTATGCATGTATGCATGCATGTTTATATTGATATGTATGCACACATGCATGCATACAAGTGTCATAGTTGATGATACATTGGAGATGGCTATGCAAGACTCACATGGGAATTATTATGGTATTTTTAATTGTCGAGTTAAAGAAAATTGGAAATAAATTCCATGGTTGATCTTTTCCTTCTACACTTGAGTTGACTAACTCTAACTAAGGTTTCATTTCTAATTACCTATCAACTCAACCATTAAAAAATATCTAGATATGTCCTAACCTTAGTTAAGAGTGAGTATGACTCTCTCTATTATTCATTATTCATCTTGAGTTTATCTCTCTTGAGCTCAAGCTAAGCCATTTCCATCTCCTTCCTTCAAGCTCTCTACCATTTTCTAAGTGAGTGAAGAGAAAGAAAAGAAAGGTTTTTAAGTGAGAATATTACCCACTTCACCAATCTATATTAGTCTAGCACACTAGTGTAGCTTGTTTTCATCACTTCCATCTAGGTCAAGTGAAGCAAGGAGCTTGAGCAAAGGGACTCCGTGGTGGATCGTCGTAGACTTCGAAGGCTTTTACTGAACCTATTCAAACTTCGAGTAGATCCAAGGAGTTAAAGAGGAGAGGTCTACAAAGGTTGTATTTCTTTCCTCTTAGTGTTAGACACTTACTAGTATAGGATACTTGTTACCTTTTATCCTAATCCTCTAGTTCGATTCTAGGTTAGGTTTGGTTAGCACCCTAGATTTTTTGAAGTTGCATGTTTGATACTTGTTAAAACCTAGTAAGAGTGCTAAGAAAACTCTATAGTGGTATCAGAGCCAAGCTAGAGCTTTATGGTAACGTAGACGACTTTAAAAAGTTCAATCGAACATAAAAAACCGCCTCAAAACTTGTTCTCTGGAATTTTTTCAAAAGTTGGAATTTTTGGGTTTAAAAATATTCAGAAAATCGTGCAGGGTATTGTATAGACCCCCAAGAAAAATGATCCCCTAACTCGACCTAACGACCGCGGAACCGCGGCCAAAAGGTGATTTTGGTGGCGGTTCCGCGGCGCTGTTGGTGAGGCTTGGACCGTGCTTTCTTGTGCTGGTCCGTATGTACTTGTGGTACTGTTTGGGAATTTTTAAATCTAACTCAAGTGTTGAGTCCTCTGAGAATTTTGGGTGGTTGATCGATCGATCGAAAAGTTTAACATTGCTTAGTCTATATGAATGTGATATAACATTTGGAATCTACACTAATTAGTTTTGTGAAAATTGATTAGTTGCTTGTAAATCTAACGTTTCGGTCTCGGTCGGAAACGGGAATGTTGTTGAATTACCCGATTTCTTTTGAAAATGTGTTTTCATATCCGAGACCCAAATGTAAGATCTATATTGTTAGGCATGAAAGCCAGAATATGAGATATTCTGGGTTTATGATGTCTAAGGGAAGTGACGATTCCAAATATTGCAGTTTGACATTTCTTTTCTACGACCGTAAGTGTAGTATGTGGTGTATCGCCGGTTTCGTTGCTAATTGGGATACGCACACTTACTTACGTTGATAACATGTGATATTATGTGTTGCTGTGATATGATGTATGGGATCACCGTGAATGAATAGTCAGGTTTTTTTTATGTGAGATGAGAGTTTTTTCTTTTCATTCATGTAAAATTCATTGTATGTAATATTCTTTTATTGGGGCACGTCTGGGTTGAGAATGATGTCACCGTTGATGTATATTATTTACTTTTTCCCATTAGGACAGACCCAAAGTGGGGAGCTGTAACATTTCAGAAATGTAAAATATTATTTTTGGAAATTAATATTAAAATAATATATTTCGCGAAAACTATTCGATTTGAGAATTTGGGGTTTTCGTAAAATGGTATAAATATATACCAATATTTGGGAAATAATTGGAGATTTAAAATGATTTATTCATTTAAAAATATATTTATCGGATTTGGGCATTTTTATAATTAATTATATGCAAGTTTAAATTAAACTCGATTAGTGCACTACTAATCACGATTATGGCAAATCCGTATTTTTAATCAGTCATGGCTAGTGCACCATGACATGTTATATTTTTGTTGCATGATTGTTTCATTTGTGTTGTTTCATTTGTATTTGTGATTTTAATTGAGAGAGAGAAAAAGGAAAGAAAATAAAAAGAAAAGAAAAGTCAATAGGGATGAGCATGAGAGAGAGTGTGGTATGGCATGCCATGTGGGAGAGTGAGGTGGAAAGAGAGAGAGAGAGAGAGACCCTTGACCTCATTATTTTCTTCATCATTTTCATCTCCTTCATCTCCTCCTCCTTCACCCCTCTCTACCCCATGGCAACCACCCTAAAACCTTGCCAACACCCCATGTCACTTTCATAAAAATTGATCCCTACCTCTTCCTAAACCCTATGGACTTTTTAAGTTTGGATTTTGGAGACTTTGGGAATCTAGGGTTTTTCTTGAGTTGCCAAATGAGATAATATTCCTTTCTTTTAGTTAAGTTATTGTGTTTAATATATCCTAGTTATAGTTTAGAGTTAAACAAGTGTGGAATTGTGATCCTAGAATTTTCCAAGTTGATGTTTAGCGGAAGAATTGACTTGTGAAGTGATATTTGAAGTGTTGTGAGTGTTTGCGAGACTTGAATGGTGTTTTTACTGACCTAGAATTGAGACTAGAGCCAATACACGGACTTAGAATTTCCCGACGTCGGATTTGTGACAGATTGTGATGGTATATGGGAATCTGGGATGACTCGAGACCACCATAAAATAAGTTCTCTTGACAGTGAGACGAGCAGGCAGCTAGGAACCTACCCTTGAAACCCGAGCCCCTGCAACGCAACCCAGGCTGCAGATTTATTCTTGGTGGCCGCAAATTGCGGCCACAATGTAGTGTAATTGGTTGATTTTTTGTCCAGGGTTCCTACATCAGATATCTTAACTAACCCTATATGAAAAATTCCCTAGTTTGGTCTAGGGTGAAATCTGGGAATGATTTCCTTCGTTGCTGAATTTGGTTTTCCGATTTATGAACTTAGGTTTTGATATTGATATTGTATTTGGTCATTGGACGTTTGTACGTCAACGACGAGCGTTATTTGGTTGTTGTTGCATGCGTAAGCTATAGGTTCTAACCTATGAGCACTTCGTGTGCCGTATCGGTTTTCGGACTTGGTTTTCATAACGTTGCGATATGTGTTGATTTGTAGTACCTCGTGTGGACTTCCGAGACGACGAAGCAAATCGACTTCGGCTTAACGAGGAGTATTGCAGGTGAGTAGATTTATATCTATGGCGTATAGCACCCTCGCAATTGTAAAATGGAAACCGATATATAGAATATAGTCGGAGAAACCTATACTAGGAAACTACGAATATGATCAAAAAGTTAATTGGAGATGATATGAATGATTGAATACATATATCGAGATATGAGACGAAAGCTATAAGGATATGACATGAGATCGATGAATATGATAAGATTGAGATAGATGTGTTATGGGATCGGTAAAATATGATAAATATATATAAGATTACTTGATGTGAGATGTTGATGTGATGAAAAGAAAATATGATGAGATAAGATGTCTTGTCTTAATATGTCGATATACGGATGAGAGGCGATATAAGAATATAGATACTGTTGCCAAGACATGATATGAGATTGATACGGATGTGACTTGATATATATATATATATATATATATATTTATGAGGATAATGAGTGATATACCGTACGAGACGTTAGATCCGTACCCTCATTGTTGTATAGGTTGATAGAATCCCTAATTGTTTAATATTGTCGTACGATGGATTACCGTACGAGATGAGTTTTCCCTGATGATTGGTTCATACCCTTGACTCGAGGATGCCGTACGATGGATTATACCGTACGTGATGCTGTGAGACTGGACTACCGATTGATAGATTCATCGACTCGGATATGTTATAGATATTGTTAATCACTGTCTACACTACTTAGTTTAGCCCTTATGTAGATGTTAGATTAGATATGTATACTTTATAATAGTGCGCTTACGATTTACTTTCTGCTACGTTTACGATATTCTCATTGCATTACGTATACCGTGCTTCCATTATTTGTTATGATATCGTCGGCTAGTACACCTGTACAATTATCGATGATGCGTATGTTACACTTACACAGATTGCCGGCTCACACACAACATCATCGGTAATTGCTATGTCACTTACACAGTCAAATTGTTATATCATGCTATTACTCTTAATTGTTTAGCATTATCACATGACTCGTTTGCATGAGATACTGATATGCTCACATCACTATTCTATATTGCATGATATACTGATATGCTCACATTTCTGTTCTATGTTTGCATACGTCATACTTACGATTATACGCATTGAGATGCTATTTTCATGAGATTCTGGATTTTGAGAACCGTGGTTATATTTCAAAGGAAAAATTATGTATTGCTTTAAAAATCCGGTTTCTCTTGATATGATATTTCGAGGTATCCACCATGAGTTTTCTCGGTTATGAGCTATGTGATACCCGATTCGAGGAGCTAGATGAACCGTTTGCGGGTACATGGTGTACCCCGGGGCAAGAAAGGTATGTTGTGCAGTAGACGATGAGCCTGACAGAGGGACTACTACCTACCGGTGATAGTTTGGTCCCGGCGGTTATCCGGAGGATACCAACCGGAGTCGTGAGATAGATATGGACCGATCCGGACTGACGGAGCCCATGGGCCGATCCAGACTGACGAAGCCCGAGATATGAGGATTTACGTGTCGATGATGGACACGAGTTTCATGATATTTCGAGTGTCGGTGTTGGGCACTCAGGTTCCATGATTTTGATGCGTCGTTGATGGACACACATTGGTTGTTATCCTCATATATACCTGCTTATGCTTTCATGATGTTTCGAGTGTCGATGTTGGACACTCAGGTTCCATGATATTAGTTGTGTCATTGATGGACACGTGGATGATATCCACTTGCATATAGGCATATGATTCAGATGTTTATTCGTATATGTTATTGGCATTGATTATATTGTTGACATATATGCATACATGGTCACCATAGATATCATAGTATTGCCTTCTTGATATAGTGACCTAGGAAATCATTGTTTTATTCAATTTCTACCTGCTGATGTTTTCTACTCACGAGTTGGCAACCCACCCCCGTTATGCCACAGTTCTTACAGGTTTTACCGTTTGGGATCAGTAGCGGTATCGCTGGCACACAGCTTGCATTCGGATGTTTTGCTATGGTAGGTGGGACACATCGGATCGTGCCCACTCTTATATTTATTATTTCTTATTGTATCTAGATAAACTCCATCAATCAGAAACTAGACTTTGTATATTTAGTAGACTTAGACGGACTTGTGGTTGCGAGATTTAGAGCGATGGGTATATGTTCGCTATGTGTGGATTTAAAGTCTTGCTTTATTCATATTATCCCTTCTGGGTTGATCTTCTACGTTGGGCGTCGTATACATTGCTTGCATGGTTGTGATTCCGCCATTTGGCGAAGAGCTAGCTCCGCTTGGGGATGCCATTTATTATTGTCATGTATATGTTGTTTTGGTTCAAAATATACAAGGGAGGTGTTACCCAAATTTTAAATACGAGCAATGTTCTCAACTTTAGTACATTTTACTTGCGTTTTCTTATATCATTAGTTATGCAATTATAGATAAACTTTTTTTCATTATACCTTTATTTTAAAAATGCACCCCCACTATTTTCCGTAAAAGGTTTAGATTTTCTGTGCTTCGGCTTACTTGAATTACGTTACGCCTTTGGACGTTGCGTGATTTAAGTGCTGGTCACATGCTAAATTTTGGGTCGTGACAGGAGTACAAGTGACCGGGTTCTAGAGTCTAATGGGAAGCCATCTTGAGGAGTTGAGACCGGGTCTCTGATCAGTCGAAAATATTGCATTCTTAACACATCAATTTCCTTACTCTTTGTAATCATCTAAAGGTGTTTGGTATAAATATAGCACATAATAGCAACTCGTCTGTGAAATATCAAATAACGTGAGTTATACATTATAACCGGAATTATGAGGGAAATTGTGTGTTTATTACTACACGCATGATCTTTTGTATATCAACACTTGTCTCGAGATTGTGTGCAGGAAATTCTCCAGGTTAAAAAGCCGGAACTGTTAAAAGTGCTGATAAAATACACCAAATCCAAGACTTGAGATCTGGCAGTAAACTAGAAAGAATTATAAGATTCCAGACATCAGGAAACAACCATAAAGCCAACATGAAACAATACAGAAATTTCCATGCACTGAGTCCACCAAACGGCCGCGGATCCGCGGCCGAGTCAGGATGATCCGCCGTGGATCCGTGGCCGAGTCAGGCTGATCCACCGCGGATCCGCGGCCGAGTTGACTCGTCGGCAGTGAAAACTTTTTGCAGGGCTCTCCTTTCAACTGCCAAGCTTCTCCAAGACGCTTCAAATTGTATAGATTTCTCCAGAAGCTTCCCTGCTAATAGCCAAGCTTCTTGTGCAAGCTTAATACCTACCAAGCTTCTCATGCAAGCTTCATAACAACCTAGTTTCTAGTAGAAGATAAGCCAAGCTTCTAGGGGAAGCTAAAGGGAAAAACTATAAAAAGGGACCTAGGGCTTCATTGCAAAGGTTGTTCATTAATTGAGTTGTTGATCATTCTACATCAATTCACCCGCAAGTTGAGTGACACAACTTGTGATTCAAAAGCCTAGCCCAAATCAAATTCAAAAGCCAAATCAAGATCCCTCGAGAAGCGAATAAAGCAAGCAAATGAAGATCCTTTGAGGCAACGCCGACCTTCATCTAAGTAAGAGATCAAGACGATCCACGACTCAAGAAGACCGAAGCGAAGCTAGTTTCGACGATTTAGTTCCTCCTCAAATCTTGTAATCTTTTAGTGCATTATACCTAAACATTGATTAATAAAAGGTGAAAATTCTAAATCTTGCTTTTCTTTACATTCTTGTATGATGAAGAGTTATAGATTCTTGATTCTTTTCTTTTTCATGATGTTTGAGTGAAATCTCCGCTTGTAGCGGAATCGAGAGAATAGGTAAATGATGATGACTAAATTCTTGAACGATTCTTAAGTCTTATGAGTTTTGTAAACTTTAGGAAATCGAATCATCGAAAACCTAATTTGAGTAAGATCACTTTCTTGAATGTTTTCACTCCAAATTAGAGATCAACGATCGGTGATTTAATTTGCTAGAGGCTAGAATTTGAATGATAATCAATGAAAGGATAAGGGATGATGATGGAGAAACCCTAGTTTCTTCAATAGATCCCTGAACCTCATTGATCGTCATCGATCTAGCAACAAATTTTCGATAGATAAGATTTAGTAATCATTAGTATTCATCATCACTATCAATTGGATCGATTCCTACAAACTACTTTACAAATCTTGATAACTAAATTGATTGGGACATTTCTTGATTCTTGATTTTAGATCTTTATTTTCTTTATGTTTCTTGAAATGAAAACTCATAAATCTTTAATCTATTTTCTTACATTTTCTTTTATCTTTTAATTTTCAACTCAACTAAAACGATTTCGAACAAACCACACTTTCTCAGTGGACGATCCGCATTCACCGACGAACCTACAATAGACACCGTTAATTGATTGCGGTTTATAAATTTCTTTGGTTGTGAAACATTTCCAAATACACACGAAGAGATGATCAATCAAATGGCACCGTTGCCGGGGATAGTGTGCTAATTTGTTCATTTTTGTAATTTGAGTTGGAAAATTTATTATTCCATCAGAATTTTTAGATCAAAATTCACATCAAGTGCTTAACGATTTGTTGTGATTTGTTGCAAGGAGATCTGGAATCTGTGGAGCGAGAGGAAAAATTTTCAGAGCATCTCAGGGAGTTCAGTGAGGCAACAGAAGCATCTGTACCAATTTTTTGTGCAGGGATCTCATTAACTTACTGCGGAACCGCGGCGTTTGGTAGCATCTTGCGGCGGATCCGCGGCGGGAAAGTTGTTTCACTGCTTCAAACTTCTCAGGTATACTTCTATCTTTCTTATCTCCTCCCTGCTCTGTCCAATAACCAATTTCTGCAGGATTCTTTGCAAAAATTCGCAGCTCCGCAAAAAGAAAAATTGTTGCGTGTTTGATCTTGGTTGTTTGCATATTTTAACACGGAAATTAAGGGGCGAAGACCAAATTCAGATTAGGTAGCGAGTTCATTACCCTTCCTAAGCCCCAAAAATCACAAACTTGCATCTGCATCACCCTCATTAATTAAAAAATATCTAGACATGACTCTAAGGACCGTCGCGCTCATTTAGGACAGAAGGAGGTCGTGGGTAATCTATTGCTTATTGTTCATATCAGATTTTTGCATTTTTATACCGCCCAATTTTTATCACATTGCTTATCGGTAGGTACTCTTGAGCCGTGTTTGCGGGTCAATTGCAGGATACAGGTTCTCGGCTCTAAACAATGAAATTCATGGAAAAGCACGACAAAATCCGGATTCCTGCCAACCACAGATAAAACACGGGTCTCCGCTCTCTATCCGTATGTTGCCGCACACCAGTTTAAGAGACAAAATGGCAAATCAAATATCATTTTCATGCACAAAGCTCAATGGCAACACAAGATCCAACATATCTACGCGGAGCTCGAGAAAATCATGGCAAAAGATCCACATCACATCACCTTTTGATCAACAGAAATTCTGGAAAAATCGTGAAGAAAATCTGAGAAAAAACATATACCAGACTAATGGGCACAGCAGACCAGGGAAGTACACAAGAGCCTATGACCCAACTCCCCTATAGGGCCATGGATCCGTGGCCAATAGGGAGTCTAGGCCGCGGATCCGCGGCCGTACTGGCGCATCAAATGATGAAATTTCAGGGGCTGTTTTGTTTTTTCATGTTGGTCCAGATTGTTGCCCTAGAATTTCTGTTTCCTGCCTATAAATAGTCCAGAACTTGTCAAAGCCAAGGGTGCTTATTCTTGTATTTAGATTTTAGGTTATATGTTGTTGTTGTTCTTCCTCCTCTCATCTTTTCTCCATTAAAAACTTGTAGTGAGCTTTTGTGAGTGAAGAATGAATAAAGGAGTTCTTGTTCTTACCATGCTTATCTTGTTGTAATTGTTAATTATATTTGCTTGTATTTTTCTTTTGCTAATCTAGTTGTTGTTATTTGTTGTTTGTTTCTTTCTTGTTCTCTTTTCCTTTATCCTTAAACAACCATGATGCTTACGCTTGATCCTTACCGAGGTGAGGTCGCAAATAGCTAGTTGTAATCTTCTAACCTCTTTCTCTCTATCTTCCTCCTTTGTTTTATTTTCTTTTCCTTATAATGGGTGAGTAGTTTTCATACTTGTTAGGGTAGGATAAGAAAAGTTTGAGAGAAGGAAATATCTCTCACTCTTTCCTTTCCCAACATCTTAAATCGGACTCCCGTTAATTGAACCACAATCCGCTCCCTACGGCACCCTATCCTACATGATAGCGGTGATTCCGTAGTGAGACCGGTTGTGGTTAAATTAACCGGAGGTTAAGGATAAGAGCCAAGAACGGACGGACAAGCACCAAAAGGAAGAACTTATGCGTTGGAAAGCCTAGCTTATACTCGCAAGTTCCTTCCTAGTCGTGCTAATCCCCGTTGTTGCCGATTACCGTAACACCAATATTAAGAGTGGCAACAAAAGAAGTGAGCGACTCCTAACTCAAACTAACCTAATCCTAACCTTAACAAGCTCTCTTTATATATCATTTTAGCACATAGTTAATCACAAACAAATCTGGACATTTGGACTTAACTAGTTAAAACACATAGAAAAAGATTCACATCTCCCCGCGGACGACCCGTACTCAACCGGCTAGCTACAAGTGAAACCGTCTTGATTGCGGTAATTAACTAAACTTGAAGACGCGAAAATCCTAACAATCAAATGGCGCCGTTGCCGGGGAGACGGTAGTTTATTTCTTTGTGTAATTTCGGGTTAATTTGTGAATATAAAGCTAACCGAAAAAACAAAAAAAAAAAAAATACATTGTAAAAAAAAACCATCTTGTTATTTTTGATTAGCTTTTGTGCAAGTGTGCAGGATAAAACGAAGTTCGAGTTCAGTGCCAAAGACGTGGGAAATTAGACCCATATCTTTGCGGCTACACCGCGGGTGAACAAGACAGAAAAGACGGTCTATTGAAAGATTCTGGAGAAGATCTAGTAAGCAAATCAAGATTCAGGAGCTCCAAACAAGTAGAGGACACCCAACAGAGCACACACCAGAAAAATGAAGCCCCAGCTCACCCATATTGCCGCGGAACCGCGGCATAAGCAAGCTTAGGCCGCAGAACCGCGGCCGTTTGGTGCCCTCAGGGTGCCAAATTCCCTGTAAGTGTCTCTTGCATCTCCCCCACTCCTCTGAACTCCACTGAACTGTATTTTCTGCAGCATTCTTTGCGCAAATTCTCTTCCCCCTTACAATAAATTGTTTTTGTGCAGGATTCTTTGCGCCGCGCTAAAAAATAAAAATTGATTGCAGTTGATTTGTTACTGCTTTGCATATATTAATACGGACTTTAAGGGGCTTGAAACCAATCCAGATTGGGTGGGGATTTCATCACCCTTCCCAGGACCCCAGAAATCACAAAAAGCATATGCATTGACCATTGTTTAATTAAAAAATACTAGACTCAGCCCTAAGGACTTCACGCTCAATAAGACAGAGGACTAGTTACAGGCATCGGCCGTTTATCCTATCCTGACTTTGCGGTGTCTAGGCAAGTGTGTCCAAGGCAAGTGGTTACTTAATTAGGACCACTACTTACGTAGTGGGGAGCCTCCCACTTACCTGGCACTTACCTGGCCGCAATTGGCGGAGAAGAGGCGGTTTGAGGTCCTATTTCTAGCCCTTTGGAACAGTTAGGAGCTGTCTAGCTGACCTAGGTGACCCGAGATTTAGGTGTGATTGTGCATATCTTGTTTGTGATTGCTTGAAGCCGTAAGTCCGTACATATTTCTGTAAAGCTCTCTCTAAAAAAAAAGGGAAAAAACCAAAAACTTTTATAAAAACTTGCCCTTTGTCGCCAAAATCTCATTTTTCACCCACCACCCATCGTGTTTCTCCATTGACGTTTTCTTACCCTCAACTTCTCCGCTTTGACTACACCAAACTCGTTTAGTGTATGTCCGCTTGGACTCGGGACACTAGCAACCGCCTAGTCCGTGTTATGTTAGTCGCTACCGACTACGCAATCGACTCAGACGTCGAAACTCCGTCCACGCCTCTTTCACCCTTACCTTTGCCGGCCAACTCCGACGTTGACCGGAATTCTGTTCATACATCCTCACTTTCGCCTTCACCTTCACCAACCTCTTCTTCCGCGATGTCAGGATTTAATCCAAACATCCCTTTGACTCCCCCGGGATTGATTCCGCCACCTATGGATGCGAATAACCCACCACCACCGCCTGTTGTAGCATCGTAGCGAATCGCGCTCCAGGATCGTTTCTACCCCACCCGTTCTGCACTTCCCACCTGTCTTTCCCTTCCACCGGCCAATGGGGATAATTTTGAAATTAAGCCCCACTTCATTAACATGCTTCCGAAATTTCATGGGCTTGAATATGAAGATGCCTATATCTTCATCAACAAATTTCAAAACGTTTGTGCCATGATGAAAACCACCCAGCTGTCGGACGATGCTATACGGCTACGGGTCATTCCGTTCACTTTGTGCGATCTTGCTGAAAAATGGCTGTATAGCACCGCTTCCCACTCCATAACCAGTTGGGACGAGTTTGTGAAAGCGTTTCTCAAGAAATTTTATCCGAATCATAAAACCGCGAGGATCCGTAACGAAATCAACCAATTCTCCCATCTTCCTACTGAACCCTTCTGGAAGTGCTTTGACCGGTATAAAGACCTTCTTGTTCAGTGCCCTCACCATGGTATCGAGAAATGGCAACTTTGCTAAACCTTATACGAGGGCCTGAACCCAGCAACCAAACAGTTGTTGGAAACCATTTGTCAGGGCCACTTCCTATCGAAATCTGACGAGGAAGCATGGCAATTCTTCGACGATCTTGCGGAACAAACGCTACAATGGGAGAGCACCAGACCGATTTCTTCTTCTTCTACCTCTACTTCTACCGGTCAGTCTAGGGTAGGAATTCACCAACTCGATGTCTCTATTGCGATGAAAGCTGAAATGGCTGCAATAACGAGAAAACTTGAAGCGATAGAGAGCAAATTTTTATCTCCTGCTCCTGCCCCTGTTCTTCCCCTTCGTACCATTTATGCTTGTTGTTCCGATCCTTCTCACTTAACCGAAGAGTGTCCTTACAATCCACCATCTCAAGGACAGGATCAGGTTAATGCTGCATTTCAGCAAAGACCAAGAAATGATCCATACTCTTCCCCCTACAATCCCGGTTGGAGGAACCACCCCAATTTCGCCTGGAATCAGAATCAACATCAATTCCAAGGCAACAATTTCCAGAGGCCCCCTCCTCCGCAACAACAAGCGCAACGACAAACTCAACATCAGTTTCAACAGCCCTTCCAACCCCAACCTTTTCAAAATCAGACGAACAACTTTGCACCCAACGATTCTTTTCCACAAAACAACTTTGTTCCGTCAAACAACGATAAGGTTTCCTCACTAGAACGAAGTCTGGAGGCGTTCGTTAAACAATCGACACAATCCACCACCAATATCCAGTCTTCTATTCAGTACTGGGTGCAACACACTGCCGCTCACGGGAAAAGCATCAAAACCATCGAAGCCCAGATAGCACAACTGAATGCAGCCTTAAGCGAGCGAGAGAAGGGGAAGCTTCCGTCCTAACCACTCCCAAATCCCGGTCACCCATATAATGTACATGTTGCTCTTGAATAACAGAACCATAATGTGAGTGCCGTGACTACATTGAGATCGGGAAGGATGCTGCAAAATAACATTGGCACACGGATCGACGATGACACCCCGACCGCTTCTTCTTCTTCTTCTTCTTCTCCTTCCTCATCTTCTGAGCCTATTCTTCATTCTTCAAAAGGCTCTCCTTCTTCTTCTTCTTCTTCTGCTCTGAACGGACCCACTTCTCACTCCACGAAAACACCAGTTCTGGGATCCGTTCCAGCTCCTCAATCTCCTCCACAAGTATTGGACTCAACTAATTTTAAAAACGTTCCATTTCCAAACCGGTTGAGGTCCAATAAATAAAATCCACAAATGGAGAAGATTCTGGAGTTATTTAAGCAAGTTAACATAAACATTCCCCTTTTAGATGCTGTCCAACAAGTCCCGTCCTACGCGAAAATCTTAAAGGACCTGTGCACGAAAAAGAGGAAGTCTCAGGTACCCAAGAAAGTTTTCTTGGCTAGTGCTGTGAGTGATGCTCTTACCTAATCTTTACCTCAAAAACGGAAGGACCCTGGCTGTCCTACGATTTCTATTACAATTGGGGATAAGAACATCAACCGCGCACTATTAGATCTTGGTGCCAGTGTTAACCTGCTTCCGTACTCAGTATATGAGCAACTAGGTGTAGGAGAGCTGAACCCCACACACTGCACTCTCCAAATGGCCGACCGATCGATCACCCATCCTAGGGGTGAGCTAGAGGATGTGTTAATCAAGGTTGGGGACTTCATATTCCCCGTTGATTTCATTGTATTAGACACACAGCCTGTAGCTAACCCCCGGAATCAAATTCCGGTGATACTCGGTCGCCCATTCCTTACAACCTCAAATGCTGTGATCAATTGTCGAAATGGTTCGATGAACCTATCTTTTGGAAACATGACAATTGAACTCAACATTTTTAGGTTGGGGAATCAGCCCTCCGAACCTAATGCTCATATACTAGACGTTTGCTCGATCCAGAAGATCACCCCAGAAAAGTGTGAATTCTAGGAGTTTCTGTTTGATCACGATAACCTTAACGCCACTAGTGCGTTCCTCTTCGAACCTGCTGCTGCTTCTGCGCCCGACAATGACTTCGAGTGTTTCACTTTCTCGAACGATCTTAGCCACTCACCACCCGAGTTTGAATCCTTCGAATTTCCGGATGAGTTACCTGAACCATTCAACTCGGTCGTTTACACTCGTTTTGAACCTTTACTGGAATTCTTTGAGTTCGAGACCTTTTCACCAATCTTGCCTTCAATCGTTTCACCTGCAACGCTCGAACTCAAGCCTTTGCCGTCTCACCTTAAGTACGCTTACTTAGGTGACAACGAGACCCTCCCTGTTATCATTTCGGCTTCTCTAGCTCCAGAGCAAGAGAAAGCCCTTCTTGCAGTCTTGCACAGCAATAGGAAAGCTTTTGGCTGGTCCATGGCGGACATCAAGAGGATTAGTCCCCTGATCGTTGAACATCACATTCATCTGATGGATGATGCCAAACCAGCCAGGGATCCACAAAAGCGACTCAACCCAGTCATGAAGGAGGCTGTGCAAAATGTGAAGTGTCTTGATAGTGGTATCATTTACCCTATCTCTGATAGCCAGTGGATTATCCCATTCACGTTGTCCCCAAGAAATCAGGCATAACGGTCATCACTATCGAGGCGAATGAGTTAATCCCTACTCGCACCCAAACTGAGTGGCGAGTCTGCATCGATTACAGAAAACGCAACGCCGCAACGTGGAAGGACCACTTTCCGCTACCTTTCATTGACCAAATGCTTGAACGATTGGCCGGACACGAGTACTACTGCTTTCTTGATGGCTACTCTGGCTATAATCAAATTCCCATCGCCGAAAAAGACCAGGACAAGACCACATTCACTTGTCCTTTCGGCACGTTCGCATATCGTCGCATGCCCTTTGGGTTATGCAATGCGCCCGCTACCTTCCAGCAGTGTATGATGGGAATCTTCTCAGACATGGTGGAAAAATTCTTGGAGATCTTCATGGACGATTTCTCCATCTTCGGCGATTCCTTTAACGAGTGTTTGCTGCATCTCGACGCTGTCCTTACCCGATGTAAGGACAAGAACCTCACTTTGAATTGGGAGAAGTGCCACTTCATGGTGCGCGAAGGTATTGTCTTAGGACATATCATTTCGCAAAATGGCATAGAGGTTGACAAAGCAAAGATTGAGGTCATTTCCAATCTCCCTCCTCCCAGATGCGTCCGAGACATCCGAGCCTTACTTGGCCATGCCGGTTTCTATAGACGGTTCATCAAGGACTTTAGCAAGATTGCTAGGCCCTTGACTCTTTTGCTGGCCAAGGACACGCCATTCGACTTCAACTCGAGTTGTGTGACTGCGTTTGAGTCATTAAAAAGCTCACTCACTTCTGCTCCCGTTCTTTCTTCTCCTGACTGGACGCACCCATTTGAGATTATGTGTGATGCATCTGACTTTGCCATTGGTGCTGTCCTTGGACAACACATCGACAAGATGCCGCACGTGATCTATTATGCTAGCCAAACCCTGAACGATGCCCAACTTAATTATACAACAACTGAGAAGGAATTCTTAGCTGCTGTATTTGCTTTAGAAAAGTTCAGGCCCTACCTTATCGGCTCTCCAGTCATTGTCTACACAGACCATTCTGCTCTGCGCCATCTTTTTGCGAAGAAAGATGCAAAATCTCGGCTGATACGTTGGATTCTCTTGCTTCAAGAGTTTGACCTTGTCATTAAGGACAAAAGAGGATGTGAAAACGTAGTCGCCGACCATCTCTCACGACTTCCTTCTTCGCCGTCGCTTCACATTCCGATCAACGACGTTTTCCCGGATGAACAGCTTTTGACAGTATCTTGCGAACCCTGGTTCGCAGATATTGTGAATTATTTGGCCACCAGGTTACTACCGACTGAATGGTCAAGTCAGGACAGACTTCGATTCTTATCCCAAGTAAAACACTTTTACTGGGATGAACCCTATCTGTTCAAGTACTGTCCCGACCAGATTATTCGTCGGTGTGTCCCTGAAGATGAATTCAAGAGTGTGCTGTCATTTTGCCACGATCAAGCATATGGTGGGCATTTTGGCCCCAGAAAGACAGCTGAGAATATCTTGCAATGTAGTTTCTACTGGCCACAACTCTTCAAAGACGCTCATGACTATTGCAAGACTTGCTCCCGGTGCCAACACTTTGGCCGGATATCCCGGAGGAACGAGATGCCGCTCCAACCAATCTTGGTTATGGAGATTTTCGACGTTTGGGGGATAGATTTCATGGGGCCGTTTCCCAGCTCTTTCGGGAACTTGTACATCCTTCTCGTTGTTGATTAAGTCTCTAAGTGGGTCGAGGCTGTGCCCAGCCGGACTAACGACAACAAGGTTGTCGTTAGGCTTCTTAAAGAAAACATTTTCTCCCGTTTTGGGCACCCCCGAGTGATCATTAGCGACAATGGAACTCATTTCTGCAATAAGACTTTCGAGACCTTGATGCGGAAATATTCCATTAATCATAAACTATCTACGCCCTACCATCCCCAAACCTGTGGGCAGGCCGAAGTTTCAAATCGGCAAATCAAGCAGATACTGGAGAAGACGGTTTCCAAGAACCGTAAGGATTAGTCGTTGAAACTCACTGATGCCCTTTGGGCATTTCGAACCGCTTATAAGACCGATCTTGGCATGTCTCCCTATCGGCTTGTGTACGGAAAGGCTTGCCACCTCCCTGTCGAAATAGAGCATCGCGCATTTTGGGCGATAAAGGAGCTGAATCTGTCTCTCGAAGATGCGGGCAGCCATCGAAAGCTGCAGTTGAACGAATTGAGCGAGCTTAGGGATGAGGCTTACGACAACGCGGTTGTCATTAAGAATCGAACGAAGGTGTTTCACGATAAACACCTTTTGCGCAAGACATTCGTACCTGGTCAACAGGTACTGCTTTACGACACCCGACTACACTTCCATCCAGGAAAGCTCAGATCTCGCTGGAAAGGGCTGTATTTTGTGTGGAATGTGTATCCGCATGGCGCTATGGATTTGGAGAATCCAAAGGACGGTTCATTTTTCAAAGTCAACGGACACAGACTAAAACCGTACCTTAGTGCCGAACCAACAGAGGAGCTCTTGGTCTTACAGGAGTCGGTTTACCCTGCATAATCGTCCTCTGCCTACCACCAAACTTCGGTTATCCAGCCAAGAACAATGGACACTGTTCCAAATAAGTTTGGGGGTATGTATATACCATTTTGTATATATTTGTGGATATTCTTTTCCATTTTTTGCTGTTTTTCTTTTCTTTAAAAACAAAAAAAAAATTGTGTATATTTAACCGACAATTTTGACCCTTCAATGATCTCTTCATGCAATGACAGTGAGGACACTGTCCAGTTTAAGTTTGGGGGTACGCTCGGTATGCATTTCTAACCTTCGCATTCATATGTATATTTTGCATCTGCATACTAAAATCCATAAAATCCATAAAAATCAGAATTTTTTTTAAAAACATAAAAACTTTTTTGTCAAGTTAGCTAGTGGGAGAACTTAGATTCAACATTTCGACGGTTTTGTTTGATAAGATAAGAATAACTAAATCTTATTTTTAGATTTTGAACCTGAAAGATAACTCTCTTTTGAAGTTAACTATAGCTGATATACGTCTTTACATCACACTACACGTGTCGTGAGTTTTGGAAATTAGATGACAAGTCTTTTATGTCTAAAAACTTTTAAATGGATAAATGATTTTCTGAGGATCAAATAGGTTTGTTCTGAAATAAGTAATATCAAGAATAGTTTATGAAGTGAAGTGAATATAAAGGAATGTTATTGATGCCTTAATTGGAACTAAGTCTAAAAAATAACCCATCTAAAACTTGATTGGAATGATTACACACCGAACCCACTAAACACGTCTTTTATCCAAAAAATAATTGAACTGCCGGTTATATCTCCGTTCGTATTGAATCATCATGATTTTCACGCTAAATTGTCTTTTGTTTTTGGGCCTAGGTAACTTGAGTAATTAAGTCCGCTGGGGTGTCTCTACACCTAATGCCCTAAAACCAACTGGTTTGGGTGCATTGGCCCAAAGCTCGTTAAGAAGCCTAGAAAGTCCAAATTAAAACAAAGTCATGCAAGTGTTCTCTCCGAGTTAAAATTCCTAACGGTTCTTTGTGTGAGAATAATCTTGACAAAAGACAGGTTTTTATAAATAAAAAAAAATTTTAGCGGAGATATGACGGTTTTATTCTATGATAAAGACTATTGCACGTTCACAGAGGTGTGTATGAAATGAAAATAAGAAAAAGGTGGAGTGAAAAATAAGACCTAGTTTCCTGTTAAGGAAGATAGAAATTCTGAAGTTGAAACCTTACTGGAAAACGAAACTTGAATAATGCTTAACTCTTTATAAAACTTGTGTGACCCTTTAAAATTTTTTATCTGGGCTTTATTGTGTGACATGATGACTTTATTCGATCCTTCTGGAACTTAACGACACTATTTGCACTGCACGTAAAGACATATAAAATCTTAAGTTAAATAAGAAGCGAGAAGTGAAAAATAAAGGTTCGATAGTCTAGACTTAGGATAATAGAATTGTTATTTTCTAAAACAAAACTTTAGGGTTTGAATCATAGTTATTTTGCAAAACTAGCTTGACAGGATTTTGTGGGTAGTATCCGCTGAAAACCCTCAGGAGACAACACTCCTCCTACTAGGGACACCTAGAGGTTTAACGGCTTGTTGCACATGCTCAGTGCAATCGCGTTTCCTGCGAAAGTGAGGTTAGGAAATTTTTTGTGAATAAATTGGCTTTGCTCGGGATGAGCAAATGATAAGTTTGGGGGTATTTGTTCATATCAGATTTTTGCATTTTTATACCGCCCAATTTTTATCACATTGCTTATCGGTAGGTACTCTTGAGCCGTGTTTGCTAGTCAATTGCAGGATACAGGTTCTCGGCTCTAAACGATGAAATTCATGGAAAAGCATGACAAAATCCGGATTCCTGCCAACCACAGATAAAACACGGGTCTCCGCTCTCTATCCATATGTTGCCGCACACCAGTTTAAGAGACAAAATGGCAAATCAAATATCATTTTCATGCACAAAGCTCAATGGCAACACAAGATCCAACATATCTACGCGGAGCTCGAGGAAATCATGGCAAAAGATCCACATCACATCACCTTTTGATCAACAGAAATTCTGGAAAAATCGTGAAGAAAATCTGAGAAAAAACATATACCAGACTAATGGGCACAGCAGACCGGGGAACTACACAAGAGCCCATGACCCAACTCCCCTATAGGGCCGTGGATCCGCGGCCAATAGGGGGTCTAGGCCGCGGATCCGCGGCCGTACTGACGCATCAAATGATGAAATTTCAGGAGCTGTTTTGTCTTTTCATGTTGGTCCAGATTGTTGCCCTAGAATTTTTGTTTCCTGCCTATAAATAGTCCAGAACTTACCAAAGCCAAGGGTTCTTATTCTTGTATTTAGATTTTAGGTTATATGTTGTTGTTCTTCTTCCTCCTCTCATCTCTTCTCCATTAAAAACTTGTAGTGAGCTTTTGTGAGTGAAGAATGAATAAAGGAGTTCTTGTTCTTACCATGCTTATCTTGTTGTAATTGTTAATTATATTTGCTTGTATTTTTCTTTTGCTAATCTAGTTGTTGTTATTTGTTGTTTGTTTCTTTCTTGTTCTCTTTTCCTTTATCCTTAAACTCCCATGATGCTTACGCTTGATCCTTGCCGAGGTGAGGTCGCAAATAGCTAGTTGTAATCTTCTAACCTCTTTCTCTCTATCTTCCTCCTTTGTTTTATTTTCTTTTCCTTATAATGGGTGAGTAGTTTTCATACTTGTTAGGATAGGATAATGAAAGTTTGAGAGAAGAAAATCTTCCTCACTCTTTCCTTGCCCAATATCTTAAATCGGACTCCCGTTAATTGAACCACAATCCGCTCCCTACGGCACCCTATCCTACATGATAGCGGTGATTCCGTAGTGAGACCGACTGTGGTTAAATTAACCGGAGGTTAAGGATAAGAGCCAAGAACGGACGGACAAGCACCAAAAGGAAGAACTTATGCGTTGGAACGCCTAGCTTATACTCGCAAGTTCCTTCCTAGTCGTGCTAATCCCCGTTGTTGTCGATTACCGTAACACCGATATTAAGAGTGGCAATGAAAGAAGTGAGCGACTCCTAACTCAAACTAACCTAATCCTAACCCTAACAAGCTCTCTTTACATATCATTTTAGCACATAGTTAATCACAAACAAATCTGGACATTTGGACTTAACTCGTTAAAACACATAGAAAAAGATTCCTATCTCCCTGCGGACGACCCGTACTCAACCGGCTAGCTATAAGCGAAACCGTCTTGATTGCGGTAATTAACTAAACTTGAACACGCGAAAATCCTAACAATCACTTATCCGCGTTTCTTTTGTGGTGTCTAAGGCAAGTGTGTCTAAGGAAAGTGGTTACTTAATTAGGCCCACTACTTACGTAGTGGAGAACCTCCCACTTACCTGGCACTTATCTGGCCACAGAAGGGGCAAAGAGACAGTACAGAATCTATTTTGCGACTTGTATTTTGTAAGTCTAGGAGCGGTCTAAAGACTTGATCTAGGTAACCATTAGATTTAGGGTTGCTTGTGCATTGTTTGTGTGAATTTTTCAAAAATCCCTGAATTTTTCAAAAGTCCCTAAATTTTTTTCAAAACAAATACCAATCCAAACTTTTCCCCTAATTATTACAACGCTGCCACTTGTGCTAAACTATTTAGTGCATGCTCGGCTAGACACGGGATTCTAGTGCCCGTCTTGTCCGCGTTCCTCCTATCGACTCCGAAGTCGGTATTTCTACATCTTCTTTTTCTTTACCCACTACTACACCCACTTCGATAGACGGTTCTCCATCGAACTTCTTTAACACTACTGTGCCACCGTCCTTAGGTGCGCAGAATCCACCCCGCATCTCTCTCCAAGAGAGATGTTACCCTATGCGAGGTCCTCTTTCTACCTGTCTTTCCATTCCACCAGCCAATAGGGACAATTTTGAAATCAAACCATAATACATCAATCTTTTACCTAAATTTCACGGTCTCGAGTCTGAAGACGCATACGTTTTTATTACCAAATTTGAAAATGTATGCGCTATGATGGGTACTTCACAGTTTTCTGTGGATGCCATGAGATTACGTTTTCTTCCATTCACTTTGTGCGATATAGCTGAGAAGTGGCTTTATAACATAGCCGCACATTCTATTTCAAACTGGGGAGAATTCGTAACAACATTCCTTAAGAAATTCTACCCCAATCATAAGGCAGATCGAGTCCGTAGCGAAATAAATCAATTTACCCAGCTTTCAAATGAACCATTCTCGAAGTGTTTTGAACGCTTCAAGGATATGTTAGTTCAATATCCTCATCACGGAATTCCTAGATGGGATCTGTGCAGAATCATATATGAGAGCATTAATCCTACAACAAAACAGAACCTTGAATACATGTGTCAAGGCACCTTCATGAATAAAGATGATGGTGAAGCCTGGAGATTTTTAGAAGATTTCGCTGAGAAAACCTTACAGTGGGAGAGTATAAACCAGTCATCGTCTAGGGGTGGTATTCATCAACTTGATGTTTGCATAGGAGTTAAAGCTGAAATGAGAGCAATACAAAAGAAACTCGAAGCTATGGAACGTAAATTTTTAGCAGCCTCCCTAAATCAGATGTCACTCTCCAAAACTGTCTGTGTATGCTGTTCTGATCCATCTCATTTTACGGAAGAATGTCCTTTAAATTCTCCGTTTCAAGGTCAAGAGCATACCAATGCTGCTTTCCAACAAAGACCTAGAAACGATCCGTATTCTTCCACTTACAATCAGGGTTGGAGGAATCACCCTAACTTTGCTTAGAATCAATCACAAACTCAAAACACGGTTCCAAACCAAAACAATTTTCAAAGGGGTCCTCCACCACAACAGCAACCACTACAACTGACTCAGCACCCCTATCAATCACAAAACTTTCAAAATCCGTTTAACACACCTGCACCGTATAATCCTTTGCAGTTGACCGGTACTGATGAATCCTCTTCACTCGCATAAACCATGAATTTAATTCTGAAAAATTTCATGCAAGTTTCGGCTGAAATAAAGACTTCTATCGATAAAATCCAGAAAAACTCTGACTCCCATGATGAGAGCATTAAATCGATGGAAGCACAAATTGCACAATTAAAAGTCGAAATGAGTGCTTGAGAGAAAGGGAAACTTCCGTCTCAACCCCTACCAAATCCTGGACATTCACAGCACTACAATGTGAATGCCATTACAACGTTGAGATCTGGAAGAGTGCTGAATAATCAAGTTGGGGAAGAGATTGATAATCATGAAGAATTAATCAATAACACCCTGGCTTTCACTTCCACTTTTCCTTCCACTTCCACATCCACTTCTACTTCTGATCCTTGTTCGTCTACCCCACCACCTTCTTGCGAGCCTATTCTTCGTTTTCCCCAAGGCTCGACACCTCAGCATACCTCTTCTATTCCACCAAAGACGATCCCCACTTCTATTCTGGGATCAGTTCCACACACACCACCTTCTCCAATGTTGGACCCAGCTATTATTGCTAAAGCTCGTTATCCTAATCGATTAAGGTGTAACAAATCGAGTCCACATATGGAGAAGATTATGGAAATGTTTAAACAGGTTAACATCAACATCCCTCTCCTAGACGCTATACAACAAGTACCCGCTTATGTGAAAATTCTCAATGACTTGTGCACTAGGAAGAGGAAGATTCAAGTACCAAAAAAGGTTTTCATGACTAATAATGTTAGCACTGCTTTTACCCCACAGTTACCAAAGAATCGTAAGGACCCAGGATGTCCTACGATATCGATTTCAATTGGGGGTAAAAACATCAACCGTGCTTTACTTGACCTTAGCGCAAGTGTTAACCTGCTTCTATATTCTGTCTATGAGCAGTTAGGAATTGGAGAGTTAAAACAAGCTCATTGCACTCTCCAAATGGCAGACCGTTCAATCACCAAACCTAGGGGTGAACTGAAGGATGTGTTGATAAAAGTCGTGGAATTTATATTCCCTGTGGACTTTATTGTTCTCGATACACAACCTGTAGAAAACCCGCAGAACCAAATTCCGGTGATTTTGGGTCGACCATTCCTTGCCACTTCCAATGCTGTCATTAATTGTCGAAACGGTTCAATGAACCTATCTTTCGGAAAAATGACAATTGAACTGAACATCTATAAAATTGGAAGTCAGCCATCTGAACGCTCTGCTCACATACTTGATGTCTGTTCTGTCCATGAGATTGCTCCCGAAAGCTGCGAAGTTGATGAACTTTGCTTTGAAGATCTCGATGACACTAGCACATCAATATTTGATCTTGCACATCTTAGTGAGGACACTCTTTCCACTCCTGAGTCTGAAAATCTTGACTCATCACTTTCCGAGTCGTATCCTTTGCAGGCTATGAGCTTCTTCGTGACTCTGAATGTCATTCTTTTACCCTACCTTCTATAGTTTCTCCGTCAGTATTAGATCTCAAAATTTTACCTTCTCATCTTAAATATGCATATTTAGGTGAGAATGAGTCTTTACCTGTGATCATATCCGCTTTTCTAGCCTCAGAGCAAGAGAATGCGCTTCTGACGGTATTGAGATCTAATAGGCAGGCGTTTGGTTGGACTATGGCTGACATCAAAAGGATTAGTCTCTTGATTGTAGAACATCATATACATCTGATGGATGAAGCCAAGCCAACCCGAGAACCACAGAAACGGTTAAACCCCGTCATGAAGGATGCGGTAAAAAAAGAAATCGTTAAATGCCTTGACAGTGGTATCATTTGCCCAATCTCCGATAGCCAATAGGTAAGTCCAATTCATATAGTCCCTAAGAAATCTGGCATCACGGTCGTAACAAATGAGGCAAATGAGTTAATCCAGACACGCACTCAAACTGGGTGGCGTGTATGCATTGATTATAGAAAACTTAATGCCGCAACGAGGAAAGACCACTTTCCTCTACCTTTCATTGACCAGATGTTAGAACGTTTAGCTGGACGTGAATATTACTGCTTCATGGACGGATACTCTGGCTATAACCAGGTCCCTATTTCCAAAAAGGATCAAGACAAAACCACATTTACTTGTCCTTTTGGTACATTTGCTTATAGACGCATTCCCTTTGGGTTATGTAATGCTCCTGCTACATTTCAACGGTGTATGATGGGGATATTCTCGGACATGGTCGAGAATTTTCTGGAGATTTTCATGGACGATTTCTCGATATTCGGAAATTCTTTTTGCTGACTGCTTATCTCATCTTGACGCACTTCTTACTCGTTGTAAGGAGAAGAACTTAACCTTGAATTGGGAAAAATTCCATTTCATGGTCCAAGAGGGAATTGTGCTTGGACATGTTATTTCACGAAAAGGCATTGAGATTGATAAAGCTAAAATAGATGTCATTCAAAACCTTCCTCATCCCAAATGCGTCAAAGATATATGATCTTTTCATGGCCATGCAGGTTTTTACAGGAGATTCATTAAGGATTTTAGCAAAATTGCTAGACCCTTAACTCTTCTCTTGGTCAAGGACACAACCTTTCACTTTGACTCGGATTGTGAGGCTACATTTGACTCACTCAAACACTCTCTCACTAAAGCCCCAATTTTATCTTTTCCAGATTGGAACCATCCTTTTGAGATTATGTGTGATGCATCAGATTTTGCAGTTGGTGCAGTCTTAGGACAGCACATTAAAAAGATGCCACACATGATCTATTATGCAAGTAAGACCCTGAACGATGCTCAAATTAACTATACAACTACCGAAAAAGAACTTTTGGCAGTTGTATTCGTATTAGAAAAATTCAGGCCTTACTTGATTGGCTCACCAATTATTGTGTACACTGACCATTCCGCCTTGAAACATCTTTTGGCGAAAAAGGATGCTAAAGGTAGGCTAATACGTTGGATCCTTCTATTATAAGAATTTGATCTTGTAATTAAAGATAAGAAAGGATGTAAAAACGTGGTAGCCGACCATCTGTTGCGCATCTCTTCTTCACCTGTGACCCTGCCGATCAATGATTCTTTTCTAGATGAACAACTCTTGAAGGTATCGAACGAACCTTGGTTCGGGGATACTGTGAATTATCTTGCTACGGGACTTATTCCCCATGAATGGTCGAAACAGGACAAATATCGATTTCTATCCCAAGTAAAACACTTTTACTGGGATGAACCCTATCTGTTTAAGTATTGTCCTGACCAGATCATTCGCAGATGTGTCTCTAATGATGAATTCAAGAGTGTTCTATCTTTTTGTCATGATCAGGCATGTGGGGGTCATTTCGATCCTCAAAAGACGGCGGAAAAGGTTTTGCAATGCGGTTTCTATTGGCCGACTTTGTTCAAAGATGCATTTCATCATTGCAAAACCTGTGCAAAGTGTCAACATACGGGTAGGATTTCCTGGAGAAATGAAATGCCACTTTAACCCATCTTGGTGGTTGAAATTTTTGACGTTTGGGGTATTGATTTTATGGGTCCTTTTCCCAACTCCTTTGGGAATTTGTACATATTGCTTGTGGTTGATTAGGTCTCGATATGGGTAGAAGGTATTCCTTGTCGCACTAATGACAAAAAGGTTTTCATTAGGTTCCTTAAAGAAAACATCTTTTCGCGATTTGGACATCCACGCGCTATCATTAGCGATAACGGGACACATTTCTGTAATCGGTCTTTTGAGACTCTGATGCAGAAATATGCAATCAACTACAAACTTTCTACACCCTATCATCCCCAAACGAGCGGGCAGGCTGAGGTTTCAAACAGACAAATCAAACAAATTTTGGAGAAAACATTTTCTAAAAATCTAAAAGATTGGTCAACCAAATTGACGGATGCTCTTTGGGCGTTCCGAACTGCATATAAAATCGATCTAGGTATGTCTCCTTACAGACTAGTGTTTGGAAAGGCTTGTCAACTTCCGGTCGAGATTGAGCACAAAGCAATGTGGGCCATTAGAGAACTTAACTTTGACTTAAATCAAGCCTGCAACTTTCGGAAGCTGCAATTAAATGAGCTAAGCGAACTCCGCGATGAAGCTTATGATAATGCTGTGATAATAAAGAATCAGACTAAGGTATTTACACCTGGTCAACAAGTCATTCGTTATGATTCACGTCTCTATCTTCATGCGGGTAAGCTACGATCTCGGTGGAAAGGACCTTTTGTTGTGCGGTATGTATATCCGCACGGGACAGTTGAGATTGAAAATGTTGAAAACGGTATATTTTTCAAAGTAAATGGACATAGATTAAAACTGTTTTTTCCATTGACCCCATGGAGGAGCTCCTGTTTTTACAGGAGCCGCTTTATCTTGATTAAAATTCCTCCGTCTCACCTCCATGTCATGTAAAATACTGTATTATCTTTAGAATGGAGGTGAGTGATAAGAATAAATTTGGGGGAGATTTTAACGATCATATTTATTGTCCCCGTTAATAAATTTTCTCCCAAGCTTACAGGTTTTTGTGATCTAATAGATAGCAACAGTGAGGACACTGTTGTAACCAAGTTTGGGGGAGGTTTGTGCTTATTTACGCATCATTTTGCATCATACTTTGCATAAACACAAAACATATAAAACATATAAAAATTTAAAAAAACAAAAAATAATTTTTTTTAAAAAAAAAATTTAAAAGATAAAAATATTTAATATTTAATTTAATAATAAAAGATTAGATAGTGAAAAATTACATCCAAAAGTTTGGAAAAATTTAAGAAAACCTAGAAAATTAGAAGTTTTCTTAAACGAACTACTAATAAGTAGTTATGAGCCGTTGTCCCAAGGGTTAGTAAGATGAAGGAAGTCACTAATCTGAGAATAAAAATAAGTCTGAAAAATAGTTCGTATTCTAGAAGCCAAACATTTGAATGTTAATACCCTATTATACACACTTACACACGTCTTGAAACTTGGGATAGTAGAGGATACCTTGAAATGCTCTTGTCTAAAAGCCAAAGTATGAAGAAAATAATAAATGAATAAAAGATAAAATGGTATAGAAAAATGAACACTGGTTTTGTTATCACCAAAGCAGCAATAAAAAAATATAGCGATGATGCTTCATCACCTAGTGCCTTAGACCAACTGGTTTGGGAGTCACTGCTAAGCCTTAGGTCTTGCAAGACGAGAAAAATGCTACTTACATCTAATCAGCAAACACATGGGTAATCGGTCGGTTAGTACCTCAAGAAGTATTAACGGTCGCATGAAAAATGTGTAAGCAAATCCATCTAAATATTCACTCATTAAAAATTACCGAGGTAGATGGACAAGAGTATGATAGCTTGAATTGAATTCTCCGAGTGTAGGGATGTCTTTTACACACACGTAGGGTTATATGATCAATGTTTGGAAGAAAGATAGGAATAAAGAATAAAGTCGATGTTTTATTGAGGGATGATGTGATTTCTAACATCTTTTCATGACTATTAAGATAGGGCTCATGACAACCGAAAAGCTAGTATTAGTTGGAAACTCTAATTTTCAAAGTCTTTCTTTTATAATTCTTATCTTTATATGTAACATTCACAGTTTTCCTTTTATTATTGGATTTTGTGGGTGCAATCCGCTGAAAACCCTCAGGAGACAACACTCATCCTAGCGGTTTAAAGGCTTGTTGCACGTGCTCAGTGCAATCGTGTTGCCTACGAAAGTGTGCTAGTTAGTTTTTCTTTTTCTTTATTTTCTCCTTCTCTTGAATAAAAGATGTTTGCTCGAGATGACCAAAATTAAGTTTGGGGGAATTTGATCAGCCGAAAATATTGCATTCTTAACACATCAATTTCCCTACTCTTTGTAATCATCTAAAGGTGTTTGGTATAAATATAGCACATATTAGCAACCCGTCTGCGAAATATCAAATAACGTGAGTTATACATTATAACCGGCATTATGAGGGAAATTGTGTGTTTATTATTACACCCATGATCTTTTGTATATCAACACTTGTCTCGAGATTGTGTGCAGGAAATTCTCCAGGTTAAAAAGCCGGAACTGCTAAAAGTGCTGATAAAATACACCAAGTCCAAGACTTGAGATCTGGCAGTAAACTAGAAAGAATTATAAGATTCCAGACATCAGGAAACAACCATAAAGCCAACATGAAACAATACAGAATTTTCCATGCACTGAGTCCACCAAACGGCCGCGGATCCGCGGCCGAGTCAGGCTGATCCGCCGCGGATCCGCGGCCGAGTTGACTCGTCGGCGGTGAAAACTTTTTGCAGGGCTCTCCTTTCAACTGCCAAGCTTCTCTAAGACGCTTCGAATTGTGTAGATTTCTCCAGAAGCTTCCCTGCTAACAGCCAACCTTCTTGTGCAAGCTTAATACCTACTAAGCTTCTCATGCAAGCTTCATAACAACCTAGCTTCTAGTAGAAGATAAGCCAAGCTTCTAGGGGAAGCTAAAGGGAAAAACTATAAAAAGGGACCTAGGGCTTCATTACAAAGGTTGTTCATTAATTGAGTTGTTGATCATTCTACATCAATTCACCCCCAAGTTGAGTGACACAACTTGTGATTCAAAAGCCTAGCCCAAATCAAATTCAAAAGCCAAATCAAGATCCATCGAGAAGAGAATCAAGAAAGCAAATGAAGATCCTTTGAGGCAATGCCGACCTTCATCCGAGCAAGAGATCAAGACGATCCGCGACTCAAGAAGACCGAAGCGAAGCTAGTTTCGACGATTTAGTTCCTCCTCAAATCTTGTAATCTTTGAGTGAATTGTACCTAAACGTTGATTAATAAAAGGTGAAAATTATAAATCTTGCTTTTCTTTACATTCTTGCATTATGTAGAGTTATAGATTCTTGATTCTTTTCTTTTTCATGATATTTGAGTGAAATCTCCGCTTGTAGCGGAATCGAGAGAATAGGTAGATGATGATGACTAAATTCTTGAACGATTCTTAATTCTTATGAGTTTTGTAAACTTTAGGAAATCGAATCATCGAAAACCTAATTTGAGCGAGATCACTTTCTTAAATGTTTTCGCTCCAAATTAGAGATCAACGATCGGTGATTTAATTTGTTAGAACCTAGAATTTGAATGATAATCAATGAAAGGACAAGGGATGATGATGGAGAAACCCTAGTTTCTTCAATAGATCCCTAAACCTCATTGATCGTCATCGATCTAGCAATAAATCTTCAATAGATAAGAATTAGTAATCATTAGTATTCATCATCACTATCAATTGGATCGATTCCTACAAGCTACTTTACAAATCTTGATAACTAAATTGATTGGGACATTTCTTGATTCTTGATTTTAGATCTTTATTTTCTTTATGTTTCTTGAAATGAAAACTCACATATCTTTAATCAATTTTCTTGCATTTTCTTTTATCTTTTAATTTTCAACTCAACTAAAACGATTTCGAACAAATCACACTTTCTCAGTGGACGATCCGCATTCACCGACGAACCTACAATAGACACCGTTAATTGATTGCGGTTTATAAATTTCATTGGTTGTGAAACATTTCCAAATACACACGAAGTGATGATCAATCAAACCTAAATGTAGAATTTGTAGGGTCATTTGCCACTCTCGCAGGGGTCTAGGGATATGGGCTTGGCTATTCATCATCACCGTGGAATCCATATTTTCTATCGTTGGCTAAATACAAAATACGGACCTCCTAGTATATCCTATATTTTCATATATGTGCTTCTGCTGTTGATATCCTGTGATGTGATCATATTATATGTTGAGACGAATGGTATATTATATATATGATATATAATAAACGTTGCTTATGTTTTTCATCCGCGCTAGTCCCGCTCCGCTATGCCGTTAGTTAAGTAACCTAATGGTGCATAACGGGACACTGTGGCGAATGCAGATGGCATAAGTGTACGTTCTATTTTTGTTTCTTTTCTGTGATGGCTTAAGGACTTAAATGATGGGACTACATTAATGAGATTAATGTAAAGAAAAAGAAACTTAAAAGATGTTGCGGAATCAAATTTGAAACTCACTCGGCCTTTTTATGAAAAAGCAAGTTTTAAAATGCGGAGCTTAAGCCACTCCTTTTGAAAACTATTTAATTCTACAACGATATCAAGTTCAAAGCGTTAAAGGTTTTCTTAAAAACCATCTGCAACCCTCCATCATTTTAGGAAGTAGAGTACTTAGTATTCGTGCTACGTATTTTGACCATAGTTAAGGAGTAGTGTACGATAGCTAAGTGATGTCTTCCTACACAGCATATGATGCGATTAGTTAGGACATTCATATGATTATGTTGACTATTGTTAAGGGTCATATGAGTGGGTCTAATTAATCATGAAATGACAGGTAGAACTTGACTAGTACTTATGATATGTTGACCATAGTTAAGGTCATAAGTGCTAGGGGTATCGGGAGTTTCAAGAGTTGAAATTTGCAATGAGATTGCATACCTTCTATGTGATAGTTGGATCCCGATCCCATTGTGAATAAGAGTTACTCCCAGGAGAGTTTTGCACTTTACAATTAGCTAACTCATTTGGTGTCTAGAAAGGTGTCAACGGGGTTATGCCTATGGGAAAACGAGGTTTACTTTATTAGGTCCGTGCGAAAGCACGGGAAACCTCCCTCAAAGTACCGACACTGGCCTGACTGAACGGTTAGCGAAGTTGTAGAATGTAATTAATCCTGGCTAATTTTCTTTTTATGGTTTGAAGGAAAATTTGATAAAAGTAGTGGGAGACATCGATTAAATAAGATAATAACCAATCTAATATTTCCAAGAGATTTCATTGAGTGTATTCTTTTCTCTCTCCTAATGGCAGATACCCATGATTGGACTTAAGCTTCTACTATAAAAAAATAAACTGACCGGACCAAGTTATAAAAACTGGCTGAGGAATATAAACATTGTCTTTACATATGATAAGGTATCATATGTCTTGACTGCTCCAGCCCTACCCATCCCCGGCCCTGAATCTTCTGTAGCGGATAGGGAGATCTGCAAAACATGGTATATTGACCGTGCCACTGCCAAATTCCTCACGCTTGCCTCGATGGACAATGCACATCAAAAGCAGCATGAGAAGATAGATGTTCAATCCATCTTTCTCCATACAAAGCAGTTGTATGGGGAGCAATCTCGTACCCTTCGATACGAGACGTCTCGAAAGTTGTTTCAGATGAGGACGGCTCTTGGCACACCAGTAGGTGATCATGTTTTGAAGATGATAGCTCTTATTGAAGAGCTTGAGAGCCTCGGATGGACTATAGAGAATGAACAGTATGTTGATACTGTTCTACAGTCTCTCCCTGCGTTTGCTCCATTCATAGTGAACTTCAACATGCACAACATGGAGAAGTCGCTACCTGAACTTCTCAATATGTTGAGAAGTGCGGAGAGCGCGCTTAAGGCAAAGTCTCCCTCTCTGATTGTTGGGAAATCATCCTCTTCCGTCCCAAAAGCCAAGGCTAAGGGAAGGAATAAGAAGAAACCCACCAAACCGAGAGGTGGAATCAAAAAGGCAAAAGGGAGAGACAAATCCAGGGCCGAGGAGTCAGGAAAAGGAGAATGTTTCTACTGCAAAAAGTCGGGAACTGGAAGTGAAACTGTATTGAGTACATTGCCGATCTCAAGAAAAAGAAGTATGGTGATGCTTCCGCTTCAGGTGTGTTTCTAACTGAAAACTGTTTTTCTATAAACTCTTCTTCCTGGGTATTGGATACCGGTTCAGGTTCTCACATCTGCAATTGTATGCAGGGATTGAGAAATAGCAGAGTTTTGAAGACCGGTGATTACACTCTCTGAGTTGGAAATGGTTCCAATGTACATGCAATATCAGTGGGAGAGTATCACTTGGGGTTGCCATCGGGTTGTATATTGGTTTTGAATCCATGTTATTATGTACCTAGTATGCTTTGTAATATAATATCCGTTTCTTTGTTAGACAATGAAGGATATCATTTTGTATTGCAAAATAATGTTATGAATATTAACCTGAATCAAGAGTTGATTGGGTATGATACACTTAATAACGGGATATACGTCCTAAATCAACACACAGTTTTCAACATACAACACACAAATAAAAGAAAATTTTCAGATATAAATAAAGCTTTTCTTTGGCATTGTAGACTTGGTCATATTAACGAAACAAGTCTAAACAAGCTAGATAAAGATGGATATTTAAATCTTTTTGAATATAAATCTTATGCGACTTGTCAGTCTTGTATCAAAGGTAAAATGACCAAAACTCCGTTTACTGGACACGGAGAAAGAGCTACAGAACTCTTAGGCCTCATACATAGTGATGTATGCGGACCTATGTCTATACATAAGAGAGGCGGTTTTTCATACTTCATAACTTTTACTGATGATTTCTCAATATTCGGTCATGTGTTTTTATTAAAGCATAAGTCTGAAGCTTTCAAGAAATTCAAAGAGTACAAACTTGAAGTAGAAAAATAAACCGGTTTGAGCATCAAGAAACTTCGATCGGATCGAGGTGGAGAGTATCTTAGTACATACTTTTCAGACTTTCTAAAAGAGAATGGGATTCTCTCTCAGCTCACTCCCCCTTACACACCACAGCACAACTGTATGTCAGAACGGAAGAATCATACCCTATTAGATATGGTGCGATCCATGATGAGTGATGCCGAGTTACCGCTCTCCTTTTGAGGGAATGCATTGGAGACTGCAGCATATCTATTGAACAGGTTCCAACCAAGACCATGTCTATCACTCCATATCAGATATGGTATGGAAAGAGACCATCTCTTAAATGAGTTAGGATTTGGGGTTGTCCGTCTTTTGTCAAAAAGCAGAATCCAGACAAACTCGAGACATGATCGGTTCAGTGTATATTTGTGGGATATCCAAAACATTTGTATGGCTATCTTTTCTACCATAAAGAGGAACAAAGAATGTTTGTTTCTCAGTATGCCGCATTTTTTGAAAAAGATTTTTTTACAAATAATACTGATGGCAATGAGATAGAACTAGAAGAAGTTCTAAAGACACAAGTTACAAATAACGACTTGGTTGAACTTGATGTTGCAACAGAATCTTATGAATCTCGGCCACTCCATAGATCTAGTAGGACTTCTCGCCCACCGGAGAGATCTACGGTTTCCTCATTGATGGTGGTAGAGAAGATTGCATCATGGATGATGATGCCCCACTAGTTTCCAGCAAGCTATCATGAGTGGTGACTCAGTGAAGTGGTTGGATGCCATGAGATCCGAAATGGAGTCTATGTACACCAACAAAATATGGACTTTGGAAGATGTACCCTCTGAGGTAAAACCCGTAGGGTGCAAATGGATCTTTAAGAGAAAGATCGGTGTAGATGGGCAGGTGGAGACCAATAAGGCAAGGCTTATAGGAAAAGATTTCGTCAAAGACCAGGATTGGACTATGACAAAACTTTCTCTCCTGTAGCCATGCTTAAATCCATTCGGATCCTACTTGCTATTGCTGCTCACTATGACTATGAAATCTAGCAGATGGACGTTAAAACTACTTTTCTAAATGGTGATTTAGATGAGTGCGTTTATATGGATCAGTGATTGATGTGTGAAAAAGTGTTTTTAGTAGTAACCGTAATCAATACGACGTCGTGTGTAGCTCGCTGTGGTGAATACGGGTCGTCCTCAGGGATTCGTGGAACTTTTTAATTCTTGCTTTAGACGGGTCAAAAGAAATAGAAAAGAGAAAAGAAGGAGAATAAATATAATAGTTTTGAGATCTAAATTAAATACGGATATAGATTTTATATAAAGAAGGCTTGTAGGGTTCGTTAGGATTCAGTAGTCATGGATGACTAATAAAGATGACTCCTTTTATCTATTGATAAATTTAAAACTAGATTGATAGTGACGGATGAGGATTGGGTTCTTGGAATAAACTAGGGTTTCTCCATTATTGACCTTTGTCCCTTCATTGATCTCTATTCATGTCTAGCCCTTAACAAAACAATTGTTAATCTGATCTTAAATCGCGGTCGAGACTAGCAATAAATTGGTAGCGCGCCCGATAAGGATGTTAACGATTCTTTTACTAAAGTTTATAAACTTCATAAGACTTAAAAGAAGTTAAAGTATTTTCTCATCCATTGTTCTACCCTAATCCTACGAACCCTATCAAGCGGAGAATTACTCACGCATGATGGAAATAAAAGAAGAAGAATGGATAGAGATCATAATGTAAATACAGAAAATAAATGCTAAATAATTATACTAATGATCTACCTTTATTAATCAACTTCACAATTACAAAACCTTCGAGTTTAGGTTACAAGAGGAAGAAGAAATTGCTCTTGATCTCTGCCTCGTAGGAAGTAGATACTCCGTCGAATCTTACGTCGTCTTATCACGTCGAATCGCAGACCTGTTGTGGATCACTTGTTCTTTGACGGTGATTGGCTTCGTGTAAAAGGTGATGATTTTTAACTTTAGCCCTCGGTCCTTTATATAGCACTAGAATCAGAAACCCTAGATCTCCTTAGTTTAGATATGCAATCACGATCCAACTCCAAAAATATCTCATCAAACAGCCCTAGAAGCGCGGCGGAACCGCTGCATATTAGCCTATTTGGCGGCGGTTCCGCCGCGATTTTGTGGGATCAAGAGTTGGGATTTTTTGTGGTTTCTGGTGTTGACATTTGTAGATCTTTGAAATGTCTAGATTTTGGAAATATTTCCTGAGTCTCTGCCAGTATTGATTCTTCGATTTTATTGAACCTCATCGGCAGATTTTTTTATTCTGACATCTCGATATCCCGATCTCCTGACCTGAGCTAAATCTGCACAATATCTCCAAGAATAATATTAGTAATATTTGTTAAATTAGAGATATTATTCTAACCATTTGTATGATATTATATCTTTTAAGAATCTTGATTATAATATTTGATATGATATGCATATTTAAATTATTAAAATATCTTATAAATATTATATGCATATATTTTCCTTCATAATGTTAATTATAATATATAAACATATGGTAAATAGTATTTTGTAGATAAACCCCAAATTTGTTTTATATTTATAATAAACACCTTTAAATATTTAAGAAAAATAAGGAAAATATTATATCAAAAGTACAATATTTTCTACTGAACAAATACCCTCAAACATAACTTTGATCGTTCCGAGCAAACTTTTTATTCAAGAGAGGAAGAAGAAAAAAGAAAAAAAAAACTAACTAGCACACTTTCGTAGGCAACACGATTGCACTGAGCACGTGCAACAAACCGTTAAACCTAGGAGGAGTGTTGTCTCCTGAGGGTTTTTAGCAGATTACTCCCATAAAATCCTATAATAAAAGAAAGACGATGAAAGTTACATACAAAGATGAGAATTATAGAAGAAAGAATTTGAAAATAAGAGTTTCCAACTACACTAGCTTTTCAGTTGCGATGAGCCCTATCTTAATGGTAGTGAAAAGATGTTAGAAATCACATCATCCCACAATAAAACATCGCCTTTAGTCTTCTTCCCTATCTTTCTTCCAAACATTGATCATATACCCCTACGTGTGTGTAAAAGACATCCCTACACTCGGAGAATTCAATTCAAGCTATCATACTCTTGTCCATCTGCCTCAGTACTTTTTAGTCGGTGAATATTTTAGATGTTCTCGCTCACACATTCTTCATGCGACCGTTAATACTTCTTGAGGTACTAACCAACCGATTACTAAATATGCTCACTCATTAAGGCCTAATTATCCTTGTCTTGCAACACCTAAGGCTTAGCAGTGGCTTCCAAACCAGTTGGTTTAAGGCACCAGGTGATAAAGCACTCTTGCTATAATTTTTTATGCTGCCTTAGTAATTACAAAACCAGTGTTAATTTTTTTCCTTCACCACTTATATATATTTTTTCAAACTAAGGCTTTTAGACAAGAGCATTTCAATGTATCCTCTACTATCCCAAGTTTCAAGACGTGTGTAAGTGCGTATAGTAAGGTATCAACGTTCAAATATTTGGCCTCAAGAATAGAGATTATTTTTCAGACTTATTTTTATCCTCAAATTAGTAATTTTCTTCATCTTACTAACCCTTGGGACAACAGCTCATAACTACTTATTACTAGCTTCGTTTAAGAAAATATCTAATTTTCTTGCTTTTCTCAAACCCTTCTTATCTTTCATATGTAATTTTTCACTTTCTAACTTTCATTATCAAATTTTTTTTGTGTGCTTATAATATTGTATAATGCAAGATGATATGTAAATAAGCACAAAGCTCTCCCAAACCTATTTGCAGCAGTGTCCTCACTGATGTCATCTATTAAGCTTAAAAACCTGTAGATTTGGGAGGAAAAATTATTAAAGGGGACAAGAATTAATGACAGTGAAATCCTCCCCCAAACTTATTTTTGGCTCACAATCTTGTAAAAGAATTTCTTTCAAGAGCCAAAATATGTTTCCCCCCAAACTTGAGTTAAAAAATATTAAGCATTTATAACAACAAATATGGGGTAAGGTTATTGGTCTATATAGAGTTTTACAAAGACCAAAAGTCAACACCAACCATTTAAATATTTTATCAATGTAGCACCAAAGTTGGTAGAAGAACATATTATATATAGCCAAGAAGAAGTGGGGAGGAGATAAGAGGTGGAATAGAACTGGTTTGCGTCTCGGTTTGTAGAGAAGAAATAGTGATGGTGGATTACTCGCATTCTCGTTGTTGATAGAAAGAAGAGGTGGCGGTTCAACTTCTTTTGGTAGGGGTTGATTCATCACAACTCCCATGTTTTTTAAGAATGCGAGTTCTTCAGCGAAAATTTCTTCAAAACTTTCATCGATATCCCGAATAATAATCTCATCGGAAAGAACGAGATGATACTCGGACTCCATAAAAGGTTCATAATTAGCATTAGATGTTGACCTGGACAGCTCGATAGAAGGGTCCGTATGTGTATAACAAATAGCGTGGTTAAACAACAATGTACTAAAGGAGTCTATATCTGTATCGTGAAGCTTTTCAAATTCGCTGCTGTCGGAATCCATCGTTTCGACTGAATATACATGAGCATAGGGTTCGGAGGGTTCACTTCCCAACTTATAAATGTTAAGCTCAATTGACATCTTCTTGAAGGATATGTTCATAGAACCGTTATGACAATTGAATATTGCGTTAGAAGTTGCTAGAAAAGGTCGACTTAGAATCACCGAGATTTGGTTCCGTGGGTTCGCTACAGGCTGTGTATCAATAACTATGAAGTCCACAGGGAATATAAATTCCCCGACTTTGATTAACACATCCTCCAACTCACCCCTAGGTTGGGTGATAGATCGATCTTCCACCTGGAGAGTGTAGTGCGCAGGCTTCAACTCTCTGATCCCTAATTGCTCATAGACAGAATACGGAAGCAAGTTAACACTAGCACCTAAATCGAGTAGAGCACAATTAATATTTTTAACCCCAATAGAAATAGATATTGTAGGACTCCCGGGGTCCATTCGTTTCTTGGGTAGTTTCTGTATAAAAGCAGCGCTCACATTACTTGCAAGGAAAACTTTTTTAGGTACCTGAACTTTCCGTTTCCTAGTGCACAAATCCTTTAGAATTTTTGCATAAAATGGAACTTATTGTATAGCATCTAGGAGAGGGATATTTATTTTAACTTGCTTAAAAATTTCCACAATCTTCTCCATCTAGGGATTTGGTCTGTTACCTCTTAACCTGTTTGGATAAGAAGCCTTATCAATAAGGTTTGGGTCCAACATTAGAGAAGATTGTGGGGGTGGAATGGATCCCGGAATTAGAGTTGGGATCATTTTAGGTTGAATTGAGGAAGTGGGCTGAGGGTTCGAACCTAGGGGAAAACGGAGAATAGGCTCGGAAGAAGATGGTGGACTAGACGAAGTAGGAGTAGAAGTAGAAGCCATGGTTTCAATTGATTCCTCATCATTAACCTGTTCACCCACTTGATTGTTCAGCACTCTTCCCGATCTCAACGTGGTAATGGCACTCACATTATGACTTTGTGCGTGGCCAGGATTCGGTAGGGGTTGAGATGGAAGTTTCCCTTTCTCTCTCGCACTCAACGCGACATTTAACTGTGCAAGTTGAGGCTCTATCGATTTTATACTTTCATCATGGGAAGCGGTGTTCCGCATTAACGTTTGGATAGAAGATGTTAAAGTATCCATCGTTTGCATGGAATGTTTAATAAACATAACCTAGCTATGATCGAGTGCAGATGATTTTTCGGTACCGGCCGTTTGGAAAGAATTATTATAAGGTGTAGAATTGTTGGTCGGATTTTGAAAAGGTTGCGATTGAAAGGGGTGCTGGCTCTGTGGTGGTGGCTGCTGCTGTGGAGGAACGCTTTGATTATTATTTCGGCTTGAGAACGTATTTTGAGTTTGAGTTTGGTTTTCGTTCCAAGCAAAATTAGGGTGATTCCTCCATCCTTGATTGTGTGGAAGAATAAGGATCGTTTCTAGGTCGTTGCTGAAAAGCGGCATTAGTGTGTTCTTGACCTTGAAACGGAAGATTCAAAGGACATTCTTCCATCAAGTGTGATAGGTCGGAACAGCAACCACACACAGTTTTGGGGAGCGTAAATTGGTTTAGGGAGGCTGAAGAGACTTTGTTTTCTATAGCTTCAAGTATCCTTTGTATCGCGGTCATTTCGGCTTTCACTGCGATGGAAATATTTAGCCGATGGATACCTCCTATAGACATGGTCTAACGCTTTCCCACTTTAAAGTATGTTCGGCGAGATCTTCCAGAAATTGCCAAGCTTCACCATCGTTTTTAGACAGGAAATGACATTGACACATGGTTTCAAGCATCTGTTTTGTTGTTGAATCAACACCCTCATATATAATGCGACAAAGGTCCCATCTATTGATTCCGTGATAAGGGCATTATTTCCAAAATGGTTCATTGGGAAGTTGGGTAAACTGGTTGATCTCGCTTCGAACGCGGGCGGTCTTATGATTAGGATAAAATTTCTTACGAAATACTACAACGAATTCATCCCATTTAGCAATAGAATGTGCGGCAGTGTTATAAAGCTATTTTTTTGCCAGATCGCATAAGGTAAAAGGGAGAAGTTGTAATCTCATAGTATCCACAGAAAGTTGTGACGTGCCAATCAATACACATACGTTTTCGAATTTGTTTATAAAAATGTATACGTCTTGGGATTCAAGCCCGTGAAATTTGGGCAACAGTTTGATGAAGTGGGGTTTAATTTCAAAATTATCCTCATTGGCTGGTGGAATAGATAAACAAGTAGGAAGGGGTCCATACACGGGGTAGCATCTCTCTTGGAGAGAGATGCACGGTGGATTCTTCACACCTACGGATGGTGGCAGGGTGGTGGTGTGAAAATCTGATGGAGAACCATCCATCTCGGATGTGGTGGGTGGAGGGGGAAAAAAGATGAAGGAGTACCGACTTTGGAGTCGATACCAGAAACGCAGCCAAGACGGGCACTAGAATCCCGTGTCCAGCCGAGCATGCACTAAGCGGGTTTAGCGCAAGTGGTAGCGTGTGTAGAACTATTTAAAAAAGGGTTTGTTTTGAAAAAGTGTCGGATTTAAGACAAATCACACAAAAATGCACAATCAACCTTAGAACTAAGGTCACCTAGGTCAAGTCACTAGACCGCTCCTAGACTTCCAAAGGACAAGTCGCAGGATCAATCATCTACCACCTCTTTATTATTTTTGTGGCCAGATAAGTGCCAGGTAAGTGGGAGGTATCCGCTATACGAATCATCGAAAATAGCGGGCCTAATTAAGTAACCACTTGACTTAGTCACACTTGCCTAGACACCACAAAAGAAATGCGGATAAGCGATAGATTACCCACGACCATCCTCTGTCCTTAATGAGCGCGACGGTCCTTAGAGTCTGAATCTAGATATTTTTTAATTAATGTAGGGTGATGCGGATGTTAGTTTTGTGATTTGTGGGGCCTAGGAAGGGTGATGAAATCCCCACCTAATCTGAATTTGGGTTTTGCCCCTTAAAGTCCGTATTAAAATATGCACAAACAAACCAATTTCAAAACACGCAAAATATTTTAAGCGGCGATATTTTGCAAAGAATTCTGTAGAAAAATATATTATTGGATTTTCTAGAGGAGAGTGAAAGATATGAAGAAAATACCAGAGAAGTTTGGAACCCTAAGTCCCCAACTAAACCGCGCTTCCGCCGTAAAAACTTCTTGTTGCCGAGGTTCCGCCTCGCAGTTGAACGATTTTTTGAAACTTTTTGCTACGGTGATCTCCCTTGCTCCTCTGGTACTCTCTGAAAGTCTGAATTTTTATCTCCTCGTTACAGTGACTCCAGATTTCCTTATGAAATTCACACAATAATCGTTAAATAAACAAGATGCGGTTTTGATTTATATTTTATGGATCGGATAATAATTCAACCCAAATAGCAAGAAAAAAATTACGCACGGATCCCCGGCAATGGCACCATTTGATTGATTTGATTTTGAAAAGTTTGTAGTAAAGTAACCGCAATCAGCACGACGTCACGTGTAGCTAGCTGTGGTGAATACGGGCCGTCCTCAGAGATTCGTGGAGCTTTTTAATTCTTGCTTTAAACGGGTCGAAAGAAATAGAAAAGAGAAAAGAAGGAGAATAAAGATAATAGTTTTGAGATCTAAATTAAATACGGATCTAGATTTTATATAAAGAAGGCTTGTAGGGTTCGTTAGGATTTAGTAGTCATGGATGACTAATAAAGATTACTCATTTTATCTATTGGTAGATTTAAAACTAGATTGATAGTGATGAATGAGAATTAGGGTACTTGGAAGAAACTAAGGTTTCTCCACTATTGATCCTTGTCCCTTCATTGATCTCTATTCATGTCTATCCCTTAACAAAACAATTGTTAATCTGATCTCAAATCGCGGTCGAGACTAGCAATAAATTGCTAGCGCGCCCGATAAGGATGTTAACGATTCTTTTGCTAAAGTTTATAAACTTCATAAGACTTAAAAGAAGTTAAAGTATTTTCTCATCCATTGTTTTACCCTAATCCTATGAACCCTATCAAGCAGAGAATTACTCGCGCATGATGGAGATAAAAGAAGAAGAACGGATAGAGATCATAATGTAAATACAGAAAATAAATGTTAAATAATTAAACTAATGATCTACCTTTATTAATCAACTTCACAATTACAAAACATTTGAGTTTAGATTACAAAAGGAAGAAGAAGTTGCTCTCGATCTCTGCCTCGTAGGAAGTAGATACTCCGTCGAATCTCACGTTGCCTTATCACGTCGAATTACGGACATGTCGTGGATCACTTGTTCTTTGACGGTGATTGGTTTCGTGTAAAAGGTGATGATTTTTAACTTTAGCCCTCGGTCCTTTATATAGCACTAGAATCAGAAACACTAGATCTCCTTAGTTTAGATATGCAATCACGATCCAACTCTAAAAATATCTCATCAAATGGCCCTAGAAGCGCGGCGGAACCACCTCATATTGGCCTATTTGGTGGCGGTTCCGCTGCAGTTTTGTGGGATCAAGAGTTGGGAATTTTTGTGGTTTCTGGTGTTGACATTTGTAGATCTTTTAAATGTCTAGATTTTAGAAATATTTCCTGAGTCTCTGCCAGTATTGATTTTTCGATTTTATTGAACCTCATCGGCAGATTTTTGATTTTGACATCTCGATATCCCGATCTCCTGACCTGAGCTAAATCTGCACAATATCTCTAAGAATAATATTAGTAATATTTGTTAAATTAGAGATATTATTCTAATCATTTGTATGATATTATATCTTTTAAGAATCTTGATTATAATATTTGATATGATATGCATATTTAAATTATCAAAATATCTTATAAATATTATATGCATATATTTTCCTTCATAATGTTAATTATAATATATAAACATATGGTATATAGTATTTTGCAGATAAACCCTAAATATATTTTATATTTATAATAAACACCTTTAAATATTTAAGAAAAACAAGGAAAATGTTATATCAAAGTGTAATATTTTCGACTGAACAATCAGCCAGAGGGCTTCGTTGATAGTGGGAGCAGCAGGAAAGCATGTAGCTTGCTTAAATCCATTTATGGATTAAAGCAGGCATCATGGAGTTGGAACATCTGTTTTGATGATGCGATCAAAGAGTTTGATTTCATCAAAAATCCAGATGAACCTTATATTTGCAAGAAGATTGTAAGGAGTACTGTCATATTCCTCGTATTATACGTGGATGCCATTCTCCTGATAGGAAATGATGTTCCTATGCTATAATTGGTCAAAATGTTCTTATTACAAAGGTTCTCCATGAAGGACCTGGGTGATGCCCCGTATATATTGGGCATTAAGATCTATAGAGATAGATCTAAAAGTTTGTTGGGATTGTCCCAAACCAGGTACATTAACACCATCCTAAAGACCTTTAGTATGGAAAATTCCAAGCGGGGTGCTTTACCCGCTTGTCATGGGGCCACTCTCTCAAAGGACTTTTGCCCAAGTTCTGATGAAGAGAGAGCTCGCATGAGCATTATACCCTACGCTTCAGCCGTAGGATCTATAATGTATGCGATGTTATGTACTCGTCCTGATGTAGCTTATGCACTAGATGTAGTAAGCATATATCAATCCAACCCAGGGGAGAAACACTGGACTGCTGTGAAGTACATTCTTAAGTACTTGCGAATGAATAAAGAATTGTTCTTGGTGTATGGTAACGGGGATCTCCAAATAGATGCCTTTACCGATTCGAGCTTCCAGAGTGATAAGGATGACAGCAAATCTATCTCGAAGTTTGTATTTACCCTCAATGGAGGGGAGGTATGTTGGAAGAGTTCCAAACAGGATACCGTTGCAGACTCAATGATGGAAGCTGAGTATATTGCTGCAAATGCTGCCACCAAGGAATCCGTCTGGATGAGGAAGTTCATCTTGGAGCTAGGAGTAGTTCCAACCATTATTGATCCAATACCATTGTATTGTGATAATAATGGGGCTATGGCGTTGGCCAAAAAGCCCAGGTCCCATCAGCGGTCCAGAAACATCATGAGGCGATATCATTTGATTCGGAAGATAGCTGATCGCTGCGAGATCGTGATTCGGAGAGTAGATACAAAGAATAACACCACGGATCCACTTACCAAGGCCCTCCTTCAGCTGCAGCATGAACGACTTTTTGAGATGTTGGATATGAGATACACTAATAATTGGCCTCAGTGCAAGTGGAGATTGTTGGATATATTTATGCCTTAGAGGCCATTATTTGATAGTGGATGTGTGTGTGTGTGTGTGTGTATAGGATATTCTTGCTCTACATGATAGTATGCTATCTGATTACTCTTTATCTTGACATGTTCACTTGATCATGCATATTATTCATTTGGTACATGTTGATAAAGTCCTTAGGGTATTTGCTTGACTATTGTGATTATGATGCAGATCATACCAGTGGGACATGTGTAGTTTATAAGCATATCCTTAAAATGTTCCTAGTCGTGGGTGTATCGAGACGGGGCATCGATATTTCAGAGTAAACTAGCGTATACGTTTCTTGACCCATATGATGGGCGATGGATGATCCCGTATCCATTGGTGTTTGACATCAAAAATTGTATACGGGTGCTTAGTGGAGACTGGGTACACCGAACGGACTCGCCGAGAACTCCTATATGGTATTATATCTATCATCGGATAACAGTTCTCAGGTGACACTGGTATATGTTAGTCTGTAGACCTGAGATCGTCATAGAGTCTTGTGTGCTCTCCCACTGTACTTTGATTTCTACCCTACCACGGCTCTACTGAGTCGTGCAAACAGGTGACTTTTGGGTACAGTCCCAATACATATGGAGGCAATGAGCGATAGGAGGGGTTTCGTCTCTCCCGGTATTGGGGGTTGATGTTGCGCTATGCTCGATTGGCTATAATATGAAGTCCCTGTCCAGGGCTGAAGAGATTTACTGATAAGTGTTATCAGTAGTTTCTCTATCTGTTATAGGCCATACATGGGCATGACTTATTGAGTTATTAGGGTCGACGTTACCATCCCTAGACTCGATATGCAGCATATCTGACGAAGAGACCGGACTGTACAGTAAGCGTTGCCAGTTGGCTCTACGGGAGTTTTGACAGGTTCGCTTGTTGTTCTTCTGTTCGCTCAATACCTGGGAGCCGTTACGTACAGTTAGTGCTGCTGACGGTTTGTGGGTATGTGATATGATCACTTCCTACTGCTAGTGTATTGACGAGTCTTAGAGTCCCACAAAGGGGTTTCCTAGTTCAGGCGAAACGATATGGGGTGCATATGGGGATATGCGCAGGAGCTTGATTAAATGCGCGTATATGATACCGGATTTTAATCTGGCGTTTTCTATTGGTCGGGTCGTATGTGATATGACCGGATTATTAAATCAAGTGTTGATTTAATATCAATTGACCATTATCTCATTTATTAATCCTTTCTTTATTTTGTATGCATGTATGCATGTATGTTTATATTGATATGTATGCACACATGCATGCATACATGTGTCATGGTTGATGATACATTGGAGATGGCTATGCAAGACTCACATGGGAATTATTATGGTATTTTTAATTGTTGAGTTATAGAAAATTGGAAATAAATTCCATGGCTGATCTTTTCCTTCTATACACTTCTTGAGTTGACTAACTCTAACCAAGGTTTCATTTCTAATTACCTATTAACTCAACCATTAAAAAATATCTAGATATTTCCTAGCCTTAGTTAAGAGTGAGTGTGACTCTCTCTATTATTCATTATTCATCTTGAGTTTATCTCTCTTGAGCTCAAGCTAAGCCATTTCCATCTCCTTCTTCCGCCAAGCTCTCTACCTTTTTCTAAATGAGTGAAGAGAAATAAAAGAAAGGTTTTTAAATGAGAATATTACCCACTTCACCAATCTATATTAGTCTAGCCCACTAATGTAGGTTGTTTGCATCATTTCCATCTAGGTCAAGTGAAGCAAGGAGCTTGAGCAAAGGGACTCCGTGGTGGATCGTCGTGGACTTCGAAGGCTTCTAGCGAACCCGTACAAACTTCGAGTAGACCCAAGGAGTCAAAGAGAAGAGAGAGGTCTACAAAGGTTGTATTTCTTTCCTCTTAGTATTAGACACTTACTAGTATGTGATACTTGTTACCTTTTACCCTAATCCTCTAGTTTGATTCTAGGTTAGGTTTGGTTAGTATCCTAAATTTTTTAAAGTTGCATGATTGATGCTTATTAAAACCTAGTGAGAGTGCTAAGCAAACCCTACAATTTTGCTAGGTGGGTTACATGCTTAGTAACCTCCTTTTTTGTATATTCTATATTTTATATCTAGTGTCACTCCATCAGACCTTTTGTGTTATTTGACATAGAGCGAGTGGAGACTTATGTATATTTTGGGTCGACTCGAGTAGAATCGACTAGTTATGTTGATTTATGTGTTTTCCTTATAGCATACTTGTTATTCTTCGCTTTTGAGCGTCGTATATACATTGCGTGTGTTTGATTCCGCCGATTAGCGTTGATGTTGCTCCAAAATAGGGATGCCGTTATAATATTTGTTATGTACTTATTTTTTTTCAAAAATTACAAAGGAGATGCTGCCCAAATTTCAAGTACGAAAACATTTTCTTAACCACTTGACATATGTCTTAAATTAAACAATCTTTGCAAATTAAAATGGGGTTTCATTTCCATTATTTCTTATTAAAACTTTACTTCCTTATTTCTTTAAAAAGGTTTAGATCTTAGTTTCTGCCTTACTTGGATTGCGTTGACATTTTTAGACGTCACACAATCTAAGTGTCGGCCACGTGCCAAATTCGGGTCGTGACAGAAATATCCTTAAACTATAATTTCGTCCTGAACATGGGAATGTTGGATCGAAATGTCCCTAAACTAATATGTCATCCCGTACATGATAATGATTGACCACTACGACCTTAAACTAGTATTAGACCGAAACATCCCTAAACTAATAATGGACTGCTACGTCCTTAAACTGGTATTGGACCAAAACGTCCCTAAACTAATGGTGGACCACTACATCTTTAAACTGGTATTAGACCGAAACATTCCTAAACTAATGTTAGAAAATCATGTTCCTAAACTGGAAAGATGGACCGAAATATCACTAAACTAATATATTTGGTCCTATGGTATGAGTCATATGACCGGCCGTATACAATCCATGGGCATAAAACAATTCATATCTCTCACAGGCCCCATCGGCAAAACTACACCTGAAATCCTCTGTCACGACCCGGAAATGGCATGTGACCGGCACTTAGATCACGTGAAGTCTATACGACCCCACTGTAACCTAAGTAAGCCGAAAACCCAGAAATCTAAACTTTTTTAGGAAAATATTATGGAGGTGAAGTTTTAAAATAGGGGTATTGTAACGACTCTGAATTGACTGTACGAAATTTTCCAGTTTAATGTACAGAAAATGAGTTATACATCCTGAGATTCAGTTATAAGTAATTTTTGTTAAATAATAGCAAGAACCCACTTGTAGCTCACTGGTAAAGCTTTTGCACTGCTGTGACGTAGCCCCTATGTTCGAATCTTATCAGATACATTAATTTTCTGATTTTTCTTTTTAACTTTTTGGAAGCCCAAAAGTTTACACGTGCAATACACATAAAAATGAAAAGTCAGAAAAAAATCAAACATGTGCAGAAGGGTTTAAACACTGAGAAGTACACGTGGCATCAATCCATAGACCCAACCCTTCTGATCGGTCGGCGGAAATCCATTTTAGGCCGGTACCGATGGTTCAACTGAGGCAAATGAGGCCCGGGTTTTGCACACTTGATTCTTCCCCTACTCCTAACTCCCATGCACTGTTTGATTTCTCTGCAATCAAACAGAGACTCTTCAATTCACAATTTATCATCTTTTTAATGCATTTTAATTCACCATTTTAATTCCAAAACCCTAATTCTATACTATAAATACCACCCCACACTTTGGCTCAATATCATTCTGAAAATTCTTGCTAAAACTCTCAAAATTTCTTAAGTACAAATGGAGTAGAAGAGAAGTTAGCAAGCGATCAACTTCCGGCGAAGGTCGGAGCAAATTCCGGCGATTCCGCGACGCCACGACGACAACCCTATCTTCTTATACCTTTTCTTATCCTAACTAAGTTATAATTCCCTCTCAATCTCTCTTCTTCTTCTTTGAAATTCCATTTCAAAATCATATCGGTAAGTGGATTTACTATCGATATCTTTTTCTAAAACCTAGAAAACTCCTTCTCTTTAATACTTTTGTAACAACCCTAATTTTCCTATACAAAGTTTTTCAAATATTTTTTTCAAAATCCATAAAGGGGTAATTATTGCCCGAGCACAAGACTTAAGTAATTAATTAGCAATTTAATTACAAGAAAGAGTTTGTAGCTCATTGGTAATACCTTACATTGCTGAACCAAGCCACCAGAGTTCAAATCCCATGCCCCACATTATTTTTAATATTATTTTGTTTTAAATTCTTTGGAAGCCCAACAGTCCACTTGAGATAACTCCCAAAACTTGAACTGAACCTGAAAAATTAAATATACCAGTGTGTACACCAGGAGACCCCCCACCTTCCTGACCCCTGACTCGGCCGGACTCGGCCGAGTCGGCCGGCGGACCGGCCGCCTCTGGCCGACGCCGGACGGCCGATTCGTCAACACAAAAAATTTGACTCTTGGACTCCCCTACCTCCCTGTATACTCTAATTATTTAGATTGGTTTCAGAAACCTTTGAAATCCCCATTTACTCCATATTTTAATGAATTTTAATATATTTTACATTTTTTTTAAATTTTAAACCCTTCATATACGCTAACCCTAGCCTACCCCTACAAATACACCCCCTTACCCTCTACCCTCTCACCCCAAAAATCCTGAGCCCACTCTCTCAAAATTTTCAAGAATCGTGTACTTTGAAAACAAGCTCGAGGCGAAACTCCGACGAATTCCCGGCGGAACATCCGGCGATCGTTTTAGGAACTACCGGCGACGACGCAACATATCGGAGATACCTCTAGTCCCCTTTCACTCTCTTGTGTGACCTAAATTCCGTAAGTCCTTTTTCTATCTCTCTTTTCTATTCTAAACATACGAATTTACAAAACCCGACGGAATCGGCAGAAATCCAATTTCCAATTTGGTTTTCTTATAAAATCCACTTCTCACTAATACAATCATTCTTAAACTTTCTCATGTTGATTATTAAACACTAATCAAACAATTTGATCAAGTTTCATCACATGAATGATAGCTATTTCAATTTATCGTATTTTTCACTTAAATACCATATTGTTTCAATCCTTCGTTTAACTCCATCAAACTTGCTATACATTTAAAGTAGATCACGAGGTAACGACCTACCTCCTCACACACTTACATACAACCTAACACGATACCATCGAAAACTTAGAATACGAGAAAACAAACATTTTCATTTAAATACCCTTTACTTAATAAAATCATTTCTAAAAGATTTAGTATTAATACACTTTTTAAATAAATACCACATAATATGAAAATACGATAAGTTGTGGACATCAGTCGTTTATCTAAACCTGACTTTGTGGTTTCTAGGCTAGGCAAGTGAGAAAGGTAACTTTAAAAGGCCCGTCTTACGGTGATTCGTGAGCGGATCCCTCCTTTCTTCACTTGTACTTACCTGGCCACAATTGGCGGTGAAAAGGCGATTTGAGGCATCTCACAACTTATCGTTTGGACCAGTTAGGAATAGTCTAGTTGACTTAGGAGACTCTAGAACATAGAATACGGAATATTGACATCTTTACAAATAAATACCATTTACTTCGTAAAACCGTTTTCTAAAGGATTTAGTATTTTACAATCTTTATAAAGCGACGCTACAACCCATTTTGGGGAACCCGTTCGGGATGGTGCGGATTATCGCACGTCCTCGGGCTTAGTAGTGTGAGATTCAGACCTCCGCAAGGAGCATTCGGTCTCGAAAGATTTAAAGTACGACATCTTAAGAAAATGAGATTTTTAGAATATAATAAATATATTAAAATTATTTTGTGTAAATATATGTATACTTATCATTAAAATACCTATTTTTTTATGATATAAATATTCCACTTTTTATAAAAATCACAAGAATAAATTTTACACTAAAATACCATGAATTCCAACTAAATCAATATAACAAATAAATACTTTTATTTCTGAAACTAGGATATTTTCACTAGAAATATCACAATATAAAATCCACATTCATTATAACTCTAAAGACGAATAATAAATACTTGAGGTGTGTTTTGAAAAGTATATAAAAGTATTTTACATAAAACCCTCTCAAGTTCTATAAATTACCCTAAGGACCCTAGTAAACATAGGTTTAAGCAGAACCAATCTCTTGAGCCCCAGGGAGCCGGAGAAGTGGGTGCTTGCCTATCTAAGGTAGACAAAGTAATAAAAACAATCAGGACTTCAATTTACCTTGCTAATTGTCTGACTCAGTTTGAGTCTCTGTATAATCTGACTTGAATATAATTTAAGTACAATCTACAATCTACAATCTACAGTTTACAATCTATAATCTACAAGCTTCAAAATTATAATTCAACATGAATCCATGAATCCAATTATCAATCTATACAACTTGACTGAACCGAACCATGGATACACATTCCATTTACATGAACTCCAGTTTACGTCCATTTACATGATTCTACGGTTACATCCGTTTACTGATATCATGGTTTCGGTCAGTCTTTCAATTATACACTCAATACAGTACAAAACAATACAAATAAAACACTACGGGGTTTAAGGGGTAGATTGGTACGAAAGGTGTTAAAAGTGTCACGAGACGGTCAGATTTAAGACACCTAACATGAATCCAATTGCCGTTGTTCCGGGCCTTCCAATGGAGCCTTGTACTTACATTTACCTTAGTCTCCGGGGCAAGTGAGACTCCTCTCGTATACACTGGCATCCTTCTGTACCAAGCTACAAACAACAGCGTTAACACTAAATACAACAATATAACAATATAATACAACTGTAAAAGCTACTCCCTCTCTCTCTTTTACTCTCCGTCCATTCTATTTCTCCTCTTATCTTTGGGACTTACCGAGCGATCTGTTCGCTGACGACATTCTTTTTCTTTCTTTTTTGAATATCGTCAGGTGATTTGGAACCGTCAGAGATCGAGCCATCTGCAGAAAACTTGGATCAGTTTGCTGAAGAACCAGAGCTCTAGTTTCATTATACATTTTCCATTCAGTACTTTCATTTCCTGTTATGCCATTGTTTAGGCATCGCTTTTATTTCAGTTGTATTTCCTTTTCATGCATTGTACAAAAGAATGTTAATAAATAAAAGTTACTGTTTTTATTATACGTTGTCTCTTATGTACATTTTCTTTTATATTGCTTTGTTACACTTAGCGTATTTGCTTCTGAGTAAATACGTAGCGGACCGGTCGCGCCCCCTTCGCCGTATATCGGGAAGCGGGACGTGACAGGTTTTGTTGGTGGCCCATGCAGGTCAGAGCTGTATGGAACCCTAAGCAATATAAAATACAAGAACCAGCAACTAAAACATTTTTTACAATCATGTTCCTTGAATCCCATCATTTCTTATTTTTTGAATCATATACTTTGAATCTGTCCTAACCCAAAATTCCCTCACCTCTTTGACAATTTTACCAAAACCTTCGCATTCTTTCATTCCTTCACACATTCTTCACATTTTTAAAACCCTTGCACCACCTTGTTATTTTTCACATACTGTCAGTACACCAGCACCAAACTTTTCTTGGATTTGTTACACTTTCCTTTTACAAATTTCGAGGATGAAATTTTTATAAGGAGGGTAGAATGTAACAACCCTAATTTTCCTATACAAATTTTTTAAAATATTATTTTCAAAATCCATAAAGGAGGTAGTTATTGCCTGAGCACAAGACTTAAGTAATTATTTAGCAATTTAATTACAAGAAGGAGCTTGTAGCTCATTGGTAATACCTTGCATTACTGAACCAAGCCAGCCACCAGAGTTCAAATCCCATGCCCCACATTATTTTTAATATTATTTTGTTTTAAATTTTTTGGAAGCCCAACAGTCTACCTGAGATAACTCCCAAAACTTGAACTGAACCTGAAAAAGTAAATATACCAGTGTGTACACCAGGAGACCCCCCACCTTCGTGACCCCCGACTCGGCCCGACTCGGCCGAGTCGTCAACACAAAAAATTTGACTCTTGGCCTCCCCTACCCCCCTGTATACTCAATTTATTTAGATTGGTTTCAGAAACCTTTGAAATCCCCATTTACTCCATATTTTAATGAATTTTAATATATTTTACATTTTTTTATTTTAAACCCTTCATATACCCTAACCCTAGCCTACCCCTATAAATACACCCCCTACCCTCTACCCTCTCACCCCAAAAATCCTGAGCCCACTCTCTCAAAATTTCCATGAATCGTGTACTTTGAAAACAAGCTCGAGGCGAAGCTCCGACGAATTCCCGGCGGAACTTCCGGCGATCGTTTTAGGAACTACCGGCGACGACGCAACACATCGGCGATACCTCTAGTCCCCTTTCACTCTCTTGTGTGACCTAAATCCCATAAGTCCCTTTTCTATCTCTCTTTTCTATTCTAAGATACGAATTTACAAAATCTGACGGAATCGGCACAAATCCGATTTCCGATTCGGTTTTCTTATAAACTCCACTTCTCACTAATACAATCATTCTTAAACTTCCTCATGTTTACTATTAAACACTAATCAAACAATTTGATCAAGTTTCATCACATGAAATGATAGCTATTTCAATTTATCGTATTTTTCACTTAAATACCATATTGTTTCAATCTTTCGTTTAACTCCATCATACTTGCTATACATTTAAAGTAGATCACGAGGTAATGACCTACCTCCTCACACACTTACATACAACCTAACACGATACCATCGAAAACTTAGAATACGAGAAAACAAACATTTTCATTTAAATACCCTTTACTTAATAAAATCATTTCTAAAAGATTTAGTATTAATACACTTTTTAAATAAATACCACATAATATGAAAATACGATAAGTTGTGGACATCAGTTGTTTATCTAAACCTGATTTTGTGGTGTATAGGCTATGCAAGTGAGAAAGATAACTTTAAAAGGCCCGTCTCACGGTGATTCGTGAGCGGATCTCTCTTTTCTTCACTTGTACTTACCTGGCCACAAATGGCGGTGAAGAGGCGATTTGAGGCATCTCACAACTTATCGTTTGGACTAGTTAGGAATAGTTTAGTTGACTTAGGAGACCCTAAAACATAGAATACGGAAAATTGACATCTTTACAAATAAATACCACTTACTTCGTAAAACCATTTTCTAAAGGATTTAGTATTTTACAATTTTTGCAAAGCGCCGCTACAACCTATTTTGGGGAACCCGTTCGGGATGGTGCGGATTATCGCACATCCTCGGGCTTAGTAGTGCGAGATTCAGACCTCCGTAAGGAGCATTTGGTCTCGAAAGATTTAAAGTACGACATCTTAAGAAAATGAGAATTTTAGAATATAATAAATATATTAAAATTATTTTTTGTATAAATATATGTATACTTATCATTAAAATACCTATTTTTTTATGATATAAATATTCCACTTTTTCTAAAAATCACAAGAATAAATTTTACACTAAAATACTATGAATTCCAACTAAATCAATATTACAAATAAATACATTTATTTCTGAAACTAGGATATTTTCACTAGAAATATCACAATATAAAATCCACATTCATTATAACTCTAAAGACGAATAATAAATACTTGAGGTGTATTTTGAAAAGTATATAAAAGTATTTTACATAAAAACCCCTCAAGTTCTATAAATTACCTTAAGGACCCTAGTAAACATAGGTTTAAGCAGAACCAATCTCTTGAGCCCCAGAGAGCCGGAGAAGTGGGTGCTTACCTATCTAAGGTAGACAAAGTAATAAAAACAATCAGGACTTCAATTTACCTTACTAATTGTCTGACTCAGTTTGAGTCTCTGTATAATCTTACTTGAATATGATTCAAGTACAATCTATAATCTACAATCTACAATCTACAGTTTACAATCTATAATCTACAAGCTTAAATATTACAATTCAACATGAATCCATGAATCCAATTATCAATCTATACAACTTGACCGAACCGAACCATGGATATACATTCCATTTACATGAACTCCAGTTTACGTCCATTTACATGATTCTACGGTTACATCCGTTTACTGATATCATGGTTTCGGTCAGTCTTTCAATTATACACTCAATACAGTACAAAACAATACAAATAAAACACTACGGGGTTTAAAAGGTAGATTGGTACGGAAGGTTTTAAAAGTAGCACGAGACGGTCAGATTTAAGACGCCTAATATGAATCCAATTGACGTTGTTCCGGGCCTTCCAACGGAGCCTTGTACTTACATTTACCTTAGTCTCTGGGGCAAGTGAGACTCCTCTCTTATACACTGGCATCCTTCTATACCAAGCTACAAACAATAACGTTAACACTAAATACAACAATATAACAATATAATACAACTGTAAAAGCTACCCCCTCTCTCTTTTTTACTCTCCGTCCATTCTATTTCTCCTCTTATCTTTGGGACTTACCGAGCGATCTGTTCGCTGACGACATTCTTTTTCTTTCTTCTTTGAATATCGTCAGGTGATTTGGAACCGTCAGAGATCGAGCCATCTGCAGAAGACTTGGATCAGCTTGCTGAAGAACCAGAGCTCTAGTTTCATTGTACATTTTCCATTCAGTACTTTCATTTCCTGTTATGCCATTGTTTAGGCATCACTTTTATTTCAGTTGTATTTCCTTTTCATGCATTGTACAAAAGAATGTTAATAAATAAAAGTTGCTGTTTTTATTATATCTTGTCTCTTGTATACATTTTTTTTTATATTGCTTAGTTACGCTTAGCGTATTTGCTTCTGAGTAAATACGTAGCAGACCGGTCGCGTCCCCTTCGACGTATACCGGGAAGTGGGGCTGACAACTTTGTTCAACTAAATTTTACACCTCACTTGTAACCTTAAACCATAGTTATTTAGAATCAAATTCCATAAAAATTCTCATGTAAAATAACTTAAATTTAAGTTTTTCATTTAAATATCATGAACTTTAAATAACACCTCTTTTCGTATTTTGTTAAAACATATCTTTAGAAAACTTCACGGGGTAATGACCTACCCTCACATACACACATAGTTCCATATCACGATATATCCTTGTATGAATTTTTGTTACGAATACAATATAATAAGAAAATACCATTTACCATAAAAAAAACCGGATTTTCTTTTAAATAGTATTTTTAATTCCTTTGCGATTATGCCTCTACAACCCTTGTTAGGGGACCCGCTATTGGATGGTGTGGATTATCACACATCCTTGGGTTAGTAAAACGAGATGCAGACCTTCTCATGGAGCATTCGGTCTCGAAAGGGTTTAAATACGGTTTTTAAGAAAAACAAAATTTTCTAAATTAATAATAATTAATTTTTAATAATTATATAAATATTAAAAATCCATATATTTTCAAAATATAATAAACTCACTTTTTTTTAAGATGAAAGTTTCCAAGTTTCACTAAAATACCATCAAGATTCCCACAAATGACAAGTTTTACATTAAAATACCATGAACTTTCCAAGCTATGTAATTATCACTAAAATACCTTAAATTATTAAAATTCACATGCATGAAAACCCTAAATAATATAAATAACCTCCCGAGATTTATTTTGAAATTATATTAAAAATATTTTTCATAATACCCCCTCGAGTTATATATAAAACAAAATTAAGGACTTTAGTAAATATAGGTTTAAACAGGATCAATTCTCTTGAGCCCCAGAGAGCCGAAGAAAGTGAGTGCTTGTCTATTTAAGGTAGAAAACTTAACGGAGTTATCAATGGTAATTGTCTTGGAAAAAGACACAAATCCTGTCGTATGTGCAGCAGTTACCGATGACTCCCGAACCTAATTCAGGATCTAAATCAGTTTAAAGTGTCTGATACAAACCTGAGTCTAATTCAACCTGAATCCAAATCCAAATATGAATACTTGAACATGAACCTGAATACTTGAATAGAAACATCAATATCAAACATGAACACTTGACTTGACTTGACCGAACCATGGCTATGACTTGACATGACTACAAGATTACATCTTAAACTTATTTACCTGAACAACCTATATCCATAGTTTCGATAAGACTTGTAACTACAATCAATACATTACATTACGCGGGGATAACGGGGTAGATTGGTACAAAACGTATTAACGTGGCACGAGATGGTCACTTAAAATACACCTACATGAACTCTCGGGCCGTTGTCCCGTAGGTTTTGACGTAGCCTTATACTACATGTTACCAAAGTCCACGGGATAAGAAGGACTCCTCCCGTAAACATAAATACTTTCTGTACCAAGCTACAAACAACCACGTTAGAGTAACAAACATATACATGTGCAGCTTACCAGTTCAGTTCTCATTACTTTATATATTCCATTCTTTCTTTTGGGACTTACCGAGTGTTAGTTCGCTGGGGACATTCCTGTCTATTTTCTTTCTTTGGATGTTAGTCAGCAGGACCAGTCATTGAAGAGATCGAGCCTAGCCAGGAGCACTTGGACCAGCTCACCGTCCAGCCGGATTTCTAGCTCCTTGTATTTACTTTCATTTCCTGTATGTTATTGTTAGGCACTGCCTTTTTATCATTGTATCTTTTCAGTTTCAAATAGTTGTATGTAAAGTGAATGTAAATAAAAGTTGTTGTTTATATTTTATATCTCTTGTCATTCTTGTGCATTTCATATATATATATATATTGCTTAGTTATGCTTAACGTATTTATTTTTTAGTAAATACGTTGCGGACCTGCCATGTTACTGCTTCCGTCTACTGGGAAGCGGGGCATGACAGGTTTTGTTGGTGGCCCATGCAGGTCAGTTATGCATGAAGTCTTAAGCAATATATCACAAGAATTATAAGAATCGGTAACTATACATTCCTTACATTTCAAATTCCTTAAATCTATCCTAACATTTCTTTTTCTATCAAGGTCATGAATTCTCCCAACAACACGAGCATGAATGTAAATGGCAACACTCCACCGCCTAGTTTACTACCACCACCTACCGTTGCAGCTCCCATCAACGAGCAGACTGTACTACTTGAGGCGATAAAGAGCCTCTTGGAGGGTCAACAACAGCACTCTGCTATCCTCATGCACCGCCCCGAAACCGAGGCACCCGGAGTCAAACAATTCCGGGTAATGCATTTGAAGCATTTCTCGAGGAAAGAGAGCCTACTGGAGGCGGAAGAATGGGCTCATTCAATTATATCCTTCTTTATCTAATAAAGAAACTGATATAATGTTGTATATCAGGTTCGGTATGTAATAACATTTGTTCAGAACCAATGTATTTACCAATTGGTAATACAAGGTGATATTTGCCAACTGATTTGGCTGCAACAATTGCACTATCATCTGATTCTAGTTCTCTACCTCTCTAAGCCCATGTAACAGATTACATATATGGAATCCTGATCCGGTATCAAATACCCATGACGTAGAGTATACTGAGAAACAGTTCTTGGTGACGAACACAACGAAGAAGAAGCATCAACATGCTCTTTCTTCGATAAAGTGGCATGAGAATCCTGGAATTCCCCTATTTCCTGCTCAGACTTATAACAATTATAAGATAGAGCGGAACCAACGTTTTCCAGCTCAGTATAATAAGCAGGTTCGGTCAATACATCCATATTATTATTTTTATTAAGGCATGTCACGGTCGCTACCAGGAGAAAGAGAAAGAGAGAAGAAGAACACTCTGCGTGCGCTCTTGCAAGATCAGATTGGTTATTATTTTATCTAATCAGGATGGCTCCCACTGTTTTTTATCAAATCTTCTTTCAAACCCTAAAAGGTAAGACTAGCCGGGATTAATTACACCCTACAATTTCTCTAACCGTTCAGCCAGGCCAGTGTCGGTACTTTGAGGGAGGTTCCCTGTGCTTTCACATGGACTTAATTAAAGTAAACCTCGTTTTCCCAGAGGCATAACCCCATTGACACCTTTCTAGACACCTAATGGGTTAGCTAATTGTAAAGTGCAAAACTCTCCCAGGAGTAACACTTACTCGCAGTGGGTATCGGGATCCAACTATCTCAAAGAAGGTATGCAATCCCATTGCAAATTTCAACACTTGAAATTCACGATAATATTTTTCCTTTAGCTTCCTATGACCTTGACGAAGGCCAACAAACAGTAGGCCGCTCATCAAGTTCAACACATACATTTCGTGATTGAATTAAACCCACCCGCACGACCCTTGACGAAGGCCAACAAAGTTGCACGACTACCCTAATTCAATCGCATCACATGCTTTTAGCAGATAAGCACTAATCAGCTACCGCATACTACGTCTTGACGAATGCCAACAAACGTAGCACGAATACTAAATAGTCCTTATCTGAAATGACGGAGGGCTATGACAAGTTCCTAAGAAAACATTTTCCGTAATGAACTTGATATCATTGTAGAATCGAGTGATTTGAAAAGGAGTGTTTTTGAGGATTTTACTAGTTTCGCTAAAGAGGTCACTCCCGATGAAGGGATCTCGGCTTTTTCCTCATCGAATGAGGTGCTGGATATTTATCAAGGAATACCACTATGCAAAAAAAGAACTAGAAAAGCAATCAAAACACAAAACCGAGTGGGTTTTAGCATTTGCTAGCTTCAGCTAAAGAGGTCACTCCCGGTGAAGGGATCTCGACTCTTTCCTCATCAAATGAGGTGGTGGATATTTATCAAAGAATATTACTATGCAAAGCAAAAACTAGAGCAACCCTTTTTTTAAAAATTTGATTCCACAACATCATTATGTTTCTTTTCTTTCATTAATCACATTAATGAATTCCCATCATTTATGCTTCCTAAGCATCACAGATAAAGAAACGAAAATAGAACGTACGCTTATGCCATCCGCATTTGCCACTGGGCCCCGTCTTCACCGTTAGGTTACTTAACTACCGGCAGAGCGGGGGCTGGACTAGCGCGGGTGCAAAACATAAGCAATGTCTATTATATATCATATATATAATAACAACATTCGTCTCATCATAAGTGATCACATCACAGAATATCGCAGCAGAAGTCAACATATGAAATATTGGATATACTAGGAATTCCGCGTTTTAAATCAAGCCAGTAAAATACAAGGATTCCACGGTCGCGATGAATAGCCAAACCTACATCCCTAGATCCCTACGAGAGCACCAAGCAACCCTGCCAATTCTAGAGTTAGGAGACCCGGTCTCGACTCCTCGAGATGGTCTCCCACTGGACCCTAGAACCCAGTTACTTATGCTTCCCACCTTGGGTCTATCCTAATGAGGAAAAGTAAATAATATACATCAATGGTGATATCATCCTCAACCCGGAAGTGTCCCAATAAAAGAATATTACATACAAGTTTTTACATGAATGAAAATGAAAAACTCTCATCTCACATAAAACCCCCGGCTATTCAAACACGATGATCCAATATAACATATTACAGCAACACATAACATCACATGTCATCAATGTAAGTAAATATGCGTATCCCAATTGTCGTTGACATATAGCAACGAAACCAGCGATACCCCGCATATTACACTTACGGTCGCAGACAAGAAACTGAAAACTACAACAATTGGAATCCGCAGCATCCTTATACATCATAAACCCGAAATATCACATACTTCGGCTTTCATGCCCAAGCAAATGAATTCCTTAGACATCATAAACCCGGAATATCACATATTCCGAATTTCATGCCTACCTATTATAAACCCCGCATTTTAGTCTTGTCATTGAAAACACTTTTCAATAACAAGTCGGGCAATTCAACAAGATTCCCGACAACCTGATCGAATGCTCGTTGGAAACTTTAGTAGACGGCCGCACCCCCGATGCCATCGACGAAGTGCACTTAGGCAGAACACTGCGGCTGCGAGCACTCGAACGGATGTTTAAGCAACAGGGTTCTCCTACAGTCACTTGGTCGGGGCTATAGGGCGTGGCTATCTAGTAAGGTTACCCGGCGAGTATCCGCGTACGCTACGTGATTGCGACGGAGTTTTGATCCTTATCAAAACCCCGAGGCAGCCGATCAAATGAGACTAAATTGCTAGATTTATAAAATTCAAACCAGTTTTCACAAAACCGATTATTGTGGATTCCAAATATTGTATCACATTTCATAGATAGCTAGATGATATTAAACATTTCGATTGAATCAACGAATTCCCAAAATTCTCAAAGAGCTCAACACTTGAGTACAGTTAAAAAATACCCAGACAGCGCACGAGTACCCACGGACCTACACAAGAAGGCTCGTTCCAAGCCTCACTAACGGCGCCGCGGAACCGCCTCCAAAGGCATGCTTTAGCTACGGTTCCACGGTCATTAGGTCGAATTAGGGTGTCGCTCTTCTTGTGGGTCCATAGAAAACCCTGCACAATTTTCTGAATATTTTTAATATGAAAAATTCCAACATTTTGAAAATTTTCCAGAGAGGGGTAAAAATATGGTTTTCGGAGTTCGATCGAACACTTTAACTTCGCCTAGACCACTCCTAATGCTCTAGCATGGCTCTAATACCACTGTAGGGTTCTTTAGAACGAATACCTGGTTTCGGAAGGCATCAAACATGCGATTTTATAAAAAAATCTAGTGTGCTAAGTAACTCGAACACGAGGATCTAACTAGAGAATTAGGGTGAAACTAAAATGTAAACTACTTTACACTAAGTGAACACGGAATAAAACCTTTGTAGACCGGTCCGTCACTTTAATAGTTCCGTGCAGTAATACATTTGCTCCAAGTAATGGTCTCCCGGACATTAGTTAGGGTTCACTAGGCGAAAGGAACAAGCTTGCTTGAAGATTTCGAGACTGAAAATGATCCACGTCGAGAAATCTCCAACTCAAGCTAGCTCTTCACTAATTGAGAATTAGTGAAGCAAACAACCAATACTAAATGGCTACTCTAGTGTAGGTTGATGAAGTAGGAATTTTGCTCACTTTATAATTATTTTTGTCACTCTCAATCTTCACCTCAAGAAAACCCAGAGAGCTCAAGGAGATGAAGAACAAGATGAAGTCAAGAAGAATGGCAACCATGGGTGAGATAATATCATATATTATCCTTGTAAAGACTTAACCATGGCTATAGATAATGGTTAGGTTAATAAATATCTAAGGTGAGACAAAATTAGTGGACTAAGTCAAGGTTATCACATGCTTCTCCAAGCTTCCAACAACCATGCTTATTTCCAACTAATTTTGATTTTCCTTAATAAATAAAAACCCTTAATTATCTATGGAATGGTGTGAGTCTCATACACCCATGTACAATGTGTCATCAAGCATGGCACAAAAGAATAAATACAATTAACATATATCACACCTATATATTAAATGTATAAGTGAGAATAGAAAATCTTAAGTGAGCTAATATTAGTTAATGTATATTAATATATCAAATATACAATTGTACATTAAATTATTAAATCAACACTTGATTTAATAATCCGGCTATATCACATACAACCGACTAATATCATTTGTTTCAACTTATCGAATCAACATTTGATTCGATAACCCGGCTATATCATATATAACCGACCGATATCACATATCACGAGATTAGAATACAGTATCATATACACGTATTAATCTCGGTCTTGCACATATCACATATATGCTCCTACTTCGTTTCTCCTGAGCCAGGAAACCTCTGTGTAGGACTCTAAAGACTCGTCAATACGCCGGCAGTAGGTGATGATTATATTAGTCACTCACATACCGTCAGCGGTACTAGCTGTACATAACGGCTACCCAAGTATTGAGCGATCATAAGATCAACAAGCATGCCTACTCATACTCCCGTGAATCCAATAAGTAATACTACCATACAGTCCGGTCTCTTCGTCTGATATGTCGCATATCTTGTCTGGGGTGGTAAACGTCAGACCCCAATAACTTGATAAGTCATGCCGATGTGAGGCCCATAACGGTTCGAGAAACTACTGGTAACACTTACCAGTAAATCTCAGCAACTATGGCCAGGGATTTCCTGTTATAGCCAATCGAGCATAGCGCAACATCAACCCCCAATACCGGGAGAGACGAAATCCCCTCCTATCGCTCATTGCCTCCATGTGACTCGAGAATGTACCCAAAAACCACCGTTTTGCACAACTCCTCTTGAGCGTGGTAAGGTGGAAATCAAAGCACAGTGGGAATCACACAAGACTCTATGATGATCTCGGGTCTACAGACTAACCTGTACCAGTGTCACCAGAGAACTGCTATCTGACGTGAGCTATAATACCATTTAGGAGTTCTCGGCGTGTCATGTTCATTGTACCTAGTCTCCACTGAGCACCCGTAGACAATCTTTGATGTCAAACATCAATGGATGTGGGATCATCCATCGCCCATCATATGGGTCAAAAACGTATACGCTAGTCTACTCTGGAATATCGATGTCCCGTCTCGATGCTCCCACGACTAGAAACAATTAAAGGATGTACTTATAGACTACCTTGGCCCCACTAGTATGATCTGCATCATAATCATGGTAGTTAAGTACACATCCTAAGAGCTTTATCAACATGTAACAGAGAGACAATAAGTGTACATGTTAAGATAAAGAGTAGCGAGATAGCATACTATCATGTCGAGCAAGAAAGTTCTCCCTATATATGTCCAAGAATCCACTATAATATACATCACATGTACAATAATGGCCTCTAGGGCATACATACAACTAACAATCTCCCACTTGCACTAAGGCCAGCTGTTGTAGTATCTCATACCCAACGTCCCATAAAAGTCTCTCTTGGGAAAGGCCTTTGTGAGTGGATCCGCTGTGTTATCCTTCGTGTCAACTCTCCTGACCTCGATCCCCTGGAGATTAACTATCTCCCTAATCAGGTAATACTGCCTCAGAATATGTCTGGATCGCTGATGGGATCGGGGTTCCTAGGCCAAATCCACAACTCCATTTTTGTCACAATACCAATATTGGACGCTCAATGGTAGGAACCATGTTCATCTCATGAACAAGAAATATCCAGACAACCTCTTTGGTAGTATCGTTGGTAGCGATGTATTTTGTCTTTATCGTCTAGTTTGCCACAGTATCTAGCTTGGAACTCTTCCAACATACTGTCCCTCGACTGAGGGTAAAAGACAAAACTCGAGACCGACTTTCAGTCGACCTTATCACTCTGGAAGCTCGAATTGGTAAAGGACTCCCACTGGAGTTCACCATTACCATACACCAAGAACACTTCTTTAGTGCTTCTTATGTACTTAAGAATGTCCTTCACAGCTGTCCAGTGATTCTCCCAAGATCCGATTGATTCCTGATCACTACTTCTAGTGAGTCAGCTACATATGGTCTGGTACATGACATCACATACATGATACAATTTACTGCCGAAGCATAGAGTATCCCTTGCATACGAGCTCTCTCCAAATCAGTCTTGGAAGACATATTTTTGGAGAGAGTGATTCCTGAGTAAGTGGGCGAACCACCACGTTTAGAATCTTCCATACTAAACACCTTTAGTTTGGTGATAATGTACCTGGATTTGGGACACTCCCAACATCCGCTTAGATCTATCTCTAGACATCTTAATCCTCAAGATGTAGTAGGTATCACCCAGATCTTTCATGGAGAATCTTTGTGATAAGAGGATCTTGACCGAGTGTAGCATAGGAACACCATTTTCTATCAAGAGTATGTCATCTACGTACAATACGAGGAAGACAGTCTTACTCTCTACAACCTTCTTGTATATACAAGGTTCATCTACGTATTTGGTGAAGTCAAACTCTTTGACTGCTACCTCAAAATAGACAACTCTGCGATGCCTGCTTCAACTCGTAAATTGATTTAAGCAGCTTGCACACCTTTCCGCTGCTCCCACTATCCACGAAGCCCTCTGGCTGTTATGCACATGCTCCCTTCTAAATCACCATTTAGAAAAGCGGTCTTGACGTCCAACTGCCAGATTTCGTAGTCATGGTATGTAGCGATGGCAAGTAGGATCCGGATAGTCTTAAGTATAGCCACTGGAGAAAAAGGCTTCATCATAATCCACACCTGGTTGTATGACGAAAACCTTTTGCTACAAGTCTAGCTTTGAAAGTCTCAACTTTTACATATATAATAAGTATCTTTCTCAAAGAACAACTTGTTCCTGATGGGTTTAACCCCTCCAGGAGCAACATGCAAAGTCCATACTTTGTTGGTGTACATGGATTCCATCTCAGATCGCATTGCATCCAGCCTTTTCATAGAGTCCCCACTCGTGACGGCCTGCCTGAATCTAGTTGGGTCATCATCTACAATGATGCAATCATCGCTTCCACCGTCACTGAGAAAACCGTAGTATCTCTCAGGTGGATGAGGAACCCTACCAGATTCACGGAGAGACTGAGGTTCATTGGAGACTATCGAATCCTTTGGTTTCAATAAATCATCAGTCGTAGTTTGTATAGCTAGAACTTTTCCAGTTCTACCTCATGACCATAGATTTGTTTTTCAAGAAATTCCTTTTTCTAAAAAGGTGGCATGCTGAGAAACAAAACACCTTTTGTTCTTCGGTTTGGTAGAAGATATTCCCTCGCGAAAGTTTGGGATATTCAACAAACTTACAGAACTGACTCTGCCTCGAGTTTGTCCGGATTTTGCTTTTCAATATAGGCCGGACAACCCCATATCTTAACTTGTTTAAGACACGGTCTCTTCCCATACCATATCTCATATGGAGTGGTAAGAACTGATTTGGTGTGAAACCCCTATTCAATAGGTATGCAGCTTCTCAAGTGAATAACTCCAAAAGGAAATAGGCAACTCAGCAGTACTCATCATAGAGCGCACCATATCTTATAGGGTGCGATTCCTTTGCCCTGATATACCATTGTGCTGTGGTGTATACGGAGGAGTAAGCTGAGAGAGAATCCTATTCTCTTTTAAATAGTTCAGGAACTCCATGTTCAAGTATTCTCCGCCCCGATCAGATCGAAGGATTTTAATACTTTTAGCCATCTGGTTATCAACTTTATGCTTATATTCTTTGAATTTCTCAAAAGCTTCAGAGTTGTGTTTCAACAGGAACACACGTCCGAATCTTGAGAGATAGTCAGTGAATATAATAAAGTATGACAAACTATCCCTGGCATGTGTAGACAAGAGACCGCATACATCACCATGTATTAGACCCAAGAGTTCAGTAACCCTTTCTCCGTTTCCAGTAAACGAAGTATTGGTCATTTTATTTTTGAGACATGACTGACAAGTTTTATAAGATGAAAATTCGAACGGATTCAAATATTCATCCTTATGAACCTTTTCTAGTCGTGTCGCATTGATATGACCTAGTCTACAATACCACAAGAAAGATTCGTTCATTGCTGAATTATTCCCTCTTGTATGTGTTCTGTATATTTTGAACTATTGTTTGATTTAGAACGTATATGTCATTATATAACGTGCCTGATGTAATCAACTCTTGATTCAAGAAAATGTTCACAATATTATCCTGCAATACAAAATTATATCCTTCTTTATCTAATAAAGAGACTAATATAATGTTGTATATCAGGTTCGGTACGTAATAACATTCGTTTAGAATCAATGTATTCCCGTTTGGTAATATAAGGTGATATTTGCCAACTGATTTGGCTGCAACAATTGCACCATCACCCGATCCCAGTTCTCTACCTCTCTGTATCCACGTAACAGACTACATATGTGGGATCCTGACCCGGTATCTAATACCCATGACGTAGAGTATAATGAGAAACTGTTCTCGGTGATGAACACACCCAAAGAATATCCATCAATATGCTCTTTCTTCGATCGGGTGGCATAGGAATCCTGGAATACCCCCATTTCCTGCTCAGACTTATAACAATTATAAGGAAGAGTGGAACCAACATTCCCCAGCATAATATAATAAGAAGGTTCGGTCAATACATCCATATTATTATCTTGATTAAGGCATGTTACGGTCGCTACCAGGAGAGAGAGAGAAGAAAACACTCTGCGTATGCTCATCAGATTGGTTATTATTTTATCTAATCAGGATGGCTCCCACTGTTTTTATCAAATCTTCTTTCAAACCCTAAAAGGTAAGACTAGGTGGGATTAATTACACCCTACAAGTTCGCTAATCGTTTAACCAGGCCAGTGTCGGTACTTTGAGGGAGCTTCCCCGTGCTTTCGCATGGACCTAATTAAAGTAAATCTCGTTTTTCCAGAGGCATAACCCCATTGACACCTTTCTAGACACCTAATGGGTTAGCTAATTGTAAAGTGCAAAACTCTCTCAGGAGCAACACTTACTCGCAGTGGGCATCGGGATCCAACTATCTCATAGATGGTATGCAATCTCATTGCAAATTTCAACACTTGAAATTCCCGATAATATTTTGCTTCTAGCTTCCTATGACCTTGACGAAGGCCAACAAACCATAAGCCGCTAGTCAAGTTCAACCCGTACATTTTGTGATTGAATTAAACCCACCCACACGACCCTTGACAAAGGCCAGCAAAGTCGCACGACTATCCTAATCCAATCACATCATATGCTTTTAGCAGATAAGCACTAATTAGCTACCGCACACTATGCCTTGACGAAGGCCAATAAACGTAGCACGAATACTAAATAGTCCTTATCTTAAATGACGGAGGGCAACGACAGGTTTCTAAGAAAACCTTTTGCGTAATGAACTTGATATCGTTGTAGAATCGAGTGATTTGAAAAGGAGTGTTTTTGAGGTTTTTACTAGTTTCGCTAAAGAGGTCACTCCCGGTGAAGGGATCTCGGCTATTTCCTCATCGAATGAGGTGCTGGATATTCATCAAGAAATACCACTATGCAAAGAAAGAACAAGAAAAGCAATCAAAAGACAAAACCGAGTGGGTTTTAGCATCTGCTAGTTTCTGCTAAAGAGGTCACTCCCGGTGAAGGGATCTCGGCTCTTTCCTCATCGAATGAGGTGCTGGATATTCCCTAAGAAATACCACTATACAAAGCAAAAACTAGAGCTACCCTTTTTAAAAAATTTGATTCCACGACATCATTAGGTTTCTTTTCTTTCATTAATCACATTAGTGAAGTCCCATCATTTATGCTTCCTAAGCATCACAGATAAAGAAACGAAAATAGAACGTACGCTTATGCCATCTGCATTCGCCACTGGGCCCCGTATTCACCGTTAGGTTACTTAACTACTGGCAGAGCGGGTGCAGGACTAGTGTGGGTGCAAAACATAAGCAACGTTTATTATATATCATATATATAATAACAACATTCGTCTCATCATATAAAGTGATCACATCACAGAATATCGCAGCAGAAGTCAACATATGAAATATTGGATATACTAGGAATTCCGCGTTTTAAATCAAGCCAGTAAAAGACATGGATTTCACGGTCGCGATGAATAGCCAAACCAACATCCCTAGACCCCTACGAGAGCAGTAAGCAACCCTGCCAATTCTAGAGTTAGAAGACCCGGTCTCGACTCCTCGAGATGGTCTCCCACTAGACCCTAAAACCTGGTTACTTGTGCTCCCCACCTTAGTCTATCCTAATGCGGAAAATTAAATAATATACATCAATGGTGACATCATCCTCAACCCGGAAGTGTCCCAATAAAAGAATATTACATACAAGTTTTTACATGAATGAAAATGAAAAACTCTCATCTCACATAAAACCCCCGGCTATTCAAACACGACAATCCAATATAACATATTACAGCAACACATAACATCACATATCATCAACGTAAGTAAATATGCGTATCCCAATTGTCGTTGACATATAGCAACGAAACCGGCGATACCCCACATATTATACTTACGGTCGCAGAAAAAAAGGTGAAAACTACAACAATTGGAATCCGCAAAATCCTTAGACATCATAAACCAGAAATATCACATACTTCGGATTTCATGCCTAACCAAATGAATTCCATAGACATCATAAACCTGGAATATCACATTTTCCGAATTTCATTCCTAACAATTATAAACCCCGCATTTTAGTCTTGTCATTGAAAACACTTTTCAATAACAAGTCGGGCAATTCAACAAGATTCCCGACAACCTGATCGAATGCTCATCGGAAACTTTAGCAGGCAGTCGCACCCCCGATGCCATCGACGAAGTGCACTTAGGCGGAACACCACGGCCGCGAGCACTCGAACGGATGCTTTGGGTAACGGGGTTCTCATATAGTCACTTGGTCGAGGCTATAGGGCGTGGCTATCTAGTATGGTTACCCGGCGAGTATCCGCGTACGCTACGTGATTGCGACGGAATTTTGATCCATATCAAAACCCCGTGGCAACCGATCAAATGAGAGTAAATTGCTAGATTTATAAAATTCAAACCAGTTTTTACAAACCGATTATTGTGGATTCCAAATATTATATCACATTTCACAGATAGCTAGACGATGTTAAACATTTTGATCGAATCAATGAATTTCCAAAATTCCCAGAGAGCTCAATACTTGAGAACAGTTAAAAAATACCCAGACATCACACTAGTACCCACGGACTTACATAAGAAGGCTCGTCCCAAACCTCACCAACGGCACCGCGGAACCGCCTCCAAAGGCTTGCTTTGACCGCGGTTCCAAGGTCATTAGGTCGAATTAGGGTGTCGTTCTTCTTGTGGGTCCATAGAAAACCCTGTACAATTTTCTAAATATTTTTAACATGAAAAATTCCAGCATTTTGAAAATTTTCCAGAGAGGGGTAAAAATCGGGTTTTCGGAGTTCGTTCGAACACTTTAATTTCGCCTAGATCACTCCTAATACTCTAGCTTGGCTCTGATACCACTGTAGGGTTCTTTAGCACGAATACCTGGTTTTAGAAGGCATCAAACTTGCAATTTTATAAAAAAATCTAGTGTGCTATGTAACCCGAACACGAGGATCTAACTAGAGAATTAGGGTGAAACTAAAATGTAAACTACTTTACACTAAGTGAACAAGGAATAAAACCTTTGTAGACCGGTTCTTCACTTCAATAGCTCCGTGTAGTAGTCCCTTCGCTCCAAGTAGTGGTCTCCCGGACTCTAGTTAGGGGTTCTCTAGGCGAAAGGAACAAGCTTACTTGAAGTCTTCGAGGCCGAAGATGATCTACGTCGAGAAATCTCCAACTCAAGCTATCTCTTCACTAATTGAGAATTAGTGAACCAAACAACCTATACTAAATGGCTAGTCTAGTATAGGTTGATGAAGTAGGAATTTTGCTCACTTTAGAATTATTTTTCTCACTCTCAATCTTCACCTTAAGAAAACCTAGAGAGCTCAAGGAGATGAAGAAGAAGATGAAGTCAAGAAGAATGACAACTATGGGTGAGATAATATCATATATTATCCTTGTAGAGATTTAACCATGGCTATAGATAATGGTTAGGTTAATAAATATCTAAGGTGAGACACAATTAGTGAACTAGTCAAGGTTACCACAAGCTTCTCGAAGCTTCCAACAACCATGCTTATTTCTAACTAATTTTGATTTTCCTTAATAAATAAAAACCCTTAATTATCTATGGAATGATGTGAGTCTCATACGCCCATGTACAATGTGTCATCAAGCATGGTACAAAGAAATAAATACAATTAACATATATCACACATATATATTAAATGTATAAGTGAGAAAAGAAATTCTTAAGTGTGCTAATATTAGTTAATGTATATTAATATATCAAATATATAATTATACATTAAATTATTAAATCAACACTTGATTTAATAATCCGGCTATATCACATACAACCGACTAATATCATTTGTATCAACTTATCGAATCAACATTTGATTCGATAACCCGGCTATATCACATATAATCGATCGATATCACATATCACGAGATTAGAATACAGTATCATATACACATATTAATCTCGGTCCCGCACATATGATATATGTGCTCCTACTTTGTTTTCCCTGTGCCAGGAAACCTCTGTGTAGGACTCTAAAGACTCATCAATACGCCGGCAGTAGGTGACGATCATATCAGTCACCCACAAGCCGTCAGCGGTACTAGCTGGACGTAATGGCTACCCGGGTATTGAGTGATCAGAAGATCAACAAGCATGCCTACTCATACTCCGGTGAATCTAATAAGTAACACTACCGTACAGTCCGGTTTCTTCGTCTGGGGGTGGTAAATGCTAGACCCCAATAACTTGATAAATTATGCCGATGTGAGGCCCATAACGGTTCGAAAAACTACTGGTAACACTTACCAGTAAATCTAAGTAACCTTGGCCAGGGATTTCCTGTTATGGCCAATCGAACACAACGCAACATCAACCCCCAATACCAGGAGAGACGAAATTCCCTCCTATCACTCATTGCCTCTATGTCACTCGGGACTATACCCAAAAACCACCGTTTTGCACAACTCCTCTTGAGCGTGGTGTGGTGGAAATCAAAGCACAGTGGGAATCACACAAGACTCTTTGACGATCTCGAGTCTACAGACTAACCTGTACCAGTATCACCAGAGAACTGCTATCTGACGTGAGGTATAATACCATCTAGGAGTTCTCGGCGAGTCCTGTTCAGTGTACCCAGTCTCCACTGAGCACCCGTATACAATCTTTGATGTCAAACATCAATGGATGTGGGATCACCCATCGCCCATCATATGGGTCAAGAAACGTATACGTTAGTCTACTCTGGAATATCGATGCCCCATTTCGATACTCCTACGACTAAGAACAATTAAAGGATGTACTTATAGACTACCCTGGCCCCACTAGTATGATCTGCATCATAATCTTGGTAGTTAAGTACACATCCTAAGGGCTTTATCAACATGTAACAGAGAGACAATAAGTTTATATGTTAAGATAAAGAGTAACCAGATAGCATACTATCATGTCAAGCAAGAAAGTCCTCCCTATATATGTCCAAGCATTCACTATAATATACATCACATGTGCAATAATGGCCTCTAGGGCATACATACAACTAACAGAATGTACCCCGACGTCAAGCTTTCATAATGACGGTCGAGGAAGCCGAAACCACAAGCATTGGTAACACCCAATCTTTCAAACCTTTTCAATCCTTATATATCAATATACTTTTTCCAATACCTAAATATAACCCACACAATTTAGGTACAATCTTAGTAGCCTCCTTACCTGCTTAGCACTCTTCGACACTAGAGCATCACATTGCTTTATGTCGTAACGGTTCGTCCGAACTCATGCGATTCCAATTAAACCGCTCGTATCCAGTTGGAATTTCGATTCAGGGAACAGCGTTCTAAAAGCAACTATGGGATACGATCTGTGTCCAGTAGTCATCTGCAGTAGAGAATTTTATGCGGACTTCAAGGTGCTGGACATACCGAACTTTGACATAGTCTTGGGTATGGACTGGCTGGAACTTTCTTCGCTACTATCGACTATCACCAAAGGAGAGTAGTGTTCGAGATACCAGATCATTCAGTGTTCTATTTCATGAGTGAAGACCGTACCCAAGAACCTAGCACCTACAAATCAAAACCAAAGAAAGCTGTGGTTCCAACATTATAAGCTGAAGAATTGAAGCTAGAAGTAGTTCGAGAGTTCGAGGATGTATTTCCGGAAGATATATCAGGTTTGCCTCCCGATCAAGCTCTTGAATTCATCATCGATTTACAACCTAGTACGAAACCGGTAATCAAAGCTCCATACCGGTTAAGTCCAGAAGAATTGAAGGAGATCCGTATTCAGTTGGACGAACTCCTGAAGAAAGGTTGGATTTTTCCCAGTACTTCAAGCTAGGGATCTCCTGTATTACTCTTGAAGAAGAAAGAAGGTTCATATCGGATGTGTGTGGATTACCGAGCTTTGAATGAAGTGATAATAAAGAACAAGTATCAACTACCACGCATTGATGATCTCTTCGATCAGCTAAGTGGGTCTTGTGTTTTCTCAAAGTTAGATCTTTGTTCGGGTTATCATCAGGTAAAGGTCAAAGAGGCCGACATTCCGAAGACGGCGTTTACGAATTGATATGGTCAATATGAATATCTCGTGATGCCATTTGAAGTGACCAATGCACCTGCTATTTTCATGAATCTGATGAACCAAGTTTTTCGAGAGTACTTAGACAGGTTCGTTGTCATTTTCATCGATGACATCCTGGTGTATTCAAAGAATCGGAAAGAGCACGCTAAGCATTTACGGATTGTCCTGGAGACATTGTGACAACATCAACTCTATGCCAAGTACAGCAAGTGCGAATTTTGGCTAGATCAAGTCGGATTTCACGGACATATTGTTTTATGCGAATGAATCTCAGTAGATCCAGCTAAGGTGTCAGCTGTTAGTGAATGGTCGACATCAAAGACGGTGGAGGATATACGAAGTTTCTTGGGATTAGCAGGATACTACCGACAATTCATTAAAGGATTTTTGAAGATTGCAGCACCTCTGACCAAGCACAAATGTAAAGATGAAGCATTTGTGTGGTCAGAAGCATGTGAAAAAGCTTTTGTAGAATTCAAGTCAAGGTTAACTTCTGCTCCTATTTTTGTAATACCGGATCAATCTGGAGGATTCGTCATACATTGTGATGCGTCCGGTAAGGGATTATGATGTGTTCTACACCAGCATGGAAAAGTTGTAGTTTTCGCATCAAGACAGCTAAAAGTAGCGCAACTATCCAACACATGATCTTGAGTTGGCAGCCGTTATCTTTGCACTTAAGATTTGGCGACATTATCTTTTGGGAGAATAAGTGGATATATACACCGAACACAAGAGTCTGAAGTATGTATTTACTCAGAAGAAACTAAATATGCGGCAGAGAAGATGGCTAGAACTCATGGTGGACTTTGACATCAATCTACAGTATCATCCTGAGAAGGTGAACGTAGTTTCTGATGCACTTACCGTCAGCCATTAGCAATGAATCTCACCGCACAGTGGAAACTTCAGCAGGAATTACATGGATTGGAAATTGAAGTAGTTATGCCAGGTAACGATTCGTATTTGAAAAACTTACAAGTCCAATCCACTCTTGTCAATCAGATCAAAGCAGCTCAAGCTAATAATGCTAAGCTACAAAAGATCCGAGAATTAGTAGAAAGTGGACTTCGAACTGACTTCATCATCTACAAAGATGGATCCTTGAGATATAGAAGTCGATTATGTGTACTACACGGTCTTGTTCGAGAAGAGTTGATGAAAGAAGATCACAGCTTACCATACTCAGTACACCCTGGTGGTATAAAGATGTATAAGGATCTACGGCAACACTACTGGTGGTATGGAATGAACGCGAAGTAGCCAGAAGTGTAGCAAAGTGTTTGGTGTGTCAGCAAGTGAAGGTTGAATATCACAGAACTGCTGGTCTACTTCAGCCGCTACCAATCCCAGAATGAAAATGACAACACATTACCATGGACTTCGTGACTGCCCTTCCTCGCAGCACGAAGGGTAACGATGCAGTATGGGTTATTGTAGATCGACTCACCAAGTTGGCTCACTTTATTCTCTTTCGAGTTGGCCTATTAACAGAGATGCTAGCAAAGAAGTACATGGAGGAGATTGTGATATTACATGGAGTACCAGTTTGCATCGTCTCCGATCATGACACAAGATTCCGATCACAGTTTTGGCAGAGTCTGCAAGCTAGCTTAGGAACGAGCCTGAACTTCAGTACGGATTACCATCCACAAACGGACAGATAGTCTGAGGGAACAATTTAGATTCTGGAGGACATGCTAAGAGCTTGTATGCTAGATTTCGGAGGTTCGTGGGAAGATCACCTACACCTTGTGGAGTTTTCATACAACAAAAGCTACCAGGAAAGCATTGGAATGGCACCATTTGCAGCTCTCTACAGAAGGAAGTGTCGTTCACCACTAAGTTGGGATGACGTTGAAGATCGTGAACTCGTAGGACCAGAGATGATCATGGCAACTGTGGACGTAGTTTGCACAATCAGGGAAAGAATGCGCATAGCCCAAGACAGACTGAAATATTGGGCAGATAAAAAGCGCCGACACCTGGAGTTCTAATCTAAAGACCATGTTTTTTTGAAGATCTTCCTAAACCATAGAGTGATCCACTTAGGCAAGAGGGGTAAGCTCAGTCCAAGATATATAGGACCGTTCGACATACTCGAACGAGTCAGAGAAGTAGAATACCGTTTAGCACTACTACCCTTATTGGAAGGAGTGCACAACGTGTTCCATATATCTCAACTATGAAGATATGTGAGCGATCCTAGCTACAACCTTGATCACTCAGAGCTCACAGTCAAGATTGACCTGACTTGTGAGCAACAACCTGTTGAGATCCTGGACTGAAAGGTAAACACAATGCGGAACAAGGAAGTAAACTTGGTTAGAGTGATGTGGAGAAAAGATTCACCAGGAGAATCAATGTGGGAACAAGAAGAAGACATGCGTTCAAGATACCCTTACTTATTTGTAAATTAGTCCCTGTGTAAATGTAAATTTCGAGGACGAAATTTTTATAAGAAGGGTAGAATGTAACGACTCTGAATTGACTGTACGAAATTTTCCAGTTTAATGAGCAGAAAATGAGTTATACAACATGAGATTGAGTTATAAGTAATGTTTGTTAAATAACAGCAAGAAGCCACTTGTAGCTCACTGGTAAAACCTTTGCACTGTTGTGACGTAGCCCCTGTGTTCGAACCCCATCAAACACATTATTTTTCTAATTTTTCTTTTTAACTCTTTGGAAGCCCAAAAGTTTACACGTGCAATACATATAAAAATGAAAAGTCAGAAAAAAAATCAAACATGTGCAAAAGTGTTTAAACACTGAGAAGTACACATGGTATCAATCCAGAGACCCCACTCCTCAGATCGGCCGGCGGAATCCATTTTAGGCCAGTACCGATGGTTCAACTGAGGCAAATGAAGCCCGGGTTTTACACACCAGACTCTTCCCCTGCCCCTAACTTCCCCGCACTATTTGATTTCTATGTAATCAAATAGTGACTCTTCAATTCACAATTTATCATTTTTTAATGCATTTTAATTCACCATTTAATTCCAGAACCCTAATTCTACACTATAAATACCATCCCATACTTTGGCTCAATATTATTCAGAAAATTCTAGCCAAAACTCTCAAAATTTCTTAAGCACAAGAGGAGTAGAAGAGGAGTTAGCATGCGATCAACTTCCAGCGAGAATCGAAGCAAATTCCGGCGATTCCGCAATGCCACGACGACAACCCTCTCTTCTTATACCTTTTCTTAACTTAACAAAGTTGTAAGTCCATCTCAATCTCTCTTCTTCTTCTTTGAAATTCCATTTTAAAATCATATCGGTAAGTGGAGTTACTATCGATATCATTTTCTAAAACCTAGAAAACTCATTCTCTTTAATACTTTGTTCAATCTAATTTGTACACCTCACTTGTAACCTTAAACCATAGTTATTTAGAATCAAATTCCATAAAATATTCTCATGTAAAATAACTTAAATTTAAGTTTTTCATTTAAATATCATAAACTTTAAATAACACATCTTTTCGTATTTTGTTAAAACATACCTTTAGAAAATTTCACGGGGTAATGACCTACCCCTCACATACACACATGGTTCCATAGCACGATATATCCTTGTATGAATTTTTGTTACGAATACAATATGACAAGAAAATACCATTTACTATAAAAACCAGATTTTCTTTTAAACAGTATTTTTAATTCCTTTGTGATTATGCCTCTACAACCCTTATTAGGGGACCCACTATTGGATGGTGCGGATTATCGCACATCCTTGAACTAGTAGAGCGAGATGTAGACCTCTTCACAGAGCATTCGGTCTCGAAAGGTTTTAAATACGGTTTTTAAGAAAAACAAAATTTTCTAAATAAATAAAAATTAATTTTTAATAATTATATAAATATTACAAACCCATATATTTTCAAAATATAATAAACTCACTTTTTTAAGATGAAAGTTTCCAATTTTCACTAAAATACCATCAAGATTCCCACAAATGACAAGTTTTACATTAAAATACCATGAACTTTCCAAACTATGTAATTATCACTAAAATACCTTAAATCCTTAAAACTCACATCCATGAAAACCCTAAATAATATAAATAATCCCTCGGGGTTTATTTTGAAATTATATTAAAAATATTTTTCATAAAATCCCCTTGAGTTATATATAAAACAAAATTAAGGACTTTAGTAAATATAGGTTTAAGTGGGATCAATTCTCTTAAGCCCCAGAGAGCCAAAGAAAGTGAGTGCTTGCCTATTTAAGGTAGAAAACTTAGCGAAGTTATCAATGGTAATTATCTTGGAAAAAGTCATAATACCTACCGTCCATGTGCAGCAGTTACCGATGACTCCCGAACCTAATTCAAGATCTAAATCAATTTAAAGTGTCTGATACAAACCTGAGTCTAATTCAACCTGAATCCAAATCCAAACATGAATACTTGAATTTGAACCTGAACACTTGAATACTAACATCAATATCAAATATGAACACTTGACTTGACTTGACCGAACCATGGATATGATTTGACATGACTACAAGATTACATGCTGAACCTGTTTACCTGAACAACTTATATCCATGGTTTCGACAAGACTTATAACTATAATCAATAAAATACATTACACGGGGATAACGGGATAGATTGGTACGGAACGTATTAACATGGCATGCGATGGTCACTTAAAAGACACCCACATGAACTCTTGTGCCATTGTCCCGTGGGTTCTGACGGGGCCTTATACTACATGTTACCATAGTCCTCGGGGTAAAATAGACTCCTCTCATATACACAAATACTTTCTGTACCAAGCTACAAATAATCACGTTAGAATAAAAAACATATACCTATACAACTTACCATTTCAGTTCTCATTGCTTTCTATATTCCATTCTTTTTTTTAGGACTTACTGAACGCTAATTCGCTGATGACATTCCTGTCTATTTTCTTTCTTTGGCATGTTTGTCAGGAGGACCGGTCACTGAAGAGATCGAGCCAAACCAGGAGGACTTGGACCAGCTCACCGTCCAGCCGAATTTCTAGCTCCTTGTATTTACTTTCATTTCCTGTATGCCATTGTTTAGGCACTGCTTTTTATCATTGTATCTTTTTCAGTTTCAAACAGTTGTATGTAAAGTGAATGTAAATAAAAGTTGTTGTTTATATTTTATATCTATAACAACCCTAAACTTTCTGTACGAATTTTTTTTCTCCAAAAATACAGAAAGGGGTACCTTAGCCTGAGCAAAAGTTATAAGTTTGTTTTGCTTTTGAATAGCAAGAAAGAGCTTGTAGCTCACTGGTAATGCCTTACACTGCTGAGATAAAGCACCAGAGTTCAAATCCAATCAGCCACTGTTCTCCGTCGAAAGACAAGACCGGAACATTGGGACGTCCGGCCTGAATTTCGAGAGCAGATGCTATTTGGTTTTATCCGTCCACCTCTCCGAAGATATCAAGAACAATAATAAACTATCTAACACATGTCTATAAGCCAAAATGAAACGAGTCAAGAATAAAATAATGCGGAAGCAAAAGATCCAATACAAGAATAAACTGGAATGTACGTCCCATAATGCGGGCTCACATTAGGAATGAAATACCGAAAGTAAAATAAACTAACTACTAAAAAGTCTTCACTGCTCAGCCTGCTGACTGAAGTACTCCTGCTCGGCCTGTAGCGAAGGTAAGGAATCTGGGCCATGCAAAACCCAGACGTCGGTGCGTCATAACATTAAGCAATAATATAAACAGGGGTAGCAAGACATGCAGGTATGAGTATGAGCAAGAATATAACAAGAATATAAAACAGTGAGTATATAAGTATAAGTGACGTACAGTGATATCTAAACTGTGCTACGGGGTTATCTATTCTAAAAATCTTCGAAACCAAGTAATGTAATCCTCATCGTAACCCATTGGTGATTATTCCGTAACGCCCGGAAAAACGGCAAACAATAGGATGGCCCTTTGAGTTACGTTCGGTTACATTCCTGATTTCCCCATACCCCCAAGTTAATATGTCAAGTCAGGTATTAATAAATCTGGAGTTAATGCCAACACAGGATCAAGCAGGTACAGGTTTGTCTGGAAGACAACAGGAAATGTCCGTAGGGACAACATGTCAAGGTTGTTGGCATTAGTAACATGATCAGGTAACAGGTAAAGCCATAGTACCTCAGGTCAAGTCAGGTAATATATAGGTATCATGTCATGTCAAGAAGTGCACGGTATCACGTCGTGTCAAGTGGTAGGTGTGTCAAGTCATGTCAGGGGTGCACAACATGTCACGTGGGTGCTCATAATCAAACTAATTTAAGCATGTGCATACAAAACAAGTATGGAGTACTAATGGAACAATAAAATGGAACATTGTAATGTGGTATGCAAATAGGTACAGATTAAAACATATGGATGCACGATTATCGATTTGAGTTAGGGTTATGGTTCCAACACTAAATAAATACACTTTATCAAGTTTGGAATGTTAAAATCTCATTATTATGGGTTAAATGATCTAGGTATGCAATTATATATAAAATAGGTTAAATGGATGCAAACGGGTGTCCGATACGGTAGAAACTATTAAAAGGGTACTATGGGCTATGCAAATAATTATTATATGATTTAAATATGGACGTGGGTACCACGTATGGTAAACTAAAATGCAACATGGTATGTTTCAAGTTCTGAATCTAAAATGATATAAATGGACATCGAAGTGATAAAATGGAACATATGGCCTTAGATTTAATTTACAGGTTTAACATGCAATTAAATACGTATAATATAATATAAGTAGCATGTAGCAAGTTTTACTTGCCTAGTGCGATCAAGAAACGGGTATACGGAATGTCTTACGTCGGCGGGAAAGGTCGCGACGCGCGCACGGTACACGGAACAGATCCAAACGACGTACAAGGGTGATCACGCAGGTAAGTTACGTCCTTTGGGTCGTCTGGAACGTCGGCGTCACGCACGGCTCCGGCGATGGCTGCAATCAAGAATTTCAAAACCAAGAAAAGAAACGAAAAGAAAAGAAGATGAGGAAGAAGATGAGAGAAGGGAATGAGGCTTACTGTGGTTTTGGTGATCTGTGTCAGGAGAGATGTAATGGTGTTGAGGAGATCAACGGAACTCCGGCGAGGCTAGGGTATGGTTTTAGAGGAGTTAGGGTTAGGTTAGGGTTTGGGGTGATGGTGCTCGGGTGTGCAGGGGTGAGTGAGAAGAGGAGAAGTGCAGAGGAGAAGGAGAGGAGGAGAGGAGAATGGTGACGGCAAGGTCTAGGGATCGCCAGCGGTGAAGTGAGGGTGGTGGTTGCTCGGGGTTCAGTTGGGTGTGCAGGTGAGGGTTCGGGAATGGAGGAAGAAGGGGAAGAAGATGGCGAGGAGGAGGAGGAGGCTTGGTTGAAAGAGAGTTGTGATGAGGTGATGGAGTTTTTAGGGTTAGGGTTTGAGGAAGGCAGAGGGTTGATAGGTTCTCTGGTCGTGGGGGTTCGACTTATAAAGAAAGAAGAAGGGGAGATATAAGGATTCTGTTAAGGGGGGTGACGAGATCCCTCGGGTGGTGATCAGAATCGAGATTGCTACAGGAACTCCGAGAGGAGAGAGAAAGAAGAGAGAGAGAGAGAGCGAGCAGAGAGAGAAAGAGACGTGCAGTTTCTTTAAAAAAATAAAAGGATTTCTATTTTATAAAAATAAGAGAGTGGGAGAGATCTGCTGTTACTTTTGGTTACACAAAATATTTCTTTAGTTAAGAAAACTTTTGAATGAAAATAAGAATATAATATTATAATATTAGTCCGTTTTGAGATTTTGGTAAATACAAATTTACTCCAAAACATGCCTGGGTCGGGTCTAAAAATCCTGTTTTAAAATATGAAAAATATATGTGCTTTCAAAATCCACAATGAATGCTCTGGTAACGAAAAAGCATACCCCCAAGAACGGATGCACGTACGTGCGCATAGCTATCCAAACACGTCCGTTTCACTGAACGGGATGAGAACAAGATGCGCGGACGCTACCACGGGGTTAGGGGTATCATGCAGTTTATTGAATGCAATTTTAATTTATTTTACGTGATCAAAAAATGTTATATGATAAAATGTGCGATGTCAACTAAAATATCAATATGCAATATACTGAGATGCATTTGTCTAGTTAACAGGCCAGGGTAGTTTATGAATATGAGTCAACCAATCCAAGCAAGCGGGTCGGGTCAAATGCAATGTAAAATGTAAACTACCATTTGCACCCAAACAAGATAAATTAACAAAATACTACAGATATATAAATACGGAAACAGAAATTGGTATAACTGTACTCGGTTTTTACAAAAGAAGAAGAGGTCCTACCGGGCGTGCCAGAATCTATTCCCGCCAAAAACGCGGGACGCGACCGCGTAGGTCCGTCTCGTCTGAATTTCGGGGCAGATGCTAATTGGTGCTATCCGTCCACCTCTCCGAGGATGCTAAGTTGATTTATGACATCGTGTATCGAAGATTTAAACGGATGCGGCCGATGTAGCAGACATCGTCAGATTCCTTCTCATTTGAGGGGTTTTTGATTGTGGGGACGCTCTTCCCTGTAGGCGCAACCCCCTGCAGTTAATTACGCTACCGCATCGCGGTAACCGCTTTCTCCTTCTCCAGATGGTCACTTCGTGTTGTGTGTGTTTGTTTTGTTTTTGGTTGCCCATGGATTGTATACGGAGTCTAATTTATGTTGTCGTCCTAGGGCGTGAATTAGTCCAAATCCGTATGTTCTTAAGATTTGGGTTTGGATTGGGTTTAAGGATCATTAATCTCATTTGAGACTAAGATCAACTTAAACGTTTGTTAAGGATACGTTAGTCTAATTTTAGACTAAGATCTACTTAACAGGATCATTTAGATCCAACAAAAGTGCATTTGTGCTCTATTGCTTTAGTTTAGGGACATTGCGGTCCATAAGTTTAAGGACATTACGGTCCGATATTAGTTTAAGGACATTTCGGTCCAGTTTAAAGACATCATAATCTATAAAGGTTAAGGACATCATAGTCCATGAGCTTACCAGTTTAGAGACATCATAGTCTGTAGGGTTTAGTTTAGGGACATCATGGTCCATGAGTTTAAGGACCCCACAGTCCGTAAAGTTTAAGGACATCGTAGTCCATGAGTTTAAAGACCTTACAGTCCATGGAATGTCTGGTTGTCGGGACCCGTCACCTCTCTGAAGATGTTGAAGGATTACAACGACAAATATCAGGGGAGTGAAGAGATGTACCCTTGAACCAATATTGGTTGGGAGGATCTGAAATTGGATTAATTTAAGGATCGTTAATCTCGTTTGAGATTAAGATCAACTTAAATGTTTGATAAAGATACGTTAGTCTAATTTTAGACTAAGATCTACTTAACAGGATCATTTAGATCCAACAAACGAGCATTTGTGCTCTATTGTTTAGTTTAGGGACATTGCGGTTCGTAGTTAGTTTAAGGACATTACGGTCCAAGTTCAGATGCAAACATGGGTTTGGAAATGCACCTGATAGTTATTGGCTATTGGGACCCACCACCTCTCTGAAGACGTTGAAGAATTATAACGACATATATCAGAGGTGTGGAGAGATGTACCCTTGAACCAAAGTTGACTGAAAAGCTCTGGGTTTTACTTTGAATTTCATATGAGATGACCAATTTTTGAAGACAAAAGTGTGTTTGAGGTTCAGTCAAAAGGGGGACTGCCTCTGGAAGACATAGCTAATTTGGGCTAAGATTGGCTCGAATGTAGTGTTAAACACTAGAGTACACTCGGCTATCACGTGCTCCCACGTGATGCGCATAGAATAGTGTTAAACACTAAGGATACAGTGCACAAAATAGTGTTAAACACTAAAAAAGAAGTGCTCACATGGGGTCATGTGAGGCGCTTGAATGTCGGGCTCAAACTTCCTTTATTTTATTCTTAGAATATGCAAGTAAGTGTTAAACACTTGGCCTTTATGACCATCACGTGTGGGCACGTGATGGGTATCCATGATTTGGGTATTAAAGTGTTTGTTAGGGGTCACGTGGGGACACGTTAGGGCGCCCAAAGTCTGTTCTGCCTTTATTTTGAGAAGTTTGTTCAAGGGTCATGTGGGAGCACGTGATCCAATTTCATTCGTTCTCTTTTGATCACTGAGGAGGGGAGTCACATGGACACACGTGATCAGGTTGGGTACTGATTACTTTTACATGCATGGAGAGTTAGATCCCTTATTTAAGAATTAAATTCTTTTAAAGGGTTAAACCATAATTTTATTTAGAGGAATTAAATTCCTATATGTTCGAAACAATTAAATTCTTTAAACTCAATTCCCCCTCTAAGTTTTGGATCTGCATGGCAGAATCTCCCCAATGAGAATTAAATTCTCAACTTATTAGGGAGATCTGCTTCTGCAGATCTGCAACCAGAGGAAGAACTAAGTTCTTGTATTAAGGGTTAAACCCTATCTTTGTTGGAGGAATTAAATTCCCATATGCTTTTGGGAGAATAAAATTATCTGAACTTAGATCCCCCCTTAGGCTTTAAATCTGCATGGCAGAATCCTCCTGATGAGAATTAAATTCTCAACTTATGGGAAGATCTGCTTCTGCAGATCTTTGACCAAAGGAAGAACTAAGTTCTTATTCAGAAGAGTTAAACTCTTAGTTTGAGAATTAAATTATCTTTTTGTTTTGTAGGAGCTTATAGAATGATCTCTTTCCCTCTCTTACCTAGGATTTCTTTCTTTTCTGAAGAGATCTTGTTCTTTTTGAAGAATTAAATTCTCTTCTTTTCTCTCTCTGTTGTTGTATATCTTTTTTCTCATCTCTTCTTGGCTTCTATTTATAGGAGAAAGAAAAGAATCAGTTTATTAGTCAATCTTTTATTGAAAGATTTTGATTGATTTTGTAACCAACATGATTTTTTAGGTTACTCGGTGAATTTTATTCATCATTGGATTTTTAATCCAAAAGATATTTTATTTGTTGTTCCTGGCAGATTTTAGGAAAATCTTTCCTTGTATAGAATCTTTCTATAAATTGGTGATTTTTAATCACCATTAAATTTTTAATCCAACGGTGCTCCACTTTACAGAGCGCAATCTTTTTGTTTGGAAAGATCTAGGGAAATATTAGGGTTTTTGATTTCCCTTAATTAGAATTTAAATCTATTAGTTCAGAAGGTTTAAGAGCCTATCACGTGTTAGCACGTGACCCCACTGATTGACCATTTAATTAGAATTTAATTCCATCAGTTCAGATATCTTAGGAACCCATCACGTGTTGGCACGTGACCCCCTGTCACGTGTGGGCATGTGATACCCCATTGGGGTTTTTTCTTACTGTTTTATTATACCTTTTAATTCCTTTCAGTGGGTTTAAAGATCCATCACGTGTGGGCACGTGACCCCTTTGATTAAGCAATTAATTAGAATTTAATTCTATTTGCTCAGAGGACTTAAGAGTCCATCACGTGTTGGCACGTGACCTCACCGGTTAGGCATTTCATTAGAATTTAATTCTATTATTTCAAAGGGCTCAGGGGCTCATCACATGTTGGCACGTGACCCCATCTCAAGTTATGTATCTCAGTGTCTATAAAGTTTCTTATAGAAGGTCATGTGTCCCCACGTGATGCCCGATCACGTGTGGACACGTGATGCTCCTCTTGTGTATTTCTTTGCTGATTTATTCAGTTCCCATGAGGGAACAAATGCCCCCACAGCATTGTTCTCACGTGTTTGCACGTGAGTGCAACGCTGTCATCTTTGTGGCCGTTGGATTTGCCTAGGGAAGGGGGCAGATGAACCGTTTCCCATCACATCCTATAAATGCAAGGGTCTCTTCAAAAGCGCCTCCACTCTTTCTTCTTCTTCCTTGTTCATTTTCTTTTTAGAATTTAATTCTCTTCCTCAGAGCTCAGTTCCCTGCTCATTAAAACAAAATCCAGAGTTTAACTCTGTCAACAAAAATGAATCCCTTTTCAGGCAAGGATCTTGAACGGCCGAGGAACTTTTGTAGAACTTTTCTTTGGATTTTAAATCCACACCAAGGGGTTTTCCCTTCACCAAAAGCCCATCTTTCCAAGTTCTTTAAGAATGTCCGATCTTTAAATAATAAACCCCCTTTGCTAGGCGTTTCTCTGATCATAGGGGATTGATGATGATACTTGTCTGCCTCTGGAATTTAATTCCATTCCAAAGAGCTTAGCTCTGAATTTTTTTTGGGGAATTTAATTCCTCTGTTCAAAAGGAATTTAATTCCTCCAGAGAACTTAGTTCTAATAAGAAGACCTCTTAGGATTCTTATCCTCAGTTGTTCTTGGCAACAAAATTTTAGGAGAGCTCCTTTTTAGGTTTCTTTTAACCTGTCTACTGAACTTTCGCTGATTTTCATTTTCAGGTGCCATGGCCGCTCATCTGTATGACCTTAACGAAATTATTTCTTATGGGGACATTCGCGCATTAGGCCGCTGCCAAAATCAGGAGTTCACCAACGCTCAGTGCGCCGAAATCATGCGTTGCTTTAATGAATACAATGGTCGACTGCTTCCTCGTCGTTTCGCTCTTTTGAAGCTCATTGTGAGGGCGATTTGGGAAGCACTTCCTTTATTCTATGTAGGCATGCAGCTTAAGGCATTGGAAGATACCGAAGATAAGGTACACTAAGTGTATCTGATGGGCCTAATCTCAAAGAAAAGGCGAGACAATCTTGTTGATATTCTGCATCAAACTTTCCAACAGGCGACAATAATCGCTGCCTATCGAAGGGCGGGGGACATTAGTGAAGATCCCAACGCTTGTGAGCGTGAGAGGAAGCATACGAGAATGGTCAAAGAGGCCACAAACATTTTAGATGGCCTTACTTTTGAATTTCTCAATCTATGTCCTGGATTTGATGTCTTACCATTGTAAACATTTTCTTTTATTTTTGTATGAACTTTTCAGAGTATGAATAACAAAACTTTCCTTTCCCCCTTTTTGTGTTTGCATTCCTTCTTCATGAAATTTTGTCATATTGTTGTTGACGCTCACGTGTTTGGCACGCGAAGCACTATTGGGGATTTCAATCTCACATTGGCGCCTACTCACGTGTTATGCACGTGCGATGCTGTTTTAATTTCCAACAAGGGTCAAGGTCGGTGCTCACGTGTTATGCATGTGGGGCTCTATTGATGGGGTCGTTTCGTTTCCCTGCACTGATTCCAATGAGTCATCTCTTTGACTTCCCATGTTCTCTCCTTTTTCTGGGCCTTGGGAATAGTTCCACCATGCGCAATATTTTCTGTGTATAGCATTGAATGCTCCCCTTTATAACCTGTAGCCATAGATCTCTTTCTCTCTTCACAGAGAAACCCATTTATAACTTACGGAGATCATTTTGAGAAACCGATCAAGTGTTATGGCTTGCGACCTCCCCCACGTTCGTCGGCAACCATAGGAGGTGCCCCTCGAGGAGATGATTCCTCGTTTTGCTGCGCGGCTAGTGGATCCCCTTCTCACCGATGCCGAATACGACGCTGTGATGTATGAACTCCTAATTCGTAGGGGTTCTCCCCTTCCTATGGGTTTCATTTGGTTGCGGATGATCTTTTCGTCCGTACTTTCCGATATTCCTCCTCATCCGGCAGAGATAACTCTGGCGATGCTCGATACGGCGGAGGACAAGATTGAGTGTTTCTATGAGGCATGCTTGCTTACTCGGGCTCTGAAGAATCGCTCGATTCATCTTCTGGGGCAGATAAGAGCTCGGCGGGCTGTCATGTCCGCTTTTGCCGATGGGTATGGCATTAATAGGTGGGGAGCAACCCTTCGCGAAAACCGCCGCTTCGACGTGTTGGAGAAGGCAGAGAGGGAGCTAGAGAATTTTGTTTTTTTGTTTTATTAACCCTGGTACCATTGATCCCATGTTTGGCGATCTTTTCCCTATAGAGTAGTATGCTTTAACTCGATGTATTCCTCTTATTATTGTTTGTTGCATGCTTTTTATGGAATCCTTTCCGCTCATCATATATTCGTACATGCATCCCTCCTATATACATGAGCTTTATATTTTATCCCTAAGAATCTCTTTTAAATATGAGTGTTATTATTGCGTTGTCAGCACGTTTTAGATATCGTCTCTATTTAAGCGGGCGTATGGTTGCAAACGCGCGCTTGATGGGGCACATATAAATGATCCTTCTTATTGCCTTACATGGCACATGGTTTGTGCATGTTTTGGTTCGAATACTGTCATCGAATGGGGGCTGGTTCTCATGGTCTCGAGTGCACACGCCTTCCTTCAGAGGTTGTGGCTGCAAAGGCGAGCTTGCGGGGGCTGATTGAACGGTGTGCCGCAAATATGCTGTCATGTGAGAAGAGGCTCAACCAAAAATTTTCGGAGAGGGCGCTGGCTTCAAATGCGCTGGGGGAACTTCAAGCTGAACTTACGGCCAAGACCACTCGTGCATATGAACTCTGGCGGGTGCTTCAAGAAGCTATCAGGGAGGTGGTAGCTATTAATAAAGCCGTCATTTTTACCCGCGAGATGGTTGAAGCCCACAAGGTCATTGAACAAGAACTTGAAAGTCGGCTTGCCTCGTACCAGGCCCAACAGTCTCAAGCGGAGGCCCGTCTCATAGTGATAACAAATTATGAAGCCGAGGCCCAGTAGAAAAAGGATGAACTAGCAAATCTATTAAATCGTCCGCCGTCTTGAAAAAATTGTATATGTTTCTTTTTATTCTTCTTTTGTACATACTCCTGAATGAGAGTATTTTTTTATTCTTTCATAAATAGTACTTTGTATTCATTTTGATTCATGAATAAAAGACATATTTTTCTTCATGGTGGTGTGTCCCTTTTAGTAAATGCATTTTGTGGATAATCTATTTTGATCTCCTTGTAGGACAGCGATGGTTTAGGAGTCAGGTTCAGATCTTCCTCCTAAGGCTTTCCAACTTATGAGCCGTGAGGGTCTCATAAAGATTTTTCTCCCTACGAGTTGAGAGGATCTCGTAGGTGTATTTTCTCCTTAAGAATCGTAAGGATTCCTAAGTGTATTTTCTCTTGAGAGTTATAAGAATCTCACAAGAGAGTTTTTCTTGCTTACGCGTCGAGAAGACTTGTAAGTGGTTGTTTCCTTTCTTGTCGATGTTTGACTTAGGAGAGTGTGGCCTGTAGAAAATCTACCTGGACCTCTCTGTGAGGCAATGATGGGTTGGGAGACAGGGTTAGGATCTTCCACCTAAGACTTTTCAAATTTATGAGCCGTGAGAGTCTCATAAAGGCTTTCTCCCTACGAGTCGAGAGGATCTCGTAGGTGTGGTTTCTCCTTAGGAATCGTGAGGATTCCTAAGTGCGTTTTCTCTCGAGAGTCGTAAGGATCTCACAAGAGAATTTTTCTTGCTTACGAGTCGAGAGGACTTGTAAGTGATTGATGAGTTGACCTGCTCCCGAGTCAAAGCATTGCTTTGACGGGGAGTTCGAGGGTTTACTCTGGCTGTTTCCCACGGAGTCAGAATTGACTTTGGCCGTATTCTACGGGGCCAGGAGGGGTTGACTTTGGCCATACGGAGTCAGGATTGGCTTTGGAGTTTTTTCTTGTTGTTTTATTATACCTTTTAATTCCTTTCAGTGGGTTTAAAGGTTCATCACGTGTGGGCACGTGACCCCTTTGGTTAAGAAATTAATTAGAATTTAATTATATTTGCTCAGAGGACTTAAGAGTCCATCACGTGTTGGCACGTGACTCCACCGGTTAGGCATTTCATTATAATTTAATTCTATTATTTCAAAGGGCTTAGGGGCCCATCACGTGTTGGCACGTGACCCCATCTCAAGTTGTGTATCTCAGCGTCTAAAACTTTTCTCATAGAAGGTCACGTGTCCCCATGTGATGCCCGATCACGTGTGGACACGTGATGCTCCTCTTGTGTATTTCTTTGCTGCTTTAATCAGTTCCCATGAGGGAACAACCACATATTATTTTTATTTTAAATTCTTTTAATCTTTTAGAAGCCTAAGGGTTTGCACGTGCACAACACGTAAAAATGAAAAGACACGATCTTTTAAACATGTGCACTGAAGAAGCCAAAGCGACACCGACACGTGGTCTAAACCCTAGCCCCCTCTGCCGGTGAAGACCCGGTGAAACCCTCGCAAAAACCGGCACCGTCGGGCTTGCCCGTCGGGAATGCCCTCATATTTTGCCCCTGCACCCTTTCAGCTACCTCACTCCCCTTACACTGTTTATTTTCTCTGCACATTTACAGAGAACAATAAAATCCTGTTTAATCCCATTTTTAATACAAATTTTAATTCCCCCATTCAATACATTAAACCCTAGTTTTTCCTATAAATACCACCTCTTATTTCACCCCTCCTCACTCACAAATCCCTACCAAAACTCTCAAAAACTTTTAAGTCCCATTTGTGTGCAAGTGGAGTTAGCGAAGGGCGAAGCTTCGACGAAGTTCCGGTGAAGATACGAGGAGATTCCGGCGATGAAACGATGCCCCGACGAATCCTAAACCTCCTCCTACCTCCCCCCTCTCATCAAAGCCAGTAAGTCCCCTTTCCCCTCTCTTCTTCTTCTATAAAAACATTCATTTCTAAAACCAGACGGAAGCGGAGTTAATCCGACATCCGATTCGGTTTTTCTTCAAAACTCAACTTTTCTTAACCTAGAACTTACCATACTCTCACATATTGTTTAACGAACCATAATAAATCTATTAAAATAAGTTTCACCTGAAAGGAATCATTTTTGTAACTTTTATCGCACTTTTACAGAATAATACCATGTACTTTAGTTTCGACATAATAGCTTATTTCCTTGCTACACCTTTAGATTGTTCATGAAGTAATGACCTACCTCATCACAACACACATCTCTATCATAGCACGATAAATTTGTGACAATAGAATACGAGAAATACGACTTTACAAATAAATACCCTAAACTTACAAAACCGTTTTCTATAAAATGTGTATTAATCATTTCCTTGCAATTGCGCCTCTACAGCTCAATTTTGAGGAACCCTGTTTCGGGATGGTGCGGATTATCGCACGTCCTTGGGTCTAGTAGAGCGGAATTCAGACCTCCGAAAGGAGCATTCGGATTCCGATGGAAATTATAATATCATTTTTAAGAAAATGAGATTTCTAGAAAATAATAAAATTATATATATATATATATATGTATGTATGTATGTATGTATCATCAAAAGATCTATTTTAGATATAATATAAAACATTCCAAATTAAAAGAATCACCTTTACATAAAAGATACCATTCAATACAGAACAAGTTCAATATATATCAATAAAATACCATATACTATGGAAACAAGGTTCTATTTACTAGAAATGTCACAATTGTAAATTATACAATTATGAAAACCCTAAAAATTATAATTAAATGCTTGATGTGTATTTTTAAAATTATACAAAATTATTTTTACATAAAACCCCCTCAAGTTATATAAATTACAAATATGACCCTACTAAATATAGGTTTAAGTGGAACCGGTCTCTTGAGCCTCAGGGAGCCGGAGATATGGGTGCTTGCCTATCTAAGGTAGACAGCCTAAATAATGGTGTTATCAACATAGTAATTGTTTTTGAAAAAGACACAAATCCTGCCGTCCATGAGCAGCAATTACCGATAACACCAAAACCTACTTCAGGATTCAATTTCTTTTCTAAATGTTTGACTCAGACAGAGTCTCAATATAGTCAATCTGACTTGAATATGATTCAAGTGTAAACTACAATTCAATATGAATCCATATATTCAATCTGTTCAATCTATATTGATTGAACCGAACCATGGATATATTCCATCTTCATGTTCATCCATTATATCCGTTCCATTACTGATATCATGGTCTCGGCAAGTCATCCATCTATACAATCTACAATACAAGATAATACAATCCATACAATCAATACATAAATACTACGGGGTTATAAAGGGGTAGACTGGTACGGAACATGTTAAAGGTGGCACGAGGTGGTCACTTAAGACGTAATTATATTCATGCCGTTGTTCTGTGATATTATCGACGAAGCCTTGTACTATGGGTTACCAAAGTCTCCGGTGTAAGTGGGACTCTTCTCGTATACACTGGCATTTTCTGTACCAAGATATAAACAACTGTGCTAACTTAAGTCAAATAAAGTATAGTTATACTCTCTCTCTGTATATTCTTCCCCTTCTATCTTTAGGACTTACAGAGCGATTGTTTGCCGACGACATTCATATTTCTCTTCTTCTTTAGAATGTTGTCAGGAGGACCCGGCGCTGAAGAGTTCGAGACCAGCCAGGAGCATTTGGAGCAGGCCCCTGAGTAATACACCGAAGACCCAGAGCTGTAGTCACTTGTACCTATTCCATTTTCATTTCTGTTATGCCATTGTTTAGGCATTGCTTTCATTCCATGTATTTACATTTCCATTGTATTGTAAAAGAATGATAAATAAATAAAGTTGTTGTTCATTTACATCTTGTCTCTTGCGTACTTTTACTTTATATTGCTTAGATATGCTTAGCGTGTTTACTTCTGAGTAAATACGTAGCGGGCCCGTCGCGTCCCTTTCCCGTACACCGGGAAGCGGGGTGTGACAATATCTATTGTCATTCTTGTGCATTTCATATATATATATATTGCTTAGTTACGCTTAACATATTTATTTCTTAGTAAATACGTTGCGGGCCTGCCACGTCACTGCTTCCGTCTACTGGGAAGCGGGGCGTGACTGGTATAAAAGAAATCAAATTCTTTCTTTTAAATAGTAAGTAAAGTTTATAGAAATACAAGTGGACAATATAATACGGTCTGAAAACATTTTCGTCATTTGAAATTAAGGCAGGACCTCCTTTATAAATTTTGATCCAAAACCAGTATATATCAAGAATAATATAGACATCTCCAAGCGGGAGCTAGCTCTTCGCCAATTGGCGGAAACGCAACTGTAACATTTTGTAAAATTATAAATAGTAATTTATAATTTAAATATGGATATAATAAGTTTACAAAAATAATATCACATATGAATTTTAGTATCGGATTGATATTCAAAAAATGTAATTATTTTGGGAAAAATGAAGAAAATGTGTGATATCATAAAAATGATATTTAAATTGTTTTAACACGACATGAGATTTTATTATAAGATCGTGGTATTTAAGTGTTATGATAAGTGTTGTATTTCTTTTAAAAACATGAAGGTATTTATTTAAAAAGATCTTTTAGTTTGTTTTGAGGGTATAGTATATGATTAAGCTAGATTAAACCCTCACAACTTTCACACCACACACACACACCTTCACCTCATTCCATCTCATCCTTCTTTATTGACACCTCCTACATGCTTTACACAAACCCATTACATCTCCACATTTCTCTTTATCAAAACCCTTAGGATATTTCTTGAGCTCACAAACTGAACCAATGCTTTCCTTCAAGCTCCAACACCAAAATTCTCAAGTAACATCAAATCAAAAGAGAATTGGAGGGTTCCTTCATCAATATTGTTCATATCATCAAGCTAGAGCCACTACAACCTGTTAGTGTTTATGCCCTAGAGGCCATTACTGTATCATACTAGTTTGTATATTACTTAATGGAAGCTTGGGATTTTCACAGTTGTATTGACAGTCTTGCTAAAAATGATAGTATGCTACTTGGTTTGTGTCTATTTTAATATGTGCATATGTTTCTTTTAACGTATCGCTTATACATATTAGTAGAGCCCTTAGGATCTTTGCTTGATTACCAGCGTTATGATGGTAGTCACACTAGTTGGGGCTGGGTAGTCTATAAGCAACATCCTATACAGGTCTCTGGTCGTAGGATTATCGAGATAGGGCATCGATACTCCGAAGTAGACTGGTGTATACGCTTCTCATCCCAGCATAGGGAGATGGTCTGTCCCACAGCCATCAGTACGTCGTACTGGAGATAGTATGCAGGTGCTCGTTAGGTTACGGGTACACCAGACAGGACTCGCCGGGAACTGCAGGTTGGATTTATACCCATCGTCAGATAGCAGTTCCCAGGTGACATGAGTACAGCTTAGTCCGTCGACTTGACACTGCTACTTCGCCTCGAGTGTGTTCTCACTGTTCTTAGATTACTACCCTACCACGGCTCAAAGGAGTCGTGCAAACAGGTAGTAGTTGGGTACAGTCCCGAAGCACTTGGAGGCAGTGGCGGTTAGACAGGATTCGTCTCTCCCGGTATTGGGGGTTGATATCGCACTGTGTATGTAGAGCCATTACGCAAAGTCCCTGGCCAGGGCAAGCGAGATTTACTGGTAAGTTCCAGTAGTTTCTCAAGGTGTAATGGGCTTCACTCCGACATGACTTATACCGCTATTAGGGGTCTGACGTTTACCGCCCCCCTAAGCCCGATATGCGATAGTCCTAGACGAACAGACCGGACTGTACGGAGATTGTCACATCAGGCTCAGTAGGAGTTCGGATGGGTTCCTCATCGTCCTTCTTATCGACATCTACCTGGGGACCATTACGTACAGCTAGTGCCGCTTGCGGTCTGTGGTTAAACCCACTGCCAGCTTAGTGTCAAGTCTTTAGAGTCCCACACAGAGAGTTTTCCTGCTTCGGGCGAAACGATATAGAGGTCGTATGGTTTTACGACAGAGTTCGGACGCATACGTGTTTTTACGCACGTACGATATTCGGACAGTTTTTACTAGTCGGCTTTGGTTTAAGCCAGATTCTAGTATCGGATTATTGGATTTATACAGTCTAAAGTTTTTCCGTGTTTTCGCGGATAGGAGGGGCGTTCTCGTAATTTGTCGGGAAGCTTCTAGAAGGATGATGACTTGGAGACTAAGGTGGCATTTGTATTTATTGGATTAATGAGTCATGAGAGTGAATCATCCATGGAGTTAATGTTGCATTAATGTTTTAAATGACTCATGAGATGAATCACTCTATGAATTAATGAAGCATGATGACACATATTTATTTGTTATTCATTTTAATAAAATCATATGCTTCATATATTCAAATGATATCATTTATCCAAAAGGATTCTCATTCTCACCTTCTCTTTCCTCAAGCCCTCTCTTCAAACCCTAACCCTAACCTCTCATGTGTTGAGATCAAGGGTTAGAAAGACTTATTAATCCATAATCCTACTCTATATCCCCTAGGTTGCTTTGATTAGCACTTTTAGTAACCTAGTTACCTCAAGTTAGAGGTCAAGCTTGGAGTAGTAGCTCTTGGGTGGATCGTCTTTGACTCGAGGAGGCCGTTGAGGTGCCGACGTTCCATAGAGCCTACGAGGTGTGGAGGACATGGATGAAGACCCGAAGGATAAGTAACGTGAGGTATAACTTCGAATCCGAGTAGTTAAACCTTTCGTAGTTTGCTAGTAATGGTTTAGACACGATCCGTGTGCTCAGGCCCGTGTAACGAAGCTTTGATAATTGTTTTTCATATATTCCGCCTCCCCGCAAGTTCGTGGGGTGCGTGACATAGACTTACACAACCTCTAGGAGTCTCAACCATACACTTCTTGAGTTGGATATCCCTTGTGCACATTCTTTATAGGTAAATCTCATCTCCTTTGCAAGTCTTGTTTTGTAAAAAATCTGTTTTTAGTATGCAAATATCAGAAACTAGGATTTTTGTGATATTTGTGAGGATCAATTTGAATCTAGAACTAGTAGGGTCCCCTATAGGAAAAACTAACAATACTAGGATATGGTGAGACCAATAGGAGGCAACCCTAAAGTCCGAGCCCTTAACTCTTCAATAAAACCGACCATTTTCCCAAAATTCCTGCTACCGGCGGTTTTCCTATTGAATTGGGTGTTGATTTTTCTTCTGTGGCTTCAATTGATATTAATTAAGGCTACTGTATTGTTTGTTTTGTCCTAGATTTCATATAGAGAAATTTGGGAGTGTTTTAGTATAATTTTAACAATGTTTCCGATATTTATAATATGGTTTTTTCGTATTTCTATACCTCGACTGAATTGTTGACGTTCGTACGTTGATGTCGGGGATATTTGGTCGTATTTATAGTAAGTAAGTTATAGGTTCTAAGCTATGATTTTTACGCCGATGTGTTATAACTACGATTGTAGGTACAATCGCGGAGATTTCCGAGACGGCAACGACGGACAAAGCAATCGTGGATTTCGACTAGCTCAACAAGTTGGTGAGTAGATTTATATCTACGGGGGAAGTCGGCTGGATGGCGTATAGCACTCCCAACCACTTATATAGAATAGTTATGATATAACTAGTGTAAAGTGATATGTTAGCTAACTTAGCTTATATTATATTAGTGTATGGTAAGTACCTAGTAGATTTCATATGGGTATGGTTATACCTTGATATATGTTATTGGGGAATATGTACACGACGATAGATCCTTACGATATTGATATGACTGTGATGGACATTGTACGAGGAATCATACCGTACTTGTGATGATGAGGATAATGTGATGAATACGGCTTAGTTTCATTTGGACTCGTGGAGTTATGCGTTATCCTGACTTGGGACATTACGATCGATTGAGCTACACTCTTTAAAAACCAACGATTCGTTTTCACTTTTATATGATAAATGACAAGGATGCGATACTATTTCCAAAACGAATATCTATTTAAAATTAATGTTGCTTCCTTATTTAAAAATAACGTTTCGTTCCATTTTCAATGATAATGGTTTAGCTCATAGCAATTAGTTACGTTTAATAATTACGCGATACGCTTAGATTACCTTTATATGCTCGCGATACGCTTACCGATTATATACGTTAATGGCGTTATTCTTTTATATGAACACACTGATAAAACACTGCACAACTACCAATGAGTACTATGTTGCACGAGCACAGCACAAATGTTACACTACACCTTATTGGTACTGCTATAACACTGTAGTACCGCTATACCACACGATATCTATATAAATGACGATACGATGTGTTATGAATTCCCTATATCTGGGGAATTTGGTTGTATTTATATGGTATGGATAGGGATAGAATTACATTCTGTTATAAACACTTATAGAAAACTTGCACAAATACTAATGATTGCCATGCTGCACGAGCACAGACGCATATGCTACACTACACATCATTAGTATTGCTATGATACAGTAGAACGGTTGCATTTGTTTGCATGATTGACTATAATGACGTACGATGCCTTTATTACCTATTGATTAATTACGAATACCATTACCATGGGTATTCGTATTTGATTTTTATGAGTTTTTATGATGTTTTTACCTTCGATGATATATATCAGTGGTATGAGACACTGCTATATATATATATTATATCATCAGAATGATATATGTGATTATTATTCTTCTTTACTTGATATTTTCTGGATATGATGAGTTGACGTCCACCATGAGCTTGATGTTTTTTTATTTGATTTTATTCCGAATCGAGTATGGAGTTATACGGTTACGGACATGCTACATATCCGGACTGAGTGGGAGAGTATACAGTCGGATACATGGTGGACCCGGTCGAGACCGAGGGGTAAGAGCCGCAGCTGAGGCGGGGAGCCTAGCGAGAACACTCGATACCGGAGATAAATGTGAGTACGGCAGATATCCAGGAGATACTGACCGGGACTACGAATATCGAGGAGCGACCGATCTGATTAGACGGTGTCGACGATATCTGGATTTTCATGTCGGTGATGGACACGAGAGATTTAATGATTTTGCGTGTCGGTGATGGATACGAGAGATATGATGATTTAGGGTGTCGATACTGGACACTCATATATTGATGTTCTATAATCATTTGAGATACGCCGTTATAGTTTATGCGATATAGTGGCCGATCAGGACTGATCCAGGGGGCAATACTTGAATACTATTTTTACCTGTTGATACATATAAAAGGATTTCTAAACGAGCTATAGTCTCATTATTTTGACATATCCAGGATGACACAATGATCTTTTAAACTGTAAACCTCTTAAAACTCTTCACTAAATAGCGAGACGTATATCATAAATAAAATACTTCATACCATTTGTAAGTCTACGGTAGCGCTCCGGCCGCCAATCCGAGGCCAAATGCAGAATAAAAACTTTTCAAAACGACGCTATCATAACCTTAAAACCTGGATTGTTCCATTAACCGTAAACTAGAAAACTGTAAAAGAGTTTGGAGAGATTATACTGATCGATCCGTGTCCTTCGGTCTTCAACCTCTTCCCAAGCTCCTCACGGCTGCTCTAATGAAGTATGCTCTCCGATCTCGCTCGTCGAATTGGCTCCACATCAAGGATTCTTTATACGGGCTCCCGCTTCAAACCGAAGCAACTCGGACATGAAGTTTGCTAGCCGATATGTCCACGATGAAGTAAAGATAGTATGTGATAACTTTGTCTCAATACACTCTAGGATTCTCAACACATGAGAGGGATAGAGTGGAGGTTGAAGATGATGCCCATGGATGGAACTTGTGAGCTCAAGAAGAAAGCTAGTGAGCAAAACAAGCAAAAGAAATGAGATGGCTCAAAAAATGTGATGGTTCTCCCAAAATATTCATGTGAGTATTTAGATATAATGTAGTGTGTAATTGAGCCACACACTCACACAAAAAATCTCTACACTTACACACTTACAAAATATCTAAGGCTCACACAAAAATATCTTAGCCATGATAAAAAAATGAGTCATACCAAAAATGAGTCACAATTTCCATTATTAACATTTAAAGTAAAATGTTAAATCCACAAAAATAAAATGGCATCAACTAAAGAAATCTTGTAACGAATTACAAGATTACCCCTCATCCGTATATACATACCCGGATCCGTATTCCGACTGAATACGAATACTACGAGACGAAAGTAATCCAACCAATCTAATACTAGGATCCGGCTTAAACCAAAGCCCACTAGTATGATCCGTCCGATTATCATTCGTGCACGAGTGCACGTATATGATCGAACCCTGCCATAAAACCATACGGCCTCTACAACGTTTCGCCTGAACTTGGGAAACTTTTTGAGGGGGACTCTAAAGACTCTTCAATACGCTGGCAGTGAGTTTAACCACAAGTACGTCAGTGATACTAGCTGTACATAACGGCTGCCTAGGTATTGAGCAAAAGGGAGGCCGATGAGCGAAATCATCCTGAAACCCTACTGAGCCTGTCAGTGACAATGTTCGTACAGTCCGGTCCGTTCGTCTATGAGTATCGCATATCGGGCCTAGGGGGCTGGTAAACGTCAGACCCCCAATAGCGGTATAAGTCATGTCGGAGTGTAGCCCAGAACACCCTGAGATACTACTGGAATACCTACCAGTAAATCTCGCTTTCCCTAGACAGAGACTTTGTGTAATGGCTCTCCAGACAAAACACGATCTCACCCCCAATACCGGGAGAGACGTATCCCCTGCCGATCCGCTCACTGCCTCCATATGGCTTAAGACTGGACCCAACTAAAACCTGTTTGCGCGACTCCTTTGAGCCGTGGTAGGGTATTAGTCAAAACATAGTGGGAACTCACACGAGACAAATGACGATCTCAGGTCGATAGACTAACATGTACACATATCATCAGGGAACTGCTATCTGACGTCAGGGTATAATACCAACTAGCATGTTCCCGGCGAGTCTTGTCCAGTGTACTCATAACCCAATGAGCACCTGTATACGATCTTAGGTGAACTAACTAATACCAATGGCTTGTGAGACCGGCCATCGCCCCTCGTCGGGGTCTCGATCCGTATACACTAGTCTACTCATGGAGTATCGATGCCCAGTCTCGAAACTCCCACGACTAGGGACACTTTAAGGATGTGCTTATAAACTACCCAAATCTCACGTATATGATCGCCATCATACTGCTGGTAGTCAAGCAAGAATCCTAAGGGCTCTATCAACGTATAATAGTGATCTGTAATGTCATCTAAACCATGTACACGATGATAAAGACAAACCAGATAGCATACTATCATCTCGAGTAAGACTATCCTACCGGTATAAGTCCTCCCTCAATCATCGCAATCACGTGCCTGCGATCCAATAATTGACTTTGAGGGTACTATATCCAACACTATCACGTCTGCTTTTTTTGCCGTAGCATACGTATCCCGCGGCTATTTTAAAAAGGGTTTTTACATACATATTTCAGCTACTTTATAGGCTTATACCTGGATGCATGTTATATGCATATGAGATGATATATTTTTGGGTTTACGCGATCGATAATGATGCATTTATATTACTTATGCATTATTTATATATTAGTAAAGGGTATGATAGTGCTATACTTTATGAACTAGATATATCGTTATGCATTTCGATTTCTATCTTGCGATATACTTTTATTCACCGAGTTGGCAACTCACCCCCATTGTACCCCGGTTTCTTGCAGGATTTACCGCTCGGATCATTAGCGGCTTACGGCACACTCTTTTCTTCGGTGATTTCTTTGGTAGGTGGGTTACTGTTGTATAGTAACCACACTTGTGCGTGTGTGTATTCTTTTGTATCTAATTAAAACTCCATCGACCCATAACTTGTATAATTGTGGACTTAGAAGCGAGATTTAGAGTTTATGCGTTTGTGGGCGTCGCACTCGTTGGAGTTGACTTTTTATACTTGTTGGTTTTGTTTCACTTTTCTTTTCTTCACCATTGGGCGTCGTATATTATCTGCGTGGTTGCTCTGTCGTTCGGGCTTGGAAGCTAGCTCCCATTGGGATGCTTTATATATTATGCTTGTATCAGGTTTTATTCAAAAATTACAAAGGAGGTGCTGCCTGATTTTTTTAAAAACGTTATATATGCTTTTCAAACAAACTTATTTAGACTTTAAATGACTATTTTTAAACTGATTCCATCAAATGACTATTTTTAAACTTCACCTCCAATATTTTCGTAAAAAGGTTTAGATTCCGAGTTTTTGGCTTACTTGGATCGCGTTGACGTCTTTAGATGTCACGTGATTTAAGTGCCGGTCACGTGTCACTTTTGGGTCGTGACAAAATTGGTATCAATGCATTTGGTTTAACCTTTGTTCGAGTATAGGTTTGACTATGTGGAGTCTAGACATACACTTTCGTTACCTAGGCTTGACCTTACAGAGTTTAGGCTTGACTTTGGGGGTCTTATACCCGAACTTTCGTTATATAGGTTGACCTTGATTGATGGAGTAGGTACTAAATAGAGTGACTTACCGTACATATGTTCTGCGGCATATTTAGGATATGACACTCCGCCTAAGTTACCTTAGGATATATATCTTGACATCATTTCTTCTATTCGTTCAGTTGATCTATCCTCATCGATACATGTTGGTTGTTCCGGTCATCATGTCTACGCAATCCGAAAGGGCTGTGGTTAGAGACACGGTCAGGGCAGACTTGTCTGGGACGAGGACTGAGTAGGGTGATATTCCGGTGACATAGGAACATATTGGTTATCCCTATATGATCGGATTTCTAGTTTTGAAGCAAGTTTTCTTTAAGATCCGCACCAGGGTAGGTTCATCACTAGAGACTAGCCAGTCTTGGAGGCATGATATTGTTTACCCTACTCCGGAGATCGTTGTGTTGCCTACTGATCAGACAGTTGTGCCAACCGTTGCTGAGATTATCGAGGCGTCGCTTCCAGAGTTCATAAAGCTAAAGTCACCGGTGTTTACGAGTATAGATGTGCCAGAGGATTTTTAGTCATTCATGGGTATGATGGCTAGGATATTTAATTCGTTGTGGTGCTCCGATGCGAGATCGGTAAAGTTGACTAGCTTCATTTTGAGGGGTCTTGCTCAGACCCGGTGTGATTCTTTCGAGAGAGACCGTGTAGCGAGTCTTCCTTCGATGGTTTGGGACGAGTTTTCGAAGGTGTGTGTAACGACTCACTATACTTGAATCTATCTCACTTCTTTCATTTGATTTTCATGAAGATCATTTTTTACTTTCTTGAAATTCATTTCTGTGTCTCCTTATATTTATTCGACCATCTTTTATATTCAATGTTACTCTCTTGTCAATTAGAGTACCGACTGGTGGAGCGACGACGAAATGCGATCACATTTAATTTCCTTATTCTGTTACCATATCCTTTGAAGTAATTTTGAGGACGAAATTATTTTAAGGAAGGTGGAATGTAACGATCATAAAATTCCTATATTTTCTTCTATCATCTCTTTAATAAAATATTACAATTATTTATTTTTGGTATATATTTTTTTTCTAATAAATATATTATTTTATCATTTCATCTATATTATCTATTTTATAATTTTTCAAAGCCCAAACCTAAGCCAAGACAAATCCATTTGATTTCTTTCATTTTCTTCGACTTCCAAACGAATGAGTACCCTTTCAATTTTTTTACTCCTAAAATGAATTCATAATAAATTAAAATTGTTATGAAGAGTTTTTATCACTATTAAACCTATTTTAATATCTCTTTTAATACAAATAACACTCTCTTCTTCATCCTACCTTAGCATTCCCTCTTCATCAATTCTAATTTTTTTCCTTTGGAGATTTGAAGAAGTATCAATTTCCTTAAGCCTTCGATGTCTCGATCAAGTCGAGGTTTTCTTCACCAATCGGCAATACGGTTGTTATACCGTATTGCAAGACCCGTAAGTCTCTTCTCTCTCCCTCCCTCCATCTCTTTATTCTCCTCTTGTCATATCTCGAGAACCCGCTATTCTTTTCATATCGTAATCCGTAAGAGAAGATAAATATAAATATATACATATATTTATAAGTCTAGATATATATAGTTCTATATGGTTTAATAATACTTTATTGTCTCTTGTTCAAATTAAAGTGTTTGCAATTCTTTGTTCATAACTATGAATGTTTATCATGAGTTGTGAGGACATGAATTTCATGTCATAATATATCTACGATGTGTTATGGAAACGGTGACGTGGCAAACCTGCAACGTATTTACTATAAGAAAACGTTAAGAGTCTATAAGTAATATAAAAATGACACAATAATAGACAAGTGAAAATAAAATCCAACCACTTTATATTTACATAAAAATACTAGTCAATCTTTTTGCCGATTTTAGTATACATATCAATATTTTTACCTTTAAAATAATTTTTAGAAATTAATTTTTACTTCTGGAAATTACATGAAATTTAACTATTATAGAATATATTTTTGTGTACATGTTATAAAAATTTCAGATCGAACCGCATAATGGTTTAGGAATTATATTATTTTTATTCACTGTTCGTAAAACAGAAAACCGCAGTTATCGGTCAATTTCTAGGACACATAACTTAGTATACAGATGTCCAAATTGATCAAACTCAGGTGGTATTGAGACAGAGCAGATTGAAATGGTCAAAGAAGAGTAAAACCAGTTCGCATCACAACTGAACGTCTAGTTTCATTCAGCTTTTCATTTCATTTCAGCTTATTTATGTCTCCTTGTTAAGGCTTATCATGTTATCGTATCGAGTATTCAGATATTTTGTCAATTGTGAATTTTGAATGTAATAAAATAAAGTTGGATTTCATACTTTTTTTTATTCTTGTTATTTTATATTGTTTATAAACGCTCAGCGTATTTATTTCGAGAAATGACCTTCTCGGAATAAATACGTTGTAGGCCTCGTCATATGTTATTACCACTCTTTTAGAAAGCGGGGCATGACAGGTTTTATTAGTGGCCCATGCAGGGTCAGTTCTATATGAACATCGTAAGCAATATATTGCAAGAATTAATGAAATTCAACAACTTTTACATTCTTTGTATTTCAATTCCTTTGAATCTCATCTTATTCCTTTAATCCATCTTCACTTTTTACTTCTTTGAATTCAACCTCTCGATTTCTAAATTCTTAACTCTAGTTCACCCTTCTACTTGTATCTCTTATGCTTATTAGCTTAGTTGGTTAGATCATCGATCGACGAAACTTGAAGTTGTCATCTTTAGCGTTTCCCGTACCTTTGCGACGTACCTCTCAAGAGAATTTCGCAGACGAAATTCTTTTAAGGAGACTGTAACGACTTACTATACTTGAATCTATCTCACTTCCTTCATTTGATTTTCATGCTTTCTTGAAATTCATTCATGTGTCTCCTTATATTTATTTGAGCATCTTTTATATTCAATATTACTCTCTTGTCAATTAGAGTACCGACTGGTGGAGCAATGATGAAATGCTATCACATTTAGTTTCCTTGCTCTATTACTATATCCTTTTAAGTAATTTCGAGAACGAAATTATTTTAAGGAAGCTAGAATGTAACGATCATAAAATTCTTATATTTTCGCATATCATCTCTTTAATAAAATATTACTATGCCTAGATGGGTGATAGATTAATCAGCCATCTGGAAAGTGCAGTGCGCAGGTTTCAACTCTCCTATGCCTAATTGCTCATAAACAGAATACGGGAGTAAGTTCACACTAGCACCTAAATCGAGTAGAGCGCGATTGATATTTTTACCCCCAATAGCTATAGATATAGTAGAACAACCGGGGTCCTTATATTTCTTAGGCACATGGTGGGTAAGAGCATTGCTCATATTACTCGCTAAGAAAACCTTTTTAGGCACTTGAGTTTTCCTTTTCCTAGTGCACAAGTCCTTAAGAATTTTCGCATAGGATGGAACTTGTTGGATAGTATCTAAGAGAGGAATATTTATATTTACTTGCTTAAAAATTTCCACAATCTTCTCCATTTGTGGACTTGGTCTGTTGGGCCTTAACTGGTTTGGAAAAGAAGATTTATTAACAAAGATTGGGTCCAACTCTTGTGGAGAAGTTTGTAGGGATGGAATGGATCCCAAAATTGGATTTGGGATGGTTGTAGATGGTAATTCATTCAAGGAAGTGGTCTGATTGTTCGAGCCTAGTGGAAAACGGAGAATAGGCTCGGAAGAAGATGCTGGATTAGACGAAGTAGGAGTAGAAGTAGTAGCCGGGGTATTATCTGAATCATCAACTTGTTCTCCAACCTAGTTATTCAACTCTCTTCCCTATTTCAACGTAGTTACGGCGCTCACATAATGATTTTGTTGGTAAAGCATGAGATTTTCGCTTTGTGAGTGGCCAGGAATTGGTAGAGATTGAGATGGAAGTTTCCCTTTCTCTCTCTCACTCATTACGGCATTCAACTATGCAATTTGTGCTTCTATCGATTTTATGTTTTCACTATGGGAAGCAGTTTGTTTCATCAGCATTTAGATAGATGATTTTAAATTAGCCGCCGTTTGTATGGATTGTTTAATAAACGTTTCTAAGTTTCTTTTGAGTGCAGAGATTTTATGGGTACCGGCCGTTGGAATATTAGTCTGTGGTTGGAAAGAATTATTATAAGAGATAAAGTTGTTGGCCGGATTTTGGAAAGATTGAGGTTGAAAAGGTTGCTGAATTTATTGTGGTGGCTGTTGTTACTGTGGGGGAGGCCTTTGATAGTTATTTTGGCCTGGGAATTGATTTTGAGTTTGAATTTGGTTTTGGTTCCAAGCAAAATTAGGATGATTCCTCTATCCTTGATTATATGCGGAGGAATAAGGATCGTTTTTAGGTCGTTGCTGAAAAGAAGCATTAGTTAGTTCTAGACCTTGAGACGGAGAATTCAAAGGACATTCTTCTCTTAAATGTGATGGGTCAAAATAGCAACCACATACGGTTTTGGGGAGCGTAACTTGGTCTAGAGAGGCTGAAGAGAATTTTCTTTCCATAGCTTCTATTTTCTTTTGTATTGCAGCTATTTTAGCTTTCATTGCATTGGAAGTGTCGAGCTGATGGATACCTGCCCTAGATGAAGACGATGTTGTTGGTTTAGTGCTCTCCCATTGTAACATTTGTTTAGCGAGGTCTTTCAGAAATTGCCATGCTTCTCCGTCGTCTTTTGATATGAAATGATATTGACAAATGGTTTCAAGCATTTATTATGTGGATGGATTGGTACCTTCATACACAATGCGGCAAAGTTGACATCTATCGATTCCGTGATGAGGGCATTGGATAAGGAGATCTTTAAACTGTTCAAAGCATTTCCAAAAGGGTTCATTGGGAAGTTGGGCAAACTGGTTAATCTCTCTCTAAATACGGGCGGTCTTGTACTGAGGATAGAATATCTTAAGGAATGCTTTAACGAATTCATCCCATTTAGCGATAGAATGTGCGGCGGTGCTATAAAGGCATTTTTATGCTAGATCGCATAAGGTAAAAGAGAGAAAATGTAATCGCAGAGCATCCCCTGAAAGCTGGATTGTGCTCATTATTGCACATACGTTTTCGAATTTGGTTATAATAATGTATGCATCTTCAGATTCAAGCCCATGAAATTTGGGCAACAAGTTGATGAAGTGGGGTTTAATTTTGAAATTATCCCCATTTGTTGGTGGAAGAGACAAACACATAAGAAGGGGTCCGCGTACGGGGTAGCATCTGTCTTGCAGAGTGATGCATGGTGGATTTTGTGCACCTACGGGTGGTGGCAAGGTGGTGTTGTTAAAGCCCGATGGAAATCCGTCCATCTCGGGAGATGTGGTAGGTGGAGGAGAAATAGAAGATGAAGAAGTATCGACTTCGGAGTCGATAGCAAAAACGCGGACTAGACGGGCACTAGAATCCGTGTCCAGCCGATCATGCACTAAACGGGTTTAGTGCATGTGACAGCGCGTGATATGTGTGAGAATGATTTTAGAAGGCTTGTTTTGAAAAAATGCCGGATGTAAGGCTTGACTCAACAAATAACAAAATGCACAATCAATCCCTAGAGCTAGGGTCACCTAGGTCAAGTCATTAGACCGCTCCTAGACTTCCAAAAGACAAGTCGTAGGATCAATTCTCTACTACGTCCTTATCAATCTTGCGGCCAGGTAAGTGCCAGGTAAGTGGGAGGTATCCACTATATGAATCACCGAAATAGCAGGCCTAATTAAGCAATCACTTTCCTTAGTCACACTTACCTAGACACCACAAGAGAAATGCAGATAAGCAATAGATTACCCACGAGCTTTCTCTGTCCTAATTGAGCGTGACAGTCCTTAGGGGCTTGGTCTAGATATTTTTTATTAATGTAGGGTTATGCACATGCTCGTTTGTGATTTGTGGGGCCTAGGAAGGGTGATGAAATCCCCACCTAATCTGAATTTGGGTTTATTACCTCTTAAAGTCTGGTTTAGATATGCAAAAACAAACCGAAATCAAAACACGCAAAAAGATTTTTTTTAGCGGCGTTGTTTGCAAAGAACCCCGCAAATAAAATCAGTTTATTAGAGCTTTAGAGGAAAGAGCGAGGCTAAAGGAAAATACCACAGAAGATTGAGGGCCCAACTCTTCAAACGAGTCACGGTTCCACCGCCAAATAGACCTAAAAACCGCAGTTCTGCCTCCGTTTCGCAAGAACTTCTGCTGAAATTTCTTCACGGAACACCTATGCTTCTTTGGTCCAAGTTTAAATCTCTGAATCTCTATTGTCTTGATCCAGTTACTCCAGATTCTCTTGCAAAACTCGCACAATAATCGATAAAAACACAAGATGCGGTTTTGGTTCTCGTTTATTTTCTGTTAGCTGGTTTTTATATGAAATCAACCCGAATAACAAGAAAAAAATTATGACCGTTTCACCGGCAACGGTGCTATTTGATTGATCGTGCAAAAAAGTGTTTTGTAAATAACCGCAATCAAAATAGTGTCGCTAATAGCTAACCGCAATTAGTATGAGTCATCCACAGGGAAACGCGAACTTCTTTTCTTGCTTTAGGCGAGTTGATAAAAGATAAGATGTTTGTTGTCGTTCTATTTTAATATGGATATAAAATTTATAATAAAAAAGCTTGTAAGGTTCATAGGAATTAGTAGTTAATGGATGAATATTTAGAAATGACTCTTTTTATCTTTTAATAGTTTAAAACTAGAGAGATAGCGATGAATATGGATTAGGGTTCTTAGAGGGACTAGGGTTTCCCACTACTAACTCTTGTCCTTCCATTGATCTCTATTCATGTCAAGCCCTTAACAAAACAAGTATTAACCAATCTCAAATCGTGGTCGTGACTATCAATAAATTGATAGCGCGCCCGATTAGAAGGTTAATATTTATTTTACTAAATTTTATAAACATTAAAATTTCAAAAGAAGTTAAAAGATTTTTTATCTATTATTCTATCCTATCCTACAAACCCTAGTAAGTAAAATTACTCGCTCATGGTTAGTAGTGATTTAAAAGAAATGTTGAAAATGAATGAAACCATAATTAAGATGTAGAAAAGTAATGTGGAAAATTAATGCGGAAAAGTAATGAGTAAATTAAATGCGAAAAAAGTAAATGCAAAAAGAATAAAAAAAAAACTACATTTATTTATCAACTATCGCATTACAATTTTCTTCTTAGAAAGTTAGATTACAAGGACCCTAGTTGCTCGCTAGATCATTCTTTAGAATTCTGCGATGGATAGATAAATGATTATATGATCTCTTGGATGGTTTTGAATGCACAGCTCTCTATCCTTTATATAGTCTCTGAAACCAAAAACCCTAGATTCCATATGAGAGCAAATGTAGTTACAATCATATCCACAAAATCGCATATCCAACGGCTACCAAAGAACCGCAGTTCTGTCACCTAATGCTAGATTCCATATGACCGCGGATCCGCCGCCTCCTAGTTGGATTGGGTCTTGAGATTTTTTCTGGATTTTTGTGTCGATATTTGAATATCCTCTTAATATATAGATTCTGAAAATATTGCTCCGAGTCTCTGCCGTTGTTAGATTCCTCAATTTGCTTCTAAATTTTGGCAAGTTCAGTTTTGATATCCCGATTTGACTTGGATCTCTTACTTGGATTTCAGACCTGAGCTAATACCTGCACAATATCTCAAATCAAAGTGTTGGTAGCATTTGGTATTTTTGAGATATTATTCCAACCATTTATATGATATAATATCTTAAGAATATTGATTACGAATATTTGATATGATATGCATATTTTAATTACTTATATTTCATTTAAATATTATATGCATATATTTTCCCTTATTATATTAATTATAAATGAAGAAACATATGATAATAATCTTTTTATAAATAAACCCAAATATGTTCTTTATTTACAATTAACACCTTTTGGCAGTTAACAGTAGTAGGGAAAATGTTCATACAAATGTGCACTATTTTTGACTAATCACCTGTGCACCCGGAGCTGGCAGAGCAAGAATTCCTAGTTGCTTTCTGCCCACGGTCTGGCGTCCTCTGCCTCTGGGTCCTTGTTCTTTCTGAGGATTCACCAATTCCACGATCTCCTGGCTTGACAACCCGGTTAGGAGTAGCAACAGAAACAGTCCATCTCTGACACCTCTCTGAACATCTCCTGGCCAATTAACTTGGCTACTCACAACGTAGCACGTTAACGACGGCGGACTCTAGCACCATGAGTGCATTTTATACAACCGATCCTGAATCCAAATCTTTATCGCTATAGTATCCTGGAAAGAACCTGCCGCGGTCTCTTTCGATATCATCTCAGTCGAACTGCCTGGAAACTGTCACTCTTAAATAAATCCGTTTATTTTCCGGAACAGCTACAATCTCATCACGACTTTCCTATGGAAATGTGGCTGTATCCAACACCTCTGCATATGTATCCAATTTTTAGCATCAACGGAGAGGAACATCTGCTAATTGAGATCTCACACGAACATCTTAATCCACTTTTCTTCAATATTGACCAATTCGGAATTGCATCTTAATAGCTGCGTAGACTGCAGTTCATCCTCGATTATGGTCATATCCGGAGTCTTACTTAAAGACTCGAAATTACGAATTCGGTGTCTCGCACACTCTATAGAAGAAATCTGGCGAATGCATCATCGAGAACTCGTCCATTCCATTGAAGGAATATGCACCGCTCATCCTCTCTCGATCGATTCACATCTTGTCTGAGCAAGACCCTTCAAACTAAAGCTAGCCAACTCACCAATCTCGCATCGAAGTATCCAAACGAACGAAATACCTGGTCACGTTATCCAGGAATGACTAGGGGTCTTCTATCACATCCATGCCTGTAGACTCATATGGCTTCAGCTTCGTGAACCTTGAAAGCGACATCTCTTCAATCTCAGCAACGGCTGGTATATCTGTCTATACGATAGAAAACACAATGATCTCCAGAGTAGGCTGTATGTCAATAGTCCTCTCAATCTGACTGGTCTCAAGCAATGGTCCGATCGTCTGGTGCAGATCCCGAACGCTTGTTTCAAATGAGAAATCCTAACAGTAAAGAATAAAAATCTATTCCTGTGTCACCGGGATAACACCATGGTCAGTCCTCGTCCCTAACGAGCTCGCTCTGACCGCATCTCTATCTCTTTCAGCTCGCGTAGCCAAGGTGACAAGAATCGCAACCAATTATCGATGATGATAAATTATAAGAATGAATTGAAATACAAATCTCAAGATATGTACATTCTAAGGTTACTTAAGCGGAGTAGCATATCGTAAGTATGTCGTAGAACATACGCACGGTATGTTGCTCTACTTGAGTTATCTACTCCATCATCCAAGGTCAACCTATGTAATGAAAGTTCGGGTCTACCCTCAGTCAAGTCTAAATTCCATAAGGTCAAGCGTAGGTTCTGAAATATACGCCCTAGACTCCGCATATTAAAACCTAGAATCGAACAAAGGTTAAAACTAACGCTCTGATACCAAGTTTGTTACGACCTGAAAATGGTACGTGACCGGCACTTAGATCACGTGAAGTATATAGGACCCCACCGTAACCCAAGTAAGCCGAAAACCCAGAAATATAAACCTTTTTAGGAAAATATTGTAGAGGTAAAGTTTTAAAATATGGGTATAAAGGAAATCAAGTCCTTTCTTTTAAATAGTAAGTAAAGTTTATAGAAATACAAGTGGACTATATACTATGGTTTGATAACATTTTTCTCATTTGAAATTTAAGCAGCACCTCCTTTGTAAATTTTAATCCAAAGCCACTACATATCAAGAATAATATAGGCATTCTCAAACAGGAGCAAGCTCTTTGCCAATTGGCGGAAACGCAACCACGCAAGTAAAATATTCGACGCCATGGCGAAAATCAACACATAAAAAGAGTAAAGAAAACCAAAACATTATCAAATCCAATATAAGAATATACAAGTCTTGACTCTAAATCCAAAGAATATACAAAGGTGGTTACACTCTGTACTGTAACCCACCTGCCAATTCAAATCATCCGAAAGAAGCAATGTGTCAGCAAGTAGCTACTGATCCGAGCGGTCGATCCTGCAAGAAAACTATGGCACAACGGGGGTGAGTTGCCAACTCATGAGTAGAAGACATTATTAGGTAGAAATCGAATGTATAATGATCTCCTACGTCATACTGTGATATAATACTATCATATCGTGTGGTAACAAAAGTGATCATGTATACATAAGTATAATAATATAATAATATCGTCCCTGTGTCAATATTTGGTACCATGTCATCTTTGTCATATATATATATATATATGTATGTATCATCCAACGTGTGTCCATCAACGACATATCTAATCATTATAAAATCCTGAGTCCCCAATATCAATACACGAAATCATCATAAACCCCATGTCCAGTATTGACATGTAAATACTCATATCTCAGACGCCGTCTCATCAGATCAGCCTTCATATCTCAGGCACCGTCTCATCAGATCAGTCCTCATATCCATCTGTCTCATATCACTCCGATCAGTATCCTCAGGATATCCGTCGAGTCAAATACTGTCACTGGTAGGTAGTGTTCCCCTGCCAGGCTCAACGCCTTTCTATATGATTTTCTTATCCCGGAGTACCGTACATAGTCCACCATTTATCCGCAATCGGTCTCTCTCCCCCTACCTCGATTCGGATAATTATCATAGCTCAGAACCGAGAAATCTAATGGTGGACGACGAAGTATCATATCAGGAGAAAACTACATTTTTAAAATATTCACAGGTTTTTAAATAATATTTGTGGTTCCTTAGATCTAGAAATATCATGAAAATAGAATCTCATAAGAATATGGCAATAATGGAATAATATGTACAGGCACAGAACAATACTATAATGCATAGCAAGTATGTTCATATGAGCGTATCGTGTAGCAAGATAAAGAAAGTGCAATATCAGAAATAATATGTGGTACCAGGTACTAAACAGCAACTAAAATACTAACAGGTGATACGATAACATAACGAGTTCTATCTTTGTACGTGGTATGGAAATTGTCGATGATGTGTGTGTAAGCATGCGAGTAGGTGTACGTGTAACATATGCATCATCGGTAATGGTGTGTGTGTCCTAGCAAACGAAATCATATAAAGATAAGGGTATGAAACGTTGTGTGTGCGTGTGTATCGTAAATGAAAGAAATGCGAGCGTATGCAGAAATAAGAAATCGTATCGCTAGCGTAAACATAATAAAGAAATCGTAAACGCGAACAGTATAAAAAGATACACAACTACGTATGAGCCGTACAGTTATAGTTTAAAATAGTACGAATAGTTATTTTAGAAAATTGGGGGCTATGATGTTTCTGAAAAGGATACCATTTGAAAAGTCATAGTGGCCCTTTTAAGTTATCTTTTAAAAGTGCATAACAATTCGTTAGTTTTGAAAATAGGTAGGGCTCTAAACATATCATAATATCTACTATGTGAATTTAAACAAGTTTTTCTCGAGTCGATATATATGTCGGCGACCCATCCTCATCATATCACGTACGGAATATCCATCATACGATATTATCAAATCAATAGTACAGATTATGGTCACGTACATCATCTCATCTCATATCATCATATATCATCTCATGTCCTCATGTCCTTATATATCATATCATATCATATCATATCGTCTCTTATCATCATATCCAATCTTATCATCTCGTATCATCATATCGAATCATATCCTCATCTTATCGTAACATATTGTAAATATATGTATTTATATACTTTCATAAGTAGATATAGCTTATAGGCTAAAAAATAGTACTAGGGTATATCTTTCTACTAACTCTACTACTATCGCATATAGTATTCTAATAACCCTAAAGGCTAGGTATATGTTAGTTATATGTATGCCCTAAAGGCCATTACTATACATGAGATGTATATTGTAGTGGATGCTTGGACATATATAGGGAGGACTTTCTTGCTCGACATGATAGTATGCTATCTGGTTACACTTTATGTTAACATGTACACTGATTGTTTCTCTGTTACATGTTGGTAAAGCCCTTAGAATGTGTACTTGACTGCCTAGATTATGATGCGGATCATACTAGTGGGACAATGGTAGTCTGAGAGTACATCCTTTAATGTCCCTAGTCGTAGGTGTATCGAGACGGGGCATCGATATACCAGAGCAGACTAGTGTGTAGCTTCTCGACCCATGTAGATGGGCGATGGATGATCCCATATCCATTGGTGTTTGACATCAGAGATGGTATATGGGTGCTCAGAGGAGACTGGGTACACTGGACGGACTCGCCGAGAACTCCCAGATGGTATTATACTTCACGTCAGATGGCAGTTCTCTGGTGACACTAGTACAGGTTAGTCTGTCGACCCGAGATCGTCATAGAGTCTTGTGTGATTCCCATTGTGCTTTGATTTCCACCTTACCACGTTTATGAGAATGTGCAAAATGGTGGTTTTTGGGTACAGTCCTAAGTCACAAGGAGGCAATGAGCGATAGGAGGGGATTTGTCTCTCCCGGTATTGGGGGTTGATGTTGCGCTGTGCTCGATTGGCTATAACAGGAAGTCCCTGGCCAGGGCTGCTTCAGAGATATACTGGTAAGTGTTATAAGTAGTTTCTCGACCCGTTATAAGCCTCATATCCGCACGACTTATTGAGTTACTGGGGTCTGACGTTTACCACCCCTAGACGAGATATGCGATATATTAGACGAAGAGACCGGACTGTACGGTAGTGTTACTGATTGGATTCGTAGGAGTATGAGCAGGCATGCTTGTTGATCTTCTGATCACTCAATACCCGGGTGGCCGTTACGTTTAGCAGACTGCTTGCGACTTGTGGGTGTTTGATATGATCATCACCTGCTGCCGGCGTATTGACGAGTCTTTAGAGTCCTACACAGATGTTTCCTGGTTCATGCGAAACGGAGTAGGAGCACATATGTGATATGTGCGGGACCGAGATTAATGCGCGTATGTGATACCATATTCTATTCTCGCGATTTGTGACATCGCTCAGATATATATGATATAGACGGGTTATCGGATCAAGTGTTGATTCAATAAGTTGTTACATTACATATTAGTCGGTTATATGAGATATAGCCGGATTATTAAATCAAGTGTTGATTTAATTTAATGTATAATTATATATTTGATATATTAATTTACATTAACTAGTATTGACTCACTTAAGTTTTCTTTTCTCACTTGATTTTGTGCATATAATATATATGTGATATATATTAATGTACAACTTTTGTGTCATGCTAGATGCCACATGTGATATGGGTGTATGAGACTTGTACCATACTTAATAATGTGATGGGTTTATATTTATCTACGTTAATCAAAATTAGTGGGATTAAGTCACATGGTTAAAGCTTGTAGAAGCCTGTGGAACTATTGACCAAGTCCACTAAATTTGTTTTACTTGTAGATATTTATTAACCTAACCATTATTAAATAGCCATGGTTTATTCTCTACATGGGTTAGTGTATGACACTAACTCACCCATGGTTGTTATTCTCACCTCATGAGTTCATTCTCTCATCTCTTCACTTGAGCTTCTTCTGTAGGGTTCCTAGGCACTCTCAAGAGGTCTTACAAGGCATCAACCATGCCAATTTCAAATTTTACAAGTGTCGAGGAACTCTAATACGGATCGTAAACTAGAATTTTAGGCGAAAATGGAAACTAGTTAACATCTTAACTAAAAGTAAGAAGCAACAACCTTTGTAGATCCGGTTCTCCACTTCTTTAGCTCCACGTAGACGTCCTCTCGCTGTCCAAGTCGGATCTCGGACTCTAGCATCGGCTTCATCGGAGAAATGAACGGACTAGTCGTCGGCTACGATGCCGAAGATGATCTACGTCGAGGTTACACAAGATCAAGCTCCAACTTCACCAAGTTGTGAAACTTGTGAAGAAAATACCCTATACTACTTGGCAAGAGGTAGGGGGTGAAGAAATAGGAGGTGGGTTCACTTTAGAATTGGATTTCTCACACTTTTGCTCAAGATGCCATTAATGGTGGCAAGCTTTTTCTTGAAGAAGAAGATGATGAAGAAGATAGAATATTATAAGTGTTAAAGAATAATTGCAAAAGAATTCATTCTTATCATATTCTTAACCATAGTTAAGTGTAGAGAATGAACTAGGGTTAGTTCAAATGGTTAGGGTTAAGCATGAGACAAGAATGGTGACTAAGTCAAAGCTTCATGAATCTTCAACTAAAAACAAACAAAGCCACCATTCATGTTTATCTATCAAAAAAGAATAAACAAATAAATAAATGAATAAGCAAAACCCTAATCATCAACTTAACCATGGTTAAATTCTTTACACTTAACTAAATAAGCATGTATCATCAAACATGATACAATCATGTGCACAAAAGTATATCATATATACAACTTGCACATTCAAGTGAGAAAATCCATTTAAAGTGAACCAATACTAGTTAATGCAAAGTAATATATCAAATATATAATTATACATTAAATCATTAAATCAACACTTGATTTAACGATCCGGTCATATCGCATATAACCGACTAGTATCCTATGTATCGTCTTATCGAATCAATCCTTGATTCGATATCTAGGTTATATCGCATATAACGAATCGATACATTCATCGCGAGAATGGAATACGGTATCACATACACGCATTATTCTCGGTCCTGCACATATCTCATATGCGCTCCTATTTCGTTTCGCTTGAGCCAGGAAACCTCTGTGTAGGACTCTAAAGACTCGTCAATACGCCGGCAGCAGATGATGATCATATCAAGCACTCACAAGCCGCAAGCGGTCTGCTAAACGTAACGGCCACCCGGGTATTGAGCGATCAGAAGATCGACGAGCCAGCCCGCTCACACTCCTGTGAATCCAACCGGTAACACTTACCGTACAGTCCGGTCTGTTCGTCTGATATGTCGCATATCAAGTCTAGGGGTGGTAAACGTCAGACCCCAATAACCGATAAGTCATGCCGATGTGAGGCTCATAACGGGTCGAGAAAGTACTGGTAACACTTACCAGCAAAACTCTGATCAGCCCTGGCCAGGGACTTCCCTGTTACGGCCAATCGAGCACAGCGCAACATCAACCCCCAATACCGGGAGAGACGAAACCCCTCCTATTGCTCATTGCCTCCATGTGACTCGGGACTGTACCCAAAAACCACCGTTTTGCACGCCCTCATGGACGTGGTAAGGTGGAGATCAAAGCACAGTGGGAATCACACAAGACTCTATGACGATCTCGGGTCTACAGACTAACCTGCACAAGTGTCACCTGAGAACTGCCATCTGACGTGAGGTATAATACCATCTGGGAGTTCTCGGCGAGTCCGTCCAGTGTACCCGGTCTCCACTGAGCACCCGTACACCATCTCTGATGTCAAACACCAATGGATATGGGATCATCCATCGCCCATCTCATGGGTCGAGAAGCATATACGCTAGTCTACACTGGTATATCGATGCCCCGTCTCGATACACCCACGACTAGGGACCTTGAAGGAAGTACCTATAGACTACCATGTCCCCACTAGTATGATCTGCATCATAGTCCAGGTAGTCAAGTACACATCCTAAGGGCTTTACCAACATGTAACTATAAGACAGTTTAAAGAGACAAGTGTACATGTTAAGATAAAGAGCAACCAGATAGCATACTATCATATCGAGTAAGAAAGTCATCTCTATATATGTCCAAGCATCCAATATAAAATACATCATCTGTACAATACTGGCCTCTAGGGCATACATACAACTAACAATCTCCCACTTGCACTAGGGCCAGCTGCTGTAGTATCGCATACCGAGCATCCCGAAGAGTCTCTCAAACTGTATCTGGGGAATGGCCTTCGTGAGTGGATCCGCCGTGTTGTTCTTCGTGTCAACCCTCCTGACCTCGATCTCCCGGCAATCAACTATCTCCCGGATCAGGTGATACCGCCTCAGAATATGCCTAGATCGCTGATGGGACCTGGGTTCCTTGGCTAAAGCCACCGCTCCATTGTTATCGCAATACAAAGGTATTGGATGCTCAATGGATGGAACCACACCAAGTTCAGTAATGAACTTCTTGATCCAGACAGCCTCTTTAGCAGCATCGTTGGCAGCGATGTATTCAGCCTCCATCGTCGAGTCTGCCACGGTTTCCTGCTTGGAACTCTTCCAGCTAACCGCCCCTCCGTAAAGGGTAAAGACAAATCCCGACTGCGACTTAGAGTCGTCCTTATCACTCTGGAAGCTTGAATCGGTAAAGGACTCCACTTGGAGTTCTCCGTTACCATACACCAAGAGCATCTCTTTAGTCCTTCGTAAGTACTTGAGAATGCTCTTCACAGCTGTCCAGTGACTCTCTCCAGGATTAGCTTGATACCTGCTCACTACACTTAGTGAGTACGCTACATCGGGTCTGGTACATAGCATCGCGTACATGATAGAGCCTACAGCCGAAGCATAGGGTATCCCTTGCATGCGAGCTCTCTCCAAATCAGTCTTGGGAGACATATCTTTGGAGAGAGTGACTCCAGAGATCATAGGCAAGTTCCCACGCTTGGATTCTTCCATACTAAACCTCTTTAGTATGGTGTCAATGTACTTGGATTGGGACAATCCCAATATCCGTTTGGATCTATCTCTATAGATCCTGATTCCCAATATGCAGGAGGCATCACCAAGATCTTTCATTGAGAATCTTTGTGATAAGAAGAGCTTGACTGATTGCAGCATAGGAATATCATTTCCTATCAAGAGTATGTCGTCCACGTACAATACGAGGAAGACAACCTTACTCTCTGCCACCTTCTTGTAAATACAGGGTTCATCTGGGTTCTTGACGAAATCAAACTCTTTGATAACGGCGTCAAAGCAGATGTTCCAACTCCGCGATTCTTGCTTTAATCCATAAATGGATTTAAGCAGCTTGCACACTTTCCCGCTGCTCCCACTGTCTACGAAGCCCTCTGGCTGAGTCATGTACACGCACTCTTCTAAATCACCGTTTAGAAAGGCGGTCTTAACATCCATTTGCCAGATTTCGTAGTCATGATATGCAGCGATGGCAAGCATGATCCGGATGGATTTAAGCATAGCTACTGGAGAAAAGGTTTCGTCATAGTCCACACCTGGTCTTTGACGAAAACCCTTTGCAACAAATCTAGCTTTGAAAGTCTCCACTTTCCCATCTACACCAAGTTTTTTCTTGAAGATCCACTTGCTCCCAATGGGTTTTACCCCTTCAGGAGCATCTTCCAAAGTCCATACTTTGTTGGTGTACATGGATTCCATCTCGGATCGCATAGCATCCAGCCATTTCACTGAGTCCCTACTCGTGATGGCTTGCTCGAAGCTAGTTGGGTCATCATCCTCCATGATGCAATCCTCGCTCCCACCATCCATGAGAAAACCGTAGTATCTCTCAGGTTGGCGAGGAACCCTACTAGATCGGCGGAGAGGCTGAGGTTCATTGGGAGCTACTGAATCTTCTGGTTCCACTAAATCTTCAGTTTCGGTTTGTGTATCTGGAATTTCTTCCAGCTCTACCACTTTGCCACTAATTTCTTTTTCAAGGAATTCCTTTTCTAAAAAGGTGGCATATTGAGAAACAAACACCTTTTGTTCTTCGGCATGGTAGAAAAAATATCCTTGTGAATTCTTAGGATATCCCACAAACTTGCAAAAAACAGACCGTGCCTCGAGTTTGTCTAGATTTTGCCTTTTGACATAGGCCGGACAACCCCATATCTTAACTCGTTTAAAATATGGTCTCTTCCCACTCCATATCTCATATGGTGTGGTAGGTACAGATTTAGATGGAACTTGATTCAATAGGTATGCTGCTGTCTCCAGCGCATATCCCCAGAAGGAAATAGGTAACTCAGCTGTGCTCATCATAGAGCGCACCATATCTAATAGGGTGCGATTCCTCCGTTCTGATACACCATTGTGCTGTGGTGTATATGGAGGAGTCAGCTGAGAGAGAATCCCATTCTCTTTTAGGAAGTCCAGGAATTCATTGCTCAAGTATTCACCTCCTCGATCAGATCGTAGGATTTTAATACTTTTTCCGGTTTGGTTCTCAACTTCTTGTTTATATTCTCTAAATTTCTCAAAAGCTTCTGATTTGTGTTTCATCAGGAACACATACCCGAACCTAGAGAGATCGTCAGTGAATGTAATGAAGTATGAAGAACCATCCCTGGCATGTGTAGACATAGGACCACATACATCACTATGTATCAGTCCTAAGAGTTCAGTAACTCTTTCTCCGTGTCCCGTAAACGGAGTTTTGGTCATCTTGCCTTTGAGACATGACTGGCAAGTGTCATAAGATGAAAATTCGAATGGTTTCAAATATCCATCCTTATGTAACTTAGCCAGTCGTGTCGCATTGATGTGACCCAGTCTACAATGCCACAAGAAGGATTCATTCAGTTCAGAACTCTTCCTCTTGTGTGTGTTTGTTATGCTCAGAACTGTTGATTGATTTAGAACATAAATGCCATTGCACAACGTGCCTGATCCAACCAACTTTTGGTTACGGAAAATGTTCATAATCATTGTCCTGTAATACAAAATTATATCCCTCTTTACTCAACAAAGAAACCGATATAATGTTGCATATCAGGTTCGGCATGTAATAGCATTCGTTCAGAACCAATGTATTACCAGTTGGTAATGCAAGGTGATATTCCCCGACAGTCTTAGCTGCAACTATTGCACCATTTCCAACTCTTATGTCTTTATCACCTTCTCCAAGTTCTCTACCTTTCCTTAGCCCATGTAACTGATTACATATATGGGATCCTGACCCGGTATCTAATACCCAGAACGTAGAGCAAATAGAGAAACAGTTCTCTGTAACGAACACACCCGAAGAAATTGCATCAACATGTACTTTCTTCATTCGGGTGGCTTGGGAATCCTGGTATTCCCCTATGTCCTGTTCATTCCTATAACTCTTATAAGAAAGAACGGAACCAACGTTCCCCAGCACAGTAAAACATGCGGGTTCAGTCAATACATCCATATTATTATCTTTGTTATGGCATGACATGGTCGCTACCTGGAGAGAGAGAGAAGAAAACACTTTAGCGTATGCTCTTGCAAGATCAGATTGGTTATTATCTTATCTAATCAGGATGGCTCCCACTGGTTTTTATCAAATCTTCCTTCAAACCTTAAAAGGAAAGACTAGCCGGGATTAATTACACCTGACAACTTCGTCGATCTTTCAGCCAGGCCAGTGTCGGTACTTTGAGGGAGGTTCCCCGTGCTTTCGCACGGACCTAATTATAGTAAACCTCGTTTTCCCAGAGGCGTAACCCCATTGACACCTTTCTAGACACCTACTTGATCGGCTAATTGTCCTGTGTAAAACTCTCCCGGGAGTAACTCTTACTCGCAGTGGGTATCGGGATCCAACTATCTCATAGAAGGTATGCAATCTCATTGCAAATCTCAACACTTGAAATTCCCGATAATATTTTGCCCCTAGCAGCTATATGACCTTAACATAGTCAACAAATCATAAGTGCTAGTCAAGTTCAACCCGTCATTTCCCGATTGAATTAAACCCACCCGCACGACCCTTAACATAGTCAACAAAGTCGCACGATTACTCTAATCCAATCGCATCATATGCTTATGCAGATAAGCACTAATTAGCTACCGCACACTACGCCTTAACATAGTCAACAAACGTAGCACGAATACTAACTAGTACTTATCTGAAATGACGGAGGGCTACGACAGGTTTTTCTGAAAACCTATTGCGTAATGAACTTGATATCGTTGTAGAATCGAATGATTTTGAAATGGAGTGTTTTCGAGACTTTTCTAGTTTTGCTAAAGGGGTCACTCCCGGTGAAGGGATCATCGACCCTTTCCTCATCGAATAAGGTGCGGGATATATCATATATATCACTGTGCAAAGCAAAAACTTCTTAAAAGCAATAAAAAGACAAACCGAGTGTGTAGCATCTGCCAGTTATTGCTAAAGGAGTCACTCCCGGTGAAGGGATCTCGGTCCTTTCCTTATCGAATAAGGTGCGGGATATATCACATTTACCTCTGTGCAAAGCAAAACTGTAGCTACCCTTTTTGTTTAAAATTTGATTCTACAACATCTTTTAGGTTTCTTTTCTTTCATTAATCACATTAATGAGGTCCCATCATTTAAGTTACCTAAACATCACAGATAAATACGACGTACACTTATGCCATCCGCATTCGCCTTGATGTCCCCTCGTGCACCGTTAGGTTAGGTAACTAACGACAGAGCAGGGCAGGGCTAGTGTGGGTGCAAAACATAAGTAACGTCTATATAATATATCATATATACTATATAAAGAATCCATCACAGAACATATCACATGATCACATCACAGATATCGCAGCAGAAGAATCATATGAAATATTGGATATACTAGGACGTCCGTGTTTTCAATACGAGCCAGTATAAAACACGGATTCCACGGTCGTGATGAGCAGCCAATCCCACACCCCTAGACCCCTACGAGAGCGGCAAGCAACCCTACCAATTCTAGGGTTAGGAGACAGGACTCGACTCCTCGAGATGGTCTCCCACTGGACCCTAGAACCCGGTTACTTGTGCTCCCCTCCTTGGGTCTATCCTAATGCGGAAAAGTAAATAATATACAAACGGTGACATCTTCCGCAACCTGGAAGTGCCCCAATAAAAGAATATTACATAAAAGTATTTACATGAATGAAAATGAAAAACACTCATCTCACATAAAAACCCCCGGCTATTCAAACACGACGATCCAATATAACATATCCAGCAACACATAACATCACATGTCATCAACGTAAGTAAATATGCGCATCCCAATTGTCGTTGACATATAGCAACGAAACCGGTGATATCACATATTACACTTACGGTCACAGAAAAGAAAGTGTAAAACTACAACAGTTGGAATCCGCAACCTCTTTAGACATCGCATGCCTAATCAAATGAAATACTTAGACATCATATGCCTAACACTTATAAACCCCGCATTTTAGTCCTATTATCGAAAACTCTTTTCAATATGAAGTGAGACTAAACCGCTAGATTTATAACATTCATTCAGTTATCTCATAACTGTGTGTGAATTCCAATTATTGTATCCCATTCCGGATAAATAGAAAATATTAAACTTTCCGATCGAACATTCGAACACCCAAGTTTTCCCGAAACCGTTCAACACATGAAATAAGTTCAAAGACATTCACTTCATGCCTCAGTACCAACGGTCCAGCCGTAGAAGGGTCAAGCCAACGCCTCACATGTGGCACGCCGTACTGCCCAAAACCCTAAGGTTCAAAGGGCAGTTCAAGACGGTCACATAATCGAGTTAAGGTTTGTTGTCTTCTAGAGGGACCATCGCGTTACTTGCACTACTTAGAACGTCATTAAGCAACGGAAAAGTCCAACAATTGGAAATTTCCTGGCAGGGGAAAAATTGGGTATTTACATCCGGTCAAACTTTTTAACATATTCTAAAATATCCGGAAACACACATAGACAAAATCTGATAATCCGATCGAATCATCGAATCCCCAAAACAACCCCAGAAAATTCAACTCTTGAATAAATATTAAAAATTCCCATAAAACTCAGCACTGTGAAAGAGGAATTACTGTGCAAATATGGAGGGCTGACGTCACCAGAGAGCCGCGGAACCGCCGCAGAAGCTAGGCTTCTGCCGCGGTTCCGCCGCATGTTTGAGGTATCATTGGTCAAATTTTGCACTGTAATTCTTATAATTCCCTGCTGAATTTTTTAAGCATTTTAAATCTGGAAAAAACCCAATTTTTGGAAAAAAGTCCAGAGAGCAATTTGGTTTTTAGGGTTTCGGTTCGATCGGGTTTCAAACGTCGTCTACACTTCGCCTAAGGCTCTAGCTAGGCTCTGATACCACTGTAGGGTTCCTAGGCACTCTCAAGAGATCTCACAAGGCATCAACCATGCCAATTTCAAATTTTACAAGTGCCGAGGAACTCTAATACGGATCGTTAACTAGAATTTTAGGCGAAAATGGAAACTAGTTAACATCTTAACTAAAAGTAAGAAGCTACAACCTTTGTAGATCCGGTTCTCCACTTCCTTAGCTCCATGTAGACGTCCTCTCGCTGTACAAGTCGGATCTCGGACTCTAGCATCGGCTTCATCGGAGAAATGAACGGACTAGTCGTCGGCTACGATGCCGAAGATGATCTACGTCGAGGTTACACAAGATCAAGCTCCAACTTCACTAAGTTGTGAAACTTGTGAAGAAAACACCCTATACTACTTGGCAAGAGGTAGAGGGTGAAGAAATAGGAGGTGGGTTCACTTTAGAATTGGATTTCTCACACTTTTGCTCAAGATGCCATTAATGGTGGCAAGCTTTTTCTTGAAGAAGAAGATGACGAAGAAGATAGAATATTATAAGTGTTAAAGAATAATTGAAAAATAATTCATTCTTATCATATTCTTAACCATAGTTAAGTGTAGAGAATGAACTAGGGTTAGTTCAAATGGTTAGGGTTAAGCATGAGACAAGAATGGTGACTAAGTCAAAGCTTCATGAATCTTCAACTAAAAACAAACAAAGCCACCATTCATGTTTATCTATCAAAAAAGAATAAACAAATAAATAAATGAATAAGCAAAACCCTAATCATCAACTTAACCATGGTTTAATTCTTTACACTTAACCAAATAAGCATGTATCATCAAACATGATACAATCATGTGCACAAAAGTATATCACATATACAACTTGCACATTCAAGTGAGAAAATCCATTTAAAGTGAACCAATACTAGTTAATGCAAAGTAATATATCAAATATATAATTATACATTAAATCATTAAATCAACACTTGATTTAACGATCCGGTCATATCGCATATAACCGACTAGTATCCTATGTATCGTCTTATCGAATCAATCCTTGATTCGATATCTAGGTTATCGCATATAACGAATTGATACATTCATCGCGAGAATGGAATACAGTATCACATACACGCATTATTCTCGGTCCTGCACATATCTCATATGCGCTCCTATTTCGTTTCGCTTGAGCCAGGAAACCTCTGTGTAGGACTCTAAAGACTCGTCAATACGCCGGCAGCAGATGATGATCATATCAAGCACCCACAAGCCGCAAGCGGTCTGCTAAACGTAACGGCCACCCGGGTATTGAGCGATCAGAAAATCGACGAGCCAGCCCGCTCACACTCCTGTGAATCCAACCAGTAACACTTACCGTACAGTCCGGTCTGTTCGTCTGATATGTCCCATATCAAGTCTAGGGGTGGTAAACGTCAGACCCCAATAACCGATAAGTCGTGCCGATGTGAGGCTCATAACGGGTCGAGAAAGTACTGGTAACACTTACCAACAAAACTCTGATCATCCCTGGCCAGGGACTTCCCTGTTACGGCCAATCGAGCACAGCGCAACATCAACCCCCAATACCGGGAGAGACGAAACCCCTCCTATCGCTCATTGCCTCCATGTGACTCGGGACTGTACCCAAAAACCACCGTTTTGCACGCCCTCATGGACGTGGTAAGGTGGAGATCAAAGCACAGTGGGAATCACACAAGACTCTATGACGATCTCGGGTCTACAGACTAACCTGCACAAGTGTCACCTGAGAACTGCCATCTGACGTGAGGTATAATACCATCTGGGAGTTCTCGGCGAGTCCGTCCAGTATACCCAGTCTCCACTGAGCACCCGTACACCATCTCTGATGTCAAACACCAATGGATATAGGATCATCCATCGCCCATCTCATGGGTCGAGAAGCATATACGCTAGTCTACACTGGTATATCGATGCCCCGTCTCGATACACCCACGACTAGGGACCTTGAAGGATGTACCTATGGACTACCATGTCCCCACTAGTATGATCTGCATCATAGTCCAGGTAGTCAAGTACACATCCTAAGGGCTTTACCAACATGTAACTATAAGACAGTTTAAAGAGACAAGTGTACATATTAAGATAAAGAGCAACCAGATAGCATACTATCATATCGAGCAAGAAAGTCATCTCTATATATGTCCAAGCTTCCAATATATAATACATCATCTGTACAATACTGGCCTCTAGGGCATACATACAACTAACATCTTCTTCCTCGTGAGAAAAGCTTACTAGCTTTTCTCAAGATGAGAAAATATTGTGAGAAAAATAAATCTAAAGAGCGCCCACTTCCTACTTCATCATCCTCTACTACTTGCCATTTAGTTTAGGGTGTTTGCTTCACTAATTTCATAATTAGTGAAGAGGTAGCATGAGCTTGAGTCTCCTCGACGTAGATCATCTTCGGCCTTAAAGACTTCGAGCAAGCTTGTTCATTTCTCCGGGAGAACCTATACTAGAGTTCGGGAGATCGATACTCGCAGCGAACAGACTACTACACGGAGCTTCAGAAGTGAAGGACCGGTCTAAAAAGGTTGTATTCCTTATTCACTTAGAAGTAAAGTTGTTTACTTGTTGTTTCTAACCCTAATTCTCTAGTAAAGATCCTAGGTTAGGGTTGTTTGGCACACTTGAAAATGTTAAATACGGTATGTTTGATGCCTTGTAGAATCTTGTTCTAGTGCCTAAGAACTCTACAGTGGTATTAGAGCCTAGCTAGAGCATTAGGCGTTGTCTATACAAAGTTAAAAGTCCGATCGAACTCCGAAAACCATAATTTGCCCACTTTCTGGAATTTTTTTCAAATGTTGAAATTTTCCATGTTAAAAATATTCAGAAAAACATGCAGGTAATTCTACGGACACATCTGAAGAACGAAACCCTAACTCGTCTAAGTGACCGAGGATCCGCGGCCAAAACATGGTTTTGGCGGCGGATCCGCGACGCCACTTGAGAGGCTTGGGTCGGGCCTTTCAGCCGTTGGTCCATAGGTACTGGGGTATGCTTCTGGGCATTTTTAATTCTGCTTAAGTGTTGAGCTCTCTGGGAATTTTGGGAATTCATTGATTCGATCAAAATATTTAACGTCGCCTAGCTTTCTGTGATTGTGATACAATATTTGGAATCCACTATTATTAGTTATGTGATAACTAGTATGAATTTTGTAAATCTAGCGGTTTAGTCTCAATTGATCGGTTGCCACGGGATTTTGATGTTGATCAAAAGTCCGTCGCAATTACGTAGTGTACACGGATACTCGCCGGGTAACCTTGATAGATAGCCACACCACATAGCCCCGACCAAGTGACTGTAGGAGAATCCCGTCGCCAAAAGCATCCGTTCGGGTGCTCGCGGACGTGGTGTTCCGCCTTAGTGCACTTTGTTGATGGCATCGGGGGTGCCCGTCTACTAAAGTTTCCGACGAGCATTCGATCAGGTTATCGGGAATCTTGTTGAATTACCCGACAAGCTATTGGAAAGAGTTTTCAATATCGAGACTAAAATGCGGAGTTTATAATTGTTAGGCATGTGATGTCTAAGGAATTCAATTGGTTAGGCATGAAATCCAAAGTATGTGATACATTGGGTTTATGATGTCTAAGATGGTTGCGGATTCCAACTGTTTTAGTTTTTCACTTTCTTTTCTGCGACCGTTAGTGTAATATGTGGGGTATCGCCGGTTTCATTGCTATATGTCAACGACAATTGGAATATGCATATTTACTTACGTTGATGACATGTGATGTTATATGTTGCTGGGATATGTTATATTGGATCGTCGTGTTTAAATAGCCGGGGGTTTTATGTGAGATGAGAGTTTTCATTTTCATTCATGTAAAATTCAATGTATGCAATATTCTTTTATTGGGGCACTTCCGTGTTGAGGAAGATGTCACCGTTGATATATATTATTTACTTTTCTGCATTAGGATAGACCCAAGGAGGGGAGCACAAGTAACCAGGTTCTAGGGTCCAGTAGGAGACCATCTCGAGGAGTCGAGACCGGGTCTTCTAACTCTAGAATTGGTAGGGTTGCTTGTTGCTCTCGTAAGGGTCTAAGGATGTGGGTTTGGTTATTCATCATGATCATGGAATCCGTGTTTTATACAGGCTTAATATAAAACCCGGAAATTCTAGTATATCCAATATTTCATATGTTGTTTTCTGCTGCGATATTTATGATGTGATCATTTGATATTTTGAGATAGATACTGTATATAGTATATATGATATATTATATAAACGTTGCTTATGTTTTACACCTGCGCTAGCCATGCCCTGCTCTGCCGTTAGTTAACTAACCTAACGATGCATGACGGGACATCGAGGCGAATGCGGATGGCATAAGCGTACGTTGTATTTATCTGTGATGCTTAGGTAACTTAAAATGATGGGACTTCATTAATGAGATTAATGAAAGAAAATAAACCTAATGATGATGTGGAATCGAATTTTCAAAAACAGATAGCTCTAGTTGTTGTTTTGCATAGCGGTATTCCTTATAGAATATCCAGCACCTTATTCGATAAGGAAAGAGCCGAGATCCTTTCACCGGGAGTGACCTCTTTAGCAATAACTGGCAGATGCTACAACCCTCGGTTTCGTCTTTTGATTTCTTTTCTAGTTCTTGCTTTGCATAGTGGTATTATGAATATCCCGTACCTCATTCGACGAGGAAAGAGTCGAGATCCCTTCACTGGGAGTGACCTCTTTAGAAAAACTAGCAAAGGCCTCAAAAACACTCCATTTTAAATCATTTGATTCTACAATGATATCAAGTTCATTACGCAAAAGTTTTTCTTAAAAACCTGTCGTAGCCCTCCGTCATTTCAGATAAGTAGTAGTTAGTATTCGTGCTGCGTTTGTTGACCTTGTCAAGGCGTAGTGTGCGGTAGCTGATTAGTGCCTATCTGCTAGCATATGATGCGATTGGATTAGGATAATCGTACGACCTTGTTGACCTTGTCAAGGGTCGTGCGGATGGTTTAATTCAATCAAGAAATGACGGGTTGAACTTGACCTGCGGTCTATGATTTGTTGACCTTGTCAAGGTCATAGATCGCTTGGGGCAAAATTATCGGGAGTTTCAAGTGTTGAAATTTGCAATGAGATTGCATACCTTCTATGAGATAGTTGGATCCTGATACCCACTGCGAGTAATTGTTACTCCTGGGAGAGTTTTTGCACTTTACAATTAGCCGATCAAGTGGTGTCTAGAAAGGTGTCAACGGGGTTACGCCTCAGGGAAAACAAGCTTTATTTTAATTAGGTCCGTGCGAAAGCACGGGGAACCTCCCTCAAAGTACCGGCACCGGCCTGGCTGAAAGATTGACGAACTTGTAGGGTGTAATTAATCCTGGCTAGTCTTTCTTTTTAGGGTTTGAAGGAAGGTTTGAAGGAAAATTTGATAAAAATAGTGGAAGCCATCCTTATTAGATAAAATAATAACCAATCTAATTTTGCAAGAGCATACGCTGAGTGTTTTCTTCTCTCTCTCTCTCCAGGTAGCGACCATGTCACGCCTTAATCAAGATAATAATATGGATATATTGACCGAACCCGCTTGTTATACTGTGTTGGGGAACATTGGTCCCGCTCCAACTTAAATTGTTATAAGACCGAGCAAGAAATAGGGGATTACCAGGATTCCCGTGCCGCCCAAACGAAGAAAGTGTATGATGATGCATCTTCTTCGGGTGTGTTCATTACCGAGAAATGTTTTCTCAGTATCCTTTACGTCCTGGGTATGTGATACCGGATCAGGATCCCACATATGTAATCTGTTATATGGGCTACAGATAGGTAGAGAACTGAGAACGGGTGATAAAGTTTCAAGAGTTGGAAACGGTGCAATTGTTGCAGCCAAGGTGTTGGCAGTTATCACCTTGTATTACCAAATACATTGATTCTGAACGAATGTTATTAGATACCGAACCTGATATACAACATCATATCAGTCTCTTTATTAAGTAAAGAAGGATATAATTTTGTATTGTTGGATAATATTTTGAACATTTCCTATATCAAGAGTTGATCGGTTCAGGCACGTTATCTAAAGGCATATAAGTTCTAAATCAAACTACAATTCTCAATGTACAGAACACACACAAGAAGAAGAGTTCAGAAATAAACGAATCCTTCTTGAGGCATTGTAGACTAGGTCATATCAATGCGACCCAACTAGCTAAGTTACATTAAACATGCATATTTAAATCAGTTTGAATTTACATCTTGTGAAACTTGCCAGTCATGTCACAAAGATAAAATGACCATAGCTCCGTTTACTGAAAACAGAGAAAGAGTTAGTGAACTCTTAGGAATGATACATGATGATGTATGTAGGTCCCCTGTCTACACATGCCAGGACCGGTTCTTTGTACTTCATTACATTCACTGATGATCTCTCAAGATTCGGACATATGTTCCTGTTGAAACACAAGTCTAAAACTTTTGAGAAATTTAATGAATATAAGTCAGAAGTAGAGAACCAAAATGGGTATAAGTATTATGTCCTTTGATGTAATCAGGGAGGAGAATACTTGAGCACGGAATTCCTGGACTATTCTAAAGGAGAATGAGATTCTCTCTCAGCATTACTCCTCCGTATACACCACAGCATGTTGGTGTATCGGGGCGGAGCAATCGCACCCTATTAGATATGGTGCGCTCTATGATGAGTACTACTGAGTTGCCTATTTCCTTTTTGGGGTTATGCACTTAAGAAGCTGCATACCTATTGAATAGGGTTCCAACCAAATCAGGTGCCTATCGCTCCATATGAGATATGGTATGGGAAGAGCCCATGTCTTAAGTAAGTTAAGATTTGGGGTTGTCTGGCCTATGTCAAAAGAAAAATCCGGAAAAGCTCGAGGTAAGGTCAGTTCTGTGGAAGTTTGTTGGATATCCCAAGCATTCGCAAGGGAATGTCTTCTACCATACCGAGGAACAAAAAGTGTTTTATTTCTAGGCATGCAACCTTTTTAGAAAAGGAATTTATTTTGGAAACAAATTTGTGGTCATGAGGTAGAACTGGAAGGAGTTCCAGCTATACAAACTACAGCTGATGATTTGGTAAAACTGCAGGATTCAATAGCTCCCAACGAACCTCAGCCTCTCCGCCGATCTGGTAGGGTTCCTCATCCGCCTAAGAAATACTTCGGTTTTCTCTATGACAGTGGGAGCGAGGATTGCATCATAAGATGATGACCCAATTACTTTCGAGCAGGCCATCAAGAGTGGAGACTCTGTAAGAATAGCTGGATGCTATATGATCTGAGATGGAATCTGTAAGTCGATGTACAACACCCCATGAGTTGCGGGGAGGCGGAAATATAAAAAACAATCTTGTTCTATATGCAAACATCGACTAACCGAAGAATCTTTGCTAAACAATAACTAACAAATACATAGAAGTTGTTAACTACTATGAGAAGAGATTATACCTAGTGAACCTTGTCCTTCGTCTTTTCGTTCTCTACGTCCTCCTCGGCCTCCTCTACGTGATAGATGATCCACCCGAGAGCTTCTATTCCAAGCTTCGCCTCTAATCTTGAGGTAACTAAGTTTCTTTAGTTGCTAATCAAAGGAACCTAGGTGATATAGAGTGAGGTTATGGATTAATTAGTCTATTCTAATCCTTGATCTCATCACATGAATGGTAGGATTATGTTTTGAAGAGAGAGTGAGCTTGAGGAGAGAGAAGGTGAACATGATAATTATCTTGAAAATGTTTCTCACTTGAATATGTATGAAGCATAATGTTTTATCAAATAAATGAATAAATATGATTAATCATCATGCTTCATTAATTCTATATGTGTGATTCACTATATGAGTCATTAACCATTTAATGATGCATTAATGATATGGATGAATCACACAAATGAGTCACAAATGCATTTAATGAAAATGCCACCTAAACCCTCAAGTCACCATACTTCTAGAAGCTTCCCGCCATATTACGAGAACGCCCCTCCTAGCCGTGAAAACACGGAAAAACTTTAGACTGTATAAATCCAATAACATGATACTAGAATCTGGCTTAAACCAAAGCCGGCTAGTAAAAACTGTCCGAACGTCGTACATGCGTAAACACACGTATGCGTCCGAACCCTTGTCGTAAAACCATACGACCTCTATATCGTTTCACCTGGAACAGGGAAACCCTCTGTGTGGGACTCTAAAGACTCGACTACTACGCTGGCAGTGGGTTTAACCACAGACCGCAAGCGGCACTAGCTGTACGTAACGGTCCCCAGATAGATGTCGATAAGAAGGCTGATGAGGAAACCCATCCGAACTCCTACTGAGCCTGTCCGTGACAATATCCGTGCAGTCCGGTCTGTTCGTCTAAGAGTATCGCATGTATGGTCTAGGGAGGTGGTGAATGTCAGACCACTAATAACCGTACAAGTCATGCCGGTATGGCTCAAGACCATCCGAGAATTCACTGATCTGTCGATCAGTAATTCTCAATCAGCCCTGGCCAGGGACTTATGGTAATGACCAATCGATCACAGTGCGATATCAACTCCCTAGACCGGAAGAGACGAATCCCTAACAGTCGCTCACTGCCTCCACGTGGCTCGGGACTGTGCCCAACAAAAACCTGTTTGCACGACTCCTTTGAGCCGTGGTAGGGTAGTAATCAAAGCACAGTGGGAACTCACACGAGACAAATGACGACTATAAGTCAACAGACTATCTGCACATATGTCACCTGAGAACTGCTATCTGACGTCAGGTATAATACCATCCAGTCAGTTCTCGGTGAGTCCTGTCCGGTGTACTCACACGAAATGAGCATCTGTATACAATCTTAGGTGCACATCACCAATGGCTGCGGGACCAATCCATCGCCCCTTGTCAGGGTCTAGATATGTATACACTAGTCTAGTCTGGAGCATCGATGGCCAGTCTCGATACTCCTATGACCAGGGACATTTCAGGATGTGCCTATTGACTATCCAGCTCCCACAAGTATGATTGCCATCATAACGCCGGTAGTCAGGCAAACACCCTATGGGCTTTATCAACATGTTTATAAGTAAAATATATCACACGTTTAAGATAAAGACAAACCAAATAGCGTACTATCATTAGCAAGATTGTCATGTACATACATATCCCTAACAGTCTATACAATGAAGGCCTCTGGGGCATATAGATATCCAACAATCTCCCACTTACACTAAGGCCTATAAATGGCGCAATGAGTACCCACTGTCTGCACTAGATCCAGTTGTTGGCGTACCGCATGCCCAACATCTCAAACAGCCTCTCGAACTGGACTTGAGGGAAGGCCTTAGTGAATGGATCTGCCGTGTTGTCTTTTGTGTCCACTCTCCGCACCTCGATCTCTCGACGATGCATGATCTCTCTGATCAGGTGATACCGCCTTAAGATGTGCCTAGATTTCTGATGGGACCTTGGTTCCTTCGCTAATGCTACAGCCCCATTGTTATCACAATACAAAGGTATTGGATTGGCAATGGACGGAACCACCTGAAGTTCAGAGATGAACTTCTTCATCCAAACAGCTTCTTTCGCGGCTTCGCTAGCAGCTATATACTCAGCCTCCATAGTTGAGTCTGCGATGGTATCCTGTTTAGAACTCCTCCAACATACCGCCCCTCTATTGAGGGTAAACACAAAACCCGAAATGGATTCAGAATCATCTTTGTCACTTTGGAAGCCGGAGTCGGTAAAAGCCTCGACTTGGAGGTCCCCATTACCGTAAACCAAGAACATCTCCTTAGTCCTTCTCAGGTACTTGAGAATGTTCTTTACCGCTATCCAATGCTTCTCACCTGGGTTAGATTGATACCTGCTTACCACACCAAGTGCGTAAGCTACATCTGGTCTGGTACATAACATCTCATACATTATGGATCCTACTGCCGAAGCGTAGGGTATAATGCCCATGCGAGCCCTCTCTTCATCAGTCTTTAGAGACATCTCTTTGGAGAGGGTGATCCCGTGACAAGCGGGTAAATTACCGCGCTTGGAATCTTCCATACTAAATCTCTTTAGTATAGTGTCAATATACCTAGACTGTGAAAGTCCCAACATTCTATTGGATCTATCACGATAGATCTTAATGCCCAGAATGTAGGATGCATCTCCCAAGTCTGTCATGGAGAATTTCTGTGACAAGAAGAGCTTTACTGATTGTAGCATAGGGACATCATTCCCTATCAGTAGTATGTCGTCGACGTATAAAACGAGGAAGACTACTGCTCCTTCTACAATCTTCCTATAAATGCATGGTTCATCTACATTTTTGATAATGTCAAATTCTTTGACCGTCTCATCAAAGCAGATGTTCCAACTCCGCGATGCTTGCTTTAATCCATAAATGGATTTAAGCAATTTGCACACTTTTTCGCTGCGCCCACTGTCTAAGAAACCTTCTGGTTGATCCATGTAAACACTCTCTTCTAAATGTCCATTTAGAAAAGCTGTTTTTATGTCCATCTGCCAGATTTCATAGTCATGGAAGGCAGCAATGGCAAGCAGGATCCGAATGGATTTAAGCATAGCTACTGGTGAAAAGGTTTCATCATAGTCCAATCCTGGTCTTTGACGAAAACCTTTTGCAACGAGTCTAGCTTTGTAGGTTTCCACTTGTCCAAATGTACCAATCTTCTTTTTGAAGATCCATTTGCACCCAACTGGTTTTACCCCAGGAGGAGCAACTTCTAAAGTCCATACTTTATTGGTGTACATGGATTCCATTTCGGATCTCATAGCATCTAGCCACTTCACCGAGTCTTTACTCGTGATAGCCTGCTGAAAATTAGTCGGCTCATCATCATCGATGATGCAATCCTCTCGATCCCCATCTAGAAGAAACCCATAGTATCTTTCAGAAGGATGAGAAAACCTACTAGATCTACGGAGTGGCGTTGGTTCGTCAGGTTCTACTGAAACCTGAGGTTCTACTAAGTCCTCGGCAGCAGTTTGAGGTTCTGGAATTTCTTCCAGCTCTACCGCACTCCCACTAATTTCTTTTGCAAGAAATTCGTTTTCTAAGAAGACAATGTGGCGAGCGACAAACACCTTTTTTTCTTCAGTGTGGTAGACCAGATATCCCTTTGAATGCTTGGGGTATCCTACAAACTTGCACAAAATCGATCGTGCCTCGAGCTTGTCCGGATTATGCTTTTTAACATATGCCGAACACCCCCATATCTTGATATACTTAAGATATGGTCTCTTCCCGCTCCACATTTCATATGGAGTTGTAGGCACAGACTTTGTTGGAACCCTATTTAATAGGCATGCTGCTGATTCTAGCGCAAAACCCCAGAAGGAAAGTGGCAACTCAGCACTACTCATCATTGAACGCACCATGTCAAGTAGCGTGCGATTCCTCCTTTCTGATACACCATTATGCTGAGGTGTATAAGGCGGAGTAAGCTGAGAGAGAATTCCATTCTCTTTTAAGCATTCAAGAAAACTGGTACTTAAGTATTCTCCACCTCGATCAGATCGAAGTGTCTTGATGCTTTTACCAGTCAGTTTCTCTACTTCATTTTTATACTCCTTAAACTTCTCAAAGGCCTCGGATTTATGCTTCATTAAGAACACATGTCCATACCTAGAGAAGTCATCAGTAAAAGTGATGAAGTAGGAGTGACCGCTTCGTGCATGTGTAGATATTGGACCACACACATCACTGTGTATAAGTCCCAAGAGTTCTGTAGCTCTTTCTCCGTGTCCGGTGAACGGAGATTTGGTCATTTTTCCTTTGATACATGATTGACAAGTTGCATATGATGAATATGCAAACGGATCTAAATATCCATCTTTATGTAACTTAGTCAACCTTGTTTCGTTTATATGACCAAGTTTATAATGCCATAGGAAGGCTTGATTTGAATCCGGAGCCTTTCATTTAAGCGTGTTTTGAATATTGAAAATTTGAGGTTGATTAAGTATGTATATGCCGTTTTCCAGTGTGCCAAACCCAATCATTTCTTGATTTAGGAGAATGTTCATGACATTTTTTTCAAGCACAAAATTATATCCTTCATTAAATAACAAAGATACTGATATAATATTACACAGCATACTGGGAATACAAAAACAGCTGTACAACACCAAAATGTGACCACTAATCAACCCTAGGTGATATTCCCCTATTGCAATAGCATCTACGTGCACTCCATTGCCCATCCGGAGAGTCATATCACCTGTCTCCAGTGCTCTACTATTTCTCAGATCCTGCAATGAATTACAGATGCGAGAACCAGAACCGGTATCAAGTACCCATGATGTAGAGTTTACTGAAAAACAATTTTTGATAACAAACACACCTGAAGCAGAAGCAACAGCTTGCTTTGTGTCCTTGGCTTTGAAGGCCACACAGTCCTTCTTCCAGTGCCCTTGCTTGTGACAATAATAGCATTCGTTCTTATCCGCCTTCACCCTTCCTGCCTTGTTCGTTCCCTGCACCTTCTTGACCCCGCCTTTCGGTTTGGTGGCTTTCATCTTCTTCTTCCCTTTAGCTTTTGCTTTAGATTTAGAAGAGGATGATTGGCCAGCATACAGAACGGGGGCCTTCTCCTCTTTCAAGGAGGTCTCTGCTACCCTCAACATGTTGAGGAGCTTTGGAAGATCAGCTTCCATTTCGTGCATGTTGAAGCTCAGCACGAACTGAGAGAAGGTGTGGGGAAGGGACTGCAAAATCAATTCGATATACAAATTATTCTCTAGCACGCATCCCAGGTTTGCGAGTTCCTCAATGAGGCTGATCATTTTCAGGACGTGCTCTCCTACAGGTGATCCTGGAGCTAACCTCATCTGGAAGAGTTTCCTTGAGGTCTCGTACCTCGCGATACGGGAGTGCTCCCCATACAATTCCTTGCAATGGAGAAAGATGGATATAATATCCATACTCTCGTGCTATTTTTGGAGTTCATTGTTCATGGACGCCAGCACGATACACTTAGCTCTCTCACAGTCTAGATCCCAGGTTTTGGGAACCTCTTTGTCCGCAACTGAGGAATCTGGTCCTGGGATAAGGGAAGGAACAACGGTGGTAACATATGCTACTTTGTCATAAGTTAGTGCGATATTGACGTTCCTTAGCCAATCTTTATAGTTTTGCCCGGTTAGTATATATTTTTCAAGTGATATTTTTAGTCCTGTCATGGTAGCTGCCAGAGAGAGAGAAAAGAAACACTCAGCATATGCTCTTGCAAGTTTAGATTGGTTTATTAGTTTATCTAAACAGGATGGCTCCCACTGTTTCCTCAAATCCTTCTTCAAAACCTAAAAGAATAATTAGTCAGGATTTAATCACACGTCACAATACTTGCTTAACCTTTCAGCCAGGCCAGTGTTGGTACTTCGAGGGAGGTTTTCCAACGCTTTCGCGAAGTTCCTTAATTAAATAACCTCTTTTCCCTGGAGGCGTAGCCCCTCTAACACTTTTCTGGACACCTACTTGGTTTATAGCATTGATTGTTAAGTGAGAAAATTTCCCGAGAGTAATCCTACTCATTAGTGTGATCGGGATCCAACTATCGTTGTATGATGCCGTAGATGGAAGCCACTCTAGTCACCACACTCCAGAAGGTATGCTAAATCTGCAAGTTTCCTTTATGTTTGAAAACTCCCGATGTGATTTTTACCCCAAGCTCTTATGACCTTGATGTAGGCCAACAAATCATAAGACGCAAGTCAAGTTTTACCCGTCGTTGTCCTGATTAATTTAGACCCATCCGTACTCGCCCTTGACGTAGGCCAACAAGGCTGTACGACTGTCCTAAACTAATGCATCTATCTATGCAACAAAAAAGCAACACATTGATACCATCCACTATGCCTTGACGTAGGCCAACAAACATAGTATGAATACGATGTGTTGTTTTATTTGAAACGACGGAGGGTTACGGCTGGTTTTTGGCAAAAATCCGTTAACGTAGTGAACTTGATATGATCGAAGGAACCAAGATAGCTCTTTTTAAAAGGAGTGGTTTAAGCTCCGCATTTAAAATTTGCTTTTTGAAGAAAACCGAGTGGTTTTGAAATTGTTCCAACGATTAAGTTTAGGTTTTATTTTCTTTGCATTAATGATAATGCGTCCCATCATTAACCTATCATTGTAGAAAACAACGAAAATATAACGTCCTTTTATACCATCCGCATTCGCCACTGGATCCCGTCATCACCCGTTAGGTTACTTAACTAACGGCAGAGCGGGGGCTGAGCTAGCGCGGGTGTAAAACATAAGTGACGTCTAAATAGCTATCATATATAGATATTGTACATTCGTCAGACGCAATAATAGGCATTCCAGATCACAGATGAACATTATTGGATATGCAAGCAATCCGTGTTTCTTTTGAGCCTGCAACGAAAGACGGATTACACAGTTGTGATGAATAGCCATTACCCCACCCTAGACCCCTACGGGTACGGCAAACTACCCGCCAAGTACCTGAAGTGAAGCGGTCTCCCTCAACAACGTGATGAGGCCACTAAACACTTCAAAGTACCCGGTAGTTTGTGCACCCCACCTTGGGTCTATCCTAGGAGCAAAAACAGTAAAAAGAAATAATACAACGGTTGCTACAACCGCAACCTGGATGTGCCCCGCAAAATAATATTACAACATATTACAATTATATCGAATGAATGAATACAATAACCCATCTCAAAACCCCGGCTAATCATCACAACAATCCAATACAGTTCATAATCACAAACAGTTAAATCACTACAGAAATGTGCAACTCCTTGCCAACCGACATACTGGCAGTTAGGGGAGGTTTACGAACACATTATACAGTTCACAGATATAATCAAATTAGCAAACATCGTATAATTTCGATCAATCAAACACATTAGATTCTACTCCAAAACTTCTCTGTGCACCTGAGACTTGAGCAGAAAATAAACATTCCAAAAAAGACAAAATATTCACAGAAGAGTTACTTGGGAGATTTGGGGTGAATCGGTCTCAAATCGGCCGCGGATCCGCGGCGGATCGGTGGGATCGGCTGCGGTTCCGCGGCTGTTTGGCCGATTCATGCACCCAAATTTCTCCAGTGTTCTTAGGTTTCCCTGCTTGTATTTTTAGATGTCCCTGAAAAATTTTTAGACCTCAATTTAAATTCGACAGAAACTATGTGAATACAATATATTTTCCGGTTCGTTTTGCGTTCGAAATTCTTACGACTTTGCAAAAGAGTTAATTATTGTTTAGCGAGGCTCTGATACCACTGTAAGTCGATGTACAACACCCCACGAATTGCGGGAAGGCGGAAATATGAAAAACAATCTTGTTCTATATGCAAACATCGACTAACCGAAGAATCTTAGCTAAACGATAACTAACAAATACATAGAAGTTGTTAACTACTATGAGAAGAGATTATACCTAGTGAACCTTGTCCTTTGTCTTTTCGTTCTCTACGTCCTCCTCGGCCTCTTCTACGTGATAGATGATCCACCCGAGAGCTTCTATTCCAAGCTTCACCTCTAATCTTGAGGTAACTAAGTTTCTTTAGTTGCTAATCAAAGGAGCCTAGGTGATATAGAGTGAGGTTATGGATTAATTAGTCTATTCTAATTCTTGATCTCATCACATGAGTGGTAGGATTAGGGTTTGAAGAGAGAGTGGGCTTGAGGAGAGAGAAGGTGAACATGATAATTATCTTGAAAATGTTTCTCACTTGAATATATATGAAGCATAATGTTTTATCAAATAAATGAATAAATATGATTAATCATCATGCTTCATTAATTCTATATGTGTGATTCACTATATGAGTCATTAACCATTTAATGATGCATTAATGATATGGATGAATCACACAAATGAGTCACAAATGCATTTAATGAAAATGCCACCTAAACCCTCAAGTCACCATACTTCTAGAAGCTTCCCGCAATATTACGAGAACGCCTCTCCTATCCGTGAAAACAGGGAAAAACTTTAGACTGTATAAATCCAATAACCTGATACTAGAATCTGGCTTAAACCAAAGCCGGCTAGTAAAAACTGTCCGAACGTCGTACAGGCGTAAACACACGTATGCGTCCGAACCCTTGTCGTAAAACCATACGACCTCTATATCATTTCGCCTGGAACAGGGAAACCCTCTGTGTGGGACTCTAAAGACTCGACTACTACGCTGGCAGTGAGTTTAACCACAGACCGCAAGCGGCACTAGCTGTACGTAACGGTCCTCAGGTAGATATCGATAAGAAGGCTGATGAGGAAACCCATCCGAACTCCTACTGAGCCTGTCCGTGACAATATCCACGCAGTCCGGTCTGTTCGTCTAAGGGTATCGCATGTATGGTCTAGGGAGGTGGTGAATGTCAGACCCCTAATAACCATACAAGTCGTGCCGGTATGGCTCAAGACCATCCGAGAATTCACTGATCTGTCGATCAGTAATTCTCAATCAGCCCTGGCCAGGGACTTATGGTAATGACCAACCGATCACAGTACGATATCAACTCCCTAGACCGGGAGAGACGAATCCCTAACAGTCGCTCACTGCCTCTACGTGGCTCGGGACTGTGCCCAACAAAAACCTGTTTGCACGACTCCTTTGAGCCGTGGTAGGGTAGTAATCAAAGCACAGTGGGAACTCACACGAGACAAATCATGACCTTAAGTCAACAGATTATCTGTACACGTGTCACCTGAGAACTGCTATCTGACGTCAGGTATAATACCATCCAGTCAGTTCTCGGCGAATCCTGTCCGGTGTACTCACACGAAGTGAGCATCTGTATACAATCTTAGGTGCACATCACCAATGGCTGCGGGACCAATCCATCGCCCCTTGTCAGGGTCTAGATATGTATACACTAGTCTACTCTGGAGCATCGATGCCCAGTCTCGATACTCCTATGACTAGGGACATTTCAGGATGTGCCTATTGACTATCCAGCTCCCATAAGTATGACTGCCATCATAACGCCGGTAGTCAGGCAAACACCCTATGGGCTTTATCAACATGTTTATAAGTAAAATATATCACACGTTTAAGATAAAGACAAACCAAATAACGTACTATCATTAGCAAGATTGTCATGTACATACATATCCCTAACAGTCTATACAATGAAGGCCTCTAGGGCATATATATATCCAACAGAATCTATCTACACCAATAAAGTATGGACTTTGGTTGCTATATCTGAAGGGTTAAATCCCTATAAGGAGCAAGTATATCTTGAGAAGATTACTTGGTGTAGATGGAAAAGTTGAGACTTTCAAAGCTAAACTTATTGTAAAAGATTCTCGTCATCGACCAGGTGTGGTTTATGATGAAACCTTTTCTGCAGTAGCTATGCTTAAGTCCATCCGAATCCTACTTGCCATAGCTATATACCATGACTATGATATCTGGCGGTTGGGTATTATGACTATTTTTCTAAATAATGATTTACAAGAGAGCGTCTATAAGTACACAGCCAGAGGGCTTCGTAGACAGTGGGAGCAGCGGAAACATGTGCAAGTTGCTTTACAGGTTAAAGCAGGCATCGCAGAGTTGGAGCATCTGTTTTGATGTGGTAGTCAAAGTGTTTGACTTTATCAAAATTGTAGATGAACCTTGTATATACAAAAGAGCTGTAGAGAGTAAGGTGGTCTTCCTCGTATGGTATGTGGATGACATACTCTTGATAGGAAAGGTGTTTCCTATGCTACACTCGGTCAATCTCCTTTTATCACATTGATTCTCCATATAGGATCAAGGTGATACCTCCTAAATCCTGGGTTTTGGATCTATGAGATAGATCTAAGTGGATGTTAGGATTCTAACTAGGTGTAGTGAGATGGTATCAATAGATCCTGGGGAGAATCACTGGATAGTTTCCAGGGTGGTAAGGTCGACTGAATGTCAGTCACAGGCATTGTCTTTACCCTCAGTGGAGAGGCGATATGTCGGAAGAGTTCCAAGCTAGATACCATGGAAAACTAGACGATAAAGGTTGTATACATCGCTACTAAACATGCTACCAAAGAGGAAGTCTGGGTGTATATTAGTTCATGAGATGAACTTGGTTCTTACCATTGTGTGACAATGGAGTTGTGACTTATGCCTAGGAACCCCCGTCCAATCAGTGATCCAGCCATATTCTAAGGCAGTATCACCTGATCATGGAGATGGTTGATCTCCAGGAGATCGAGGTTAGGAGAGTAGACTCAGAGGACAACACGACGGATCCACTCACAAAGGCCTTTTCCCAGAGAGACTTTTATGGGATGGTTGAGTATGAGATACTTCAACCACTGCTATATGATGGCCCTAGTGCAAGTGGGAGATTGTTAGTTATATGTATACCCTAGAGGCCATTACTATACAAGAGATATATATTGTAATGGATGCTTGGACATATATAGGGAGGACTTTCTTGCTCGACATGATAGTATGCTATCTGGTTACACTTTATCTTAACATGTACATTGATTGTCTCTCTGTTACATGTTGGTAAAGCCCTTAGGATGTGTACTTGACTACCTAGATTATGATGCGGATCATACTAGTAGGACAATGGTAGTCTGAGAGTACATCCTTTAATGTCCTTAGTCATGGGTGTATCGAGACGGGGCATCGATATACCAGAGTAAACTAGCGTATAGCTTCTCGACCCATGTAGATGGGCGATGGATGATCCCATATCTATTTGTGTTTGACATCAGAGATGGTATATGGGTGCTCAGTGGAGACTGGGTACACTGGACGGACTTGCCGAGAACTCCCAGATGGTATTATACCTCATGTCAGATGGCAGTTCTCTAGTGACACTAGTACAGGTAAGTCTGTCGACTCGAGATCGTCATAGAGTCTTGTGTGATTCCCACTGTGCTTTGATTTCCACCTTACCACGTTCATGAGAACGTGCAAAACGGTGGTTTTTGGGTACAGTCCCGAGTCACATGGAAGCAATGAGCGATAGGAAGGGATTCGTCTCTCCTGGTATTGGGAGTTGATGTTGCGCTGTGCTCGATTGGCTATAACAGGAAGTCCCTGGCCAAGGTTGCTTCAGAGATATACCGGTAAGAGTTATCAGTAGTTTCTCGACCCGTTATGAGCCTCATATCGGCATGACTTATCAAGTTACGAGGGTCTGACGTTTACCACCCCTAGACGAGATATGCGATATATCAGACGAAGAGACCGGACTGTACGGTAGTGTTACTGATTTGTAACGCCTTAGAATTCGATTAGTGTTAATTAAGCGATAGTGCGGGTTTTCTGTAAAAAAGTTTACCAATTCGGGTTCCTCACATTTTATAACAATTAATTAATATTTTATTATTAATTGTTTTGGCTTGCACGCACGTGTGCACGTTAATATGAGGGCTAGTTTGTGTTAATCTTGTTAGTGACCATGACACTTAACCTAATCCTAATCCTTGCCTTGTTTAACCGTAAACCTAAACCCTTGATTTTTGTTTTGTGAGAAGATATTTTCCATTTGTGTTTTGGAATGAGAGGAGATGGCAAGATGAATCATGGAGAGCATTAATGGTTGCATTAATAGAGATGAGGGGGTTAAGATTAAGGGTTTTGTTTACCCTACACTCACCTCACTCTCTCATTATCATTTCACACTCTCATTCTTCTATCTCTTCCTCATATTTCTCATTCCCACATCACCTCAAATTGAACCCTACGCTACCCCTTCATAAAACCTTCACAAGCTTCACAAAAATCTTCACAAATCACATTCTAAACCTTGTTTTGCCTCTAGGATCCATTGGAGCTTGGAAAGCTAGGATCTTTGAGCTTGTGGGACTAGGAAATGATCTCTATCTGTTCTATATGATGTTATAGTGTTGTGTAGCCTTTTAGTTTTAGTTTAGAACGCTTAAAGTAAAGTTTCGTGCACATATCGTATTTTTAGTGTCATATTATGATATCTGTGATCTGCTATGACCCAGTGTGTGTACTAGAAAATCTAGAAGTATAACTGTGTTGTACTAGAGACCCTAAGCCTACACCTGAAGCACGAACCCCTCCTGCTCAGTTTTGGCTGGCGAGGCATAGGCTAGATCCGGCGACCTCGGCCAATTGATGGAGTTTTGGTTTGGTTTTTGGTGGGTAGCTGCATGTAGTGGATTAGGTGTGTTTGGTCTTGCTTGATTTTTAGGTTTTGACTGTATACAAAATCTGGGATCACTTTGCTAGTTTCTTGTGTTACGACTATGCGTGTTACGTTATACGACACGACACGTGTACTTTGTGTAGCTTTTGATCTTGGGTTGGTTTCGTAGTGTCGCTACGCACGTTAGCCACTAGACGAACACTTGAAAGTATGTTTGGAGTTGGTGCGTCGGTCAAACGTAGTGGATACGTGTTATTGGTCGATTGCTAATACGAATTTGTTATTGTTGTTTTATGATCTTAGGGTCGCAGGCGAGGACTTCGGGCGCTGCGAAGAAGGGAAAGCGAGTGGTTGGCTATACTTAGCCCAAGATCATCTATGAGGAGATTTAACATCTACAGGGGAATCGCTTGCATGGCGCTATGCGTCTGGGCTAGATATGATATGATAATAGCCACATGTTTATATTGCACATATAGAGCTTGCGCATAACTTCATTGCATATTATTACTTGTTGTGCTTGGACTTGTACCCATTGGACGCTGCACTATTATTGACGGCTCATGTTGCACGAACACTGATTGTATGCCACCTACACCGTCAATAATTGCTATAACACGCACAACACACTTACATATATGATATTGTTTGGTTAGGGACATTGAGACATTGATCCCTATTCCATTGTGCATATAACATATAGCATACCTGTATACCTACATGCTTACACATCATGCCTGCATGCTAGCTATCCATATACCTATATGGTATTGTACCATTAGAGATAGGTATATACACATATGAGACATAACTACATGTACATCTTGCATACATACTTATATGTACACCCGTATATCTTGATATGGCTACACACATACCTGGAGGGTATTACATCATTATTGATAGGTAAATACACATATCTTGCTATACCAACATGGTTACGCATATCTGGCTATACCTACATGTTCACCTTTATATGATGTTGTATGGATTGAAGAAATTAGGAACCGCATGCTATATTTAATAACTTATTGCAGTTAAATAGCGGTTTTTCCTTTATATGCATATTACTGTTTTTATGTTGCATATATTATATCCATAGATTTTCGCATTGAGATATGGATTTCATTTGATGTTTTCTGGATGTTTAACTCTTATGTATATATATCAGTAGTATGGGACGCTGTTATATATGCATATATTGTTGGAGATAGTGCCCTCAGAGTCAATTATTGGATCACAGGCACGTGATTGCAATGATTGAGGGAGGACCTATCCCAGTAGGACAGTCTTACTCGAGATGATAGTATGCTATCTGGTTTATCTTTATCATCGTGTACTGCTTTAGGTGACCTGACATGTCGCTATTACACGTTGATAGAGCCCCTAGGATTCTTGCTTCACTGCCAGCAGTATGATGGCGATCATATACGTGGGAGCTGGTAGTCTATAAGCACATCCTTAAAAGGTCCCTAGTCGTAGGAGTTTCGAGATAGAGCATCGATACTCCATTAGTAGACTAGTGTATACAGTCGAGACCCCGACGAGGGGCGGTGGCCGGTCTCACAAGCCACTGGTGTCAGTTGGTTCACCTAAGATGTATACAGGTGCTCATTGGGTTATGAGTACACCGGACAGGACTCGCCGGGAACCTGCTAGTTGGGCTTATACCTGACGTCAGATAGCAGTTCCCAGGTGACATGTGTACAGGTTAGTTCATCGACCTGAGGATCGTCATTTGTCTCGTGTGAGTTCCCACTGTGCTTTGATTACTACCCTACCACGGCTCAAAGGAGTCGTGCAAACAGGTTTTAGTTGGGTACAGTCCCGAGCCACATGGAGGCAGTGAGCGGATCTTCAGGGGTTCGTCTCTCCCGGTATTGGGGGTGAGGTCGCGCTGTGTCTAGGAGAGCCATTACGCAAAGCCCTCGGCCGAGGCAGGAGATTTACTGGTAGGTATTCCAGTAGTATCTCAGGGCGTTCTGGGCTACACTCCGACACGACTTGTACCGCCTTTGGGGGTCTGACTTTTACCAACCCCCTAGGCCCGACATGCGATCCTCATAGACGAACGGACCGGACTGTACGGATATTGTCACTGACTGGCTCAGTAGGGTGTCAGGATGAGTTCGCTCATCGACGTCCCTTTTGGTCAATAGCTGGTGGCCCGTTACGTATTGGCTTATACCTCTGACGTGCTAGTGGTTAAATCCACAACCATTGTATTAACGAGTCTTTAGAGTCCACCACACTTTCAGTTACTCAAGCTTTCGGGCGAAACGCTGTAGAGGCCGTATGGGGATATGGCAGGGTCCGATCAGATACGTGCGGTATTGTACGGATCAGGATCGGACAGTTTTGTACTAGTGGCTGTATGGATATATATGGCAGGGTTCGATCAGATACGTGCGGTATTGCACGGATCAGGATCGAACGGTTTTTTACTAGCCGGCTTTGGTTTAAGCCGGTACTAGTTTAGTACAGTGTAGATTTTGTCTCATTGCATTTGTATCCGGACGGAATACAGATGCGGGTGTGTATGCACAGTATCGGGGTTTTCCTGTAATTTATTACGGGACCAGTTTTCTGGAGTTGCCAGTTTGCATTCCGTTCCGGCCGGTTTTCCTTTGTTCTTTCCCGGTCGGACTTTTCCGATGGAGGGGGTAATTTGCAGTTTTGCAAATTACATTTTGAGGAGGGTTTTATTGCAAAAGTATTGATTATGATAGCTTTCATTTCTTTTGCTCCATGATGCATTTATTGTGATTGATTGAAAGGGTATGGGTTTGATGTAAGGAAAAAGCATGGTTGATGTTTTCTTGTCTAGGATGTGGTCACCTCTTGTTCTCTCCTACACTCACCTCCCTTCTTGCTTCATATATTGTTTTTCCTCCACCATTATTCTCACTTGACGAAAATGGTAGAACATTAGAGAGAGGAAAAAGAATGAGAGAGTTCATCTTTATTTTGTGAGGAATTCTTCATCTCCTTCTTCTTCTTGTTATGGAAAAATGAAAGCACCAGTTTTTCTTAACCCCATTCCTCCATCAAGGCAACTACAAACCCCAAATGAGACTAGCATGATCTACTACACATTCTACAGCATATCTTGAGCATGTCGAGTTGCCGGCTTCATGCTCGAGTTGCCTCGGTATTGAGGCGGGAGCCCGTAAAAGACGCAGGCGATGTGGTGCCCTTTCCGGCAAGGAGGCGACGATATGGAGACAACACTTTCCGCGGGAGATCGGGACGATGAAGAGAAGACCGGAGGACTCGGATCACTCGGTATACTTCTCACCCTATCTCTTGATTGCTAGCATTAGGTTAATGGTAAACGATCCGGGTTTTCATTGTCCGCGGTAGCGCCGGTTTCCGAGTAAGGAAAATTTTTAATTCCGCATTTTGGCCTCGAGTAAGAGGCCGGGGCGCTGCCGTGGCGCAACATATATATGTATATATCAGTGGTATAGGACGCTGTTGTGTGTGTGTGTGTGTGTGTGTGTCTATATATATATAATTTATCATCATGATCTATGCAAGCATTCTTATTCTTTACTTGATATTTGGATGCAATTCACTCTGAGACTTGTTGTATAAACCGATACATGAATCACAAGTGTCGGTGTTTGACACTTAGGATTCGAGGAGCGTATAAACCGATACGTGAACCACAAGTGTCGGTGTTTGACACTTAGGATTCGAGGAGCATATAAACCGATACGTAGATCATGTTAGTTATATGTATGCCTTAGAGGCCATTACTGTACATACGATGTATATTGTAGTGGATGCTTGGATATATATAGAGAGGACTTTCTTGCTCGACATGATAGTACGCTATCTGGTTACCCTTTATCTTAACATGTACTCTGATTGTCTCTATGTTACATGTTGATAAAGTCTTTAGGATATGTACTCGACTACTGGGACTATGTTGAGATCATACTAGTGGGGCCATGGTAGTCGACGAGTACATCTTATAACTATTCCTAGTCGAGGGTGTATAGAGACAGGGCATCGATACACCAGAGTAGACTAGCGTATACGCATCTTGACCCATATGATGGGCGATGGATGATCCTATATCCATCGGTGTTTGACATCAAGAATGGTGTACGGGTGCTCAGTAGAGACTGGGTACATTGGAAGGACTCGCCAAGAACTCCCAGATGGTATTATACCTCACGTCAGATGGCAGTTCTCCGGTGACACTGGTACAGAGTAGTCTGTTGACCCGAGATCGTCATAGAGTCTTGTGTGATTCCCACTGTGCTTTGATTTCCATCATACCACGTCCAAGAGGGCGTGCAAAAAGGTAGCTTTTGGGTACAGTCCCAAATCACATGGAGGCAATGAGCGATAGGAGGGGATTCATCTCTCCCGGTATAGGGAGTTGATGTTGCGCTGTGTTCGATTGGCTATAACTGGAAATCCCTGGCCAGGGTTGCTGAGATTTACTGGTAAGTGTTATCAGTAGTTTCTCGAACTGTTATAGACCTCATATCAAGACGACTTATCAAGCTACTGGGGTCTGACGTTTACCACCTCTAGGCAAGATATGCGACATATCAGACAACGAGACCGGACTGTACGGGAGTGTTACTGATTGGATTCATAGAAGAATGTACAGGCTTGCTTGTTGATCTTCTGAGCGCTCAATACCTGGGTGGCTGTTACGTTTGTAGGGTTATTAGGCACTCTAACAAGGTTCTACAAGGCATCAACCATGCCCGATTAAAATTTTAGCCGTGCCGAAAAACCCTAAACAAGAACTTTGCTAGATAATTAGGGTTTCACATGCAAGTAAATATCAATTACCACTAAGTGAATACGAAATATAGCCTTTGTAGATCGGTCCTTCACTTCATAAGCTCCTTGTAGTAGTCCCTTCGCTGCGATCATCAAACTCCCGGACTCTCGGACGGCTCCATGAGGAGATGACAACGGTTTTGCTTGTAGTCTTCGAGGCCGAAGATGATCTACGTCGAGGGAATACGAACTCAAGCTTCTACTTCACTAACTAGAGAATTAGTGAAGCAAACACCCTAAACTAAAGTGCTAGTCTAGTAGAGGATGATGAAATAGGAAATGGGTACACTTTAGAATTTCTTTTCTCACTATATTTCTCTCTTTATCAAACCCTAGCAAGCATTTGAAGGAGAAAGAAGATGGGCTCAAAAATGAGAATGAAAAACTAATCAAGAGAGAGAGAGCTAACCATGGGTGAGTGGGTATCATATACTAACTCATGTAGAGACATAACCATGGCTAATTATAGTGGTTAGGTTTATAAATATCCTAAGTAAAACAAAACTAGTGGACTTTGGTCAATGCACTCACAAGCTTCATGAAGCTTCATGCACTTGAACAATTATCCACTAATTTTGTATTTACTTTGTATATTAAAACCCCACCAATATAATTATAATGGTATATGTCTCATACACCCATGTAGAGTGTATCAACAACCATGATACAAAATGAACACAAATAAATATATATCACATATATATTAAGTTGTGCACAAGTGAGAAAAACAAATGCTTAAGTGAACCAATGTCAGTTAATGTAAATTAGTATATCACATATACAATTATACACTAAATTATTAAATCAACAGTTGACTTAATAATCCGGTTATATCACATATAACCGACTAACATCAAACGTATCGACTTATCGAATCAACCCTTGATTCGATAACCTGGTTATATCGCATACAACCGATCGATACAAACATCACGAGAATAGAATACGGTATCACATACTCGCATTATTCTCGGTCCCGCACATATCATATATACGCTCCTATTTCGTTTTTCCTGAGCCAGTAAAACCTCTATGTAGGACTCTAAAGACTCGTCAATACGCCGGTAGTAGGTGATGATCATATCAAGCACCCACAAGCCGTCAGTGGTACTAGCTGGACGTAACGGCTACCCGGGTATTGAGCGATCAGAAGATCAGCAAACAAGCCCGGTCCAACTCCTGCAAAAATCCTGACGGTGACACTACCGTACAGTCCGGTCTCCTCGTCTGATATGTTGCATATCAAGTCTAGGGGTGGTAAACGTCATACCCCAATAACCGATAAGTCATGCCGATGCGAGGCTCATAACGGGTCGAGAAACTACTGGTAACACTTACCAGTAAAACTCTAAACCAGCCCTGTCCAGGGACTTCCCTGTTATGGCCAATCGAGCATAGCGCAACATTAACTCCCAATACCGGGAGAGACGAAACCCCTCCTATCGCTCATTGCCTCCATGTGACTCGGGACTATACCCAAAAACCACCATTTTGCATGCCCTCTTGGACGTGGTAAGGTGGAAATCAAAGCACAGTGAGAATCACACAAGACTTTATGACGATCTCGGGTCTACAGACTAACTTGTACAAGTGTCACCAGAAAACTGCCATCTGACGTGAGGTATAATACATCTGGGAGTTCTCGACGAGTCCATCCAGTGTACCCAGTCTCTACTGCGCACCCGTATATCATCTCTGAAGTCAAACACCAATAGATATGGGATCATCCATCGCCCATCTATATGGATCGAGAAGGTATACGCTAGTCTACTCTCGTATATCGATGCCCTGTCTCGATACACCCATGACTAGGGACATTAAAGGATGTACTTATGGACTACTCTGTCCCCACTAGTATGATCTGCATCATGGTCCAGGCAGTCAAGTACCCATCCTAAGGGCTTTATCAACATGTAACAGAGAGACAATCTGTGTACACGTTAAGGTAAAGAGTAACCAGATAGCATACTATCATATCGAGCAAGAAAGTCCTCCCTATATATGTCCAAGCATCCACTAGAATATACATCTCATGGATAGTAATGGCCTCTAGGGCATACATATAACTAACAATCTCCCACTTGCACTAGGGCCATCTGATAACAGTGGTTGTAGTATCTCATACTCAACCATCCCATAAAAGTCACTTTAGGAAATGGCCTTTGTGAGTGGATCCGCCGTGTTGTCCTCTTGAGTCTACTCTCCTGACCTCGATCCCCTGGAGATCAACCATCTCCATGATCAGGTGACACTGCCTTAGAATATGTCTGGATCACTGATGGGACGGGCATTCCTGGGCATAAGCCTCAACTCCATTGTCACACAATGGTAGGAACTAAGTTCATCTCATGAACTAATATACACCCAGACAGCCTCTTTGGTAGCATCTTTGGTAGCGATGTATCCAGCCTTTATCATCTAGTATGCCATGGTATCTAGCTTGGAACCTTTCCAACATACCGTCCCTTTACTGAGGGTAAAGACAATGCCTGTGACAGACATTCATTCATCCTTATCACCATGGAACCTTTCCAGTGATTCTCCCCAGGATCGATTGATACCATCTCACTACAACGAGTGAGTATCCTAACATCCAACTAGATCTATCTCATAGATCCAAACCCAGGATTTAGGAGATATCACTTTGATCATATATGGAGAATCCTTATGATAAGCGGAGATTGACCGAGCGTAGCATAGGAAACTACTTCCCTATCAAGAGTATGTCATCCACGTACTCTACGAGGATCACCACCATACTCTCTACTACCTTTTTGTATATACAAGGTTCATCTACCATTTTGATGAAGTTAAACTCTTTGACTACCGCATCAAAACAGATGTTCCAACTCCGTGATGCCTGTTTTATCACATAAAACATCTTGCACACGTTTCCGCCGCTCCCACTATCTACGAAGCCCTCCGGCTATGTACTTATAGACGCTCTCTTCCAAAATATCATTTAGAAAAGCAGTCATGACACCCAACCACCAGATATCGTAGTCATGGTATGTAGCAGTGGCAAGTAGGATCTGGATGGACTTAAGCACAGCTTTGAAAGTCTCAACCTTTCCATATACACCAAGTAATCTTCCCAAGATATACTTGCTCCTGATGGGGATTTAACCCTTCAGATAAAGCAACCAAAGTCCATACTTTGTCGGTATATAAGGATTCCATCTCGGATCGTTAAGCATCCAGCCATTCTTACAGAGTCCCACTCCTGATGGCCTGCTCGAAACTAGTTGGGTCATCATCTCATGATGCATTCCTCGCTGCCACTGTCATAGGGAAACTGAAGTATCTCTCAGGTGGGTGAGAAACCCTACTAGATCGGCGGAGAGGCTGAGGTTCGTTGGTTACTATTGAATCCTTTGGTTCTACCAAATCATCAGCTGCAGTTTGTATAGCTGGAACCTTTCCAGTTTTACCTCATGACCAGTAATTTGTTTCCAAAATAAATTCTTTTTCTAAAAAGGTGGCATGCCGAGAAACAAAACACCTTTTGTTCCTCGGTGCGGTAAAAGATATTCCTTTGCAAATGCTTGGGATATCCAACAAAGTTCCACAGAACTGACCTTGCCTCGAGTTCGTCCGGATTTTGCTTTTAGACATAGGCCGGACAACCCCAAATCTTAACTGACTTAAGAGATGGGCTCTTCCTTTACCATATCGCATATGGTGTGGCAGGCATCTGACTTGGTGGGAACGCCATTCAATAGGTATGCAGCTTCACAAGTGCATAACCCCCAAAAGGAAATAGGCAACTCAGTGATACTCATCATAGAGCACACCTTATCACATAGGGTGTGATTGCTCCGCTCCGATACACCGACGTGCTGTGGTGTATACGGAGGAGTAATGCTGAGAGAGAATCTCATTCTCCTTTAGAATAATCCAGAAATTCCGTGCTCAAGTATTCTCCTCCTTGATCACATCAAAGGACATAATACTTATACCCGTTTTGGTTCTCTACTTCTAATTTATATTCTGTGAATACCTCAAAAAGGTTCGGACTTGTGTTTCAACAGGAACAAATGTCTGAATCTTGAGAGATCATTAGAGAATGTAATGAAGTACAAAGAACCGGTCTTGGCATGTGTAGACATGGGACCTTCATACATCAACATGTATCATCCCAAGAGTTCACTAACTCTTTCTCTGTTTCCTATAAATAGAGCTATGGTCATTTTATCTCTGTGACATGACCGGCAAGTTTCACAAGGTGTAAATTCAAACTAATTTAAATATGCATCTATATGTAACTTCAGCTAGTCGGGTCACATTGATATGACTTAGTCTATAATACCTCAAGAAGGATTCATTCATTTCTGAACTCTTCCTCTTGTGCGTGTTCTGTACATTAAGAACTGTGGTTTGATTTAGAACTCTATGCTTTTAAATAACGTGCCTGAACCGATCAACTCTTGATATAGGAAATGTTCAAATCATTACCCAACAATACAAAATTATATCCTTTCTTTACTAATAAAGAAACTGATATGATGTTGTATATCAGGTTCGGTATCTAATAACATTCGTTCAGAATCAATGTATTCTGGTAATACAGGGTGATAACTACCAACAGATTTGACTGCAACACTTGCACCGTTTCTATCTCATGAAACTTATCACCCGTTCTCAGTTCTCTACCTATCTGTAGCCCATGTAACAAATTACATATGTGGGATCCTGATCCGGTATCATATACCCAGGACGTAAAGGATACTGAGAAAAAGTTCTTGGTAATGAACACACCCGAAGAAGATGCATCAGCATGCACTTTCTTCGTTCGGGCGGCACGGGAATTCTGGTAATCCCCAATTTGCTGCTCTGACTTATAACAATTATAAGTTGGAGCAGGACCAACGTTCCCTAGCACAGTATTACAAGCGGGTTCGGTTAATACATCCATATTATTATCTTGATTAAGGCATGATATGGTCGCTACCTGGAGAGAGAGAAAGAAGAAAACACTTTAGCGTATGCTCTTGCAAGATCAGATTGGTTATTATTTTATCTAATCAGGATGGCTCCCACTGTTTTTATCAAATCTTCCTTCAAACCCTAAAAAGAAAGACTAGCCGAGATTAATTACACCCTACAATTTCGCCAATTTTTCAGCCAGACCAGTGTCGGTACTTTGAGGAAGGTTCCCCGTGCTTTCGCATGGACCTAATTAAAGTAAACCTCGTTTTCCCAGAGGCATAACCCCGTTGGCACCTTTCTAGACACCTACTTGATCTGCTAATTGTCCTGTGTAAAACTCTCGCAGGAGTAACAATTACTCGCAATGGGTATCGGGATCCAACTATCTCATAGAAGGTATGCAATCTCATTGCAAATTTCAATACTTGAAATTCCCGATAATATTTTGCCCCTGACGTGCTATGACCTTGACGATAGCCAACAAACCATAGCCCGCTAGTGAAGTTCAACCCGTACATTTCTTGACTGAATTAAACCCACCCACACGACCCTTGACGAAAGCCAACAAAGCCGTACGACTACCCTAATCCAATCGCATCATATGCAGCAGATAAGCAGCATATAGCTACCGCACACTACACCTTGACGAAAGCCAACAAATGCAGCACGAATACTATATACAACTTATCTAAAATAACGGAGGGCTACGACAGGTTTTTCTGAAAATCTATTGCGTAATGAACTTGATATCGTTGTAGAATCCAGTGAATTTTGAAATGGAGTGATTTTGAGGCTTTTATTAGTTTTGCTAAAGAGGTCACTCCCGGTGAAGGGATCTCGGCTCTTTCCTTATGGAATAAGGTGCAGGATATATCATATATATCGCTATGCAAAGCAAAAAACTCCAAAAGCAATCAAAAACAAACCGAGTGTTGTAGCATCTGCCAGTTTTGCTAAAGAGGTCACTCCTGATGAAGGGATTTTGGCTCTTTCCTCATCGAATAAGATGAAGGATATATCATATATATCGCTATGCAAAGCAAAAAACTGTAGCTACCTTTTTTGAAAAATTTGATTCTACAACATCTTTTAGATTTCTTTTCTTTCATTAATCATATTAATGAAGTCCCATCATTTAAGTCACCTAAACATCACAGATAAATACGACGTACACTTATGCCATCCGCATTCGCCTCGATGTCCCCTCGTGCACCGTTAGGTTAGGTAACTAACGGCAGAGCGGGGCAGGGCTAGCGCGAGTGTAAAACATAAGTAACGTCTATATAATATATCATATATACTATATACAGTATCTATCACAACATATCAAATGATCACATCACAGTTATCGCAGCAGAAGAAACATATGAAATAATGGATATACTAGGAGGTCCGTGTTTTATTTTGAGCCTCTATAAAACACGGATTCCACGGTCGCGATGATAGCCAAACCCACACCCCTAGACCCCTACGAGAGCGGCAAACAACCCTACCAATTCTAGAGTTAGGAGACCCAGACTCGACTCCTCGAGTTGGTCTCCCACTGGACTCTAGAACCCGGTTACTTATGCTCTCCTCCTTGGGTCTATCCTAGTGCGGAAAAGTAAATAATATACAAATGGTGACATCAACCTCATCCCGGAAGTGCCCCAATAAAATAATATTACATACATTTAATTTTACATGAATGAAAATAAAAACCCTCATCTCATATAAAACCCTCGGCTATTCAGAAACGCGACGATCCAATATAATATATCCAGCAACACATAACATCACATGTCATCAACGTAAGTAAATATGCGCATCCCAATTATCGTTGACATATAGCAACGAAACCGGCGATATCACATATTACACTTATGGTTGTAGAAAAGAAAGTGTAAAACTACAACATTTGGAATCCACAATCTCTTTAAACATCGTAAATCTGAAATATCACATACTTCGTATTTCATGCCTAACTATATGAATTCCACATATTGTATCACATTCCAGATAAATAGACAGTATTAAACTTTCCGATCGAATAATCAAATACTCGAGATTTCCTAAATAGCTCAATATTTGAGCGGAGTTTAAAAATTCCAGAATACGTCACAGTACCAACGGTCCAGCCGTAAAAGAGTCAAGCCAACACCTCACATGTGGCAATGCCGTACTGCCCCAAACCCTAAGCTTTAGAGGCGGTTCAGAGGCGGTTCAGACGGTCACATAATCGAGTTAAGGTTTGTGTTCTTCTAGAGGGTCCATCGCGTTACATGCACGTTTTTCCGAAATATTTAAACTCAAGAAAAATTCAACACTTGAAAGTATTTTTTGTGTCTGGAAAAGCGAGTCAATGATATCCGTTCGAACATTTTAATACTTTCTAAATTATCCGGAAAACAGAACGAAATTAAATTTTCCGATCGAATCAACGAGTACCAAAAGATCCCCAGAAATCTCAACTCTTGAGTCGGATTAAAAATACCCATAATATTGTACCAGCACCTACAAATATTACTGTGCCAAAACGAGTCAATAAGACATCTGTATGGCCGCGGATCCGCAGCACAAGCAAGGTATTGCCGCGGTTCCGCGGCGATCCATACGACTTACTGTCTCGTTTTCCACAGTAATGCTTAAATTTCCCTGCTGATTTTTTTAGGTATTTTTAATTCAGAAAAAATCACATTTTTAGAAAAAGTCCAGAGAGGGGTTCAAATCGTCGTTTCGCGGTTCGATCGGAGTTTTAACTTCGTATACACGTCGCCTAATGCTCTAGCTAGGCTCTGATACCACTGTAGGGTTACTAGGCACTCTAACAAGGTTCTACAAGGCATCAACCATGCCCGATTAAAATTTTAGCCGTGCCGAACAACCCTAAACAAGATCTTTGCTAGATAATTAGGGTTTCACATGCAAGTAAATATCAATTACCACTAAGTGAATACGAAATACAACCTTTGTAGATCGGTCCTTCACTTCATAAGCTCCTTGTAGTAGTCCCTTCGCTGCGATCATCGAACTCCCGGACTCTCGGACGGCTCCATGAGGAGATGACAACGGTTTTGCTTGTAGTCTTCGAGGCCGAAGATGATCTACGTCGAGGGAATACGAACTCAAGCTTCTACTTCACTAACTAGAGAATTAGTGAAGCAAACATCCTAAACAAAAGTGCTAGTCTAGTAGAGGATGATGAAATAGGAAATGGGTACATTTTAGAATTTCTTTTCTCACTATATTTCTCTCTCTTTATCAAACCCTAGCAAGCATTTGAAGGAGGAAGAAGATGGGCTCAAAAATGAGAATGAAAAACTAATCAAGAGAGAGAGAGCTAACCATGGGTGAGTGGGTATCATATACTAACTCATGTAGAGACATAACCAAGGCTAATTATAGTGGTTAGGTTTATAAATATCCTAAGTAAAACAAAACTAGTGGACTTTGGTCAATGCACTCACAAGCTTCATGAAGCTTCATGCATTTGAACAATTATCCACTAATTTTGTATTTACTTTGTATATTAAAACCCCACCAATATAATTATAATGGTATATGTCTCATACACCTATGTAGAGTGTATTAACAACCATGATACAAAATGAACACAAATAAATATATATCATATATATATTAAGTTGTGCACAAGTGAGAAAAACAAATGCTTAAGTGAACCGATGTTAGTTAATGTAAATTAGTATATCACATATACAATTATACACTAAATTATTAAATCAACACTTGACTTAATAATCCGGTTATATCACATATAACCGACTAACATCCAATATAGCGACCTATCGAATCAACCCTTGATTCGATAACCTGGTTATATCGCATACAACCGATCGATACAAACATCATGAGAATAGAATACGGTATCACATACTCGCATTATTCTCGGTCCCGCACATATCACATATGCGCTCCTATTTCGTTTTGCCTGAGCCAGTAAAACCTCTATGTAGGACTCTAAAGACTCGTCAATACGCCGGTAGTAGGTGATGATCATATCAAGCACCCACAAGCCGTCAGCGGTACTAGCTGGACGTAACGGCTACCCAGGTATTGAGCGATCAGAAGATCAGCAAGCAAGCCCGCTCCAACTCCTGGAAAAAGCCTGATAGTGACACTACCGTACAGTCCGGTCTCCTCATCTGATATGTCGCATATCAAGTCTAGGGGAGGTAAACGTCAGACCCCAATAACCGATAAGTCATGCTGATGCGAGGCTCATAACGGGTCGAGAAACTACTGGTAACGCTTACTAGTAAATCTCTAAACCAGCCCTGGCCAGGGACTTCCCTGTTATGGCCAATCGAGCATAGCGCAACATCAACTCCCAATACCAGGAGAGACGAAACCCCTCCTATCGCTCATTGCCTCCATGTGACTCGGGACTGTACCCAAAAACCACCGTTTTGCATGCCCTCTTGGACGTGGTAAGGTGGAAATCAAAGCACAGTGGGAATCACATAAGACTCTATGACGATCTCGGGTCTACAGACTAACCTGTACAAGTGTCACCAGAGAACTGCCATCTGACGTGAGGTATAATACCATCTGGGAGTTCTCGGCGAATCCATCCAGTGTACCCAGTCTCTACTGAGCACCCGTATATCATCTCTGATATCAAACACCAATGGATATGGGATCATCCATCGCCCATCTATATGGATCGAGAAGGTATACGCTAGTCTACTCTGGTATATTGATGCCCTGTCTCGATACACCCACGACTAGGGACATTAAAGGATGTGCTTATGGACTACTCTGTCCCCACTAGTATGATCTGCATCATAGTCCAGGAAGTCAAGTACACATCCTAAGGGCTTTACCAACATGTAACAGAGAGACAATCAGTGTACACGTTAAGGTAAATAGTAACCAGATAGCATACTATCATGTCGAGCAAGAAAGTCCTCCCTATATATGTCCAAGCATCCACTAGAATATACATCTCATGTATAGTAATGGCCTCTAGGGCATACATATAACTAACAACGTTTAGCTGACCACTTGCAGCTTGTGGGTGTTTGATATGATCATCACCTACTGCCGGCGTATTGACGATTCTTTAGAGTCCTACACAGAGGTTTCTTGGCTCAGGCAAAACGGAGTAGGGGCACATATGTGATATGTGCAAGACCGAGGATAATGCGGTATGAGATACCGTATTCTACACTCGCAATATTTGATATCAGCCGGGTCATCGGATCAAGTGTTGATTCGATGAATCGGTAAATGAGATATTAGTCGGTTATATGCGATATAGCCGGATTGTCAGATCAAGTGTTGATTCGATAATTTAATGTATAATAATATATATGATATCTTAAATTACATTAACTAATATTAGCTCACTAAAAGATTCTTTTTCTCACTCGGGTAATACATTAATATATATGTGATATATGTTAATTGTATTATTTTATTTTGTTACAATAAATATTATATATGTGATATATAATATTGTAACATGATATGATTACTAATGCAACATGTTTAGTGGAGATTAAACAAGGTTAGGGTTTGAATTGGGTTAGTTCTTTCATGAACATTCTAGAAGGTTTTTCTTTTGTCATGAAAGAGATATTATGCTTGATATTTTTGTGTGACTCATTCTTAACCCAACCCAAACCCTAGCCCTAGTAATATCTCTACATGAGTCATCCTTGACCATGGTTGCATAATTAATCATTATTACACTTTCATTATTCATCACAAAAGAATTATTATTTATTCATCTTCTTCTTCCTCCTTGCAAAGCTTTCTTTCTTTGATTTTTGTGATGAAAGTGAGTGAGAACAAGAAAACAAATGAGGGCAAAATTCCTACTTCATCATCCTCATCTATCCTTGCTATTTAGATGAGGGTGTTCACTTCATTTAGTGAGTGAGAGCTTGTGTTTATGAAACTTCGAGGTAGATCATCTTTGTTATCGAAGATCGGAAGCAAGCTTGCATCTTTCTCTTCGTGGAGCCTCTCGAGAGTCCGGAAATTGATGATCGCAGCGAAGGGACCACAACACGGAGCTTACGAATTGAAGGACCGGATCTACAAAGGTTGTAATCCCTCTCATTTAGTGTTAAAGTGTTTAACATGCTTGTTTTCGCCTAATCTCTAGTTTAAAGATCTTGTTAAGGGTTGTTCAGCACATCTAAATTTTAAATCGGGCATGGTTGATGCCTTGTAGACCCTTGCGCGTATGCCTAGCATCCCTACAGTGGTATCAGAGCCAAGCTAGAGCTTTAGGCGAAGTTTGGGCGAAGTTTAATGTTCGATCGAACTCCGAATACCCATTTAAACCTAGTTTCCGGAAATTTTTCAAAACTGTTGATTTTTTCATATTAAAAATACTCAAAAAAATCAGCAGGGAATTCTATGGACCTTTGTGAAAAACGATCCACTGATACGCTTAAAGCGCCGCGGAACCGCGGCAGGACCATACCTGGTGCGGCGGTTCCGCGGCGCTACAGTGCGCTTGTTGTGTTCTGTTTCCACAGTAATGTCCGTACTATTTTCCTGATTGTTCTGGGATATTTTTATTCTACTCAAGTGTTGAGTTTTCTGGGTTGTTTTGGGAGCTCGTTGATTCGATCGGAAAATATAACTTCGTTTATTTTGTCCGGGTAATTTTTTAGAACGTGTTAAAAAGTTCGACCGGATATCAATAACTCACTTTTTCCCCTGCCGGAAAATTTCCAAGTGTTGGATTTTTCCGTAGTTTAAGGACGTTCTAAGTTGTGCAAGTAACGTGGTGGACCCTCTAGAAGACAACAAACCTTAACTCGATTATGTGACCGTCTGAACCGCCTCTAAACCTTAGGATTTGGGGCAGTACGGCGTGCCACATGTGAGGCGTTGACTTGACCCTTCTACGGCTGGACCATTGGTACTGTGGCATGTGATGGATGTTTTTTAAACTAATTTCAAGTGTTGAGAACTATTTGGGAAATCTTGGGTGTTTGATTATTTGATCGGAAAGTTTAACATTGTCTATTTATCTGGAATTTGATACAATATTTGGAATCCACAAGTAGTTATGAGATAACTAATTTGAATATTATAAATCTAGCGGTTTAGTCTCAGATGATCGGTTGCCACGGGATTTTGAAGCGATCAAAAGTCCGTCGCAATCACGTAGCGTACGCGGATACTCGCCGGGTAAACTTAATAGATTGTAACAACTCCAATTTTTGTATACATAAATTTGATTTAAATTTGAAGTATACTTGGGGTATTTAATGTTGTTGTTTCCACTTTAAGTATTTATTTTCCCACAATAATTACAAGAAGGAGCTTGTAGCTCATTGGTAATACCTTGCACTGCTGAACCAAGCCACTAGAGTTTAAATCCCATGCCCCACATTATTTTTAGATTTTTTTTCTTTTAAAATTCTTGGAAGCCCAACAGTCCACAGGCCATAACTCCCAAAAGTTAAACTGAACCCTAAAAAGTAAAAATACCAGAGCCTACGTCAGGAGACCCCCCACCCATCGGCACCCCGAATCGGCCGAGTCGGCCGGCGGACCGGCCGACTCGGGCCGGTGCCGCCGGCCGGACTCGCCCGAACGGCCGAGTCACCAATACGAAACTTGTGTCATTTTGTCTTCTCAACTCTGCTGCACACACCATTTTATTAGATCGGTTTCCGAGTGTTAATTACACCCTATTTACTACAAATTTTAATGTTTTTTCTTTAATTTTTACAATTTTTTAAAATAAAAACCTTTCACCTACCCTACCCTAGCCTACCCTATAAATACACCCCCTACCCTCTACCCTCTCATTCCAAAACACTAGGTTTACTCTCTCAAAATTTTTACAAGAAGGGTGTACTTTGAAATCAAGTTCACGGCGAAGCGCTGACGGAATTCCGGCGACGTTTTTTTAAACAACCGGAGACGAAGCAACGCCTCGGCAACTCACCTAGTTCCCCTATACTCTTTAGTATAGATCTAAACCCGTAAGTCCCATTCTATCTCCCTTCCTATTTCTCAAAAATACGAAATTACGAAACCCGGCGGAATCGGAACAAATCCGATTTCTGATTCGGTTTTCTATAAAATTTCACTTCTAATCAATTCAATCATACTTAAACATCTTTATCTTGACTATTAAACTTGTAAAAATCAATTTGAATAAGTTTTCACACATGAAATGATAACCTTTTCAATTTACCGTATTTTTTTCACTTTAATACCATCATGTTTCAATTTCACATTTAACCCCTTAACTTGCTATACATTTAAAGTAGAGCACGAGGTAACGACTTACCTCCACACACACGCAAATACAACCCTAAAACGATATCATCAAAACTTAGAATACGATAAAACGAAACTTTCATTAAAATACCATATTCTTAATAAAACCTTTCTTAAAAGTTTTAGAATGTTACACTTTTAAATAAATACTTCTTATTAGGAAAATACGATAAGTTGTGGACATCGATCGTTTATCTAAAGCTGACTTTGTGGTGGCTAGACTAGGCAAGTGAGCTCAGGTAACTTTAAAAGGCCCGCCTCACGATTCATGAGCAGATCCCTCCTTCCTCACTTGTACTTACCTGGTCATAATTGGCGGTGATGAGGCGATTTGAGGCTTCTAACGACTTGTCGTTTAAACCATTTAGAAATAGGCTAGTTGGCTTAGGAAACCCTAGAATCTAAAATATAGAAAACTATACTTTGCAAATAAATACCTTTTACTTTATAAAACCGTTTTCTAAAGGATTAGTATTTTACAATCTTTGCAAAGCGCCGCTACAACCCACCTTTGGGGAACCCGTTAGGGATAGTACGGTTTGTTGTGCACCCTCGGGCTTAGTAGTGCGAGATTCAGACATCCGCAAGGAGCATTCGGTCTCGAAAGGTTTAAAATACGATATCTTAAGAAAATGAGATTTTTTGGAATATAAAATATTTATTAAAATTACTTTTGTATAAACATATGTATATTTATCATTTAAATATCTATTTTATTATAATATAAATTTTCCACCTTTTTCTAAAAATCACAAGAATAAATTTTACACTAAAATACCATGAACTTCAAATAAATCAATATTAGAGATAAATACCCTTATTTATAAAACTAGGATATTCTCACTAGAAATGTCACAACATAAAATCCACCCTCATTACAACTCTAAAGACGAACAATAAATACTTGAGGCGTATTTTGAAAAGAATATAAAAGTATTTTTAAATAAAACCCCCTCGAGTTTTATAAATTACCTTAAGAACCCTAGCAATTATAAGACTTCGATTCACATTTCTGATTGTCTGACTCGGATTTGAGTCTGATTAATCTGACTTGAATATGATTCAAGTCAATCTATAATCTACAAGTTTCCAATTCAAAATGAACACATGAATCCATGAATACAATTATCAATTTATACAACTTGACTGAACCGAACCATGGATATATATTCCTTTTACATGATTCCCAGTATTCCATTTACATAACTCTACGGTTATAACCGTTTCCTGATATCATGGTTTCGGTCAGTCAGTCAATCAATCATGCAATCAATACAATTTTACAAGATAACAATACAAACAAGACATCGCGGGGCTTAAGGGGTAGATTGGTACGGAAGGTGTTAAAGGTGGCACGAGGTGGTCAGATTTAACACACCTAACATGAATCCAGTTGCTGTTGTACCGTGGCATAAACGGTTCCTTGTACTATACGTGCCCCTAGTCTCTGGCATATAGAGACTCCCCTCGTATACACTGGCATCCTTCTGTACCAAGCTACAAACAACAACGTTGACATAACATTACAACAATAGTACACAATTTTAAAATGTATCTTCTTATTCTGTTTTTTTCTACTTTCCTCTTACCTTTGGGACTTACTGAGCGACCTGTTCGCTGACGATATTCTGTTTCTCTCTTTTTTGAATGTCGTCAGGTGATTTGGACCCGGCAGAGGTTGAGCCATCGCAAGAAGACTTGGAGCAGTTTACTGAAGACCCTGCACTGTAGTTTCATTATACACTTTTCCTTTCTATACTTTTCATTTCCTGTTATGCCACTGTTTAGGCATCTTTTTATTTCGGTTGTATTTCCTTTCATGCATTGTACAAAGAATATTAATAAATAAAAGTTGTTGTTCTTTTTATTTCTTGTCTCTTGTGTATTTATTTTATATTGCTTAGATACGCTTAGCGTATGTACTTCTGAGTATATACATAGCGGACCTCGTCGCGTCTCCTTCGCCGTACACTGGAAAGCGGGACGTGACAGGTTTTGTTGGTGGCCCATGCAGGTCAGAGCTGTATGAAACCCTACCATGCAGTTCTGTTCTGCGTGAACAACCTAAGCAATATAAAATACAAGAACCAGCAACTAAAACATTCTTTACAATTCATGTTCTTTGAATCTTGCAATTTCATGTTCCTTGAATCTTATCATTTCATGTACTTGAATCTGTCCTAACCCAAAATTTTCTTCAGGGTTATGGATTCTCCGAACAACACCAGCACCAACGTCAATAATACACCTCCAGCACTACCTCTCACACCGGCTGTTCCTGTGCCACCTACCGAGCAAACAGTGCTACTTCAGGCAATCCGCAGCCTTCTCGAGGGACAGCAACAACTCTTGAACCGTCCCGAGACTGACGCTCCAGGGGTAAAGCAATTCAGGGCTTTACATCCGAAGCAATTCTCAGGAAAGGGGAACCCACAGGAAGCTGAGGAATGGGCTCAAAGTATCGAGGATGATCTGGTCGCAGCACAAGTGCCAGACATAGCTTGGGTCCGTATGGCTAAACTACAGCTCACGGACAATGCTCGTAATTGGTGGAAGACGGAAGAAAGCCGTCTTGCACAGCCTATTGAATGGAAAACGTTTCGCGAGAAGTTCGACGCGAAATACTTCCCTGTGACTGCCAGGTTTGCCATGGAGCAGCAGTTCATTCATCTATAGCAAGGATCAATGTGGGACAAATCGGTAGATGAATACGACGCTGAATTCACCATGTTAAGCCGGTAAGATATGTCGCAATAGTTCAGTTTTAAAAATCACATACCACACAGCTAACACTATCCTTGAACAGATTCGCGACACATTTGATACCGACGGACGAGATCAGAGCCTGTCGCTTTCAACAAGGACTGGACACGGAGATTCAGGCTGCTCTAACCACAGGAAAATTTTTGACTCATGAGGATGCTCTGGAAGCTGCCCGCAGTTATGAGGCAGTGATAAAAGAAAGGGGCAGTCCTCAGTCTGTAGAAGTCAAGCGCCCTGCCAACCAGATGGCAGGTGGAGCCTCGTCCAGACCACCTTTTGTGCCAAGACGTCCTGGAGCACCAATCAACAGGCCCAGCCCAGCCTTTTGTAACTACTGCAAGAGAAATGGGCATCTGGCGAGAGATTGCCGGCGTGCGAACAACTTTTGCTTGATCTGCGGCTCAGTTGCTCATGGTATTGGGGCCTGTCCTCATAAACAAAACCCAGTTGCTGCACCCAGGCCAGCAAACAATTATCCACAGCGTCCAGCCATCCAAGCCCCTGCTCCAAGACTTGCACTACCTGCACCACCCAGAGGACCACAAGCTGCACCACCTCCTCGTCAGTTCCATCAAGCTCAAAGGAACGTTTCGAGGAATGCTCCTCAGGCCAGGAGGAATGTGCCAAAGTGCAAGGCTTTCAAGATGTCAATGGAAGAAGCTGAGGCCACTGGCCAAGTCATTACTGGTAAACTTTCCTTCTCAAACTTATCTTTTAGTTTTGATTATCTACACACTTTCCCTATACCTAAAACATATCCCATATACCTTAGGGACAATCCTAGTAGCCTCAATACCTGCACTTGCACTGTTTGATACTGGAGCATCCCATTGCTTTATGTCACAACGGTTTGTCCGAACCCATGCGATTCCAGTCTCACCGCTTGTATCTAGCTGGAATGTCAGTTCCGGAAATGGCAACTATGGGATAAAGCTTGTGTCCAATCGTCGTCTGCAGTCGAGAGTTTTATGCTGACTTCAAAGTACTAGACATACCAAATTTCGATGTGGTTCTAGGAATAGATTGGCTTGGAACCTTTTATGCTACTATAGACTGTCGTCAAAGGAGGGTAGTATTCGAGATTCCAGACCATCCGGTCTTCTATTTCAAAAGCGGAGACCGTACACTGGAGCCAAGTACCTACAAAGCGAAGCCAAGGGAAGCAGTAGTTGCAGCAACTCAAGCAGAAGAAGAATCAAGACCAGAGGTAATTCGAGAGTTCGACGATGTATTTCCTGACGATATATCAGGTTTGCCTCCTGATCGAGCTCTTGAATTCAGTATTGATTTAGTACCAGGAGCCTAACCGGTAATCAAAGCACCTTATAGATTAAGTCTGGAAGGATTGAAGGAAGTCCGAACACAGTTGGATGAGTTATTGGCGAAAGGATGGATTCGTCCCAGCACTTCAAGTTGGGGAGCACCTGTACTACTGGTGAAGAAGAAGGAAGGTTCATACAGAATGTGCATCGATTATAAGGCCTTGAACGAAATCACTATAAAGAACAAGTATCCACTCCCGCGCATCGATGATTTATTCGATCAGCTAAGTGGATCTTGTGTTTTCTCTAAATTGGATCTTCGTTCAGATTATCATCAAGTAAAGGTCAAGGAAGCTGATATTCACAAAATAGCTTTCAGAACTCGCTATGGACATTACGAATTTCTAGTGATACCATTTGGAGTGACCAATGCACCAGCAATATTCATGAACCTAATGAATCAGGTTTTCCGGGAGTACTTAGACAGGTTTGTTGTCATCTTCATCGACGACATCCTGATGTATTCTAAGAGATGGAAAGAGCATGCAGAATATCTACGAATTGTCCTAGAAACTCTTCGACAACATAAACTTTATGCCAAGTACAGCAAGTGCGAGTTTTGGCTAAATCAAGTTGGTTTTCTTGGACATATCGTATCAGGAGAAGGAATTTCTGTGGATCCAGCCAAAGTTTCAGCAGTTAGCGAATGGCCTACACCAAAGTCAGTGAAGGACATTCGGAGTTTCTTGGGTTTAGCTGGATATTACGGAAGGTTCATTGAAGGATTCTCAAAGATAGCAACACCCCTGACCAAGCTCACACAAAAAGATGAAGAATTTGTGTGGTTAGAAGCATGCAAACAAGCTTTCGTAGAACTCAAGTCAAGATTGACATCTGCACCTATTCTCGTAATACCAGATCAATCTGGAGGATTCGAAGTGCATTATGATGTATCCGGTAAGGGATTAGGATGTGTTCTACATCAGCACGGTAAGGTTGTGGCTTATGCTTCAAGACAACTGAAGACTCATGAGCGCAATTATCCGACGCATGATTTGGAGTTGGCAGCCGTCATCTTTGCTCTCAAGATTTGGCGCCACTATTTACTTGGTGAACGAGTGAACATCTACACAGATCATAGAAGTCTGAAGCACGTGTTTACTCAGAAGGAGTTGAATATGCGGCAGAGAAGATGGTTAGAACTCATGGCGGACTTTGACATCAACTTGCAATATCACCCAGGGAAGGTGAACGTAGTACTTGATGCTCTTAGTCACCAACCATTATCGATGAATCTCACCGCTCAGTAGAAGCTTCAGCAAGACTTGTATCAGATGGAGATTGAAGTAGTCATGCCAGGCAAAACTTCAAGTTTGATGAATCTACAAGTTCAATCAAACATTGTCAATCAGATCAAAGCAGCTCAAGCAAATGATGCTAAGTTGCAAAGGATCAGAGAACAAGTGGAGAATGGACTCAGAACAGACTTCATCATCCATGAAGACGGATCTTTGAGATACGGCAGCAGATTGTGTGTACCAAAAAGTCCTGTTCGGGAGGAGTTAATGAAAGGAGCTCACAGCTCTCCCTACTCAGTACATCCTGGAGGTACCAAAATGTACAAAGATCTACTTCAGAATTATTGGTGGCATGGAATGAAGCGTGAAATAGCCAGAAGCGTCGCAAAATGTTTGGTGTGTCAGTAAGTAAAGGCTGAACATCACAGGACAACTGGACTACTTCAACCGTTACCAATTCCAGAGTGGAAGTGGCAGCACATCACGATGGATTTTGTGACTGCTCTTCCTCGCAGAACAAAGGGTAACGATGCTATATGGGTCATTGTGGATCGACTCGCAAAGTCGGCTCACTTCATCCCATTTCAAGTTGGCCAATCAACTGAGATACTGGCAAAGAAGTACGTGGAGGTAATAATTTAATTACGATTTAAACTCTTTATAATGTACTATCTCTGATACCCATGAACTCATACAGGAAATTGTGAAACTTCATGGAGTACCGGTCTGCATTGTCTCCGCTCGTGACACCAGGTTCCGATCACAATTTTGGCAGAGTCTGCAAGCTAGCTTGGGAACAAGTCTGAACTTCAGCACGGCTTATCATCCACAAACAGATGGTCAGTCAGAATGAACTATTCAGATCTTGGAGGATATGCTCAGAGCGTGTATGCTAGACTTCAAAGGATCGTGGGAAGATCACCTGCATCTTGTGGAGTTCGCGTACAATAACAGCTACCAAGCAAGCATAGGAATGGCACCTTTTGCAGCATTGTATGGAAGGAAGTGTTGATCACCATTAAGTTGGGACGACATCGGAGATAGGGAATTTCTTAGACCAGAGATGATAGTAGCGACCGTTGATGTGGCTCGTACTATCAGGGAAAGAATGCACATAGCCCAAGATCAACAGAAACACTGGGCTTATGCAAAGAGACGACACTTGGAGTTCCAGCCAGGAGACTATGTATTCTTGAAGATATCTCCGAACTGCGGAGTGATCCGATTTGGAAGACGGGGTAAATTGAGTCCGAGATACATTGGACCGTTCGACATACTCGAACGAGTCGGTGAAGTGGCATACCGCTTAGCGCTTCTACCCTCATTGGAAGGAGTACATAACGTGTTCCACATATCCCAACTCAGAAAGTATGTGAGTGATCCCAGCCATGTACTTGATCATTTCGAGCTCACTATACAGCCCGACTTGTCTTGTGAGCAACAACCTGTGGAGATCCTGGACAGGAAAGTGAAGACACTTCGGAACAAGGAAGTTAACTTGGTCCGGGTAATGTGGAGGAAAGACACTCCAGGAGAATCCACGTGGGAAAGGGAAGATGAAATGCGTGCAAGATATCCTCACCTCTTTGTAAACTAGTCCTCAAATAAAAGTTGTAAATTTCGAGAACGAAATTTTTGTAAGGAGGGTAGATTGTAACAACTCCAATTTTTGTATACATAAATTTGATTTAAATTTGAAGTATACTTGGGGTATTTAATGTTGCTTTTACCACTTTAAGTATTTATTTTCCCACAATAATTACAAGAAGGAGCTTGTAGCTCATTGGTAATACCTTGCACTGCTGAATCAAGCCACCAGAGTTCAAATCCCATGCCCCACATTATTTTTAGATTATTTTTCTTTTAAAATTCTTGGAAGCCCAACAGTCCACAGGCCATAACTCCCAAAAGTTGAACTAAACCCTAAAAAGTAAAAATACCAGAGCCTAAGTTAGGAGACCCCCCACCCATCGGCACCCCGACTCGGGCCGACTCGGCCAAGTCGGCCGGCGGACCGGCCGACTCGGGCCGGCGCCACCGGCTGGACTCGGCCGGACGGCCGAGTCACCAACACGAAACTTGTGTCTTTTTGTCTTCTCAACTCTGCTGCACACACCATTTTATTAGATCGGTTTCCGAGTGTTAATTCACCCTATTTACTACAAATTTTAATGTTTTTTCTTTAATTTTTACAATTTTTTAAAATAAAAACCTTTGCTGTTGTACCGTGGCATAAACGGTTCCTTGTACTATACGTGTCCCTAGTCTCTGGCATATAGAGACTCCCCTCGTATACACTGGCATCCTTCTGTACCAAGCTACAAACAACCGCGTTGACATAACATTACAACAATAGTACACAATTTTAAAATGTATCTTCTTATTCTGTCTTTTTCTACTTTCCTCTTACCTTTGGGACTTACCGAGCGACCTGTTCGCTGACGACATTCTGTTTCTCTCTTCTTTGAATTTCGTCAGGTGATTTGGACCCGGTAGAGGTTGAGCCATCACAAGAAGACTTGGAGCAGTTTACTGAAGACCCTGCACTGTAGTTTCATTGTACACTTTTTCTTTCTGTACTTTTCATTTCCTGTTATGCCACTGTTTAGGCATCTTTTTATTTCGGTTGTATTTCCTTTCATGCATTGTACAAAGAATGTTAATAAATAAAGGTTGTTGTTCTTTTTATTTCTTGTCTCTTGTGTATTTATTTTATATTGCTTAGATACGCTTAGCGTATGTACTTCTGAGTATATACGTAGCGGACCTCGTCGCGTCTCCTTCGCCGTACACTAGGAAGCGGGGCGTGACACAGAGAGCTTCGTAAACAGTAGGAGCAGCGGAAACGTGTGCAAAATGTTTTATGTTGATAAAGCAGGCATCGCGGAGATGGAACATCTGTTTTGATGTGGTAGTCAAAGAGTTTGACTTCATCAAAATGGTAGATGAACCTTGTATATACAAAAAGGTAGTAGGGAGTATGGTGGTGATCCTCGTAGAGTACGTGGATGACATACTCTTGATAGGGAAGGAGTTTCCTATGCTACGCTCGGTCAATCTCCACTTATCACAATGATTCTCCATATAGGATCAAGGTGATACCTTCTAAATCCTGGGTTATGGATCTATGAGATAGATCTAATTGGATATTAGGATTCTCACTAGTTGTAGTGAGATGGTATCAATCGATCCTGGGGAGAATCACTGGAAAGGTTCTAGGGTGATAAGGACGATTGAATGTCAGTCGCAGGCATTGTCTTTACCCTCAGTGGAGGGACGATATGTTGGAAGAGTTCCAAGCTAGATAATGTGACTTACTAGACGATTAAAGGCAAGATACATCGTTACCAAGGATGTTACCAAAGAGGCAGTCTGGATATATATAAGTTCATGAGATGAACTTCGTTCCTACCATTGTGTGACAATGGAGTTGTGGCTTATACCAAGGAACCCCCATCCCATCAGAAATCCAGATATAATTCTTAGGCAGTATTACCTGATCATGGAGATGGTTGATCTCCAAGAAGATCGAGTTTAGGAGAGTAGACACAGAGGACAACAGCGCGGATCCACTCACAAAGGCCTTTTTTCCAGTAGAGACTTTTATGGGATGGTTGAGTATGGGATACTTCAACCACAGCTAATTGTTGGGTATGCGATACCACAACAGATGGCCCTAGTGCAAGTGGGAGATTGTTAGTTATATGTGTGCCCTAGAGGCCATTACTGTACATACGATGTATATTGTGGTGGATGCTTGGACATATATAGGGAGGACTTGTAAATCCACGTTGCCTACCCCGGTGCTTGCGGGGAGGCGGAAAACGGAATAAAAATCAAATTTTTATCACTTTAGGCAACATGGACTAGACAAAGAAGGATCTTTGCTAAACAAAAACAAGCTAAAGCTAACTAGAAACTAGCTAAGGGTAGAATGGTTATACCTAGGGCTTTATGTCCTTCTCTCCTTACTCCTTGGAGTAGTAGAAAGAGGTCACTTTTGTCGTCTTCTCACGTCGAAGAAAGATCCACCCGAAAGCCTCAACCTTTGGCTTCAACTCCAAGCTAGAAGTAACTAGGGTACAAGAAGTGCTAATTCTAGAACCCTAGATGAGAGTAGAGATTATCAAGAAGAGGTTTTTCTCAAGCTCAAGTGTTTCTCAACACATGAGAGGGGAGAGCTTGAGGGAGAGGAAGAACAAGAGAGAGAAAGCAAAATGATAGAATGAGAGAATAAAACAACCATTCTCACATATATGTGTGAATTATTATAAATTGATAATTAGCTAGATAATTGTCATGGTTAATCAAGACATGACCATTATCATTTCATTTTTAATGCAAATTGCAAGGATCAAAGAGTATCTTCCAAATGAAATGATGATGGTCAAAGTGTCAACCTAGGTCAACAAGTCAAGAAGGTCAAATGGTCAACAACCATAACCATGCACAATTATATTAAACTAATATCAATTAACCATAATACACACATAAGCATTAGGGTTAATAAAATGACAATGGTCATTAACCCTAATCAAAGTCCTCTCCCTCTGTCTCAAGCAACTGTGCATACGCACCCGTATTCGTGATCCGAGGAACACGAATACAATGAGATAAAACCAATCCCAAATCATATACTAGGATCCGGCTTAAACCAAAGCCCGTTAGTATAAGCTGTCCGGACAGCAAACGTGCACGAGTGCGCAGATGTGAACGAACCCTGTCGCAAAACCATGCGACCTCTACTCATTTTGCCTAAAGGCGAATAGCTCTCTGTGTGGGACTCTAAAGACTCGACACTACGCTGGCAGTGGGTTTAACCACAGACCGCAAGCGGCACTAGCTGTACGTAACGGTCCCCAGGTAAATGTCGATAAGAAGACTGACGAGGTGAACCCCATCTGAACTCCTACTGAGCCTGTATGTGACAGTCTCCATACAGTCCGGTCTGTTCGTCTGATACACCGCATGGCGGGCCTAGGGGGCGGTGAACGTCAGTCCCCTAATAGCGGTACAAGTCGTGTCGGAGTGTAGCCCAGAACACCCTGAGATAACACTGGAAACCTAGCAGTATATCTCGCTTGCCCTGGCCAGGGACTACTCGTGTAATGGCTCTCCTGGACACAGCGCGATGTCAACCCCCAATACCGGGAGAGACGAATCCTGTCTAACCGTCACTGCCTCCAAGTGCTTCGGGACTGCACCCAAAAACTACCTGTTTGCACGACTCCTTTGAGCCGTGGTAGGGTAGTAATCAAAGTGCAGTGGGAACACACTCGAAGAGAAGTGACAGTGTCAAGTCAGCGGACTAAGCTGTACTCATGTCACCTGGGAACTGATAACTGACGATAGGTATAATACCAACCAACAGTCCCCGACGAGTCCTGTCTAGTGTACTCGTAACCTAACGAGCACCCGCATACTATCTCATGTACGACGTACTGACGGCTGTGGGACAGACCGTCTCCCACGCTGGGATGAGAAGCGCATACGCTAGTCTACTCCGGAGTATCGATGCCCTGTCTCGATAGTCCAACGACTAGGGACCTGTATAAGGATGTGCTTATGGATCACCCAGCTCCCACGAGTGTGAGCGCCATCACAACGCTGGTAATCAAGCAAAGATCCTAAGGGCTCTACTAATATGTATATCAGCAATATGCTAAAAGAAACACATGCACATATTAAAGCAGAGACAAACCAAGTAGCATACTACCATTTCGAGCAAGATTGTATATACAACTGTGAATATCCCAAGCTTCCATCAAGTAATATACAAACTAGTATGATACAGTAATGGCCTCTAGGGCATATACACTAACAGGACTTTCTTGCTCGACATGATAGTACGCTATATGGTTACCCTTTATCTTAACATGTACTCTGATTGTCTCTATGTTACATGTTGATAAAGCCCTTAGGATATGTACTCGACTACCGGGACTATGATGAGATCATACTAGTGGGGCCATGGTAGTCGACGAGTACATCCTATAACTGTTCCTAGTCGAGGGTGTATCGAGACAGGGTATCGATACACCAGAGTAGACTAGCGTATACGCATCTTGACCCATATGATGGGCGATGGATGATCCCATATCCATCGGTGTTTGACATCAAGGATGGTGTATGGGTGCTCAGTAGAGACTGGGTACACTGGACGGACTCGCCGAGAACTCCTAGATGGTATTATACCTCATGTCAGATGGCAGTTCTCCGGTGACACTGGTACAGAGTAGTCTGTTGACCCGAGATCGTCATAGAGTCTTGTGTGATTCCCACTGTGCTTTAATTTCCATCATACCACGTCCAAGAGGGCGTACAAAAAGGTGGCTTTTGGGTACAGTCCCGAATCACATGGAGGCAATGAGCGATAGGAGGGGATTCGTCTCTCCCGTTATAGGGAGTTGATGTTGCGCTGTGTTCGATTGGCTATAACTGGAAATCCCTGGCCAGGGTTGCAGAGATTTACTGGTAAGTGTTATCAGTAGTTTCTCAAACTGTTATAGACCTCATATTGACACGACTTATCAAGCTACTGGGGTCTGACGTTTTCCACCCCTAAGTGAGATATGCGACATATCAGACGACGAGACCGGACTGTACGGGAGTGTTACTGATTGGATTCATAGGAGAATGTACAGGCTTGCTTGTTGATCTTCTGAGCGCTCAATACCTGGGTGGCTGTTACGTTTAGCTGACCGCTTGCAGCTTGTGGGTATTTGATATGATCATCACCTACTGCCGGCGTATTGACGATTCTTTAGAGTACTACACAGAGATTTCTTGGCTCAGGAAAAACGGAGTAGGGGCACATATGTGATATGTGTAAGACCGAGGATAATGCGGTATGAGATATCGTATTCTATTCTCGCGATATTTGATATCAGCCGGGTCATCGGATCAAGTGTTGATTCGATGAATTGGTAAATGAGATATTAGTCGGTTATATGCGATATAGCCGGATTGTCGGATCAAGTGTTGATTCGATAATTTAATGTATAATAATATATATGATATATTAAATTACATTAACTAATATTAGCTCACTAAAAGATTCTTTTTCTCACTCGGGTAATACATTGATATATATGCGATATATGTTAATTGTATTATTTTATTTTGTTACAATAAATATTATATATGTGATATATAATATTGTAACATGATATGATTACTAATGCAACATGTTTAGTGGAGATTAAACAAGGTTAGGGTTTGAATTGGGTTAGTTCTTTCATGAACATTCTAGAAGGTTTTTCTTTTGTCATGAAAGAGATATTATGCTTGATTTTTTTGTGTGACTCATTCTTAACCCAACCCAAACCCTAGCCCTAGTAAAATCTCTACATGAGTCATCCTTGACCATGGTTGCATAATTAATCATTATTACACTTTCATTATTCATCACAAAAGGATTATTATTCATTCATCTTCTTCTTCCACCTTGCAAAGCTTTCTTGCTTTGATTTTTGTGATGAAAGTGAGTGAGAATAAGAAAACAAATGAGAGCAAAATTCCTACTTCATCATCTTCATCTATCCTTGCCATTTAGATGAGGGTGTTCACTTCATTTAGTGAGTGAGAGCTTGTGTTTATGAAACTTCAAGGTAGATCATCTTTGTTATCGAAGATCGGAAGAAAGCTTGCATCTTTCTCTTCGTGGAGCCTTTCGAGAGTCCGGAAATTGATGATCACAGCGAAGGGACCACAACACGGAGATTATGCAGTGAAGGACCGGATCTACAAAGGTTGTAATCCCTCTCACTTAGTATTAAAGTGTTTAACATGCTTGTTTTCGCCTAATCTCTAGTTTAAAGATCTTGTTATGGGTTGTTCGGCACGTCTAAATTTTAAATCGGGTATGGTTGATGCCTTGTAGACCCTTGTGCATGTGCCTAGCATCCCTACAGATCACAAGTGTCAGTGTTTGACACTTAGGATTCGAGGAGCGTATAAACCGATGCGTGGATCGCGAGTGTCGGTGTTTGACACTTAGGATTCGAGGAGCGTATACACCGTATGTATTTATGTGTCGATACTAAACACTAGTTTTCATGATGTTTTCGGGTGTCGATGTTAGACACTCAGGTTTCATGAGATTTACAGGGCCGATATGAGGGCCGATCTGAGGATTTTAGGATTTGGGGTGTTGTTGGTTTACACCGAGTTCTTTTTCCACGCTTATGATTTGTGCATGAGATTATTAATTGTCCTGCACTCAGTATTTATTTGATATGCATTGCTTCATGTATTAGTAGTACCTGATAGAGTACCTTTCATGAATGCTGCATATATATATATTGTTGTTTATTGCTATCAGCTTGCATGTGATAGATTAGCGCAGTACGTGCATACTTGCGATTACCTGCTCATGTTATTTACTATTCACGAGTTGGCAACTCACCCCCGTTATGCCACAGTGTTTTGCAGGTAGTCCCTCAGGGCAGTCGCGGTAAGGCTTTCATCTATCGTATCATCTTTTGCAACGGATACCGCTACGGCTGACTGTGTGCAGTTTTGTTAGGTGGATTTTACGGTTATCCGATGATGCTCATTTGTATATTCGTTGTATCCAGTACTTTCCATCTATCATTTTCATGTATTGACTTAGAGACGAGTTGTGAGGACGATATTGTATATTATTTGTGACTTGGAGTTTTTTTGTGTTGCTCACTTTATATCGTCTTTTTCTTCGCTACGGTGTCATATATCTGTTGTGGTGGCTGTTTTCCGTCTTTGGGCGTAGATTTACACTGGTTTGGGGATGCTTTACTTATATCTTTTGTTGTACCCTTTTGGGGGCTTGTTTTACAAAGGAGGTGCTGCCAAATTTTTAAAGGAAGTAAATTTGGAGTTTAAAGAATTTTGATTGAGGTTTCAAAAGTTTTAACAATATTATTATCACTTACTACTTTTGATGGTTTAGATTGGTGGGTTTTCGGCTTACTTGAATTACGTTACGCCTGGAGACGTTGCGTAGTTTAAGGGCCGTCACGTGCCAAATTTGGGGTCGTGACAAAATTGGTATCAGAGCGTTAGGTTTTACCTTTCAGAGTGTAGGATGACCTTGGTATGATAGAGTAGGTAGCTTAAGCAAAGTGATGTAACGTGTGTACGTCCGCGGCATACTTACGACACAGTACTCCGCCTAAGTGACCTAAGTACTAATTGCTTGAAATTCCTTCGTTGATGATACATGTCCTTGTGATTCTATTTCCGTGTTCTTATCGAATCCTATTTCTATTTATAACCTTTTGCCGCCGATGACTTTGAGGGCTCTGAGAGAGGCAGCGAGAGCCGAGGTCAGAGTGGACTCATTTGGTACGAGGACTGTCCGGGACGGTATGCTCGTTGTTCAGAAGCAGTTTGATCCGCCTTCGATAGATTGTATCGCTAGTCTTGAGGCAGATATACAGGACTTGCATCAGATGATGAGGTCGTTGGTTGAGGCCAGTCGAGCGCAGCGATAGGAGGTTGCCACCCCTATTACCAGTGGACGCAGCCCTATTAGATGAGGAGCGTCTTTCCGAGATTTTGGGAGTTCTAGGACAAAGGAGGGCTCATACAGGTGTATCAGCCCAGAGACAGAGGCTTAGTCGTCGCGACAGATTTCGTTTACGTCGTGGGAGTAGCAGAGGCTTGGGACAAGGACAGTCGTTTAGCATTTATCCCCAGGAGGATCAGCAGCCATCGTATGGATGTTTCCGGTGTGGGAGTTTCCATCACCTCTTAAGAGATTGTACCTTGGTACGCCAGAGGAGGGCAGCGGTACCATATGTTACTTCACCGCCTTCACGTCAGGGAGAGTCGCCTATTGCGCCTGTTGTGGATCCGCTTCAGACTCATGTTCAGAGAAGTCGTGGTCGCGGAGGATTTGTTCCGAGTGTACAGGATGGCAGAGGAGGAGGACTGCCTGTTGCAGGTAGAGGACAGGAACGAGCTTTTGTTTAGTCTCATCGGGACGCGCGGACGTCTAATGCAGAGTTTTCAGGTAATCTTTTCGCATGTTCTTTTGTTGCGCTTGTTTGTTTAATTCGGGATCTGTACACTTGTTTATTTTACACACTTCGTGCCGAGGTTGGGCCAAGAGTCGTGTATACTAGATCAGCTGTTTATTGTGTTAACTCCAGTTAGCGATCCTTTATTGTGCAACACGTGTTTCGGTTGTGTGCCAATCGGTTAGGAGATAGAGATTCATCCGTCGATTTGATCCTTCTAAAGATGTTGGATTTGACGTTCTTCTGGGCACGGACTGGTTAGCTATGTGCTATGCATCTGTGGACTGCCGCGAGGAAACAGTCAGGTTTTGTTTTCCCGGCGAGTCAGTTCTTGTTATGCATGGGGACAGTGGTGCCGCCCCTCACAGCTTGATTTCAGCCTTTTTCGCTAGTCGGCTTTTTAAGAAAGGATATCGAGGATTCTTGGCTTTCATTCGTGACACCGGAGCCACAGTGGATTCGTTGGACTGGGTTCCTATCGTGCAAAAGTTTTCCGACGTTGTTCCATATGAGCCGGCGGAGCTTAGGGAGCTTAAGGATCTGCTGCAGAGTTGCTAGATAGGGGGGACTTGTACGTCCGGGTGTTTCACTTTAGGGAGCTCCTATTCTGTTCGTCAAGAAGAAGGACAGAAATTTGAGGTTGTGTATTGATTTTCGTCAATTGAGTCGAGTTATGGTGCAGATTAGGCATACTTTACCTCGCATTGAAGATTTCTTTGATCAGCTCCAGAGTGCGAGACATTTTTTCTAAGTTTGTTTGGGATCAGGTCATCATTAGTTGCGGGTTCGGAGTGATGACATTCCGAAAACTGCTTTTGTGCGCGCTACGGGCATTATGTGTTTTGGTGGTGTCGTTGGACTCACCAGTACCTTAGCAGCATTCGGGGACATGATGAACCAGATTTCTTCAGGCCGTTCCTCGACCAGTTTATTCTCGTGTTATTAATGACATTCTGGTCTTTTCCAAGAGTCATGAGGAACGTGAGCAGCACTTGAGGATTTGCTTTGCAGACATTGGGAGAGTACCGGCTGTTTGTTAAATTCTCGAAGTGTTTCTTCAGGCTTGATGGTGTTGACTTCCTAAGTCATGGGGTTACGGGAGACGGTATTCATATGGACCCGAGGAAGATCGTGGCCGTACAACTTTGGCCCAGACTTGTAGCGGAACAGGGGTCCGTAGATTTTTTGGCTTAGTCGGTTTTTACCGCCGTTTCGTGCAGGATTCTTGTGTATCCGCTGCACCATTGACCGGACTGATCGGGAAGGGGGTTCCATTTCTTTTGACTGAGGCATGCGTGCGGAGTTTTCAGCAGTTGTAGGCTCGGTTGACGACCGCACCAGGCCTATCTTTGCTTCCTGGATCGGGCGACTTTGTTGTTTTTTATGATGTTTCACGAGTGGGGCTCGATTGTGTACTGATGTAGCATGATATAGTTATCGCTTATGCTTCCCGACAGTTGGAGGAAGTACGAGCAGGATTAACCCACTCATGATCTAGAGATGGCCGCGGTGGTCGTGCGTTGGAGATTTAGAGACACTACTTGTACAGAGGGTCGTGTCAGATTTTCACGGACCACCAGAGCTTAAGTACATCTTCCTGCGGTAGGATCTGAGTTAAGACAGCGCCGTTGGATGGAGCTTGTGAAGAATTGTGTTTGTGAGATCCTTTGTTACCCATGGCAAGGCGATTGTGGTAGCTGATGCTTGAGTCGTAGGCCCGGGGGTAGCTTGTTCCAATTGTGCGCAGTTCAGAGACAGTCTTATGCAGATTTACAGTTCTTGTATGACAGATGAGTACAGTTTAGGTTCGCCTTTACTAGGGGACAGCTTGCTCATGTCCGTGCCCATCCACCTTTAGTTAATCGTTTCGTGAGGCACAGCCCGCCGACGCTCGTTTGTTTGAGATTTTGAGCATGTTCGGCAGGGTAAAGATTCGGAGTTCTTGATTAATGACCAGGGTGTGCTACGTTTAGGGATGCGTTTGTGTATACCTGATACTGATGGGTAGAGACGCGAGGTCCTAGAGCAGGCACATCAGCCAGCCTTCTGTGTTCATCCAAGTGCCACCAAGATGTAACGTGACTTGAGAGTTAGTTAAAGGTGGGCAGGAATGAAGAGTGAAGTTTCAGATTTTGTTTCGAAGTGCTTGGCTTGTCAGCGAGCTAAGGTTGAGCATTTAAGACTGGCTGGAGAGTTGCAACCTTGTAACCGTTCCGGAGTGGGAATGGGAGCAGATCTCCATGAACTTCATTATGGGTCTACCCAGGTCTAGTCGAGGGTGTGACTCCATTCGGGTGATTGTTGTCCTGTTATGCTCAGTATGCTCAGTTTGCTCTGTTGTTCTTTGTTAAGTTTGTGCGTTTGCACGGAGTTTCTTCATGCGTTGTATCCAATAGAGGCACCCAGTTCGCTAGCCGTCTTTGGCAGGAGCTTCAGGAAGCCTTGGGTACCGGTTGAGCTTTAGCTCCGCTTTCCATCCGTAGGCCGATGGTCAGATAGAGCGGACTATACAGACTCTGGAGGATATGCTTGTGCGTATGTGCTTATTGTTATTGGCAGTTGGGATCGTCACTTGCCATTGATGGAGTTCTTCTACGATGATAATTATCAGGAGACGTTTCAGATGGTAACTTTCAGGCCTTGTGGGGTAGGTTGTGTCGATCGCCAGTCTGTTTTACTGACTCCACGAGAGCAGGATTTTTGGACCCTAGCTATGTCGAGAGATTTCAGAGATGATCCAGTTGATTCAGGTCAGGATGAGAACAGCCCAGTGCAGACAGAAGTCTTATGCCGACCGTGGTGGTCTCAGAGTTGAGTCCGCAGTGGGAGATCATGTATTCCTACGGATTTTTTTCGATGGCTGGCGTGTTGAGTTCTGGGAAGTTTAGTCCTTGGAAGTTTAGTCCCAGATTGTAAGTCCTTTTGAGATCCTCGAGCGAGTTAGTACCGTTGCCTATAATTTGGCACTTCCGCCCAGATTTTTGACTATTCAACCTGTATTCCTAGTGTTGATACTTTGCAAACACCTTCATGACCTTTTTCACATGATTCAGCATCAGACTATTTAGCTTGGACGCGATCTTTTCGTTCACCGGCAGCCGATAGTGTTAGTGGATCAGCAGGGGGAGAAACTTCGGTCAAGGGTCTTGCCATCTGTGGATTTTTCTTTGGCGTAGCCATATGGTAAGGAGATCACTTGGGAGGCTACGAGCGAGATGGGGATGATTTTCACTCATCTCTTGAAGGTATGCATAGTAAGAATTTTAATTTGGGGACGAATTTTCTTTAAAGGGGGAGATTGTAACGCCTTAGAATTCGATTAGTGTTAATTAAGCGATAGTGCTGGTTTGCTGTAAAAAAATTTACCAATTCGGGTTCCTCACATTTTATAACAATTAATTAATATTTTATTATTAATTGTTTTGGCTTGCACGCATGTGTGCACGTTAATGTGAGGGCTAGTTTGTGTTAATCTTGTTAGTGACCACGACACTTAACCTAATCCTAATCCTTGCCTTGTTTAACCTTAACCCTAAACCCTTGATTTTTGTTTTGTGAGAAGATATTTTCCATTTGTGTTTTGGAATGAGAGGAGGTGGCTAGGTGAATCATGGAGAGCATTAATGGTTGCATTAATGGAGATGGGGGGTAAGATTAAGGGTTTTGTTTACCCTACACTCACTCACTCTCTCATTATCATTTCACACTCTCATTCTTCTATCTCTTCCTCATTCCCACATCACCTCAAACTGAACCCTATGCTACCCCTTCATAAAACCTTCAAAAACTTCATAAAAATCTTCACAAATCACATCCTAAACCTTGTTTTGCCTCTAGGATCCATTGGAGCTTGGAAAGCTAGGATCTTTGAGCTTATGGGAGTAGGTAATGATCTCTATCTGTTCTATATGATGTTATAGTGTTGTGTAGACTTTTAGTTTTAGTTTAGAACGTTTAAAGTAAAGATTCGTGCACATATCATATTTTTAGTGTCATATTGTGATATCTGTGATCTGCTGTGACCCAGTGTGTGTACTAGAAAATCTAGCAGTGTGGTTGTGTTGTACTAGAGACCCTAAGCCTACACCTGAAGCACGAACCCCTCCTGCTCGGTTTTGGCCAGCGAGGCATAGGCTAGATCCGGCGACCTTGGCCAATTGGTGGAGTTTTGGTTTGGTTTTTGGTGGGTAGTTGCATGTAGTGGATTAGGTGTGTTTGGTCTTGCTTGATTTTTAGGTTTTGACTGTATATAAAATATGGGATCACTTTATTAGTTTCTTGTGTTACGACTACGCGTGTTACGTTATACGACACGGCACGTGTACTTTGTGTAGCTTTTGCTCTTGGGTTGGTTTCGTAGTGTCGCTACGCACGTTAGCCACTAGACGAACACTTAAGAGTATGTTTGGAGTTGGTGCGTTGGTCAAACGTAGTGGATACGTGTTATTTGTCGATTGCTAATATGAACTTTTTATTGTTGTTTTATGATCTTAGGGTCGCAGGTGAGGACTTCGGGGGCTGCGAAGAAGGGAAAGCGAATGGTTGGTTTTACTTAGCCTAAGATCATCTATGAGTAAATTTAACATCTACAGCGGAATCGCTTGCATGGCGCTATGCGTCTGGGCTATATATGATATGATATTAGCCGTATGTTTATATTGCACATATAGAGTTTGCACATAACTTCATTGCATATTATTACTTGTTGTGCTTGGACTTGTACCCATTGGATGCTGCACTATTATTGATGGCTCATGTTGCACGAACACTGATTGTATGTCAACCACACCATGAATAATTTCCATGACACGCACAACACACTTACATATATGATATTGTTTAGTTAGGGACATTGAGACATTGATTCTTATTCCATTGTGTATATGACATATAGCATACCTGTATACCTACATGCTTACACATATACTTTGCCATGCCTGCATGCTAGCTACCCATATACCTATATGGTATTGTACCATTAGAGATAGGTATATACACATATGAGATATAGCTACATGTACATCTTGCATACATACTTATATGTACACCCGTATACCTTGATATAGCTACGCACATACCTGGAGGGTATTACATCATTATTGATAGGTAGATACACATATCTTGCTATACCGACATGGTTACGCATACCTGGTTATGGCTACATGTTCACCTTTATATGATGTTGTATGGATTTTGGAGAAATTAGGAACCGCATGCTATATTTAATAACTTGTTGCAGTTAAATAGCGGTTTTTCTTTTATATGCATATTACTATTTTTATGTTGCATATATTATATCCATGGATTTTCGCATTGAGATATGGATTCCATATGATGTTTTCTGGATGTTTTACTCCTATGTATATATATCAGTGGTATGGGACGCTGTTATATATGCATATATATGTATATATCAGTGGTATGGGACGCTGTTATATATGTATATGTATGTATATATATATATAATTTATCATCATGATCTATGCAAGTATTCTTATTCTTTACTTGATATTTGGATGCAATTCACTCTGAGACTTGTTGTATAAACCGATACGTGAATCACAAGTGTCGGTGTTTGACACTTAGGATTCGAGGAGCGTATAAACCGATACGTGAATCACGAGTGTCGGTGTTTGACACTTAGGATTCGATGAGCGTATAAACCGATACGTGGATCACGAGTGTCGGTGTTTGACACTTAGGATTCGAGGAACGTATGTATTTATATGACAATACTAGACACTAGTTTTCATGATATTTTCGGGTGTCGATGTTAGACACTCAGGTTTCATGAGATTTACAGGGCCGATATGAGGGCCGATCTGAGGATTTTAGGATTTGGGGTGTTGTTGATTTACACCGGGTTCTTTTTCCATGCTTATGATTTGTGCATGAGATTATTAATTATCCCGCACTCAGTATTTATTTGATATGTATTTTTTCATGTATTAGTAGTACCTGATAGAGTACCTTTCATAACTGTTGCATATATATTATTGTTTATTGCTATCAGTTTGCATATGATAGATTAGCGCAATACGTGCATACTTGCGATTACCTGCTCATGTTACTTACTATTCACGAGTTGGCAACTCACCCCCGTTGTGCCACAGTGTTTTGCAGGTAGTCCCTCAGGGCAGTCGCGACAGGGCTTTCATCTATCGAATCATCTTTTGCAGCGGATACCGCTACGGCTGACTGTATGCAGTTTTGCTAGGTGGGTTTTGCGGTTATCCGATGATACTCATTTTTTTATTCATTGTATCCAGTACTTTTCATCTACCATTTTCATGTATTGACTTAGAGACGAGTTGTGAGGACGATATTGTATATTATTTGTGACTTGGAGTTTTTTTGTGCTGTTCACTTTATATCGTCTTTTTCTTCGCTACGGCGTCGTATATTTGTTGTGGTGGTTGTTTTCAGGCTTTGGGCGTGGATTTACTCCCGTTTGGGGATGCTTTACTTATATCTTTTGTTGTACCCTTTTGGGGGCTTGTTTTACAAAGGAGGTGCTGCCAAATTTTTAAAGGAAGCAAATTTAGACTTTAAAGAATTTTGATTAAGATTTCAAAAGTTTTATCAATGTTATTATCACTTACTACTTTTGATGGTTTAGATTGGTGGGTTTTCGGCTTACTTGAATTACGTTACGCCTGGAGACATTACGTTGTTTAAGGGCCGTCACATGGCAAATTTCGGGTTGTGACATGATTGGATTCGCAAGAGTATGAGCAGGCATGCTTGTTGATCTTCTGATCGCTCAATACCCGGGTGGCCATTACGTTTAGCAGACCGCTTGCAGCTTGTGGGTGTTTGATATGATCATCACCTGCTGCCGGCGTATTGACGAGTCTTTAGAGTCCTACACAGAGGTTTCCTGGTTCATGCAAAACGGAGTAGGAGCACATATGTGATATGTGCGGGACCGAGATTAATATGTGTATGTGATACCGCATTCTATTCTCGCGATTTGTGACATCGCTCGGATATATGTGATATAACCGGGTTATCGGATCAAGTGTTGATTCGATAAGTTGTTACATTACATATTAGTCGGTTATATGAGATATAGCCGGATTATTAAATCAAGTGTTGATTTAATAATTTAATGGATAATTATATATTTGATATATTAATTTACATTAACTAGTATTGGCTCACTTAAGTTTTCGTTTGTCACTTGATTTTGTGCATATAATATATATGTGATATATATTAATGTACAACTTTTGTGTCATGCTAGATGCCATATGTGATATGGTTGTATGAGACTTGCACCTTGCTTAATAATATGACGGGTTTATATTTATCTAAGTTAATCAAAATTAGTGGGATTAAGTCACATGGTTAAAGCTTGTAGAAGCTTGTGGAACCATTGACCAAGTCCACTAAGTTTGTTTTACTTGTAGATATTTATTAATCTAACCATTATTAACTAGCCATGGTTTATTCTCTACATGGATTAGTGTATGACACTAACTCACTCATGGTTGCTATTCTCACCTCATGAGTTCATTCTCTCATCTCTTCACTTGAGCTTCTTCTTCCTCATGAGAAAAGCTTACTAGCTTTTCTCAAGGTGAGAAAATATTGTGAGAAAAATAAATCTAAAGAGAGCCCACTTCCTACTTCATCATCCTCTACTACTTGCCATTTAGTTTAGGGTGTTTGATTCACTAATTTCACAATTAGTGAATAGATAGCATCAGCTTGAGTCTCCTCGACGTAGATCATTTTCGGCCTCAAAGACTTCGAGCAAGCTTGTTCATGTTTCCGGGAGAACCCATACTAGAGTTCGGGAGATCGATACTCGCAGCGAAGGGACTACTACATGGAGCTTTAGAAGTGAAGGACCGGTCTACAAAGGTTGTATTTCTCATTCACTTAGAAGTAAAGTTGTTTACTTGTTGTTTCTAACCCTAATTCTCTAGTATAGATCCTAGGTTAGGGTTGTTTGGCACTCTTGAAAATGATAAATACGGCATGTTTGATGCCTTGTAGAATCTTGTTCTAGTGCCTAAGAACCCTACAGTATACATATCTAATACACACACACACACACATCCTAATTCTACATTTGGCGGGGTGCTATACGCCATCCACCCGATTCCCCCGTAGATATACATCTACCCACCAACAAACGCCTCGCTCTAGTCGATCCAGACGGATGCCTTTTCCTCCTTTGTCGTCTCGAAAGTCCACATGATGTACCTACAATCGAATCCATAACCAAAATCCAATGAAAACCCAAATCAAATTTGAAATCACGAGCTAAGCGCACATAGATTAGAACACTTGGTCAACGCATGCTAAAACAACAAAATACTCTATGACGTCAACGTACGAATATTGAACATCCAAGTCACATCAAGAAAATCCAAAAACCAAGTTTCAAATGTCGAAAAATATAGACAGAAATCAAGTAAAACGACTCCAGATTTTTCTTAAGGCGGAATTAGACTTTTTAGCGTATAGGGTGGTCTTAGTTATCTAGTGAGTGAGCTAAAGACCAAGTTTCAGAGCCTAATTCCAAAATTGACCCGATAATTGCAGTCAAATCAAATTTATTTGTTGTTCGAACTTGGGGGATTGGGCTCAGGCTTCTACGGTGGCTTTCTACTGGTCTATACATCTCACGGTATCCTCTATTAAATTTTCAGAGTCCCTGAGTAGCTCCAGATTTCATTTGATCACCACAACTTCAACAAAACCGATATCGGAAAATTCTAAACTCATTCTAACCGAGGTTAGATACACTCTCAGGCCTTTATCTATCACTTAAATTAGTTTTAGTCACTAGTCTTTAATACACCATTACTACTCATATCATCCAACAAAGATCACCCTAGAATTTTCCAAGTTCACAAAACATGCATTTTTTAAACTTTAAACTAGTTTGTGAAGTTAGGAAACTTAAAATCTTGATGAAAGGTGAGTGTTTGATCTCAAATAGCAACTCAAGAAAATTCCTAGATGGCCAAACCTTCCCAAAATGAAATCTTGATCATACCATGTTGCTTAGGTTGAACTTAGGAACACTTTTTGTGAAGGTTTAGTGATGTTTTAATAGGGTTTTGGGAGCATTTACTGGTGGAAGAGAAGGTGGAGAAATGAGAGGAAGAAGCAGTAGAAGAAGAAGAAATGAGATGAAGAAAATGAGGATGAGGATGCAAAGCGAGATGGCTAGCATGATTTCCTCTCTCCCCTTCACTCTCATGCCTATACTCCTATTTCTCCTTGTCCCCCCTTTCTCATTTTATTTCTTTTCTTTTCTCTTTTAAAACAAATTCAAAACCATAATTAAAACAAAAATGAAAGTGCTAACATGTACTCAACATATCATGCACACAAAACTTGGTTTAATAAAATGAAGCGAGGTTTAGTGCACAATTAGTAAAATACTAATCAAGTTTAATATAAACTTGTATGTAAATAATTGTATATAAATTTATAAAGGCCCAAATCAATTTAAATGCTTTCATAAATAATAATTTATTTTAATTCCCAATTATTTTCTAAAATATAGGTATATAATCATACCAATCTACGAAAACTCAAATCTATATTCGTATAATATTCGTAAAATTTATTACTTTATTATCTAAATTCCAAAAATATTATTTTCTATATTATGAAATGTTACAGTCTTTCCCCCTTAAATAAATTCGGTCCCTGAATTTAAATTTAAACCCCTAAATCTTAAAACATTTCAGTAAATCAAATCAAATCCACGGGGCTCCGAAGTCACGGATAAGCTAAAAATATCACAGCGCAATGTGTTCGCATGAAAACGAGTGCAAAACTCAATAATCAAAACTCTGTCAGTGTCATGCACATCATACAAGTTATAATGAATGCAAGTTTCAAAATCTACAGTTTAAATCAAGTATGATATAATCAAGACTATAATACGTATATAGTACGCATTCTTATAAAATCGTTTCAGTTACTGGAAATGCATGTATGAAAATCCATTTTCAAATTGCCGTATGATGCGTATATTATGGAAAAAGCAGCGGACGTTCACTTATAAAGTAATACACACACACACACACACACACACACACACACACGCGTTTTGCTTGAGATATACGTCTCGTCTCTTTGAAAACAATTTAGAAGGGTATTCTCTTTGTAAAATCTTATGTTGCTCACTGATACATAGGGAAATAGTGAGTTTATAACTCTTTTTGAAAACCTCTTCAGTAAATACAGATGTATGCAAAAACACTCAGGTACTACTTTTAGACCAGTCCTGCTCGGCTACTATATAATATAATATATATCATAAAATACGATGCTAAAAAAGAACTGATCCCAATAGGCATACATGAAAATACCACGTGCGTCTGGTGCGTATGAAAATCAAAGTCAAATCTAAATGCCACGAATGTGCACGAAAACGAAAACTGAGTACAACGGGTGTGCACGAAAGCATCTGTCGAGTGTATCATGTGTGCACGACAAAAACATCAAGTGCATCTAGAGTGCACAGAAGATCTCAACCAAGTGCATAAAATGTGTACAATACCACATCAAGTAAGCCGAGTGTGCGCGGAAATTTAAATTAAGTGTATCAGGTCTGCACAAAAACAATCTGGCGCCATAGGATGCACGAAAATCAAAATCAATGTGTCGAAAGCGCATGAATCAAAATCAGGTGAATACAACATGCAAGAAAACGAAATCGAGTGTATCGGAATACACGAAATCATAAATATGTGCAACTAGGTGGACAAAACAACATCGAGTGCAATGGATATGCATAAAAACACAAATCAAGTATAACTGGTGTATAAAAATATAAATCAAGTTCGACTGTTGTGTACAAGGGAAAGTATCCATCAGGTACAACTACGGAGCATGAAAATCTCAACCATGAAACCCGATCATTAAAACACAAGAATCAAAACGATGAAAACGTGATACTCGAATCACCAAAACACAAATCACAAATAAATGATATTGAGATACATCTCCTTCAATGTCGAAAGGTGCCTGTGCACCCGGAGCTAGAAGAGCAAGAATTCTTACTTGCTTTCTGCCAATGGTCTAGCATCCTCTGCCTCTGGGTTCTTGTTCTCTCTATGGATTCACCAATTCCACGACCTCCTGGCTCGATAACCCGGTTAGGAGTAGCAACGGAAAGATTCACGCTCTGACACCTCTCTGAATATCTCCTGGCCAATTAACTTGGCTACTCACAACGTAGCACGTCAACGACGGTGGTCTTTAACCCTCTGAGTGTGTTTTATACAACCGATCCTGGGTCCAAATATCTATCTCTTTAGTATCCTCGAAAGAACCTGCTGCGGTCTCTTCCGATATCATCTCTGCCGAACTGCCCGGAAACTGGCACTCTTAAATTAATTTGTTTCCGTTCCGGAACAGCTGCAATTTCATCATAACTTTCCTCTGGAAAGGTGGATGTATCCAACACTTCTGCATACGTATCCAATTTTTAGCATCAACGGAGAGGAACAACTGCTAATTGAGATCTCGCACGAACCTCTTAATCCACGTTTCTTCAATATCGACCAATTCGGAGTCGCATCTTAATAGCTGCATAGACTGCAATTCATCCTCCGTTACAATCTTATCCGGAGTTTTACATAAAGACTCGAAGTTACGAATTCGGTGTCTCCAACACTCTATGGAAGAAATCTGGCGAAATGCGTCCTCGAGAACTCGTCCATTCCATTAGAGGAATATGCACCGCTCGTCCTCTCTCGATCGATTCACGTCTTGTCTGAGCAAGACCTTCAAACTAAATCTATCCAACTCACTGATCTCACATCGGAGCTTCCAAACGAATGAAATATCCTAGTCACTTTATCCAAGAATGACTAGGGATCTTCTGTCATATCCCTGACTGTAAACTCATATGGCTTCAGCTTCGTGAACCTTAGAAGCGACATCTCTTTAATCTCAGCAACGGCTGGTACATCTTTCTGCAATGTAGAAAACACAACGATCTCCGGAGTAGGCTATATATCAACAGTCTTTTCAATCTGACTGACCTCAAGCAATGGCCCGATCGTCTGGTGCAGATCCCGAATGCTTGTCTTAAACGAGAAATCCTAACAATAAAGGATAAAAATATGTTCCTGTGTCACCGGGACAACACCCTGGTCAGTCCTCGTCCCTAACAAGCTCGCTCTGATCGCATCACTAGTTGCAGCTCTCTCAGCTCGCGTAACCAAGGTGACGGGAATCGCAACCAAATATCGATGATGATAGATCATAAGAACGAATTGAAAAACAAATCTCAAGATATGTACATTCTAAGATTACTTAAGCGGAGTAGCGTATCGTAAGTATGCTGCGGAACATACGCACAGTATGTTACTCTACTTGAGTTACATACTCTATCAACCAAGGTCAACCTACGTAACGAAATTTCGGGTCTAATACCCTCTCGGTCAAGTCTAAATTCCATAAGGTCAAGCCTAGGTTCTGAAATATGCGTCCTAGACTCCACATAGTCAAACTTAGACTCTAACAAAGATTAAACCTAACGCTCTGATACCAAGTTTGTCATGACCCGGAAATGGTACGTGACCGGCACTTAGATCACGTGAAGTCTATAGGACCCTATCGTAACCCAAGTAAGCCGAAAACCCAGAATATAAACATTTTTAGGAAAATATTATGGGGGTGAAGTTTTAAAATATGGCTATAAAGGAAATCAAGTTCTTTCTTTTAAACAGTAAGTAAAGTTTATAGAAATACAAGTAGACTATATATTACGGTTTGAAAACATTTTCCTCATTTGAAATTTAGGCAGCACCTCCTTTGTAAATTTTAGTCCAAAACCAGTACATATCAAGAATAATATAGGCATCCCCAAGCAGGAGCTAGCTCTTCGCCAATTGGCGGAAACTCAACCATGCAAGTAAAATATTCGACGCCCAAGGCGAAAATCAACACATAAAAAGAGTAAAGAAAACCAAACCATTATCAAATCCAATATAAGAATATACAAGTCTCGACTCTAAATCCAAAGAATATACATACCGGTCTTTAAGTTTACTAAATATACATAGATTAATAGAGTTTTTAACTAGATACACTGAATATAAAGTATACAATGGTGGTTACACTCTGTATTGTAACCCACCTGGCAATGCAAATCATCTGAAAGAAGTAATGTGCCAGCAAGCCGCTACTGATCCGAGTGGTAGATCCTGCAAGAAAACTATGGCACAATGGAGTGAGTCGCAAACTCATGAGTAGAAGACATCATCAGGTAGAAATCGAATGTATAACGATCTCCTAAGTCATATTGTCATATAATATTATCATATCGTGTGGTAACGAAGGTGATCGTGTATACATAAGTATAATAATATAATAATATCGTGTCTGTGTCAATATATGGTACCATGTCATCTGTGTCATATATATATATATATATATATATATATATGTATATGTATATGTATATGTATCTATGTATGTATGTATGTATGTATCATCCAATGTGTGTCCATCAATGACATATCAAATCATTATAAAATCCTGAGTACCTAGTATCGATACTTGAAATCATCTTAAACCCCGTGTCCAGCATCGACATATAAATACTCATATCTCAGGCGCCGTCTCATCGGATCAACCGTCAAATCACTGGCACCGTCTCATCAGATCGGTCCTCATATCCATCTGTCTCATATCACTCCTGATTATCACGTTTTCACCGTGTCGTTTTAAAATGAATTTGAAATGACCGCAATAAAAAACGGTATCGCATGTAGTGAGACGAGATGAGTACGGGTCGTCCGCAGGGAGATGGTAGGTTTTTAAGCTTGTTTCAACGAGTTAATACCGTAACTTGAGCTGTTGTTATACGAAGTGTCGTAACTATGATATGTTCAATAAAAAGACTTGTTAGGGGTAGTTTTAGTTTAGATTGTGTTAGGATGATGTTTACCGTTTCCTTATAGACCTAATTCTGATATTGAAATTAAGGCAATAGGCAACAACGCGGATTAGGGAACTTGAAGTACGGTATTTGCGATTGTGTGTTGAATCCGTATTTCTTGTCCCTTATCCTTCCGTTGTTGTCTCTTGACCTTAGCCTTCAGCAAACCACTCGCAACCGGTCACGATTAGGATTCACCGCTATCGTGGTAGGATAGGGTGCCTAACGGAGCGGAATTGCGAGTCGTTTGGTCGGAGTTTCAATTACAAAGTTAAGGGTTTTTTAAGGTTTTGGCAAACATATCTCCTAACACAAACTAACCATATTCTACCCTTAATAAGTAAATCAATTACTCACACATATTTACAATACCAAATAAAACAAAGAAAAGAGTAAGGCACCTAGCAAAAATTGCAAGAAAAATAAAGCCAAGGTTAGAAAATTAAGAACCGATATATCCAATGTGTAAATTCTTTCAAGTGTTCTCTAAGCCAGTACCAATGTGAAATCAAAATACCAAACTTTAAATTTGCAAGCTCACTTAAGAGGTTGTTAGATTAAAGCAAGGCAAGGATTTCACAAGTTCAATATTTGTAGGAAGCAAGACATATGTAATGAACAAATGAGAACTTTTATTGATTTTCAAATGAGATACAACTAATCTTGAATTCAAGAACCTAAATCTTAAGCTTGTAAGTTCATTGAAGAAATTACAAGGTCAAGATAAAGAGCAAAAGCTCAAGATTTTAAAGGAAAAGACAAGTTAACATTAACAAAATACAACTTGTTCTACACTAAAAATAATGCAAAAAAGTATCCCCTCTCCTTGCCACTGATCTGGTATCTATAGACACAAAATCTGGATAAATAAACAATAAAATAAGGATGATGTGAGAAAATGGAGTGACCAGAAGAAACATGGATCATTTTTCTCGAGGTGGGACCGGCGGCGTCGGGTATTCTTCAATTTTCGTTGGTTTTTTGTTGACAAATGGGGCACGTTTTTGTGTAATGATTATGTGTACTCTCCATAATCCCACTGACATTGTTTGATTTCTTTGTAAAGGTTTGGATTTAGCTCAGTAGATTTGGATGGAAAGCATCTTCAAATCACATCACAACTTTTCATTCACTCATGCTTATGCCCACTTGCCTCTCCACTTACATAAGTCATGAGTTGTGTTGAGCCCACTTGTGCAAGGCAGCCCCAAAGGTTCATGCATCATAAAAAGGTGTTCACACTTGTAATGTGTTGGACTATTTTACATAGAAAAAATGTGTACACTTTCATGTTGCAAAAAGAATCTCTTCAAACATTGATCGGTTTCTTGTTCCGGATGCAGTGTCGGCTCGAAAATGTCATATCCATGTATTTGAGTGTGTTTTCAGTGTTTTATCACGAATACCTGTAATCTGTATTTATTGAGAAGACACGGGTTAATAGCACCGATAGAATACAAAAACAATAATGAATGAGCGGTATTGAAATGCAGTTTTCTGTGATGAACAAATACCCTCAAACTTATCTTTTGCTCGTCCCGAAAAAAACAAAATCTTGACCTTATTTTCGCTGGGAACGCGGTTGCACTGAGCACGTGCAACAAGTCGTTAAACCTCTAGGTGTCCCTAGTAGGAGGAATGTTGTCTCCTGAGGGTTTTCAGCGGAATTCACCTACAAAATCCCGTCAAGCTAGCTTCGCGAAATAACTGTTGATTCAAACCCTAAGGTTTAATTTCAAAGCTAGAAATTCTATTATCCTAAGTTAGAAGTGTCGAACCTTAATTTTTTCACACCTCAGTTCTTATTTAACTTAAGATCCTATACGTCTTTACGTGTTGTGCAAATAGCGTCATTATGTTTGAAAGAAAATTCGATTAGAATCATCATGTCATAAAATGAAGCCCAGATAAAACTTTAAAAAGGATCACACAAGTTTATAAAGAGTTAAGTTTTCCTCAAGTTTCGTTTTCCAGCTTGGTTTCAAATTCAGAATTTCTATCTTTCTTAACAGAAAACTAAGTCTTATTTTTCACTCCCCCTTTTACTTATTTTCATTTCATACGCACCTTCATGAACGTGTAATAGTCTTTATCATAGGATAAATCTTCATATCTCTATTAAAAATATTTTTATAAAAATTTGCCTTTTATCAAGATTATTCTCACACAAAGAATCGCTAGGAATTTTAACTCGGGAAGAATACTTGCTTGACTTTGTTTTAATATGGACATTCTAGGCTTCTTAGTGGGCTTTGGGCCAATGTATCCAAACCAGTTGGTTTTAGGGCATTAGGTATAGAGACACCCCGGCAGGCTTAATTGCCTAAGTTACCTAGGCCCTAAAACAAATAGACTCGTTTGGAATGAAAATTATAATAATTTAATGCGAACAGAGATACAGCCAGTTGTTCAATTATTTTCAAGATAAAAGACGCGTTTGTGGATAAGGTGTGTAATAACTCCAATCAAGCTCCAAATGGGTTATTCTTCAGAATTAGTTCCTATTAAGGCATCAATAATATCCCTTCATATCTACTTAATTTTATAACTATTCTTGATATTATTTATTTCAGAACAAATCTGTTTGATTCTCAAAAAATAGTTTTATCAATTTAAAAGTTTTTAAAGACTAATCAGACTTGTCATCTAATTTTCAAAACTCACAACACGTGTAGTATGATGGAAAGACGTATATTAGCTGTTAGTTATGTATATGCCCTAGAGGCCATTGTTGTACATATGATGTATATTATAATGGATGCTTGGATATATATAGAGATAACTTTCTTGCTCGTCATGATAGTATGCTATTTGGTTTCACTTTATCTTAACATGTTGACTTGTATTGGTTTACTGTTTTACTCTCACATGTTGATAAAGTCCTAAGGATCTGTACTCGACTACTGGGACTATGATGAGATCATACTAGTGGGGCCGCGGTAGTCGATGAGTACATCCTATAACTGTTCCTAGTCGAGGGTATATCGAGACAGGGCATCGATACACTAGAGTAGACTAGCGTATACGCATCTTGACCCATATGATGGGCGATGGATGATCCCATATCCATCGGTGTTGGATATCAGAGATGGTGTACGGGTGCTCAGTAGAGACTGGGTACACTGGACGGACTCGCCGAGAACTCCCAGATGGTGATATACCACACGTCAGATGGCAGTTCTCCGGTGACACTGGTACAGAGTAGTCTGTAGACCCGAGATCGTCATAGAGTCTTGTGTGATTCCCACTGTGCTTTGATTTCCACCTTACCACGTCCAAGAGGGCGTGCAAAACGGTGGCTTTTGGATACAGTCCCGAATCACATGGAGGCAATGAGCGATAGGAGGGGATTCGTCTCTCCCGGTATAGGGAGTTGATGTTGTGCTGTGTTCGATTGGCTATAACTGGAAGTCCCTGGCCAGGGCTGATATAGAGATTTACTGGTAAGTGTTACTAGTAGTTTCTCGACCCGTTATGAGCCACACATCGACACGACTTATCGGTTACTGGGGTCTGACGTATACCACCCCTAGACTTGATATGCGACATATCAGACGAACAGACCGGACTGTACGGGAGTGTTACTGGTTGGATTCACAGGAGAACGCACAGGCTAGCTTGTTGATCTTCTGATCGCTCAATACCTGGGTGGCTGTTACGTTTAGCTGACCGCTTGCAGCTTGTGGGTGTTTGATATGATCATCACCTGCTACCGGCGTATTGACGATTCTTTAGAGTCCTACACAGAGGTTTCTTGGCTCAGGCGAAACGGAGTAGTGGCACATATGTGATATGCGCAGGAACGAGAATAATGCGATATGGGATACCGTATTATATTCTCGCGATATTTAGATATGAACCGGGACATCGGATCAAGCGTTGATCCGATGAATCGGTACATGATATATTAGTCGGTTATATTCGATATAGCCGGATCGTCGGATCAAGTGTTGATTCGATGATTTAATATATAATAATATATATATGATATATTATTATATTAACTAATATTGGCTTGCTTTATTATTTCATTTTCTCAGTGGATGATACATTGATATATATGCGATATATGTTAATTGTATTATTTTCTTTTGTTGCAAATATATAATATATATGTGATATATATTATTGTGACATGATATGATTAATTGTTAAACATGTTTAAGGATGATTAATTGAGGTTAGGGTTTGATTAGGGTTAGATGCTTCAAGTTCCTTCTAGAAGCATTTTTCTTTTTGTCATGGTTGTGATATTTTGTGATGACACATTTTTAACTTAACCAAACCCTAACTCTAGTTGTTTCTCTACTTATTCTTAGCCATTCATCCTTGACCATGGTTATATATCAATCATATGTTTTATTTCTATTCATCACAAAAGAAAAAGGATGATCATTATCTTTTCATTATCATCTTCTTCCTTCTTCAAGAAAGCTTGCTAGTTTTTCTTAAGTGATGAAATAAAATGAGAAAATGATATAAAAAGAAAGCAAAAATACTACTCTCTCATCCTCATCTCATCTAGCCCTTGAGATTAGTGTGTTCATCTCATAAGAGTGAGAAAGCTTGAGTCGTAGCAACTTCAAGGTAGATCATCGGAGATTTGGAATACTTCGAGCTAGCATGGATCGTTCGAGTCGTGGAGCCTCTCATGAGTCTGGGAGATCGTGGATCGCGGCAAAGGGACTTCTACTCGGAGCTTGTGAAGTGAAGGAGCGGACTACAAAGGTTGTAATCCCTCACACTTAGATAAAAGTTATCTTAATGCATGTTTAACCCTAATAATCTAGCAAAGATCCCGGCTTTGGGTTGTTCGGCACGTCTAAAATTTAATCCGGGCATGTTTGATGCCTTATGAACCTTCACAAGAGTGCCTAGGAACCCTACAGTGGTATCAGAGCCTAGCTAGAGCATTAGGCGATGTGTTTACGAAGTTAAAACTCCGATCGAACCCGAAACGACGAAACTTGACCCCTCTCTGGAAATTTTTTAAATTTTGGGATTTTTCAGAATTAAAAATATGTAAAAAAATCAGCAGGGAATTCTAAGAATTACCATGAAACACGTGCCCACAATTCCACCAACTCAGCGCGGAACCGCGGCAGGAACATGGTTATCGCGGCGGTTCCGCGGCCGAATTGTAGGATCGTGACACGTGGCTTCATGGTATAATCCGTAGGTACTTGTTGATGCTTCTGGGTATTTTTAATCTGTTCCAGGTGTTTAAAATTCTGGGGTTTGTTTTGTAATAGTAGACTCGATCGGAAATTTTAAATTCGTATTTCTTTCCGGATATTTAGAAACTGTTAAACTATTTGAACGGATATCATTAACTTACTGTTTCCCGGTACGGCAAACTTTCAAGTGTTGAAATTTAGTCGGGTTTAAATCTTTCGAAAAAATTGTACAAGTTAAGCGGTGGACCCTCTAGAAGACAACAAACCTTAACTCGATTATGTGACCGTCTTGAACTGCCTTTTGAACCTTCGGGTTTGGGGCAGTACGGCATGCCACATGTGAGGCGCTGGCTTGACCCTTCTACGGCTGGATCACCGGTACTGTGACATATTCTGGGATTATTTGAACTCCGCTCAAGAGTTGAGCACTTTGGGAAATTTTGGGTATTTGATTATCTGTTCGGAAAGTTTAATACTGTCTATTTATCTGGAATGTGATACAATATGTGGAATTCATAGAGTTAGGCATGAAATACGGAGTATGTGATATTTCGGATTTACGATGTCTAAAATGATTGTGGATTCCAAATATTGTAGTTTTACTCTTTCTTTTCTGTGACCGTAAGTGTAATATGTGATATCGCCGGTTTCGTTGCTATATGATTCAACGACAATTGGGATGCGCATATTTACTTACGTTGATGATATGAGATATTATGTGTTGCTGTGATATGTTATATTGGATCGTCGCGTTCTGAATAGCCGAGGGTTTTATGTGAGATGAGGGTTTTTTATTTTCATTCATGTAAAATTCATTTGTAATGTAATATTCTTTTATTTGGGGCACTTCCAGGTTGCGGTTGCTGTCACCAGTGTATATTATTTACTTTTCCGCATTAGGTAGACCCAAGGAGGGGAGCACAAGTAACCGGGTTCTAGGGTCCAGTGGGAGGCCATCTCGAGGAGTCGAGACCGGGTCTTCTAACCCTAGAATTGGCAGTGTTACTTGCCGCTCTCGTAGGGGTCTTGGGATGTGGGTTTGGCTATTCGTCGTGACCGTGGAATCCGTGTTTTATACAGGCTCGTATTGAAAACACGGACGTCCTAGTATATCCAATATTTCATATATGTTCTTCTGCTGCAATGTTCTGTGATGAGATCATATTACTGCCTGAGACGAATGCTTATACTATATATATATGCTGATATATAAATATTACTGCTTTCGTTTCTTCTGTGATGCTTAGGAAGCATAAGCTGATGGGATTTTTATTAATGAGATTAATAAAAGAAAAGAAACCTAAAGATGTTGTAAAATCAAAACTTTATAAAAGGGGGTAGCTACAGTTTTGCTTTGCACAGTGATATATATGATGTATCCTGCACCTTATTCGATGAAGAAAGGACCGAGATCCCTTCACCGGGAGTGACTCCTTTAACAAAACTGGCAGATGCTACAAAACGCGGTTTGTCTTTTGATTGCTTTTAGTGTTTTGCTTTGCACAGCGGTATATATGATATATCCTGCACCTTATTCGATGAGGAAAGGGCCGACGATCCCTTCACCGGGAGTGACCCCTTTAGCGAAACTAAGAAAAGCTTCAAAAACACTCCTTTTCAAAAACTACTCGATTCTACGACGATATCAAGTTCATTACGCTCAGGGTTTTCTGAAAAACCTGCGTAGCCCTCCGTCATTTCAGATAAAGACTATTTAGTATTCGTGCTGCGTTTGTTGGCCTTTGTCAAGGCGTAGTGTGCGGTAGCTAACTGGTACTTATCTGTTTAAACATATGATGTGATTGGATTAGGGTATTCGTACGACCTTGTTGGCCTTTGTCAAGGGTCGTGCGGGTGGGTTTAATTTCAATCAAGAAATGACGGGTTGAACTTGACTAGCATCCTATGGTTTGTTGGCCTTTGTCAAGGTCATAGGGGTTAGGGGCAAAAGCATTATCGGGAATTTCAAGTGTTGAAATTTGCAATGAGATTGCATACCTCCTATGAGATAGTTGGATCCCGATACCCACTGCGAGTAAGTGTTACTCCTGGGAGAGTTTTACACAGGACAATTAGCCGATCAAGTAGGTGTCTAGAAAAGTGTTAACGAGGTTAAGCCTCTAGGAAAACGAGGTTTACTTTAATTAGGTCCGTGCGAAAGCACGGGGAACCTCCCTCAAAGTACCGACACTGATCTGGCTGAAAGATTGACGAAATTGTAGGGTGTAATTAATCCCGGCTAATCTTACCTTTTAGGGTTTTAAGGTAGATTTGATAAAATTAGTGGGAGACATCCTGATTAGATAAGATAATAACCAATCTAATCTTGCAAGAGCATACGCTAAAGTGTTTTCTTCTCTCTCTCTCCAGGTAGCGACCATTTCAGGCCATAATCAAGATAATAATATGGATGTATTGACTAAACCTAATTATTGTACTGGGCAAGGGAACGTTAGACCCGTTCTTTCTTATAAGAGTTATAAGACTGAACAGGAAACAGGAGAATATCTGGATTCTCACGCCGCCCAAAAGAACATGCATGTTGATGCATCTTCAGGTGTGTTAGTTATTGAGAACTGTTTCTCAGTTCACCCTACGTCCTGGGTATTAGATACCGGATCAGGATCCCACATATGTAAACAGTTACATGGGCTACGTAAAGGTAGAGAACTGGGAAAAGGTGATCATTCCGTTCAAGTAGGGAACGGTGCAAGTATTGTAGCCAAAGCAGTTGGCGAATATCACCTTGTATTACCAAGAAGTAATACACTGATTCTGAATGAGTGTTATTATATACCGAACATGATGTGCAATATTATATCAGTTTCTTTATTGAGTAAAGAGGGATATAATTTTGTAGTACAGGATAATGTTATGAACATATTCCTAGATCAAGAGTTGATTGCATCAGGCTCGTTACATAATGGCATATTCATTCTAAATCAGAATACAGTCCTGAATATACAAAACACACACAAGAGGAAAAGTTCAGATGTGAACGAATCCTACTTGTGGCATTGTAGACTTGGTCATATCAATGCGACACGACTGGCTAAGTTACATAAGGATGGTTATTTGAATCCGTTCGAATTATCATCTTATGATACTTGCCATTCATGTCTCAAAGGAAAAATGACCAAAGCTCCGTTTAGTGGACACGGAAAAAGAGTTACTGAACTCTTAGGACTGATACATAGTAATGTATGCGGTCCCATGTCTACGCATGCCAGGAACGGTTCTTCCTACTTCATTACATTCACTGACGATCTCTCAAGATTCGGATATGTGTTCCTGATGAAACACAAGTCTGAAGCTTTTGAGAAATTCAGAGAATATAAGCACGAAGTAGAGAATCAAACGGGCAAAAGTATTAAGATTCTTCGATCTGATCGAGGAGGTGAATACTTAAGCAATGAGTTCCTAGATTATCTAAAAGAGAATGGGATTCTCTCTCAGCTTACTCCTCCTTATACACCACAGCACAACGGTGTATCTGAGCGGAGGAATCGGACCCTATTAGATATGGTGCGATCGATGATGAGTACAGCTGAGTTACCTATTTCCTTCTGGGGGCATGCACTGGAGACAGCAGCATACCTATTGAATCAAGTTCCAACTAAATCTGTACCTACCACACCATATGAGATATGGAGTGGGAAGAGACCATGTCTTAAACGAGTTAAGATATGGGGTTGTCTGGCCTATGTCAAAAAGCAAAATCCAGACAAACTCGAGGCACGGTCAGTTCTATGCAAGTTTGTGGGATATCCCAAGCATTCACATGGATATCTTTTCTACCATCGCGAGGAACAAAAGGTGTTTGTTTCTCGACATGCCACCTTTTTAGAAAAGGAATTTCTTACAAAAGAAATTAGTGGCGAAGAAGTAGAACTGGAAGAAGTTCCAGCAACACAAACTGTAACTGAAGATTTAGAGGAACCGGAGGATTCAGTAGTACCCGACGAACCCCAGCCTCTCCGCAGATCTAGTAGGGTTTCTCGTCCACCTGAGAGATACTACGGTTTTCTCATTGATGGTGGAAGCGAGGACTGCATCATGGATGATGATGAACCGACTAGTTTCGAGCAGGCCATCACGAGTGGTGACTCTGTGAAATGGCTGGATGCAATGCGATCTGAGATGGAATCCATGTACACCAACAAAGTATGGACTTTGGAAAATGCTCCTGAAGGGGTAAAACCCATTGGGAGCAAGTGGATCTTTAAAAGGAAATTTGGTGTAGATGGAAAAGTTGAGACTTTCAAAGCTAGACTTGTAGCAAAAGGTTTTCGCCAAAGACCAGGTGTGGACTATGACGAAACCTTTTCTCCAGTGGCTATGCTTAAGTCCATCCGGATCTTACTTGCCATTGCTGCATACCATGACTACGAAATCTGACAAATGGATGTTAAGACCGCCTTTCTAAACGGTGATTTAGAAGAGAGCGTGTACATGACTCAACCAGAGGGCTTCGTAGATAGTGGGAGCAGCGGAAAGGTGTGCAAGCTGCTTAAATCCATTTATGGGTTAAAGCAAGCATCGCGGAGTTGGAACATCTGTTTTGATGTAGTAGTCAAAGAGTTTGACTTCATCAAAAATATAGATGAACCTTGTATCTATAAGAAGGTAGCAGAGAGTAAGGTTGTCTTCCTCGTATTATACGTAGATGACATACTCTTGATAGGAAATGATATTCCTATGCTGCAATCAGTCAAGCTCTTCTTATCACAAAGATTCTCAATGAAAGATCTAGGTAATGCCTCCTGCATATTGGGAATCATGATCTATAGAGATAGATCTAAACGGATACTGGGATTGTCCCAATCCAGGTACATTGACACCATACTAAAGAGGTTTAGTATGGAAGAATCCAAGCGTGGGAATCAGCCCACGATCTCTGGACTCACTCTCTCCAAAGAGATGTCTCCCAAGACTGATTTGGAGAGAGCTCGCATGCAAGGGATACCCTATGCTTCGGCAGTAGGCTCTATCATGTATGCGATGCTATGTACCAGACCCGATGTAGCATACTCACTAAGTGTAGTGAGTCGGTATCAAGCAGATCCTGGAGAGAGTCATTGGACAGCTGTGAAGAACATTCTCAAGTACTTGCAAAGGACTAAGGAGATGTTCTTGGTGTATGGTAACGGAGAACTCCAGGTGGAGTCCTTTACCGATTCCAGCTTCCAAAGTGATAAGGACGACTCTAAGTCGCATTCGGGTTTTGTCTTTACCCTCAATGGAGGGGCGGTATGTTGGAAGAGTTCCAAACAGGATACCGTTGCAGACTCGACGATGGAGGCTGAATACATCGCTGCCAACGATGCTGCCAAAGAGGCTGTCTGGATCAAGAAGTTCATTACTGAACTTGGAGTGGTTCCATCCATTGAGCATCCAATACCTCTGTATTGCGATAACAATGGAGCTGTGGCATTAGCCAAGGAACCCAGGTCCCATCAGAAATCCAGACATATTCTGAGGCGGTATCACCTGATCAGGGAGATAGTTGATCGCCGGGAGATCGAGGTCAGGAGAGTAGATACGAAGAACAACACTGCGGATCCATTCACGAAGGCTATTCCCCAGATACAGTTTGAGAGATTATTCGGGATGCTAGGTATGAGATACTACAGCAGCTGGCCTTAGTGCAAGTGGGAGATTGTTAGTTATGTATATGCCCTAGAGGCCATTGTTGTACATATGATGTATATTATAATGGATGCTTGGATATATATAGAGATGACTTTCTTGCTCGTCATGATAGTATGCTATTTGGTTTCACTTTATCTTAACATGTTGACTTGTATTGGTTTACTGTTTTACTCTCACATGTTGATAAAGCCCTTAGGATCTGTACTCGACTACTGGGACTATGATGAGATCATACTAGTGGGGCCGCGGTAGTCGATGAGTACATCCTATAACTGTTCCTAGTCGAGGGTATATCGAGACAGGGCATCGATACACCAGAGTAGACTAGCGTATACGCATCTTGACCCATATGATGGGCGATGGATGATCCCATATCCATCGGTGTTGGACATCAGAGATGGTGTACGGGTGCTCAGTAGAGACTGGGTACACTGGACGGACTCGCCGAGAACTCCCAGATGGTGATATACCACACGTCAGATGGCAGTTCTCCGGTGACACTGGTACAGGGTAGTCTGTAGACCCGAGATCGTCATAGAGTCTTGTGTGATTCCCACTGTGCTTTGATTTCCACCTTACCACGTCCAAGAGGGCGTGCAAAACGGTGGCTTTTGGGTACAGTCCCGAATCACATGGAGGCAATGAGCGATAGGAGGGGATTCGTCTCTCCCGGTATAGGGAGTTGATGTTGTGCTGTGTTCGATTGGCTATAACTGGAAGTCCCTGGCCAGGGCTGATATAGAGATTTACTGGTAAGTGTTACTAGTAGTTTCTCGACCCGTTATGAGCCACACATCGACACGACTTATCGGTTACTGGGGTCTGACGTATACCACCCCTAGACTTGATATGCGACATATCAGACGAACAGACCGGACTGTACGGGAGTGTTACTGGTTGGATTCACAGGAGAACGCACAGGCTAGCTTGTTGATCTTCTGATCGCTCAATACCTGGGTGGCTGTTACGTTTAGCTGACCGCTTGCAGCTTGTGGGTGTTTGATATGATCATCACCTGCTACCGGCGTATTGACGATTCTTTAGAGTCCTACACAGAGGTTTCTTGGCTCAGGCGAAACGGAGTAGTGGCACATATGTGATATGCGCAGGAACGAGAATAATGCGATATGGGATACCGTATTATATTCTCGCGATATTTAGATATGAACCGGGACATCGGATCAAGCGTTGATTCGATGAATCGGTACATGATATATTAGTCGGTTATATTCGATATAGCCGGATCGTCGGATCAAGTGTTGATTCGATGATTTAATATATAATAATATATATATGATATATTATTATATTAACTAATATTGGCTTGCTTTATTATTTCATTTTCTCAGTGGATGATACATTGATATATATGCGATATATGTTAATTGTATTATTTTCTTTTGTTGCAAATATATAATATATATGTGATATATATTATTGTGACATGATATGATTAATTGTTAAACATGTTTAAGGATGATTAATTGAGATTAGGGTTTGATTAGGGTTAGATGCTTCAAGTTCCTTCTAGAAGCATTTTTCTTTTTGTCATGGTTGTGATATTTTGTGATGACACATTTTTAACTTAACCAAACCCTAACTCTAGTTGTTTCTCTACTTATTCTTAGCCATTCATCCTTGACCATGGTTATATATCAATCATATGTTTTATTTCTATTCATCACAAAAGAAAAAGGATGATCATTATCTTTTCATTATCATCTTCTTCCTTCTTCAAGAAAGCTTGCTAGTTTTTCTTAAGTGATGAAATAAAATGAGAAAATGATATAAAAAGAAAGCAAAAATACTACTCTCTCATCCTCATCTCATCTAGCCCTTAAGATTAGTGTGTTCATCTCATAAGAGTGAGAAAGCTTGAGTCGTAGCAACTTCAAGGTAGATCATCGGAGATTTGGAATACTTCGAGCTAGCATGGATCGTTCGAGTCGTGGAGCCTCTCATGAGTCCGGGAGATCGTGGATCGCGGCAAAGGGACTTCTACTCGGAGCTTGTGAAGTGAAGGAGCGGACTACAAAGGTTGTAATCCCTCACACTTAGATAAAAGTTATCTTAATGCATGTTTAACCCTAATAATCTAGCAAAGATCCCGGCTTTGGGTTGTTCGGCACGTCTAAAATTTAATCCGGGCATGTTTGATGCCTTATGAACCTTCACAAGAGTGCCTAGGAACCCTACATTAGCTAGAGTTAAACTCAAAAGAGGGTTATCTTTCAGGTTTTCTAAATCTAAGAATAGGATTTAGTTGTTCCTATCTCCTCACAAAACCGTCGAAATATCGAATCTATGTTTTCCTACTAGCTAACTTGACGACAAAGCTTTTATGTTTTTTGGAAAAATTTCTGATTTTTATGGGTTTTTTTTGAATATGTATGCAAATACAGAATATACAAATGAATGTGAAGGATAAAAATGCGTACCGAGCACATCCCCAAACTTAAACTTGACAGTGCTCTCACCGTCATGCTACAACAAGAGGGCAAAATTGTTGAAGGGTGAAAATGTCGGTTCTTTTTTTTTGAACAAATGAGAGAGCATCACCAGACAAGATTGCTTGTCAAAAAGAAAAATGGATATGCATTGGACCAAAAATAGTATATACATACCCCCAAACTTATTTAAAACAGTTTCTCCACTGTTTATGACTGGAAAACCGAAGTTTGGTGGTAAACAGTGGAAGATTAAGCAGGGTAAACCGGCTCCTGTATTATCAGAGCTCCTCTGATGGCTCCGCGCTAAGGAACGGTTTCAATCTGTGTCCGTTTACTTTGAAGAACGAACCGTCCTTTGGATTCTCCAAATCCACCGCGCCGTGCGGGTACACACACCACACAAGAAAAGGTCCCTTCAAGCAAGATTGAAGTTTACCGGGATGGAAATGGAGTCGGGTGTCATAAAGAAGTACCTGTTGTACAGGCGTGAAGGTTTTGCACGTAAGGTGTTTATCATGAAACACCTTCATTCGGTTATTTATAACAACCGCATTTCCGTAAGCCTCATCCCGAAGCTCGTTCAGTTCGTTAAGTCGCAGCTTCCGATAGCTGCCCGCGTCTTCAAGATTGAGATTCAGCTCTTTGATCTCCCAAATAGCACGATGTTCGATTTCCACAGGGAGGTGGCAAGATTTTCCATACACAAGCCGATAGGGAGACATGCCAAGATCAGTCTTATATGCAGTTTGAAATGCCCAAAGGGCGTCGGTTAATTTTACAGACCAATCTTTACGGTTCCTCAAACCCGTTTTCTCCAATATCTTCTTGATCTGCGGATTTGAAACTTCGGCTTGCCCACATGTTTGGGGGTGGTAGGGCATGGATAGTTTATGATTAATCGAGTATTTCCGCATCAAGGCCTCAAAAGACCTATTGCAGAAATGTGTCCCATTGTCGCTAATGATAGCGCGAGGGTGCCCAAACCGGGAAAAGATGTTTTCTTTCAAGAATTTAACGACAAACTTGTTGTCGTTCGTCCGGCTTGGCACTGCCTTAACCCATTTGGAGACATAATCAACAGCTAAGAGAATGTGCAGGTTCCCAAAAGAGTTTGGAAACGGGCCCATAAAATTTATGCCCCATACATCGAACATCTCAACAACCAAGATTGGTTAGAGCGGCATCTCATTTCGCCTGGAAATCCGGCCCAAATGTTGGCACCGGGAGCAAGTCTTGCAGTACTCGTGTGCATCTTTGAAAAGTTTTGGCCAGTAAAAGCCGCATTGCAAGACTTTCTCAGTTGTCTTTCTTGGGCCAAAATGCCCGCCACATGCTTGATCGTGTCAAAAAGACAACACACTCTTGAATTCGTTTTCCGAAACACACCGGCGGATGATTTGGTCTGAACAATACTTGAACATGTAGGGTTCGTCCCAGTAAATGTGTTTTACTTGGGATAGAAATCTAAGTCTGTTATGACTCGACCAATCGTTAGGTATGAGTCCAGTCGCCAAATAGTTTACAGTATCTGCGAACCAGGGTTCGCAAGATACCGTCAATAGTTGTTCATCAGGGAAAGTATCATTGATTGGGAGAGGGAGCGTCGGCGAAGAAGGAAGTCGTGAAAGATGATCGGCTACTACGTTTTCACATCCTCTTTTTTCCTTGATGATGAGGTCAAACTCTTGAAGTAAGAGAATCCAACGTATTAGCCGAGATTTTACATCCTTTTTTGCAAAAAGATGTCTCAAAGCGGAATGATCTGTAGGGACAATGACTGTGGAGCCGATCAGATATGGCTTAAATTTCTCTAAAGCAAATACAACAGCCAAGAACTTTTTCTCAGTTGTTGTGTAATTCATTTGGGCGTCATTCAGGGTCCGGCTCGCGTAGTAGATTACATGCGGCATCTTATCGATGTGCTATCCTAAGACCACAACGATAGCAAAGTCGGATGCATCACACATAATCTCGAAGGGATACGTCCAATCGGGTGAAGAAAGAACGGGAGCAGTGGTTAGCGAGCTTCTCAAGGATTCGAAAGCAGTCAAACAGTCTGAGTCAAAGTTGAACGTGGTATCCTTGGCCAGAAGAAAGGGTCTAGCAATCTTGCTAAAGTACTTGATAAACCGTCTGTAAAAACCGACATGGCCAAGAAAGGATCGGATATCTCTGACGCATTTGAGAGGAGGGAGGTTAGAAATGACATCAATCTTTACTTTGTCAACCTCGATGCCATTTCGCGAAATGATATGTCCTAATACAATACCTTCGCGCACCATGAAGTGACATTTTTTCCAGTTTAAAGTGAGATTCTTATCCTTACATCGAGTAAGGACAGTGTCAAGATGTTGCAGACACCCGTCGAAAGAATCGCCAAAGATGGAGAAATCATCCATGAATATCTCTAAAAATTTCTCAACCATGTCAGAGAAAATTCCCATCATACATCGTTGAAAGATAGCGGGAGCATTGCATAGCCCAAAGAGCATGTGGCGATATGCGAACGTTTCGAAAGGACAAGTGAAAGTGATTTTGTCTTGGTCTTTTTCGGTGATGGGAATCTAGTTGTAGCCTGAGTAACCGTCCAGAAAACAGTAATACTCATGTCCAGCTAATCGTTTGAGCATTTGGTCAATGAAAGGTAGCAGAAAATGATCTTTCCGCGTTGCGGCGTTGAGTTTCCAATAATCAATGCATACTCGCCACCCGGTTTGGATGCGAGTAGAGATCAATTCATTTTCCTCGTTTGTGATGACCATAATGCCTGACTTTTTAGGGACAACATGTATAGGACTGACCCATTGGCTGTCAGAAATAAGGTAAATGATACCACTATCCAGGCATTTGACTATCTCCCTTTTCACAGGCTCTTTCATGACTGGATTTAATCGCCTCTGTGGATCCCAAGCTGGTTTGGTATCATCCATCTGGTGAATGTGACGTTTAACAATCAGGGGACTAATCCCCTTGATGTCCTCCATCGTCCATCCGAAAGCTTGCCAATTAGATTGTAAGACCGCGAGAAGGCTTTCTCTTGCTCTAGAGCTAGAGAAGCAGAAATGATCATCGGAAGAGTTTCATTCTCACCTAAGTAAGCATACTTGAGGTAGGACGGCAGTAGCTTGAGTTCGAGCGTCGGAGAAGAAACAATTGAAGGTAAGATCGGTGCACGCGTCTCGAACTCAAAGGATTCTAAGAGGGGTTTAAAATAAGTGTATGCAACAAGTCGGATGGTTCAACCAACGCATCCGTAAATTCAAAAGATTCGAACTCAGGTGGTGACAAGCCAAGAGCGTTTGAAAACATGAAGCACTTGTAATCGTTGTCAAAGTTGGAAGCAGCAGATTAAAATAGGAACGCACTAGTGGCGTCAATGTCACTGTGATCAAATAGAAATTCTTCAAATTCACAATTTTCGAGAGCGATCTCCTGGATGGAACAAACATCTAGTATATGAGCACTTGGTTCGGGTGGCTGATTCCCTAACCTAAAAATGTTGAGTTCAATTATCATGTTGCCAAAAGATAGGTTCATGGAACCATTTCGACAATTGATCACAACATTTGAGGTTGCAAGGAATAGGCGACTGAGTATCACCGGAATTTGATTCCGGGGGTTAGCTATAGGTTGTGTATCTAAAATAATGAAGTCAACGGGGAATATGAAGTCCCCAACCTTAATTAACACATCCTATAGCTCACCCATAGGATGGGTGATAGATCGGTCGGCCATTTGAAGAGTACAGTGTGTAGGTTTCAGTTCTCCTACATTGAATTTCTCATATACAGAATAAGGAAGCAGATTAATACTGACACCAAGATCCAAAAGAGCACGGTTGATGTTCTTGTCCCTAATGGTTATAGAGATCGTAGGACAGCCAGGGTCCTTACGTTTTTGTGGTAAATCTTGGGTAAGAGCATCACTCACATTACTAGCTAAGAAAACCTTTTTTGGTACCTGAGATTTTCTCTTCTTAGTGCATAAGCCTTTCAAGATTTTGGCATAAGAGGGGACTTGTTGGATTGCATCTAAGAGAGAGATGTTTATATTAACCTATTTGAACAACTCCACAACCTTCTCCATTGTGGACTTTGTTTATTGGATCTCAACCGGTTTGGAAATGGAGCATTTTTTAAAACGGTTAAGTCCAATGCTTGTGGAGGAGATTGTGGAGTTGGAACGGAACCTAAAACTGGAGTTTGAGTGGAGTGAGATGTAGATCCGTTTGAAGCAGCTATTGAAGAAGAAGGGCCTTTTGTAGAATGGAGAGTAGGCTCAGAAGAAGAAGAAGAAGAAGTGGCCGGGGTGTCATCATCAATACGTGTGCCAATGTTGTTGTTCAACATTCTTCCAGATCTCAACGTAGTCACGGCGCTCACATTATGGTTTTGTTGTTCGAGAGAAACATGTACATTATGTGGGTGACCAGGATTTGGGAGTGGTTGATATGGAAACTTCCCTTTCTCTCGCTCGCTCAAGGCCGCGTTCAGCTGTGCAATCTGGGTCTCGATGGATTTGATGCTCTGCCCAAGAGAAGTTGTGTGTTGCACAAGTGATTGAATAGAAGATTGAATGTTCGCGGTGGATTGAGTTGATTGTTTCACAAAAGCCTCAAGACTTCGTTCTAGCGCGGAAACCTTATCGTTATTTGAAGGAACAAAGTTGTTGTTCTGAGGAAAAGAATTGTTATAAGGTGCAAAGTTGTTCGTCGGGTTCTGAAAAGGTTGCGGTTGAAAAGGTTGCCGAAACTGTTGTTGTGCTTGTTGTTGAGGAGGGGCCTTTTGAAAATTGTTCTGCCCTTGGAACGAGTTCTGATTCTGATTCTGGTTCCATGTGAAGTTAAGGTGGTTTCTCCATCCAGGCTTGTACGTGGAAGAGTATGGATCGTTTCTTGGTCTTTGCTGAAATACAGCATTAACCTGATCCTGTCCTTGAGATGGTAGATTGTAAGGACACTCTTCGGTCAGGTGAGATGGATCAGAACAACAAGCACAGATGGTGCGAAAAGGAGCCACGAGGCTAGGAGAGTGAGATGAAAATTTGCTTTCAATCGCTTCAAGCTTTCTCGTGATTGCAGCCATTTCGGATTTCATTGCAATAGAGACATCGAGTTGGTGAATGCCTGCCCTAGACTGACCGGAAGAAGTAGAAGAAGAAGAAGTGTTCAGTCTGGTGCTCTCCCATTGAAGCGTCTGTTCCGCAAGATCATCGAAGAATTGCCAAGCTTCCTCGTCAGATTTGGATAGGAAGTGGCCTTCACAAATGGTTTCCAACAACTGTCTAGTTGCTGGATTCAGGCCCTCGTATAAAGTTTGGAAAAGTTGCCATCTCTCAATACCGTGATGATGGCACTGAACAAGGATGTCTTTGTATCGGTCAAAGCACTTCCAAAAAGGTTCGGTTGGAAGCTGGGTGAATTGGTTTATCTCGTTTCGGATCTGTGCGGTCTTATGATTTGGGTAGAATTTCTTTAGAAATGCTTTTACAAACTCGTCCCAACTGGTTATCGAATGAGATGCAGTGCTATACAGCCACTTTTCAGCAAGGTCGCATAAAGTGAAAGGAATAACTCGTAGCTGTATATCATCATTAGACAGCTGGGTTGTCTTCATCATCACACATACGTTCTGGAATTTATTGATGAAGATATAGGCATCTTCGGATTCAAGCCCATAAAATTTGGGCAATATGTTGATGAAGTGGGGCTTAATTTCAAAATTATCCCCATTGGCCTGTGGAAGTGAAAGACAAGTAGGGAGTGCAGCGCAGGTAGGATAGAAACGATCTTGGAGCGCAATTCGCTGTGGCGCTGCAACAAGAGGTGGTCGCGGGTTATTCGCACCTAGTGGAGGTGGAATCATTCCCGTTGTAGGTAACGTGATGTTAGGAGGAAGTCCTGACATCTCGAAAGAAGAGCCTGATGAAAGTGAAGGTGAAGAAGTATGGACAGAATCACGGTCAACGTCGGAGTTGACCGGCAAGGGTAAAGGTGAAAGAGGCGTGGAAGGAGTTTCGACTTCGGGGTCGATCGCGTAGTCCGTAGCGACTAACGAAACGCGGACTAAATGGGTACTAGGGTCCCTAGTCTAAACAGACATACACTAAACGAGTTTAGTATAGTCAAAGAGTAGAATGTGAGGGTAAGAAAATGTAAATGGAGAAAAATTGGGTGAAGGTGGTAAAAGTGGCGAATTTGTGTTTGTTTCACAAGAATGTGAAAATGAAATGACAGCTCAACAAACACAATCACAAATGCACAATCACAAATTCACAATCAATACCTAGACTACGGTCCTCGAAGTCTACTAGACCTGCTCTTAACTGTTCCAAAGCGACAAATTGTGAGATAACTCTCAAATCGACTCTTCATAGCCAGTTGTGGCCAGGTAAGCACAAGTGAAGTAAGCAGGTTCCGCTCATGAATCACCGTGAGACGGGCCTTTTAAAGTTACCTCATCACTTGTCTAGCCTAGGCATTATAAAAGTCTTGTTTAGATAAACGATCGATTGCTCACAATTTTTCTTTGTCCTATTGAGTGTGACAGATCCTTAATTGGCTGAGTCTAGATATTTTTTATTTAGTTTGAGGTGACACTTATGCAATTAGTGATTTTCGGGGTCTTAGGAATGGTAATGAAATCCCCACCCAATCTGAATTGGTGTAATATCCCCTTAAGTCCGTATTAATGATGCAATGTGCAAATCAACAAGGTTTTGTTATCAAACAATAAAAAAAATTACTTTAAATGTGGCGCTGCAACAAATATTGTTAGTTTTTATTTGGCTTTTGCGGCGATATTGCAAAGAATCCTACAAAGATAAGAATATTGGAGCGTCGGATTTGAGAAGAAGAAGTTCAGAAAAATACATAGTGAAAGAGTTGAGTTAAGAAGCTCGTGTTGATATTGTCTCCGAGTGCTTGAATGGTTCGCTTGTGCGCGGGTCAAACTACCTGGATCTTTGACACTATAGTGTTCAAACCCCTTACATTTGAAAATTCCCCCTGCTCTGCACGATCACTGCTCGCCAATCCGTCAAATCTGTAAATGTCGGAAAAATACGGATATTTGAGCTAGAAAGCGATATAGATAGCCAAAGTTCTGAACAAAAATAATTATGAAAATGAAACAATAAAAATAGGATACTAACAGAACACTGGAGGCAACACAAGAAAAATATTTTCAAAACCCCTCAAAGGGGCCGGCGACATCGGGAAATATCAAGTTTTCGCCTGTCGTATTTATGAATTTGGTGCTCAAATTTTATGTGTTTCCTCTGGGTAATAATAGTATTCCACTCTTATACTTTGATTTCCATGTTAAAATACAGTATGTTAGCAGATCAAAAATCCAAAGAACATAATATTGGGTTTTAGTTCTCGTGTCGGTTTTAAAAAGAATGTGTTTTTTCGTTGAATCTGTTAGAAAGTTAGTTTTGTACAAAATATTCACAAATTAACCCGAGAATACAAGTATAAAAGCGTTACCGTCTCACCGGAAACGGCGCCATTTAATTATTAAGTTTTCATCGTGTCGTTTTAAAAAGAATTTGAAATAACTGAAATCAAAAATGGTATCGCGTGTAGTGAGCCGAAATGAGTACGGGTCGTCCGCAGGGAGATGGTAGGTGTTTAAGCTTGTTTTAACGAGTTAATACCGTAACTTGAGTTGTTGTTATACGAAGTGTCGTAACTATGATATGTTCAATAAAAAGACTTGTTAGGGGTAGTTTTAGGTTAGCTTGTGTTAGGATAATGTTTACCGTTTCCTTATAGACCTAATTCTGATATTGAAACTAAGGCAATAGGAAACAACGCGGATTAGGGAACTTGAAGTACGGTATTTGCGATTGTGCGCTAAATCCGTATTTATTGTCCCTTGTCCTTCCGTTTTTGTCTCTTGACCTTAGCTTTCGGCAAACCACTCGCAACCGGTCACGATTAGGATGCACCGCTATTATGGTAGGATAGGGTGCCTAAAAGAGCGGAATTGGGACTCGTTTGGTCGGAGTTTCAATTACAAAGTTAAGGGTTTTTAAAGGTTTTAGCAAACATATCTCCTAACACAAACTAACCATATTTTACCTTTAACAAGTAAATCAATTACCCACACATATTTACAATACCAAATAAAACAAAGAAAAGAGTAAGGCACATAGCAAAAATTGCAACAAAAGTAAAGCCATGGTTAGAAAGTTAAGAACCGATATATCCAATGTGTTCCTTCAAGTGTTCTCTAAGCCCGTACCAATATGAAATCAAAATACCAAACTTTAAACTTGCAAGCTAACTTAAGAGATTGCTAGATCAAAACAAGGCAAGGATTTCACAAGTTCAATATTTGTAGGAAGCAAGACGCATGTAATGATCAAATGGGAACTTTTATTGATTTTCAAATGAGATACAACTAATCTTGAATTCAAGAACCTAAATCTTAAGCTTGTAAGTTCATTGAAGAAGTTACAAGGTCAAGATAAAGGGCAAGAGCTTAAGAGTTCAAAGGAAAAGACAAGTTAACATCTACAAAATACAACTTGTTCTAAACTAAAATAATGAAAAAAAGTATCCCCTCTCCTTGTCATTGATATGATATTTATAAACACAAAATCTGGATAAATAAACAATAAAATAAGGATGATGTGACAAGATGGAGTGACTAGAAGAAACATGGAGCATTTTTCTCGAGGTGGGATCGATGGCGCCGGGTATTCTTCAATTTTCGCCGGTTTTTTGTTGACAGATGGGGCTCGTTTTTGTGTACTGATCATGTGTACTCTCCATAATCCCACTGACATTGTTTGATTTCTTTGTAAAGGCTTGGGTTTAGCTCAGTAGATTTGGAGGGAAAAGTATCTTCAAATCACATCACAACTTTTCATTCACTTATGACTTATGCCCACTTGCCTCTCCACTTGCACAAGTCATGAGTTGTGTTGAGCCCACTTGTGCAAGGTATCCCCCAAGGTTCATGCATCACAAAAAGGTGTTCAAACTTTTAATGTATTGGACTATTTTACATAGAAAAAATGTGTACACTTGCATGTTGCAAAAAGAATCTCTTCAAACATTGATCGGTTTCCTATTCCAGTTGCAGTGTCAGCTCGCAAATGTCATATCCGTGTATTTGAGTGTGTTTCCAGTGTTTTATCATGAATACATGTAATCTGTATTTATTAAGCAGACACGGGTTAATAGCACCGATATAATACAAAAATGATAATGAATGAGCGATATTGAAATGCGGTTTTCTGTGATGAACAACTCCGGTCAGTATCCTCCGAATATCCGCTGAGTCCAGTACCGTCACCAGTAGGTAATGTTTCCCTACCAGGCTCAACACTTTTCTATACGATCTTCTTTCCCCGGGATACCGTACCGAGTCCACCATGTATCTGCAATCGGTCTTTCTCCCCCTGCTTCGATTCGGATAATCATCATAGCTTAGAACCGAGAAATCTTATGGTGGAAACCGAAATATCATATCAAGAGAAAACCGTGTTTTTAAAACATTCACAAGTTTTTAAATAATATCTGTGGTTCCTGAGATCCAGATATCTCATGAAAATAGAATCTCATAAGAATATGGCAATAATGAAATAATATGTGCAGGCATATAACAATACTGTAATGCATAGTAAGTGTGTTCATATGAGCGTATCGTGTAGAAAGATATAACAATAACTGAAATAATATGTGGTACTAGGTACTAAATGGTAACTAAAATACTAACAGATTATAAGGTAATACGGTAACATAACGAGTTCTATCTGTGTATGTGGTATGGCAATTGCCGATAATGTGTGTGTGAACATGCGAGTAGGTATACGTGCAACATGTGCGTCATCGGTAATAGTGCGTGTGTCCTAGAAAATGAGGTCATGTAAAGATAAGGGTATGAAACGTAGTATATATATATGGTAAATGAAAGAAATGCGAGCGTATGCAGAAATAAGAAATCGTAACGCGAGCGTAAACATAATAAGGGAATCGTAAACGCGAACAGTATAAGAAGATATTCAACTACGTATGAGCCATACGATTATAGTTTAAAATATTACGAATCGTTATTTTAGAAAATAGGGGCTACGATGATTTTGAAAAGGATACCATTTGAAAAGTTGTAGAAGCCCTTTGAAATTATCATTTAAAAGTGCGTAACGATTTGTTAGTTTTGAAAATAGGTGTGGCTCTAAACATATCCATATATCTACTATGTGAGTTTAAACAAGTTTTTCTCGAGTCAATATATAAGTCGGCGATCTATCCTCATCATATCACGTACGGAATATCTATCATACGATATCATCAAATCAATTGTATGGATATACGGTCACGTACATCATCTCATCTCATATCATCATATATCATCTCATGTCTTCATATATCATATTATATCATATCGCCTCAAATCATCATATCCAATCATATCGACTCATATTATCATATTGGATCATATTCTCATCTTATCGTATCATATTGTAAATATATGTATTTATATACTTTCATAAGTAGATATATCTCATAGGCTAAGAAATAGTATTACGGTATATCTTTCTATTATGTCTACTACTATCGCATATAGTATTCTAATAAACCTATTGGCTAGGTATACATATCTAATATACATACATACATATATCCTAATTCTACAGTTGCGATGGTGCAATATGCCATCCACCCAACTCCCCCCATAAATATATATCTACTCACCTACAAGCGCCTCGCTCTAGTCGATCTAGATGGATGCCTTGCCCTCTTTTGTCGTCTCGGAAGTCCACTGCAATCGAATCCATAACCAAAATTCAATGAAAACACGAATTGAATTTGAAATCACGAGTGAAGCGCACATAGGTTAGAACCTATGGTCAACGCATGCTAAAACAACAAAATACTCTGTGATGTCGATGTACGAATGTCGAACGGTCAAGTCACATCAAGAAAATCCAAAAACCAAGTTTCAAATATCGGAAAACATTGACAGAAATCAAGTAAAACGACTCCAGATTGTTCTTAAAGTGGAATTAGACTTTTTAGCGTATAGAGTGATCTTAGTTATCTAGTGAGTGAGCTACAGACCAAGTTTCAGAACCTAATTCCAAAATCGACCTGATAATTGCGGTCAAATCGAATTTATTTGCGGTTCGAACTTAGGGGATTGGGCTCAAGCTTTTACGGTGGCTTTTTACTGGTCTATATATCTCACAGTATCATCTATTAAATTTTCTGAGTCCCTGAGTAGCTACAGATTTCATTTGATCGCCACAAGTTCAACAAAACTGATATCGGAAAATTCTAAACTCATTCTAACCGAGGTTACGTGCACTCTCAGACCTTTATCTATCACTTAAAGAGACTTTAGTCACTAACTAAGTCTCTACTACACCAATACTACTCATATTATCCAACAAAGATCACCCTAGAATTTTTCAAGTTCACAAAACATGCATTTTTTAACTCAAAACTAGTTTGTGAGGTTACGAAACATAAAATCTTGATGAAAGATGAGTGTTTTATCTCAAATAGCAACTCAAGAAAATTCCTAGATGGCCAAACCTTCCCAAAACGAATTCTTAATCATACCATGTTGCTTAGGTTAAGCTTAGGAACACATTTTATGAAGGTTGAGTGATATTTTGATGGGGTTTTGGGGCTGTTAAAGGTGGTAGAGGAGGTGGAGAAATGAGAGGAAGAAGAAGTAGAAGATGAAGATGTGAGATGAAGAAAATGAGGATGAGGATGCAAAGTGAGATGGCTTTCATGATTTCCTCTCTCTCCCCCCTTCTCTCTCATTCCCATACTCCTATGTCTCCTTGTCCTTCTTCTCTCATTCTATTTCTTTCTTTTATCTTTTCCTTTTTAAAAGAAATTCAAAACCAAAATTAAAAAATGAAAGTGTTAACATGTACTCAACATGCTATGCACACAAAACATGGTTTAACAAAATGAATCTAGGTTTAGTACACAATTAGTAAAATACTAATCAAGTTTAACATAAACTTGTATGTAAATAATTGTATATAAATTTATAAAGGCCCAAATAAATTTAAATGCTTTCATAAACAATAATTTATTTTAATTCCCAATTATTTTCCAAAATATAGGTATATAATCATACCAATCTACGAAAACTCAAATATATATTCGTATAATATCCGTGAAATTTATTATTTTATTATTTAAACTCCAAAAATATTATTTTTTATTTTCTAAAAGGATGCATCCCCACTAACCAGAAAGCTCTACCAATAATACGGTCCTTCGAAAAGTCGTGACCTATTGATGATAGTGTGTTACCTTACGGGCTGCCTGTCTCCTCAAGCGATCATTCATGACGAGGTAAAAGAAACGGTACATCCACAAGTATAATGGACATGGATGAAAAACCGAAAATGTACAGTGAGTAAAAACTACAGGGCTACCGGTGAGCTTGTGAAAACCTAGAAGGGCGCGAACTCGTTGTAAGAAAAAATGAGGCACTTGCAATGTTCTATCGATTTTGTAAGGAGAAAACACTCACATGAGATTCTTACAACTCACAAACGAGCAACATACATAGGAACCCATATGATCCTTCAGAAGAAAATGTACTTACGAGATCCTCACGACTCGTAAGGAGATTATACCCTCTGTAAGACCCTCACGGCTTATGAAATTCAAAAAGTCTTAAGTTACAGGGATCTAAACATGTTCTTAAACCATCATAACCTCACAAATGTATTCCCTACACGTGGTCCAATATTGACTGTTGTATACAAACCACAGGCGTAAATTAATATATTCCCGACTAAGTCCCACCAAAAACGAAAAATATTGTTCGACAAGGTGAATGACACTTGCAAGTCCGCTCGACTGGTAAAGAGAAAATACTCCTGTAAGATCCTTATGTCTTATAAGAGTAAAATACACTTAGGAGCCCTAAACAATTCATAAAGAGAAAATACACCTATGAGATCCTTATAACTCATATGAAGAAATACCTTTATGAGACCCTTACGGCTCGTAAAGTCAAATAGACTTAGTTAGCAGGAATCTAAACCTGTTACCTAAGCCATTATTGGCCGAAATATGCAATAGCATATAATGAGTTGCTCCTGCTAATATTCTAGTCGTAATAATACTGATGCCAAATAAGATACCATCAAACCAAGTTTTTGACTCACAACAAAACTGATGAATATGATAAAGAAAAATAGCCGAAATGATAGGGCAATTCGCAATAAAAGGCAGTGGGTAAAACAAAAAATAGCCGAAATGATTAGGCATGATACCACTTTAAGTCGATGTCGCGCACCCCGCAGGTTCGCGGGGAGGCGGAATTTGCAAAAAACGATTTTCATAAGCTTTACAATATTGACTAAACACCAAGATCGATACTAAAACCTAACTAGTTTAACATCTATGGGGTTTAACTACCATGTAAGAAAGTTATACCTCAAGTAACTGGTCCTTCTTCTTCTTGTACTCCTCCTCTTTCTGAGCTACTTGGAGTGTATATGGATAGCACCTGCTTGTCAGCCTCCTCGAGTCAAAAATGATCCACCCGAGAGTGTCTACCTTGAGCTCCTACCTCTAAGATGAGATAACTAGGGTACCTAGAGTGCTAATCTAAGTGACCTAGATGACGGTGAATCCTCACTCCTTGAATCGGGTAATCATCATAGCTGAGCACCGAGAAATCTCATGGTGGACGTCGAAATATCATATCAAGAGAAACCGCGTTTTTAAAACAATCATAAGTTTTTAAAATATATCTTCGGTTTCTCAAATTCAGAAATCTCATGAAAACATAATCTCATAAGTATGTAGCAATAATGAAACAATATGTACAGGCACAGAACAATACTGTAATGCATAGCAGTGTGTTCATATGAGCGTGTCGTTTAACTAGGTAAGGAAGTACAATAACTGAACTAGTATGTGTGGTACTAGGTACAAAACAATAATTAAATACTACAGGCTATAAGGTGATACGGTAGCATAGAGATTTCTAATGTGTACATGGCATCATGTCACACCCCTCTTCCCGGTGTACGGTAAGGAGACGTGACTAGCCCGCTACGTATTTACTCAGAAGCAAACACGCTAAGCGTAAATAAACAATATAATAAAGTACACAAGAAAAATGACAAGAGATGTAATCGAACAGCAACTTTTATTTATTAAACATTTCTTTATAATACAACTGGAAATGTAAATACAAGGATAGAAAGCAATTCCTAAATAATGGCATGAACTGAAAAGAAAGTGAGTACAAGTAAAGCCTAGTGATCGTGTTGCTCAGTGGTCTGCTCCAAGTGCTTCTAGCTGGTCTCGAACTCCTCAGAGTCGGATCCTCCTGATTACATTCCAAAGAAAGAATAGAAATAGGAATGTCGTCAGCGGACAATCGCTCGGTAAGTCCCAAAGAGAGAATGAGAAGAATAGACAGAGAATAGAACATGTGAAATAGATAAGGTTATATTTGTTATACTAGCGTAGTTATTTGTAGTTTGGTATAGAATATGCCAGTGTATACGAGAGGAGTCCAACTTACACCGTGAACTATGGTAACCCGTAGTACAAGGCTCCATCGATAAAACCACAGAACAACGGCAATGGATATATAGTTACGTCTTTTAATGACCATCTCGTGCCACTTTTAACACATTCCGTGCCAGTCTACCCCTTTAAAACCCCATAATGTTTATTGTATTGTTTGTATTGATTTATAGTAAATTGTAGTTGCAAGACTTGCCGAAACCATGATATCATGTAAACGGAATGGATATAAATGGATAGTCATGTAATCAGAGTATATCCATGGTTCGGTTCGGTCGAGTCATGTTATATTAATATAGACGGAAATTCAGGTATAAATGGATTCATGTTGTAATGGAATTATAATTGAATTGTATGTAGATTAGAATTGTATTCGGATTGAGTCAGACTCTTTAAACAGAATTAAAGTCCTGAATAAATTTTGATGTTATCGGTAACTGCTGCACATGGACGCTAGAATTTGTGTCTTTTTCCAAGACAATTACCGTGTTGATAATACCGTTTTTAGTTTGTCTATCTTAAATAGGCAAGCACCCACTTTCTCCGGCTCTCTTAGGCTCAAGAGAATTGGTCCCGCTTTAACCTATATTTTCTAGGGTCCTTATTATAAATTAATATAACTTGAAAGGATTTTATGAAAAATAGTTTTGATATATTTTCAAAATGAACCTCAAGTATTTATTATCATCTTTAGAGTTTTCATAGATATATATATTTTAGAATATAACGTTTTCTAGTGAATAGAACCTAGATTGCATTGTGTATGGTATTTTCATATAATTTTAACTTGTATTGAATTTGATGGTATTTTCATGATCTCTTGTGATTCTTTTCTCTTGATTTGGAAAACATGGAATATATATTATATATTTAAAGTAGATATTTTGATATATAACACACACACACACACACACACACACACACACACACACACACACACACACACACACACACACTCCTTTATGAAAGAAATAGAATTTATTTATTAAATAGAAATCACATTTTCTTAAAATATGTATTACAAATTCCATCGAGACCGATGCTCCTTGCGGAGGTCTGAATCTCATCCTACCACTACTACAATAAGGGGTTTCCCCTATGGCTATAACCGTAGGGGGGAAAAATACCTCGTAGGTGCAAAGGCCACAGGTGCAAGTCTTCGCCCTGAACATACCCCTGCGGAGTAATAATTGCCCCTACACTTTAATCCGTCGGGACACTTATCCCTACGGAGTAATCCGTAGGGCCTGATAAATATTTTAATTTATTGGTTTATAAAATAAAATACTTGCACCTACGGATGTATTCGTAAGGCCTGATTTTTACCCCTACGGATATATCCGTAGGTCTAGATAAATGCCTCTATGGATAAATTCGTAAGGGCAAGTTTTACTGAGTCCATAAGGACAAAATATCAGGTAGCTTGATATTTTGTCCCTACGGCTAACTATGTCGGGGCAAACATTCCACCTACGGATTAATCCGTAGGTGCAAAGGATGGCCCTACGGATTAATCCGTAGGGACAAAATATCAAGTTTTTTTTAAGAAAGTGCTTCCTGTTTTTTTCCCGTCCTGTGCACAATAATATATATATCATATAACCAAATACAGAAATATTCATAGTCAACATCTCACGCATAATATATAAAAGAAATAAACAAACAGAATACGATATCAAACTAAATCATCGTAAACAAGCAACCAACCACTAATATCGTCCAAAATTTATACAATATGTATCAGATAAGTACATACATCCTCAAAAATATAAATAAAGCTACCCTAGCTCGGTCCAGCTCCTCCCCCTCTGATAATTGCCGTAATCTGGTGAATCTGCTCCTCGGTGCAGCCCTGAGTCGTCAAAAACTCGACCATTGAAGGAGCGGACCGTGCGGGGGTCTGAGCGGACTGTGGAGCTGCAGGAGTGGTCTGCGCAACCGTAGCCGAGGTGGTAGCTTGCGGAGCCGCAGCAGAAGGAGATGCATATAGAGCCGCAATCGAAGTAGCCTGTCGCATCTGTTAAATTTTGTGTGTAATAAACGAGTAAGAACGTTGTATTAGATTTTAGTCGAGCTTCTATCATTATCAGGTTATTGTGAAACCCCAATCTAAGAATACTTAAGGACTTAGGCCTCGTTTGGGTATCTAGTTTGGAAAACCGTAGTTTATTTTAATTAGATAGTTTTATGTAAGTATGATTAATCAAAACTAAGCCTACAACCAAATAAGCTCAGGCTACTAATATTGCATATGTTAGTATCTATAATGTGATATAATATTATACTATTAAGTAGAATACGTACCATCTCCTTCAACTCCCCGACGGTGGTCTTCAAGGTGGCAACATCATGCTCTAGACGTCGCTCATGGGGGTAAGGGAAGTAACCGCTAGAGTGGAGTCCAACCTCATATGGGCCCTGCTAGGACCCAGTCCCCGGCCTCTCTCCCAACCTCCGTGGTTTCCTCCGTGTGGGGTGTCTAGGACTGGGGTCAACAGTATCGGATCAGTCTGTCCAGTAAAATCGATCCTTGGTGCCTCCGCCTGCTCCACCACCAGCTCCTACATCTACATTAACTATTAAAATATAAGTATATCATTTAAATTTGAACTTTTCAAAACAAAAATTTCAAACCTGTTAGAATAAATATTAACACTTATGCAATACTTCTGGGTAGCGGTGTCGGAGAATCGAAGCTCGCCCGTGGGGGGATCTGTCGAGGTGCCGTGGACTGCAAGATACGCGGTCAGCACGCTCGGTGTACCACCCTACGTCACGGTCTGAGCTCTCTGCAATTCGCAAAAAATTTACATATATTATAAAATAACTCTTAATATTACATTATATCAGAATAGATCTATTGTAATTTACCGATGCCTCCATGGCACGAGTAATGTTCCTCGAGCCACCTGTATAAGTGGGGCGATCCCTCTTCGCCGACTTCCTATTCTCTTTATTTTGATCGGCCTGTTCTGCACAACACATTCAGATTTGGTTTTCTAATTAAGCAACACAAAAAAATAAATTATATACTAAACAATGAATTACATTTAAATTACAAACTTGTTTGTGCTAAGAGTCGCAATATTGGCACAAGAGAGGTCATATATCTACGTCGACTCTCGCAAAGGCCGGAGTATGTAGGAGAGCCACTCTCTCTGCCTTGGGGATCACCATCCACAGGGAATAGCAGTCTATCTTCAGCTCGTTCCCATTGTATCGGACCTTTGATTGCATGTTCTTCATCAGGCCATGGTACAAAGCGTGAAAATCGAGCACTCTCTCACGGTGATCAGAGTTGGGTATAGGCTGAAAGTCATAATCCAACTGCAAATACAAAAAAAAAGATGTATTTAAATTGAAAGTGTTAAACAATAAAAAAATATTGGATAATTCAAATGAAAATATATATTAATACCCGAGTCTGATCCCAGAAGAGGGCAAATGAGCGCTGGTGCTGATCACCCCACTCAACGTGAAGTGAATACTTCTTCACAAGACGGCTCTCATCCCCCATATACTGGCCAAACCTCTCGGCATAATCGCCGGTATAGCGATAATCGGGGGTAAAGAAGAGGGGGAATGCTGCCTCCCCGTAGCTCTGTCGGGCCTCGGCCTGTGGGAATGATTCAGCCCTCGAGTCCCCCTCTCAGGATGGGGCTACCCTGCATCTACAAGAAATATCAAGACAATCAATATTAAGACAAAGTGGTATTAAGAAATCAAGATTTAACGAAAATTGAAGTGCGATATATACCTCCGGCGACAGCAGCACGAGCGAGACGATAGTTCCTCCGGTAAGGAACAACCAGTGACCCAGATATGGACGCATCCCCTCCAACTAGAAAATAAACATTGACGATAAAATTACATGAAGTTCATGTTTATTCTTAAAGGATATGTAAAATGAATAAATATTTTATATTTATTCATACTAACCTGCAGACTGAGGGAGGGTACGGAAGTGGCGGGAGTGGCCCCTGCGCCAGATGTGGACACACTACCTATAATTAAACAATTAAAAATATATTATATAAGTAATTGCAAAAAGAATGTGTATATCAATAATATAACATTCTAAATCAATATGCATACACTATAGGATATATAAACATACCTGCAGGTGCAGTGGAGGCACCACCTACAGCTAGACAGTAAAAAAAATGATTATTTAAGTAAGAGCAAAAAGAATGTGTGTATATTTATGATATAATATTCTAAATCAATATGCATGCACTATAGAATATATAAACATACTTAGAGGTGCGGGAGTGGCCTCTGCCTCTGATGTGGACGCACCACCAACCGCTAAACAATCAAACATTGACTATATAAGTAATTTTGAAATAAATATGAGTGTATATCTATATTATTACATTCAAAATGAATATTCGTGCAATATACATGGAGGTGTGGCAAAGTCCACACGGAAGGAGTCATCCGAAGGGGTCTCCGATCGGGGTGTAAAACCCGCCCTCTGAAACTCCCTACGCAGCTCTCCGGATGGTAGAACCGCTCTACATCTGCCTCTGCCTCTGCCTCTGCCGGTGCCGCGGCTGGTGCTCCTTCTGCCCCTCACTGCTCCGGTCGTCGTCATCAAAACTAGATAAGAGTACAATCATTACATATGCATGCTATATATGTATAGATCGTAAAAATGTGAAATAATAATATAACATTACCGATGACCTTTTTCATTTCGTGGACGCATTAGACATATCTACTTGGATTTCATCATTGATATCATTTCTAACCCACATAACTTCACGATCAGCCGAAGACAGCCTGTCTTTTGAAACAGACGGTCGGAGTACTCTAAGTCTTCTCTCTTCTTCGTCCTCATCGCTATCCTCCATATGATCCTCAAATTCTGGGACATCATAAACATCCCTTGGTTTCCAACAGCATACGACACTCCATCTCGGATGCTTCAAGTACTGTGAGTAATATACTTGGAATGCTTGGTTCGGAAAGATAAATGGATCGTCCTGCCCGTAAAATCGAAGTGTGTTCACACTAGTCAATCCATATTCATTTTTATAAGTCTTAAGATTGTTTCTCCACTTATCCATATCGGTTCATATATCGTACCAAGTACATTGAAATATATAAAACGGTTCTGATCGTCCGGGATATTGGATGCCAGGTATGCAATTTAAGTATTGATAATAAATCACACCATCCGATCCTACCGTCGCAATCCCACTATTCTGAGTGGTTTGAGATGTTTCTATGTCCTTAACTTCAAATTTGTATCCAAGGACACCGAATCCTTTATAATATGCAACCTCCACACTAGGAAACTGAGCTAAATATCTTGAATTACTCTCTACCATCGCAATCCCACTATTCTGAGTGGTTCGAGAAAATTTCATATTATCATTGAGTATCATATATTGGTTTTAACTTGAACATTTAACATGAATAGATTTTACGTTTATGTTTCGTTATTAAAGGTTCGAAGTTTTTAGTTTAGGGTAAGTTTTTCTTGCGTTTACGGTAAAGTTGTACATTTACGTTATCATCGAGTATCCTACTGAAGGTACTAGTGCACCGTAAACCCTAACCCAAATTAACCTAACTAACTCAAATTATCCCTAATCATCCCAATTAACCCAAATTAACCCTAATAAACACCCTAACCCTTCAAATTATCACCAATTAACACCAATTAACTCAAATAAATCTTAATCAACACCCTAACACAATTACACTCTATTTTACCTAATTAACCCAAATTAACCCTAGCCCAAACCCTAATCCAAATTAACCTAACCCTAATCATCACCCAAACCCCAACAAAAATTAACTTTAGCACTAACCAAAATTAACCCTAATTAATCTAATTAACCCAAACCCTAGCCATAATCATCACCAACCCTATTTTACCTAATTAACCCAAACTAACCCTAACCCTACCTAATTAACACAAACTAACCCTAACCCTACCTAATTAACCCTAACTCCAACCCTAACTCTAACCTGAACCCTAACCCTAAACCGAACCCTAACCCTACCTAATTAACCCTAACCCTAGACCGAACCCTAACTCTAAGCCCTAGTAGTAACCTTAAAATCAATAATAATACAAATAAAAGCCTTAGTAGTAACCCTAACTCTAAGCCCTAAGAGTAACCCTAAAATCCCATCTCTGGATTATGAACTGAGACAAATGTTGGGCTACCAAGCTCCATACCATACCTCAAGAACATTATCATAACTCAAATTGAAATTCGTTCAGCTCTGAAAGCAAAATTTATTGTCAACCTGTTACCTACTTGAAATATGATTGGTTAAAAAAGTCATTTTGCTCTCTGGTGGGTACAGACACAACCACATAGAGATGCCCAAACTACCTTATCAGTTTTTCAACTCTGCATTATGTGAGAATGTAATTAACTAGATAATAAGCAAACCTTAATTATCGCAGGTGTCAGCTACTTGCTGAAGAGAGCAGATGCATTGTCACGGTTCCAATTCGTCGCAAAAAAATGCTACTGATAAACCCCCGTTGTTGAATATGAGATCCTGCACTCCAGCAATCAGTCTAAGAGATTGGAGCATCATAGGATATCTAATATCTATGTGGAAGAAATGATAATTACAGGGGATACAGGGAGAAAGTTAAGACGATATGAGTTTGCACTCAGGAATGATGAAATGAAATGAGTTAATGATGGATGTTGTTTGTCTCTCCATGTGGTATTCATCGTACAGACACCACTGCCTGCATATTGAATATAATCCAAGGTGAAGAAAAATCCACGGCTTAAAACTTGAACTGATGTTCAGGTGAAAAAGTAAAAATATCCGTCTAATGATAAGTAAATTAAAGAAAATAGATAAAGCAACAAGCATAAGCATATAAACTATCATGTATGCTGCGGTAAACTCCTACTCCGAGACCCAATAAATATCTTATGAAATTTAAACCGCTTGAAGTTCTATAAAAGCATATAAATATTTAATGAAATTTCTTTTGAAAAATGGTGGTATGTAACTCCTGGTGAATATGATAAATGATTTAGGTTTTGATGTTTATATATAATCAATACTGCATTTCTTTTGAATGGAAACCCTACCTAATTAATCCTAACCCTAACCCTAAAACTAACCCTAACCCTAACCCTAACAATAACACAAAAAATAAGAATAATTAATAGTTCAAAATGGATTTAACTCACCTGCCGGCGGATGGAGCTCGACGAGGTGGAGGAGGCCGGGGATGGAACTCGACGAGATCCTCTCGTGTGGCGGCAAGATGGCGACGAGCTGACAGGACAGAGGTTGACGGTGGCGACGAGCGACGAGCTGACGGGACAGAGCTCTACTTCTGCTTCTGCCGGTGGCGACAAGCTCGACAAGATCCTTCAGTGGACGCAGCGGCTGACGGGATAGAGGTGGAGGCGGCGACTCCTATGAAATTTTGGCGATGAGGGGTTCCGGAGCCGGCTGACGAGAGGTGGAGGAGGTGCGGGTGATCGATTGCGCATGCGGGTGAGGAAAAAATTGGGGGAGATGAGGAAATTTCAAAAGCTTTTTTTTATAAATTACCCTTCTTTGCCCCTACGGATTAATCCGCAGGACCTTATTTTGCGGCTCCGTAGGGCTAAATAAAAAATTAAATTTTAATATTTTTTAATTAATCCATAGGACACCGTAGGGGCAAACGGATGAACCTATGGATTAATCCGTAGGGGCAATAAAAAGTTGACCCTACGGATTCCTATCTCCGTAGGGGTAAGCCCTTATTGTAGTAGTGTACTAGTCCGTTGGATGTACGATAACCCACACCAACCAAGTCGGATTCCCCATGAATGGGTTGTAAGAACATAATCGTATGGAATTAAATAAGACAATTTAAAGAATATGGTTTTGTAATAGTTTAGGGTATTTTATTGTAAACATGTATTCTTCCCACAACTAATGTACTAAAAGCCATCGTGTTATGTCAAGAATGAGTGTTGTGATGAGGTAGGTCATTACCTCGTGAGTTTTTTAAATGTAATACGAGCAAAAAGATAAGGTAATGTCATATGTAAATTTAGTAGTATGTTACCGTAAAAGTGAAATAGAATTTGTTTCACATAATATTTTGAATTGAAACTTGGTCCAATTGTTGTTTAATGGTTACTAAATAATATATAATTAAAAGGTTAATTTGTTGTTTAAGAAAATTTTGAGTTTTTAAATAAATGAGAATCGGAAGTCAGAATAACTCCGCATCCGACGAGTTTTGAAAAGAGAGTGTTTAGACTAGAAATGGAGGAGGGAAGAGGGGACTTACAGATTGGAAATAGAGAGGGGATGTAACAACCCTAAACTTTCTGTACGAATTTTTTCAAAATACATAAAGGGATACCTTAGCTTGAGCACAAGTTATAAATTTGATTTGCTTTTGAAGAACAAGAAAACACCTGGAGCTCATTACTAAAGCCGTGCACTGCTGAGACATAAGACCTGTGTTCAAATCCCATCAGCCACATTATCTTTTTATTAAATTTTCTTTTAATATTTTAGAAGCCTAAGGGTTTACATGTGCACAACACGTAAAACGAAAATATACAGAATAATCAAACATGCGCACTGAAGAAAACCAAGCGACACCAACACGTGGCACAAATCCCACCTTCCATCGCCGGATTTAGGCAGGCGAAACACTCCATGAGACCGGCACCGCCGGTCGGGCCCGTGGGTAATGCCCCCGATTTCCTCCCTAAGCACCTCTTTGCCTACCCCACTAACCCCACATTGTTTGTTTAATCTGAATTTTTCCAGAGAACAATAAAACACCATTTAATCCAATTTTTAATGCAAATTTTAATGCATTCTTTAACACTCTAAAACCCTAATTTTCCCTATAAATACCACACGATATTTCACCCCTCCTCACTCAGAATGCATTGCAAAAAACTCTACAAAATTCTCAAGTCCTTATAGTGTGCAAGTGGAGTTAGCGAAGGGCGACGTTCCGGCGAAGTTCCAAGGAGATTCCGGCGAAGAAACGACGCCCTGACACTTCCCTGGTCTTTCCCTACCCCTCTTCTTTCTCAAAAGCCAGTAAATCCCCTCACCCCCTCTCCTCTCCTATTTTAAAAAGACTCTTTTCTAAAACCCGACGGAAGCGGAGTTAATCCGACTTCCGATTCGGTTTTTCTTTAAACATTCTATTTTTCTTAAACAATAAAATACCATACTCTCATATAATGTTTAAAAAACATTAAAAAACATATTAAAACAAGTTTCATCTCAAAAGAATCATTTATGCAAGTTTTATCGTATTTTTACGGTAAAATACCATATGCTTTATTCTCGACACAAATCAACATAATACTTGTATTACCTTTAGATAGCTCACGAGGTAAAGACCTACCTCATCACAACACACATATTGGACATAGCACGATTTACTTTTGGGCAATGTTTTTGGGAATATTACAAGTTACACTAAAATACCCTAAACTATTACAAAACCGTTTTCTTTAAGAAAAGTATTATCTAATTCCTTACGATTGCGTCCTTACAACCCACTTTTGGGGAAATCCGATCGGGATGGGGCGGATTATCGCACGTCCTCGGATCTAGTAGGGTGGAATTCAGACCTCTGCAAGGAGCATTCGAATTCCGATGGAATTTCTAATACTATTTTTAAGAAAATGAGATTTATTGAAAATAAATCAAATTTATTTTTATATAAATATATATGAGTATTATCAAAAGATCTATTTTAAATATATTATACAAATATTCCGAGCTTTCTAAATCAAAGGAATCACCATTAGATGAAACTACCATCCAAATATAAAGCAATTCCAATATTTCATTAAAGTACCATATACAATGAAAACTAGGTTTTACTCACTAGAAATTTTACTTTTATAAAATATACATCTATGGAAACCCTAAAGACGATAATTAAATACTTGAGATATATTTTGAAATTATACCAAAACTATTTTTACATAAAACCCCTCAAGTTATATAAATTTACAATAAGGACCCTAGTAAAGGTTTAAGCGGGACCAATTCTCTTGAGCCTCAGGGAACCGGAGAAAGTGGATACTTGCATATCTAAGGTAAACAATCAAACAAACGGTGTTATCAACACGGTAATTGTCTTGGGAAAAGACACAAATCCTGTCATCCATGTGCAGCAGTTACTGATAACATCAAAACTAATTCAGGACTTCAATTTCTTTTTAAAGTTTCTGATTCAGACTGAGTCTCAATCTAATCAATCTGAATTGAATATGATTCAAGTATAACTACAATTCAACATGAATCCGTCTATTCAATCTATATCAATCTATTTTGATTGAACCGAACCATGGATATACTCTGTCTATATATCTATCCATTATATCCGTTCCATTTATCTGATATCATGGTTTCGACAAGTCATCCATCTATATAACAAAATAATACAATCAATACATAAAACATCACGAGGTTATAAAGGGGTAGACTAGTACGGAACATGTTAAAAGTGGCATGAGGCGGTCACTTAAGACGTAATTACACCCATGCTGTTGTTCCATGGTATTTTCGACGGAGCCTTGTACTACGGGTTACCAAAGTCCACGGTGTAAGTTGGATTCCTCTCATATACACTGGCATATTCTGTACCAAGCTACAAACACTAAGTTAGTATAGCAAATATAACATAATCTACTACTCTGTCTATTCTTCTCATTCTTCTTTGGGACTTACCGAGCGATTGTTCACTGACGACATTCCTATTTCTTTTCTTCTTTGAAATATTGTCTGGTGGATCGGACTCACTAGAAATCAAACCCAGTACTGAGCACTTGGAGCAGACCCCTGAGCAGTACCCTGAAGAGCTGAGCTGTAGCCACTTGTTTATATTTCATTTCAGTTATGCCATTGTTTAGGCATTGCTTTCTACTCATGTATTTACATTCCAGTTGTATTGTAAAAAAATGTTAAATAAATAAAAGTTGTTGTTCAATTACATCTATTGTCATTTTCTTGTATACATTTACTTTATATTGTTTAGATACGCTTAGCGTGTTTACTTCTGAGTAAATACATAGTGGGCCATATCGTGTTCCCTTCTCCGTATACTAGGAAGCGGGGCGTGACAAGTTTTGTTGGCGGCCCATGCAGGTCTGCTCTGTATGGACAAGCAGGTCAGTTCTGCATGGACATGCGGGTCAATTCTGCATGAAGTCCTAAGCAATATAACATAAGAAACAGCAACTGAAAACATTCTTTACAATCTCATATTTCTTGAATCTTACTATTTCATATTCGTTGAATCTATCCTAACCCTATTTTTCATTCAAGGTTATGGATTCCCCGAACAACACCAGCACCAATGTCAATAACACACATCCACCTCTACCGTTTACTCCTACCATAGCCGCTCTGATCAATAAGTAGACGGTCTTGCTGAAGCAATCCGAAGCCTCCTGGAAGGACAGCAGTAGCAAACTGCTATATTGATGAACCGACCAGAAGCGGAAGCCCCAGAGGTAAAGCAATTCCGAGCTTTACACCCTCAAGCAATTTTCGGAAATGAGAGCCCTCTGGAAGCTGAGGAATGGGCTCAAAGCATTGAGGATGACCTTGCAGCAGCACAAGTGCCAGAGGTCGTTTGGGTACGAGTTGCAAAGCTGCAGCTCACTGACAATGCCCGAGTCTGGTGGAAGGCGGAAGAAAGTCGTCTAACCCAGCCGATATAATGGAATACCTTTCGCGATATGTTCGACGTGAAATATTTCCCTGAGACTGCCAGATTCGATATGGAACAGCAGTTCATCAACCTACAAAAGGGTTCGATGTGGACCAAATCCGTGGATGAGTATGATGCTGAGTTTACCATGCTCAGTCGGTAAGATATGTCTCAATATTTTGATTTTTAAGTACCACATACTACACAGCTAACACAATAACTCAACAGATTCGCGGCACACTTGATACCGACAGATGAGATCATGGCTAGAAGATTTCAGTAAGGGTTGGACCAGAAAATCCAAGCTGCCTTAGCTACAAGGGATTCCCAACCCATGATTTGTCTTTGAAGGCTGCCCGAAGATACGAGACAGTAGTAAAGAGGAAGGAAAGACCTCAATCTGCCGGAGTGAAGCGCCCTGCCACTCAGATGGCAGGAGGAGCCTCTTCAAGGCCAACTGTTGAACCCAGGATACCGGAAGAAACCAATAACCAGCCAAGTCCAGATTTTTGCTTCTATTGCTAGAGGGATGGACACTTGTGGAAGGACTGTAGGCGCGCAAAATTCCCGTGCTTAGTTTGTGGCGCATCCAATCACGGAATTGGAACCTGTCCTTATAGACGCAACTCGGCTCACACACACACAACAACTACCCGCAGCGGCCAGCTATCCAGGCACCTGCACCTCGTCTTGCACTCCCAGCTCCACCTCCTGCATAGCCTAATCGCAAATTCTATCAGGCACTGAGGAACATGCCTCGAGAGCAGAGAAACATGCCCTAAGGACAGAAGAATGTGCCTCCAGCTAGGAGGAATGTACCACGGCGTCAGCCTTTCTTTTTAACAGCTGAAGAAGCCGAGACTGTAGACCAAGGTAACCCTGGTAATTCCCTCACATTTTTTTTTCAATCTTACCAAAACTTTTGCATTCTTTCATTCTTCCACATATTTTTCATGCACTACCAATAGTTCTATCACCAAACTTTTCATGAATCTGTTACACTTTCCTTCTACAAATTTCAAGAATGAAAATTTTATAAGGAGGGTATAATGTAACAACCCTAAACTTTTTGTACGAATTTTTTCAAAATACAGAAAGGGATACCTTAGCCTGAGCACAAGCTATAAATTTGATTTGCTTTTGAACAGCAAGAAAACACTTGTAGCTCATTGGTAAAGCCTTGCACTGCTGAGACATAGCACATGTGTTCAAATCCCTTCAGCCACATTATCTTTTTATTAAATTTTCTTTTAATCTTTTAGAAACCCAAGGGTTTACACGTGCACAACACATAAAACAAAAGGACACAGAATAATCAAACATGTGCACTGAAGAAAACCAAGCGACACCAACACGTGGAACAAATCCCACCCTCCATCGCCGGATTTGGGTCAGCGAAACACTCCATGAGACCGGCACCGCCGGTCGGGCCCGTGGGTAATGCCCCTAATTTCCTCCCCGAGCACCTCTTCGCTTACCCTACTAACCCCACATTATTTGTTTACTCTGAATTTATCCAGATAACAATAAAACACCATTTAATCCAATTTTTAATGCAAATTTTAATGCATTCTTTAACACTCTAAAACCCTAATTTTCGCTATAAATACCACACCATATTTCACCCCTCCTCACTCAGATTTTCATTACAAAAAACTCTACAGAATTCTCAAGTCCTAATAGTATGCAAGTGGAGTTAGCGAAGGGCGAAGTTCCGGCGAAGTTCCAAGGAGATTTCGGCGAAGAAACGACGCCCCGACGCTTCCCTAGTTTTTTCCTACCCCTTTTCTTTCTCAAAAGCCAGTAAGTCCCCTCTCCCCCTCTCCTTTCCTATTTTAAAAAGACTCATTTCTAAAACCCGACCGAAGCGGAGTTAATCCGACTTCCGATTCGGTTTTTCTTTAAAAATTCTATTTTTCTTAAACAATAAAATACCATACTCTCATATAATATTTAACAAGTATTAACAAACACATTAAAACAAGTTTCATCTCAAAAGAATTATTTATGCAACTTTTATCGTATTTTTACGGTAAAATACCATATGCTTTATTCTCGACACAAATCAACATAATACTTATATTACCTTTAGATAGGTTATGAGGTAATGACCTACCTCATCATAACACACATATTGGACATAGCATGATTTACTTTTGGGCAATGTTTTTGGGAATATTACGAGTTACACTAAAATACCCTAAACTATACAAAGTCGTTTTCTTTAAGAAAAGAATTATCTAATTTCTTACGATTGCGTCCTTACAACCCACTTTTGGTGAAATCTGATCGGGATGGTGCGGATTATTGCACGTCCTCGGATCTAGTAGGGTGGAATTCAGACCTCCGCAAGGAGCATTCGAATTCCGATGGAATTTCTAATACTATTTTTAAGAAAATGAGATTTCTAGAATATAAATCAAATTTATTTTTATATAAATATATATGAGTATTATCAAAAACTCTATTTTAAATATATTATACAAATATTCCAAACTTTCTAAATCAAAGGAATCACCATTACATGAAACTACCATCCAAATACAAAGCAATTCCAATATTTCATTTAAGTACCATATACAATGAAAACTAGGTTCTACTCACTAGAAATTTCATTTTTATAAAATATACATCTATGGAAACCCTAAAGATGATAATTAAATACTTGAGGTGTATTTTTAAATTATACCAAAACTATTTTTACATGAAACCCTCTCAAGTTATATAAATTTACAATAAAGACCCTAGTAAATATAGGTTTAAGCGGGACCAATTCTCTTGAGCCTCAGGGAGCCGGAGAAAGTGGTTACTTTCCTATCTAAGATAGACAATCTAACAAACGGTGTTATCAACATAGTAATTGTCTTGGAAAAAGACACAAATCCTGCCGTCCATGTGCAGCAGTTACCGATAACATCAAAACTAATTCAGGACTTCAATTTCTTTTCAAAGTGTCTGACTCAGATTGAGTCTCAATCTAATCAATATGACTTGAATATGATTCAAGTATAAAACTATAATTCAACATGAATCTGTCTATTCAATCTATATCAATCTATATTGACCGAACCATGGATATACTCTGTCTACATGTCTATCCATTATATCCGTTCTATTTATCTGATATCATGGTTTCGGTAAGGTATCTATCTATATAACAAAATAATACAATCAATACATAAAACATCACGGGGTTATAAAGGGGTAGACTGGTATGAAACATGTTAAAGGTGGCACGAGGTGGCCACTTAAGACGTAATTATATCCATATCGTTGTTCCATGGTATTTCGATGGAGCCTTGTACTACGGGTTACCAAAGTCCACGGTGTAAGTTGGACTCCTCTCGTATACACTGGCATATTCTGTACCAAGCTGCAAACACTATGTTAGTATAGAAAATATAACATAATCCACTACTCTGCCTATTCTTCTCCTTCTTCTTTGGGACTTACCGAGCGATTGTTTGCTGACGACATTCCTATTTCTCTTCTTTTTTGGAATGTTGTCAGGTGGATCGGACTCACTGGAGATCGAGCCCAGTACCGAGCACTTGGAGCAGACCCCTGAGCAGTACCCTGAAGACCCTGAGCTGTAGCCACTTGTACATATTTTATTTCAGTTATGGCATTGTTTAGGCATTGCTTTCTACTCATGTATTTACATTCCAGTTGTATTGTAAAAAAATGTTAAATAAATAAAAGTTGCTGTTCAATTACATCTATTGTCATTTTCTAGTGTACATTTACTTTATATTTCTTATATACGCTTAGCATGTTTACTTCTGGGTAAATATGTAGCGGGTCATGTCGCGTCCCCTTTTCCGTATACTGGGAAGCGGGGTGTGACAGAGAAGGTAGAGGAAGACTTCGAAGACGTCGTGGAGTTGCGTCGTCGCCAGATTTGTCTCGAAGCGTCGCCGAAACTTTTCCTTGAGCTAACTCCACTTGTACAACTTTTTGGCTTGGAATTTTTAGAGAGTTTTGGCACTAGAATTATGAATGAGGAGAGCTAAAGTGTATGATTGTATTTATAGGGTAGGATTAGAGTTTTGTGAGTGAAGAGAGAATTAAAAATGCATTAAAATGTGGATTAATGCCTCATTTTAATTTATCTGTTAATGTGCAGGGAAATCAAACAGACATGGGTTAATGGGGTAGGCCAACAGGTGCTAAGGAAGAAATTTGATAGCATTCCCGACGGTCAAGCCCGGTGCCGTCGGTCTTTTCATTGATCTCGCCAGCCGTAGGTAATGGGGTGTGCTCTGGATTCTTACCACATGTCTATGTCGTATCATATACCTCAGTGAACATGTTTGATTTTTGAGACTTTTCACTTTTACGTGCAGTGCACATGCAAACTTTTGAGCTTCTAAAAGTTTAAAGAAAAATCAGCAAAAAAATAATGTGGCTAGGGGGATTTAATCACAGGGGCTACGTCACAGCAGTGTAAGGCTTTACCAATGAGCTGCAAGTGTTTTCTTGTTGTTCAAAAGCAATTTAAATTCTTATAGCATACGCATGGTTGCAAATACTCCATTTGTACATTAACTTTAAAAATTTTCTGTACATTAAACAGAGTCGTTATAGTCTACCCTCCTTACAAAAATTTCGTTCTCAAAATTTACAATTATTTTAAGGACTAATTTACAAACAAATGGGGATATCTTGCACGCATGTCGTCCTCACGTTCCCATGTTGATTCTCTTGGCGAGTCTTTTCTCCACATCATCCGAACCAAGTTTACTTCCTTGTTCCGAAGTGACTTCACCTTTCTATCCAGGATTTCAACACAGGATAAGTCTGGCTGTACAGTGAGTTTGGAGTGATCAAGAATATGACTGTGGTCACTCACATACTTTCTGAGTTGGAATATGTGGAACACATTGTGCATTCTTTTCAATGAGGGTGGAAGTGCCAAACGATATGCCACTTCTCCGACTCGTTCGAGTATGTTGAACGGTCTAATGTATCTCGGACTTAATTTACCCCGCCTTTCAAAGTGAATCACTCCACGGTTTGGTGAGATCTTCTAAAAGACATGATCTCCCGGTTGGAACTCCAAGTGACGTCGCTTTGCATCAGCCCAATACTTCTATCAGTCTTAGGCTATGCACATTCTTTCCCTGATAGTGTGAACAATATCCACTGTTGCTACTATCATCTTAGGTTCAAGGAGTTCTCTATCTCCGATGCCGTCCCAACATAATGGTGATCAACACTTCCTTCCATAAAGAGCTGCAAACGGTGCCATTCCAATACTCGCTTGGTAGCAGTTGTTGTATGAAAACTCCATAATATGTACGTGATCTTCCCACGGTCCTCCGAAATCTAGCATACAAGCTCTTAGCATATCTTCTAAGATCTGAATCGTTCGCTCAGACTGACCATCTGTTTGTGGATGGTACGCTGTGCTAAAGTTCAAACTTGTTCCTAAGCTAGCTTGCAGACTCTGCCAAAATTGCGATCGGAATCTGGTGTCATGATCGAAGACAATGCAAACCGGTACTCCATATAATCTCACGATTTCCTGCATGAGTTCATGGGTATCAGAGATAGTATACATTGAAGAGTTTAAATCTTACTTAGATTCTTACTTCCATGTACTTCTTTGCTAGTGTCTCAGTAGATTGGCCAATTCAAAATGGGATAAAGTGAGTCGACTTTGTGAGTCGATCCACATTAACCCATACCGCATCATTACCTTTCGTGCTGCGAGGAAGAGCAGTCACGAAATCAATACTGATGTGTTGCCACTTCCATTCTGGAATAGGTAACGGTTGAAGTAAACCAGTAGTCCTGTGGTGTTCAGCTTTTACTTGTTGACACACCAAGCATTTATCGACGCTTCTGGCTACTTCACGCTTCATTCCATGCCACCAGTAATGTTGACGCGGATCTTTGTAAATCTTTGTACCACCAGGATGTACTGAATAGGGAGAGCTGTAAGCTTCTTTCATCGATTCTTCCCGAATAGGACATTGTGTTACACACAATCTATTGTCGTATCTCAAAGATCCGTCTTCATGGATGATAAAGTCTGTTCTAAATCCACTTTCTACTTGTTCTCTGATCTTTTGCAACTTAGCATCACTTGCTTGAGTTGCTTTGTTCTGATTAACAATAGTAGATTGAACTTGTAAGTTCATTAAACTTGAAGCGTTGCCTGGCATGACCACTTCAATCTCCATCTGATGCAAATCTTGTTGAAGCTTCCACTGTGCGGTGAGATTCATTGATAGTGGTTGGCGACTGAGGGCATTATGTACTATATTCACCTTCCATGATATTGTAGGTTGATGTCGAAGTCCGCCATAAGTTCTAACCATCTTCTCTGCCGCATATTCAACTCTTTCTGAGTAAACACATATTTCAGACTTTTGTGGTCCGTGTATATGTCCACTCGTTCTCCAAGAAGATAATGGCGTCAAATTTTGAGTGCAAAGATGACAGCTGCTAACTCCAGATCATGCGTCGGTTAGTTGCGCTCATGAACTTTCAGTTGTCTTGATGCATAAGCTACAATTTTGCCATGCTGATGTAAAACACATCCTAATCTCTTACCGGATGCATCGCAATGCACTACGAAACCTCCAGATTGGTCCGGTATGACAAGGATAGGTGCCGATATCAATCTTGACTTGAGTTCTACGAAAACTTGTTTGCATGCTTCTGACCACACGAGTTCTTCATCTTTACATGTGAGCTTGATCAAGGGTGTTGCAATCTTCGAGAATCCTTCAATAATCTTCTATAATATCCTGCTAAACCTAAGAAACTTCGAATGTCCTTCACTGTCTTTGGTGTTGGCCATTCGCTTACTGCTGATACTTTAGCTGGATCTACAGAGATTCCATCGCCTGATACAATGTGTCCGAGAAATACGACTTGATCTAGCCAAAACCCGCACTTGTTGTATTTGGCATAAAGTTGATGTTGTCGCAAAGTATCCAGGACAATTCATAGGTATTCAACGTGTTCTTTCAGACTCTTTTAATACACCAGGATGTCATTTATGAAGATAACAACAAACCTGTTTAGGTACTCTCGGAAAACTTGATTCATTAGGTTCATGAATATGGCTAGTGCATTGGTCACTCCAAATAGCATCACGAGATATTCGTAATGTCCATAACAAGTTCTGAATGTCATTTTAGGAATATCATATTCTTTGACCTTCACCTGATGATAACCCGAACGAAGATCTAGTTTTGAGAAAAAGAAAGATCTACTTAGCTGATCGAATAGATCGTCGATGTGCGGTAGTGGATACTTATTCTTTATAGTTACTTCATTCAGAGCTATATAATCAATGCACATTCAGTATGAACATTCCTTCTTCTTTACAAGAAAAACTGGAGATCCTTAACTTGAAATGCTAGGACGATTCCATCCTTTCTGCAATAATTCGTCCAACTGAGTTCGGATCTCCTTCAAACCTTCAGGACTTAATCGATACGGTGTTTTGATCACCGGTTGTGCTCTAGGTACTAAGTCAATTCAAAATTCAAGAGCTCGATCGGGAGGCAAACCTAATATATCTTCAGGAAATACGTCATCGAACTCTCACACTGCCTCTGGCTTGTCATCTTCCACCTGTAGAGTTGCAATCACTGCCTTCTTCAGTTTTGCTTTGTATCTGCTTGGCTTCATGGTACGGTCTCCACTTTTGAAATAAAAGACTGGATGATCAGGAATCTCGAACACTACCCTCCTTTGACGACAGTCGATGGTAGTATAGAAGGTTCATAGCCAATCTATACCCAAAACTATATCGAAGTTTGGTATGTCCAGCACCTTGAAGTCAGCGTAGAATTCTCTGTTGCAGACGACCACTGGACACAGCTCGTATCCCATTGTTGCTTTTAGAACGCCATTCCCTGAACTGACATTCCAGTTGGATATGAGCGGTTTGACTGGAATCGCATGAGTTCGGACGAACCGTTGTGACATAAAGCAATGAGATGCTCCAGTATCGAAGAGTGCTAGTGCAGGAAGTGAGGCTACTAAGTTTGTACCTAAGGTATATGGGATATGTTTTAGGTATAGGGAAATATATATGGATATAAACAAGTATTGAACAGATTTGAAAAATTGAAAGGTTACCAGTAATGACTTGGCCAGTGGCTTCAGCTTCTTCCACAGTCATTATGAAAGCCTGTCACCTCGGTACATTCCTCCTTGCTGGAAGAGCATTCCTCTTTCTTTGAGGTAGGTTCTGTTGTGCTTGATGGAACTGAAGAGGAGGAGGTGCAGTCGGTCCACGAGGAGGTAGAGTAGGGAGAGCAAAATGTGGAGCAGGTGCCTGGATAGCTGGCCGCTGCGGATATGTGATTGCTGGTCTGGATGCAGCATTGGGATTGAGTCTATGAGGACAAGACCTAATATCGTGCATGGGTGAGCTACAGACTAAGCAAAGGCGATTAGCACACTGGCAGTCCTTCACCGGGTGTCCATCCCTCTTGCAGTAGGTGCAAAAGTCTTGACTGGGACGGTTGAATGGTACTCTCGATCTCCTGGGTATAAAAGGTGGTATTGAAGAGGCTCCTCCTGCCATTTGGGTGGCAGGACGCTTCACACCGGCAGATTGAGGTTTGCCCTTCTTCTTCGCTACTGCCTCATATCTACGGGCAGCATTCAGGGCTAGGTCGTGGGTTGGGAAATCCCCTGTAGATAAAGCAGCTTGGATCTCCTGGTCTAACCCTTGCTGAAATCGTCTGGCCCTGATCTCAGCAATCGGTATGAGATGTGCCGCGACCCTGCTCAACATGGTGAACTCAGCATCATACTCATCCATCGATTTGGTCTACATCGAACCTTGTTGTAGGTGGATGAATTGTTGCTCCATGTCGAATCGGCCAGTCTTGGGGAAATATTTCGCGTCGAACATCTCGCGAAAAGTCCTCCATTAGATTGGCTGGTCAATACGGCTTTCTTCCGCCTTCCACCAAAGTCCGGCGCTATCTGTGAGTTGCAGCTTCGCAACTCTAACCCAGGCAATCTCTGGCACTTGTGCTGCTTCCATATCGTCCTCGACACTCTAAGCCCATTCTTCAGCTTCTAAGGGGCTCTCTTTCCTAGAGAATTGCTTTGGGTGCAATGCCCGGAATTGCTACACTCCGGGTGCTTCCGCTTCTGGACGGTTCAATAAAATAGCAGTCTGCTACTGCTGTCCCTCCAGGAGGTTTCGGATTGCCTCAAGCAATACCGCCTGCTCGTTGATTGGAACAGCCGCGGTAGGAGGTGGTGGTAGAGGAGGAGATGGTGTGTTTCCATTCACGTTTGTGCTGGTATTGTTCGGTGAATCCATAACCTTGAAAGAAAAATAGGGTTATGATAGATTCAAAGAATATGAAATTGAAAGATTCAAGGAATATGAAATGTAAAGAATGTTTTTAGTTACTGATTCTTGTGTTATATTGCTTAGGACTTCATGCAGAATTGACCTGCATGTCCATGCAGAATTGACATGCATGTCCATGCAGAATTGACCTGCATGGGCCACCAACAAAACCTGTCACGCCCCGCTTCCCAGTGTACAGTAAGGAGACATGACTGGACCGCTACGTATTTATTTAGAAGCAAACACGCTAAGCGTAAATAAGCAATATAATAAAGTACACAAGAAAAATGATAAGAGATGTAATCGAATAGCAACTTTTATTTATTAAACATTTCTTTACAATATAACTGGAAATGTAAGTACAAGGATAGAAAGCAATGCCTAAACAATGGCATGAACTAAAAAAAAAAGTAAGTACAAGTAAAGCCTAGTGATCATGCTGCTCAGTGGTCTGCTCCAAGTGCTCCTGGCTGATCTCGAACTCCTCAGAGTCGGATCCTCCTGACAACATTCCAAAGAAAGAATAGAAATAGGAATATCGTCAGCGAACAATCGCTCGGTAAGTCCCAAAGAGAGAATAAGAAGAATAGACAGAGAATAGAACAGGTGAAATAGATAAGGTTATATTTGTTATACTAATGTAGTTGTTTGTAGCTTGGTACAGAACATGACAGTATATACGAAAGGAGTCTAACTTACACCGTGGATTATGATAGCCCGTAGTACAAGGTTCCGTCGATAAAACTACGAAACAACGGCAATGGATGTATAGTTATGTCTTTTAATGACCATCTCGTGCCACTTTTAACACATTCCGTGTCAGTCTACCCCTTTAAAACCCCGTAATGTTTATTGTATTGTTTGTATTGATTTGTAGTAAATTGTAGTTCTAAGACTTGCCGAAACCATGATATCATGTAAACGGAATGGATATAAATGAATAGTCATGTAATCAGAGTATATCCATGGTTCGGTTCGGTCGAATCATGTTATATTAATATAGACAAAAATTCAGGTATAAATGGATTCATGTTGTAATGGAATTATAATTGAATTATATGTAGATTGGAATTGTATTCGAATTGAACCGAGACTCATATTGAGTCAAACTCTTTAAACAGAATTAAAGTCCTGAATAAGTTTTGATGTTATCGGTAACTGCTGCACATGGACGGCAGGATTTATGTCTTTTTTCAAGATAATTACCGTGTTGATAATACCGTTTTTACTTTGTCTACCTTAAATAGGCAAGCACCCACTTTCTCCGGCTCCCTGAGGCTCAAGAGAATTGGTCCCACTTTAACCTATATTTACTATGGTCCTTATTGTAAATTAATATAACTTGATGGGGTTTTATGAAAAATAGTTTTGATATATTTTCAAAATGAACCTCAAGTATTTATTTATCATCTTTAGAGTTTTCATAGATGTATATTTTAGAAGATAATGTTTTCTAGATGGTATTTTCATATAATTTTAACTTGTATTGAATGTGATGGTATTTTCATGATCTCTTGTGATTCTTTTCTCTTGATTTGGAAAACATGGAATATATATTATATATTTAAAGTAGATATTTTGATAATATTTATATATATATATATATATATATATATATATATATCTTTATAAAAGAAATAGAATTTATTTATTAAATAGAAATCACGTTTTCTTAAAATCTGTATTACAAATTCCATCGAGACCGAATGCTCCTTGCGGAGGTCTGAATTTCGTCCTACTAGTCTGATGGATGTGCGATAACCCACACCAACCAAGTCGGATTCCCCACTAATGGGTTGTAAGGACATAATCGTATGGAATTAAATAAGACAATTTAAAGAATACGGTTTTGTAACAGTTTAGGGTATTTTATTGTAAACATGTATTCTTTCCACAACTAATGTACTAAAAGCCATCGTGCTATGTCAAGAATGAGTGTTGTGATGAGGTAGGTCATTATCTCGTGAGTTTTCTAAAGGTAATATGAGCAAAAAGATAAAATAATGTCAAATGTAAACTTAGTGGTATTTTACCGTAAAAGTGAAATAGAATTTGTTTCACATAATATTTTGAATTAAAACTTAGTCCAATTTTTGTTTAATGGTTAAAAAAATATATATAATTAAAAGTTTAATTTGTTGTTTAAGAAAAAGTTGAGTTTTTAAGAAAATGAGAATCGGAAGTCGGAATAACTCCACTTCCGACGAGTTTTGAAAATAGAGTGTTTAGACTAGAAATGGAGGAGGGAAGAGGGGACTTACTGATTGGAAATAGAGAGGGAAGGTAGAGGAAGACTTCGAAGGCGTTGTGGAGTCGCATCGTCACCGGATTTGTCTCGAAACGTCGCCGGAACTTTGCCTTGAGCTAACTCTACTTGTACAACTTTTTGGCTTGGAATTTTTAGAGAGTTTTGCCACTAGAATTCTGAATGTAGAGAGCCAAAGCGTAGGGTTGTATTTATAGGGTAGGATTAGGGTTTTGTGAGTGAAAAGAGAATTAAAAATGCATTAAAATGTGGATTAATGCCTCATTTTAATTTCTCTGTTAATATGCAGGGAAATCAAACAGACATGGGTTAATGGGATAGGCCAACAGGTGCTAGGGATGAAATTTGAGAGCATTCCCGATGGTCAAGCCCGACGCCGCCCATCTTTTCATTAATCTCGTTGGCCGTAAATAATGGGGTGTGCTCTAGATTCTTGCCACGTGTCTATGTCGTATCATATACCTCAGTATACATGTTTGATTTTTGAGACTTTTCACTTTTACTTGCAGTGCACGTGCAAACTTTTGAGCTTCTAAAAGTTTAAAGAAAAATCAGCAAAAAAATAATGTGGCTGGGGGGATTTGATCACAGAGACTACGTCACAGTAGTGCAAGGCTTTACCAATGAGCTGCAAGTGTTTTCTTGTTGTTCAAAAGCAATTTAAATTCTTATAGCATACACAGGCTTGCAAATACTCTATTTGTACATTAACTTTACAAAAATTCTGTACATTAAAATAGAGTCATTACACATGGCAATTATCGATAATGTGTGTGTGTGTGCGTGTGTGAGCCGGCAAGTAGGTGTACGTGCAACATGTGCATTATCGGTAGTGGTACTTGTGTCCTAGTAAACGAAGTCACGTACAGATAGGGTATAAGGCGGATGCAGAAATAAGAAATTATAGCGCGAGCGTAAACAGAATAAAGAAATCATAAACGCGAATAGTATAAAAATACACAACTACATAGGAGCCATACAGTTATAATTTAAAATAGTATGAATCGTTATTTTTAGAAAATTAGGGGGACTATGATGTTTTTGAAAAGATACCATTTGAAAGGTCGTAGCATCCCTAGAAATTATCATTTAAAAGCGTGTAACGATTCGTTAGTTTTGAAAATAGATATGGCTCTAAATATATCCTAATATCTACTTAAGTGATTTAAAAACAATACTTCTCGAGTTGATATATAAGTCGACAATCCATCCTCATCATATCACGTACGGTATAATCTATCGTACGATATCATCAATCAATAGTACGGATCTATAGTCACGTACATCATATCATCTCATGTCATCATATATCATCTCATGTCATCATATATCATATCATATCATATCGCCTCATATCATCATATCCAATCATATCGACCCGTATCATCAAATCGGATCATATCCTCATCTTATCGTGTCATATTGTAAAATATATGTATTTATATACTTCCTAAGTAGATATATCTCATAGGCTAAGAAACAGTACTAAAGTATAAACCTTCCTACAAGTATACTACTATAGCATATAGTATCCTAAAACCCTATTAGCTTAGTATACATATCTAATATATTTATATATAACTATATATGTAGTATCCTAGTAGTAAGTACGATTGTGGGGGTGCTATACGCCATCCACCCGACTTCCCCAGTAGATATACATCCACTCACTTGGTTTCGTCTTGCCCTAGCCGATTCCGACGGATGTCGTTCCCTCATTCGTCATCCCGGATGTCCACGCGCTTGTACCTATAAGTCAAAATATATCGTATTGTATCAAAATAAAATTCAAAAACCGATACGACAAGCAAAGCACACATAGGTTAGAACATATGATCAACGCGTGCTAGAACAGCAAAACAACTCCCGACGTCGACGTACAAATGTCAAATGACCCAGTCAAAACACAAATATCCAAAAACCAAGTTTTCAAATGTCGGAAAACATTGACAGAAAACGAGTAAAATGACTCTAGATTTTTCTTAAAGTGAAATAAAACTTTTTTTGCATATAGGATAGACCTAGTTATCTAGTGAGTGAGCTACAGATCAAAATTCAAACCCTATCTCCAATTTCGACCCGCAATTTGCGGTCATTTCAAATTAATTGGCGGCCAGACTAAAGTAGATTGGGCTCGGGCTTCTGGGGTGGCTTCCTACAGGTCTTCACATCTCACTATATCCGTTATTTAATTTTCATAATCCCTGATTAATACCAGATTCTATTTGATCACCACAGGTTCAACAAAACCGATATCGGAAAATTTTAAACTCAAGTTTGATACTTCAAGGTTCATCTAGATCAAGAATTATATCACTGAAAGTGGTTATGGTCACTATCTAAATCTCTACTGCACCACCACTACTCAATTGACCCACAAAACCTCACTTTAGAATTTTCCAAGATCACCAAACATGCACTTTTTAACTCTAAACTATAATTTGAGGTTTGGAAACTTTAAACTAATCTAGAGATGGAGTTATTACCTCATAGAGCAACTGAAAAAAATTCTACGATGGCCAAGATTGCTCAAAACGAGAACTTTATCACTCCATGTTGCTTGCAATGAGCTAAGGAACATTTTTTGTGAAGGCTGGATGGTGTTTTGAGATGGTTTTGAGAGTGGTGCACAGTGGTAGTGAGAGGTTGGAGGTGAAAGAGAAGGAGATGAAGAAAAGGATGAAGAGATAAGGTGAAGAAAAAGGGATAAGAGAAAAGGAGAGATGAAGGAAAAATGGCTAAAGTTAGCCATGCAATATAATTCCCATCATTTAATGCACCATACTTCCTTGTCTTCTCATTTTCATTTTCATTTTCATTTTTTTTCTTGTCTTTTATTACAAATAAAACCAATTAAAATTCATAATAATTTGTTAACTTGTCATGGCACTTAACATGGTTAACAAAAATGAAGCTGGGTTTAGTGCATAATTAAGAAACACTAATTAATTTTAGCACTAACTTGTATGGAAATAATTATATATTAATTATAAAAACCCAAATCAATTAAATGCTTTCATAATTAATAATTTATTTTAAACTCCAACTATTTTCCAAAAATATAGGTATATAACTATACCATTCTACGAAAACTTAAATCTATACTCGTATAATATCTGTAATATTTATTATTTTATTATTTAAATCTAAAAATATTATTTTATATTTTCTGAAATGTTACAGTCTTCCCCTATAAATAAATTTGATCCCTGAATTTAAATTTAAACCCCCAAATCTTAAAATATTTCAGTAAATCAATCAAATCAACGAGGCTCCGAAATCACGGAAAAGCTAGAAATATCATAGCACAACGTGTGCGCATGAAAACGAGTGCAAAGCTCAATAATCAAAACTCTGTCAGTGTCATGCAAATCATACAAGTTATGATGAATATGCAGGTTTCGAAATCTATGGTTTGAATCAAGTATAATATAATGAAGACTATAATACGTATATAGTACGCATCCTTGTAAAATCGTTTAAGTAACTAGAAATGTATGCACAAAATCCATTTTCAAATCGCCGTGTGATACATATATCACGACAAAGGTAGCGGATGTTCACTTGTAAAGACACACGCGCGCGCGCGCATTTTGCTTAAGATATACGTCCGCCTTTATAAAAATATTTTAGAAGGGTTTTCTTTTGTAAAATTTAGTGTCGCTCATAAACACGTAGGAAAATAATGAGACTATAGATCCTTTTTGAAAACTTCTTCAGTAAATACCGATGCATGCAAAAACACGCAGGTACTGTCCTCAGACAAGTTCTGCTCGGCTACTATATAATATAGTGTATATCATAAAATGTGATACTCAAAAAAGAAGGAATCAACCTCAAAAGGTGTATATGAAAATACCATGTGCGTCTGGCGTGCACGGAAACCGAAATCAAAACCAACTGCAACGAATGTGCACGAAAACGAAAATTGAGTGCAACGGGTGTGCATGACAATGATATCAAGTGCATCTAGTGTAACAACCCTAAATTTTCTGTATAAATTTTTTTCAAAGTACAGAGAGGAATACCTAAACCTGAGCATAATTTATAAATTAAATTTGGTTTTGAACAGAAAGAAACAATTTATAGCTCACTGGTAAAACTCTTGCACTGCTGAGACATAACCCCTGTGTTCAAATCCTCCTAGCCACATATTATTTTATTGGATTTTTCTTTTAAACTTTTAGAAACCCAAAAGTTTGCACGTGCACTGCACGTAAAATAAAAAGTCACAATAAAATCAAACATGTGGAAATTAGCATACAAACAGACTTGAACACGTGGCAAAGATCCCACCACCCAGCACCATAGATGGATCGGCGAGGACGGGCTTAGGGCCGGCGTCGCCCCCCCCCCCCCCCCGCGTACCAAATGCCCTCAAATTTTTGCCAACACCTCTTGGCCTTCTCCCCACTACTCTAGTTCTGTTTGATTTCTCTACATTTATCCAGAGAATGATAAATCACCCTTTAATCCATTTGAATGCACATTTTTAATTCCCAATTCATTACCATAAACCCTAATTTTCCCTATAAATACCATATTACATTTTACCTCTCCTCATTTAGAAATCCCATGCCAAAACTCTCTAAAATATTCTAAGTCCAAAAAGTTGTACAAGTGGAGTTAGCAAAGGTCAAAGTTCCAGCGACATTTCGGGAAGAATCCGGTAACGAAATGACTCCCCGACGATCCCAAAATCTCCCCCTACCTATTCTCTCTAATTCCAATTAGTAAGTCCCCTCTTCCCTTCTCAAGTTCTAGTCTAAAACTTTCACTTTTCAAAACTCGTCGGAAGCGCAGTTATTCCGACTTCCGATTCTTTTTTCTTTAAAAACTTAATTTTTCTTAAATAATAAATTACCATACCTTCTTATAATGCTCAACAAACATAAATAAAGATATTAGAACAAGTTTCATTTCAAAACATTATGTATTGCAATTTCTATTCCATTTTTACGGTAAAGTACCATCATGTTTACATTAACATTTTGCTCATATTACCTATAGAAATCTCACGAGGTAATGACCTACCTCCTCACAACACACATTTTTGACATAGCATGATTAACTTTGGGACAATATTTGTAGGATAATACAAGTTTACGATAAAATATCCTAAACTTACAAAACTGTATTTCTTCAAAAGTGTATTAATTAATTCCATATAATTTTGTCCTCACAACCCATTTTTGGGGAACCCGATCGGTATGGTGCTGGTTATCGCACATCCTCGGGACTAGTAGGACGGGATTCATACCTCCGCAAGGAGCATTCGAATCTCAATGGAATTTTTAACACAATTTTAAGAAAAAAAGAGATTTCTATTTAATAAATAAATTCTAATTTTATAAATATATATATATATATATATTATCAAAATATCTACTTGAAATAAATAATATATATATTCCATATTTTCCAAATCAAAAAAAAAGAATCATAAGAGAGCATGAAACTACCATCAAGATCAAGACATTTCCATTATTACATTAAAATACCATATACAATGCAACCCAGGTTCTATTTACTAGAAAACATTATATTTTAAAATATACATCCATGAAAACTCTAAAGACGATAAATAAATACTTGATGAATATTTTGAAAATATATCAAAACTATTTTCTATAAAACCCCCTCAAGTTATATTAATTTACAATAAGGACCTTAGTAAATATAGGTTAAAACGGGACCAATTCTCTTGAGTCTCAGGGAGCCGGAGAAAGTAGATGCTTGCCTATTTAAGGTAGACAACTAAAAATAGGGTTATCAATACGGTAATTGTCTTGAAAAAAGGCACAAATCCTGCCGTCCATGTGCAGCAGTTACCGATAACTCCAAAACATAAATCGGGACTTCAATTCTGTTTAAAAGTTTGACTCGGTTCGAGTCATGGTCAAATCTGAAAATAATCTGACTTGATTTCAATTCAAGTATAACTACAATACAACATGAATCCATGAATGCCAGAATACAGTCTATAACAACATGAACATGACTTGGTCAAACCATGGATATACTTTTGATCTGTTTACATGACTATCCATTTATATCTATTCCGTTTACTGATATCATGATTTCGGCAAGTCTTCCATTTACAAAATAAGGCAATACAAATAATACAATAAACATTACTGGGTTATAAAAGGGTAGACGGGTACGAAATGTGTTAAAGGTGGCATGAGGTGGCCATTAAAAGACGTAACTATACATCCATGCCGTTGTTCCATGGTTTTATCAATGGAGCCTTGTACTATGGGTTACCAAATTCCACGGTATAAGTTGGACTCCTCTCATATACACTGGCATATTCTATACCGAGTTACAAACAACTGCGTTAACATAACAATCAAACATTATACAGTTATATTCTCTTTTCTGCCTATTCTACTTCTCTCTTTCTTTAGGACTTACCGAGCGATTGTTCGCTGACGACATTTTTATTTCTCTCCTTTCTTTAGAATGTTGTCAGGAGGACCCGACACTGAAGAGTTCGAGACTATCCAGGATCTCTTTGAACAGTTCACAGAAAAACCCGAGCATTGACTTTACTTGTATTCACTTTACTTTCAGTTCATGCCATTGTTTAGGCATTGCCTTCTAGACTTGTATTTATATTTCCAATTGTATTGTAACGGAATGTTGAATAAATAAAAGTTGTCGTTCATTTACATTCATGTCTTCTTGTGTATATTTTATATTGCTTAGTTATGCTTAGCGTGTTTACTTCTGAGTAAATACGTAGCGGGCCTCGCCGCGTCCCCCTCCCGTACACTGGGAAGCGGGGCGTGACATCTAGAATGCACGAAAATCTCAACCAAGTGCAACTAATGTGCATGAAAAATCTCGATCAAGTGTATCTGGTGTGCACAAAATCACATTAAGTGCGTCAAGTATGCGCGAATATCTAAATCAAGTGTGTCGGGTCCGCACAAAAGCATCTAGTACAATAAGGTGCATGAAAACGAATATCAAGTGCACACGGTTCACGAAAACATAAATTTAATGCAATAGGATGCATGAAAATCATATCAATTTATCGAAAGCACATATAAACAATATCGAGTGTATGAATAAAATCAGTGGTATACAACATGCACGGAATCAAAATCGAGTATATCGAAATGCAAGAAAATCATCAATATGTGCCATTACGTACAAAAAACAATATCGAGTGCAATGGATATGCATAAAAACACAAATCAAATATAATGGATGTATGAAAACATAAATTATCAAAACTCAAAGTCCAAAATGATAAAAGCGTGATACTCGGATCACTAATACATAAATCAAGATAAATAACATTGAGATACACCTCCTTCAATGTCGAAAGGTGCCTGTGCACCGAAGCTGGCAGAGTAAGAATTCCTACATGGCTTCTGCCCATGGTCTGGTGTCCTCTGTTTCTGGGTCCTTATTTTCTTTGTGGATCACCTATTTAATGACCTCCTGGCTCGACATCCTGGTTAGGAGTAACGACGGAAACCGTCCCGCTCTGGCACCTCTCTGAACATCTCCTGACCAATTTACATGGCCACTCGCAATGTAGCACGTCAACGACGGCGGCCTCTAGCCCTCTGAGTATGTGCCATACAATCGATCCTGGGTCCAAATCTTTATCGCGTAGTATTTCGGAAAGAACCTGCCACGGTCTCTTCCAATCTCATCTCTGTTGGACTGCATGGAAATTGGCACTCTTTACTAAATCCATTCCTGTTCCAGGACAGTTGCAATCTCATCATGACTTTCCTTTGGAAAGGTAGCTGTACCCAGTGTCTCTGTGTACATATCAATTCTCTGGCTTCAACGAAGAGGAACGACTCATTGAGAGCTCACATGAATTTCTTATCCACTTTTCTTTAATATCGACTAATTCGGAATCATATCTCGCGAGCTGTGAAGACTGCAATCCATATTTGGCTATAGTCATATCTAGAGTCTCTCACAAAGACTCGAAGGTATGAACTCAGAAATTTTCAACACTCTGTGGAAGACATCTGGCCGATTACATCCTTGGGAACTCTTCCAAGTCATCGGAGGAATACACACTCTTCGTCCTCTCTCAATCCACTAACTCTAGGTCTTAGCAAGACCCTTCGAACTGAAGCTAACCAACTCAACCGAATCTCGCATCGAGGCATCCAAACAAATAAAATATCCTAGTCACTTTATCCAAGAATGTCTAGGGATCTTCTGTCACAACTCTGCCTATAAACTCATGTGGCTTCAGTTTTATATACTCTGGGGGCGATATCTCGTCAATCTCGGCAACGGCTGGTACACTTATCCACACGGTAGACAACACCACGATCTCTGGATTAGGCTGTAAGTCAATAGTCTTCTCAATCTGACTGGCCTCATGCAATGGCCCGATCATCTAGTGCAAATCCCGAACACTCGTCTGAAACGAGAAATCCTAGTATAACGATAATCAACCTGCTCATGTGTCACCGAAGTAACATCGTGTCAGTCCTCGTCCCTGACGAGCTCGCTCTGACCACATCTCTAGCCGCAGCTCTCTCAGTTCGCGTAGTCATGGTGATAAGAACCACAAACAAATATCAATGAGGATAGATCATAAGAACGAATAGAATAACGAATCTCAAGATATGCACAACCTAAGGTTATTTAAGCGAAGTAACGTATCGTAAGTATACCACAGAACATACACACGGTACGCCACTCTAATTGACTTACCTACTCCATCAACTAAGGTCAACCTATGTAACAAAAGTTTGGGTCTAATACCCCCTCATTCAAGTCTAAGTTCTGTAAGGTCAAGCCTAAGTTCCGAAATATATACGCTCTAGACTTCGCATGGTAAAACCTAGACTCGAACTAAGGTTAAACCTAACGCTCTGATACTAACTTTGTCACGACCCGAAAATAGCATGTGACCGGCACTTGGATCATGTGAAATCTATAGGACCCCACCGTAACCCAAGTAAGCCGAAAACCCAGAAATCTAAACCTTTTTAGTAAAATAGCGGAGGTGGAATTTTGAAAAAGGTATAAATGAAATCAAGCGGTTTCTTTTAAAGTATAAATAAGTTCTTTGAAATGCAAGTATGTAATATACTAAATGTTGGGGTAAAAATTTACACCCCGGTTGACCAAGTCAAAATCAAAGTCAACCCCAAGCCAGGTGGGCCCAAGCCCAGGTCAAGTAGGCCAATGCCCGGAGCGAGTCCGAACATGAAGCGCCCCCCCCCCAATGCCAAAATAAAAATTTTGTAATAAATAATTTTGTTGTATTTCTTTTATTTTATTTTATGAATAAATGTAAGAAAAATGGGCTTAAAGCCGAATTTTTGTAAAGCACATGGCTTATGTGCAAAAAGAAATGGCACATGAGCCATGGGAAAGGCAAAATGCCATTTTGTGAAGCCCAAGGGGCTATGTGTAAAGTGTATAGCCTATAAAGGCAAGGATAATGAAAATATCCCAACAACTTTTTCCCTCTCCAAAGAGAAAATCTAGATCTGAGATCTTTCTCCTTCCTCAAGGTTCTAAAACCTTCTTCTTTCTTGAATTAAATCAAGAATTTTACTCTTCCTTTTAAAAAACTAAATAGTTTTTCACCACAAAACCCACAAAGGGGAACTCAGATCTTCAATCAGATCTCAAAAAGAAGAGATTTTTAAAATCTCACACTTCTTGATCTTCAAGATCCGGCCAACAAAAGAAGAAGAAGGAGACCCATCTCCAGAAACCCCACTTTGGGGAAGAACTAGGGCTCAAGGGGAGAAGCCCTTCATTAGCTTCAAAACATCTTAGGAGTTTAACTCCACTCTAATTTCTCTTTCGAAAGTTTCTGGGGCTAAAAGCCCCCTTCTCTTGCCGGCGCCCAGACGCCCAAGCGCCCAGCGCCCGCGTGCCGACACATGGCGCGCTAGCGCTCCAGCGCCTAGCGCTCCAGCGCTCCAGCGCCCAGCGCCTAGCGCTCCAGCGCCCAGCGCCCACATGCCGACACGTGGTGCGTCCAGCGCTCGAGCGCCCAGCGCCCACGTGCCCACATGTGGCGCGCTGGCGCTCGAGCGCCTACCGCTCAAGCGCCCAGCGCCCACGTGTCGACACAAGCACCCAGCGCCCACATGCCGACACATGGCGCGCTGGCGCTCGAGCGCCCAGCGCCCACATGTCGACACGTGGTGCGCTAGCGCTCGAGCGCCCACCGCCCATGTGTCGGATACGTGGCGCGCTAGCGCCTAAGCGCACAGCACCTAAGCGCACAGCGCTCAAGGCGCTAGCCCCACGCGTCCTTTAGGCGCTCTTTTTTTTCCTTTTTTATATATATGTATAAATGTATATATATGTATAGAGACACACACACTCCACAATACTGTCCCCCTCAAAAAAAATTTGGGTCGGGGCGCTGCCCCGCACCCCGCAAGGGGGCTGCTAGCCCCTTTGACCCCCAGCCCGCTATCCGGGTAGCGGGGCCCCCGTAAAAACTCTGCGTGGCTCCCGATATATCCAAACCCCCTCCAAAACAAAACACACATACACCGCACATTGAGTTCGCATGACCAGTTTAACCCGTTAATCGGAGGTTCTCTCGCCCTAAAGGCGAGGGGTAATTAACGGCAGCTTAGTTCCCGGCTGTCGGAGATTCGGATCCCCACAATCAATAAACCCCCGCCTACCCTAGGCAGGGGGAATCTGTAGTACGCCTGACAAGCGCGCTCGTATTCCCATCTCAATGGGGTGACGAAAAACACCCTACAGATTCTGGCACGCCCGGTGGGACCAATCTTTCCTCCCATATCTCGGGTGAAGCGTTCATGCGAACTCATTTAACATATATGCCGATGTTTGTACTGAAATAATGTTTTTTTTCCGTCCAGCAAACAACTTTTCGACGACAATGTTTCCCAAGATGAATTCAGCTTCCAACGCGACCCCGATCCCGTACGTAGTCAAGGTCAATGCTCGTATGGTTCTCCCCGCAAGCCTCAGTCGACAGTGGGAGGAACTGCCCCGCCAGTTTGGCTCCATCATCATCTACCCTGCCGGAAGCGCTCATCTGGCAGAAATCCCGGCAAAACAGGTGGCTAAGCCAGTCTCAAGGGGCAAGAGGCCGAATGTTGTGATCGCTAAGGCACCACGACCGAAGCTTAAGACGGTGTCTGAACGACTCTCTGGCGCTCCAGCTGGGGGCAAGACTTCCGGTACAAAGGGCAACATCAAATGTTGCGGACGAGCTCAAGCGATGACTCCAACAAATGCACAGTCGAGCGTATCTCCAAAATCCTCCATCTCCCGGTCTACGGCGTCTTCCCAAAGAGCCGAAGTCTGCCAGGTGCTTAGAACAGAAAAGTTAAGGCAGAAACGGCTCAGGTATTAAGCCAATAAGAGGGCCAGGGCTTCGGCCAAGTGGAATCTTGTGAAGTTCCAAGAGCAGGGTTACTCTGTGACGACGGCTGAATCGGACGTAAAAATCAGTAATTCCTTCGAACCTCTGAAGTGGGTTCAGAAAAATGCCATGACCGCCAGAATCAAGAAGACGGCGGTCCGAACGTCGCTACAAAGAGACGTATCCCGGCTCCAACAGAAAAAGTATGACACTGTCTCTTCAAGAGTCTATCAGGCGCTCTGCGCCGCATGAAAGCAGCGGGGCAAATCCAGAAAAGAAGCGCCAGCACCATTCAAGAATCAGGCAAGGCCATCCGCCTGCAATCGACTACCCGTTACTAAAACAGGGGGGTCAAGACAGGGATCCGTGAAATCAGCCGCCGATGATAAAAAAACGGCTGGATATATTGTCCATACAGTCTATATGGTGGGTGGGCGCCCCAGCGACAACCTTCGCAGCAAAAGCAAGGAGGGGGCCACCACATCCCAAGCCCAATCTGGCTTGAATGTGGTTGCTACTTCCCAAGAACAGCCGCCTTCGCTGGATGATGAAAACCCTCTCGAAGAGGACGATAGGCAGAAAGACCCTTCAGTCCAGGAAGAGTCAAGCTTGGACAGTGAGGAAGAGCCGACTTTCCGCCCCAGGACCGCGGAGCAAGAGCTGCTTCAAGAGCTTCAAAAACAGCTCAAAATCAAAGATAAAGAGATGGCCAAGCTCTATTCGAAAATTGACGAGCTAACGAATGTTGTGATCCAGCTTACGGCTCAAATTGCTCGAGCGCCTCCCAATCAAGCACAAGTCGCTACTCATCAGCCGGGTGATGACAATCCGAAGCAGCCAATGCCTGTTCCTTTGGGTCCAAGACTGGTCGAGCCGCACGAAAGCCGGCCACATTCCGCTTCTGGGGACGCCTTGGCCCCAAATAACACCATCCCGCTAACACAAGATCCAATAATAGATTTGGTCATCAGCAAGATTAAAACATTGGTGGCCGAAGCTGAAGCCCAGAAAGAAATTGGCAGTAGTGGGCGGCCATATCCCACACAGTACGATCTGATCGAGTTCCCGAGCGGCTACATCATTCCTAAGTTCGGAAGATTTGACGGGACGGGAAATGCAAATCAGCACGTCGCCCACTTTAAAGCATCGTGCGGAAATACAGGGGGCAATGATGTGCTCCTTCTTCGTCAGTTTGTCAACAGCCTGACCGGTGTCGCTTTTGACTGGTATGCGAGTATACCAAACGGGTCCGTCATTACCTTTGCCTAAATGGAGTCTCTGTTTCGGCAAAGGTTCATGAGTGTTAGTGATAAAATCTCTATTGCTGACCTTGTGAGGACCAAGCCGGGGAAGAATGAAAGAAACACCGACTTTATCGCCCGATGGCGTAATCTCACAGTCAAGTGCGAACCGCCGCTAGAGCAGGACTAGTCCGTCAGCCTTCTCATTGGGAACCTCAGCAATTGGATGGTCTCATTCTTGTGTACAGCAGACCTCAAGACGTTTTAAGAGCTAACCAAGAAAGTCCAAATGCTGGAACGCTCGAAGCAAGAGTCTACCCCGGACTCTCAGAGAGACAAAACTTGGAAAAGCAAGCGGGACGACAGCCGTAGAAGCGGGAGTTCCAACAGTACCAATGTCTTCAATGCGTCCGACAATGAAGTAAAGCGAAGGGCGGGCGAATCCAAAACCAACCGGTCTCGAAAGCCATTGCTGGGAGGAGAAGGGCCTTCCCTAGAGGAGAAAAAGAACAAGGTTTACTCTTTCAGGAGGGACAAGGTCCGCAAGATATTTAAAGATACCTTGAACAACAGTCTACAATTGCCAGAGTCGAAAAGACCTCAAGAAGAAAAAATGACCGACAATCCCCTGTATTTTCCGTACCACCGAGTAGTGAGCCATGCGATCGAGGATTGCTATATCTTCAAAGACTGGGCCGAGAAGCAGTACAAGGCTGGAGAGATCGAGCTGTCCAAAAGCGTGTTGGTGAACAATCAAGTTGCAACCACCAATTTTATACAGACAGAAGCTGAACCTTTTTGGGAGCAGACAGCTAAACCCGCTACCCTGATAAATGAAACGGACTCACCGTAGCCTCCGTGGAGTACGCACATATCTAATAAGACGAAGAAGATGATAAAGCTACTTCGGAAAGAGCTCAGGACGGAATGGGAAGGGAAGAAGCCTACCTCTCTAGCTGCCAATGCGGCTCTATCAAGCTCAAAATCCAAGAAGCTCATGAAGAAGAAAAGTGTATCTAGGCGCGAAAAAGAGTCTGCAGGGAGATCGACCGTTCAAAAATATATCGATTCCCTCGAAGACTATGAACAAAAGGAAAGAACTCTGATTCAATTGAAGGAGTTCCTCCCTGTACGAGGGGCTGAAATTCTGGAGGAGTTAGAAGAAGACTCCAATGAAGGGATCCCAGTAGTGACCTGCTACGCCATCCATCTTGGCAGTGACTCTGAGGAGGAGCTCTGTTTTCCCGAAGAGGACGAGGAGCTCGCCACAAAGGCCAACCAAATCCAGCTCAGAAGCGGCAGGACTCTACCGCCAAATCAGGGTAACGCCCCAAAAGGGAAGGAAAAACAAGTCGCTAATGAAGAAGATGGCAGAGAACTTGCTCATGAAGGTTCGAGTCCTTCCCTAGTAGACTATAATGTCTTGGCTCACCTCCGAAAGCTTCCGTCTCTCCTTAGCATCTACAATACCTTGGTTCTATCTCAAGAGCTTAGAGATGTTCCCATTCATGCTCTACAAAACCCTGAGCGGCATCAAGCTCGCTTTGCGGAAATTAATATGAAAGAAGCCCAGTACGCTTTGCATGCCGCCGCAGTCACATTTAAGGACGAAGACTTGCTATTGGGAACGCTGAGCATAATCGGCCACTTTACGTGACCAGGTACAGCGACGGAGATCGGATTAATCGCATATTGATTCATCCGGGGTCCTCGGTGAGCATCATGAACTTGCGAACTCTGAAGACTTTGTCAATGGACGTCCGACACCTGTTAAGGGAAAGGATTGTCATTCAAGACTTCAACCAAAATTGCCAGCAAGTTCTGGGGTCCATAACTCTGCCAATCAAATTTGGGGATCTGCAAACTGAAGCTAAGATATACGTGATCGACGCCGACACGTCTTATAAGATTCTCTTGGGACGGTCGTGGCTCCATGATTACGGCATCGTTCCGTCAACTCTCCATCAATGCATGAAGTATACTAAAAATGGCGAAGAAAGACGTGTTGACGGAGACATCCAGCCGTTCGGTATGCATGAAGTCCGATATGAAGATTCTCGGTACTTTATGAACCACCAAAATGCTAAGACACAACTGACTGAGGATAGAGCAGCCCCAAGACTCAAAAGCAAATCTGAGCCGGCTGTCACTTTCAAAAGCAAAAGTGCCCAAGTGCGCCCGCATTTCGGTAGCGACACTGATGAGTCCGACGCTGGAAGTCCGTCCTTTCGTAAAACTCGCCCTCGTTTCGGTAGCGATACGGACGAATCTGTTACTGAAGCCCCATCCAGCAGCAAAGTCTGCCCTCATCTTGGCAGCGACACTGAAGAGTCGGAGGAAAAGGACCTGCCGTGCAGCAGCTGTGCAGATTGGACCCCTATGCAACAAACAAAACTACGAGAGACCTTAGAAATTGCAGAAAGGACCCTAACTGTCACAAGGGTGCCAGAACGGATGTGCAAAGAGCTCGATGCATTGTCAGTCTCTACCATGGACCAGCTGAAAACTTTCTACGTTCCCGGAAGGAAAAGTGGACAGAAGGGCATCCTGTTTTATGGGTCAAATCCTGTTGTGCACCCGGACGATTTGTCTGTCATGTGCCTTTCCTATGAGAGGGGCATAAGAGCCGTCCTCAATCCCAGATACTATGCACCCGAGATGCGGGAATATTTCAAAAGGTGCGGATGCCGGCTATATCAAACGGAGTCCGAAGCAAAGTTTTATGAAGGGTTATGGCATCCGCCCCAGGTCCGAGCACTCATCGATGGACGAATTCCAGATAGACGGGGCATAGGCTTCATCCAACCTGATTCCAAAGCATGCTACATGATCCATGTTGGTGAGGCCAGCGAAAGATCAAATGATGATGACAAGATAGTCGAACCAGAAGAAGCTCCTCAAGAGCTCGAAGATAGCGGACAAGCAACCATTGACGAGCTAACCGAGATTGACTTAGGAATGCCCGATAATCCAAGGCCGACCTACATCAGCTCGCTCTTGTCAGAAGAAATGAAAGCGCAGATAATCGCCCTGCTGCACGAGTTCGTCGACTGTTTTGCATGGACGTACAAAGAGATGCCTGGCCTTTCCCCTGAAGTGGCCGTGCATAAGCTGGCTATATCTCCTGATGCTAAGCCAGTCAAACAAGCTCCTCGAAGAATGAGAAGGGAACTAGAAGAAAAGGACATCGAGGAAACCAAGAAGCTCATCGATGCCAGCTTCATCAGGGAAGAGAAATATGCGGACTGGATCGCATGCATAGTCCCAGTGAAGAAGAAAAATGGGCAGATCCGAGTTTGTGTCGATTTCAGGGACCTCAACAAGGCATGTCCTAAAGATGACTTCCCGCTACCGGTCATGGAAATGATGGTCGATGACACCTCAAATTACGAGATGTTCACCTTTATGGATGGCTCGTCTGAGTATAATCAGATCAAAATGTCACCTGAGGATAAGAAGCACGCAGCATTCCGAACCCCGATCGGAATATACTGCTACAAGGTGATGTCGTTCGAACTGAAGAACGCAGGTGCTACGTACCAAAGGACAATGACCAATATCTTTGATGACCTAATTCATAAAGTCGTCGAATGTTATGTTGATGATCTGGTCGTCAAGACTAAAACCAAAGCCGATCACATCCAAGAGCTTAGGACCGTTCTCACCAGACTGAGGCGGTACGATCTGAAAATGAATCCTATGAAGTGCGCTTTTGGCATGTCATCGGGAAAATTCCTGGGCTTCATAGTCCGACATCGAGGGATTGAAGTTGACCCATCCAAGATAAAGGCCATCATGGAGATGCCCCCTCCAAAGAGCCTGACACAGCTAAGATCTTTTCAAGGCAAGCTTGCTTATATACGGAGGTTTATCTCAAATTTATCGGGAAGATGTAGGCCCTTCTCAAAGCTCATGAAGAAAGGAGCCCCTTTTATCTGGAACGCCGAATGCCAAGCAGCGTTCGAAAGCATCAAACAGTACTTGTTGCACCCTCCAGTGCTGGCCGCTTCCATTCCGAATAAGCAGTTGATTCTCTACACCGCCGCGCTGGATGAGTCACTCGATGCGCTCCATGCCCAGAACAACGGGGAGGGAAAAGAAAATGCCCTCTACTACCTCAGTCGAACTCTAATCGGGGCGGAGCACAACTATTCCCCAATCGAAAAAGCAATGCCTGGCTCTAATATTTGCTGTGAAGAAGCTGAGGCACTATCTGCTCGCTCATCGGGTTATGCTGATCTCCAAGGTCGACCCGCTCAAACACTTGATGATCAAAGCAAGCCTAGCCGGCAGAATGGCAAGATGGGCTGTCATGCTACTTGAGTTTGACATAGTTTATACTCCTCAGAAAGCAGTAAAAGGGAAAGCTCTTGCAGACTTTCTCGCTGCTCATCCCATACCAGAAGGGTCACCACTCAATTGCGAGTTACCCAAAGAACAAGTGCTGCACCTCGAAAATGACGAGCCATGTTGGGAGCTCTACTTCGATGGGGCCTCATCAATAAGGACCTCCAGTAAATCAAGCATCCCGGAGATAAAAGCAGGGATAGGATTGGTGTTCATCACGCCATCAATGGGAACCCTATGGCGTTCTTTTGCTCTCACTGAGCCTCGCACAAACTATGAGGCCGAGTATGAAGCTCTGATAGCTGGTTTGGAGCTCGCCATAGAAATGGAGATCCTTCGGCTACGGGTTTACGGTGACTCCCAGCTTGTCGTCAACCAAGTAAGCTGCGACTATAAGATATACAAACCCGAGTTATCTCGGTACCGAAGCCGGGTGGTGGAACTCATGAAACAGTTCACTCGCATTGAACTAATGTGAGTCCCCAGAGCGTTGAACGGAAAAGCCGACATACTCGCTCGCCTAGCCAAGGAGCTGGCTGATCCTGACATGGACGAAATTCTGATCACAGTCAGGAGCCGGCAAATTCTACCCCCTATCTCTCTACGAGAAGAGGAAAGCACGGAACAGAAGAGCAGTCCCGCCGAAGAAGCTTCGATCGTTCAAGACGAGCCCGATTGGAGAGAACCCTTCATAGAGTACTTCCGATACGATAAGCTGCCCGAAAGAAGGTCTGCGAGGGTTTAGCTGAAGAAGAGAGCTCCCTGATACGTGTTTGTTAATGACACGCTATACCGCAGGTCATATGACCAACTCTGGCTCAGGTGCCTGTCAGGCCGAAGCCCAAAACGTCATGAAAGAAGTTCACTCATGCGTTTGCGGTGCTCACCAATCTGGCCCCAAGATGCGACTTCAAATTAAACGGCTTGGGTATTACTGGCCCACCATGATACGGGATTGCGGAGAGCATGCAAAGAAATGTTATATCTGCCAAATTCATGGTGCTTTCATTCACAAGCACCCAGTCCGTTGCATCCTACGGTGGCGTCGTGGCCCTTCGAAGTCTGGGGAACCGACATAGTTGGCCCAAATGATCCTCCGTCATCCAAAGGCCACCGGTTCATATTGGTCGCAACTGACTATTTCTCCAGATGGGCTGATGCTGTCCCTCTAAAAGAAGTCAAGACAGGAGATATTCTGACATTCTTCCAGCATAATATTCTATACCGCTTCGGTACACCAAGAAGAATCATTTCTGACAACGGCCTTCTTTCAAGAGCTTTAAAGTCTCAAGATTCACTACTCAACACAAGATAGACTGGAGATATTTCTCCATCTATAATCCAAGAGCCAATGGGCTGGCCAAAACCTTCAATAAGACTCTATGCAAGCTCCTGAGGAAAAATGCTTCAGCCAACAAGAGAGACTGGAATCTCAAACTTCACGAGGCGTTGTGGGCATATCGTACCACGCACCGTACTCCAACTCAGTCCACTCCATACTCATTTTGCTCTTCGGAGTGGAGGCGGTCCTCCCCCTCGAAATCGAAGTTCCAAGCTTAAGAATGGCCGTTCAGCACGAGTTGATGGAGGAGGAAAACGTGCTCCTTCGGCTTGAAGAGCTCGACGCCCTCGAAGAAAAGAGGCTCGCGGATGGAGCTATACCGATCCCAAATGTCACGGGCCTATGATAAGATAACCCGTCTCCGTGCTTTCAAGAAAGGCGAATTGGTGTTGGTCCTCAAAAGACCGATCATCCCCAATCGACATGCCAAGGGAAAATTTGAGCCAAACAGGGAAGGACCATACATCATCGAGAAAGTGTTCGACGGAGGATCCTACCAACTAATAAGTGTCGAGGGAGAAAGGCCCATGCCACCCATCAATGGCCGATATCTCAAGAAATACTACGTGTGAATGCTCCAAGTCGCAGGCAAATTGAGCACACCGGCCCTACGGTCTAGATCATACATCCTGCAAAACCGTATACAATCCACGGGGGTAAACGACCCCTATCTCTCCCAAATCCTGCCGGTGAGACTACTTTTAAAGTCCTACCAGCAGCAAAAAAAAGGGTATGTCCACAAGCAAAACGAGCACGGATGAAAACCCGAAACGGCTCCGTGAGTAAAAACAGCAGGACTTCCGGCGAGTTTGTGAAAACCCGAAAGGGTGCAAACTCGTGATAAGAGATAAAACACACTCGCAATGTTCTCTCGACCTTGTGAAGAGAAAATCCCTGCGTGAGATCCTTACGACTCACAAAAGAGCAACACACTTAGGAATCCTCACGATTCCTAAGGAGAACATACACCTGCGAGATCCTCTCGACTCGTAGGGAGAAAATGCTTTTATGAGACCCTTACGGCTCATAAAATTGAAAAGCCTTACGTGATAGGGACCTAAACCTGTCTCCTAAGCCATCATTCCCCAACGGGCAACGGCAAATGATGAGTCGCTCCTGGCATTTTGCTTCAGTGTTAGCGGTGCTAATGCCGACCAAAAACCCAAATCCCAAGTCCTCCCGAGGCAAATGATGAGTTGCTCCTGGCATTATTCCAGTGCAGCAATGCTGATGCCAAACAAGATCCAAATTCCAAGTCCCCAAACGGCGAATGATGAGTCGCTCCTGGTACCATATTCCAGTGCAGCGATGCAGACGCCACCCAAAATCCAATTTCTCAAAATTCTCCCAGCCCTACGGTTGGTCCCCAAACTGGCTACCATATACAATTCACGGGCTTAAATAATTCTCATCATACCCATGCCCCACCGCAACCACCAGTTACGCGGTTGGTCTCCGCCCTCGGAATTATGCTCCATTCGGGAAGACCCACTCATGTGTCCTCATGATACATGACGAGAACAAACCTTTGTGGGATCCTTACGACTCACAAAGGAAAAACACACTTGGGAGTCCCTATGACTCCTAAGGAGAAAGTGCACCTACGAGATCCTTTCGACTCGTAGGGAGAAAATGCTTTTATGGGACCCTTACGGCTCATAAAATTGAAAAGCCTTAGGTGATAGGGACCTAAACCTGTCTCCTAAGCCACCGCTTCCCAACAGGAAAAGGCAAATGATGAATTGCTCCTGGCACATGTGCTTCAGTGTTAGCAACGCTGATGCCTACCCTAACCCCAAAATTCCAAACTCCAATCCAATAGACCCCTAAGTCTTTAAACTGGGAACAGATGACCTCTAAGTCGTTAAACTGGGAACAGATGACCACTAAGTCGTTAAACTGGGAACGAGGGAAATTTCCTCATGGCAAATGATGATTCTCTTCTGGTACCATATTCCAGTGCAGCGATGCAGACGCCAACCAAATTCCAAACTCAAATCCTCTCATGGCAAATGATGATTCGCTCCTGGTACCATATTCCGGCGTAGCGATGCTGATGTCAACCCAAATCACATCAAATCAGCAAAACAACCAATGACCTCCCTGGCAGAATCAAATTCCACCTCGGAAACAAGTCAACTTCATCCCTGACACCGCAAGAAGCGGAGCAAGTCAAATCCAGCACCGACCGTCCAAGTCGCTAAAAGGGCAGCACCGACCGTCCAAGTCGCTAAAAGAGCAGCACCGACCGTCCAAGTCGCTAAAAGGGCAGCACAAGGGCAGCACCGACCGTCCAAGTCGCTAAAAATGGCAGCACCGACCGTCCACGTCGCAAAAAGGGCAGCATCGACCGTCCACGTCGCAAAAAGGGCAGCACCGACCGTCCAAGTCGCTAAAGGGGCAGTATCGACCGTCCACATCGCAAAAAGGGCAGCACCGACCGTCTAAGTCGCTAAAAATGGCAGCATCGACCGTCCAAGTCGCTAAAAATGGCAGCACCGACCGTCCACGTTGCAAAAAGGGCAGCACCGACCGTCCACGTCGCAAAAAGGGCAGCACCGACCGTCCACGTCGCTAAAAGGGCAGCACCGACCGTCCACGTCGCAAAAATAGCAGCACCGACCGTCCACATCGCTAAAATGGCAGTATCGACCATCCAAGTCGCAAAAAGGGTAGAATCGACGAATCGACCATCCATGTCGTAAAAAGGGCAGTGCCAGCTTCCCAAAAGCGGGAACCAAATCAAGTCACCTGATTAGAAGTCAGAAGATCCATCAATTTCATGAACACGACCCACATGTGTGGGATGCATTTATTGATAGGAGACAATTTGTTGGGGTAAAAATTTACACCCCGGTTGACCAAGTCAAAATCAAAGTCAACCCCAAGCCAGGTGGGCCCAAGCCCAGGTCAAGTGGGCCAATGCCCGGATCGAGCCCGAACATGAAGCGGTCGGCCTCCCCCCATGCCAAAATAAAAAATTTGTAATAAATAATTTTGTTGTATTTCTTTTATTTTATTTTATGAATAAATGTAAGAAAAATGGGCATAAAGCCGAATTTTTGTAAAGCCCATGGTTTATGTGCAAAAAGAAATGGCATATGAGTTATGAGATAGGCAAAATGCCATTTTGTGAAGCCCAACGGGCTATGTGTAAAGTGTATAGCCTATAAAGGAAAGGATAATGAAAATATCCCAACAACTTTTTCTCTCTCCAAAGAGAAAATCTAGATCTGAGATCTTTCTCCTTCCTCAAGGTTCTAAAACCTTCTTCTTTCTTGAATTAAATCAAGAGTTTTACTCTTCCTTTTAAAAAACTAAATAATTTTTTACCACAAAACCCACAAAGGGGAACTCAGATCTTGCATCAGATCTCAAAAAGAAGAGATTTTTAAAATCTCACACTTCTTAATCTTCAAGATCCGGCCAACAAAGGAAGAAGAAGGAGACCCATCTCCAGAAACCCCACTTTGGGGAAGAACTAGGGCTCAAGGGGAGAAGCCCTTCATCAGCTTCAAAACATCTTAGGAGTTTAACTCCACTCTAATTTCTCTTTCGGGAGTTTCTGGGGCTAAAAGCCCCTTTCTCTTGCCGGCGCCCGAGCGCCTTGCGTTCAAGCACCCAGCGCCCACGTGCCGACACGTGGCGCGCTGGCACTCAAGCGCCCAGCGCCCACGTGCCGACACGTGGCGCGTTGGCGCTCGAGCGCCCAGCGCTCAAGCGCCCACGTGTCGACACGTGGTGCGCTAGCGCTCGAGCGCCTAGCGCCCACGTGTCGGATACGTGGCGCGCTAGGGCCTAAGCGCACAGCGCTGAAGGCGCTGGCCCCATGCGTCCTTTGGGCGCTCTTTTTTTCCTTTTTTATATATATGTATACATTTATATATATGTATAGAGACACACACTCCACAACACTGTCCCCCTCAAAAAAAATTTAGGCCGGGGCGCTGCCCCGCACCCCGCAAGGGGGCTGCTAGCCCCCTTGACCCCCAGCCTGCTATCCGGGTAGCGGGACCCCCGTAAAAACTCTGCGTGGCTCCCGATATATCCAAACCCCCCTCCAAAACAAAACACAGGTACACTGCACATTGAATTCGCATGACCAGTTTAACCCGTTAATCGGAGGTTCCCTCGCCCCAAAGGCGAGGGGTAATTAACGGCAGCTTAGTCCGCGGCTGCCGGAGATTCGGATCCCCATAATCAATAAACCTCCGTCTACCCTAGGCAGGGGGAATCTGTAGTACGCCTGACAAGCGCGCGCGTATTCTCATCTTAATGGGGTGACGAAAAACACCCTACACTAAAGTTTGAAAACATTTTCGCCATTTGAAATTTGGGCAGCACCTTCTTTGTAAATTTTGATAAAAACAGGTACATAATCAATAATAATATGGCATCCCCAAGCGGGAGCTAGCTCTTCACCAACTGGCGGAATCATAACCACGCAATATAAAATATACGACGCCCAAGACGAAAATCAATCACAGAAAGAAATAAAGAAAACAAAAAACATTTTCAAATCCAATATAAGAATATATGCAAGCCACGACTCTAAGTCTGAAAGAATATACAAGTCTCTTCTTTCTAAGTCTACCAAATATACATAGTCTGGTTGATGGAGCTTTTAAGTAGATACAAAGAAATATAAAATTATACAAGAATGGTTACGCTCTGAACTGTAACCTACCTACCCAAGTAATCACCCGAAAGAAACTGTGTTCTAGCAAGCCACTACTGATCCGAGCAGTCGATCCTGCTAGAAAACTATGGTACAACGGGGTGAGTTGCGAGTAGAAAACATCAGCAGGTAGAAATCGAATGTATGACGATCTTCTAGGTCATACAATAATAATAATAATATAATATCATATGGTAACGAGGGTGATCGTGTATACATAAATATAATAATAATAATAATAATATCGTGTCTGTGTCAATATATAGTACCATGTCATCTGTGTCATAAATATGTATATATGTGTATCAACCAACGTATGTCCATCAACGACACATTAAACCATCATAAAACCTGAGTGTCCAGCATCGACACTCGAAATTATCATAAAACTCGTGTCCAGCATCGACACGTAAATCCTCATTTCTTAGGCGTCGTCTTATCGAATCGATCCTCATATCCATCTATCTCATATCACTCCGGTCGGTATCCTCCGGATATCCGCCGAGTCCGGTACTGTCACCGGATGGTAGTGTTCTCCTGCCACGCTCAACGCCTTTCTATACGATCTTCTTGTCCCGGGGTATCGTACCGGCTCCACCATGTATCCGCAAATGGTGACTTCTCACTTCTCGAATCGAGTAATCATCATAGCTCAGCACCGAGAAATCTCATGGTGGACGTCGAAATATTATATCAAAAAAAACCGCATTTTTAAAACAATCATATGTTTTTAAAATATATCTGCGGTTTTTCAAATCCAAAAATGTCATGAAAACAGAATCTCATAAGCATGTAGGAATAATGAAACAATATGTACAGGCACAGAACATTACTGTAATGCATAGCAAGTGTGTTCTTATGAGCCTATCGTTTAACTATGTATGGAAGTGCAATAACTGAACTGGTATGTGTGGTACTGGGTACTAAACAAAAATGAAAATGCTACAAGTTATAAGGTGATACGGTGACGTAGCAATTTCTAATGTGTACGTGGTATGGCAATTACCGATAATGTGTGTGTGAGATGGCAAGTAGGTGTACGTGCAACATGTGCATCATCGGTAATGGTGCTTATGTCCTCATAAACGAAGTCACGTACAGATAGGGTATAAAGCGTATGCAGAAATAAGAAATCGTAGCGCGAGCGTAAACAGAATAAAGAAATCATAAACGCGAACAGTAGAAAAATACGCAACTATGTAGGAGCCATACAGTTATAGTTTAAAATAGTACGAATCGGTATTTTTAGAAAATTAGGGGGCTACGGTATTTTTGAATAGATACCATTTGAAAGGTCGTAGCGTCCTTAAAAGTTATCATTTAAAAGTGCCTAACGATTCGTTAGTGTCACGCCCTGCTTCCCAGAGTATGCTAAGATCGGCACGTGACAGAGCCAACCATGCTACCTGTGGATAGGAAATATCCTTCCACGGTCACATTACGGCTGTAGAGATATCAAGAACAATAATAATAACTATCTAGTACATGTCCATAAGCCAGAATAACGAGTCAAGAATAAAATAATGCGGAAGCAAAAGGATCCAATACAGGAATAAACTGGAATGTACGTCCCATAATGCGGGCTCGCATCAGGAATGAAAATACTGAAAGGAAAAATAAACTAACTACTAACAAGTCCTCACTGCTCGGCCTGCTCACTGAAAAACTCCTGCTCGGCCTGCAGCAGAGATAGAGAATCTGGGCCATGCAAAACCCAGACATCAGTACGTCATAATATCAAGCAATAATATAAACAGGGGTAGCAATACATGCAGGTATAAGTATGAACGGTAAAACAGGTTTAACAGTAATATAAATAGTGACAGTGAGGGTAATGTGTGGTGAGTAATCTAGACTGGTCTATTGGGTTAACTACTCTCAAGTCTTTGAAATCAATTTGATGAATTATCGATGTAACTCAATAGTATCCCGTGCGTATCCGGGACCACGGTGAAGATTCTCAGGCTGAATCCAAGACGTGTCGCTAGGCAGTAAAAGGGTAGTATGTAACGATGAGTGATGTCAGCAGCATCACCCCGGGGCTGGCCTAGCCCGTAAGACTGATCAGTAAAGGTATCGAACTGTCGAGTTACAAGTCAGGTTTCATCATTGATTTCCCCATACCCCCAAATTATGTGTTCAAGTCAGGTATTGATAAATCTGGAGCTAATGCCAACACAGGATCAAGCAGGTACAGGTTTTTCTGTATAGACAACAAGAATTGTCCGTAGGGACAACATGTCAAGGTTGTTGGCATTAGTAATAAGATCAGATAACAGGTCAAGCTGTGGTATATCAGGTCAAGTCAGGTAGTGTATAAAAATCCAATCATGTCAAGAAGTGCACGGTATCAAATCGTATTAAGTAGTAGTGTATCAAGTCATGTCAGGGGGTGCACAAATGTTATGTGGGTACTCATAATCAAAACTATACTAAGCATGGGTACACAAAAACAAGTATGGGGTACCAATGTAACAATAAAATGGAATAATGTGATGTAGTATGCAAAATAGGTATAGATTAAAACATATGGATGCACAGTTATCGATTATGGTTAAAGTTATAGTTTCAATACTAATGGGATGCAAGTTATTAAACATGGGGTGTCAATATTACAATATTATATATTCAAGTGATCTATGGATGCAATTATATGTATATTAGAAGAGATGGATGCACATATGTATCCGAAAGGTTATAAACTATAAAATGCTACTATGGGATGTACAAATAAGCACTATGTGATATAAATATGGATATGGATACAGTGTAATGTAATCTAATATGCAACAAGATTTGTTTTCATGTTCTGGATCTAAAATGATATAAACGGAACATCGAAATGTTAAAATGAAATATGGGGCACTAGATTTAAACAACAGATTTAATATGTATTTAAATAAGTATGTAATAATTTAAATAGCATGTAGCAAGATTTACTTGCCTCGACGAATCAAAAAACGGGGTGTACGAAACGTCTCACGTCGGCGAAAAGTCGCGACGCGCGCACGGTACACGGAACGGATCCAAACAACACACAAAGGCGATCACGCAAGTCTGGTACGGCGTCTGGGTCGTCGGGATCGTCGACGTCACGACCGGTTTCCAGCGAACTACAAAGACAGAGAAATATTTCTTCACTGCAGAGAAAGAATGGAAGGAAAAGAAAGAAAGAAGGAAGAAGGGAAGGAGAGGGAGGTGCTAGGCTCACTGGGTGCACTGGATCTGGGACGATGGGCGACGACGAGATCATTCCGGCGAACCTCGTCGGTGGTGCAAAGGTGTGCAGGGCTCGGGAAAAGAGAAGAGAGGTGGAGGTGTTGCTGAGGGTGAGGAGGCGGCGACGAGACGGCGATGGCGATGATGACGGCGACGAGGTAGGCGAGGGGGCGACGGCTGCGGAGGCAGGCGAGTTAGGGTTCGTGGGTTTGCAGAAATAGGAAGAAGGAAGGAATAAATATAAATATACAGGGAGAGAGAGAGAGATAAAGAAAGGGGGAGAGAGAGAGGAGATCGAGAGGAGAGAGAGAGTGTGTGTGGTGAACAGTGAGGAGAGATGATTTTGTTTTTATTTGGGAGAGAGAGAAAGGAATAGCGGTGAGAGAGAGAGGGAGAGAGAGAAAAAGAAAGAAAGAAAGGAAGGAGGAGAGAGAAAGATGCGTTTGGATTTTAAAATTAATTTAGAAAAAATATATTAAATATATTACAGAGAGAAACAGAGAGAGTTAGCTGTGAGTTAAGAAAATATAAAATATATTTTAGTTAAAACGTATATTAATAGTTATAAGGAATTAAGGAATATAATATTAGTCCGTTTCGAGATTTTGGCAAATACAAACTTACTCCAAAACACGCCCAGGTCGGGTCTAAAAATTCAGATTTTAAATATGAAAAATATGCGACTTCCAAATTTCAAAATGAATGCTCAGTTAAAGAAAAAGCATACCCCCAAGAACGGACGCACGTACGTGCGCGTAGCCATCCAAACACGTCTGTCTCACTGAACGGGACGAGAACAAGATGCGCGGACGCTACCACGGGGTTAGGGGTATTATGCAGGCTATGAAATGCAATTTTAATTTATTTTCCATGACCTAAAATGTTATATGTAAAAGGTGCAATGCCAGATAAAATGCCAGTATGCAGTATACATGAGATGCACGTGTCTATGTAACAAGTCAAGGTAATTCATAAGTATGAATCAAACAGGTTCAAGCAAGCGGGTCGGGTCGAATGCAATGTAAAATGTAAAATACCATTCGCACCCAAACACGATAAATCAATAAAATACCACAGATAAATAAATACGGGAACTGGAATTGGTATAAATGAACTCGGTTGTTACATTATACCCAACTACAAAAAGAATTTCGTCCTCGAAATTCCGAGAATAAGAAAGGATAAACAATCAACAAACTACAAGAATAGATGTGGAAACTTATGTCGGATTTCATCTTCTCGTTCCCAAGTTGATTCTCCATGTGAGCGATTACCCCAAGAAACAAATACAAGAGAGATAACCTTGTTCTTAAGAACCTTTTCCCTTCGATCCACAATCGACATCGGTTGCTCCTCAAGTCAAATCTTTACATACAGTCAGTTCCGAATGATCCAACATATGTGTTTCATCTCGAACATATTTACTGAGTTGAGATATGTGAAACACGTCATGAACATTCGCCAAGGATTGCGGTAACGCCAATCGATAAGCCACTTTTCCAACACGCTCCAAAATCTCAAAAGGCCTAACGAATTGAGGACTAAACTTGCCTCGACTTCCAAAACGAATCACCACTCTAGTCGGTGATATATTCAAGAATACCAAATCACCAACAGTGAACTCTAGAGGTCTTCTCGATGTATCTGCCCAACTCTTTTGTCGGTCTTGTGCTGCTTTCATATGATTCCGGATAGTGTTAACCTTCTCAACTGTTTGCACAACAAATCCGGTCCCAACAATCTTCGTTCTCCAACACCGTCCCAACAAACAGGTGAACGACACTTGCGACCATATAAAGCTTCGAATGGAGCCATCTGAATAGTCGCCTGAAAACTGTTGTTGTAAGAAAACTCCACCAAATGTAGATGATCCTCCCATGAACCCTTGAAATCTAACATGCAAGCTCTCAACATGTCTTCAAGAGTTTGGATCGTTCTCTCCGACTGGCCATCTGTCTGAGGATGATAAGCCGTGCTAAATTTCAATCGAGTCCCCAAACTTTCCTATAAGCTCCTCCAAAAGTGTGATAAGAAACGAGTGTCACGGTCGGACACGATGCTTATCGGTATTCCATGCAATCTTACAATCTCCTGCATGTACCGTTCTGCCAAGCTTCTGTTGATTGACCAACTCGAAATGGTATGAAATGAGCTACCTTGGTCAATCGATCAACAATCACACAAACTGCATTGTTGCCCTTTGGACTCCGCGGTAAGTCGTCACGAAATCCATGGTTATATGTTCCCACTTCCATTGAGGAATCGGAAGTGGTTGCAATAAACCAGCAACCCTTTGATGTTCAGCCTTAACTTGCTGATACATCAAGCACTTTGCTACAAAACGGGCAATCTCCCGTTTCATGCCTTCCCACCAGAAATATTGTCGTAGATCATGATACATCTTCGTGCCTCCTGCATGTACGGAATATGCTGAACTGTGCGTCTCATTCATAACTTCTTCACGGATATCTCCCTTTGGCATACACAAACGACTACCATACCGTAACGAACCATCTTCATGAATCAATAAGTCCGTTCGAAGTCTAGCTTCAACCTGTTCTCGAAACTTTTGCAATCTAGGGTCCTATAATTGCGCTGCTTTAATATTCTCGATCAACAACGACTGTACTTACAGCTGCATCAACTGTCCCCCAAGAATGCGGTAGCACAACCTCCAAATCAAATCTTCGAAAGTCTTCAATAAGTTCCTTCTGTGCAATCAACATCTGAATTGCTGGAAACCGACTAAGCGCATCCGGCACAATATTAACTTTCCCCGGATGGTACTTAAGATCAAGATCATAGTCAGCCATCAGCTCCAACCATCTACGCTGCCTCATTTTAAGCTCCATCTGTGTGAACACGTGTTTTAGGCTTTTGTGATCGGTGAATACTTCGACTCTTTCGCCCAATAAGTAGCGTCTCCAAATCTTCAAAGCGAAAATCACCGCTGCTAGCTCCAAATCATGAGTTGGGTAATTCTTCTCATGGGTCTTCAATTGCCTCGATGCGTAAGCTAGAACCTTCCCATATTGCATCAAAACACATCCCAATCCTTTCCCGGATGCGTCGCTGTGAAACACTAATCCTCCAGAACCGTCTGGTACGGTCAAAATAGAAGCGGTTATCAACCTTTGCTTCAACGCCTCAAAAGCTGACGCACACTTATTCATCCACACAAATAGTACCTCCTTGCGCGTAAGCTTGGTCAAGGGCTCATCCAAACGAGCAAAATTCTCCATGAACCGTCTGTAATACCCGGCAAGTTCAAGAAGCTTCTGATCTCAGCAACGTTCTTCGGAATCGGCCAATCTCGAACTGCTGCAATCTTCTCAGGATCAACGGCGATTCCATCTCCGGACACGCCATGCTCCAAAACTTCACTTATTCAAGCCAAAACTCATACATTCTTCTTGTGCCATCCTTCTTCTTGACTAGAAGAATTGGAGCTTCCCAAGGTGAATCGCTGCTGTGAAACCAACCCCTCCTCTCAAGTAATTGACTTCTTCCAACTCCATTGGTGCCATTGGATAGTACGCCTTAGAAATTAGCGTTGCACCAGGAATAAGATCGATTGTGAACTTCACATCTCGCTTCGGGTAAACCCGAGATGTCCTCGAACACATCCATGAAATCTCAAACAACAGCTGGCGCTTCTACTTCTATCGACGAAAGAACATTGTTTTGTCGGCTTAGCTCTACACTCGACTGGTCCGACAGAACTGCTAACTCCAAACAATCTCTGGATGTCCGGGAATCTGGAAATTCACTTTCTTTGCTCTACAATCAATGTGAGCGTGGAAAGTGCCAAGAAAATCCATTCCCAAGATAACTTCATAACTGCCGGTATTAATCATCGAGGAATCTGCGAATAACTCCCGTCCGCAAATAGCTACAGAACAATCCTTACACGCTCTATTAGTTATGATTTTCCCATTCCCACTGTGTATGTCCCAATAACTAGATAGGGTCGTGCAAGTAATCGAGTGTGTAGTATTAAACTTGGATGACATAAATCAATGGGATGCACTAGAATTGAATAACGCTAATGCGGAAAACTATGAACAAGTAGGATACCTGAAACAACTTCTCCTGGAGCCATAGCTTCTTCAGCCGTCAGGGTAAAAGCTTGAGCCTGATTAGCTCCCTGAGTTAATTGCTCCTGCTCCAGAAACTGCTTTTGCGGTGGCTCCCGAGTATCTTCCTTCAATCTTAGCTTTGACGGACAAGTATCAATGGTATGATCAGTTGATCCGCAAATAAGACAAAGTCTAAGTCTCCTTCGACAATCTCTCCAGAAATGACCCGGTCGTTGGCAGTAATCGCACAACACCCTTCCTTTTTGCTTGGGCAAAACTGGCCTCCGAACAGTCTCTTTCTTATGAAGCTTCGACGGACAAGCATTGATAGTGTGATCCGCTGATCCACAATTTAAACAGAGTCCATGCTTCCTTCGACACTCCCTTTGCACATGCCCAGAAAAAAGGCAAAAGTCACAAATCACGCTCCTTTTCTGATCAGCAACGACTGTTTTCTTCATTGGTGCTACGCCACGTCAGTTCAATGGAATACCTCTACGTACGGGCGTTTGGTTTGGTGAAAACGCCGGCTTCAGCTCGGTCTGCTGCTTGTGGTCCTCTAGTAAGTCATGATTTACTCCAAGCAAAATGGCGTCATCCATACACCCCTGGTAAGATTGTAGATTCCTGGCTTCCATGATCCTGCAACCAGGACACCAAAGAGGATTAGTATGCTAAATAAGATTCCAAACTTGCGATGAATGATGATCATGAATCAAGGATATGAATCAAAACTAGAACTCCAAGTTACTTAAATAGAGTACCGCATTGTAACCATACTGCAGTTCATAGTTACAATCACATAACTCCACTCAATTCGCCCAAATTCTAGAGATAAATAATAGGGAATCAAAAGTTTCAAGTCGAGATGCAAAAGAAGTTTGCATATCGTCAAGGTAGGATCAGGAGGGAGTTAAGATTCAAGAATGGCAAGATGGTAAAGTGGCAGGACATGTTCCTAATTTCGAGTATTCCGATTCATGTATTGGGTCCAATACCCAACTACAAAAAGAATCAAACCCGATTAACCTAGATCCTATGGCTCTGATACCAAACAAATCCTGTCACACCCCGCTTCCCAGAGTACGCTAAGATCGGCACGTGATAGAGCCAACCACGCTACCTGTGGATAGGAAATATCCTTCCACAGTCACATTACGGCTGTAGAGATATCAAGAACAATAATAATAACTATCTAGTACATGTTCATAAGCCAGAATAACGAGTCAAGAATAAAATAATGCGGAAGAAAAAAGATCCAATACAGGAATAAACTGGAATGTACGTCTCATAATGCGGGATCACATCAGGAATGAAAATACTGAAAGGAAAAAATAAACTAACTACGAACAAGTCCTCACTGCTCGGCTTACTCACTGAAAAACTCCTGCTCGGCCTGCAGCAGAGATAGAGAATCTGGGCCATGCAAAACCCAGACGTCAGTGCGTCATAATATCAAGCAATAATATAAACAGGGGTAGCAATACATGCACGTATAAGTATGAACGGTAAAACAGGTTTAACAGTAATATAAATAGTGACAGTGAGGGTAATGTATGGTGAGTAATCTAGATTGGTCTATTAGGTTAACTACTCTCAAGTCTTTGTAATCAATTTGATGAATTATCGATGTAACTCAATAGTATCCGGTGCGTGCCCGGGGCCACGGTGAAGATTCTCGAGCTGAATCCGAGACGTGCCGCTAGGCAGTAAAAGGGTAGTATGTAACGATGAGTGATGTCAGCAGCATCACCCCGGGGCTGGCCTAGCCCGTAAGACTGATCAGTAAAGGTATCGAACTGTCGAGTTACAAGTCAGGTTTCATCATTGATTTCCCTATACCCCCAAGTTATGTGTTCAAGTCAGGTATTAATAAATCTGGAGCTAATGCCAACACAGGATCAAGCAGGTACAGGTTTGTCTGGATAGACAACAAGAATTGTCCGTAAGGACAACATGTCAAGGTTGTTGGCATTAGTAATAAGATCAGGTAACAGGTCAAGCTGTGGTACATCAGGTCAAGTCAGGTAGTGTATAAAAATCCAATCATGTCAAGAAGTGCACGGTATCAAATCGTATTAAGTAGTAGTGTATCAAGTCATGTCAGGGGTGCACAAATGTTATATGGGTACTCATAATCAAAACTATACTAAGCATGGGTACACAAAAACAAGTATGGGGTACCAATGTAACAATAAAATGGAATAATGTGATGTAGTATGCAAAATAGGTATAGATTAAAACATATGGATGCACAGTTATCGATTATGGTTAAAGTTATAGTTCCAATACTAATGGGATGCAAGTTATTAAACATGGGATGTCAATATTACAATATTATATATTCAAGTGATCTATGGATGCAATTATATGTATATTAGACGAGATGGATACACATATGTATCCGAAAGGTTATAAACTATAAAATGGTACTATGGGATGTACAAATAAGCACTATGTGATATAAATATGGATATGGGTACAGTGTAATGTAATCTAATATGCAACAAGATTTGTTTTCATGTTCTAGATCTAAAATGATATAAACGGAACATCGAAATGTTAAAATGAAATATGGGGCACTAGATTTAAACAACAGGTTTAATATGTATTTAAATAAGTATGTAATAATTTAAATAGCATGTAGCAAGATTTACTTGCCTCGACGGATCAAGAAACGGGGTGTACGGAACGTCTCACGTCGGCAAAAAGTCGCGACGCACGCACGGTACACAGAACGGATCCAAACAACACACAAAGGTGATCACGCAAGTCTGGTACGACGTCTGGGTTGTCGGGATTGTCGACGTCACGACCGGTTTCCGCCGAACTACAAAGACACAGAAATATTTCTTCACTGCAGAGAAAGAATGGAAGGAAAAGAAAGAAAGAAGGAAGAAGGGAGGGAGAAGGAGGTGCTAGGCTCACTGGGTGCACCGGATCTGGGACGAGGGGCGACGACGAGATCACTCCAGCGAACCTCGTCGGTGGTGCAAAGGTGTGCAGGGGTACTCGGGTTAGGGTCTGAAGGTGTACAGGGCTCGGGAAAAGAGAAGAGAGGTGGAGGTGTTGCTGAGGGTGAGGAGGCGGCGACGAGACGGCGATGGAGATGACGACGGCGATGAGGTAGGCGAAGGGGCGACGGCTGCGGAGGCAGGCGGGTTAGGGTTCATGGGTTTGCAAAAATAGGAAGAAGGAAGGAATAAATATAAATATACAGGGAGAGAGAAAGAGATAAAGAAAGGGGGGAGAGAATCGAGAGGAGAGAGAGAGGAGATCGAGAGGAGAGAGAGAGAAAGAGAGAATGTGTGTGAACAGTGAGGAGAGATGATTTTGTTTTTATTTGGGAGAGAGAGAAAGGAATAGCGGTGAGAGAGAGAGGGGGAGAGAGAAAAAGAAAGAAAGAAAGGTGGAGAGAGAAAGATGCGTTTGGATTTTAAAATTAATTTAGAAAAAATATATTAAATATATTATAGAGAGAAACAGAGAGAGTTAGCTGTGAGTTAAGAAAATATAAAATATATTTTAGTTAAAACGTATATTAATAGCTATAAGGAATTAAGGAATATAATATTAGTCTGTTTCGAGATTTTGGCAAATACAAACTTACTCCAAAACACGTCCGGGTCGGGTCTAAAAATTCAGATTTTAAATATGAAAAATATGCGACTTCCAAATTTCAAAATGAATGCCCAGTTAAAGAAAAAGCATACCCCCAAGAACGGACGGACGTACGTACGTGCGCGTAGCCATCCAAACACGTCTGTTTCACTGAACGGGACGAAAACAAAATGTGGGGACGCTACCACAGGGTTAGGGGTATTATGCAGGCTATGAAATGCAATTTTAATTTATTTTCCGTGACCTAAAATGTTATATGTAAAAGGTGCAATATCAGATAAAATGCCAGTATGCAGTATACATGAGATGCACGTGTCTATGTAACAAGTCAAGGTAATTCATAAGTATGAATCAAACAGGTTCAAGCAAGCGGGTCGGGTCGAATGCAATGTAAAATATAAAATACCATTCGCACACAAACACGATAAATCAATAAAATACCACAGATAAATAAATACGGGAACTGGAATTGGTATAAATAAACTCGGTTGTTACAGTTAGTTTTGAAAATAGGTATGTCTCTAAATATATCTTAATATCTACTTAAGTGATTTAAAAACAATATTTCTCAAGTCGGTATATAAGTTGGCGATCCATCCTCATCATATCACATACGGTAAAATCCATCGTATGATATCATCAATCAATAGTACGTATCTATAGTCACGTACATCATATCATCTCATATCATCATTTTAATGACTAGGAAATTACTGTACAAAACTTTTCAGTTCAATATTCAGAAAAGAGTTTACAAGCCTGAGTACAATTTAAAAGTTATTTTTGTTTAATAACAGCACGAAAGCATTTGTAGCTCACTGGTAAAAGCCTTGCACTGCTGTGACATAGCCCCTGTATTCGAACCCTATTGACCACATTATTTTTTCTGAATTTTCTTTTAAACTTTTTGGAAGCCCTAAAGTTTACACGTGCACTGCACATCAGAAATGAAAAGACAGAAAAACAAACATGTGCAAAATGTTGTGTATACAGAGAAGGATAAGTGTCTTCGATCCACCGGCCTAGCTCACACAATGGACCGGCGAGATGAGCCTTAGGGCCGGCGCCGACAGTCATCCGTAGGGGAAAATTCCCCGTGTTTTGCACACAAAACCTGTCACGCCCCGCTTCCCAGAGTACGCTAGATTGAACACGTGACATAGCCAACCATGCTACCTGTGGGTAAGAAGTATCCATCCACAGTCACATTACGGCTGTAGAGATATCAAGAACAAGATAAATTTTCTAAAAACATGTCCATAAACCAGAATAACAGGAGTCAATAATAAATAAATGCGGAAGCAAATGATCCAATACAAATAACTGAAAAGGTATGTCCCATAATACGGGCTCACATCAGGAAATGAATGCAGGAAATAAAACTAACTAATACTAACACCTCACAGCTCAGCCTGTTGGCTGAAGTACTCCTGCTCAGACTGCGACAGTGGTACAGAATATGGGCCACGCAAAACCCAGACGTCAGCGCATCAAGTCATCAAGTATATAATATGAACAGTGTAACAAGCAATGCAAAATAAACATGAATAAAATGAGAGTAGCAAATAATGTGAATCAAGCAGTGCAGGGTAGTATGCAGTGGGTAGCTAAACTGTTCTATCAGGTTTTCTAGTCTAAAGTCTTGAATCAATTGAGTAATCCTCCATGTAACTCAAAGGATATGTCCCGTTACCCCCCGGGACCACGGATCAGGAATATGTGAACCAATAGTGGTTCTGTCCCGTTACCCCCCGGGACCACGGATCAGGAAAATGTAAGAGTCACGAATGGCTCTGTCCCGTTACCCCCCGGGACCACGGATCAAGTAATACCCTTTTAAGTTACACTTTAGTTTACATTTTTGATTTCCCCATACCCCCAAGTTATATGTGTCAGGTCAGGTATTCAGTAATCAAGGACTAATGCCAACACAGGATCAGGTAACAGCAGGTTTTGTCTGGATAGACAACAGGAATGGTCCATGAGGACTACATGTCAGGTTTGTTGGCATTAGGCACGAAATCAGGTAACAGGTCAGGTCATGGTACATCAAGTCAAGTCAATAGTAAACGGTACAATACCATGTCAGGTGTATCAATATATATCATGTGTAACAAAGTCAAGTCAAGATGTAACAATATCGTGGGTGTGCTCACAACATATATATAATCGAACAGGGGATTAACAACAGGAAATAAGCAATAAATTAAACAACAATAAGCAGTTCATTCCATCACAATAGTGCATTAATATAGTGCAGCCGTTTTATTATATTAACAGGTTTTGAGCACCCTTAGCGGTGCAACAGTTTAAATGATGATGCAATACAGTTATATCAAGCCTTTGAATACGAATATCCGAATGTAATAGAACTACATGGGAAAGTGCTACAATATATTAAACGGTAAAAATGTGATTAACAGGTAAACTTGGTTCTTAAGTTAAAAGTGGCCAATTGCAATTTCTATGTTAATTGTAAAATGATATATGTCATATTGCAACCAAATGAGAAAATAACTATACCGAGTTAAGTTTTGCAGGTTTAATGAGTCAAACATATATAATTGTATAGTGTAGCATGTAGCAAGTGATACTTGCCTCGACGGAACGACGAATACGAAAACGGAACGTAACGTCGGCGGGAAAACACGCGACGGACGCACGGTTCACGGATTGAACCCAAACAACGAACAATGGGACCACGCGGACCGGGGTACCTTGCTGGAACGTCGGATCACGTCGTCGGCATCGCCGGATTCCGGCGAGAAAGAGAGCAGTGAAATATCAAGTTGTGCAAAAAACAATGCAAAGGAACCAGAGAAAAAGAAAGGAGGAAAAGGAGTAGAAGGCTTACAGGGGTTGCAGAGGTCGTGACAGCGATGGGGTCGACGGCGGTGGGGCGCCGGCGAGGAGGTAGCAGGCGACGGCTAGGGCTGCGGGTATGGAAACGGGAAGAAAGTGGAGATGGAGAGGAGGTGGTCGGGGGCTGGTGCGCAAGTGATGAGGAGATACCGAAGGTGGCGCGGGTGACGACGACGACGGTCGCCGGCGACGTCTCCGGCCGAACAGGGAAGGCATGGGGTAGGTACACGTTGCTGTGGCAGCGACGTGTACACGGGGAGAAGGAGGGAAGTCGAGGTTGGTACGAGGAGGCGGAGGCGAGGGCAACGGTGGTACTGGCGCCGGCGTCGGAGCTCCGGTGGCGACGGAGGAGGTGGCTAGGGTTGAGGGCGCGATGGGTTTTCTCGTGAAGGAAAAAAATGCAGGGGATTGTATATATATATAGGGAAGAGGGAGAGAGAGACGTGAGAGATGGAGAGAGAAAGAGTTAGAGAAATTAGAGAGAGAGAGAGAGAGTTACGTTAGAGAGAGAGAAAGAGAAATTGGAGGGGCCCACGGGGGTTAAGAACCCCGTGATTGGCAGATAGAGATTGCAGAGGTTTTAAAAAAGGATATTTAAAAGATTTAGAAAGATTTAAGTTAACAGTAAAATTTATATTATAAACGGAATAATATAAGGTTTTGAATATTTTAATAATTTGGGATTTTGGCGCTAAATGAAACATTTCCAAATCGCGCTCGGGTTGGGTCCAAAAATTTGAAATTTAAATAATAGAATTTTAAGCGGGTTCCAAATCTTAAAATGGAATGTTTTATGATTAAAAAGCATACCCCCAAGTCGGACACCTGTACGCGCGCGTAGTCGTCCAAACTCGCTCGTTTCACCGAACGGGACGAGAACTCGACGCGAGGACGCTACCACGTGGCTAGGGATGACGAGTAGGCCAAGGTGGATATTTTTAATTTTATTTTAGGTGCTAAAATTTGTTATATGCAGAAATGACTTAGCCAGATAAAATTTTACAGTAGACCCAAACAAGCAAGATAAATGAAATGAGTAATATCTAATGCTCAACCAATAACAGAAAATAGTAGTATTGGGCTCGGGTGTTAAATTATACCCAACTACAAAAAGAATTTCGTCCTCGAAATTCCAAGAATACAAGATAGAAAACTACAGGAAAAGGTGAGAAAACTTCTGTCGGATCTCGTCTTCTCGTTCCCAAGTGGACTCTCCATGCGATCGATTACCCCAAGAAACTAGCACAAGGGGGATAACCTTGCTCTTAAGAACCTTTTCCCTTCGATCCATGATTTCAACCGGTCGCTCCTCAAAAGTCAGGTCTTCCCGTACAGTTAACTCCGAATGATCCAAAACGTTTGTTTCATCTCGAACATACCTTCGTAATTGAGATACGTGAAACACATCGTGCACACCCGCCAAGGACTGCGGTAACGCCAAACGGTACGCTACCTCTCCAACGCGCTCCAATATCTCGAAGAGTCCAACGAATCGAGGACTAAGCTTCCCTCGACTCTCAAAACGAATCACCCCTCTAGTCGGTGATATCTTCAAGAATACCAAATCACCCACGGCGAACTCTAGAGGTCTTCTTGACGTGTCAGCCCAACTTTTCTGTCTGTCTTGAGCTGCCTTCATATGCTTTCTGATAGTGTAAACCTTCTCAACTGTCTGTACCACCAAATCTGGTCCCAATAATCTTCGTTCACCAACATCATCCCAACAAACTGGTGAACGGCACTTACGACCATACAAAGCTTCAAACGGAGCCATCTAAATAGTTGCTTGGAAACTATTGTTGTAAGAAAACTCCACCAAGTGTAGATGATCCTCCCATGAACCCTTGAAGTCCAACATGCATGCTCTCAACATGTCTTCAAGAGTTTGGATCGTTCTCTCCGACTGACCATCAGTTTGAGGATGATAAGCTGTGCTAAACTTCAATCGAGTCCCCAAACTTTCCTGTAAACTCCTCCAGAAGTGTGATAAGAACCGAGTGTCCCGATCGGACACGATGCTCACCAGTACGCCATGCAGTCTTACAATCTCCTGCATGTACCGTTCTGCCAAAGTCTCTGTTGATTGACCCACCCGGAAAGGGATAAAGTGAGCTGCCTTGGTCAACCGATCGACAATCACCCATACTGCATTGTTGCCCTTTGGACTCCACGGTAAAGCCGTCACGAAATCCATGGTTATATGTTCCCACTTCCACTGAGGAATCGGAAGTGGTTGCAATAAACCAGCAACCCTTTGGTGTTCAGCCTTAACTTGCTGACACACTAAGCATTTAGCCACAAAGCGAGCAATCTCCCGTTTCATGCCTTCCCACCAGAAATGCGGTCGAATATCTCGGTACATCTTTGTGCCTCCGGGATGTACAGAATAAGCTGAACTGTGTGCCTCCTTCATAAGCTCTTCACGAACATCTCCCTTTGGCACACACAAACGGCTACCATACCTCAACGAACCATCTTCGTGGACCAGTAAATCTGTTCGTAGTCCAGCTTCAGCCTGCTCTCGAAACCTTTGCAGTCTAGGATCCTGCGATTGTGCTGCTTTAATCTTCTCAATCAAAGACGACTGCACCTGCAACTGCATCAACTGTTCCGTAGAACGCGGTAGCACAACTTCCAAGTCAAATCTTCGAAAATCTGCAATGATCTCCCTCTGTGTAGTTAACACCTGAATTGCTGGTAACCGACTAAGCGCATCCGGCACGACGTTAACTTTTCCCGGATGGTACTTAAGATCAAGGTCGTAATCGGCCATCAGCTCCAACCATCTACGCTGCCTCATATTCAACTCCTTCTGAGTGAACACATACTTCAAACTCTTGTGATCTGTAAAAACTTCGACTCTCTCGCCCAAAAGGTAGTGTCTCCAAATCTTCAAAGCGAAGATCACAGCCGCAAGCTCCAAGTCATGAGTTGGATAATTCTTCTCATGGGTCTTCAGTTGTCTCGATGCGTACGCTACAACTTTCCCATGCTGCATCAAAACACATCCCAATCCTTTGCCAGATGCGTCGCTGTGAATCACCAATCCTCCAGAATTGTCTGGCACGGTCAGGATAGGGGCGGTTATCAACTTCTGCTTCAACATATCAAAAGCTAACGCACATTTATCCGTCCATACAAAAGGTACCTCCTTGCGCGTAAGCTTGGTCAACGGCTCTACCAGACGAGCGAAGTTCTCCACAAATCTCCTGTAGTATCCGGCTAATCGAAGGAAACTTCTTATCTCAGCTACATTCCTTGGAATAGGCCAATCTCAAACTGCTGCAATCTTTTCAGGATCGACGGCGATTCCATTGCCCGACACAACATGCCCCAGAAACTTCACTTCTTCCAGCCAAAATTCGCACTTACTCATCTTCGCATACAATTTCTCCTGTCTCAATGTCTACAGTGCGATCTTCAAATGCTCAGCATGCTCCTCAAAACTCTTCGAGTAAACCAGAATATCGTCAATGAATACCACAATAAACTGGTCCAAGAACGGTGAAAAGATTCGGTTCATCAAGTCCATGAATACTGCCGGCGCATTCGTTACTCCGAAGGGCATCACTAGATACTCGTAATGTCCATACCGAGTTCGAAACGCCGTCTTGCAAATATCTTCTGCTTTCATTCGGACCTGATGATATCCGGATCGCAAATCCAGTTTCGAGAATATCCGGATCGCAAATCCAGTTTCGAGAATACCCTCGCTCCACTAAGCTGCTCAATAAGTTCTCCAATGCGAGGGATCGGGTACTTGTTCTTAATAGTTACCCGGTTTAATTCTCGATAGTCGATGCACATCCTTCTCGTGCCATCATTCTTCTTTACTAAAAGGACTGGAGCTCCCCAAGGCGAGTTGCTGCTTCGAATCCAACCCTTCTCAAGCAATTCAGCAACTTGTTTCTTGACTTCTTCTAACTCTACTGGTGCCATTGGATAATACGCTTTAGATACTGGCGCTGCACCAGGAATAAGGTCAATCGCGAACTCCACGTCTCGCTTCGGCGGTAAACCCGATATATCTTCAAACACATCCAAAAAATCGCGAACAACCGCCGGCTCTTCATTACTATCAACATCCATTGCTGCAAGAATAACATTTGTCGGCCTAGCCCTAAACTCGACTAGCCTGACAGAACTGCTTCCTCCAGTGAAGGTAAACTCAGGATGTCCGGGAATCTGGAAAATTACCTTCCTTGCCCTACAGTCAATGTGAGCGTGGAAAGTGCCAAGAAAGTCCATTCCCAAGACGACCTCGTAGCTGCCAGTATCAATCACCAAGAAATCTGCAAAAAGCTCCCGTCCGCACACCACAACTGTACAGTCTTTACATTCTCTACTAGATACAATTTTCCCATTCCCAGTGTGTATGTCCCAGAAACTAGACAGGGTCGTGCAGGCAATCGAGTGTGTAGTTATAAACTTGGATGACATAAAACAATGGGATGCACCAGAATCAAATAATGCTACTGCGGGAAAACCATGAACGAGTAGAATACCTGAAACCACTTCTCCTGATGCTTTAGCTTCCTCAGCTGTCAAGGTAAAAGCTCGAGCCTGATTAGGTCCTTGAGTCAGCTGTTTCTGCCCTTGGAACGGTTTCTGCGGAGGCTTCTGAATATCATCTCTCGTACGAAGCTTCGACGGACAGGCACCAACTACGTGATCAGCCGCTCCACAAACCAAACAAAGTCCCAGCTTCCTTCGACAATCCTTCTGCACGTGGCCAGGTAAACGGCAGTAGTCACAAATCATGCTCTTTCTTCGATCAACGATCACAGGCTTCTTCATGGGTGCTACACCTCGACGGTCCACTGGAATACCTCTGCGACCATGAGCTCTGTTAGGTACAAATGCGGGCTTCCTTGCCGCAACTGCTGTCTGCTGCAAGCTCCCTTTCATCCCAGATAAACTCTGCTGTTCCCGAGCTGCCGTAAGAACCTGTGAGAAAGTGGTCAAACTCAGGGAGACAATCTGCCTCTGGATGTCCACATCCAAGCTGCGCATGAACCTCCGTGCCCTGTCTGCATCGTTGGCAACTAAAGGTCCAGCGAATCTGCTGAGTCTCGTCCATTCCGCTGCATGCACATCCACGGGTGCTCCATTCTGCCTCAGCCCAATAAACTTCTCTTCCATTTCCTCCCGTGCAGTTCGCGGGAAGAACTTCTCCAGGAAACTCTTAGAAAAATCCGCCCATTTGATCGGTTTGGGCAAGCGGGTCTCCTTCACAAGCCACCATTCTCGGGCGTAATCCACTAACTGAATACGTACCACATCGACTCTTTTGTCATCTGGAATATGTGCAGCAATCAGCAAGTTCTCCGTGTCAACTAGCCACTGCTCGGCTGGCAACGGCTCCTCCAAACCAGTAAAGATAGACGGACCCAAACGTCTGAAATCTGCCACGGTCCCTACTCGGTCAATTGGTTTAGCTCCAGCATTGTTCACAGACTGCTGAACGATCTGCAAACCTTCCTGAAATGAGTCTGCTTGCTGCTGGATCAGCTCGGTCTGCCTCTTTTGATTCTCTAGCATTCCCCTTATCACTCCAAGCATGGCGGCTTCGTCCACACGCCTCTGGTACGTCTTCAAATTCTTACCTGCCATATTCCTGAAATCAAGAAAACACCCAACATTAGCATGATGATAGATTTGATATATAAATCAAGGCTAGAACTCCAAGATACTTAAATAGAGTACCGCATTGTAACTATGCCGCGGTATCATAGCCACAACTACTTAACTCCACCCAAGTCGCCTAAGTCCTAGAGATAACAAGAAATCATGTTTCCGAGTTGATATGCAAAGTAAGTTTGCACGTCGATATAATCAGGAAGAATGTGATTCAAGAATGGTAAAACGGTCAAGGTGGTAGGACATGTTTCCTAAACACGGGTATTCTGATTCGTGTATTGGGTACAATACCCAACTACAAAAGAATCAACCCAACTAACCCATGGCTCTGATACCAAAAGAACCATGTCACGCCCCGCTTCCCAGAGTATGCTAGATTGAGCACGTGACATAGCCAACCATGCTACCTGTGCGTAGGAAGTATCCATCCACAGTCACATTACGGCTGTAGAGATATCAAGAACAAGATAAATTTTCTAAAAACATGTCCATAAACCAGAATAACAGGAGTCAATAATAAATAAATGCGGAAGCAAATGATCCAATACAAATAACTGAAAAGGTATGTCCCATAATACGGGCTCACATCAGGAAATGAATGCAGGAAATAAAACTAACTAATACTAACACCTCACAGCTCAGCCTGTTGGCTGAAGTACTCCTGCTCGGACTGCGACAGTGGTACAGAATCTGGGCCATGCAAAACCCAGACGTCAGCGCGTCATGTCATCAAGTATATAATATGAACAGTGTAACAAGCAATGCAAAATAAACATGAATAAAATGAGAGTAGCAAATAATGTGAATCAAGCAGTGCAGGGTAGTATGCAGTGGGTAGCTAAACTGTTCTATCAGGTTTTCTAGTCTAAAGTCTTGAATCAATTGAGTAATCCTCCATGTAACTCAAAGGATATGTCCCGTTACCCCCCGGGACCACGGATCAGGAATATGTGAACCAATAGTGGTTCTGTCTCGTTACCCCCCGGGACCACGGATCAGGAAAATGTAAAAGTCACGAATGGCTCTGTCCCGTTACCCCCCGGGACCACGGATCAAGTAATACCCTTTTAAGTTACACTTTAGTTTACACTTTTGATTTCCCCATACCCCCAAGTTATATGTGTCAGGTCAGGTATTCAGTAATCAAGGACTAATGCCAACACAGGATCAGGTAACAGCAGGTTTTGTCTGGATAGACAACAGGAATGGTCCATGAGGACTACATGTCAGGTTTGTTGGCATTAGGCACGAGATCAGGTAACAGGTCAGGTCATGGTACATCAAGTCAAGTCAATAGTAAACGGTACAATACCATGTCAGGTGTATCAATATATATCATGTGTAACAAAGTCAAGTCAAGATGTAACAATATCGTGGGTGTGCTCACAACATATATATAATCGAACAGGGGATTAACAGCAGGAAATAAGCAATAAATTAAACAACAATAAGCAGTTCATTCCATCACAATAGTGCATTAATATAGTGCAGCCGTTTTATTATATTAACAGGTTTTGAGCACCCTTAGCGGTGCAACAGTTTAAATAATGATGCAATACAGTTATATCAAGCCTTTGAATACGAATATCCGAATGTAATAGAACTACATGGGAAAGTGCTACAATCTATTAAACGGTAAAAATGTGATTAACAGGTAAACTTGGTTCTTACGTTAAAAGTGGCCAATTGCAATTTCTATGTTAATTGTAAAATGATATATGTCATATTACAACCAAATGAGAAAATAACTATACCGAGTTAAGTTTTGCAGGTTTAATGAGTCAAATATATATAATTGTATAGTGTAGCATGTAGCAAGTGATACTTGCCTCGACGGAACGACGAACACGAAAACGGAACGTAACGTCGGCGGGAAAACATGCGACGGACGCACGGTTCACGGATTGAACCCAAACAACGAACAATGGGACCACGCGGACCGGGGTACCTTGCTGGAATGTCGGATCACGTCGTCGGCATTGCCGGATTCCGGCGAGAAAGAGAACAGTGAAACATCAAGTTGTGCAAACAAGAATGCAAAGGAACCAGAGAAAAAGAAACGAGGAAAAGGAGTAGAAGGCTTACAGGGGTTGCAAAGGTCGTGACAGCGATGGGATCGACGGCGGTGGGGCGCCGGCGAGGAGGTTGCAGGCGACGGCTAGGGCTGCGGGTATGGAAACGGGAAGAAAGTGGAGATGGAGAGGAGGTGGTCGGGGGCTGGTGCGCAGGTGATGAGGAGATGCCGAAGGTGGCGCGGGTGACGACGACGACGGTCGCCGGCGACGTCTCCGGCCGAACAGAGAAGGCACGGGGTAGGCCGGGGTTGCTGCGGCAGCGACGTGTACACGGGGAGAAGGAGGGAAGTCGAGGTTGGTACGAGGAGGCGGAGGCGAAGGCAGCGGTGGTACTGGCGCCGGCGTCGGAGCTCCGGTGGCGACGGAGGAGGTGGCTAGGGTTGAGGGCGCGATGGGTTTTCTCGTGAAGGAAAAAAAATGCAGAGGATTGTATATATATATAGGGAAGAGAGAGAGAGGTAAAGAAATTAGAGAGAGAGAGAGACGTGAGAGATGGAGAGAGAAAGAGTTAGAGAAATTAGAGAGAGAGAGAGAGTTACGTTAGAGAGAGAGAGAGAAAGAGAAATTGGAGGGGCCCACGGGGGTGAAGAACCCCGTGATTGGCAGATAGAGATTGCAGAGGTTTTAAAAAAGGATATTTAAAAGATTTAGAAATATTTAAGTTAACAGTAAAATTTATATTATAAACGGAATAATATAAGGTTTTGAATATTTTAATAATTTGGGATTTTGGCGCTAAATGAAACATTTTCAAATCGCGCTCGGGTTGGGTCCAAAAATTTGAAATTTAAATAATAGAATTTTAAGCGGGTTCCAAATCTTAAAATGGAATGTTTTATGATTAAAAAGCATACCCCCAAGTCGGACACCTGTACGCGCGCGTAGTCGTCCAAACTCGCCCGTTTCACCGAACGGGACGAGAACTCGACGCGCGGACGCTACCACGCGGCTAGAGGTGACGAGTAGGCCAAGGTGGATATTTTTAATTTTATTTTAGGTGCTAAAATTTGTTATATGCAGAAATGACTTAGCCAGATAAAATTTTACAGTAAGACCCAAACAAGCAAGATAAATGAAATGAGTAATATCTAATGCTCAACCAATAACAGAAAATAGTAGTATTGGGCTCGGGTGTTACAAAACCCTTTGCCTATCCCCATTACCCCTGCATTGTTTGATTACTCTGAATTAAAATAGAGACTTTTCAATTCTCCAATTAATCCATTTTTAATGCATTTTAGTTCAATCTTTCGATTCCAAAACTCTAATTTCACACTATAAATACAACCTCATACCTTAACCCCTCCTCATTCTAAAATCCCTAGTCAAAATTATCAAATTTTTCTAAGTACAAGTAGGATAGAAGTGGAGTTAGCCCAAGACCAACTTCTGGCGAGAAATCGAGCAAGTTCCGGCAACTCCATGACGACACGAAAGATACCATATCTCTTTCTACCTCCTTTCCACCCTTCCAACTTGTAAGTCCCACACTTCTTCCCATTCTACATAAAAAGTTCTCTTCTTCAAAACATGTCGGTAAGTGGAATTATACCGACACTTTTATACTAAACCCTAAAAATTTCATTATTGCTTCAATACCTTTCATTCAAACTCTTACCCTATGTTTATAACCATAAAACCAATGCTTAGAAATAATTTTCACTCAAATACATCATGCTATATAACTTTAATTTAACTTTTACATGAAAATATCATGAACTTTATATACGTCATCTTTTAATTACCTTACTGTTGGATATAGTGCCCTCATAGTCAATTATTGGATCACAGGCACGTGATTGCAATGATTGAGGAGGACATATGCCGGTAGGACAGTCTTACTCGAGATGATAGTATGCTATCTGGTTATCTTTATTATCGTGTACTGCTTTAGGTGACCTTACGAGTCGCTATTACACGTTGATAGAGCCCCTAGGATTCTTGCTTGACTACCAGCAGTATGAGGGCGATCATATACGTGAGAGCTGGAGTCTATAAGCACATCCTTAAAAGGTCCCTAGTCGTGGGAGTTTCGAGACAGGGCATCGATACTCCGGAGTAGACTAGTGTATACAGTCGAGACCCCGACGAGGGGCGGTGGCCGGTTTCACAAGCCACTGGTGTCAGTTGATTCACCTAAGATGTATACAGGTGCTCATTGGGTTATGAGTACACCGGACAGGACTCGCCGGGAGCCTGCTAGTTGGTATTATACCTGACGTCAGATAGCAGTTCTCTGGTGACATGTGTACAGGTTAGTTCATCGACCTGAGATCGTCATTTGTCTCGTGTGAGTTCCCACTGTGCTTTGATTACTACCCTACCACGGCTCAAAGGAGTCGTGCAAACAGGTTTTAGTTGGGTACAGTCCCGAGCCACATGGAGGCAGTGAGCGGATCTGCAGGGGTTCGTCTCTCCCGGTATTGGGGGTGAGGTCGCGCTGTGTCAAGGAGAGCCAGAACATGGAAAGTCCTTGGCCAAGGCAGTAGATTTGCTGGTAGGTATTCCAGTAGTATCTCAGAGTGTTCTGGGCTACACTCCGACACAACTTGTACCGCTATTGGGGGTCTGACTTTTACCAACCCCCTAGGCCCGCCATGCGATGTTCATAGACGAACGGACCGGACTGTACGGATATTGTCACTGACAGGCTCAGTAGGGTGTCAGGATGAGTTCGCTCATCGACGTCCCTTTTGGTCAATAGCTGGTGGCCCGTCACGTATGGCTGATACCTCTGACGTGCTAGTGGTTAAATCCACAGCCATAGTATTGACGAGTCTTTAGAGTCTGTTTACTCCAATCAGAGCAAAGCTCTATTCAAATTCCAAGGTGGGAAAAGAAGCAATACTTCTGTTTTTCTCCAATCAGAGCAAAGCTCTGTCTTGAAAATTAAAGTTAAAATAAATGAAATAACGCTTCAGATCCCCTGCGCTGCACGCAGAGCGCCACGTGTCAAAATCAGACAAGTTAGCGCAAGGAGCACAGCGCCCAAGGTAGCGTACTCCATCAGAGCAAAGCTCTAAAAAAAATCAGTTGCGCCTGCGCTGTGCGCTGCGCGACACTTGTCAGCGCAGCTGCGCTGTGCGCTGCGCGACACTTGTCAGCGCAGCTGCGCACAAAAAAAAATCAGTTGCGCAGCCGCACTGTGCGCTGCGCGACACGTGTCAGCGCAGCCGCACTGTGCGCTGCGCGACACGTGTCAGCGCAGCAGCGCACAAAAAAAAAATTCTGCGCGACACGTGTCAGCGCAGCAGCGCATAAAAAAAAATTCAGTTGCACAGCGCAACTGCGCTGTGCGCTGCGCGACACGTGTCAGCGCAGCTGCGCTGTGCGCTGCGCGACACGTGTCAGCGCAGCAGCGCACAAAAAAAAATTCAGTTGCGCAGCGCAACTGCGCTGCGCGACACGTGTCACGCTCTGGAGCATTTGCGCCAAGCAGAATTAAAATTCTGAGAAATCTTTTCTGTTCTTGTTAAAACAAGAAAATTTTCTTCTGTAAAACAGAGACCTTCGGATCAAATATCCAACGGTGGGGAAAATTCCCCAAATCACTCAGAGAATGATCTCTTTAACAAACTTTAACTAATTTATGGGCACTATAAAAAGGACCCTAGACCTCAATTTTTAAAAAAACAACATTTTCTTAAAAAAATCAAGAGCTTCAAACAGAGAGAACTCTGAGAAAAATTTCAAGAAAAAGGTAAAAACCTTTAGAAGAGAGAAGAAATTTCTTCTAATAGATCATTGATCTAAAAACAAGATCAATGATCTTCACATAATAAATAGTGCTTTGCACTTCTTATGAACCACTGGTTCTTTAAAACAGGAAAAAATAAAAATAAATAAAAAATAGTGTTTTGCACTTTTATGAACCTTTGGTTCTCTGAGATAAGAAAAACAAGAAAAAACTTCTTTTTTTCTTAGATCTAAATCAAATAGTGCTTTGCACTTCTTTTATGAACCATCGGTCCTTGAATCTAAAAGGTTCTTAAATTAATAGTGCTTTGCACTTTTATGAACTTTTGGTTCTCTGAGATAAGAAAAAACTTATTTTTTCTTAGATCTAAATCAAATAGTGCTTTGCACTTCTTTTATGAACCATCGGTTCTTGAATCTAAAATGTTCTTAAATTAATAGTGCTTTGCACTTATAAATCTGCACTGTTGCGCTCTTGGGTTGGCGCAAACCACCAGAGAGCGCCACGTGTCAGCATCTGAACCAGTTGCGCTATGCGCTTTTGAAATAGAGCTTTGCTCTCTGAAATTGGCGCAACTCACCAGAACGCGCCACGTGTCAGCAACGCAAGCGCAGCGCACTGCGCTGCTTGACACGTGTCATCATCATAAGCGCTTGCGCTCTTTGATTGGCGCAAAGCGCCTGAAAATGCAATGCATTTTCTCTGTTAAAAGGGCCAGGCCCAAGTCAAAATGACCTAACAGGCCAAAATAAATTGCAAGGCAATAAATGGGTGTTTCGCCCAATCAGAGCAAAGCTCTATTTGAATTCAAAAATTCAAATTTTGAAGAAACGCTTCAAGTCTCGGGCGCAACGCGCCACGCGTCAGGCGCTAATACGTCAGCGCAGCGCCCAAGAAGACGCGCCCAATCAGAGCAAAGCTCTATTAAAGGAAGCAACGCTTCAGTTGCGCGGGTGCTGCGCTGCACGACACGTGTCAGCGCAGGTGCGCTCGCGCAGTTGCGCTGCGCTGTGCGCTGCGCGACACGTGTCAGCGCAGGTGCGCTAGCGCAGTTGCGCTGTGCTGTGCGCTGCGCGACACGTGTCACGCGCTGGGGCATCTGCGCCAAACTAAATTAAGATTTTAAGAAATGTTTTCTGTTCTTGTTAAAACAAGAAGATTTTCTTCTGCAAAGCAGAAGCCCTTGGATCAAAGATCCAACGGTGGGGAAAATTCCCCAAATCACTCAGAGAATGATCTCTTTAACAAATTTAACTAATTTGTGAGCACTATAAAAAGGACCCTAAGCCTCAATTCAAAGGCATCAACATTTCTTGAAAAAAAATCAAGAGCTTTAAACAGAGAGAACTCTGAGAAAATTTCAAGAAAAAGGTAAAGAACCTTTATGAAGTAGAAGAAAGTCCTTCTAATAGATCATTGATCTAAAAACAAGATCAATGATTTTTACATAATAAACAGTGCTTTGCACTTCTTGTGAACCTCTGGTTCTTTAAAACAATAAAAATAAAAAAATAGTGCTTTGCACTTTTATGAACCTCTGGTTCTTCAAACAAAAGAAAAATTTATTTTTCTTTGATCTAATTTAGATCAAGAAATTAAATAGTGCTTTGCACTTCCGTTCTTGAATCTAAAAGATTCTTAGTGCTTTGCACTTCCAAACTGCGTCGTTGCGCTCTTGAGAGAGCGCCACGTGTCAGCTATAGAACCACTTGCGCTAAGCACTCTTAAGATAGAGCTTTGCTCTCTGGAATTGGCGCAACTCGCTGAGAGCGCGCCACGTGTCAGCAGCGCAACAGCGCAGCGTGCTAGCACAGCGCAACAGCGCAGCGCGCTAGCGCAGCGCAGCGCACTGCACTAGTGCGCTTGCGCTCACCAGAGCATGACACGTGTCATCACCATATGAGCTTGCGCTCATTACTCGGCGCAAAGTGCCAGACAAATGCACTGCCTTGCTTACAACAGGGGCCAAGCCCAATTAAAAGGTTTAACAGGCCTAATAAACAAAATGCTGTGCATTTTTTGAAAGGGCAGAGCCCAATTGAAAGGTCCAATGGACCAAAACAGATGCTCTGCATCATAAATAAAGGGACAGAGCCCAAATCAAAAGCCTAGCAGGCCAGAATAGAATGCAGTGCATTATTAAATTTGGGCAAAGCCCTAGCACAGGCCTAATAGGCCAAAGATCAAGAAAAATGTTGAATATCCTCAACTGGACTTAACCCAATTTTGGCCATAAGTCCTTAAATTAAATTAACTGAGCAGAATGGCTCTCCTAAACCAATTCACATCCGGTTCGAGGGTACATCTCCGAACTCCTTTGATATCCATCGTTGTAATTCCTCAACGACGTCAAAGAGGTGACGGGTCCCAACGACCATACACCCATATGGACTGCGGGGTCCTTAAACTCGTGGACCGAGACGTCCCTAAACTAATATCGGACCGAAACGTCCTTAAAACTAATATCGGACCGAAACATCCTTAAAACTAATATTGGACCGAGACGTCCCTAAACTAATATCGGACCGAGACGTCCCTAAACTAATAACGGACCACCACGTCCCTAAACTGGAACATGGACCACCACGTCTCTAAACTGGAACAATAGAGCCATTTGCTCTTCTTTCGGATCTAAACGATCCCGTTCAAGTCGATCTTAGTCCAAAATAAGATTAACGTATCCTTGGCGAACGTTTAAGTTGATCTTAGCCGCAACGCGACTAACGCATCCTTAAACTAAAAAACACCAAACCCAAATCTAAATAAATACGGATTTGGACTAATCCACGTCCTACGGGCGACGGCATTATTCAGTCTCCGTATACAATCCACGGGCAACCACAAACAAAACAAACACACACGACACGAAGTGAAACTCTGGAGAAGGAGAAAGTGGCTACCGTGATGCGGTAGCGTAATTAACTGCAGGGGCTTGCGCCTGCAGGGAAGAGCGTCCCCACAATCAAAAACCCCTCAAGCGAGGGGGAATCTGACGAAATCTGCTACATCGGCCGCATCCGTCTAAACCTCCGATACACGGTGCCATAAATCAACTTGGCATCTTCGGAGAGGTGAACGGATAAAACCATATAGCATCTGCCCCGAATCTCAGCGCCAGGGCATCGCGGTCCTGTGCGCCGCCTTTCGGAGGGGAACAGATTCTGGCACGCCCGGTGGGACCTTTTCCTCTTTCCACTCCACACTTCGTGTGTCGTCTTCGCGAACCAGTCGCGGTTTGTTAAATGGTTGCCTTCGGATTTCAAGTTGCTAAGATTTGGTCTTTTGTCTGGCATAGAACTCAAGCATCCATGGATTCTAACTGCACCAAATGCGCGAAGTACCACTGCAACGGAAGCTCCACCTCACCGAGAGGTGTAACATATGGGCCCCAAGCGGCCTCTTTCCTCGCTCTGCCGGTAGAACAGGTGACTCAGGCCACCACCGGCCTGTTTTTCGGGACCATGGTCCCACCTACAAGCTTCTTTATGCCGATACCTGCACCGGAAGTGAACAAGAAGTCGGTGTTCGACCGGCTCACTGCTACCACGACCCCTGTCAACGGGTCGCCCGTTACCAAACCAACAGCCTCCGTTTTCGCCAGGCTGGATCAGAATCATAAAGTGGCCGTCCCAAAGAGGGCAACGGCCGCTGCTCAGGAAGTTGTTAAAGCGGCTTCTCCCATCAGAAAGTCAGCCTTTTCAAGACTGACGATTCCTGCTCCTGCCCCTGCTCAAGGATCCGTCTTCGGCAGGTTGAATATCACCCCTCAAAAGACAACCTCAGTCTTTAAGAGGTTAACACCGGCAGCGCCTCATACAGACAGGGGGCAAAAAGAAACTATCTCTGAGCCAATCCCAACGGCTCGCTGTGCTCGACGTCGCCATTGGCAACGAGTGAAGAAGGCAGGGGGCAACACTCCCTCAGGGCTAACTCCACCGGCTCCAGTGGTGGAAGTCAACGCTGCTGTTCCAACTGGGAACAGCTTTGAGCTGCTGAGAAGGGTACAGAAGAACTCTCCAACCGCTACATTGAAGAGATCTCCTCCACCTGCGGAGAGAGCTCCAGAGACAAAGCTGGAACAGCCCCCTCAACGGCTGTCGTCAAAAATATACAAGGTTTGGCGTAGGGTTCAAGACTCTGTGATTGACCCGGACCACTTTCGTCGCCAGAAAAAGGCAAAGGTGGAAAAAGACAAGGATTGTCCCATTAAACAGCAGGGGACAGCAGCTGCTAGGGTGCCCCCTACAATGGTTCCTTCAACCTCAACGGCCCACAAAAGGAGGAGGCCAGAGAAAACCCCCGCGTCAATGGCAAAGTCTAAAAGCGGTGAACCTAAACGCCCCAAGTCAGGGGGCATAACAGTTCATACGGTTTATATGGCTTCTGGAAAGGAAGAAAGCCGCACTTCTACGGGTCACCGACCGCTTACCCGATCAGTGACCAAGGCTCAGGAGCAGCAACAAAAGCTCCAGGAGATGATGACTACAATGGCTGCACTCACGGAGCCAAAAGAGAACCCTGAGACGTCCTTAGATGAGCGCCAGGAGGAAGAGACCGACGCCGAGTTCCTTCGCCGAGTACTGGAAAAGAGGGACAAAGAGGCTGCTGAACAAGCGGCCAACATACAGCGTATGGGCCTCCTCTTCCAGGACATGATAGGGATGATGATACAACAAGATCCTCCCGCTGAAGAACCCCTAATCGTCCTTGGAGATAATAAGGGAGAGACGTTGAATCCGCAGCCCGCTCTATTAACAGCTAAAGAGGATACAATCTCTAAGACTGATCTGGACGAATACATAGCCCAGCAAATAAGGCTTCATCATGCGGCCGAAGCAGCCGGCCACGTCGTAAAAACGGGGCGGCCATATCCAGGCTGGTATGACCAAATCAAGTACCCGCCGGGTTACACAATTCCCAAATTTCATGTCTACAAAGGGACCGGCAATCCCCATCAGCATGTCGCCCAGTTCAGGACGCTTTGCGGTAACACCGGTGGTGATGACAAGCTTTTGCTCCGCTAGTTTGTTGGAAGTCTATCAGATACGGCGTTCGAGTGGTACTCTGAACTCCCTAATGATTCTATCAAAACCTTCGCGGAAATGGAGCTGCTGTTTACCCAGCGTTTTGCAAGTGCCAGTGAACGTACCCCTATGACGGCACTGATTAACGCCAGGGTAAAACCCGGCGAGACATGGGTTCAGTACGCTATACGGTGGCGTAATCTATGGTCGAAATGTGAGCAGCGCATAGAAGAAGCCCCTGCGGTGGGAATGTTTGTCGGAACCCTTGATCCACAAGCAACCATCTCACAGTTTATGATGTTTTTCAAGCCGACTTCCTTCCAGGCTTTAATTGACAAACTAGCGCAAATGGACCAGATGGGCCATAAACCCCCTCTCCCAAAGCCGGATTCCCGAAATGACAAAGGAAAGAGAAAAGCGATCGTTGTCGCTAATGCTCAACAACAACCGAACGACTCGAAGCCGGTTGCTCGTCCAAACAATACGCGCCCGTACGTACCCCTTGAGGATAGGATGGGACGTCCTTATTCCTTCCCCCGCGATAAAACGAGGAGGTTATTCGAGCTGGCATTGCGCAACAGACTCGTAAATCTGCCGGATCCAAAACGACCGTTGCAACCAAGTGACGTCAACGAGCCTAATTACTGCCCTTATCATCGAGTACTAGGCCATCCGATCGAAGATTGCTACGTTTTCAAGAATTGGCTTGAAAACCAGTACCGACAGGGCAAGTTCGCGTTATCTGACAAATGGAAGGTGAATCCCCCGCAGCCCCACACCTCTAAAGGGACGAATACGCCGGGGGCAACATGCTCTGTCATTGAAGAAACTCCGTGGGAGGTTGTATTATCATCGAAAACGAAGAGAATGCTAAATGATCTTCGGACATGTCCGGCGATCAAGTGGAAGAACCCATTGGAACCGCAAGTCGTTGAGGGGATGTTGAAGCCACGTCCAACTCCAAAGACCAATGATGGGGGTTCGAGCACTAGTAGCCAGTCGTCAAAGTCTTTGAAGAAAAAGAAGAAGGCCAAGAAGCCGGTGAAGCCTAGCGATAGGCGCACGGACTTGCAAAAGCAAATTGACGTGCTGGAAGGGTACAACCAGAAGGCGCGGACTCCCATTACATTGCAAGAGTTCCTCAACCATATCTTCCAAGAAGAAGATGAGGGGGGTAGTTCGTCAAATGAATCTGAAAAACATGTGGCAAGTTGCCATGTGATTTCCCATTCGATCACGAACGATAAGGAGACTCCTTACACCGAAAAGCTGGGGGCAGATCCTGAACCAAAAGTTCTGGGACCATCAGATGAAGTAATTGACGCACTCCTTAATGAAGCTCGGTTGAAAAGTAAAGCTGATCGGGAGCGCGAGGCGGCTATATTTGAAAGGGCCAAGCGCCAGCGACTTGATGAAGGAGCTGAGACGATCCCGCTGGAGCAAAACACCTCCACTACCGACAAAAGCCAACTCAGGATGAGGAAAAAGTTCGCTAAGGCCATATCAATGGGCATGAAGCTACCATCCTCTGAAGGAAACATCGCCGGTGAAGTGGAAATGCACCCCTCGTATTGCTTATATCATCAGAGGATTTCGCACCCCACTCAAGAGTGCAAAGCTTTCGATAGATGGTGGCAAGGATACGTTGCTCATCGACAACGCTTTAAGCGGGAAAAACGTAAAACTCGTCGGGAGCAGAGAAATACGACCGAAAGGCTTAAAAGAACTGCTGGCGATTGTCGCATGGTTAACACCGGTGGATCACAAGTGTCTACATTCGGGAGTGATTCTGATGAAGAGCTAGAACTTGCCCCTCTCTTTAAAGAGTCTGCTTCAGGAAAAGAAGAAGAACCGAAGGTCTGCGAAAATATCCGGCTGCGAAATCGGACGCTGCCTGAAAAGAACCTCGGACCCTTGAACAGAAAAGATAAAGGGAAAGAAAAGGTCTCTGAGGATATTACTCTCGATGACCAAGTTGCGGAAGAGTTAACCGCTAAGAACCCACTAAAGAAGAATAAGGTGGATTACAACGTTTTAGCACATCTGAGGAAACTGCCCTCGCAGCTCAGCATTCTTGACGCCCTTTTGCTATCAAAAGAGGCGAGAGATTCATTGATTAAGGCACTCCAAGACCTGGAACAATTCCAAGCATGCCTGACCGAGGAAAAGATGAAGGATGAGTTAGAGGAAGTACACACGGCTGATATTACTTTTGGCGATGAGGACCTTCTACTTGGGACTTGCGAACACAATCGCCCTCTCTATGTTTCGGGATACTGCCATGATATAAAGATAGGCAAAATTCTGATCGATAATGGGTCGTCTGTTAACCTACTCAACGTGCGGGTGTTGAAGGAAATCTGCATGAGCGTCCAGCACCTTGCTCGGGACAAGATCACCATATCCGGGTTCGACTCCCAATCGTCAAAGACTCTTGGATCTGTGATACTGACGCTACGCTTCGGACTACTCGTCACGGACATTAAGTTCCACGTCATAAATGCCAAGACATGCTACAACGCTTTGCTCGGCCGACCATGGTTACACGAGTACAACATCATCCCTTCTACACAACATCAGTGTATGAAGTATTTTAAGGATGGTTTCGAGTATACCGTGACGGGAGAACTGAACCCGTTCTCTGTGAACGAGGTCCGCAAATACGAAGATGCCAAATACTTCTTGCCGGATTTCGAAGACACGGAGAAGTGTCACAAGCCGGAAAATAAAACTAACGCCACCATCCCTGTCTTCGGCAGTGATACCGAGGAAGAAGAGGAGATTGTTTATTCGGGTCCGCCCCAACATAACAAGCCAGGACCGTCCACTCCTACATTGGTCTTTGGTAGTGACTCGGAGGATGAGTTCCATGTCGTATTCTCTGCTCTACCTTCAATACAAGCTTCCACTGACGAAGAGCAAAGTCTGCAAGTCGCCATGGTGCCGCCTAAACATCATAAAGAACTGGACGCACTTAATATCTACAGTATAGAAGAGCTGCGGACATTCTACATCCCTCCCATGCGAGAAAACGAGAAAGCAATTCTGTTTTACCGCTCTGAAGAAACCAAGATGAAAAAAGAAATCTGGTATGGCGCAGAGCCTGCGCTCGACAGGCTTCAGCCTATCCGTCTTCCCAGATATTATACAGAGGGTTTGAAGAAGCTGCTGAAAAGCCAGGGGATATCCTTCAAACAGACCGTTAGAGAGGCCAAATTCTATGACAGGGTCTGGAATGTTCCCGGGACTCAACGCAAACTGCCTAATGGGAGAATGGAAACGAGAGGGCTTGGATACATCCGGTCAAAGAAACGAGAGTTACTACCTGGCTGCTACGTCATATATGACCTTGATGAAGAAGCGGATGCTCAATAGGAGGACGCTAATCCTAAGCCAGTGAAGGTTCCAGATGCAAGAGAGCCCAGTCCGTCGTTCGAGGAACAAATGGACAGACTTATAAAGAAAGCTGGTCAAAAAGTCCGAGATGATCACAACCATGAGACGGCCATCTACGAGAAAGCCAAGACGCAACGCCTTCTCCAACAGGCCGTAAAGGGTGAAAATGCTGCTCCTTGTCAACCCGTTATAAAGAAGGCTCAGCTCAAAAGCAGAAATAAGTCGAAAGGCCAAAAAGGCGCTCAACAACTGCAAAGCAAGGCTAAGAAGCCACGCAAACGGGAATTGAGCGTTATTGACCTATCCCTCATGAAGAAAATGAGTCGAGCATACTCTTTTCCTCGGGATAAGACAAGGAGGATATTTGAGCTTGCTCTAAAACATCAGATGCTCGCGCTGCCGAAGTCTAAACACCCTGAACAAGCAGGCGAAGCCTCACACCCGGACTATTGCTCTTACCACCGAGTAATAGGGCACCCTCTCGAAGACTGCTTCACCTTCAAGAATTGGGTTGAAGATCAGTATCAGCTCGGCAAATTCGCTCTGTCCGACAACTGGAGGGTAGAGCCGCCACAGAAGCACGAGCCCAAGGTCATGAAAGAAGAACCGGTTCCACATTGGGATTGGAAGCGAATTCGCACCTGTCACATGATTACAATATTAAAAGAAGAGCCCGGGGACATAGATGAGCTCCCTTGGTGCTTCGAAAACAGCAGCGACGAGATAATCTCAGAATTCCCACCAGCGCCAAAAGAGCTGGAAGATGGAATTCATACCACTGCAGATAACCTTAAGAAAATTGAGTTGGGATCGGCAGACGATCCGCGACCGACATTCATCAGCGAGCTGCTATCTGAAGAAAGGGTGGCTGCGTTAAAAGACGTGCTTCTACAGCATAGAGATTGCTTCGCGTGGAACTATTCCAAAATGCCGGGACTAAACCCAGAAATTGCTGTGCACAAATTAGCAATATCCCCGGACGTCAAGCCAGTCAAACAGGCACCAAGAAGAATGCGGCTCAAGCTTGAAATGAGTATCAACGCCGAGGTCAAGAAGCTGATCGACTCCGGCTTCATCCAGGAGGTTCAATACCCTGAATGGATCGCCAACATCGTCCCGGTGATGAAGAAAAACGGGACAGTGCGTATATGCGTAGACTTCCGGGATCTTAATAAAGCTTGTCCGAAGGACGATTTTCCAGTGCCAGTCACTGAACTGATGATAGACAATACGTCCACTCATGAGGTTTTCTCCTTCATGGACGGCTCATCAGGGTACAATCAAATAAAGATGTATCCCGAAGACCAGAAGCACACCGCCTTCAGGACTCCTCTGGGAATATTTTGTTACAAGGTGATGCCATTCGGGTTAAAGAACGCCGGTGCCACCTACCAAAGGACCATGACGAAGATCTTCGATGACCTTATACACGAAATCGTTGAATGCTATATCGACGACCTCGTTATTAAAAGAAAATCATATGAGGAACATCTCGAGCATCTGAAGACCGTTTTTCAACGCCTTCGGCAATACAACTTGAAGATGAACCCGCTTAAGTGTGCATTCGGAGTTTCCTCAGGCAAATTCCTGGGATTCATTGTTCGACATCGAGGTATTGAAATAGATCCGTCAAAGATCAAAGCGATCATGGAAATGCCTCCGCCAAGAACCCTTAAACAGTTGCGATCTCTCCAAGGGAAACTCGCATACATACGGCGATTTATAGCCAATCTTTCAGGCAAGTGCCGTCCTTACAGTCACCTGATGAAGAAGGGAACCCCGTTCGTCTGGGATCAAAAGTGCCAAAGCGCACTAGACGAGATCAAACAGTACCTGCAAAACCCTCCAGTGTTGGCTGCTCCGGTTAAAGGAAAGCCTCTCATTCTTTATACAGCCGCCCTCGAAGGTTCCTTAGGCGCATTATGGGCACAAGAGAATGACCAGGGGAAAGAAAGAGCACTTTACTACTTAAGTCGAGTGCTGCTGGGGGCAGAAAGCAATTACTCCCCCATTGAAAAACACTGCCTGGCGTTGATCTTCGCAATAACAAAGCTTAGACATTACGCATTAGCGCATGAAATCTATCTCATTTCAAAGGTGGACCCTCTCAAATATTTAATGTCAAAGGCCATATTGACAGGACGACTCGCTAAATGGGCCCTGCTCTTAATGGAGTTCTCGATAGCATATCGACCACTCAAAGCAGTAAAAGGCCAGGCCATCGCCGACTTCCTTGCTGAGCACCCGATACCGGCCGACTCTCCTTTAAACTGCGATCTTCCAGACGAACATGCGTTTGATGCGATCGATGGTGATAATACCCGATGGGAGCTTTATTTTGACGGAGCATCTTCCGTGAAGAAGCGCAAACAAAGTACCCCTATAATCAAATCGGGGGTAGGACTCATCTTTATAACTCCACAAAGAGGGATAATGCGCTACGCGTTCTCCCGGACGGAACCGAGGACAAACAACGAAGCCGAATACGAAGCTCTGATAGCAGGCCTCGAGATCGCCATTGACATGGGAATTGAAAACCTCCTCATATACGGAGATTCGCAACTGGTCGTTAGTCAAGTAAACGGCGATTACCAAACATGCAAACCGGAATTGGTAAAATACGGTGAAAAGGTGCAACAACTGCTAACCCAAATTCCCTCCTATACTTTGGAGAGCATACCACGCGCGGATAACAGCAAAGCGGACGCATTGGCCAAACTTGCTAAAGAAATGGCTGACGAGAACCTCGATGACGTTAGAATCATGGTACAAAGTCGTCGGGTGCTCGCCCCCGCAGAAACACCTTCGGAATCATCCGAAGAGAAGGGAATGACTGAACAAGCGACCTTGCAAATAAAAGAACATGAGAAGGTTGAGAATTGGAGGGAAGTCTTTATAGACTACTTCAAGTCCCACCAAATGCCCGAAGATGCGTCCGCAAGACATCAACTCATAAAACGAGCTCTGTCTTTCGCCTTCGTCAATGATACTCTATACAAGAGGTCATTCGATTCTCTGTGGCTGAAATGCTTAGGACCGGACGAATCGGAAAGAGTCGTTCAGGAGGTTCATGACGGAATCTGCGGTTCTCACCAAGCAGGTCCAAAGATGAAGTTGAAGATCAAACGGATGGGCTATTACTGGCCCACGATGATTCAAGACTGCATCGAATATGCGAAGCAATGTCACTCATGCCAGATTCATGGGGACTTCATCCACCAGCACCCAAATCCGTTGCATCCAACGGTAGCTAGCTGGCCATTCGAAATGTGGGGGACTAATATAGTCGGCCCCATCGAACCAGCATCGTCTAAAGGACATCGTTTCATCCTAGCGACGACTGACTACTTCTCTAAGTGGGCAGAAGCAGTACCATTGAGAGAAGTGAAGACGGAGAATATCCTCCATTTCTTCAAAACGCACGTCATATATCGGTTTGGAACTCCGAGGCGGATCATCTCCGATAACGGGCCAGCCTACCGAAGTCATAAAATCAGCCGCTTCGCACAGCAGCATAACATAGACTGGAGATATTCCTCAGTCTATAATCCACGAGCTAACAGTCTCGCCGAGGCCTTCAACAAGACCTTGACGAAAATTATAAAGAAAACAGTGTCCCGGAATAAGAAAGACTGGCATGAGAGACTGCAAGAAGCTCTTTGGGCGTATCGAACCACGTTCAAGACAGCCACAAACACAACGCCATACGCGTTGGTGTTCGGTACGGAAGCAGTACTCCCTCTCGAGATAGAGTTACCCTCTCTACGAGTGGCAGTTCACCACGAGCTAACGGAGGAAGAAAATGCTCACCTTCGGCTTGAGGAGCTTGACGCCCTTGATGAAACTAGGCTCATAGCGCAACAAAATCTGGAAGCTTATAAAGCAAAGATGATGCGCTCATACGAAAGATTGACCCGACCGAGGACATTCCACCAAGGCGAACTCGTGCTAGTGGTCAAAAGGCCTATGATCCCCAATCGCGCCAAACGGGGAAAATTCGAGCCGAACTATGAAGGCCCGTACATCATAGATAAAGTTTACCAGGGTGGGGCCTATCTACTCATGGACATGCACGGTGAAAGGCCTTTCAGACCAATAAACGGTCGCTTCCTAAAGAAATACTACGCTTAATGAGCCACAGCCTAGGTCAACGATAGATGACGACAACTATGTCCGCTCGCTATCTTCCTAAGCTCAAACTTTATAAGCAGTAGCCAGCTTCTCAATAGCGGACCGAAATGTCCCTAAACTAACAGCGGACCGAAATGTCCCTAAACTAACAGCGGACCGAAATGTCCTTAAACTAATAGCAGACCGAAACGTCTTTAAACTACTACCGCAGCATCTTTAGACTGAAGAGATATAAAAAAATATATAAAAATAAAATAAAATAAAAACGGTATGTCCATAAGCAAAAAGGGGCACGGATGAAAACCCGAAAGGGCTCCGTGAGTAAAAACAGCAGGGCTACCGGCGAGTGTTCGTGAAAACCCGAAAGGGCGCGACCTCGTAAAAAAAAAGAGAAAAAGGAAATAAAAAGAATAAAAAAATGGTATGTCCATAAGCAAAATAGGCACGGATGAAAACCCGAAAGGGCTCCGTGAGTAAAAACAGCAGGACTACCGGCGAGTGTTTGTGAAAACCTGAAAGGGCGCAACCTCGTTAAAGGACACTTATAGGGTCCTCTCGACCTTGTAGGGGGAAACCACCTGCGTGAGATCCTTACGACTCACAAAGGTGCAACACACTTAGGGATCCCCGCGATTCCTAAGGAGAAAATACACTTGCGAGATCCTTACGACTCGTAAGGAGAACTCTCTTATGGGACCCTCACGGCTCATAAGAGTTGAAAGTCTTAAGTTACAGAGACCTAAACCTGTGCTTAAGCAACCCCCACAACTTATGATATTGCCCTACAAGTGGCTCAATACTGACCCTTGTATACAATCCACGGGCGCGAATAAACATTTCCCTAACCAAGGTCCATCCGAGACTGGGGATATGTTCGCATAACCCTAGTAAATCCTCTCGATTTACAAAGAGAAAACCCTCCTGTAGGATCCTTACGACTTACAAATGAACAAAACACTTAGGAACCCTCACGATTCCTAAGGAGAAAATACACCTATAAGATCCTCACGACTTGTAGGGAGAAATAGCTTTGTGAGACCCTTACGGCTCATAAAGTCAAAAGCCTTAGTCGACAGGACCCTAACCCTGGTCGCTAAGCCTCCTTTGTTCGACAATGACAGAGGCAAATGATGATTCGCTCCTGGCAACATCCCAGTTGTAGCGGTGCTGATGCCAAAATCAGTGTACAAGTTCAGGTTTACGGCGAAAAGCCAGTAAGCCGCACATGCATACGAAATAGCCGAAATGATAGGGCAACTTGCAATAAAAAGCAGCAAGTAAAATGTATGCATGCGAAATAGCTGAAATGATTGGGCAACTCGCAATAAAAAGCAGCGAGTGGAAATAAAATAAACAACCGAAATGATTGGGCACCGCAAAAAATAAACAGCCGAAATGATTGGGCAATCGCGACCTTCGCGATATAAAAGCTGAAATGATAGAGCATCGCGGAAAGAATAAAAAAAATGAAAGAATGAAACTTTTTGCCCTACAGTTAAGATCACATCGATCCCTGTATACAATCCAAGGGCATAAACAAAGAGGGAACCATACCCTCCCAGCAAATTCCTCGACTCACGGATACAAACACTCCTTGACGAGAGCTTCCTGATCCGCGTCGACCCGCAGAGCCACCAGAGCCCCCGTGGGAACCCTCGACTCGTTTCAAACCCCAAGGAAACAAATAATCCTTGGCGCTTGGGAAACAAATAATCCCTAGCAAACTCCTCGACTCACGGATACAAACACTCCTTGACGAGAGCTTCCTGATCCGCGTCGACCCGCAGAGCCACCAGAGCCCCCGTGGGAACCCTCGACTCGTTTCAAACCCCAAGGAAACAAATAATCCTTGGCGCTTGGGAAACAAATAATCCCTAGCAAATCCCTCGACTCACGGATACAAACACTCCTTGACGAGAGCTTCCTGATCCGCGTCGACCCGCAGAGCCACCAGAGCCCCCGTGGGAACCCTCGACTCGTTTCAAACCCCAAGGAAACAAATAATCCTTGGCGCTTGGGAAACAAATAATCCCTAGCAAACTCCTCGACTCACGGATACAAACACTCCTTGACGAGAGCTTCCTGATCCGCGTCGACCCGCAGAGCCGCCAGTGCCCCCGTGGGAACCCTCGACTCGTTTCAAACCCCAAGGAAATAAATAATCCTTGGCGCTTGGGAAACAAATAATCCCTAGAAAACTCCTCGACTCACGGATACAAACACTTCTTGACGAGAGCTTCCTGATCCGCGTCGACCCGCATAGCCGCCAGTGCCCCGTGGGAACCCTCGACTCATTTCAAACCCCAAGGAAACAAATAATCCTTGGCGCTTGGGAAACAAATAATCCCTGGCAAACTCCTCGACTCACGGATACAAACACTCCTTGACGAGAGCTTCCTGATCCGCGTCGACCCGCAGAGCCCCCGTGGGAACCCTCGACTCGTTTCAAACCCCAAGGAAACAAATAATCCTTGACGCTTGGGAAACAAATAATCCCTAGCAAACTCCTCGACTCACGGATACAAACACTCCTTGACGAGAGCCTCCTGATCCTTGTCGATCCGCAGAGCCACTAGAGCCCCCATGGGAACCCTCGACTCGTTTCAAACCCCAAGGAAACAAATAATCCTTGGCGCTTAGGAAACAAATAATCCCTAGCAAACTCCTCGATTCACGGATACAAACACTCCGTGACGAGAGCTTCTTAACTCATGTCAACTGTTCCGCTACAACTGCAAATAAATCCCCGATTCGTCTCAATTTGTAAGAAGAAGTCTCAGACAGCAAGGATCGAAAAGCTTGCTTTTTGAGCAATGGGGCCCTGCAAGTCAATCCAAACTGGTCTCTTGCATACTATTCACGGGTCTCACTCTCCGAAGTCGAATTTCGACGAGGAGGGAAACAACCGCTTACGAATCCTCTCGACTCGTAAGAGGGAAAATTCTCTTATACGATCCTTACGACTTATAAGAGAAAACCACACTTAGGAATCCTCACGATTCCTAAGGAGAAAATCCGCCTATGAGATCCTCTCGATCCGTAGGGAGAAAAGCCTCTATGAGACCCTCACGGCTCATAGAGTTGAAAAATCTTAGGCGGTAGACCTGAACCTGCGACCTAAGCCATCGCTATTCCCTAAGGAAGTCGGAATACTCGTTTTAGACATCCATCAACCATGGTTACTAAGACAGCCTGCTGACAATAAAAAAAAAAGAAGATGACAAAAAGAATATCCGGTCTACATTTGATCTGGCGTGCGTGACGCATTCATTTATGCATGGGCAGAAGACTCAGGACGAGAAATAAGACAAGCTGAAATAGAAAAAGGAAGGGTTTCCATTCATACTGCTAAAAAAAAAATTCTTTTACAAGCATAAGAAACATTATTCAAATTATTACAACGGTATAACCTCAGATCCGGGGCACGGATTGAGGAAATCAAAAGTAAGGCCATCCAGAGTTCTTCTGGCCTTTCTAATTATTCTTAAGCGCAGTCTTTCTCGCTCCTCTGTATCGAGATCATTGGCGAGCCCTCCTGGCCTTTGATAAGCAGCAACTATCATCGTCTGCTGAAAGACTTGGTGTAGGATGTCAATAAGGCTGTTCCGTCGTTTCTTTGAAATCAGCCCTGTCAGGTACACTGAATGCACCTTGTCTTCGGCATCATCCAGCGCGTTGAGCGGTAAGGCCTCATGAAGACCCGGAAGTGCTCTCCATATGACCCCCAACACGACTTTCAAAAGGGCCGAACGATGAGGCAACAGCCAACCACCGCTTGCGTTCAGACGACCCATGACTTCTGCACATTCAGCGTCTGTAAACTCCTGGTTTTGTTGACGACCCTGAGCGCGGATATCGTCGTAGGTAATGAACTCGTGCAAACTGTATAGATGCACCGCCGCCATTATGCCTGGAGGAAATATTGCAGGAAGATCAGCAATAGAAAAGCAATAATATACATGGAGGACTAAATTCCTAGAGAGCAAAATTATGTTCAAGGATAAAGTCCCTTGGACGAAAGCTCTGCTGGTTAAGATTGATCCAAGAATCGATTTTACCTAAAGTTTTCCTAAAAACTTTGAAAAAAAAAGGGGAGGAGCAAGGCACCGGAGTTCTTGAATGCAAGAACAAGGCTCTGAAGTCTTCGAAAATAGAAATCTGAAAGATGATAAGTATCTGGAGGGGACCAAAGGTCCTATTTATAGGCATCAAGTGACTCTTCGACTTCCAAGAGTTGTCACGGCGGTTTACCCTAATCGGAGCGAACCTCTGTTCAGATTCCAAGGCAGGAGATGAAGTAACGCTTCGTCTTTCCTCAATCAGAGCAAAGCTCTGTCTTGAAAATTAATTTAATGAAGCGACGCTTCAGATTATCTGCGCTGCGCAACGTACCATGTGTCTGGCGTAAACGTATCGGTGCAGCGCCCCAAAGCAGCGCACCCAATCAAAGCAAAGTTCTATTTCAAGCAAAACCAAAGGAAGCGACGCTTCAGCGGCGTATGCGCCGTGCGCTGCGTGACACGTAGCGGCGCAGATATGCTAGCGCAGTTGCGCTGCACCGTGCGCTATGCGACACGTGTCATACCCTGGAGCATTTGCGCTAAACAAAAATTAAGGTTCTGAAGAAATCTTTTCTATTATTATCTTCTGTAAAACAGAAGCCCTTGGATCAAAGATCCGATGGTGGGGGAAATCCCGCCTAATCTTTCAGAAAAGGGATTTCTTCAACAAATTGAACTTGCTTCTTAATTTGCAAGATGAGGTCTCAGGCAGTAAGGATTGAAAAGCTTGCGTCTTGAGCAATGGGGCCCTGCAAGTCAATCCAAAATGGTCTCTTGCATACTATTCACGGGTCTCACTCTCCGAAGTCGATTTTCGACAAGGAGGGAAACAACCGCTTACGAATCCTCTCGACTCGTAAGAGGGAAAATTCTCTTATAGGATCCTTACGACTTATAAGAGAAAACCACACTTAGGAATCCTCACGATTCCTAAGGAGAAAATCCACCTATGAGATCCTCTCGATCCGTAGGGAGAAAAATCTCTATGAGACCCTCACGGCTCATAGAATTGAAAAGTCTTAGGCGGCAGATCTGAACCTGCGGCCTAAGCCATCGCTATCTCTTGGAAAAATTAAGTTGTCTGCCAATCAGGTTCATCGACAACATCATGATGTAAAGGCAGAAAACAAAAGAGCATACAAGATATTGCAAAAGAAAGTGTGTATCTTTATTCATTGACCCCAATCAAATACATGGTGAATCATACAAAAGAGCAAAGAACGGATACATGTTACTCAGAAAAGAAAATTTTTACAAATACATTGATACAAAGGCAGCTATTGGGAAGGAAGCGTCTTAAGTAGCTCTATCAGTCGTTCGTACACTTCCTTCCATGCCTTTTCCCGATTGGATACCACTGCCAACTCCGCCTCCACCTGGGCCCGTTGCTGTGCGACGGATGCAAGCTGATCCCTGACGGCTTGATGAGCAGCTTTTCGGCCTGGAGTGTCATGCTCGGCGACATCAAGTGCCCGCTTTAGTCTCAGCCCATTCGATATGCGCTCCAGAAGACCCTCGAAGACGGTCTTTACCTCAGCGGCGTTCGCCTCAACTTCGGCACGCAAGCGAGTAGTTCTGCTTGAAGAATCTTGGCACTCCTTCAGCCTCAAAGCCACTTCTTGTTCCAGATGACGGAAATGAGAAGCGCTTTGCTCGAGCCATGCTCCCCGTTGAGTGCTCAAGGCCAAAGTCTCGGGGGACAGGCGCATTGACTCCTGCTGATGAAGGCGAGCCTCGATCTCCCGACAATAGTTAACCCAAGAGGCGACAATGCCCTCGTCATGGAAGGTGGCAAATATCGCCAACATCGGGTTAACCGTCGTGGCGAAGTCCTCAGCAGATACAGGAGCCTCGATGTCGAGTCCCTCGATGTAGTCGCTCAACATGTGCAAACTATTCGCGACACCTTTTGAGGACGGACGTCGCTGGGAAGGGCCGCCCAGTATTGTAATGCGAGACTCGAAAGGCACCGAGATTGGAACGACAGCTGGAAAAAGACGAAATGCAATTAGATGGTGATTCAATAGATATGAAGGAAGTCATTGATAAGATAGTTTACTATACCGGTGGAGACAGGTGGCAAGGCCGGAAGGGCTGGTGGCACAGCCGATCTTTCTGCTCCCCCTTCGATTTGCAGCACTGCGGTCAGAACAAGAGAGAGTTAGAAATAATTCTACCACTGAAAAGATAAAGCTACCAATCGGGAACGGTACTCACCAGCGCCACCAGAGGGAGAGGCGAATTCAGATGGGAAGGAGAAGTGTGGGAGCAACACTTGATAGAGATGATCAAAAAGCACTCCTGGAAGATACAACAGTGTGACTTTAGTACACAAAATATACATCTGGAAGATAAGATTAATAAATCGCAAACACATACCTTCCAACATCTTCGAGGGTATGAGAGAGGGTTGAGAGGTGACCACCGCCAAGGCAGTCGTTGAAGGCGTTCCCTCGAGCAGTAGGGCATCGGCACTGGCTGCACCTGCGTTACGAAAAGGTGAACTTGTCAGAAAAGATAGTAAAGTAAAGAAAAGCAGCAACTTGGGGTTTACCTGAGGAGCTCCCGGCTGAAACAGAGGCGACTCCCTCCTCTATCGACATGAGACCACCGCCCGTGACCTCATCGCCCGACTCGATGGGGACCGTTGCGGTGCTCGCGAGACCTGGAGACGGCGGAGGACCATAGATGGGGAGGGCTATGACTGGAGTATTGCCAGATTCCAGAGAAGGAGCGGTTGGCTCGTCCTCGGGAATCATGGCCGCCTCACCCACCACTCTCTCAAGTTCAGTAGTGGCGGTTGTATCGTCCACCGTCGCCGGGGGATCGCCGGCCTCGAGCGCTTCATTCGCCACCATCCTGGACTCATTTATAATGATCATATCATCTGCCACCACTTCAGGTTCGGCATCAATGACCTTCTCGGCGGCAGGCCCCTCGACCTCCGCCTCAGGCTCCAAAGCCACAACGACGTTGCCCACCGTCGGCTCGAGTTCGGCAGGTACCGCCTCCTCTGCTTCTTTGGGATCAACAGTTTCCGCCTCCCCCTCGATCGGACTCGGCCCTGCAAGATGAGGGATATAAGGACCAATGACACTAAAAACCCTTATAATAAAAACTCTGAGAGAAATATTACCTGAAGCGGGTTTACCGTTTGCGCTCCGAACTGCGCGCGCCACCTCTCTGCGGGCAGTGGATAGGGCGACAGGGGCCTCTTCGGATGGAGTATCAGCGCGAGGGACGATGCTGGGGCCCGCTCCCGCAGCCAAGGCAGCCCGGAGCGCCTTCGCCTCACGCCTCAACCGCTTCCTCTCCTCCCGAGCGGTCATGAGGGACCTCTGTGACGCCTCCTTCAAGGCATCATCGTCTTCATTCAGGGATGCCTCCAGAGCCTTTAAGGCATCTCTCATCGGCTCTTCAAGACGAACCTCCTGCGGTGGCCCAGAAGAAGCAGGAACGTCGGCAGCTGGTACAACATCTGCGTCGCTAGGAGGGAACGACATTGAGGTTCCTGTAATTAAAAAGGAAGGATTAGATCGACCATAACACAAGGAAAATGAAAAACTTGATGAGTTGAAACTTACTAAGGCCCATAGATGCCCTAAGACGTTCCTCCTCCTGAAAAGTCCTCAGAGAAGCAGCAATGGCTTCTTCATCAGTGATGCCTGTTGAAAGAAAAGAAAGAAAAGCGTTAGTCAAAAATAATGAAGAGGATATGTTGCAATAAAGAAAAGGCGACTAGTAGTTACCTGATTGCGCAAGCTTAGCCAGCCACGCGTCACGCTTCACCAACCATGCCGAAGCTCTGAGAGCAGCCTCCAAGTCTGTATCGTCCGGCGGCGGCATCACCAACCCTGCGTTAGTCCCATATTCGAGCAGACCTTCAGCATGAGAAGCATGGGGTTCCTGGCCAAACACGACATCCGCAGCGAAGAGCGACTTCTTTTTCTTTTGACCCCCGACCCTAGGCTCATGAGGGATCGACTTCTGCTTAGCAGCCACTTTGGGACGACGGGTCCCGATGTCCGCACCTACGCCAGACTCCGGTGAGGGTACAACCACTGTCTCCACTGGAGCACAGGGTGCGGGAGGTGCATCTGTGATATCAGGGAGCGGCAGCTCACGTGGAGGACTTTGTGCGCGTGATGGTCTGCCCCCGGCATCTTTTAGAGGAGGAGCCACCGGGATCCTTGGCGCTAAGGGAGCGTTACGGTTGGTGCCGGGGGGTACTTCTTTACGGTCAATCAACACTCGCCTCTCTTCCTTTATAACAGCCCCCGTCGCATGATTGTACCACTCTTTATATACATTAAGGAGTCGTGGAGCGCAGGTCGGCGCGCTAATAAAGAAACGAGAACCTGTGTTCAAGCGCATGAAGTGATATAACGCGTTCTCCATTCCTTCTTCATTAGCAGCAGGCTCCAGTAAGAAAGCTTCCAAGGGTACTCCTTGATCGTAACCCAGTTGTTGAGCAAAACGATGCGGGTTATATCTCATAAAGACTTCTGCACCGCCCTGCCTGAAGACTAGGAAACCCGGTCTAATAGAATACAAATGGAGGATCTCCCGGGCCGTCAACACTGAAGCTCCATCCTTGAAGGAGTCCTGTAATGGTCGCACCGCAGTGGTGGACGCTTTCCCAATGGTTAATACCTTATCAATAAAGGACATCCCGACTCCAACGGTGTGAGGGCGAAGCAGTAAACCCCTGGCGTCCCGTGGTGAAGGGGTCACGATTGATGAGTCAATCAGATGTAAAATGCGAGGAAAACCGCACTTGTCAAAGAATGAAGGCCTTTTATGCATACCGAAGACACCCGCCGTGTGTAGCTCGAACCACGATGCAAAGTAGTGCATCGGGAAGACCACGTGCAGTACCCCGGGCTCGTTGGCATCCGCCGCTCGGCTGAGGCCATGATATAGGTGCGCCAGGCCGGCAATCCCCATGGCCACCTTTACCCCAATGACCATGCGGTGGGCTGGATAAAAGACAGAGGGCCGCATGCGATGAGAATGCATTGGGATCGCGAACCAACTCAGCCACAGCCCGAGAAATCCTAAGAAAAAGGCCTCCTCATCCATCCCAGGGACTGCAATTTCCGCGAAAGATATGGTAGGGAAGTCTGGGAGGAAGAAAGCCTTTTGGTCTATCTTCTTCGTCGGCAGGTTATCCAAACCTAGACCAAAAGGATCATCCAGGATAGCAGATTTGACGGCTCCTGGCGAAATGATGCTCGGACGGAGGAAGCGAGCAATGAAGTCCTCAAAATTAACTCCTCGGCTCCCGTGTTCGATGAAGAGGGACTCGTAGATGTTCAACACCTTGATCAGGCTCAGGAATTGGTGTTGAACGGCATTTTCCGGCGTAATCCCCCTTACCATCGGCTTAGCACCGAAGACGTACTCATCTGTCGGGAGCAGCTCTTCATAGTGTTCCCCCATGACCGGTAGGCTGGATACCTCCGCGAATTCCTCCAAAGAAATGGACACTTCCCGATCCATGGCAAGGAAAGTGTGGGTGGGAATATTCCATTGCTCCAAGAAAGCCTTGAACCACCAGGTGGGGAGCGTAGGATATTGGAAGAGAGAGACGTAGACCGCGGTGTACAGTCATAGTCTTATCAACTGCGACTTCCTCGTCGACAGGATGTACCGGGCCCACGGCAGATAGCCAATCGGGTGACGGGGAATCAAACCAAGGTTATATGATTGCCCCCAGGGTCGTGCTTCTCCCTGACAAATACGGCGTCCTAGAATATCCAAGACCATAGGACGCTGAACCGGAACCGCATCCATAGCCGGATGAAGAAAGCTGTTCGCGGTCCAGTCTATCATCTCCACAGCATACTGCACTGAAGGTGGGGTAGCGTAGTGAATTGCCTTGATGGGTTCTGACGGTACCGCGCAGGTGAAGCTCCGTCGGCCCATAATAATTTGGTTATACCAAGACCCCCAAAGGTGGAGTTTCTTGTACTCCGGGTCATATTCTCTAATCATGGTCAGGACTTCACGGTCCAAGGGTGCCTCAGGAAATCCCCCCTCCGAGCGGACGAACGGGAATGAAGTGTCTAGAGACATGATCGCTGCAAAAGAACAATTTAGCCGTTAGTGTTGTAATTCCAACGTTTGGCGTCTAAAAAAAGGAAAATGCATTAATTAAATTAGTTAATTATGCCGCACCACAGTGCAGTGAGTAGGGGACCAAAGGGGGACCCACAAAATCTGGATGACAGTACGTCAGTCAATAGGACAATCTCATCATTGGATAAGATTGTCACTTGTTCCCCAGGAAAACATTCCCATTAATAAAGAATCCCCAGAGACAAGGAGAAAATCTCCTCTTTCAGAGCAAAGCTCTGTCATAGAATGACACTTGTCAAATTCTGGTCTCAGAAGAATAAAATTCCTGAAAAAGAGCTTAGCTCTGTAATATTCCATCAAAAAGAAAATTTTTGAAAAGAAATTTAAAATTAAAATTTCTGGAATCCTGGAAAATCCATGAAAACTTATAAAAAAAATTCTTCATTTTTCAGATCTAAAAAAAATCTACATTTGATTCAAGAGCAAAGCTCTGTTCATGGGTTAGAACCCATGAACAAGATCTCTGTAGATCTATGGATTCGTGAGAGCAAAGCTCTGTTGATGAAACCCCAAAGGGAATTTCTTTAGATCAAAAGATCTATGAGAGCAAAGCTCTGTTGGTTAAAATTGATTTAAATTAATTTAACTTAATTTTAAATTAATTATTACCTAAAGTTTTCTAACTTTGGGAAATGAGAGCAAAGCTCTAGAGTTCTGAAAGTAAGAGCAAAGCTCTGAAATTCTTAAGCAAGAGCAGAGCTCTGAAAATCGAAATCTAGAAAATGGTGAAGAGTTTTCTAAGGGCCAGAGGCCCTATTTATAAAGGCGCTTGCGCCTCTTGAGCTCACCCCTTAATCCAACGGTCAGGGGGTTGCCACCGCTGCACTCACGTGTGTGCCACGTGAGCGCAACGGTGGGGGGGCATTTGTTTCGCCCAATCAGAGCAAAGCTCTGTTTGAATTCAAAAATTCAAATTTTGAAGCAACGCTTCAAGTCTCGGGCGCAACGCGCCACGCGTCAGGCGCTAATACGTCAGCGCAGCGCCCAAGAAGGCGCGCCCAATCAGAGCAAAGCTCTATTAAAGGAAGCAACGCTTCAGTTGCGCGAGTGCTGCGCTGCGCAGGTGCGCTAGTGCGCTAGCGCAGTTGCGCTGCGCTGCGCGACACGTGTCAGCGCAGGTGCGCTAGTACGCTAGCGCAGTTGCGCTGCGCTGTGCGCTGCGCGACACGTGTCACGTGCTGGGGCATCTGCGCCAAACTAAATTAAGATTTTAAGAAATCTTTTCTGTTCTTGTTAAAACAAGAAGATTTTCTTCTGCAAAGCAGAAGCCCTTGGATCAAAAGATCCAACGGTGGGGAAAATTCCCCAAATCACTCAGAGAATGATCTCTTTAACAAATTTAACTAATTTGTGAGCACTATAAAAAGGACCCTAAGCGTCAATTCAAAGGCATCAACATTTCTTGAAAAAAAATCAAGAGCTTTAAACAAAGAGAACTCTAAGAAAATTTCAAGAAAAAGGTAAAGAACCTTTATGAAGTAGAAGAAAGTCCTTCTAATAGATCATTGATCTAAAAACAAGATCAATGATCTTTACATAATAAACAGTGCTTTGCACTTCTTGTGAACCTCTGGTTCTTTAAAACAATAAAAATAAAAAAATAGTGCTTTGCACTTTTATGAACCTCTGGTTCTTCAAACAAAAGAAAAATTTATTTTTCTTTGATCTAATTTAGATCAAGAAATTAAATAGTGCTTTGCACTTCCGTTCTTGAATCTAAAAGATTCTTAGTGCTTTGCACTTCCAAACTGCGTCGTTGCGCTCTTGAGAGAGCGCCACGTGTCAGCTATAGAACCACTTGCGCTAAGCTCTCTTAAGATAGAGGTTTGCTCTCTGGAATTGGCGCAACTCGCTGAGAGCGCGCCACGTGTCAGCAGCGCAACAGCGCAGCGCGCTAGCGCAGCGCACTGCACTAGTGCGCTTGCGCTCACCAGAGCATGACACGTGTCATCACCATATGAGCTTGCGCTCATTACTCGGCGCAAAGTGCCAGACAAATGCACTGCCTTGCTTACAACAGGGGCCAAGCCCAATTAAAAGGTTTAACAGGCCTAATAAACAAAATGCTGTGCATTGTTTGAAAGGGCAGAGCCCAATTGAAAGGTCCAATGGACCAAAACAGATGCTCTGCATCATAAATAAAGGGACAGAGCCCAAATCAAAAGCCTAGCAGGCCAGAATAGAATGCAGTGCATTATTAAATTTGGGCAAAGCCCTAGCACAGGCCTAATAGGCCAAAGATCAAGAAAAATGTTGAATATCCTCAACTGGACTTAACCCAATTTTGGCCATAAGTCCTTAAATTAAATTAACTGAGCAGAATGGCTCTCCTAAACCAATCCACATCCGGTTCGAGGGTACATCTCCGAACTCCTTTGATATCCATCGTTGTAATTCCTCAACGACGTCAAAGAGGTGACGGGTCCCAATGACCATACACCCATATGGACTGCGGGGTCCTTAAACTCGTGGACCGAGACGTCCCTAAACTAATATCGGACCGAGACGTCCCTAAACTAATATCGGACCGAAACGTCCTTAAAACTAATATCGGACCGAGACGTCCCTAAACTAATATCGGACCGAGACGTCCCTAAACTAATGACGGACCACCACGTCCCTAAACTGGAATATGGACCACCACGTCTCTAAACTGGAACAATAGAGCCAATTGCTCTTCTTTCGGATCTAAACGATCCCGTTCAAGTCGATCTTAGTCCAAAATAGGATTAATGTATCCTTGGCGAACGTTTAAGTTGATCTTAGCCGCAACGCGACTAACGCATCCTTAAACTAAAAAACACCAAACCCAAATCTAAATAAAAACGGATTTGGACTAATCCACGTCCTACGGGCGACGGCATTATTCAGTCTCCGTATACAATCCACGGGCAACCACAAACAAAACAAACACACACGACACGAAGTGAAACTCTGGAGAAGGAGAAAGTGGCTACCGCGATGCGGTAGCGTAATTAACTGCAGGGGCTTGCGCCTGCAGGGAAGAGCGTCCCCACAATCAAAAACCCCTCAAGCGAGGGGGGATCTGACGAAGTCTGCTACATCGGCCGCATCCGTCTAAACCACCGATACACGGTGCCATAAATCAACTTGGCATCTTCGGAGAGGTGGACGGATAAAACCATATAGTATCTGCCCCGAATCTCAGCGCCAGGGCATCGCGGTCCTGTGCGCCGCCTTTCGGAGGGGAACAATGGGCAGAGCCCAAATAAATTGATGCTTTGCATCCTTTATACAAGGGCAGAGCCCAAATAAAATTGATGCCTTGCATCATTCCTAAAAGAACAGAGCCCAAAACAAATTGATGCTCTGCATCCTTTCTGGGCAAAGTCCAAATAAAAATAAAAAAAAGAAATGCAATGCAAAAGCAAATAAAATGTTGAACATTTTCAACTGGACTTAGCCCAATTTTGGCCGTAAGTCCTTAAATTAAATTGACTGAGCAAGATTGCTCTCTTAAATCAATTTACTACCGGTTCGAGGGTACATCTCCGAACACCTCTGACACCTGTCGTTGTAATCCTTCAACGACGTCAGAGAGGTGACGGGTCCCAACGACCACACGTATATGGACTGCGGGGTCCTTAAACTCGTGGACCGAAACGTCCTTAAACTAATATCGGACCGAAACGTCCTTAAACTAATGTCGGACCGAGACGTCCTTAACTAATGTCGGACCGAGACGTCCCTAAACTAATATTGGACCGAAACGTCCTTAAACTAATATCGGACCGAAATGTCCCTAAACTAATAACGGACCACCACATCTTTAAACTGGAATATGGACCACCACGTCCGTAAACTGGAGCATGGACCACCACGTCCTTAAACTGGAGCATGGACCGCAACGTCCCTAAACTACCTATGGACCACTATGTCCCTAAACTGGAACAATAGAGCCTCCAATTGCTCTTTTGCCGGATCTAAACGATCCCGTTTAAGTTGATCTTAGCCCCCAAACACGGCTAACGTATCCTTAAATATCCAAACGGACTATAAAACTCCAAATCAACCTTGGTTCAAGGGTACATCTCTGAACTCCTCTAACATCTGCCGTTGTAATCCTTCAACGACGTTAGAGAGGTGACGAGTCCCGATAGCCAGATATTAAATGGATTATCACGTTAAGTTGATCTTAGTCTCAAGCAGGACTATCGTATCCTTAACGAACGTTTAAGTTGATCTTAGCCGCAACGCGACTAATGCATCCTTAAACTAAAGACACCAAACCCAAATCTAAGTAAATACGGATTTGGACTAATCCACGTCCTACGGGCGACGGCATTATTTAGTCTCCGTATACAATCCACGGGCAACCACAAACAAAACAAACACACACGACACGAAGTGAAATTCTGGAGAAGGAGAAAGTTGTTACCGCGATGCGGTAGCGTAATTAACTGCAGGGGCTTGCGCCTGCAGGGAAGAGCGTCCCCACAATCAAAAACCCCTCAAGCGAGGGGGAATCTGACGAAATCTGCTACATCGGCCGCATCCGTCTAAACCTCCGATACATGGTGCCATAAATCAACTTGGCATCTTCGGAGAGGTGGACGGATAAAACCAAATAGCATCTGCCCCGAATCTCAGCGTCAGGACACCGCGGTCCTGTGCGCCGCCATTCGGAGGGGAACAGATTCTGGCACGCCCGGTGGGACCTCTTCCTCTTTCCACTCCACACTTCGTGTGTCGTGTTCGCGAACAAATCGCGGTTTGCTGTGATTGCCTGTGGATTCAAGGTACTAAGATTTGGTGTCTTGCTTTATGCAGAAAACAGAAAATCGATGGCTTCGAACTGCACCGCCCGCAGCGATAACTCTCGCTCCGTCATTGCTGGAGGAGTGACTTATGGGCCCCAAGCGGCCTCCCTTTTCAAAATGCCGGTAGAGCAGGTAGCTCAAGCCACCACTGGACTATTTTTTGGGACCATGCTACCACCAATGAGCTTCAACGCCCCAATGACATTGCAAGAAGCTCCAAAGAAGTCGGTCTTCGATCGACTTACCACTGCCGCGACCCCTCTCAACGGGTCGTCCAACTCCACTGCTTCAGTTTTTAACGGACTAAGCCAGAGCTCTAACAGGCTCATGAAGAAGCCTGCCATACCAGAAGGCGTTATCCCGAAGTGGATAGCCATTCCAACTCCCGTTCCTGGCAAAATCACCAAGGTTGATTCCCATGTTCAGAAGTCCGCTTCTAACAAGTTGGCCGTCCCCGTTCAACGGACGTCGATCTTTAAAAAGCTGGTACCAGTATATTCTGACCAACACAGGGGGCATGAGGAGGTCACCCCTATAGCTGAAACAACTCCATCAGCACGACATGCCCGACGTCGCTACTGGCGCCAAGTGAGGAAGGCTGGGGGCAACTCCCCCTCTGGACTTACTCCTCCAACTCTAATGGTGAGGATCGATACTGTTGTTCCAACCAGGAACAGCTTTGAGTTGCTGAACTCGGTGCGCAGAAACCCTCCTACTGCGGTGCTAAAGCGAACTCCTTCATCTGTGAAGAATATTCCAGAGAAGAAGTTAGAGCAGCCCCCTCAACGGCTGTCCTCTAAAATTTACAAGGTCTGGCGACAGGTCCAGGAGTCGGTGATTAATGAAAACCATCTTCATCGACAGAGAAATATGAAGGTGCGGCAGGAGAAGGATTACTCTGTCAAGCCACAAAAAACAAAAGCTACTTGGATGCCCACTACAACGGCTCCCTTAACTCCAATCACTCAAAAAGGGAGGCCGCAAAAAGCCCCTGTGTCTTTGGCAAATCGCAAAGACACCGAACACAAACGCCCTAAGTCTGGGAGCATGGTGGTGCACACCGTTTATATGGCTTGCGGAAAGGAGGAAAGCCGTGCTTCGACGGGTCACCGACCGCTCACCCGATCTATGACGAAAGCCCAGGAGCAGCAACAGAAGCTTCAGGAAATGATGACTGTGATGGCTGCACTTACCGAACCGAAAGAAAGTTCGGAAGAATCATCAGAGCAGCGTCACGAACAAGAGACTGATGCTGACTTCTTACGTAGAATCCTCAAAAAGAAGGACACAGAAGCCACAGAACAAGCGGCTAACATAAAACAAATGGCATTCCTCTTCCAAGACATGGTAGGGATGATGTTACAGCCGGACCCTCCAGCTGAAGACCCTCCAGTCATTGTCGGAAATGACGGAGGGGAAATATCTGATCCTCCTCCGGCTCTTTCAGCAGCCAAGGAAGAAACCATTTCCAAGGCCGCGCTTGATGACTGTATAGCTCAGCAAATACGAGCTCATCAGGCGAGTGAAGCGGCTGGGCAAACTGTTAGAACGGGACGACCCTATCCAAGCTGGTATGACCAAATCAGTTACCCGCCGGGATACACGATCCCTAAATTCCACGTATATAAAGGGACAGAAAATCCACATCAACATGTCGCGCAATTCAGGGCCTTATACGGCAACACTGGAGGCAATGACAAACTGTTGCTTCGCCAATTCGTCGGCAGCTTAGCAGAAACAGCATTTGAATGGTATTCGGAGCTACCTAACGACTCTGTCAAAATATTTGCGGAGATGGAGCTGTTGTTTACACAAAGATTCACGAGTGCTAGTGAACGCACCCCGATAACAGCACTGATAAATGCCAGGATAAGGCCAAGCGAAACGTGGGTCCAATACGCAACACGATGGCGGAACCTATGGTCGAAATGCGAACAACGCATAGAAGAGGCACCTGCGGTGGGCATGTTTGTGAGCACTCTCGATCCGCAGGCGACCATCTCACAATTCATGATGTTCTTCAGGCCGACCACCTTCCAGGCCTTGATTGATAAATTAGCCCAAATGGACCAGATGGGCCATAGACCGTCTCCTCCAAAATCAGATTCCCGAGATGAGAAAGGAAAAGGGAAAGCAATCGTCGTCGCCAATGCTCAACAACAGTCGAGCAACTCAAAGCCGGTCGTTCGCCAAAACAACGTGCGTCCATGCCCATCCCTCGAAGAGAGGCTAGGACGTCCTTACTCGTTTCCTCAGAATAAAACGAGAAGACTGTTCGAGCTGGCAGTGCGTAACAGACTCATCAATCTGCCGAGTCCAAAGCGTCTGTCGCAGCCAGGCGATCTTAATAATCCTAATTATTGCCCTTACCATCAAACGGTAGGTCATCTGATCGAGGATTGCTACGTTTTCAAGAACTGGGTTGAAGACCAATACCAACAAGGCAAGTTCGCGCTGTCCGAAAATTGGAAGGTGAACCCGCCACAACCGCATGCTCCGAGAAAGATGGATACGCCGGGGGCATCATGGTCAGTCATAGAGAAAGACCCATAGACCGAAAAGTCAATAAACTAGATATTCGCCTCAAATACGGCGACGGCGGACCGAGATGTCCTTAAACTAATGATGGACCGCAATGTTCTAAAACTTGCAAATGACCGAAATGTCTTTAAACTACTACCGCAGCATCCTTAGGCTGACGAGATAAAAAATATATATAAAAAATATATATATAAAGAATAAAAAAAAAGAGGAAAAAAAAGTAAAAAATGGTATGTCCATAAGAAAAACGGGCACGGATGAAAACCCGAAAGGGTTCCGTGAGTAAAAACAGCAGGACTACCGGCGAGTGTTCGTGAAAACCCGAAAGGGCGCGACCTCGTAAATAAAAAAAGAAAAAAAAAAGAAAGAGACGGTATGTCCATAAGCAAAACGGGAACGGATGAAAACCCGAAAGGGCTCCGTGAGTAAAAACAGCAGGACTACCGGCGAGTGTTCGTGAAAACCCGAAAGGGCGCGACCTCGTAAATAAAAAAAAAGAGAGACGGTATGTCCATAAGCGAAACGGGCACGGATGAAAATCCGAAAGGGCTCCGTGAGTAAAAACAGCAGGGCTACCGGCGAGTGTTCGTGAAAACCCGAAAGGGCACAACCTCGTTAAAAGACACTTATAAGGTCCCCTCGACCTTGTAAAGAGAAACCACCCGCGTGAGATCCTTACAACTCACAAAGGGAGCAGCACACTTAGGGATCCCCACGATTCCTAAGGAGAAAATACACTTGCGAGATCCTCACGACTCGTAAGGAGAACTCTCTTATGGGACCCTCACGGCTCATAAGATTTGAAAGTCTTAAGTTACAGAGATCTAAACCTGTGCTTAAGCAACCCCCACAATTTTCGTTATGGCCCTACAAGTGGTCCAATACTGGCCCTTGTATACAATCCACGGGCGTGAATAAACATTTCCCTAACAAAGTCTCATCCGTGACTAGGGATATGCTCGTACAGCAAACAACCCTTGTAAATCCTCTCGATTTACAAGGAGAAAACCCTCCTGTGGGATCCTTACGACTTACAGAGGAACATGCACTTAGGAATCCTCACGATTCCCAAGGAGAAAATACACCTACAAGATCCTTACGACTTGTAGGGAGAAATACCTTTGTGAAACCCTTACGGCTTATGAAGTCAAAAGCCTTAGTCAACAGGACCTTAACCCTGTTTGCTAAGCCCCCTTTGTTCGACATCGACGGAGGCAGATGATGATTCACTCCTGGCAATATCCCAGTTGTAGCGATACTGATGCCTAAATCGGTATCAAATTCCAAGTCCTTTCATGGCAGATGATGATTCGCTCCTGGCAATATTCCGGTTGTAGCGATGCTGATGCTGAGATTGGCACCAGATTCCAAGTTCTACGCTCGCGATAAAAATCAGCGAGCTGAAAATGCATATTAAATAGCCGAAATGATTGGGCAACTCGCAATAAAAAACAGTGAGTAAAAATAAAAATAAACAGCCGAAATGATTGGGCAACTCGCAATAGAAAACAGCGAGTAAAAATAAAATAAATAGCCAAAATGATTAGGCAACTCGCAATAAAAAAACAGCGAGTAAAAAAATATATATATAGCCGAAATGATTGGGCAACTCGCAATAAAAAACAGCGAGTAAAAATAAAATAAACAGCCGAAATGATTGGGCAACTCGCAATAAAAAGCAGCGAGTAAAAATAAAATAAATAGCCAAAATGATTAGGCAACTCACAATAAAAAGCAGCGGGTAAAAAGAAAAAATAGCCGAAATGATTGGGCACCGCGAAAAATAGGCGAAATGATTGGGCAATCGCGATTTTCGCGATATAAAAAGCTGAAATGATAAAGCATCGCGGAAAGAATAAAAAAATGAAAGAATGAAACTTTTTGCCCTACAGGTGAAATCACATCGATCCCTGTATACAATCCAGGGGCACAGATAAAGAGGGAACCATACCTTCCCAACAGGCTCCATCAGAAAGCGAAGCCAAATCTCGACGGTTCATAGACAACCTAGAGACAATCTCGACATTTGTCGCAATATTACAGACACGATGTCAACAAATGAAGCAAACGAAGATCCCGAGCTTCAGGGTCTCGACGTCAACATCGACAACTTAGAGATCACCAACGGCGTTTCTCCTCACTCCAACTAGATGCAGACATGACGTCAACAACCCACCTTAGAATCGCAACGAAACGGAACCATGGCAAAGTCTCTAGTTCCAAATCTCAATGGCCACATCTGCAGCCTGGAGACCAACAACGGTGTGCCTCCTCATTCCAGTAGGACACAGATATTACACCATCAAGCGGAGCGATGGCAAAATTCCAGCTTCACCTCAGCATTCGTCTCGATACAGTAGACGCAATGTCAACAGCAGCGTTCCTCCACAGTCTAGCTGGAGACAGATGCAACGTCAACAAAAGACCTCACGGTCGAAACAAAGCGGAGTAACGGCAAAATCCCAACTCCACCTTAGCAGACGCAATGTCAATAACGGCGTTCCTTCGCAGTCCAGCAGGGTGTACATGCAAAAGACCCCATGGTCGAAACCAAGCGGAGTGACGGCAAAATCCCAGCTCCACCTCAGCATTCGTTTCAATACACCAGACGCAGTGTGAGCAAATGAAGCGAAGGCCAAATTCCTAGCTTCAAGGTCTTAACGGCAAGTCATATAAAGCCTGAAAGACCACCGGAGATCATCTCACATGGAGTGGTCACCTCCTCGACGTTCGTTTCGATACAGCAGACGAGTTGTCACCCCAGCGTTCTTCCTCCAGCAGGGATTCGGACGTGACAAAGCAAATGAAGCGAAGGCCACATTCCTAGTTTCAACGTATTTACGGTAACTCACATAAAACCGGAAAGACAATCGGAGATCATCTCGCACCAGCACAGAGTAGTCACCACCTTGACGTTCGTCTCGATACAGCAGACGAAATGTCAACCCCAGCGTTCTTCCTCCAACAGGATTTGGACACACCAAAGCAAACGAAGCGAAGGCCACATTCCTAGCTTCGACGTCTTGACGGTAACTCATATAAAACCGGAAAGACAATCGGAGATCATCTCGCACCAGCACAGAATGGTCACCACCCCGACGTCCGTCTCAATACAGCAGACGAGATGTCACCCCAATGTTCGTCTCGACACAGCATACGCAACGTCATTAAACGAATGGAGCCACGGCAAAATCCCTAGTTCCAAACCTCGACGGTTCACCAACAACCTAAAGACAACCTCGACGTCCGTCTCGATACAGTAGACGAGATGTCACCCCAATGTTTGTCTCGACACAGCAGGCGCAGCGTCATTAAACGAATGGAGCCATGGCAAAATCCCTAGTTCCAAACCTCGGCGGTTCACCAGCAACCTAGAGACAACTTCGACGTCCGTCTCGATACAGCAGACGAGATATCACCCCAACGTTCGTCTCGACACAGCAGACGCAACGTCATCAAACAAACGGAGCCACAGCAAAATCTCTAGTTCCCACCGCAACATTCGTCTCGATACAGCAGACGCAATGCCAGCAAACGAAGTAAAGGCCAAATTCCTAGCTTCAGGGTCTTGACTGCAACTCATATAAAGCCCGAAAGACTATCGGAGATCATCCCCACACCAGCGCAGAGTGGTTATGACTCATCGGGGCTCACCAAAATAAGCCTAATCTCAAGTAAAAAGCGACATGGAAAATTCCTAACGCTTGCTCTTCCGACGGTCAAACTGCCAAGGAGGATTGCTTGAAGACGTCTTGTCCAGCCCCCAAAGAGATCAGAGACACGGCAGTCGCAGGGCTACTCGAACAGCACGATTGCCTATCGAGGACTATATCAGCTTATGCGACAGTACGATGGCCAAAACCCTAAGTACCACCAACCTTAACGGGCTTCTGTCGTAAAGAGCAGAGGTTAAATGCGACGTTAAGATGTTCTTGCGAGAAACGCTCGATTCGTCTCGACTTGCGAAAAAAATTGTTGAGGCGGCTCGACTCGTGAGATAAAGCCTTAGGTAGTGGGCATAAAAGAAGCCTGTTTCCTAAGCTGCAAGTTGGCCCAAAACGGTCTCTTGCATACCATCCACGGGTCTCACTCTCCAACATCGAACTTCGACAAGGAGGGAAACAACCGCTTACAAGTCCTCTCGACTCGTAAGAGGGAAAAATTCTCTTGTAGGATCCTTACGACTTACAAGAGAAAACCACACTTATGAATCCTCACGATTCCTAAGGAGAAAAACCCACCTACGAGATCCTCTCGATCCGTAGGGAGAAAAGTCTCTATGAGACCCTCACGGCTCATAGAGTTGAAAAGTCTTAGGCAGCAGATCTGAACCTGCGGCCTAAGCCCTCGCTATCTCGTGAAGAAATCAAGAAGCTTACTCTATTACCTGCTAATTGTGACGACATGCTGAGAAAGAGGAAAAGCAACAGAAAGAGCATCCGATTTACATTTGATCAAGCGTTCAAGACACATTCATTCATGTATGGGCAAAAAGACTCAGGACAAAAGATATATAATAAAGACAAGCTGGGATAAAAAAAAATTTCCATTAATATTGCCCGAAGTTCTTACAGTCATAAAAACAATAAACGAAAGTTACAAGGGAATAACCTCAGATCCAGGGCATGGATTGAGGAATTCAAAAGCGACCCTATCTATGACTTTCCAAGCCTCGCAGACCATCCTAGTGTGCTTCCTTTCGCGAGCACAAGCGTCAGGGTCCCTACTGATGTCTTCCACCCTCTGATAAGCAGCGAGTATGGCAGACTGTTGAAAGACCTCGTGCAAGAGGTCGATAAGACTGTCTTGCCGTCTCTTCGAGATAAAGTTCAATAGGTACACAGAGTGCACCTTGTCCTCAGTGACATCCAATGCCCTAAGCGGCACGCCGGAACAGAATAGGGGAAGCGCTTTCCAGATAGCTCCCACGATAAGTTTAAGAAGAGAGGAACGTCGGGGAAGCAGTGGACCATTGTATGCGTCGAAGCGACTCATTATTTCAGCACACTCCTCGTTTGTGAACTCCCGATTTTGAGAGCGGCCAAGTCGGCGGATGTCCTCATGAGAGATGATCTCGTTAAGAGCATACACGTGGGCGTTCATTGTTCCTGTGAAAGAGGATCAACAGAATTATCAGAAAGACTGATTAAGCAAAACGATATAATGCACTGAGGAATAAAATGCCATCTTTAAGTTCCAAGATCCATGAAGAATTCTTAAGAGTTCTTCTATATGATTTGGGAAGGAGCAAAGCTCCATTAATGAATTAAGAAAATCCAAGGAAAATCTTTCAGAGAGCAGAGCTCTATGGAACCCTAGTAGGGTCCCCTTTAGTTCTCTTTAGATCCCTTTAAGACCTGTAGAGCAAAGCTCTGCTAAGTGAAACCCTAAATAGGTTTCTTTTAGATCAGGGATCTATTGAGAGCGAGGCTCTATCAATGAAAATTAATTTAATTTAATTTAATCCAAATTAAAATTTTCACCTAAAAGTTTTAAGAGTTTAACTCTTAAAGTTCTTGAAAATAAAGAGCAGGGCTCTGAGTTCTGAAAGTAAAATTTTAGAGATGAGAATCATCTAAGGGACCAAAGGTCCTATTTATAGGCATCAAGTGCCCTTTCAGCTTCCAAGGGATGGCGCGACGGTTCGGAGTCTGCCACCGCTGCGCTCACGTTAGGAGGCCACGTAAGCGCAACGGTGGGGGGGCATTTGTTTACTCCAATCAGAGCAAAGCTCTGTTCAAATTCCAAGGTGGGAAAAGAAGCAATACTTCTGTTTTTCTCCAATCAGAGAAAAGCTCTATCTTGAAAATTAAAGTGAAAATTAAAGTTAAAATAAATGAAATAACGCTTCAGATCCCCTGCGCTGCACGCAGAGCGACACGTGTCAAAATCAGACACGTTAGCGCAAGGAGCGCAGCACCCAAGGTAGCGTACTCCATCAGAGCAAACCTCTTAAAAATAAAAATCAGTTGCGCTTGCGCAACTGCGCTGCGCTGTGCGCTGCGCGACAAGTGTCAGCGCAGCAGCGCACAAAAAAAAAATCAGTTGCGCAGCGCACCTGCGCTGCGCTGTGCGCTGCGCGACACGTGTCAGCGCAGCAGCGCACACAAAAAAAATTTAGTTGCGCAGCGCACCTGCGCTGCGCTGCGCGACACGTGTCAGCGCAGCTACGCTGTGCGCTGCGCGACACGTGTCAGCGCAGCAGCGCACAAAAAAAAATTCAGTTGCGCAGCGCAACTACGCTGCGCAGTGCGCTGCGCGACACGTATCAGCGCAGCTGCGCTGTGCGCTGCGCGAAACGTGTCAGCGCAGAAGCGTACAAAAAAAAATTCAGCTGCGCGACACTTGTCTGCGCAGATGCGCAAGCGCAGCGCGACACGTGTCACGCTCTGGAGCATTTGCGTCAAGCAGAATTAAAATTCTGAGAAATCTTTTCTGTTCTTGTTAAAACAAGAAAATTTTCTTCTGTAAAACAGAGGCCTTCGAATCAAAGATCCAACGGTGGGGAAAATTCCCCAAATCACTCAGAGAATGATCTCTTTAACAAATTTTAACTAATTTGTGGGCACTATAAAAAGGACCCTAGACCTCAATTTTTAAAAAAACAACATTTTCTTAAAAAAATCAAGAGCTTCAAACAGAGAGAACTCTGAGAAAAATTTCAAGAAAAAGGAAAAAACTTTTAGAAGAGAGAAGAAATTTCTTCTAATAGATCATTGATCTAAAAACAAGATCAATAATCTTCACATAATAAATAGTGCTTTGCACTTCTTATGAACCACTGGTTCTTTAAAACAGGAAAAAATAAAAATAAATAAAAAATAGTGCTTTGCACTTTTATGAACCTTTGGTTCTCTGAGATAAGAAAAACAAGAAAAAACTTGTTTTTTTCTTAGATCTAAATCAAATAGTGCTTTGCACTTCTTTTATGAACCATCGGTTCTTGAATCTAAAAGGTTCTTAAATTAATAATGCTTTGCACTTTTATGAACCTTTGGTTCTCTGAGATAAGAAAAACAAGAAAAAACTTGTTTTTTCTTAGATCTAAATCAAATAGTGCTTTGCACTTCTTTTATGAACCATCGGTTCTTGAATCTAAAATGTTCTTAAATTAATAGTGCTTTACACTTATAAATCTGCACTGTTGCGCTCTTGGGTTGGCGCAAGCCACCAGAGAGCGCCACGTGTCAGCATCTGAACCAGTTGCGCTACGCGCTTTTGAAATAGAGCTTTGCTCTCTGAAATTGGCGCAACTCACCAGAACGCGCCACGTGTCAGCAACGCAAGCGCAGCGCACTGCGCTGCTTAACACGTGTCGTCATCATAAGCGCTTGCGCTCTTTGATTGGCGCAAAGCGCCTGAAAATGCAATGCATTTTCTCTGTTAAAAGGGCCAGGCCCAAGTCAAAATGACCTAACAGGCCAAAATAAATTGCAAGGCAATAAATGGGCAGAGCCCAAATAAATTGATGCTTTGCATCCTTTATACAAGGGCAGAGCCCAAATAAAATTGATACCTTGCATCATTCCTAAAAGAACAGAGCCCAAAACAAATTGATGCTCTGCATCCTTTCTGGGCAAAGTCCAAATAAAAATAAAAAAAGAAATGCAATGCAAAAGCAAATAAAATGTTGAACATTTTCAACTGGACTTAGCCCAATTTTGGCCGTAAGTCGTTAAATTAAATTGACTGAGCAAGATTGCTCTCTTAAATCAATTTACTACCGGTTCGAGAGTACATCTCCGAACTCCTCTGACACCTGTCGTTGTAATCCTTCAACGACGTCAGAGAGGTGACGGGTCCCAACGACCACACGTATATGGACTGCGGGGTCCTTAAACTCGTGGACCGAAACGTCCTTAAACTAATATCGGACCGAGACGTCCTTAACTAATGTCGGACCGAGACATCCCTAAACTAATATTGGACCGAAACGTCCTTAAACTAATATCGGACCGAAATGTTCCTAAACTAATAACGGACCACCACGTCTTTAAACTGGAATATGGACCACCACGTCCGTAAACTGGAGCATGGACCACGTCCCTAAACTGGAGCATGGACCGCAACGTCCCTAAACTGGAGCATGGACCGCAACGTCCCTAAACTACCTATGGACCACTATGTCCCTAAACTGGAACAATAGAGCCTCCAAATGCTCTTTTGCCGGATCTAAACGATCCCGTTTAAGTTGATCTTAGCCCCCAAACACGGCTAACGTATCCTTAAATATCCAAACGGACTATAAAACTCCAAATCAATCTTAGTTCAAGGGTACATCTCTGAACTCCTCTAACATCTGCCGTTGTAATCCTTCAACGACATTAGAGAGGTGACAAGTCCCGATAGCCAGATATTAAATGGATTATCACGTTAAGTTGATCTTAGTCTCAAGCAGGACTATCGTATCCTTAACGAACGTTTAAGTTGATTTTAGCCGCAACGTGACTAATGCATCCTTAAACTAAAAACACCAAACCCAAATCTAAGTAAATACGGATTTGGACTAATCCACGTCCTACGGGCGACGGCATTACTTAGTCTCCGTATACAATCCACGGGCAACCACAAACAAAACAAACACACACGACACGAAGTGAAATTCTGGAGAAGGAGAAAGTTGTTACCGCGATGCGGTAGCATAATTAACTGCAGGGGCTTGCGCCTGCAGGGAAGAGCGTCCCCACAATCAAAAACCCCTCAAGCGAGGGGGAATCTGACGAAATCTGCTACATCGGCCGCATCCGTCTAAACCTCCGATACACGGTGCCATAAATCAACTTGGCATCATCGGAGAGGTGGACGGATAAAACCAAATAGCATCTGCCCCGAATCTCAGCGTCAGGACACCGCGGTCCTGTGCGCCGCCATTCGGAGGGGAACAGATTCCACCACACTCAGTTACTCAGGTTTTGGGCGAAACGTTGTAGAGGCCGTATGGAGATATGGCAGGGTTCGATCAGATACGTGCGGTATTGCACGGATCGTGATCGGACGGTTTTTTACTAGCCAGCTTTGGCAAGCCGGATCCTAGTATCAGATAGTGTAGATTTTGTCTCTTTGCATTTGTGTTCAGTGGGAATACAAATGCGGGCGTGTATATGAAGTAGCGGGGTTTTTCTGTAATTTATTACGGGATCAGTTTTCTGTAGTTGCCAGTTTGCATTCCGTTCCGGCTGGTTTTCCTTTGTTCTTTCACGGCCGGACTTTCCGTTGGAGGGGGTAATTTGCAATTGTGCAAATTACTTTTTGTGGAGGGGTTTCTTACATATTTGTGGCTTCATGATTGTTATCTCATCATGAGATTCTTTTATGGTCTTTTCCCTTGCTTTTATGAGATGAGAAATGAGTGTGATTTTGGTGTGACCATTTCTATATTGTTTATTCTCTTTTTCTTCTCTTGATTAAGATTTCTTTTAAAACTACTCCACCATTCTATCTTAGGGGCCGGCCACATTTTTGCAAGAGGAAGAGAGAGGTTTCATTTTATTGAGGAAAAATGATTCATTCTCATTTTGGCTTGAGCTTGCTTCAAAAAATTCCTTTGCTCATCTTCATGTCATATTATTCCTCCACATACCATGGCAACTTCAAACCCTCAAAGAGACAATGGCTACTACACTATTCTACAGCAAATCTTGGACGCGTCGGCTAGCCAACTTCGCGTCCGAGTTGCCTCGGTCAACAGGTGGGAGCCCGTAAAAGTATTCGGCTACGTGGTGCCCGTTTCGACGAGGAGGTGACGAACGAAGTATCCGCGGGAGATCGGAGTGGAGACGAAGACCGAAGGACACGGATCGCTTGGTATATCTCTTCACCCATCTTTATGTTTGCTAGTAGCTAGGTTAATGGCCCGATCCGGGTTAAAAGTGCGCGGTGGTGCCGGTTTGCTAGTTTGCAAAGTTTTTCGTTTCCGCATTTCCGGCGTCGGATCGACGGCCGGGGCGCCGCCGCGGACTTACATTGGTATCAGAGCCACGCCATTAACCATTCCTAGCTTGCTCTAGTATGTTTAAAACCCGATCGAACAAAAATCGCAAAAACCGTATTTTCAGTGCACTGGTTTCTGTCAAATTTTTTTTAGCTCCAAAAATTTTTCAGGTTGTTTCAGAATACTGTGTATGGAAATCTAAGAAATCTGCGAAAAATTGGCCGGGAGATCTCTCCATAACGCCGCGGAACCGCGGCCAAAGCCATGCTTGGGCCACGGTTCCACCGCGATTTTAACTGTTCATCGTGCCAAATTTTTCCAGAGGGCTTTAAACTTGGAAATAGGGGTTTTGGGATATTATTTTTGGGCCCAGATTTTCTGTAAGTGCTACAGTACTGCTTGGGGCCCGTTTCGGTAAATTTGTTCGATCGGATATTTTAAACATGCTAGTTCACAGTATTTACATTATATCTACGACCATGAATGTCATTCGATCGGTTAATCCAGTCTATCTGCTATAGCCCTTTTAGACGGATTTACGAACGTGACATTCACATTGATGTTCTGTGTTTTGCTGTGATGTTGCGGATTGGTCGTGGGGGATAGCCTGGTTGCAGTGGTAGTACAGTTTTGTTTTATATGTACATTTGATATTGCGAGGCGAGCGTCCGACATGTGGACTGCCGTCACTGCCTGTTTGTATTATTATTTTGGAGCATGACCAGGTTGCGGTCGATGTACCCGTTGTATGTATATTTTACTTTATGTACTAGGATTACCCCGTGGAGGGGTGTATGGATAGCCGGGTTCTAGAGGGCAACGGGCCCGCATCTTATGGCATTGAGACGGAGGGGGCTTTACTCTAGAATTGGCAGGCTATTCGCCGCACTCGTAGGGGGTATAGGTTGACCCAGGAGGGGTGCCCAAGTTACCAGATTCCGTGAAGTGTTGGGTGGTCTATTCACGTTGCTGAAGGGGGCTGCCTCGCTTCAGGTTTTGGCGGGTAACTTGCCGTGCCCATAGGGGTCTAGAATTTCATTGCACAGGCTATCCACAAGACCAGGGGAACGTCGGGTTTCAGTAGCGGCTCTATAAAACCCGGGGATCCCAGATATCTGTATTGTTCTGTGATGCTGTACATTTCTGTGATGTTGCATTTTATCACGCCTTAAGCGAAAACTATATATTGATATATATACTAGTAGATGTTGTATATGTTTTGCATCCGCGCTAGTCCAGTCCCCGCTCTGTCGTTAGTTAGCTAACCTAACGGGTGATGAAGGGACCCAGTGGCGAATGCGGATGGCATATACGTACGTCATTATTTTCGTTCTTTATGGTGTGATCAATTGATGGGACTGCGTTGATTCGGATCAATGCAAGATAAACAAACCTAATCTGATGTTGTTGGAACTTTTTTTTCAAAAAGCTGTTATTGCAAGGACGTTCTCTTTTGTTTTACACAGTGGTATTCAGTTGGAATATCATGCTCCTCAGTCGACGAGGCAAGGGCCGAGATCCCTTCTGTAACACCTTAGGATGTGTTAGTGGCAATTTATATTTAAATAATGGGTTTTTAATAAAAAGTTTACCAAATTGTGTTTTAAATATTTTTCCTAATTTAATAAATATTTTTCCAAAATTTTCCTAGGCTTGCACACACATGTGCATGTAAACTAGGGTTTTTAAATGAGTTATTACCATGATTATTAACCATGGTGGGTTAATCATGGGATTAAGTCTTTTGGGTTTAAATTAAGTTAATTAGTTAATTAGTAGTTGTTTTAATTTGAATTTGTTTATAGGTGTTGACTTGTGAGAGAGAGAGGGGGGGCATCATGGCTCAAGCCATGCTTGCCATTAATGAGGAGAGAGAGAGGGGAGGGTTGACAATTGGGTGATAATTGTTCCTCTCATTTCTTTGTTTCTCTCAACCTCACACTCACACACACACACACACTTACCTCTCAGCTGAGGCAAGCATCCACAGCAGCAGCAACAAGCTTCACAGCAACAGCAGCAACAGAGAGCAGCAGCAGCAGCAACAGTGAGCAGCAACAGTAGCATCAGTGAGCAGCAGCAGCCACAACTTCGACCACAGCCTCTTCCCTTCATTTCTTCTTCTTCCTCCAGCTCCCTAGGGTCAAGTGTGAGGTATATTTCCTTAACTTACTCCCTAATTTGCGTGGTTTGAGTAGTTTTGCATCGGTTAGTGGTTTTTAGTGCGTTTTAGTGCGATATGAGGTGTCTAGTGGGAACCTTGTGCTAGTGTGGTGTAAATTGGTTTCAGTAGGTTGTTAGTGGGTTGTTGAGACCATATTAACTTAGCTTAACCCCAATTGCACTAAAATACCACCAGTTTTCCAAATTGATGCAAATCCGTCGTTTTTAAGCAAAACTGAGTTTTCTGGAACTGCTTTTGACCCGATGAGTTCTGAGTGAAATTGGGAAGACTGCAGTATAGTGGAGATGTGCTGATACCCCAGATTTAACCCGACCCCCTAACTGCTACAGTAGGCCGCCAATTAATTCGTTCTGGCCGCAATTTGCGGCCAGATGGGTAGGGTTGGGGTTGGGGTTTGGTCCTGTAGGTGTCTGCTAGTGTGTAGGGTGCTGTGATGTATATATTTTGGTAAGTTTAGTTCTGTATAGAAATCTGGGACCAAATACCTGTTTTGCCGTTTTTTTCTAAACCTTCGCGACACGCGTGATACGTGAGTAGGTTTGGGGCTTCTGCGTATCGCGACGCGTCGGGGTAGTTTCAGGCGCGTGATCACACGTTTTAGCGTATCGCGCACACGCGCGATTGGTTCGCAACACGGGTCTCTAGTTGGACCGTAATGTCGCGTTTCTGTGAAATTGAGCTTATGTGTGATATCTGTTATGTGATTCTAGGTTCGCAGGCCAGTGAGACGGATGCTGCGAAGAAGGGCAAGCAAGTTGTTGGATACACTTAGCGCGAGACACGGTGAGTAGATTTCACATCTATGGGGATATCGCCCGCATGGCATTATGCGTCAAGGCTGATAGGACTTTATTATTATATGTTGCATGTACCCCATAGACGGTCATCGCATATTGTATTCCCTGCTACATATATATATATGCTTAGAACTGATAGAACACCGCACTATTACTAACGGTTTATGTTGCACGGGCACTATTTGCATGCTACACACACACCGTTAGTAATTGCTATGCCACACTCACTGTAGAGCTGCCATGATTACATTGCTGTAGTTCATCTTACATATGATTGGTTATGATTTTCTAGAAATTGGGAGCCGCATGACATCTTTAAGAACGGAAACTATTTTAAAAAGCGGTTTTCCCCTTATACACATACCATGGATTGATTTACATTGTACCTCGAATTGGATTTACTTATTGGTGTTGGATTTCATGCGATTTCTGGTTTTGAGGACCGTGGAATTATTTAAGAAAAGATGCACTATTTTGAAAACCCGGTACCTCGTGATATGATATTTTGGTGCGTCCACCACGCGTTTTCTCGGTGCTGAGACGTGTGCTTGAAACCCGATTCGAGGAGATGGATGATCCGTTTGCGGGTTCGTGGTGGGCCCGGTATGGTACCCCGGGGTGAGAACGGTTTCGCTGTGCAGTAGACGGTGAGCCCGGCGGAGGGACTACTACCTACCGGTGATTGGTTGGACCTGGCAGTTGTCCGGAGGATACTGACCAGAGTCGAGAGATGGATGCGGGATGATCCGTACTGCCGGGGCCGAGGGCCGATACCGCAGACGGACCCCGTGGGCCGATCCGGACTGACGGAGCCCGATATACGAGGATTTGCGTGTCGATACTGGACACGAGTATTTTATGATATTTTGGGTGCCGATGTTGGGCACTCGTGATTTCTCAGAGATATACAGGATTTGAGGGCCGATGGGTGTGCCGGCGCCTGAGTGTATTTGGGATTTGGGTGCAGCCTGAGGCACCGATTATTGTTTTCCATGTTGACATATCCATGTAGATGTTATTTATCCCATGCTCAGTATTGATTACTATATACCTCATCCTGTAGCATTTACCTGATAGAGCACTTGTATTACTATTGCATCCACTGTTGGCATGCATTGATATCATCTGCTGGCATTAGTAGAGCCACGCTATATGTGCATGCTCGCGATCACCTATATATGTTATCTCTATTCACGAGTTGGCAACTCACCCCCGTTGTGCCACAGTATTTGCAGGTTGCCCTTGGGAGTAGTCGCGGCTGGCTGTTTACCGCATCTTTTGGCACAGATACCATTTCTGAGGCGGGTTAGCCTTTTTGCTGTTAGGTGGGTTTTGTACGGTATCTGTTATCCTTCAGTTGTATATTGATGTATCTAGTATTCTCCATCTACCTTTCTGTATTGACTTAGAGACAGTTGTGAGGACGATGTGTATGATTTTGTACTCTGGTGTCGAGCTCGCATGTGAGCCGACGTTATTTTTATGCAGGCCTTACCGTTTGTGATATTGTCCTTGCTTTACTGTGTATTCTTCGCTACGGCGTCGTATATCATATTGTGATGCTTCATTCATTTTACTTGTCATTTCTGCTACACCTTGCTTTTACCCGACTTGCGGTGCAAATGTTTAAAAAGGAAATGTTGCCAAAATTATAAAAGTTATAACTCTTGAACTTAAAAGGATTTCTACTAAATTAATAAAAGTTTTTCGGACATGTATGACTGTTTTTACGAAAATGTTTTAAATCACTCTATATTTATTGGTTTTGATTTCTGGGTTCGGCTTACTTAGCCGCGTTACGCCTGTAGACGTTGCGTGGTTAAGTGCCGGTCACGAGTTGAAATTCTCGGGTCGTGACAAAGTTGGTATCAGAGCGTAGGTTTTACCTTCGGAGTGTAGGATGACCCTGGTATGATGGAGTAGGTAGCTGCAGCAGGGTAGCGTAGCGTGTGTATGTTCCGCGGCATACTCACGACACGGTACTCCGCCTACGCGACCTTAGGACTTGTTGATTTAAATTCCTTCGGGAATACATGCATTCTTGCGATTCGATTTCCGTGTTCTTATCGAATCCTAATTTTCTTTCAGCCATTATGCCGCCTAAGACTACAAGGGCACAGAGAGCGGCCGCGAGGGCCGAGATTCGTGTTGACTCGTCCGAGACGAGGACTGATCCGGGCAGTGCACCCGTTGTACCCGAGCAGACTGTTCCTCCTGTGACAGACCAGATCGCCACGCTAGGGGCTGGTGTGCAGGAGATGCGCCAGACGGTGGGATCTAGCATGCAGGAGATGCGCCAGATGATAGGATCGCTAGTTAAGACGCTTCGAGCCCAGCGACCAGAGGTAGCTCCACCTGTTCCAGCGACCGCGATGGTACCTACCTCACAGCCAGTTGCCCCTGCAGCCACGGAGGTGATTACAGTATCGCTATCAGAGTTCATGAGGCTGAAGCCTCCGGTCTTCACAGGCACTGATGCAGCCGAGGACCCCCAGTCCTTCATTGACAAGATGGCCCGTATATGCCGTTCCCTCAGATGCGCAGATGCGAGATGGGTTGAGTTCGCGAGTTTTCGCCTGGAGGGTCTTGCGCAGAAGTGGTGTGATTCAGTTGAGAAGGGCAGAGCAGCAGGTCTTCCTCCTATGACCTGGACGGAGTTCGTGACCATATTTCTAGCCCGTTTCCTTCCCCAGAGTGTTAGGGATGCCCGAGCACGTAGATTTGAGTCTTTGCGTCAGACGCCAGAGATGACAGTGGCAGAGTGTGACGTGCTGTTTACAGAGTTGGCAGTCTATGCCCCATATTTAGTGGCTACCGAGGAGTTGCGAGTCAAGAGATTTATTCGAGGCCTGCTTACACCACTGTTCCTTGCGATCAGCGCACAGCACTACGAGACCTACGCAGCAGCTGTAGATGCAGCCTTATTGGTAGAGGAGCGCCTTGCTGAGACTTCGGCAGCCCCAGAGCCGAAGAGAGTTCGTGCAGGTACATCGGTGCAGAGACAGCCTTTTCGACGCCGTGACAGACACCTAGCAGGTGGCAGAGATTCGAGGCAAGCCCGATTGTTCAGCTCTTATCCCCAGGAGGGTCAGCGGCCATTATCAGGATGTTTCCGTCGCGGGAGTTCTTATCATCGTGTGCGAGATTGTCCCGAGACACATCGGAGGGAGGCAGCAGCACCGCATGTTACTTTACCGCCTTCACCATCCCAGAGGGCGTTGCTCGTTATACCTACCGTTGCTCCGCGCCAGACTCACGCACAGAGAGGCCGTGGGCGTGGAGGAGTTGCTCAGAGGGGACGAGATGACCGAGGCAGAGGGCAGTCAGTTGCAGGTGGTGGACAGGCACGGGTTTTTGCTTTGACACATCAGGACGCGCAGGCGTCCAATGCAGTGGTTTCAGGTATCCTTCCTGTATGTTCAGTTGATGCACATGTATTGTTCGATCCCGGATCCACGCACTCGTATGTATCCACACACTTTGTGCCGAGTTTGGGTAGAGAGTCCGGCTTGCTTGATCAGCCGCTTGTGGTGACCACTCCTGTGGGAGAGTCATTTGTTGCTAGGCACGTGTTCCGATCCTGTACCGTCTGTATTGGCGAGAGAGAGTTGCATGTCGACTTGATCCTTCTGCAGATGTTGGACTTCGACGTTCTTTTGGGCATGGATTGGTTAGCCACGTGCTATGCTTCTGTGGACTGCCGTGAGAAGAAAGTTAGATTCTGCTTTCCCGGTGAGTCGGTTTTTGTTGTGTTGGGGGACCGTGGTGCCGCCCCTCACAGTGTGATTTCTTCTTTTCGCGCTGGACGGCTTTTGAGGAAGGGATGTCAGGGATTTCTCGCCTATGTTTGCGATGCTCACGCTACAGAGGTTCCATTGGATCAGGTTCCGGTTGTCAGCGAGTTTCCTGATGTGTTCCCTGCCGAGCTTCCAGGGTTGCCGCCCGAGCGCGACATTTCTTTCTGTATTGATTTGGTTCCTGGCTCGGGGCCTATTTCCATACCGCCTTATCGGATGGCCCCGGCGGAACTTAGAGAATTGAAGGGTCAGTTGCAAGGTTTACTGGACAAGGGACTTATTCGACCCAGTGTTTCTCCTTGGGGTGCTCCAGTCCTGTTCGTCAAGAAGGACGGCAGTTTACGTCTATGTATCGACTACCGCCAGCTGAACAGGGTGACAGTGCGGAACAGGTATCCTTTGTCGCGTATCGACGATTTGTTCGACCAGCTTCAGGGGGCAGGGTACTTTTCGAGGATCAATTTACGATCGGGCTATCATCAGCTGCGGGTTCGACAGGAGGACATTCCCAGGACAGCTTTCCGTACGCGCTACGGCCATTACGAGTTTTTGGTGATGTCGTTCGGACTCACCAATGCGCCAGCAGCCTTCATGGACTTGATGAACCGTATTTTTCGGCCATATTTGGATCTGTTCATCATAGTCTTCATTGACGATATCTTGGTATATTCCCGGAGTAGTGAGGAGCACGAGCAGCACCTGCGGACTACCTTGCAGACCTTGAGGGAGCACCAGCTTTATGCGAAATTCTCCAAGTGTGCTTTTTGGCTGGACAGCGTGGACTTCTTGGGACATGTGATTTCACGAGACGGTATATGTGTAGACCCGAGGAAGATCGAGGCCGTTCAGCGTTGGCCCAGACCCACATCGGTGACGGAGATTCGCAGCTTTTTAGGGCTGGCCGGTTACTACAGACGTTTTGTGCAGGACTTCTCCCGTATTGCTACACCATTGACCGGGTTGACCCGGAAGGGAGTTCCTTTCGATTGGACGGAGGAGTGCGAGCACAGTTTCCAGCAGTTACGGACTCGGCTGACGACGGCACCGGTGTTATCTTTACCTTCCGGATCGGGCGGATTTGTGGTATATTGTGATGCTTCTTGAGTGGGGTTAGGGTGCGTATTGATACAGCATGACAGGGTGATCGCGTATGCCTCGCGACAATTGAAGAAACATGAGCAGAACTACCCCACTCACGATTTGGGGATGGCAGCAGTGGTCTTCGCACTTAAGATCTGGCGACATTACCTATACGGTGAGTCGTGCCAGATATTCACGGATCACAAGAGTCTGAAATACATATTCCAGCAGCGGGACCTGAACCTTCGACAGTGCCGATGGATGGAGTTAGTGAAGGATTACGATTGCGAGATCTTATATCACCCAGGCAAGGCAAACGTGGTGGCGGATGCTTTGAGCAGGAGGCCCGGGAGTAGTCTATCTTGTTTGAGCGCAGTACAAGAGCAGTCATCAGCAGATTGGAAGATATTATGCGACAGCCGGATACAGTTCGAGTTCACGCCGATTGGAGGACAGATAGCGCATGTCCGTGCACGCCCACAGTTGATCGATCGTATACATGAGGCACAGCTCAGTGATGACCAATGTTCAGAGATCATGGCACAGATTGGACAGGGCAGATTTTCCGAGTTCGTGATCGATGATCAGGGGTTACTACGATTTGGAGTCAGACTGTGCGTACCTGATGCTGAAGGACTGAGGCGCGAGATTCTTGAGGAGGCACATCGATCGGTATATAGCGTCCATCCTGGTTCCACCAAGATGTATCATGATATGAGAGGTGTTTACTAGTGGGACGGAATGAAGAGGGACATCGCAGATTTTGTGTCGAGATGCCTGACTTGTCAGCAAGTCAAGGCTGAACACCAGAGGCCCGCGGGAGAGCTACAGCCGTTACCCAGTCCGGAGTGGAAATGGGAACAGATTTCGATGGATTTCGTTGTGGGACTACCCAGGACTAGTCGAGGGTATGACTCCATCTGGGTGATCGTGGATCGTTTGACGAAAGCGGCTCACTTCCTACCGGTGAAGACGACTTTCGGATTTACTCAGTATGCCCAGATCTACATCGACGAGATAGTGCGACTACACGGAGTCCCGACATGTATTGTGTCTGACAGAGGCACCCAGTTTACCAGTCGACTATGGCAGAGGCTCCAGGAGGCTTTGGGCACTCGCTTGAGTTTCAGCACAGCATTTCATCCGCAGACCGACGAACAGTCAGAGCGGACCATTCAGACTCTCGAGGACATGCTCAGAGCTTGTGTATTGGATTTCGGAGGTAGCTGGGATCACCATTGGCCCTTAGTAGAGTTCTCCTACAATAACAGCTACCAGGAGACCATTCAGATGGCACCGTTTGAGGCTCTTTATGGGAGGAGATGCAGATCGCCTGCCTGTTGGACAGAGCTCAGTGAGACCAGTATCTTAGGGCCACAGATTGTTGAGGAGACGACCGCGAAGATCCAGTTGATTCGCGATAGGATGAGAGCAGCGCAGAGTAGGCAGAGATCTTATGCGGACCGTCGGCGGCGCAGGCTTAAGTTTTCTGTTGGTGATCATGTTTTCTTGAGGGTCTCCCCAATGAAAGGTGTGATGAGGTTTGGGAAGAAGGGGAAGCTCAGTCCCAGGTATGTAGGCCCCTTCGAGATCCTCGAGCGTGTTGGTGCAGTAGCCTACCGTTTAGCCCTTCCGCCCAGCTTTCTAGATGTGCATCCTGTATTTCATGTCTCGATACTCCGCAGATATCTTCATGATCCTTCGCATGCGATTCAGCATCCGACGATCCAGCTGGAGCGCGACCTTTCCTATGCAGAACAGCCAGTGATGATCTTGGATCGACAAGTGAAGAAATTGAGATCAAAGGACATTCCATCTGTTGAGGTACTTTGGCGTGGCCAGAACGGTGAGGAGGTCACTTGGGAGACCGAAAGCGAGATGATGAAGACGTATCCCCATCTTTTTGAAGGTACGTGTAGTAAGATTTTTGAAATTCGGGGACGAATTTCTTTAAGGGGGAGAGATTGTAACACCTTAGGATGTGTTAGTGGAAATTTATATTTAAATAATGGGTTTTTAATAAAAAGTTTACTAAATTGTGTTTTAAATATTTTTCCTAATTTAATAAATATTTTTCCAAAATTTTCCTAGGCTTGCACACACATGTGCATGTAAACTAGGGTTTTTAAATGAGTTATTACCATGATTATTAATCATGGTGGGTTAATCATGGGACTAAGTCTTTTGGGTTTAAATTAAGTTAATTAGTTAATTAGTAGTTGTTTTAATTTGAATTTGTTTATAGGTGTTGACTTGTGAGAGAGAGAGAGAGGGGGGCATCATGGCTCAAGCCATGCTTGCCATTAATGAGGAGAGAGAGAGAGAGGAGGGTTGACAATTGGGTGATAATTGTTCCTCTCATTTCTTTGTTTCTCTCAACCTCACACTCACACACACACACACACACACTTACCTCTCAGCTGAGGCAAGCATCCACAGCAGCAGCAACAAGCTTCACAGCAACAGCAGCAACAGATATCAGCAGCAGCAGCAACAGTGAGCAGCAACAGTAGCATCAGTGAGCAGCAGCAGCCACAACTTCGACCACAGCCTCTTCCCTTCATTTCTTCTTCTTCCTCCAGCTCCCTAGGGTCAAGTGTGAGGTATATTTCCTTAACTTACTCCCTAGTTTGCGTGGTTTGAGTAGTTTTGCATCGGTTAGTGGTTTTTAGTGCGTTTTAGTGCGATATGAGGTGTCTAGTGGGAACCTTGTGCTAGTGTGGTGTAAATTGGTTTGTAGGTTGTTAGTGGGTTGTTGAGACCATATTAACTTAGCTTAACCCCAATTGCACTAAAATACCACCAGTTTTCCAAATTGATGCAAATCCGTCGTTTTTAAGCAAAACTGAGTTTTCTGGAACTGCTTTTGACCTGATGAGTTCTGAGTGAAATTGGGAAGACTGCAGTATAGTGGAGATGTGCTGATACCCCAGATTTAACCCGACCCCCTAATTGCTACAGTAGGCCGCCAATTAATTCGTTCTGGCCGCAATTTGCGGCCAGATGGGTAGGGTTTCGGTTGGGGTTTGGTCCTGTAGGTGTCTGCTAGTGTGTAGGGTGCTGTGATTTATATATTTTGGTAAGTTTAGTTCTGTATAGAAATCTGGGACCAAATACCTGTTTTGCCGTTTTTTTCTAAACCTTCGCGACACGCGTGATACGTGAGTAGGTTTGGGGCTTCTGCGTATCGCAACGCGTCGGGGTAGTTTCAGGCGCGTGATCACACGTTTTAGCGTATCGAGCACACGCGCGATTGGTTCGCGACACGGGTCTCTAGTTGGACCGTAATGTCGCGTTTCTGTGAAATTGAGCTTATGTGTGATATCTGTTATGTGATTCTAGGTTCGCAGGCCAGTGAGACGAACGCTGCGAAGAAGGGCAAGCAAGTTGTTGGATACACTTAGCGCGAGACACGGTGAGTAGATTTCACATCTATGGGGATATCGCCCGCATGGCGTTATGCGTCAGGTCTGATAGGACTTTATTATTATATGTTGCATGTACCCCATAGACTGTCATCGCATATTGTATTCCCTGCTACATATATATATATGCTTAGAACTGATAGAACACCGCACTATTACTAACGGTTTATGTTGCACGGGCACTATTTGCATGCTACACACACACCGTTAGTAATTGCTATGCCACACTCACTATAGAGCTGCCATGATTACATTGCTGTAGTTCATCTTACATATGATTGGTTATGATTTTCTAGAAATTGGGAGCCGCATGACATCTTTAAGAACGGAAACTATTTTAAAAAGCGGTTTTCCCCTTATACACATACCATGGATTGATTTACATTGTACCTCGCATTGGATTTACTTATTGGTGTTGGATTTCATGCGATTTCTGGTTTTGAGGACCGTGGAATTATTTAAGAAAAGATGCACTATTTTGAAAACCCGGTACCTCGTGATATGATATTTTGGTGCGTCCACCACGCGTTTTCTCGGTGCTGAGTCGTGTGCTTGAAACCCGATTCGAGGAGATGGATGATCCGTTTGCGGGTTCGTGGTGGGCCCGGTATGGTACCCCGGGGCGAGAACGGTTTCACTGTGCAGTAGACGGTGAGCCCGGCGGAGGGACTACTACCTACCGGTGATTGGTTGGACCTGGCAGTTGTCCGGAGGATACTGACCAAAGTCGAGAGATGGATACGGGATGATCCGTACTGCCGGGGCCGAGGGCCGATACCGCAGACGGACCCCGTGGGCCGATCCGGACTGACGGAGCCCGATATACGAGGATTTGCGTGTCGATACTGGACACGAGTATTTTATGATATTTTGGGTGCCGATGTTGGGCACTCGTGATTTCTCAAAGATATACAGGATTTGAGGGCCGATGGGTGTGCCGGCGCCTGAGTGTATTTGGGATTTGGGTGCAGCCTGAGGCACCGATTATTGTTTTCCATGTTGACATATCCATGTAGATGTTATTTATCCTATGCTCAGTATTGATTACTATATACCTCATCCTGTAGCATTTACCTGATAGAGCACTTGTATTACTATTGCATCCACTGTTGGCATGCATTGATATCATCTGCTGGCATTAGTAGAGCCACGCTATATGTGCATGCTCGCGATCACCTATATATGTTATCTCTATTCACGAGTTGGCAACTCACCCCCGTTGTGCCACAGTATTTGCAGGTTGCCCTTGGGAGTAGTCGCGGCTGGCTGTTTACCGCATCTTTTGGCACAGATACCATTTCTGAGGCGGGTTAGCCTTTTTGCTGTTAGGTGGGTTTTGTACGGTATCTGTTATCCTTCAGTTGTATATTGATGTATCTAGTATTCTCCATCTACCTTTCTGTATTGACTTAGAGACAGTTGTGAGGACGATGTGTATGATTTTGTACTCTGGTGTCGAGCTCGCATGTGAGCCGACGTTATTTTTATGCAGGCCTTACCGTTTGTGATATTGTCCTTGCTTTACTGTGTATTCTTCGCTACGGCGTCGTATATCATATTGTGATGCTTCATTCATTTTACTTGTCATTTCTGCTACACCTTGCTTTTACCCGACTTGCGGTGCAAATGTTTAAAAAGGAAATGTTGCCAAAATTATAAAAGTTATAACTCTTGAACTTAAAAGGATTTCTACTAAATTAATAAAAGTTTTTCGAACATGTATGACTATTTTTTACGAAAATGTTTTAAATCACTCTATATTTATTGGTTTTGATTTCTGGGTTCGGCTTACTTAGCCGCGTTACGCCTGTAGACGTTGCGTGGTTAAGTGCCGGTCACGAGTCGAAATTCTCGGGTCGTGACACCTTCACTGGGAGTGACCCCTTGGACAAAAGTTTGCGTCAGGGCAATAACTTCATTATAGCCGATTACTTTTGCTTTGCATCGTGGTATTCAGTTGGAATATCCTGCACCCCATCCTACAGGGAAAGAGCCGAGATCCTTTCACCGGGAGTGACCTCTTTAGCAAAGGTTTTCGTCACTATATTTTTATAAAGCTATCAGTTCCTTCAACGATATCAAGTTCATTACGTTAAAGGTTTTCGCCAGAAACCATTCGCAGCCCTCTATCATTTCAGTTAAATATTCGGTAGTATTCAAGCTATGTATTTTGACCTCACGCCAAGGCATAGCGATTGGTAGCTGCCGGATATTTATCTGTTGCATAGATAGATGCGTTGGTTTGGGACAGTCGTACTACTATTTTGGCCTACGTCAAGGGTATGTACGGGTGGGTTCAAATTAACCTGGATAATGATGGGTAGAACTTGACATGTGACTTATGACATTTTGACCTCACGCCAAGGTCATAAGAGCATGGGGCAAAAATCCACATCGGGAGTTTCTAAAGAAACTGAAACTTGCCAGATATGCGCATACCTTCTGGAGTGTGATAACGTGAGCGGATTCCGTCACGTTATCATGCGATGATAGTTGGATCCCGATTCCCACTGATGAGTTGGTTTACTCCTCGGGTGATCCCGGCTAATTCTTCTTTCAGGTTTAGGGAAGAATTTGACGTTACAGTGGGAGGTTTCCAGATTAGATAAAGTGATAACCATTCTGATCTAGGTTAGAGTGCACGTTGAGTGTTTCTTTTCTCTCTCTCTCTTTGGCAGCGACCATTGACCCGACCCTAGACTATGACTCGGTGACCAAGTTGACCGAACCTTCTAAAACACAAGCTTTTGGATTGTCAGAGTTGCAAACCTCATTGCCACTCCTACTTTTACCCTTTTCTCCGGGACACCCCGTATTACTACGAACATCCACTTCCATTGGACAAATCTATCGTATGGTTATATACGAACTCGAAGGAATTCGAGGATGGTTTCTGGTTCTGGAGAAAACGAATAGGACTATTCAGTTGTCTTTTCCTTTTACCTTCTCTCAGGTTGCGAGTACTCCTTGGTTTAGGAGATAGTACACCTATTACACAAATTGAATAGTCTTCTTCCAAACCTTAGGCTGGTGCCGACCGGTAGGGAATGAAGAAAACCAATTAGCCTAAACGGTGTACAGAAGGTATTAAGTTAAGACAAAGAAAGGGATTAGTAAGAGGGCAAAGTAAATTGCGACTACTATTCACGACCAAACCAAGTATTTCTTCGCCAATCCTAAATCACCTTTGTATTTCTCCAGGACACTCCATATCACTACGAAGATCCCAAGTTTATTGGATACTCCATCGTATGGTTATATACGAACTCAAAAGGAACTTGTTCCAGTTCGGGGATGGATCCTGGTTCAGGAGAAATAGGAATAAGGTTTATCCGGTTGTCTTTTATCTTCATCTTCTCTCGCATTGCGAGTGCTCCTAGGATTAGGACAGTACACCCATTATGCTTATTGGATAGTCTTCTTCCAAACCATAGGCTGGTGCCGAATGGTAGGGAAGGAAGAAAACCATTTGGCCTAAAGGGGTGTACAGAAGGTAATGACTAAAGACATATAAAGGGATTTGGAGAGGTGGCAAAGAATTATACGGTTATAGTTGTGAATCTGGATAATGGAAGAGGCATTACTAGGAATACCCGGATACCCCATCGAAACATTTCAATGTTTCAGTTTCACTGTGTACTGTTAAAAGAAAACTGATTTCCTAATTAGACACTTACTTCAGGGTATGTATTTACCAGGTATGATTCTCACATCTGTATGGTTTTACAGATGATGAGTGCGAGTAAGTTATTGGGAATTAGGTGATCATCCTCATTATATCGGAATTCGTTGTAATTGGTGATATTTGAGGAAGTCACCTGGGTTGTTTGCCAGACGGCAAATATTTAGTTTTGAATATCCGTTGTTATGCACCAATTTTAAATTGATATATCTGTACGTCTATTTTTATAGAGTGAGATATACTTTTTTGAAATTATGTCTATGACATTTACCTATATCAGTGGATGGTTAGGTAAGGAGCATTAAACAGCGGTGTAATTCTTCTTAACCATAAGTACAGTTTTCAACCTACGACACACAGTGAATGAGTCATTTGACTCAAGCGACTTGTACAGAGTACTGTATATTGTCCAGTGTCTATTAGGACAGAGGGGTTGGTCCTCGTACTATATTCTGTTTACTTATGACTTCTCTAGTTCTTAGACATGTGTTTCGTAGAAACACAGGGTCTAAGTTTTGAGGAGTTATAGGTATAAGAGTAAAGTAGAGAACCAGGTATTGCAAGTATCGAGATTCTTCAAGGTGATCGAAGATGTAGATACTTGTGTATAGTATTCAGTTGATAGTAATGATTAAGAGAACTAGCTTCTCTTTCAGGTTACTCATAATTGGAAGCATTCCTAAGTTGAGTAATGCTGATCGGCCTCTCTCAATTCAGTTGACATGCACTGCTGACAGCTGCATGATTTGAATCTGGTTCAATTAAATCAGTGCCTCTGTTTCTATATTGAATATAGAACAGTTCATATCATAACATTGTTAAGATACGGGGAGTTGTCCGGCTTATGCTTAAAACCAGACTCCGGATAACTCAAGGCACGTTTCAGTAATGGCTGTTTGTGGGTTGACCCGGGCTATGACGAGGGTTGACTTTCTACCATCTGGAAGATCAATAGTGATATTGTTCTTGACTCGCCACAGTTTTAATAAAAATGGTTTTTTTCAGAAAACAGTAGTGGGAGTATGGTAGAACTGGAAGTGATTCCAGAACCGCAAACGATTACTGAAGATTTGATAAAGAACCTAAAGATTCAATCTGGTTTGACATTCCATTGGCCACTCCGCAGATAAAGTGGATAACCTCAGGCACCCGAGAGGTACTTCGGTATGCTTAAGGACGGTGGCAGGGAGGTTCTTGTTTACCCAGACTTGCCATTGCTGTTGTTCCAGACTGTGAGACCCGGCAGGAGGATGAGTATAACGTCGTTCTAAACTTGCTTTAGAAGTGTACGTCTATATGACTCTACCAGAGGGTTGTCGTGGTCAGTGGGAGCAGCGGAAGCATTGGTGGACAGGTGGCTTATGTCTATTTATAGACTAAAGCAAATATAGCGGAGATAGATCATCTATTTCTGATGTGACAGTCATAGGTTTGACTTCATCAGAATAGGGGATGGATCTGTTAAGAAGGTAGTAGGGTGTGATGTCCTGGTATTTGATGACATACACAGAGTAGGAAGTGATATTTCTATACTACGGTCGGTTATACATTGGTTGTCACACAGTAGTTTCTCCACATGGGACTTGGATATTATATCAGACATTCTGGTTACTAGATCTATGGTTTTAGATCTAGATTTGGGTGGTTTCCCAATCTGGGTACTTAGATAGCATTCTATGAGTATTTAGAATGGACGACTCCTGGCACGGTAGTGTACCTGCAGGTGATGGAGTCACCCTCTCTAAAGGTGTCTTATAGACTAAAGTAGAGAGGGATCTGCATGGTTGGCAGATCACATGCTTAGGCAATTGAGTCAATCATGAGATGTCAAGTACCACACCAGATGTTGTTCTTGCAGTAGATGCAATAAGTTGACATTGATCCAATCCTGGAGAAACATTCGGAAGCAGTTTTAGAACATAAGTGGATGTTCTAGGGAAATGATAATGGCAGCCTCCTTTAGGAGACGGTTATCATTCCAGGCTTCCAAGGTGACCTGGACGACAAGGAGGTTGTCAGAGTTATAGTTTTCCTTCTGACGAGGGGCAGTATTTTGGACAGGTGGTCCAAGGCAATACTGAGGGAAGCATGGCGCAGGTTACTGATTAAGTTCAGTCGATAATACTGTCTAAGATGTTTAGATTTGGAGTTCATTTATGAGCTAGGTCCCATCAGACATCCAGACACATTCTAAGACAGGTATTTCTCATTTCGGGAGATGGTTTTCTCCGCGAACTTGAGATATAGAGAGACATAGAAAGAAACATCAAGGCGGATCCACTCACTGAGGCTATTCCTCGAACACAATAGTTTCGCAAACGAGCTTTGTGAGACTGACTAGTAGAGGAGTTGGGTGTTCGGTATCACACGGGCTGTGAGTATGCGACATCGCAATAATTAGCCTTGAGTGCAAGTGGGAGATTGTTGGATATAGTGCCCTCAGAGTCAATTATTGGATCACAGGCACGTGATCGCAATGATTGAGGACGACCTATGCCGGTAGGACAGTCTTACTCGAGATAATAGTATGCTATCTGGGTTATCTTTATCATCGTGTACTGCTTTATGTGACCTTACGAGTCGCTATTACACGTTGATAGAGCCCCTAGGATTCTTGCTTGACTACCAGCAGTATGAGGGCGATCATATACGTGAGAGCTGGAGTCTATAAGCACATCCTTAAAAGGTCCCTAGTCGTGGGAGTTTCGAGACAGGGCATCGATACTCCGGAGTAGACTAGTGTATACAGTCGAGACCCCGACGAAGGGCGGTGGCCGGTCTCACAAGCCACTGGTGTCAGTTGGTTCACCTAAGATGTATACAGGTGCTCATTGGGTTATGAGTACACCGGACAGGACTCGCCGGGAGCCTGCTAGTTGGTATTATACCTGACGTCAAATAGCAGTTCCCTGGTGACATGTGTACAGGTTAGTTCATCGACCTGAGATCGTCATTTATCTCGTGTGAGTTCCCACTGTGCTTTGATTACTACCCTACCACGGCTTAAAGGAGTCGTGCAAACAGGTTTTAGTTGGGTACAGTCCCGAGCCACATGGAGGCAGTGAGTGGATCTGCAGGGGTTCGTCTCTCCCGGTATTGGGGGTGAGGTCGCGCTGTGTCTAGGAGAGCCAGAACATGGAAAGTCCTTGGCCAAGGCAGGAGATTTGCTGGTAGGTATTCCAGTAGTATCTCAGGGTGTTCTGGGCTACACTCCGACACGACTTGTACCGCTATTGGGGGTCTGACTTTTACCAACCCCCTAGGCCCGCCATGCGATGCTCATAGATGAACGGACCGGACTGTACGGATATTGTCACTGACAGGCTCAGTAGGGTGTCAGGATGAGTTCGCTCATCGACGTCCCTTTTGGTCAATAGCTGGTGGCCCGTCACGTATGGCTGATACCTCTGATGTGCTAGTGGTTAAATCCACAGCAATAGTATTGACGAGTCTTTAGAGTCCACCACACTCAGTTACTCAGGTTTCGGGCGAAACGCTGTAGAGGCCGTATGGAGATATGGCAGGGTTCGATCAGATACGTGCGGTATTGCACGGATCGTGATCGGACGGTTTTTTACTAGCCGGCTTTGGCTTAAGCCGGATCCTAGTATTAGATAGTGTAGATTTTGTCTCTTTGCATTTGTGTTCAGTGGGAATACAAATGCGGGCATGTATATGCAGTAGCGGGGTTTTCCTGTAATTTATTACGGGATCAGTTTTCTGTAATTGCCAGTTTGCATTCCGTTCCGGCTGGTTTTCCTTTGTTCTTTCGCGGCTGGACTTTCCGTTGGAGGGGGTAATTTGCAATTGTGCAAATTACTTTTTGTGGAGGGGTTTCTTACATATTTGTGGCTTCATGATTGTTATCTCATCATGAGATTCTTTTATGGTCTTTTCCCTTGCTTTTATGAGATGAGAAATGCGTGTGATTTTGGTGTGACCATTTCTATATTGTTTATTCTCTTTTTCTTCTCTTGATTAAGATTCCTTTTAAAACTACTCCACCATTCTATCTTAGGGGCCGGCCACATTTTTGCAAGAGGAAGAGAGAGGTTTCATTTTAGTGAGGAAAAATGATTCATTCTCATTTTGGCTTGAGCTTGCTTCAAAAAATTCCTTTGCTCATCTTCATGTCATATTATTCCTCCACATACCATGGCAACTTCAAACCCTCAAAGAGACAATGGCTACTACACTATTCTACAGCAAATCTTGGACGCGTCGGCTAGCCAACTTCACGCCTGAGTTGCCTCGGTCAAGAGGTGGGAGCCCGTAAAAGTATTCGGCTACGTGGTGCCCGTTTCGATGAGGAGGTGACGGACGAAGTATCCGCGGGAGATCGGAGTGGAGACGAAGACCGAAGGACACGGATCGCTTGGTATATCTCTTCACCCATCTTTATGTTTGCTAGTAGCTAGGTTAATGGCCCGATCCGGGTTAAAAGTGCGCGGTGGTGCTGGTTTGCTAGTTTGCAAAGTTTTTCGTTTCCGCATTTCCGGCGTCGGATTGACGGCCGGGGCGCCGCCGCGGACTTACACTTACTTAATCATACCTTTAGAAATCTGATTGAATGAAATCTCGGTGTGTCGGTAGAAAATGTATAGAAATCACAACCAAAGAAATTTTTGACCGCAATCAATAACGGTGTCGATTGTAGTGCGTTAGTGAGTGCGGATCGTCCACAGGGAAAGTGAGATCCGTTCGAATTTGAATTACATGAATTGAAAATTAAAAAGAAAAGAAAAGACAATTTGATTCAAGATTTATAAAATTGAAGTTCAAGAATTATTAAAATATAGATCTAATAACAAGAAAACATTAAAATCAAGAATCAAGAATTGATGATATCCAATCCAATAATCAAGAATCGAAGTGAGGCTCGTAGAAATCGATCAAATCTATAGACGTGATGAAATCTATTGATTACGTTTTCTTATCCATTAATGATTTGATGCTAGATCGATAATGATCAACGAGAATTAGGGATTTCTTGCGGAAACTAGAGTTTCATCATATATCTCTTGTCCTTTCGTTGATTTCATTCATATTCTAGCCTCTAGTAAATTCAAGAATCGATCGTGGATAACTAATTAAGAGCGAATACAATCAAGAAAGCATCGCTCGAAACTAGGTTGTCGATTCTTCAATTTACTAAAGTTTACAAAACTCATAGGACTTAAGAATCGTTTCAAGATTTGTAACATCATCATCTATTGATTCTCTCGATTCCTTCACGAGCGGAGTTTTACTCAAACATCATAACAAGAAACACAATCAAGAATTGAGATCTAATCATGATGCAAGAATGTAAAGAAAGCAAGATAAAATAATTTCACCTTTTATTTATCAACAATTTCGTTACAATTCTCTCAAGAACTCGATCGTCGATTTGGCTTCGCTCGTCTTCGTGAGTTGCGGATCGTCTTGGATCACTTGCTCGGATGAAGATCGGCTTTGCTCCTAAAAGGTTGAAGGTTTCTTGCTTGAATTGTACTCAGTGTTCTTGATTTTTGGCTTGGTGATTGGATTAGGGTTAGGGTTTGGAGATACAAGTTGTGCCACTCAACTTGTGAGAAGAGATGAAGGGACTAAAGAACAATCAATGAACAACCCGAAACCCTAGATCTAGCTTTCCTTTTATAAGCATCTCAACCTTAGATCTAGAATTCAAATTTCAAATTTCCCTCCAAAAGTTTGTTAGAGAGAAGCTTCTAGAAAAAATTTGTTGGAGAGAATATTCTAGAATAAGGTATATTCTAGAGCTAGGTTGTTAGGCCGAGCCTTCTGGATGAAGCCACGTGTTATTCTGGAGTCTTTTGGAAGCTGAGACCGTTATATAAAGCACATGGGAGAATTTTTCTGCGCTGACGTCATCAAGGCGCCGCGGATCCGCGTCGGGAATGGGTATTGGGCCGCGGATCCGCGGTCCTTTAGTGGTCACTGTGCATGAAACTTACTGTGTATCTTTGTGCTGGCCTTTTAGAACTTTTATGATGTGTTTAATCTCATTTTGCTTTCTCTATTTCTGCCAGATCTTAAGTCTTGGACTTGGCGTATTTTTCTCAACACTTTTAACTGTTTTGGCTCTTTTCCTGGAATTTCCTGCACAGATTCTCGAGACAAGTGTTGCGCTATATACAGATTATGCGATGCAATAATAAACACTCAATTTCTTTCAGAAATGTCGGTTATAATACATAACATAAGTTATTTGGTATTTTATGACTGTTTTACTAATATGTGCTATATTAATACCGAACATCTCTACATGAGTGCAGATGGTAGGGAAATTGACGTGTTAAAAATGCAGTATTTTCGACTGATCAAATTCCCCCAAACTTATTTTCGGTCGTCTCGAGTGAACTGTTTTATTAAAAAGAGAAGGAGAAAATAAAGAAAAAGAAAAACTAACTAGCACACTTTCGTAGGCAACACGATTGCACTGAGCACGTGCAACAAGCCTTTAAATCTCTAGGTGTCCCTAGTAGGAGGAGTGTTGTCTCCTGAGGATTTTCAGCGGATTGCACCCACAAAATCCAATAATAAAAGGAAGACCATGAATATTACATATAACGATAAGAATTGTAAAAGAAAGACTTTGAAAATTAGGGTTTCCAACTATGCTAGCTTTTCGGTTGTCATGAGCCCTATCTTAATAGTCATGAAAAGATTTTAGAAATCACATCATCCCTTAATAAAACATCGTCTTTATTCTTCATTCCTATCTTTCTTCCAAACATCGATCATATAACTCTACGTGTGTGTAAAAGACATCCCTACACCCGGAGAATTCAATTCAAGCTATTATACTCTTGTCCATCTGCCTCACTACTTTTTAATTTGATGAATATTTAAATGATTTGCTCACACATTTTCATGCGACCGTTAATACTTCTTGAGGTACTAACCGACCGATTACTCATGTGCTTGCTTATTTGGTGTTTTTCCTCGTCTTGCACCACCTAAGGCTTAGCAGTGACTCCCAGACCAGTTGGTCTAAGGCACTAGGTGAAGAGGCACCCTCGCTATATTTTTTTTTGCTGCCTTGGCGATAACAAAACCAGTGTTCATTTTTCTCACCATTTTATATTTTATTCATATTTTTATTTCCTTCATACATCGGCTTTTAGACAAGAGCATTTCAAGGTATCCTCTACTATCCCGAGCTTCAAGACGTGTGTAAGTGCGAATAGTAGGGTATCAACGTTCAAATGTTTTGCTTCCAAAATAGGAACTATTTTTCAGACTTATTTTTATCCTCAGATTAGTGACTTCTTTCATCTTACTAACCCTCGGGACAACGGCTCATAACTACTTATTACTAGTTCGTTTAAGAAAACTTCTAATTTTCTTGGTTTTCTTAAATTTTTCTAATCTTTTAGATGTAATTTTTCACTATCTAATCTTTTATTATCTTATTTATATACAAAATATTTTATTATTTTTTTGAAAATTTTTAAATTTTTATAGGTTTTCAAAATGTTTTGTGCTTATGCAAAGTATGATGCAAATGATGCGAAAAATAAGCACAAACTCCCCCAAACTTGTTTTCAACAGTGTCCTCACTGTTGCCATCTACTATGTCTCGAAAACCTATAAGCTTAGGAGGAAATTTATTAATGGGGGCAAAATATTTAAGTCCCCCAAACTTATTTTTGGCTCACCATTTTATGTAAAAATTTTCTTTTCAAGAGCCAGATTATACCCTCCCAAACTTGAGTTAAACAATGTTAGTCTTTTGAAAATCACAATAGGGGGTCAAGATTATTGGTCGATGCCAAGCTTTGCAAAGACCGAAGGTCAACACCAACCATTCAAAGATTTTATCAATGTAGTGCATCGGTTGGTGGGAGAAGAAGTGGGGAAAGGGTAAGTGGTGGAATAGAATGTGTTTGCGTCTCGTTTTGGAGAGACGATACAATGAATGTGATGGATTACTCGCATCCTTTTTACAGTTCAGAAGAAGGGGTGGAGGTTCAATTTCATTGATTGGAAGATGATTCATCTCAACACCCGTAGCATTCAAAAATGCGAGCTCATCAGCGAAGATTTCCTCAAAAGTCCTATCAATACCCCGAAGAATAATGTCATCACAAAGCGCGGGGTGATCTTCAGACTCTAAAAACGGTTCATAATCCGTGTTAGTTGTTGACCCGGACATCTCGGTGGAAGAGTCTGTATGTGTATGATAAATAGTTGGGTCAAACAACAACATATAAAAAGAGTCAAGATCAGTATCATGAGGATCGTCAAATTCGCTGCTGTCGACATCCATTAAGTTGACAGAATATACTCGAGCATAAGGTTCGGAGGGTACACTTCCCACCTTGTAAATGTTCAGCTCAATTGACATATTCCCGAAAGATAGGTTCATAGAGCCATTTCTACAGTTGATTACAGCGTTGGAAGTAGCCAAAAAGGGACGACCTAGAATCACCGGAATTTGGTTCCGTGGGTTCGCTACAGGCTGTGTATCAATTACAATAAAGTCCACAGGGAATACAAATTCCCCGATTTTTATTAACACATCCTCCAGTTCACCCCTAGGTTTGGTGATTGTCTGGAGAGTGCAAGGAGCTGGTTTCAACTCTCCGATCCCTAACTGCTCGTAAACTGAGAAAGGAAGCAGGTTAACACTTGCGCCAAGGTCGAGTAGAGCACGGTTGATGTGTTTTTCCCCAATAGAAACGGAAATAGTAGGATAGCCAGGATCCTTACGTTTCCTCGGTAATTATTGGAGGAAGGCTGTGTCTACTGTCTTTACCATGAATATCTTCTTGGGCACTTGAGTCTTCCTCTTTCTAGTGCACAAGTCTTTAAGAGCTTTCGCATAAGCGGGGACTTATTGTATTGTATCTAGAAGAGGGATGTTGATGTTAACCTGTTTAAACATTTTAGTGATCTTCTCCATTTATGGACTCAGTGTGTTTCCCCTTAACCGATTTGGGTAAGGAGCTTGAGCAATAAGATCAGGGTCCAACATTGGAGAAGATCGTGTGGGTGGGAACGATCTAAGAATAGGAGTGGGGATCGTTTTCGGTGTGGCTGAGGTGTCGAGCCTTGGGGAAAACGGAGAATAGGCTCGAAAGAAGGTGGTGGGGTAGAAGAACTGGGGTCAGAATTAGAAGTAGAAGTGGAAGGAAAGGTCTCAGCCGGGGTATCATTGATAGATTTTTCAGTGTCATCAATCTCTTCCCCAACATGATTGTCAAGCACTCTTCCAGATCTCAACGTGATTGCATCCAAATGATGTGAATAGCCAGGATTGGGCAAAGGTTGAGCTGGAAGTTTCCCTTTCTCTCTTGCACTCATTTCAGCTTTTAATCGTGCAATTTCTTCTTCCATCGATTTAATAGTCTCGCTTTGGGACGCAGAGTTTTTCTCGATTTTATCGACGGAAGTCTTTATTGTCAAAAGCAAGTTCATGAATGAAGAGGATTCATCAGTACCGGTCAACTGCAAAGGATTAGACGGTGCAGGTGTGTTCACCGGATTTTGGAAGTTTTGTGCTTGGAAGGGGTGCTGACTCAGTTGAAATGGTTGTTGTTGTTGTGGAGGGACCCTTTGGAAATTGTTTTGGTTTGGAAACGTGTTTTGATTTTGTTGTTGGTTCCAAGCAAAGTTAGGGTGATTCCTCCAAACCTGATTATATGTAGAAGAAAATGGATCGTTCCTAGGTTGTTGTTGGAAAGAAGAATTGATATGCTCATGACCTTGAAACGGAGAATTTAGTGGACATTCTTCCGTCAAATGAGAAGGATCGAAACAGCATCCACATACAGTTTTGGAGAATGACATTTGATTTAGAGCGGCAGCTAAAAATTTATTTTCCATAGTCTCGAGTTTCTTTTGTATAGCTGAAATGTCGGCTCTAACTCCTATGGAAACTTCCGATTGGTTATTGCCACCCCTAGACAATTGACTCATACCCTCCCACTGTAAAGATTTTTCAGCGAAATCTTCTAGGAATTTCAGGCTTCCCCATCATCTTTGGTCATGAAGTTGCCTTGACATATGGATTCAAGGCTCTGTTTTGTGTTAGGATTAATGCCCTCATATAGAATTCGGCACAGATCCCATCTGGGGATTCCGTGATGTGGACATTGAACTAACAGATCCTTAAAGCGTTCAAGACATTTTAAGAATGTTTCATTTGGAAGCTGGGCGAATTGATTGATTTCGCTGCGGACTCGAGCTGTTTTATGATTTGGGTAGAATTTCTTTAGGAATGCTTTTACGAATTCTTCCCAGTTTGAAATGGAATGTGCGGTAGTGTTATACAGCCACTTCTCGGCTATATCGCACAAGGTAAATGGGAGAAGACGAAGACGCATAGCATCCACAGAAAGCTGTGAAGTACCCATCATTGCGCATACATTTTCAAATTTTATAATAAAGACATATGCGTCTTCAGACTCGAGACCGTGATATTTGGGTAGAAGGTTGATGTATTGGGGTTTTATTTCAAAATTGTCCCCGTTGGTTGGTGGAATGGAGAGACAGGTCGAAAGAGGACCTCGCATAGGATAACATCTCTCTTGGAGAGAGATGCAGGATGGATTCTGCATACCTACGGGCTGCGGCAGAGTAGTGGTAAAGAAGTTCGATGGAGAAGCATCCATCGATGTGGGTGTGGTGGTGGGTAAAGAAGAGGTAAATGTAGAAATACCGACTTCGGAGTCGATCGGGGGAACGCGGACAAGACGGGCACTAGAATCCTGTGTCCAACCTATCTTGCACTAAAGGGTTTAGCACAAATAGCAGCGTTAATATAATTAGAGAAAATGATGTGATTGGTGTTTGTTTTGAAAAAGATATACGGATTTTTGAAAAAATGATGCAAATCATAACAAATGCAACAAGCAACCCTAAGTCTAGTGGTCACCTAGGTCAAGACTTTAGACCGCTCCTAACTGCCAAAAGACAAATCGCAGGATCAATCCTCCACTGCCTCTTTGTCTCTCCTGTGGCCAGGTAAGTGCCAGGTAAGTGGGAGGTTCTCCACTACGTAAGTAGTGGACCTAATTAAGTAACCACTTGCCTTAGACACAATTTCCTTAGACACCACAAAAGAAACGCGGATAAGCAATAGATTACCCACGGTCTTCTTCTGTCCTAAGTGAGCGCGACGGTCCTTAGAGTCATGTCTAGATTTCTTTTAGTTAATGAGGGTAATGCGGATGCAATTTTGTGATTTTCGGGGCTTAGAAAGGGTAATGAACTCCCCACCTAATCTGAATTTGGCCGTGCCCCTTAATTCCCGTATTAAAAATGCAAACAACTAAGATCAAACACGCACAATATTTTTATTTTTGCGGCGCTGCGAATTTTTGCAAAGAAACCTGCAGCAAATTTGTTATTGGAGCAGACAGAGAAAGAGATAAGAAAGTTAGGAATTTACAGAGAGATTTTGGTACAGCAATGCTACAGGGGTATCGCGGTTCCGCCGCAATAAGCGTCTTGGGCCGCGGATCCGCCGCTATTTGGATGAATCACTGCACAAAAAAATTTCTAGCAGCTACTGTTCACACCCTGAGCTCTCTGGAATAATCCAAATATTTTTCCTCTTGCTCCAATGATTGCAGATTTCCTCGTAACAAATCACAACAAATTGTTTAGTGATTGTGCGAATTTAGATCTAAAAATTTTGGTGGAATAAATTTTTCAACTCAAATTTCAAAAACGAAAAATTAGCACACTATTCTCAGCAACGGCGCCATTTGATTGAATGAAATCTCGGTGTGCCGGTAGAAAATGTATAGAAATCACAACCAAAGAAATTTTTGACCGCAATCAATAACGGTGTCGATTGTAGCGCGTTAGCGAGTACGGATCGTCCACAGGGAAAGTGAGATCCGTTCGAATTTGAATTAGATGAATTGAAAATTAAAAAGAAAAGAAAAGACAATTTGATTCAAGATTTATAAAATTGAAGTTCAAGAATTATTAAAATCTAGATCTAATAACAAGAAAACATTAAAATCAAGAATCAAGAATTGATGATATCGAATCCAATAATCAAGAATCGAAGTGAGGCTCGTAGGAATCGATCGAATCTATAGACGTGATGAAATCTATTGATTACGTTTTCTTATCCATTAATGATTTGATACTAGATTTGATACTAAATTGAGTGCATCAATAGATTGGATTGGATAACTTGTGTTATGTACTATAACCGACATTTCTGAGGGAAATTGAGTGTATAGCGCAAGTTATTTGGTATTTTACGACTGTTTTGCTAATATGTGTTATATTAATACCGAACACCTCTAGATGAGTGCAAATGGTAGGGAAATTGACGTGTTAAAAATGCAATATTTTCGACTGATCAAAAACTTCATGAGGTAATGATATACCCCTCACATACAAACACGTTTACATAGCACGATACTCTTTAAATATATTTTTGTGGCGAATACAATATTTCATTAAAATACCATCGACTATAAAAACCCGGTTTTCTTTTTAGATTGTATTGTTAAATCTTTGCAATTATCTATCTACAACTCTCGTTAGGAGACCCGCTATTGGATGGTGTGGATTATCATACATCATTGGACTAGTAGAGCGAGATGCAGACCTCCTCACGGAGCATTCGGTCTCGAAAGATTTTAATACGATTTTTTAAGAAAAACAAAATTTTCTACTTAATAATAAAATTAATTTTTAATAATTATATAAATATTATCAAACCACATATTTTCAAGATATAATAAAATCCTATGTTTTCTAGAAAATTAAAAAAATGACAAGTTTCACCAAAATATCTTCAACTTATCCAAAAGTCAAGCTTACACTAAAATACCATGAACTATTCAAGCTAAATTAATTTTCACTAAAATACCTCAATTCTTAAAATTCATAATTATAGAAACCCTAAATAATGTAAATAATTTCTAGAGATTTATTTTGAAAGTATATAAAAATATTTTTTCATAAAACTCCATCGAGTTATATAAAATTACATTTAAGGACTTTAGTAAATATAGGTTTAAGCAGGATCAATTCTCTTGAGTCTCAGAGAGCAAAAAAAAGTGAGTACTTGCCTATTTAAGGTAGAAAAACTTAACGGAGTTATCAATGGTAATTGTCTTGGAAAAAGACACAAATCCTGCCGTTCATGTGCAGCAGTTACCGATAACACCCGAACTTAATTCAGGATCCAATTCAGTTTTAAAATGTCTGACTCAAGCCTGAATCTAATTCAATTCTGAATCTAATCCAAACATGAATCCAATTCTAACATGAATCCAACTCAAACATGAATCCAATTCTAACATGAATCCAACATGTATACTTGAACCTGAACCTGAATACCAGAATAATATCAACATGCAAACATGACTTGACTTGACCGAACCATGGCTATACTTTGACTTAATTACATGACTACTTGTTTATATCCTGAACCTGATTACATGAACAACTTGTATCTATGGCTCGGCAAGCCTTATAATATAACCTATAACAATACAATATATTACGGGGTTTAACGGGGTAGACTGGTACAGAATGTGTTAAAAGTAGCACGATGATGGGCACTAAAAGACACCTACATGAACTCTCGTGCCGTTGTCCTATGGGTTTTGATGGGGCCTTGTACTTATATGTTACCATAGTCCACAGGATAGTTGGACTCCTCTCGTATACACTGATATATTCTGTACCAAGTTACAAACAACTACGTTAGTATAACAAATATATATCTCATATTACCATTCCTATTCTCTCTACTTGTCCTATTCTATTCTTCTTTTGGGACTTACCGAGTGCTAGTTCGTTGACGACATTCCTGTCTCTTTCTTTCTATGGAATGTTCGTCAAGAGGATCCGACTCTCAGAAGATCAAGCCCAGCCAGGACGACTTGGATCAGTTCACAGAGGAGACAGACTTCTAGCTTTTACTTGTATTTACCTTTTCATTTGTATTCCACTGTTTAGGCATGCTTTTATCATTGTACATTTTCTTTTCAAATCAGTTGTAATGTAAAGAATGAAAGTTAATAAAAGTTGCTGTTTATATTACATTTCTTGTTATTCTTGTGCATTTGTTTATATTGCTTATTTATGCTTAACGTGTTTACTTTTGAGTAATATGTTGTGTGCCTGCCATGCCTACTTCTCCGTACACTGGGAAACGAGGCATGACAGGTTTTGTTGACGGTCCATGCAGGTCAGTTCTGCATGAAGTCCTAAGCAATATATATCATAAGAATTATAAGAATAAGCAACTATACATTATTTACATTTCAAATTCCTTGAATCTATCCTAACACTTCCTTTTCTATCAAGATTATGGATTCTCCCAATAACACAAACACCAATGTCAATGAAAACACTCTACCACCTATTCTACCACCACCACCTACCGTAGCAGCTCCTATTAATGAGCAGACGGTACTACTTGAGATGGTAAAGAGCCACTTGGAGGATCAGCGCAGCGGACTGCTATTCTCTTGCACCGACCAGAGACCGAGGCACCTGGAGTTAAGCAATTTCGGGTACTGCATTCGAAACATTTCTCTCGGAAAGAGAGCCCACTAGTGGCGGAAGAATGGGCTCAGTCAATAGAGGATGACCTGGCAGCAGCACAAGTGCCAGATATTGCTTTGGTGAGAGTTGCGAAGTTGCAGCTGACCAATAACGCCAGAGTCTAGTGGAAGGCTGAAAAAAGCCGAATCACCCAACCCATTGAATGGAAGACATTTGGCGATATGTTCGACGTGAAATATTTCTCTGAGACTTCCTGTTTCGACATGGAATATCAGTTCATCCATTTGCAACAAGGCTCGATGTAGAGCAAAACTGTGGATGAGTACGATGCTGAGTTTACCATACTTAGCAGGTAAGATATGTCTCAATATTCAATTTCCTGATATCACATATTACACTACTAACACAAGACCATAACAGGTTCGCGGCACACCTGATCCCAACTGCTGAGATACTGGCATGAAGATTTCAGCAAGGGTTGGACCCAGAAATCCAAGCTGCGCTAGCTACAGGGGATTTTCCAACCCATGATCTTGCGCTGAAGGTTGCCTGACGTTATGATGCGGTGGTGAAGAAGAAGGGCGGACCTTAGACTGCCGGTGTGAAACGTCGTGCCACTCAGATGGCAGGAGGAGTCTCTTCCAGGCCAACTTTTGCACCCAAAAGACCGGGAGTACCATTTAACCGACCCAGTCCAGACTTTTGCTTCTACTGCAAGAGAAATGGATACCTGGAGAAAGATTGCAGGCGTGAAAATGGCCTATGTTGATTTGAGGCGCATCCACTCACGCCATTGGAGCTTGTCCATATCGTCTCAACCCAGCTCGAGCACCTAGACTCGCAATCACCGTTCTACAGCGGCCAGCTATTCAGGCTCCTGCATCTCGTCTTGCTCTACCCGCTCCACCTCCACGTGGACCTCCTGCACAGCCTCCTTGTCAGTTCCATCAAGAACAGAGGAACATGCCTCAAGGGAAGAGAAACGTGCCCCAAAGACAGAGAAATGTGCCTCCAGCAAGGAGGAATATACCTAGGCGTCAAGCTTTCACAATGACTATGGAAGAAGCTGAAACCACTGGCCAAGTCATCACTGGTAACTTCCAATCTTTCAAACCTTTTCGATCCTTATACATCAATATATTTTCCTATACCTAAACATATCCCACATAATTTAAGTACAATCTTAGTAGCCTCCCTACCTGCTTTAGCACTCTTTGACACTGGAGCATCTCATTGCTTTATGTGACAACGGTTCGTCCGAACTCATGCGATTCCAGTTAAACCGCTCGTATCCAGCTGGAATGTTAGTTCAGGGAACAGTATTCTAAAGGAAACTATGGGATACGATCTGTGTCCAGTGGTCGTCTGCAATAGAGAATTTTATGCGGACCTCAAGGTGCTGGACATACCGAACTTCAACGTAGTCTTAGAAATGGACTGGCTAGGAACTTTGTTTGCTACCATCGACTGTCGTCAAAGGAGGATAATGTTCGAGATACCAGATCATCCGGTCTTTTATTTCAAGAGTGGAGACCGTACCCTAGAACCTAGCACTTACAAAGCTAAACCAAAGAAGGCAGTGATTGCAACAATACAAGCAGAGGAAGAATCAAAGTTAGAGGTAGTTCGAGAGTTCGAGAATGTATTCTCTGAAGACATCTCAGGTTTGCCTCCCGATCGAGCTTTTGAATTCAGCATTGACTTAATATCTGGTGCGCAACTAGTAATCAAAGCTCTGTACCGGTTAAGTCCAGAAGGATTGAAGGAGATCCGTACTCAGTTGGACGAACTACCGAAGAAAGGTTGGATTCATCCCAGTACCTCAAGTTGGGGATCTCCAGTTTTTCTCGTGAAGAAGAAAGAAGGTTCATGCAGAATGTGTGTAGACTACCAAGCTCTGAATGAAGTTTCGATAAAGAATAAGTATCCACTACCGCACATCGATGATCTTTTCAATCAACTAAGTGGGTCTTATGTTTTGTCAAAGTTAGATATTCGTTCAGGTTATCATCAGGTGAAGGTCAAAGAGTCTAATATTCCGAAGACGGCATTTAGGACTCGCTATGGTCATTATGAGTTTCTCATGATGTCATTTGGAGTGACCAATGCACCTGCTATATTTATGAATCTGATGAACCAAGTTTTCCGAGAGTACTTAGACTGGTTCGTTGTCATCTTCATCGACGACATCCTGGTATATTCAAAGAATCGGAAAGAGCACGCCGAGTACTTACGGATCGTCCTGGAGACATTACGACAGCATCAACTCTATGCCTAGTACAGCAAGTGCAAATTTTGGCTAGATCAAGTCGGATTTCTCGGACATATTGTTTCAGGCAAAAGAATTTCAGTAGATCCAGCTAAGGTATCAGCTGTAAGCGAATGGCCGACACCAAAGACGGTGAAGGATATTCGAAGTTTTTGGGATTAGCAGGATACTACCGAAGATTCATCGAAGGCTTTTCGAAGATTGCAGCATCTCTGACCAAGTTCACACGTAAAGATGAAGAATTTGTGTGGTCAGAAACATGTGAACAAGATTTTGTAGAACTCAAGTCAAGATTGACATCATCTCCTATTCTCGTAATACAGGACCAATCTGGAAGTTTCGTTGTGTATTGTGATGTATCCGGTAAGGGATTAGGATGTGTTCTACACCAGCATGGAAAAGTTGTAGCTTTTGCATCAAGACAACTGAAAGTCCATAAGCGCAATTATCCAACACATAATCTGGAGTTGGCAGCCGTTATCTTTGCACTCAAGATATGGCACCACTATCTTCTGGAGAACGAGTGGATATATACACGGACCATAAAAGTATGAAGTATGTGTTTACTTAGAAAGAATTGAACATGCGGCAGAGAAGATGGCTAGAACTTATGGCGGACTTCGACGTTAACCTACAGTATCATCCAGGGAAGGTGAATATAGTTCCTGATGCACTTAGCCGTCAGCCATTATCAATGAATCTCACCGCTCAGTGGAAGCTACAGCAGGATTTGCATAGTTTGGCGATCGAAGTAGTTATGCCAGGTAACGCTTCGTATTTGATGAACTTACAAGTTCAGTCTACTATTGTCAATCAGATCAAAGCAGCTCAAGCAAATGATGCCAACCTGCAAAAGATTAGAGAACAAGTGGAAAGTGGACTTCGAACAGACTTCATCATCCATGAAGACGGATCTTTGAGATATGGAAGTAGATTGTGTGTACCACAAGGTCCTGTTCGAAAAGAGTTGATGAGAGAAGCCCGCAGCTCTCCTTATTCAGTATACCCCGGTATTACCAAAATGTACAAAGATCTACGGTAACACTACTGGTGGCATGGAATGAAGCGTGAAGTAGCTGGAAGCATAGCCAAGTGTTTGGTGTGTCAGCAAGTAAAGGCAGAATATCACAGGACTGCTGGTTTACTTCAACCGTTATCTATCCCAGAATGGAAATGGCAGCACATCACCATGGACTTCGTAACTGCCCTTCCTCGCAGCACGAAGGGTAATGACGTTGTATGGGTTATTGTGGATTGACTCACCAAGTCGGCACATTTTATCCCATTTCGAGTTGGCCAATCTACCGAGACATTAGCAAAGAAGTACATGGAAGTAAGAATGAATCTAAAGTAAGATTTAACCTTCAAAGTGTATGTTGGGAACTCACCCGTGCGCGCAAACGTGTATGTTTTGGAAATGTGATCATTTTATGGAAATGGAATGCGCACGTGAGATCGTTCTCGTTTTAAATAATTATAAACCGCAAGTGCACGGCGCGTTGTAGCAAGCCGGCAAGTACGGGTCGATCCGCAGGGAATTGTGTATTGGGTCTTGTGATTTAAGGTTCAACAAATTAACGAATTGTTTGGTTTGTCATAAAGAATAGAAAAAATACGAAAACAAGAAAACAACGAAAACAAGTTAAGAAAGAATGGTCGTGGCTTTGGCTCGAAAGGTCGAATCGCGACGATTCCCTCGACGCTCCCTTTGATCATGAGTTGTTCGTCCTTACGTCGATCCCGGCATGAAGCATGACTTTTCAAAGCGGTTGCGAGGCACAAGTCATCAAATTCCGATATTCTCCGCAACACGAAACGAGTCTGTTTTGTTCACTTACCGTTGTATGTCGGAGCATGGGGTAACAACACTAAGCACAAGGGATAGCAAGCTTACCACAACATCAAAAACACAATTAGTGAGTGAGAGCAAATAGTTTTAGTGTTAACTTTGCTAAGGGTTTGTGATGATATACGGTATATGAAAACCGAGGGTTTGTCAAGCACTTGGTCACAAAATACCGTATCCAAACTTAGCAAATTTAACACCAAATTGATTCTAACTTAAACATTATTAAATTGGGAAGGGGGTGAATATGGTATATGAAGAGGTTACAAAGTAACCATGGTTTCGAAATACCATATCACATCAATATATAAAACAATCCTTAAGTTATAATCATATTAAAGCACGTTAAACATAAACAGGAGGAGGAGGTGGCAAAGCCTTTCATCTCACTTCCTTACCATTACCACCACCAAGAAAATTAGTTAAACATCATAAAAAGAAAAGCAAGTAAAGAAAAGAAGTAATTAAACAAAGCAACACAAATATTATTAACACTTGAGAAAGAGATACAAGATTTTGGTAACTTGTTCAACCTCCTTAATGAAACTCTCCAAAGAAAGCTTCAAGAGAGAAGAAGAACAAGAGACCGAGTGAAGATCACACAACTCTCAAGCCTAAACAAAAAATGAAGAAACTAAGAAAATATATGGTATATTACATGGTCCATTGCTCAACTCTGTTCTGGTATTTATAGGCTTCAAAATAGAATAAACAAACAATATAAATAAGATGATGTGATGCCTATAAAGTGCCAGCAGAAAAATGAGGACTTTTGGAGCTAGGGGCCGACGAGCTCGGAAAATATGGGCATGTGGCCAGCCTCAATCCGAGCACATGGGCTCGTCTTGGCATGGTGGTCTTGTGTTCTTTCGACAAGTCCAATGGTGTTGTTTGTTTGGTCTAAAATAACCCGGTTTGTATGCAGAGATTTGGAGGGAACACAAGAAGCTAATATCACATCAACACTTTTAGCAATCAATGCACACACACCCACTTACTCATGGCTTGTCCCCCACTTGCTCATGGCAGCCCCTCCTAAGTCCAAACTATGTGCACACTTGTATGTGTTGGACCATTTTGACAAAAAGTGTGGACACATGCATTATTTGCAAAAGAGCTCTTTGGACATCGATCGGTTTTCTGTTCTTTTTGCAGTGTCGGCTCCCAGACATTATATCCGTGATTTTGAATATGTTTCCGGTATTTTATCACGAATACCTGTAAACTGTAATTACAGAGTAGACACTGATTAATAGCACCGATATATCACAAAATAGATACTGAATGAGCAGTATTAAAATGCAGTTTTCTGTGATGAACAAAAACCCCCAAACTTATCTTTTGCTCGTCCCAAGCAAAACAAAAATCCTAGCCTTACTTTCGCAGGGAACACGATTGCACTGAGCACGTGCAACAAGCCGTTAAACCTCTAGGTGTCCCTAGTAGGAGGAGTATTGTCTCCTGAGGGTTTTCAGTGGATTACACCCACAAAATCCCGTCAAGTTAGCGCTGCGGAAAAACTGTTGATTATAATCTTAAGGTTAGAGATTAAAGTTAGAAGTTCTATTACCCAAGTCAGAAACGTTAAACCCTATTTTTTACTCCTCACAATTTGTTTAACATAAGCTCATACGCGTCTTTACGTGATTGTGCGGATCGTGTCCATAAGGTTTTAAGAACTTTGATTAGGGTCGTCATGTCATAATTACAGATCAGGATAGGCTTCTAAAGGATCACACGAGTTTTGAAAGGAGTTAAGATTTTCTCAAGTTTTATTCTCCAGTTAGGTTTCAAGTCAGAATATATATCATTTTTAACAGAGAACTTAAATTTCTACCTTTCACCTGTTGTTGCTCATACACACCAAAGTTATCGTGCAAAACGTCTTAATAAATACAAGCCTTCATATCTCCGCGAAAAAAAACTTTTTTAATAGAAAATTCGTCTCCGCCGAGATTATTCTCCCACAAAAAACCGTTAGGACTTTTAACTCGGAGAGAACACTTGCTTAGCTTGTTTTATCTGGCGATTAGAAACTAAGCGAGCTTAGGGTCAATAACTCCCAAAGCAGATGGTTTTAAGGCATTAGGTGTGGAGACACCTAAAGGACTTAATTACCTAAGTTACTAAGGCCACAAAACAAAAGACTCATTTTATTTAAAATATTCTTAACTCGATGAAAACGGAGATAAAGCCAGCTTTTCTCTTAAATCTGAATACGTTACATGTGAATGAGGTGTGTACTTACTCCAACAGGGATCCAGATGGGTTATTTTTCAGACTTATAGCTTCTATTAACCTCAATAAAATTCTTCATATTCACCTTACTTTATGAACTATTCTTGATATGACTTAACTCAGAACAAATCTGTTTGATTCTAAAGATATTTATCAATTTTAAATGTTTACAGACATGTCAGACTTTCATCAAATTCTCAAAAAATATACGACACGTGTAAAGTGTTATAAAAGACGTGTATCAGTTATGGTTAAACACAAAGGAGGGCTATTTTTCGGATCGTCAGTCTCACAAAAAGGATTTAGTTATTTCTAACTTATCAACCGAACCGTCAGACTTTGAATTTAAGTTCCCCCGCTAACTAACATGACAAAGTTTTTTTATTTTGGGGAAAATTTTTTAATTTTTATGGGTTTTCTAATATGCATGCAATGCAGAATATACAATATACATATGATGCAGCAAAAATAAACGCAGTGCTCACAAATACCCCCAAACTTAAGTTTTACGATGTCCTCATCGTTGCCCCCGTCTCTGGTAGCTAGACATAGACATCAGGGTGGGAATTTTATTCAAAGAAAAAGAAAAAACCTAACACTAATTACAATATTTACATGTTAAAATACTGGGTTAGTCCAGAAATTAATACCAGCCATTTAAAGATTTTGTCACTATAGTGCCATGGCTGGCAAAAGAATATGTATATACAAAAGAAAAAGAAAAGATATATGTTAGATGTTAGTGAAGGGCATGGGAGTGTAAAAGTAGGGATCAGAAGACGCTGAAGATGAAGATGAAGTTTTGAAGAGGTCAAAAAAATTGTATTCTAAATGAATTGAATGTTCAAGAAGCGCATGTTGAGTTCCGAAATCAGGTTCGTTTAAAAACTAGAGTTCATCCGCAAAAAGTTCGGCAAAAGAAAGGTTCTTAGAATGTTCCCAAATTAATCCTGACTCAAACTCACCCAGAATATCAAGTTCATCCGCAAAAATTTCCTCAAAACTCGATATGAAAGAATATTTTTCAAAGATGTCTTCCTCTCTATGGATTTTCACAATCCTATTCTTATCCCTATGGTTTTCTAACTCTCCCAATACCATTTCTTTCTCATCACATTCACAAATGGGTAGGTATATGTCATCCAAAAAAGTAGGTTCCCACCCTAACGTTTCTTCCGAAACAATATCATTAGGTGATACAAAAATTATGGGTTCCTGATCATTGATCTCTTCTGACAATCCATCCAAACCATACCCGTAAAAATCACAAGATTCCTCCTCAAAAAATGGAATGTACAAATCAGTCAGAGGTTTTTCTTGTGTGTCCTGGTCACACTCAGTCAATTCATTTGCATCATCATCTATGAAATTATCAAAATTCGTTTGATCGTTTATCTCACTCGGATGACTTCCTAGATGACAAACATTAACATTATTGGGTTCTGATTGACTGTGTTCACTCCCTAGAATCCTCTCAGCTAAATGTTTCGCGTGTTCCTCTATTCTAGCCATTGATTGAGGTTGAGCAAGAAACAATTGCTCAGACTGCTGTATGCACAGGGCTAGCGTAGAAGCTGATTGATTCTCGACCACAGTCATTACTTCAATACTCTTCTCTAAAGCGGTCAACTTAGAATCCATCTCACTATCATTCCCTAATGATGGTTCAATTGTTTCAGGTTGGAGGGGTTGTGATGGTGGTGATGCTAAAGCAGTCAATCTGTCGACCTCTTTCTCTAAATCTTCAATCATTAGGTCTCTAATTGAAGTGGGACTGGGTTCAAGAGTGTTAGGTGGGTGACCATTATCAAAAATTTGGGACGGTTGGTCACCCCTTAAGAAAGGACAATTGTCATGAATGTGGGAAGAATCTTGGTAATTTGAACAAATGAATTGGGAATGAGTATAAACAAAAGAATAAGAATCGTGAGAAATTGAAGTAAATTGTGTATCACCCATATCAACAAGAATTCACAAAATATCACAAAAATATATAATATCACACCCCTAGCAGTCTATGGTATGCTAGTCAACTAGACCTGCTCAAAAACCTGATTGTTGAAATAAAACTGTGTCGAGAAACGGGCTCAAGATATACTGATCACAAAGCCAGGTAAGTGCAAGAGAGAAGGGGGTTTCCAACGCTTTCGCGAAGTTCCTTAATTAGATAACCATTTCTCTTGAACACTTGCCTAGACACCCCGTGAACGATATACCGTTAAGCGGTGTTCTAAACACAGTTAACTTCTCCTAATGAGCGCGAAGTCCTTAAAACCAAAGTTCTATTTGATTTTAAATTATTGTGGATATGCAAGAATACAGTTTTGTGATTTGTGGGCTACGGAAAAAGGTGATAAAATCCTTTACCGTATCTTGTTTGGTCTTTTTGCCCTTAAATCCGTATTAAGATGCAAATGCACAATCAAATAAAAGAATTACAAAAATCAAGCAATTTAAGCAATTCTTTTTCGTTTTAAATTTAAGCGCTGCAAAAAATACGGTTAGTTCTCTGTGCAATTGGTGGCAAATTTGTGCGAAGAATCCTGCAGAAGATAGAAATATTGGACTGTGTCGGATTCGAGAAGAGTGTGTTAGGAAATACGTACCGATGTGATTTGGTTTAAGAAAACCCCTTTGAAAGTGATCTGAGCTATTGATTGTTCGCTTGCACGGGTCGAACTACCCGGATCTTTGGCACTGTACTTCCCTAACGTCTTTAAATTGAATTTGAACCTTGCTCCGCACGATCGCTGGTCGTAATTCCTTAAAAACCTGAAATGTCGGAAAATACGATATTTAGTGTCAAAAAGCGATATATATGCCCCAATTCCTGCACACTCAAAATCGTAAAAATCAAGCAATACTATTAGAGTACCAACACTCCACTGGAGATCACCAAAAAATCAAAAATCAAAACCACCCTTACCGGGTCGGCGAGCTCGGAATTTTCCTTGATGTCGCCGACCAAATAAAGCTGGTTTGTGGTGAAATTTTGGATGAGTTCTCTAGGCAATCTCAGTGCTCTTATGGTACAACTTGATTTTTAAGTTGGTTTACAGAGTGATAGCACAGTAAAGACAGAGAACAAGTTAAAAGAATTGTGTTTTGTTAGTTTTGAAAAAAAATTGAGTTAGTAGTTAATGAGTTAGTAAGAACCAGAAATAACAATACCTAATACTACCAACTCCCCGACAACGGCGCCAAAAACTTGTTGGGAACTCACTCGCGCGTGCAAATGCATATGTTTTGGAAATGTGATCGATTTTTGGAAATGGAATGCGCACGCGAGATCGTTATCGTTTTAAATATTTATAAATCGCAAGTGCACGGCGCGTTATAGTAAGCCGGCAAGTACGGGTCGATCCGCAGGGAACTGTGTATTGGGTCTTGTGATTTAAGGTTCAAAAAATTAACGAATTGTTTGGTTTGTCACAAAGAATAGAAAAAAATACGAAAACAAGAAAATAAGGAAAACAAGTTAAAAAAGAATGGTCGTGGCTTTGGCTCGGAAGGTCAAATCACGACGATTCCCTCGACGCTCCCTTTGATCATGAGTTGTTCGTCCTTACGTCGATCTCGGCATGAAGCATGACTTGTCAAAGTGGTTGCGAGGCACAAGTCGCCAAATTCCGATATTCTACGCAACACGAAACGAGTCTATTTTGTTCACTTACCGTTGTATGTCGGAGCTTGGGGTAACAACACTAAGCACAAGTGATAGCAAGCTTACCACAACATCAAAACACAATTGGTGAGTGAGAGCAAATAGTTTTAGTGTTAACTTTGCTAAGGGTTTGTGATGATATACGGTATATGAAAACCGAGGGTTTGTCAAGCACTTGGACACAAAATACCGTATCTAAACTTAGCAAATTTAACACCAAATTGATTCTAATTTAAACATTGTTAAATAGGGAAGGGGAGTGAATATGGTATATGAAGAGGTTACAAAGTAACCATGGTTTTGAAATACCATATCACATCAATATATAAAACAATCCTTAAGTTATAATCATGTTAAAGCACGTTAAACATAAACAAGAGGAGGAGGAGGCAAAACCTTTCATCTCACTTCCTTACCATTACCACCACCAAGAAGATTAGTTAAGCATCATAAAAAAAAAAGCAAGTAAACAAAAGAACCAATTAAACAGAGAAACACAAATATTATTAATACTTGAGAAAGAGATACAAGATTTTGATAACTTGTTCAACCTCCTTAATGAAGCTCTCCAAAGAAAGCTTCAAGAGGGAAGAAGAAGAAGAGACCAAGTGAAGATCACACAACTCTCAAGCCTAAACAAAAAATGAAGAAACTAAGAAAATATATGGTATATTATATGGTCCATTGCTCAACTCTGTTCTGGTATTTATAGGCTTCAAAATAGAATAAACAAACAATATAAATAAGATGATGTGATGTCTATAAAGTGCCAGCAGAAAAATGGGGACTTTTGGAACTAGGGGGCCGGCGAGCTCGGAAAATATAGGCATATGGCCGGCCTCAATCCGAGCACATGGGCTCGTCTTGGCATGGTGGTCTTGTGTTCTCTCGACAAGTCCACTGGTGTTGTTTATTTGATCTAAAATAACCTGGTTTGTATACAGAGATTTGAAGGGAACACAAGAAGCTAATATCACATCAACACTTTTAGCAATCAATGCACACACACCCACTTGCTCATGGCTTGTCCCCACTTGCTCATGGCAGCCCCCTCCTAGGTCCAAGCTATGTGCACACTTGTATGTGTTGGACCATTTTTGACAAAAAGTGTGTACACATGCATTATTTGCAAAAGAGCTCTTTGGACATCGATCGGTTTTCTGTTCTGTTTGCAATGTCGGCTCCCGAACGTTATATCCGTGATTTTGAATGTGTTTCCGGTATTTTATCACGAATACCTGTAAACTGTAATTACAGAGCAGACACTGATTAATAGCACCGATATATCACAAAATAGATACTGAATGAGCGGTATTAAAATGCAATTTTCTGTGATGAACAGTGTACTATATTTGATACCCATGAACTCATGCAGGAGATCATGAGATTACATGGAGTACCGGTTTGCATCGTTTCCTATCGTGACACAAGATTCCGATCACAGTTTTGGCAGAGTCTGCAAGCTAGTCTGGGAACGAGTCTGAATTTCGGCACAGCTTACCATCCACAAATGGACGAACAGTCTGAACAAACAATTCAGATTCTATAAGACATGCTATGAGCTTGTATGTTAGACTTCGGAGGTTCGTAGGAAGATCACCTACATCTTGTGGAGTTTTCATACAACAACTGCTACCAGGCGAATATTGGAATGGCACCATTTGTAGCTCTCTATGGAAGGAATCACCATTAAGTTGGGATGACATCGGAGATCGGGAACTCCTTGGACCAGAGATGATCGTGGCAACTGTGGAAGTAGTTCGCACGATCAGTGAAAGAATGCGCATAGCCCAAAACAAACAGAAGCACTGGGCTGATGCAAATCGCCGACACCTGGAGTTCCAACCAGTAGATCATGTTTTCTTAAAAATCTCTCCAAACGAGGATTAATCCGTTTTGGCAAGAAGGGTAAGCTCAGTCTGAGATATATAGAACCGTTCGACATTCTCGAATGAGACGGAGAAGTGGCATATAGTTTGGCACTACCACCCTCATTGGAAGGAGTGCACAACGTGTTCCACATATCCCAACTTTGAAGATATATGAGCGACTCTAGCCACATCCTTAATCACTCCGAGCTCACTGTATAGACAGATCTAACTTGCGTGCAAAAACCTGTAGCGATCCTGGACAGAAATGTAAAGTCACTGAGGAACAAGAAAGTAAATTTGGTCCGAGTGATGTGGAGAAAAGATTCATTAGGAGAATCAACGTGGGAACGAAAAGACGATATGCGTGCAAGATATCCTCATTTATTTGTAAATTGTAACGCCCCACGCCCCAGTACAGATGGTATTGTCCGCTTTGGCCGAAACCGCACGGTTTTTCCTTTTAGAGCGAAACGGACCCGACCAGGGGACACTTCCCAGGAGGTCACCCATCCCAAGACTTCCCTGGCCCGAGCACGCTTAACTACGGAGTTCTCAAGCTCCTGTAGTTCCGGTTCACGTAAAAGGCGCTTCTGTAATTGAGTGTGGTATCATTACATTTATAATGCAGTTCGGTCCTCTTTCGGAATGTGTTCCGAAGATTCCCCATTATTCTACAGTGGGTCCCTGGGACTCAAGAGGTAGCCCCCATGGATTCAAGAGGTGGCCTCCGCCCCCGCCCCCTTGGCATGACAATTAGCGTGGCACTTTGTTCTATGTGGCATTTTGTTCCGTGAGTAAGAACCGGGTCCCGACATTCTCCCCACCTTTGAACAATGGTTCGTCCTCGAACCACAGACCTACTACTGAGGGACCTGCATGGGCCACCATAAATGTAACGCCCCACGCCCCAGTACAGATGGTATTGTCTGCTTTGGCCGAAACCGCACGGTTTTTCCCTTTAGAGCGAAACGAACCCGACCAGAGGCCACTTCCCAGGAGGTCACCCATCCCTTGGCGCTTCTGTAATTGAGGGTGGTATCATTACATTTATAATGCAGTTCGGTCCTCTTTCGGAATGTGTTACGAAGATTCCCCATTATTCTACAGTGGGTCCCAGGGACTCAAGAGGTAGCCCCCACGGATTCAAGAGGTGGCCCCCGCCCCCGCCCCCTTGGCATGACAATTAGCGTGGCACTTTTTTCCATGTGGCACTTTGTTCCGTGAGCAAGAACCGGGTCCCGACATTCTCCTCACCTTTGAACAATGGTTCGTTCTCAAACCACAGACCTACTACTGAGGGACCTGCATAGGCCACCATAAATGTAACGCCCCACGCCCCAGTACAGATGGTATTGTCCGCTTTGGCCGAAACCGCACGGTTTTTCCGTTTAGAGCGAAACGGACCCGACCAGAGGCCACTTCCCAGGAGGTCACCCATCCCAAGACTTCCCTGGCCCGAGCACGCTTAACTACGAAGTTTTCAAGCTCCTGTGGTTCCGGTTCACTTAAAAGGCGCCTCTGTAATTGAGGGTGGTATCATTACATTTATAATGCAGTTCGGTCCTCTTTCAGAATGTGTTCCGAAAATTCCCTATTATTCTATAGTGGGTCCTAGGGACTCAAGAGGTGGCCCCACGAATTCAAGAGGTGGCCCCCGCCCCCACCCCCTTAGCATGACAATTGACATGGCATTTTGTTCCATGTGGCACTTTGTTCCGTGAGCAAGAACCGGGTCCCGACATAAATTATTTCTTATATAAATGTAAATTTCGAGGACGAAATTTTTATAAGGAAGGTAGAATGTAACGACTCTGAAATTACTGTACAAAATTTTTCAGTTCAATGTATAAAAAAGAGTTTACAAGCCTGAATACAATTTAAAAGTTATTTTTGTTTAAGAACGGTAAGAAAGCACTTGCAGCTCACTGGTAAAAGCCTTGCACTACTATGACGTAGCCCCTGTGTTCGAATTCCATCAGCCACATTATTTTTTCTGAATTTTCTTTTAAACTTTTTGGAAGCCCAAAAGTTTACACGTGCACTGCACATAAGAAATGAAAAGACAGAAAAACAAACATGTGCAAAATGTTGTGTACACAGAGAGGGACACGTGTCTTCGATCCACTGGCCTAGCTCACACAATGGACCGACGAGATGAGCCTTAGGGCCGGCGCCGACGGTCATCCGTAGGGGAAAATTCCCCGTGTTTTGCACACAAAACCCTTGGCCTACCCCCATTACCCCTGCACTGTTTGATTACTCTGAATTAAAACAGAGACTTTTCAATTCTTCAATTAATCCATTTTTAATGCATTTTAATTCATTCTTTCAATTCCAAAATCCTAATTTCACACTATAAATACAACTTTATACCCTAGCCCCTCCTCATTCTGAAATCCCTAGTTAAAATTATCAAATTTTTCTAAGTACAAGTGGAGTAGAAGTGGAGTTACCCCAAGACCAACTTCCGACGAGGAATCGAGCAAGTTCCGGCGACTCCACGACGACACGAAGGATACCATATCTCTTTCTACCTCCTTTCCACCCTTCCTACTTGTAAGTCCCACCCCCTCCTGCTCATTCTACATAAAAAGTTCTCTTTTTCCAAACATGTCGGGAAGTAGAGTTATACCGACACTTTTATACTAAACCCTAAAAATTTCACTATTACTTCCATACCTTATAAAGTTCCTACTTTTCTTACCCTATATTTATAACCATAAAACTAATGCTTAGAAATAATTTTCACTCAAATGCATCATGCTATATAACTTTAATTTAACTTTTACATAAAAATACCATGAACTTTATATACGTCATCTTTTAATTACCTTACTTAATCATACCTTTCGAAAACTTCACAAGGTAATGATCTACCCCTCACATACACACACATTTACATAGCACGATACTCTTTAAATATATTTTTGTGGCGAATACAATATTTCATTAAAATTCCATCGACTATAAAAACCCGGTTTTCTTTTTAGATTGTATTGTTAAATCTTTGCAATTATGTCTCTACAACCTTCATTAGGAGACCCGCTATTGGATGGTGTGGATTATCGTAGATTCTTGGGCTGGTAGATCGAGATGCAGACCTCCTCACGGAGCATTCGGTCTCGAAAGATTTTAATATGATTTTTTAAGAAAAATGAAATTTTCTACTTAATAATAAAATTAATTTTTAATAATTATATAAATATTATCAAACCACATATTTTCAAGATATAATCAAATCCCATGTTTTCTAGAAAATAAAAAAATGACAAGTTTCACCAAAATACCTTCAAGTTATCCAAAAGTCAAGCTTACACTAAAATACCATGAACTATTCAAGCTAAGTTAATATTCACTAAAATAACTCAATTCTTAAAATTCACAATTATAGAAATCCTAAATAAAGTAAATAATTTCTCGATGTTTATTTTGAAACTATATAAAAATATTTTTTCATAAAACTCGCTCGAGTTATATAAAATTAGACTTTAGTAAATATAGCTTTAAGCTGGATCAATTCTCTTGAGCCTCAGGGAGCCGAAAAAGTGAGTACTTGCCTATTTAAGGTAGAAAAACTTAACGGAGTTATCAATGGTAATTGTCTTGGAAAAAGACACAAATCCTTCCGTCCATATGCAGCAGTTACCGATAACACCCGAACTTAATTCAAGATCCAATTCAGTTTTAAAATGTCTGACTCAAGCCTGAATCTAATTCAATTCTGAATCTAATCCAAACATGAATCCAATTCTAACATGAATCCAACTCAAACATGAATCCAACATGTATACTTGAACCTGAACCTGGATACCAGAACAATATCAACATGCAAATATGACTTGACTTGACGAACCATGGCTATAATTTGACTTGATTACATGACTACTTGTTTACATCCTGAACATGATTACATGAACAACTTATATCCATGGCTCGGCAAGCCTTATAATATAACCTATAACAATACAATATATTACGAAGTTTAAAGGGGTAGACTGGTACGGAATGTGTTAAAAGTAGCATGATGATAGACACTAAAAGACACCTACATGAACCCCCGTACCGTTGTCCCATGGGTTTTGATAGGGCCTTGTACTTATATGTTACCATAGTCCACAGGATAGTTGGACTCTTTTCGTATACACTGATACATTCTGTACCAAATTACAAACAACTACGTTAGTATAACAAACATATACATGTACAGATTATCAGTCATATTCTCTCCATTTGTCCTATTCTATTCTTCTTTTGGGTCTTACCGAGCGCTAGTTCGCTGACGACATTCTTGTCTCTTTCTTTCTCTAGAATGGTCGTCAGGAGGATCCGACTCTCAGGAGATTGAGCTCAGCCATGATGACTTGGATCAGTTCACAGAGGAGCCAGACTTCTAGCTTTTACTTGTATTTACCTTTTCATCTGTATGCCACTGTTTAGGCATTGCTTTTATCATTGTACATTTCCTTTTCAAATCAGTTGTAATGTAAAGAATGAAAGTTAATAAAGGTTGTTGTTTATATTACATTTCTTATTATTCTTGTGCATTTGTTTATATTGCTTATTTACGCTTAACGTGTTTACTTCTGAGTAAATACGTCATGTGCCCGCCACGCCTACTTCTTCGTACACTGGGAAGCGGGGCGTGACAATCATATATCATATCATATCACGTCGCCTCATATCATCATATCTAATCACATCGACTCATATCATCAAATCGAATCATATCCTCATCTTATCGTGTCATATTGTAAAATATATGTATTTATATACTTCCTAAGTTGATATAGCTCATAGGCTAAGAAACAGTACTAGAGTATAAACCTTCCTACAAGTATACTACTATAGCATATAGTATCCTAGAACCCTATTAGCTTGGTATACATATCTAATATATTTATATATAACTATATATCTAGTATTCTAGTACTACAGTTCCGGGGGTGCTATACGCCATCCACCCGACTTTTCCCGTAGATAGACATCTACTCGCTTAGTTTCATCTCGCCCTAATCGATTCTGACGGATGACGTGCCCTCCTTCGTCGTCCCGGAAGTCCACGCACTTGTACATACAAGTCAAAGTATATTGTATCGCATCAAAATCAAATTCGAAAACCGATATGACAAGCGGAGCACATATAGGTTAGAACCTATGATCAACACGTGCTAGAACAACAAAACAACCCTCGATGTCGACGTACGAACGTCAAACGACCGAGTCAAAACACAAATCTCCAAAAACCAAGTTTTCAAATGTCGAAAAATGTTGACAGAAAACGAGTAAAATGACTCCAGATTTTTCTTAAGGTGAAATTAAACTTTTTCGCATATAGGGTAGGCCTAGTTATCTAGTGAGTGAGCTACAGACCAAAATTCAAATCCTATCTCCAACTTCGACCCGCAATTTGCGGTCATTTCGAATTAATTGGTGGCCTTACTAAGGTGGATTAGGCTCGAGCTTCTGGGATGGCTTCCTATAGGTCTGCACATCTCACTATATCCGCTATTTAATTTTCAGAGTCCCTGAGTGATACCAGATTCTAATTGATCACCACAAGTTCAACAAAACCGATATCAGAAAATTCTAAACTCAAGTTTGAGACTTCAAGGTTCATCTAGACCATGAATTATATCACTTAAAGAGGTTATGGTCACTATCTAAATATCTACTACACCACCACTACTCAATTGACCCACAAAACCTCACTTTAGAATTTTCCAAGATCACCAAACATGCACTTTTAACTCTAAACTATAATATGAGGTTTGGAAACTATAAACTAATCTAGAGGTGGAGTTATTACCTCATAGAGCAACTGAAGAAAATTCTACGATAGCCAAGGTTGCTCAAAACTAGAACTTTATCACTCCATATTGCTTGCAATGAGCTAAGGAACAGTTTGTGTAAACTCTAGGTGGTGCTTTGAGATGGTTTTAAGGGTGGTGCATGGTGGTAGTAAGAGGTTGAAGATGAAAGAGAAGGAGATGAAGAAGAGGATGAAGAGATGAGATGAAGAAAAAGGGATGAGAGAAAGAGAGAGATGAAGAAAAAATGGCTAAAGTTAGCCATGCACAATGATTCCCATCATTTAATACACCATACTCCTTTGTCTCCTCATTTTCTTTTTTTTTTTCCCTTTCTTTTATTACAAATAAAACCGATTAAAATTCATAATAATTTGTTAACTTGTCATGGCATTTAACATGGTTAACAAAAATGAAGCTAGATTTAGTGCATAATTAAGAAACACTAATTAATTTTAACACTAACTTGTATGGAAATAATTATATATTAATTATAAAAACCTAAATCAATTATATGCTTTCATGAATAATAATTTATTTTAAATTCCAATTATTTTCCAAAAATATAGGTATATAACTATACCATTATACGAAAACTCGAATCTATACTCGTATAATATCCGTAATATTTGTTATTTTATTATTTAAATCCAAAAATATTATTTTATATTTTCTGAAATGTTACACCCAGCTACTACCGTTATACGCAGTACCAATGGATCTGTGGTTGGGTAGTAATTAAAGTAATCTCTAGCACACGCAAGGTATTATGGCGGGTCTCAGGTTTGGAGACTAAGTCGTGATAATTATTACTATATGAATTTCCATCTGACAGTTATGTATAATTACTAATTGGAAATTCAAAACGAGTCGTTCGGTGTACTTATCATTTATAAGTGCCTGCATATGATACTCTGATATCACCACACCAGATGACTATAAGAATAGTTATCACTCTCTCTGATGAGTAAGTATAATATACACTAGTCTTCCGGAGTATCGATATTCTGTCTCGATCTCTTACGACTGGAAACATTTAAGAATATACTTATCGACTAGTCAGGTCTCACTATTGTGATCTACATCACAATCCTGTAGTCTAATATTATTCTACGGACTTTATTAGTAATCAATAATAAACAAAGTAATAAAAGATATACCAATAAAGAAAAAACCAAATAGCATATTATTATTACGAGCGAGAAAGTTTTATACATGCAGCCCACAATCACAACTAATTGCCTCTAAGGGCGCCTACATCTAACAAATATAGCATGTCATTCAAAAATGAACTGAGACAGTTCCACAGAGTCCATCTTAGGAGATATACACCCCCAAAAAAATCAGCTAAAATGAGTTATTCAACTTTTCAGTAAGAGTGGTCTATGTTAAGAGATTATCATTGAAAATTTCAGAAACGGTTAGGTAAAATAGTAACTAAGACAGTGGTTGTTTACATATAGATACCGCATGGATACCACAACTAAGAATCAATTAAATACCAACATTTTAATATATAAAGAAAAACAATTTCATATAGGATTTACCGATATCACAAGTTGGAATGATGAGGCATGATAGAAGATCAAGATTCAAATAGTGAAAAAGAGGAAAGGGGAAAGGATGGGACTTACTCGCGTAGAAAACGACGGAAACTCATTGGGGACATTTTATCGAACACCGTCTCACGCAAAATCGAAACATCGATAGAACGGAGATCCGGAGGTATGGAAATGATCGTGGCGCTCACGCGAACCCGGATCTGGTCTTAGAGCCTCAGTTCACGGTGTTAGGAATATGTATGCCTTAAAGGCCATTATTGTATGATATAGTGGATGCTTGGACATATATATAGAGGACTTTCTTGCTCGACATGATAGTATACTATCTGGTTACCTTTATCTTAACATGTAGACTAGTATTATTATACTGTCTATCTCTTACATGTTGATAAAACCCTTAGGATATGTACTTGACTACCAGGATTATGATGAGATCATATTAGTGGGGCCAGGGTGGTCCAAAAGTACATCCTTTAATAGTTCCTAGTCGAGGGGATATCGAGACAGGGCGTCGATATTCCAGAGTAGACTAGTGTGTACGTTTCTTGTCCCTTAGAGGGCTATGGTTGATCCCACAGCCATTGGTGTGACATCAAAGATTGTACACATGTGCTCATTGGAAAATGGGTACACCGAACAGGACTCGCCAAGGACTCCTAGATGGTAGTATACCTATCGTCAGATAGCAGTCCTTTGGTGACACTGGTACAGGTTAGTCTGTAGACCTGAGATCGTCATAGAGTCTTGTGTGGCTCCCACTGTGCTTTGATTTCTTTCCTAACACGTTCAAGAGGAGTTGTGTAAACAGGTGGATTTTGGGTACAGTCCCGAGTCACATGGAGGCAGTGAGCGATAGGAGGGGTTTCGTCTCTCCCGGTATTGGAGTTTGATGTTGCGCTATGCTCGATTGGCTATAACTGGAAGTCCCTGGCCAGGGCTACTGTTGAAATTTACTGATAAAAGTTATCAGTAGTTTCTCGAACCGTTACAGGCCAGACATCGGCATGACTTATCAAGTTACTGTGGTCTGACATTTACCACCCCTAGACTCGATATGCAACATATCAGACGAAGAAACTGGACTGTACGGTAGTGTTACTGATAGGTTTCATGGAGAGTATGAACAGGCTTGCTTATTGATCTTCATATCGCTCAATACCCGGGCAGCCGTTACGTCCAGCTAGTACCGCTGACGGCTTATGGGTGACTGATGTGATCATCACCTACTGCTGGCTTATTAACGAGTCTTTAGAGTCCCACACAGAAGTTCCCTGGTTGAAGCAAAACGAAGTAGGACACATGTGATATGTGCGTGGGCCTGATTAAATACGTATATGTGATACCGTATTGTAATCTGGCAATTATCTGTTATTAGTTAGGTTATATGTGATATAACCAGATTATCGAGTCAAGTGTTGATTTGATAATATGATACACAGATAAATGATATTAGTCTGTTATATATGATATAACCGGATTATTAAATCAAGTGTTGATTTAATAATGTGAAGTATATTATATTTTATATAATTATATCTAAACTAATATCATTAGCTCACTAAATATTTTCTTATATGTATTAATATATATATATATATGATATATATAAATATATATATGAAGCATGGCTTATGTTCTATTTTTGAGGAAAATAGAAATTGAGGTGGAAAATGGGAACATGGTCAGGAATGGCTTTTTATCTTTTGTTTATTCATCGACTCACTATTCAAGTGTGGTTGCAATTTTATATTGTATTGATCTCCATGCTTGAATGAGTGAGGATCAAGGGGTTGCCATTCTACACAACATTCATAAGACTTAGCCATTTTGAAGTGTTGCTCTCTTGCTCTCTTCTTCTTCTACCTCATCATGGTTCAAGCTTCAACCCTCACATGTGATGTGAATCATGAACCTTGAACACATATTAGTGAGCCTCAAATCCCTTACTTCATCATCCCACACCAAACCAGCACTTTTGTGTGGCGTGTTTACTTCACTAATAGGAGCTTAGTAAAGAGGTAGCTTGAGCTAGCGGGCTTCGCGTTGATCATCTTTGGCACGAAGATCATCGGAGGAAGCTCGTCCAAACACTCAAGTGGAGCCTAGTGGAGCCCGTGGACTACTACACGGAGCATGTGAAGTGAAGGACTCGATCTATGAAGGTATAGCCATCTTTCACTTCTTTAGTTTACATATCATCATAGGTTTTAAACCCTAATCTTCTAGTATAGATCTTGGTGAGTCTAACTTAGCACCTAAAATTTTTTAATTTGGCATGCTTGATTCTACAAAAACCTTATGGTGGTGCTAGGGTAGACTTTCATGGTATCAGAGCCAATCTAGAACATTTGGGTAGGTCTTTACGATATTAAAGTGTTCGATCGGTTTTCGAAAACACGGATTTTTGATGTTTCTGTCGATTTTTTCAAATGTTGAAATTTTCGTGATTAAAAATATTCAGAAAAATGTGCATGCTTTTTTATGGAACCCTAAGAAATTTCAAACCCGAATTCCTAAAAAGCACCGCGGAACCGCTGCCAAAACCCTAGTTTGGCGGCGGTTCCGCCGCACTTTAAGGAGATTAGGGTATGGTTTTTCTTCTGCTGCTCCATCTTATTATTTTGCACTCTCTGGGTGTTTTTAATGAGACTCAAGTCGTTGAGCTCTCTAGATTTTGTAGGTGTTTGTAAAATCGATCGAAATGTTTAACGTCGTATAGATCTTAATGATATGTGATACAATTGTTAAAATCCGAAATAATTAGTTTTGTGAAAACTAGTTAGTATATTATAAATCTAGTGTATTAGTCTCGGTTAATCGGTTGCCACGGAGTTTTGATTCCGATCAAAACTCCGTCGCAATCGCATGTTGTACGTGAACACTCACCGGGTAACTCTAGTAGACAGCCACGTCCCATAGCCCCGACCAAGTGACTGTAGGAGAACCCCGTTGCCAAAAGCACCCACTCGAGTGCTCGCGGCCACGGTGTTCCGCCTTAGTGCACTTTATAGACGGTATCGGGGGTGCGGCCATCTGCTAAAGTTTCCGACGAGTATTCGATAATATAGTCAGGAATCCTGTTGAATTACCCGACTAAAGTAATTGAAAAGAGTTTTCAATTTGAGACTAAGATACAAGGTTTATAGGTTAGGTATGAAATCCGGAATATGAGATATTCCGGGTTTATGATGTCTAAGGATATACGGATTCTAATTATTGTAGTTTTTCAATTCTTTTCTGCTACCGTAAGTGTAATATGTGGGGTATCCGATTTGGTTGCTATATGTCAATGAGTTTCGGGATACGCGTATTTACTTATGTTGATGACATGAGATGTTATGTGTTCTTATGATATAATTTGTTGGATCGTCGTGAATGAATAGCTGGGGGTTTTATGCGAGATGAGAGTTTTCATTTTTGTTCATATAAAATCTGTATGTAATATTCTTTTATTGGGGCACTTCCGGGTTGAGGATGATGTCACCATTCATGTATATTATTTACTTTTCTGCAATAGGATAGACCCAAGGTGGGGAGCACAAATAACCGGGTTCTATAGTCCAGTGGGAGACAATCTCAAGGAGTTGAGACCGGGCCTCCTAACTCTAGAATTGGTAGGGTTACTTGCCGCTCTCGTAGGGGTCTAGGAATATGGGTTTGGCTATTCATCACAACCGTAGAATCCGTGTTTTACATTACTGGCTAAATTTAAAACACGGACACCCTGGTATATCCAATATTTCATATGTTGCTTCTGCTGCTTGGTTCTGTGATGTGATCATATAACTACGTGAGACGAATGTAATATTATATATATGATATATAATAAATGTTGCTTATGTTTTTCATCTGCGCTAGTCTAGCCCCTGTTCTGCTGGTAGTTAAGTAACCTAACGGTGTATGACGAGGCCCCGTAGCGAATGCGGGTGGCATAAGCGTACGTTCTATTTTCGTTTCATATTTCTGTGATGTTTAGGAAATATTAAATGATGAGACTTCATTAATGAGATTAATGGAAGAAAAGAAACCTAAAAATGTTGTAAAATCAAAAAATTTCAAAAAGGTAGCTCTGGTTATTGCTTTGCATAGTGGTATTCCTTAATGGATATCCAACACCTCATTCGATGAGGAAAGAGCCGAGATCCCTTCACCGGGAGTGACCTCTTTAGCAAAAACTTGCAAATATTACAACCCACATGGTTTAGTTTGATAGCTTCTTTAGTTCTTGCTTTGCATAGTGGTATTCCTTGTAGAATATCCAGCACCTCATTCGATGAGGAAAGAGCCGAGATCCCTTCACCGGGAGTGACCTCTTTAGCAAAACTAGCAAACGCTATAAAACTATTCGATTTTTAAACGGGGCTTAAAACACTCCAAATTACTAGATTCTACGACGATATCAAGTTCATTACGCTTATGGTTTTCTTAAAAACCTGTGTAGCCCTCCGTCATTTCAGATAAGTAATATTTAGTATTCGTGCTGCATTTGTTGGCCTGCGTCAAGGCGTAGTGTGCGGTAGCTGATTAATGTTTATCTGCAGCATGTGATGCGATTGGATTAGGGTAGTCGTACGGCGTTGTTTGGCCTGCATCAAGGGTCGTATGGGTGGGTTTAATTCAATCAAGAAATGAACGGGTTGAACTTGACTAGCGTCCTATGGGTTGTTTGGCCTGCGTCAAGGTCATAGGATGCTAGGGGTAAAAACGATTATCGGGAATTTCAAGTGTTGAAATTTGCAATGAGATTGCATACCTTTTATATGATAGTTGGATCCCGATACCCACTGCGAGTAAGAGTTACTCGTGAGAGAGTTTTGCACTTTATAATTAGCTGATCCAGTAGGTATCTAGAAAGATGTCAACGGGGTTATGCCTCTAGAGAAATGAGGTTTATTTTAATTTGGTCCGTGCGAAAGCATGGGAAATCTCCCTCGGAGTACCGACACTGGCCTGGCTGACCGGTTAGCGAACTTATAGAATGTAATTAATCCCGGCTAATCTTACCTTTTAGGCTTTGAAGGAAGATTTGATAAAAACAGTGGGAGACATCCTGATTAGATAAAACAATAACCAATCTAATCTTGCAAGAGCACACGCAAAGTGATTATTCTTCTCTCTCTCCTAGTAGCGACCAATGACACGCCTTAATCAAGAAAATAAAATGGATGTATTGACCGAACCTACTTATTATACCGGGCTAGGTTCCGCTCTATCTTATGACTGTCATGAGTCTGAACAAGGAATAGGGGAAACCTGGATTCCCATGCCACCCGTACGAAGAAGGAGCATGCCGATGCATCTTTTTCGGGTGTGTTCGTTACCGAGAACTGTTTCTCAGTTTTCTCTACGTCCTGGGCATTGGATACCGGATCAGGATTCTACATATGTAAATTATTATATTGGCTAATGTGAGGTAGAGAACTGGGAAAAGGGTGATATATCTCTAAGAGTAAGGATGGTGCAATTGTTGCAGCCAAAGCAGTTGGAGAATATCACCTTGTATTACCAACTGGTAATACATTGGTTCTGAACGACTGTTACTACGTGCCAAATATGATGTGCAACATTATATAAGTTTCTTTGCTAACTAAAGAAGGATATAATCTTACAATAGAGGATAATGTTATGAACATTTTCCAAAATCAAGTGTTGATTGGGTTTGGAACGTTATGTAACGGTATATACGTTCTGAATCAAAGTACAGTTCTGAACATACAGAACACAAACAAGAGGAAAAATTCAGAAATGAACAAAGCCTACTTGTAGCATTGTAGACTAGGTCATATCAATGCGACAAGACCAGCTATGTTGCATAAAGATGCATATTTTGAATCCGTTCGAATTTACATCTTATGAAACTTGCAAGTCGTGTCTCAAAGGTGAAATGACCAAAACTCCGTTTACTAGACACGTAGGAAGAGCTACTGAACTCTTAGGAATAATACATAGTGATGTATGCGGTCCTAAATCTACACATGTCAGGAATGGTTCCTCATACTTTATCATATTCACCGATGATCTTTCAAGATTCGTACATGTGTTCTTGTTGAAACACAAGTCTAAACCTTTTGAGAAATTCAAGGAATATAAGTACGAAGTAGAGAACCAGACGGGTGAAAGTATTAGAGTCCTTCAATTTGATCGAGGAGGTGAATACTTGAGCATGGAATTCCAAGACTGTCTAAAAGAGAATGGGATTCTCTCTCAGCCTACTCCTCCATATACACCACAGCACAACAGTGTATCGGATAGGAGGTATCGCACCCTATTAGATATGGTGCGCTCTATGATGAGTATTGCTGAGTTACCTATTTCCTTTTAGGGTTATACACTTGAGATAGCTGCATACTAATTGAATAGAGTTCCGACCAAATCCGTTGCCTGCCACTCCATATGAGATATGGAATGGGAAGAGACCATCTCTTAAACAAGTTAAGATATGGGGTTGTCCGGCATATGTTAAACATATAATCCAGATAAGCTCGAGGCAAGGTCAGTTATGTGCAAGCTTGTAGGATATTCCAAACTTTCGCGAGGATATATTTTCTACCACACCGAGCAACAAAAGGTGTTTATTTCTCGACATGCCACCTTTTTAGAAAAGGAATTTCTTGTGAAGAAATTAGTGATAATGATGTAGAACTAGAAGTAGTTCCAGCTACACAAACAATAACTGACGATTTGGTAGAACCGGAGGATTCAATAGTTCCCAACGAATCTCAGCCACTCCGCAGATCTAGTAGGGTTTCTCATCCACCTGAGAGATACTACGGTTTTCTCGTAGACAGTGGGAGAAAGGATTGCATCATGAAAGATGATGACCCAACTAGTTTCGAGCAGGCCATCACGAGTGGGGACTATGAAATGACTGGATGTTATGCGATCTGAGATGGAATCCATGTACACTAACAAAGTATAGACTTTGGAAGTTGCTCCTAAAGGGGTAAAACCCATCGGGGGAAAGTGTATCTTGAGAAGATAATTGGTGTAGATGGAAAAGTTGAGACTTTCAAAGCTAGACTTGTAGCAAAAGGTTTTTCGCCAACGACCAAGTGTTGGCTGTGACGAAACTTTTTCTCCAGTGGCTATGCTTAAGTCCATCAGGATCCTACTTGCCATTACTGCATATCATGACTACGAAATCTGGCAGTTGGACGTCAAGACCGCTTTTCTAAATGATGATTTAGAAGAGAGCGTGTACATGACACAGCCAGAGAGCTTCGTAGACAGTGGGAGCAGCGAAAATATGTGCAAGCTGTTTAAATCAATTTACGGATTAAAGCAGGTATCACGGAGTTAGAACATCTGTTTCGATGAAGCTGTCAAAGAGTTTAACTTCATCAAAAATGTAGATGAACCACGTATATATATGAAGGTAGTAGAGAGTAAGGTTTTCTTCCTCGTATTGTACATGGATGACATACTCTTGATAGGAAAGAGTGTTCTTATGCTACGCTCGGTCAAGCTCTTCTTATCACACATGTTCTCCATGATAGATCTAAGTGATGTCTTTTACATCCTGGGGATATAGATCTATAGAGATAGATCTAGACGGATATTGGGATTGTCCCAATCCAGGTACATAAACACCATGCTAAAGATGTTTAGTATGGAAGATTCTAAGCGTGGTAATATACCCGCTTGTTCAGTAATCACTCTCTCTAAAAAGATGTCTCCCAAGACTGATTTGGAGATGACTCGCATATAAGGGATACCCTATGCTTCGGCAGTAGGCTCTATCGTGTATGCGATATTATGAACCAGACCAGATGTAGCTTACTCACTAGGTGTAGTGAGCAGGTATCAATCAGATCTAGGGAAGAAACCCACTGGGAGCTGTGAAGAACATTCTTAAAGACTTGAGAAAGACTAAAGAATTGTTCTTGGTGTATGGTAACGGTGAACTCCTGAAAGGAGTCCTTTACCGATTCGAGCTTCCAGAGTGATAAGGACAACAGTAAGTCGGTCTTAGGTGTTGTCTCTACCCTCAGTGGAGGGGCGGTATGTTGGAAGAGTTCCAAGCTATATACTATAGCAGACACGACGATGAAGGCTGGATACATCGCTACCAACAATACTGCCAAAGAGGCTGTCTGAATGAATAAGTTGATAAGATGAACTTGGTTCCTACCATTGAGCATCCAATACATATGTATTGTGATAACAATGGAGCTGTGGCTTTGGCCTAAGAACCCCGGTCCCATCAACGATCCAGACATATTCTTACGCAGTATCACCTGATCAGGGAGATAGTTGATCTCCGAGAGATCGAGATCAGGAGAGTCGACACAGAGGATAATACAGCGGATCTACTCACAAAGGCCCACCCCCCAAATGCGATTCGAGAGATTTTTGGAATGTTGGGTATGAGTTACTACAAAAACTGGCCTTAGTGCAAGTGGGAGATTGTTAGGAATATGTATGCCCTAGAGGCCATTATTGTATGATATAGTGGATGCTTGGACATATATATATAGGACTTTCTTGCTCGACATGATAGTATGCTATCTGGTTACCTTTATCTTAACATGCAGACTGGTATTGTTATATTGTATGTCTCTTATATGTTGATAAAACCCTTAGGATATGTACTTGACTACCAGGATTATGATGAGATCATACTAGTGGGGCCAGTGTGGTTCAAAAGTATATCCTTTAATAGTTCCTAGTCGAGGGGATATCGAGAAAGGGCATCGATATTCTATAGTAGACTAGTGTGTACGTTTCTTGTCCCTTAGAGGGCGATGGTTGATCCCACAGCCATTGGTGTGTGACATCAAAGATTGTACATAGATGCTCATTGAAGAATGGGTACACCGAATAGGACTCGCCGATGACTCCTAGTTGGTAGTATACCTATCGTCAGATAGCAGTCCTCTGGTGACACCGGTACAGGTTAGTCTATAGACCTGAGATCGTCATAGAGTCTTGTATGGCTCTCACTGTGCTTTGATTTCCTCCCTAACACGCTCAAGAGGAGTTGCGCAAATAGGTGGATTTTGGGTACAGTCCCGAGTCATATGGAGGCAATGAGCGATAGGAGGGGTTTCATCTCTCCTGATATTGGGGGTTGATGTTGCGCTATGCTCGATTGGTTATAAATGGAAATCTCTGGCCAGGGCTGCTGTTGAGATTTACTGATAAGAGTTATCAGTAGTTTCTCGAACCGTTATAGGCTAGACATCGGCATAACTTATTGAGTTACTGGGGTCTGACGTTTACCACCCCTAAACTCGATATGCAACATATCAGACGAAGAGACCGGACTGTACGGTAGTGTTACTGATAGGCTTCATGGAGAGTATGGACAGGCTTGCTTGTTGATTTTTCATATCGCTTAATACCCCGGTAGCCGTTACGTCCGGCTAGGGCCGCTGACGGCTTGTGAGTAACTGATGTGATCATCACCTACTGCTGGCGTATTGAGGAGTCTTTAGAGCCCCACACAGAAGTTTCCTGGTTCAAGCGAAACGAAGTAAGACACATATGTGGTATGTGCGTGGGCCTGATTAAATACGTGTATGTGATACCGTATTGTAATCTAGCAGTTATCTATTATCAGTTAGGTTATATGTGATATAACCAGATTATCGAATCAAATGTTGATTTGATAATATGATACACAGATAAATGATATTAGTCGGTTATATATGATATAACCGGATTATTAAATCAAGTGTTGATTTAATAATGTGATGTATATTATATTTGATATAATTATATCTTAACTAATATCATTAGCTCACTAAATATTTTCTTATGTGTGTGTGTGTGTGTGTGTAGAGAGAGAGACATAGATATATGATATATATATATATATATATATATATATGAAGCAAGGCTTATTTTCTATTTTTGAGAAAAATAGAAATTGAGGTGGAAAATGGGAGCATGGTGAGGCATGGCTTTTTATCTTTTGTTTATTCATCTTGACTCACTATTTAAGTATGGTTGCAATTTTATATTGTATTGATCTCCATGCTTGAATGAGTGAGGGTCAAGGGATTGCCATTCTACCCTACATTCACAAGACTTGGCCATTTTGAAGTGTTGCTCTCTTGCTATCTTCTTCTTCTACCTCATCATGGTTCAAGCTTCAAGCCTCACATGTGATGTGAATCATGAAGCTTGAATACATATTAGTGAGCCTCAAATCCCCTACTTCACCATCCCACACCAAACTAGCACTTTGGTGTGGCATGTTTACTTCACTAATAGAAGATTAATGAAGAGATAGCTTGAGCTAACGGGATTCGCGTGGATCATCTTCGGCACGAAGGTCATCGGAGGAAACTCGTCCAAACCCTTAAGTGGAGTCGCATGGACTACTACACGGAGCATATGAAGTGAAGGACTCGATCTACGAGGGTATAGCCATCTTTCACTTCTTTAGTTTACATATCATCATAGGTTTTAAACCCTAATCTTCTAGTATAGATCTTGGTGAGTCTAACTTAGCACCTAAAAAATTTTAAATTGGCATGCTTGATGCTACAAAAACCTTATGGTGGTGTTAGGATAGACTTTCACACAGCTCGTGGTTGCGTCGAATGGTGTCGAAGGTCGAGGGTGGAGGTGATAATTCTGTTTGGATGTTGTTGGATTTGGTGAAGATGCAATTGACGATGATGATAGTCACGGAGTTGCAGTCCTCGGCCAAGGGGTGGCCGGCCATGGAGTCGTGGGGGTTTGGTGATGCTCGGTTAGAAGGAACAGGTGGAGCTCAGCTTGCATTTTTTATTGGAAAAAGAGATGATATGTAGAAAGAGGGAAAAGGAAATGTGAGGAGGGAGAAGTGATTAGGTTGAGATTAAGGTTTTGTTAAATATAAAATTAATGGTTTCAGTTAGGGTTCGGAGAAGGTGAACGGTAGTCGCAGGTTATTGGCTTGGGAAGTGAACGGATGCAAGAGGAAGGAAGATGAACAGTGAGTGGGAAAAAGAAAAATGTGAATAAAAGAAAAGAAGAGAAGGGAATGTTGGGCTTGCGCTGCCGAAAAATAATAGAGAAATTTTGATGGTTGGATTTGGGGTTATGGGTTGGGTTTGGGTTTTGGTTTTGTTTAAAAAGTAAAGGGGATCTTGGGCTAGGGAAATGGATGTGTGGGTTTGGGATTTTATGTTTTGGTTTGGTTTAATAAATTAAATGGGTATGGGCTTCGTCTTGGGTTTCTATTTGGAATGGGTTAATATTTGGTTTTTTAAAAAAATGAGTTTTGAGAAATAATTAAGGTAGGAAAAATAGATGGAAGGATAAATAATATATTTAATAAAAAAGATAATATACGGAAAATATCTAAAAACAAGGAAATATTGTAGAAAGATAATATAAAGATATAAAGATTTTTGGGCCGTTACAAGATTTCTTGCCACAAATAAACCAAGCAACCATCCCAGTCTCTCTCCTTCTATTCACTCATTTTTCACATTCAAAAGATGGATAGAGAGTGAGACACAAAGCACATCACTCGCCAACGCTCGATAACATATTTTCACCTTAATTCCAACTTGGGAAATGCCTGCAGATGTAGTGCTGGCCGGTAACAAGATAAGTATCTTTGCGACTGGGAGTGAAGTGAACAGGCAGATACTACATCGACATGCACTTTCCAAATTGGAATTAAGGTTAAAATATGTCATTAAGCGTCGGTGAGTGTTGTATCTTGTGTCTCATTCTCTATTCATTTTTTGGATGTGAAAAATGGATGGATAGAGAGAGACTGGGATGGTCGCTTGGTTTATTTGTGGTAAGAGATCTACCAGCTAGTTTGTTTTGTAGCCCGTCTCCTCATACTCCCGCGGGTTCTCGAGCACATGTCTTCTCGTCTCCTCATGCATCTGGACCCTCGTCGGCTTCGGCTTCATGAAAGAGGATGTCAGAAGAAGAAGTCGCTAGCGCTCTTGAGCCGAGAATACAGATCATCCATAACTTAAGATCTAAAGGGAAGAAAGTACCAGATGTAAGTTTTGTAATCCTTGAGTTCAATATAATTTTCATATAATTATCAAGAATATTATGTACTAATACTTGTTTATAGATAACACTATAGTACCTGCTCGATTTCAATGACTTTCTAGACGACGACGGTGATGACGACGAGTGAGCTCGAGATGGAGTGGAAATGCACAAAACTCATGCATATCGACGAATCACTCTATTTCGTACGTTTTTACGTTTTAAGAAATTGTAAAATACGATTATATGAATAATATATTAATTATATTTTGTATCGGATTCTCGGATTCTATAATTTTGTGAAGTTGTTTAAGTAATGAATTTTATTTCAATATCGTATCGTATGTATCGGATTTGTTTTTATTATCTATTTTCTTTGTTTTGAATTGATTGTGGAATGGATTGACTTTGTATGCGGCATGACCGCAGGTTTTATGATGTATATTGGTTGTTTGTTGGTTATAATTTCAGTAATTGAATTGAATTTGTATCGAATGCTCGAAAACCACATAAAAGCTACTCTTTTTTTCTTTGTTTGCATCTTATTTCATCGAGCATTTTTCGACGCAATAATTTATTCCGTCGGCAATCACCCGAAGGAATAAGCTGCGTACATACAAATTTTGCTCAGTTTTTTCGTTCCTATTCTGTCGGATAACTTCCGATGAAATAAAGTACCCCGCGAAATAAAATAAGTACTTGCCTGATGAAATAAGATTCGTCGTAATTTATTTATTATGTCGGACGTCAGCCGAAGAAATAAATTTATTTCGTCGTGTGACGCACGACGAAATAAATGGATAATTCTTGTCGTGGGAGCATTTATAATCGACGGAAGACCACCGTCGTTTTTAAACGCGACGCTGTAGATATATTTCGACGGATTTTACGCGTCAAATATATTTTCTCTATTTCGACAAGCCGTCGAAATAGATGATATTTCGACACTCAACAGTCCTCGTTTTAGATCCTCCAAATCATTCTAAAAATCAATAATATAATATAATTCGATTAAAAATTGAGCTTAATTCCACAAGGAAGATGCGCCCAATTTGCTTCAGAAAATTGTATTAAAATAGTATTAAAAATTTTTAACAACCCTTCTTCAATACGAAATTTCCCGTCAAATTAGGTTCAACTAGGGGAAAAAATAATCCCAGAATCACTGCACGAATCAATTCAATACACAATTATTGCCACAAATCCAATTCCAATCTAAACAATTCCCACCCAAATCCGATATACATTTCATTTCCACATTCTTTTCAATCCTAATCCAATCCAATTCGAAATCTATTTTCATAATTAATCCAACAACCGATACATGCACATACACGCATACATACATATCCATATATACACATGCATGCATACATCTTTACATACACATACGCATGCACCCATGCACACACGATTTCGTGCATGTTATACAATTAAATAAATCAACATAACAGATAAAAGGATCCAAAATAACCTCATATCGTAACATATAAAATATCCAGATAACACAAATTTACTATAAGTTTAGTACATATAAGATATCCGATACAAAATATTCATTAATATAAAATTTTTAAATTAAAGAAAATAAATACATACGATCGAGCATCTCTCGAAGTTCACCCGTCATCCCCATCATGTCCTCATCCTCGTTGCCTTCCTTGCCATCTCTCTCACCGCCATCCTTGGTGTCCTCCTCACCGCCTTCATCTTCGGATCCAAAAAGCTATTAAAGTGAAAATTAAAACAAAAAATAGATTTAGTACACATATTATATAATTAAATAAATTAACATAACAATTAAAATTATCTATAATGACCCCATATAATAACATATAAGATATCCAGTTGACACAAGTTTGCTGTAAGTTTGATACATATAAGATATCCGGTACAAAATATCACATAATATAAAGTTTTAAAATTAAAGAAAATAAATACATAGGATCGAGCATCACTCGCGGTTCGCTCGTCATCCCCATCATCATCCCCATCATCATCGCCTTCCTCGCCATCTCTCTCACCACCATCCTCTTTGTCTTCTTCGCCGCCTTCTTTCTCAGATTCAAAAGGCCACTAAAGTGAAAATTTAAATAAACAAAAGATTTAGTACACATATTATATAATTAAATATATCAACATAACAAATAACAAATAAAAGGATCCATAATAACATATAAGATATCCAGATAACACAAATTTACTATAAGTTTAATACATATAAAATATCCGATACAATATATCACATAAAATAAAGCTTTAAAATTACAGAAAACAAATACATACGATCGAGCATCTCTGGACGCTCACTCGTCATCCTACTCATCCTCATCGCTTTCATCGTCATCTCTCTTACTGCCTTCCTCGCCATCTTCTTCACCGTCTTCATCTTGGGGCTTAAGAAGCCACTATATATAGTGAAAATTTAAATAGTACACATGTTACATAATTGAATAAATTAACTTAAAAAATAAAAGGATTATCGAACTTGTTGTATTTCCTTACCATGTAGATTCTAAACATAATTCAACTAACCATAAGCCTAATTCATATATATTGAAAAAGAAATGGAAAAGAAATATGCCGCTGGAGAGATCCAAACACAGATCAAGGGAAAGAGCTTCCACGTACTGCCGAAGACCAAGATGAGAAGAGTGATATTTTTACATTTTTTGGAGGGTTTGAAAGGGATTTGAGTGATAGGGTTTGAAAGAAATTTAGAGTTTCCCTTCCCATCTTCCGAATACATATTTATGGTCATCTAAATTCAGGAAACTAAACTTCTTTTAATCATGTTTACAAGCAATAAAGTAGAAATAATATTTAGGACGAGGTACATCTAATCCGAACAACCCAAAACGAGCTCTCTTCCCTATAAAATCGGATCCAAGATTGGTCCTATTTTAAGAGGATAATATTGATAATATTGTTGACCTAATGGTGGCTAATAAGGTCAAATAGAAGGCCCATGTTCATGTAATCTTGATGTGTTGCTTGGATTCTAAAATAGCACCAAAGAACAACACTCATCCCAAATCCTATAAAACCCTCTTCCTTGTTAGTCATAGTTTCTCCTCATGTGTTGTTCCTGTTCTAAGAGCTAATTCTAATTCAGTAACAAGATTGCATTTTTAAATGAACAGAGCCAAGTTATTACTCAATTTAAAGTTCAATACTTACTAAATATGATGCACAAGTATAAAATCACCAAACAAGAACAAATCAAATTTCCATTGACTAAATCAGTGTTACTGTATAAGAATCTCACTAAGATTAATATTTTTTAACAGGAAATTTATGAAAAACACCAAAACCCACTAAAAAAATCCAATTTTTATCACCAGCAACCAAAACCCATATACAAGTTCAATCGCATCTTTTAGGGTTACCCTGAGAGAGGAGACGATGAACGGCCTCACTAGGGCCCATGTTGCACTCTTTGAGCATCGTGAAGACTTCTGTTTCTACGACCGTCAATGACACATCATAGGAGAGAAACGGTGAGGAGGAGTAGGAAGCGGCGGTGAAGACTAGAAAATTGACAAGGACTAGGCGACGATAACGACGACGAAGAGGTGGCGGCGGAGGCGACGATGAGAAGGAGAGGGAAGGGGGGATTTTCCCATATCCAATGAAAAATATTCTAATGTGCGGGGAAATAATTTTGGGAGGAAAAGGGGCTAAAGCAGGCTAGGGTTGTTAATTTTGGTCAACATCTAATTCGATGCGAGACTACGGTCGAATTAGATGTTGACCAAAGTCAACAAAGTTTCAATTTTACGCAGACTGATTCAACCGGATTATCCCGTTGCATTTGGTGTCCCGTCGAATTTGGCTACAGATTCTTTTAGTGTTTGGGAGATTCATGCAAATGCATGGATGGTGTGGGACAATTGTTTGTTACCCATTTATTTTTTGTTTTTTGGAATCAACCCCTCTGGGATCGAACTTGTGGCTCATCATATTGGAGAGATTCCTTCTAAGCTAAGCCCAGTTAACATCTGTGCGTCAAACACTGTGAACTCGTGACAAGATCAGTTAAGTCAATATTAACCATGTTTGCTTTGTAAATTAGTTTGCTAATTACTTTTGGTAAGCAGTGTTTTTTTATTGTGTAGGTATGTGGAATATACATTGAAAGGGTGAAATTAAGGAACAAGTGTTATAGGAAGTGTACGTGATGGTATATGTGTATCCTTGAAGTTACTCGGGGGCGCATGCACGTAGAGTTAATGATGAAGGCCTAGGGGCATGCATGCATGTGCTAGACTCGAATTCCCTCCTGTAATGGAAAAATCACTGAAATAGTCAAAAGTCCGAATGATCCTATCAGTTGAAATTGGGTATCGGAATTTCTTAAATACGTAGTGTTATATAATTTTATTTCAAGAACAAAAAACCATTTGCTCGAATGATTAGAATTGCTTGGTTTTAGCAAAATGGTTGCTGGTACCAGTTCCTTAGTTTTATTAAAAGCTTTCTATATTCTTGTAAACAAAATAGAAAACCAATGTCACATTGGAGAAATAAGTGGATTGAAATATTTAACTAGAAGCTTGTTCCATTGATTCCACGGCGGACCCATGAAATGATAGTTGTGGGGAGTCAAAACAAATACTATAATCGACTTTTTTTAAAGAAAAAAAAAGACTGCATTTCAATAAAACAAGCATTTATATATGTTGAGCTTGTACAACATAAAATCGTGGTTATGATATTGCATAACATGAAAAATATATGTTAGTATTTTGTTCTAAGTTTTGGATCTAAATTCTTTTGGCATAAAATTCTGTCAACTTTCTAGTTATAATGAAATTTTGGTCCAAAGAAGAAATTGAACTAACGTGGAAAACGTCAACGATTAAAGCTTGTAAAACATTATCAAAAAGAAAAATATGTTATGTTGTTAACGATTAAAGCTTGTAAAACGTCAACGATTAAAGCTTGGAAATGATTATGCATGATTTAAGACAGGTTGGAGAAAAAAGGTATTAATTAAGATTGTAATGTTGCATTAACAATTGAAATTAATAAGATTCCTTACAAATTAATGGTCCCGTGGATTGGAAACTTATAACGATGAATATTAATTAACTCATACCTTTTCTCGTAATCACTCTTATGGATTTGAAATAATTTTTCCTAATTAGCACTATATCTATAGATAAAGTAGAATAAAAATATCAACAGCCCATAATTTTTAGTCATTTGATAGTCAAGATTATAGCTATGTTAGGGCCATGATTATACCAGCAAAAATATGAGATTTCTTGATTATACAAACCAACTGCCTAGGGTATGATAGATGCTCATAGGTTTTTTTACCGTATTTTTGTCTCTCCTCTTGTGTTCTTCTTTCCAACTTCAGCATACCACCGAGGTAAATCTCATCCTATAAAAAAACAATAATTGATCAGCATTGTTTAGTATTTCAACAAAATATACAAAAAATGTAAATTCATTGTATTATTTGTTGGAATTTTAATGTAAATAAGTTTCATTTTTTGATTTCTTAACTCTGTGCGTACGAGTATTTGACTATTTCACCAAATTATTAATATGGCCATTTAGACATTTACTCTTGTGATTATTAATCTTTGCATTTATCTATGGTTTAATTGGGTATACTAATAGTCTATACCACTAAAATATTTATTGCTATGGATTTTAAAGGTGTTAGTGATGGCTTTAATGGGCTATATGAGGCTATAAAAAACCAATTTTAATGGCTATTTTTTCATAGTTAATTTGGTCATTAAGCTCTATTAATTTTATTTGATATTTGGGATATATATGTGTGTGTGTGTTGAGCTTGTACAATATAAAAAAATTTAATTATTATGATATTGTATAACAAAAAGCATATATGTTAGTTTTTCCCGTTTCAAGTTTTGGATTTAATTTGATTTAATTTAATTTGGCCTAAAATTCTGTGAACTTTCTAGTTATGATGATATATCCCGTTTCAAGTGTTAGTGATGGGTATGCATGCAGGGAGATACGTACCCATCTGCGTCTCAACTGGCGCCACATACATCTCATCTCATGAATGGTTTCTCGAGTTTAGAGCGGTCGTGCCCTAGCCCGTACCCTGGCCTCCGCCTGTGCATACATTGATTCGTCTTAATTAATAATTAGTTAAAGAAAACAGATTAATTGTGTATGATCTCTTCAAAACAACAATTCAGGACTCTCAACGTAACTTATCCTGTCCAGCTATATATATTATCCTGATAGCTATAGACTCCACAATTGTCCACCTAATTCAGCTTGAATATCCTAAAATTAAGTTGCATTTTCCAAAATAAAATTTAAAAAAAAGAAGAAAAGAAAAAGAAAATTCAACAAAAACTCTCTCTCTCTTCTTCTTCTCTTGATAAATAAATTGATATGTTAAGAGTGTTGGACTCACATGAGAGCACCTACTTGGGTTCAATTCAAAAGTTGACCTAAGCCCATAGGTAGGATTTCCACTTACGTTTTATTACGTTTTATACCCATATGAAACTCTTGTTTTTCTCTCAAAGATGCTATTAAGGTCTCTGGACTTTGATACCGTGTTAAATTGATATGTAAGTATGTTAGGCCCACGTGAGCGCACAGAGCATAAAAATGAGATACCTAAGATGACCTCTAGAATGGTCTGTGATCCTACTAGATCCAAGGGCCCAAAATCACCCGGTATGCTCAATAAAAATATAATAAAGACGCACCGATTTTTTTTTAATTTTTGGATGAAATCAACCCGTTTCTCGGATCGTACTTGCAATCTCCCGCGCTGAAGAGGAAATTTGTACCAACTAAGCTAAACCCAATTCGTAAGACACACCAAAGCTGGACGCTAATATGTTGTTGGGACATCATAATCTATTGATCTATAGGTCCATTAAGGGCACATTTGTTTTAGGGTTGGCAACTTGATGGGCCTATACTAAACTTGTGGAGGTCTGCCACATCATATCTTGTATCCAGGATCTCAAGTTCCTAAGCCTGAGAGCTAATTTGGATCATTAGTCCACGAATTAGCTACTCGGCTTTGGGTTAATACCAGACAAGAATTTATGCACGTGTGATGCATCTGAAAGATAGAAGAGAATTAGATCATTCGATAGAATATGTATAAATTAATATTTTACAACCTACGTGTAAATTTTTCATTTTCAAGTTTTAGATACATGAGTATAGGGGAGAGAGAGAGAGAGAGATGATGATGATGATGATGTGAACGAACTTTATAATTTAGAACAAATAATAGAAATATTAATAGTTTTTCTAACTTCTCCTTCAAAAAGGACAAAATGTCATAGGGTCCCTTTGTGTTCCAGTTGAAATAGTAGAAATATATGTTGATCTAAATAGATATCATCAGAAATTTGGTTATATTTATGCGAGGCGTAGATACGCCAAAAGAGAGTCTATCTTTTATACTAGCCAATAAATCAATTTACTATAAAATTTTTGATGTTCAACTTAGTTTATTTTGATCTTTCATAGCTTAAAGTTGGACTATTCTCTTCTCAAGAAGAGAGGGAGTTTCTCCTTCTGCTTCTCTAGCTGTGGATGGTTTCTTCTAGTGGTGTAAGAAGTGGGATGATGTCACCACCATTTTTGAGGATGCCGTCATTAACTTCCTGTTTGCATCCACCTAATAATCAATCCAATGGTTAAAAATATGTGAGTGGGGATTCATCCTTTTCTAAGATGAGAATAGGCCGACTCTCATGGCCTAAAGCATTCCATGTGATTTTTTATACTTATTTTCCATTGAAATGGTTCCAAAAAAAATTTTATTATCAAAAAAAATTATTATATTTGCGATTCTTCAATGCAAGCGCAAGAAACATGAAAATCACATGTTAATTTTTTTCCCCTGTAATTTTTAAAATATGACCCTTGCGTTCCTTAATTATCTTTTAAAGATCTTCATGGAATTTCAAAATAAATATTATAGTTTCGTGCTTCTAAAATCAATGCATTATAAATATCTGCTGTCAAATCTCTAAGCATTGGAAGAATAAATTTCTTTGCATTATGCCTATATAAGTTGAATTAATCAAGACTCTCATGTGATTAGATAAAGGATTTCATGTCTATCATATTTTAGACTTTAAAAGAGTTTTTGTCTTCTTAACAAATATGCAAGGGTAAAAAAGCTTCTATTATAAAACAGAGAGAGTATTAAAATGTAAGGAATTTCTGAAGGACTTAGTTGAAGTTGCATTCGCTGCAGTGCTAAGGGTGCAGGATAGGTCTTCAGGACTCTTTTGGGGTGGCACAAAACCTCTTCCCTTTTTTTATTTATCCTTTTATATCTTCTTTTTTTTTTAAATATAGGCCCAGAGAGTAACCGCTCCCCCATTAAAACATGTAAAGAATTCCTTAAACTCTATATGGATATATTTTGTCCGCGGGGATGCTTGTATACATGACTATGGAACTAACAAGATTCTTTATTATATTTATTCACAATAAAAGCCACTTTGATTATGAATTCCAATTCAGTATTTCCGAAGACAAAACTTCAAGAAAACAAGTTCTTTAGTCAATCGAAAATTTTCCAGTCCAGAATAAATCAAACAATGATTAAACACATTCAAATAACAGCAATTTATAGGATTGTCATCCACTATAATCAAATAAACCATTATATAAGTATTGCGAACTCAAATTTAAAAAATAATTAGCACTGTTCTTACTGCAAATTTGAGTATTGAGAAGATCAAAACAGCTTCCAACTAAATTTCTAGATAGAGAGGAAAGAGGTGTTGGGAGAAAATCGATACACGGAACTATGCATGCTGTAAATCAAATCACGGAATAACAACAATCATGTAATTAATCAACGAAAAATAAATAAATAAATGCGATAATAAAATAAGAAACACACAAACTAGAGAGGCACAAGTAATTTGTTAACGAGATTCATCTACCGTATGGCTGGTCCCTGACAAAGCGGAATCTGCAAACGCCTACTAATTTCTTGAATCAAGTTTACAAACAACATTAGAAGATTTCTCTCAAATCTTTCTATTAGCCGTTACCCTTTCAATACGATGATCTCTCAAATTAATTCATCTTGGCTTTGTGAAATTAATTTAACGCTGCAGCTGCCGTCCTTTTAATAACCCTTTATTAAATTAACGTGGCTTCTCCTTTTCTTTTGGTGGATGAATACATAATTGATTTACTAATCAATTATATATATAGGTGAATGACTTCCTTGTAGATAATATGAAATTTAAACTTAGATTAATTTAAATCTTCCAAAATTCAATTAATCTATGATATATATATATATATAATGAAATTTAAACTTAGATTAATTTAAATATTCACAAAATTCAATTAATATATATATATATATATATATATATATATATATATATATATATAACCTTTTAGAGATAACTTGGAATTTAGTTGGAGATTAACATAAATCCCTACATCCAGCTAACTTGATTCAAAATCATCATAATCTTTAGGAAGATTCTCCACAATATAACATTTTCCCACTTGGAGATTTCTTCCGCCTTAATTCCCAATACTAGTAGACTTTACACGATTCCGCTGCTGCTCTTTTCTCAACAAATTTTCATGAAGAGCTTCACCAACTTGGAACAAGGATTCAACTTATATCTGTCCACGATCTTGGTGAACATATCTGCCGGATTCTTTTCTCCAGCGATCTTATGCAATATTAACTCCTCCTCTTCAATCGCTGTATGAATGAAGTGGTACCGCATTTTGATGTGCTTCGTTCAAGAGTGATATGTCGGATTCTTTTTCCAAATGATCGCACTTTGGCTGTCACTCCACAAGGTGTCTAAATCTTGCTTTTTGCCTAATTCTTCAAGTAACCTTGCAACCATATCATCTCTTTACTGGCTTCCGTGATCGCCACATACTCTGCCTTTGTAGTTGACAATACTACTAGCTTTTGCAATTGAGAGACCCAACTCACCGCTTTTCCCCCAACCGTGAATACGTACCCGTTGTGCTCTTCCCACTATCTCGATCTCCCGAATAGTCCGCATCAACGTACCCTTGCACTTTTAGAGAGTCACCTTCGAAACATAAGCAGTGGCTAGATGTAACCTTAAGATACCTCAATATCCACTTCACTGCATTCCAATGTTCCTTCTCAGGATTTTGCATATACCTGCTAACAACTACCACTGCATGTGCAATGTCTGGTCTCGTACTCACCATCGCATATCAAACTCTCCACCACAGAAGCATATGGTACTCTCGCCATCTCGTCGTTCTGCTATTGAGTTGTTGGGCACAACTTTTCCATGAGTTTGAAATGCTTCGCTAAGGGCATACTTACCGGCATTGACTTGTCCATGTTGAACCGCTTTAAAATCTTCTCAATATAATCCCTTCACGATAACCACAGTTTCCGCTGCTTCCTATCTTGAACGATCTTCATGTCCAAGATTTGCTTCGCCGCTCCCAAATCCTTCATAGCGAATTTCTCGGCCATCATCTTCTTCAAACTTTGAATTTTCTCGAAATTCGGACCCACTACCAACATGTCATCCACATACAATGACAAAATAATGTAGTCTCCGTCCTTGAAAGTTTGAATGTTGACGCAGAGATCTGATTCACTCTACACAAATTCCATCTCTAGCATAAACTAATCGAACTTGAAATACCACTGCCTAGGAGCTTGCTTGAGGCCGTATAAACTCTTTCGTAGCTTACACACCATATCTTCTTTCCCCTTCTCATCGTATCCCATTAGCTGCATTATATAGATCTCCTTCTCCAAATCGTCACGAAGGAACGCAGTCTTCACGTCAAGCTGCTCTAAATGCAAATCCTCCACCGCCACAATACTAAGAATTACCCGAATGGATGTCATCTTCGCCACAGTGGAAAAAATCTCTTAATAGTCAACATCTTGTTTTTGTGCGTATCTCTTGACTACCAAACGAGTCTTGTACCACTTCACACCTTTGGCCTTATCTTTAATCCTGTACACCCACCTATTAAGCAACGCTTTCCGACCCTTAGGTAGTTTCACTAGATCCTATGTACAGTTCTTCTTCAAAGAATCCATATCCTCATCCATAGCTCACTCCCACTGCTTGCTAGCACCATCGCTTGTTGTTTCTTCAAGGGATTCGGGCTCTTCCGTATCTGTGTACAGAATGAAGTTGGTTGCAAGGCTTTTAGGTATTCTTCTTTCTTATGTAGATCTCCTCAAAATTGGCACATGTAGTTGCTGAACATGGTCACCATCTTATTCTTGAACCTGATCCTGCACCGCGGCTTCCTCCAAATTCTGATCATCACCTGTAGGTACTAGAATGCTCTCTTAAGTTCCGTCTAGCTCGACGAACTCATGTACTGCACCTTCCTTTACTTGATTTTCTTCTTTGTACAAGTGCTGCTCATCAAAGATGGCGTTCTGGCTTCGTATTACCTTCTTGTTTGTGTAATCCTACAACCGATATCCGAACTCATCTCCACCATATCCGATGAAAGCGCACTTCCTAGACTTGGAGTCAAGCTTACTCCTTTCCGCCTTATCAACCAAAGAATATGCGACACATCCAAACACTTTTAGGTGTGAATAATCAACCGGTTTACCTGACCAATTTTCTTCCAGAATGCCTCCATTAAGCGCACTTGCCGGGTTTCTGTTGATCAAGTACACAGCATTGTCAACTATCGCTGCCCATAAGAACTTAGGCACATTCGCATCCATGGTCATGCTCCGTGTAACACCCGAGCCCAATACTACTATTTCTGTTACTGGTTGAGTGTTAGATATTACTCATTTCATTTATCTTGCTTGTTTGGGTCTTACTGTAAAATTTTAACTGGCTAAGTCATTCCTGCATATAACAAATTTTAGCACCTAAAACAAAATTAAAAATATCTATCTTGGCCTACTTGTCACCCCTAGCCGCATGGTAGCGTCCATGCGTCGAGTTCTCATCCCGTTCGGTGAAACGGGCGAGTTTGGACGACTACGCGCGTGTGCAGGTGTCCGGCTTGGGGGTATGCTTTTTAATCATAAAACATTTCATTTTAAAATTTGGAACCCGCTTAAAATCCTATTATTTGAATTTCGAATTTTTGGACCCAACCTGGGCGCGATTTGGAAATGTTCCATTTAGCGCCAAAATCCCAAATTAATAAAATATTCAAACCTTATAATATTTCATATATATTTATACCCTTGCCTCCTCAACCTCGTCGCATCCTTCCTCCTCTCCCCACGTTCCCGTGCACCCTACGCCATAGCCGCGGCCACCTGCATCCATCCCTGCTCACCCGTCGCCGCCGCAACCTCGTCGCCCGCACCACCGTCACCCTCGCCTCCGCCTCCTCTTCCAACCTCGACGTCCCCTCCTTCTCCCCGTGTGCTCGGCGCCGCAACAGAGACCTCCGGCCAACCCGTGCCTTCTCTGTTTGGCCGGAAACACCGTCGGCGACCCTCGTCGTCGTCACCTGCGCCACCGCCGACCACCTCCTCTTCACCTGCGCACCAGACCCGACCACTTCCTCTCCCTCTCCACCTTCTTTCCTTCTCCAGTATCCACAGCCCTAGCCTACCGCCTGCAGCATCCTCGCCGGCGCCCCATCGCCGTCGACCCCATCGCTGTCGCAACCTCTGCAATCCCAGTAAGCATTCCTTCATCTTCCTCCAGCGAGGTACCCCGATCCGCGTGGTCCCATTGTTCGTTGTGTAACACCCAGCTCTTTTTATACCCAATCTGTATTTTTGTTGCTTTTTAATTTTATTCATTTTATTTTATAATTTTATTTATAAATTTACTTATCGCATTTATAATTTTACCTATCCTAAAACCTAACTAAATTTTCCCGAGCCCATCTATTTTCCATTCTATACTTTCCTCAGCCCGCAGTTTAAAAGTCGTTCCCATTTCAATTTACTTCCCCAGTTTTCCCAGCGGCCCAGTGCCTCAGCTCACTTTCTTTTCGTTTAGTAATTAATCGAATTTTAACCCAAATCCCAAGCCCACTCCCTTTATTTTTCCTATGTGATTTTTCCCCATTCTTATCCAATTTTTCCTTTAAATTTCTCCCTCAGCCCACAACTTATTTCCTCTAACTATTTTTCCCAGCCCTCAATTTTAGCCCAGCCTGTTAAAATCCCTCAGCTCATACATTTTATTTTTTTATGAATCCTTTATAAATCCCCGGGCCCGTCCCCTTGAAATCCCTCAGCCCATCAAATTATTTTGGGAATTTAATTAAAACCCAGCCTGGCCCACTCCCTCCAGCCCGCCTCCTCGTGCCCGACCCGATCCGCTACCCACTCATCTCCTACCTCGCAACGGCAATTTTTCCTGCTCGCGTGCGCGCTTCTCGCGCCGCCGCCTCCGCCCTCGCTCACGCTGCCGTTACACCCACGACTCGCGCCCGCTCCATCATGGCTCACCTCTCTCTTCGCCCCTCTCTTCCATCACACCCTCTTCCTCTTTCTTCCTCTCTCTCTCAAACCCACTAACTGCCCCGGCCCGGTACTCCGCTTCCCTCATCGGAGCTCCGACCCCCATCGACATCTTCTCCCTACACCGAGCACATCACCAAGCACCTCACCTCTCCATCCACCTCCTCCCTGCCGACACACACTGCACACCCACCCCAAACCCACCAAGACGACCCCCTGCACACCCCTCACTCGAGCTCCAACTACCTCGACTACGCCTTCTCCGCCTCCGGCCACCTCCTTCTCCCTCACTTCCAGCACCCCGAGCTCCCTCCTTCATCCTCCACGAGATCCTCGCTCACCCGAGCCTTCACCCTCTCCTTCATCTCTCTGTCTCTCTCTCTCTCTCTCACTTGGTTTCTCTCTCTCTCACTATCTCAGCTTTATCTCTCTCCCTCCTTCTGTGAACTCTCTCCCCCTCAGTTTTCTCTCCCCCTCTCTCTCTCTCTCTCTGTGTAACCCTCTCTCTCCCCCTCTGTCTCTCTCTAACACTCTCTCTCTCTCTGTCTACCTTTCTCTCTCTCTCTCTCTCTCATTTCTCTCTCTCTCTAGCACTCTCTCTCCCTCCAAATCTGAAACCGTCTTTCCATCCTCTATCAACCTACACCACCGCACGACATTGCCCGAGCCCGCAACAGCCAACTCCGACAAGCTCGAGCCAGGATCAAGACTTTTGTCACTGTGGTGCCGTGCCGGAATCGGCGTTGCCGTGCCACACGTGTGTCGCGTTCGTGCCATTACCACTACCGTGCATCGCCTAGACGCCTCCAGGCAAGTTCATTACTTGCTTACATGCTATTTTACCTGTGTTACAATCGCTAGGTATATAGATTATATGTTACGGTTTAAACTGATTATGTGTCATAACCTGCTCGACGTGTGTTTCCAATGGGAAACCTTTCCCAATTTGGCGGAACTAAATATTTTTGATTGGCGCGTATGGCTTTGAACTTAGTGTATGAATTTCGTTGGATAATTTGATCGTTAACGACTAAAACCACTACCCCCAAGTTTAATCGTAAAACTGTAATTTTATTGCACCTGAAAATCGTTAAATTCACCATAAATCATATACATACTAGAATAGTGCGTTCGAGGGCTCAAATAGAAGCCAACTCGACGAAATTTAACCCTATGCTAGTTTCCAGACATTTCTGTATTTAAACTGTGATGATATTCGGATCGGAGTGCGACTCTGGACTGCAGTCCAGAGCGACTCCAGTCATTGCTTGCTGTTCCGTATTGGATACCACAGGTGTTCCTTAACTAGTAGGTTGCAGAACTCCACTGTTTATTATAGATAAATCTGTTAGCTAGACAACACAATTGGTTTCATTCTGTTTCGTTACCGTTTGATATTTAATCTGTAATTTAATAGATCGGGACACATAACAGTCCCAACAGAATCAGAATTGACATGTTAATATTAAACAGATTATAACTCCTAACGTACAGATGCGATTGACGATCTGTCTATTGCGTTGAAAACCTTACTAAAAACCCTAGAATTCATCCAACTGTAGCGTCGCTAAAATCTGATCCCAACTGGGATCAAAATGCGTTGCGAAACAGACTTCTGATTCTGAAATTGGATTTCCAGCCGCGAGCGCTTAAAATGAAATGGTTATAATTAATGATCCTGGAACCCGATTGGTTTGAAACAAAATTCTATGGATGGATAACTGAACATACTAATTACTACCTGTTTATCGTTTCACTAAATTATATATGTACGTTTCATGATAAATCGTACAAGTGATAAATTACTGTTTCGTAACATCCTAACCATGCTTATGTACTGTCCATGCATCATACCATACCCATATCATCGCAGTGATTACCTAGTGATATCGTGCACTCACCCAGTGTTAGATTTTAGTGATGATTGTGGCAATTACGTCAGTGTTCGTGTATCCGTGATTAAATGAAAGTGATACGTACTTATACACAATCAGTGACCCTATTATTCTATTGCATTGTCGACGTCTGTGAGATGCGTGTACGTGTGACTATAAGTGGAATAGGACATTTATGGAAGCGTTGCACGGATGTCACAGATAAGACACCAGACACTGCAGTTTATCTTAGGTATTAGTCGGGACGTGCTTGATGGAGGTCCTGCCTCCAGTTCTCGCGCAGACTTGTCACGGATCGATTAGTATTTAGGTTGAATGGTTAGCGTTTGATGTAGACCACGGGGTGTGGGGTAGTTTAAGTGTGAGTCCAACAGAATCTCGGGAGTCCCATGCCGGCTTATATATTTAGGGAGTTATATGGAGATTTACAGGGTACGTGATATATACACCGTGATATTCTTGTTACATGTTGGGCCCGTGGTCCCTTGCCCTTGGGTTCTACCCTTGGGTGGAGGACATTCGCGAGTGGTTGACTCTCACACTTGGACTGACGATAGGCTTAGTGACCTGTACAGTGAGACTTAGAGACTGATAGGGATACTGGCATTTTTATTCCTTATATATTGTGTGGCATACGTGACATTTCGTTATACTGCTTTACTGTTCCGCTGCATTGATTACTGCACATTCATATTCCTACTTTCATTGATTTACTGTTATTCTTATCCCTTACCACTGTTAGAACTGTCACATGATTATATATATATTATATTGCTATTGTGTCGCTCTGACGACCTGAGTATGCATGCTCAGTGTGAGGAGAAGATTTAGCCTGGATCAGTGCATCACAGACTTCTTGACTTGCCATTCCGAGTTACTTTCGGTTGTTCCACTTCAGGTCAGTCTTTACATTGTTTCTTTCAGTTACTGCATTTCTCATTACCTGCGCATCATTTACTGTTTACCATGATTAACTAGAAGCCGAAGTGTGACTACAGCAGGACTTTTCCTTGACCGTAGGAGCAGGCTGGCCTTGTCTACCCCTCGTATTACGTATTTTGGGAAGCGGGGCGTGACACGTTGTTTGGGTTCAATCCGTGAACCGTGCGTCCGTCGCGTGTTTCCCGGCCGACGTTACGTCCGTTTTTCCCGGTTCGCGACCCGTCGAGGCAAGTATCACTTGCTACATGCTATACTATACAATTATATATGTTTTGACTCATTAAAACTGCAAGACTTAACTCGGTATGGTTATTTCCTCATTGGGTTGCAATATGACATATATCATTTTACAGTTAACATGGAAATTACAATTTGCTACTATTAACCTACGAACCAAGTTTACCTGTTAATCACATTTTTACTATTAATAGATTAAAGCACCTTCCTATGTAGTTCTATTACATTCAGATGTTTGTATTCAAAGACTTGATATAACAGTACTGCATCATCCTTTAAACTGTTGCACCGCTAAGGGTGCTCAAAACCTGTTAATATAATAAAACAGTTGCACTATATTAATGCACTATGGCGATTGAATGAACTGCTTATTTTACTGCTTATTTCCTGCTGTTAATCCCCTGTTCGATTACATATCTGTTGTGAGCACACCCACGACATCGTTACATCTCGACTTGACTTGTTATCCATGATATATATTGTTACACCTGACATGGCACTGTTTACTGTTGACCTGACCTGTTACCTGATCTCGTGCCTAATGCCAACAAACCTGACATGTTGTCCTCATGGACCATTCCTGTTGTCTATCCAGACAAACCTACTGTTACCTGATCTCGTGTTGGCATTAGTTCTTGACTACTGAATACCTGACCGGACACATATAACTTGGGGGTATGGGAAAATCAAAAGTGTAAACTAAAGTGTAACTTAAAAGGGTATTACTTGATCCGTGGTCCCGGGGGGTAACGGGACAGAGCCATTCGTGACTCTTACATTTTCCTGATCCGTGGTCCCGGGGGGCAACGGGACAGAACCACCATTGGTTCCCATCTTCCTGATCCGTGGTCCCGGGGGGTAACGGGACATACCCTTTGAGTTACATGGAGGATTACTCAAATTGATTTCAAAGACTTTAGAATAGAAAACCTGATAGAACAGTTTAGTTACCCACTGTACACTACCCTGCACTGCTTGTTTCATACTATTACTTTATTCATGTTTATTTCTGCATTGCCTGTTACACTGTTCATATTATATTACTGGTTGACATGACGCGCTGACGTCTGGGTTTTGCATGGCCCAGATTCTTTACCACTGTCGCTGTCCGAGCAGGAGTACTTCAGCCAGCAGGCTGAGCTGTGAGTTCAGTAGTAGTTAGTTTTATTTCCTGCATTTATTTCCTGATGTGAGCCTGCATTATGGGACACACTTTTCAGTTATTTGTATTGGATCATTTGCTTCCGCATTTTATTATTATTGACTCCTGTTATTCTGGATTATGGACATGTTTTAGATAGTGTTATTCTTGTTCTTGATATCCCTACGGCCGTAATACGACTGTGGATGGATACTTCCTACCCACAGGTAGCATGGTTGGCTATGTCACGTGCCCATTTTAGCGTACTCTGGGAAGCGGGGTGTGACATGGTTCTTTTGGTATCAGAGCATAGGTTAGTTGGGTTGATTCTTTTGTAGTTGGGTATTGTACCCAATACACGAATCAGAATACCCGTGTTAGAAAACATGTCCTGCCACTTTGCCATTTACCATCCTTGAATCACATCCTTCCTGATTATATCTTTACGACGTGCAAACTTACTTTGCATGTCGACTCGAAAAACCTGATTTCTTGTCATCTCTAGGACTTAGGCGACTTGGGTGGAGTTAAGTAATTGTGGCTATGATACCGCGGCATAGTTACAATGCGGTACTCTATTTAAGTATCTTGGAGTTCTAGCCTTGATCTATATTCAAAATCTATCATCATGCTAATGTTGGGTATTTTGAGTTTAGGATTATGGCCGGTAAGAAATTGAAGACATACCAGAGGCGTGTGGACGAAGCCGCCATGCTTGGAGTGATAAGAGGAATGCTGGAGAATCAAAGAAATAGACCGAGCTGATCCAGCAGCAAGCGGACTCATTTCGTGAAGGTTTGCAGATCGTTCAGCAGTCTGTGAACAATGTTGGAGCTAGACCAGTTGACCGAATAGGGACCGTAGCAGATTTCAGGCGGTTGGGTCCGTCTACATTTACTGGTTTAAAGGAGCCGTTGCCAGTGGAGCAGTGGCTAGTTGACACAGAGAACTTGCTTTTTGCGGCACAGATTCCAGAGGACAAAAGAGTTGATGTGGTACGCATTCAGTTAGTGGACTACGCCCGAGAATGGTGGCTTGTTGAGGAGACCCGCTTGCCCAAGCCGATCAAGTGGGCGGATTTTTCTATGAGTTTCCTGGAGAAGTTCTTCCCGCGGACTGCACGGGAGGTAATGGAAGAGAAATTTATTGGGCTGAGGCAGAATGGAGCACCCGTGGACGTGCATTCAGCAGAGTGGACGAGACTCAGCAGTTTCGCTGGACCTTTAGTTGCCAACGATGCAGACATGGCACGGAGGTTCATGCGCAGACTGGACGTGGACATCCAGAGGCAGATTGTCTCCCTGGGCTTGACCACTTTCTCATAAATACTTGCAGCAGCCAAGAGCAGCAGAGTTTATCTGGGATGAAAGGGAGTTTGCAGCAGACAGCAGTTGCGTTAAGGAAGCAGTTCGGTCGGGCCGGTCGAGTTTAGGGCTAGGCCGACAAACAATAGTCTTGCATTAATGGAAGTGATGAAAGTAAAGAGCCGGCTGTTGTTCGTGATTTTATGGATGTGTTTGAAGATATATCGGGCTTGCCGCCGAGGCGAGACGTGGAGTTCGCAATTGACCTTATTCCTGGTGCAGTGCCAGTATCTAAAGCGTATTATCCAATGGCACCAGTAGAATTGGAAGAAGTCAAGAAACAAGTTACTGAATTGCTTGAGAAGGGTTGGATTCGAAGCAGCAACTCGCCTTGGGGAGGTCCAGTTCTTCTAGTAAAGAAGAAGGATGGCACAAGAAGGATGTGCATCGACTATCGAGAATTAAACCGGGTGACTATTAAGAACAAGTACCCGATCCCTCGCATTGGCGAACTTTTCGAGCAGCTTAGTGGCGCGAGGGTATTCTCGAAGTTGGATTTACGATCCGGATATCATCAGGTCCGAGTGAAAACGGAAGATATTTGCAAAACGGCGTTCCGAACTCGGTATGGATATTACGGGTACTTAGTGATGCCTTTCGGAGTAACGAATGCGCCGGCAGTATTCATGGACTTGATGAACCGAATCTTTTCACCGTTCTTGGATCAGTTCTTTATGGTATTCATTGACGATATTCTGGTTTACTCGAAGAGTTTTGAAGAGCATGCTGAGCATTTGAAGATCGCACTGCAGACGTTGAGACAGGAGAAATTGTATGCGAAGATGAGTAAGTGCGAGTTTTGGCTGGAGGAAGTAAGGTTTTGGGGGCATGTTGTGTCTGGCGATGGCATTGCCGTCGATCCAGAAAAAATTGCAGCAGTTCGAGATTGGCCTATTCCAAAGAATGTTGCTGAGATAAGAAGTTTCCTTGGATTAGCCGGATACAACAGGAGATTTGTGGAGAACTTTGCTCGTCTGGCAGAGCCGTTGACCAAGCTTACGCTCAAGGAGGTACCTTTTGTATGGACGGATAAATGTGCGTTAGCTTTTGAGACGTTGAAGCAGAAGTTGATAACCGCCCCTATTCTGACCGTGCCAGACAATTCCGGAGGATTGGGGATTCACAGCGACGCATCTGGGAAAGGATTGGGATGTGTTTTGATGCAGCATGGGAAGGTTGTAGCATACGCATCGAGACAATTGAAGACCCATGAGAAGAATTATCGGACTCATGACTTGAAACTTGCGGCTGTGATGTTCGCTTTGAAGATTTGGAGACACTACCTTTTGGGCGAAAGAGTCGAAGTTTTTACAGATCATAAGAGCTTGAAGTATGTGTTCACACAGAAGGAGCTTAACATGAGGCTGCGTAGATGGTTGGAGCTGATGGTTGACTACGATCTTGATCTTAAGTACCATCCGGGGAAGGTTAATGTTGTGCCGGATGCGCTTAGTCGGTTACCAGCAATTCAGGTATTAACTACGCAGAAGGAGATCATTGCAGATCTTCGAAGATTTGACTTGGAGGTTGTGCTACCGCGTTCTACGGGACAGTTGATGCAGTTGCAAGTACAGTCGTCCTTGGTTGAGAAGATTAAAGTGGCACAATCGCAGGATCCTAGACTGCAGAAGTTTTGAGAGCAGGTTGAAGCCGGACTACGAATAGATTTACCGGTCCATGAAGATGGTTCGTTGAGGTATGGTAGCCGTCTGTGTGTGCCAAAGGAAGATGTTCGTGAAGAGCTTATGAAGGAGGCATACAATTCAGCTTACTCTGTACATCCAGGAGGTACAAAGATGTACCGAGATATTCGACAACATTTCTGGTGGGAAGGCATGAAACGGGAGATTGCTCGCTTCGTGGCTAAGTGCTTGGTGTGTCAGCAAGTTAAGGCTGAACATCAAAGGGTTGCTGGTTTGTTGCAACCACTTCCGATTCCTCAGTGGAAGTGGGAACATATAACCATGGATTTCGTGACGGCTTTACCGCGGAGTCCAAAGGGCAACAATGCAGTATGGGTGATTGTTGATCGATTGACCAAGGCAGCTCACTTTATACCTTTCCGGGTTGGTCAATCAACGGAGACTTTGGCAGAACGGTACATGCAGGAGATTGTAAGATTGCATGGCGTGCCAGTGAGCATCGTGTCCGATCGGGACACGAGGTTCTTATCACACTTCTGGAGGAGTTTACAGGAAAGTTTGGGGACTCGATTGAAGTTTAACACAGCTTATCATCCTCAAACTGATGGTCAGTCGGAGAGAACGATCCAAACTCTTGAAGACATGTTGAGAGCATGCATATTGGACTTCAAGGGTTCATGGGAGGATCATCTACACTTGGTGGAGTTTTCTTACAACAATAGTTTCCAAGCAACTATTCAGATGGCTCCGTTTGAAGCTTTGTATGGTCGTAAGTGCCGTTCACCTGTTTGTTGGGATGATGTTGGTGAACGAAGATTACTTGGACCAGATTTGGTGGTACAGACAGTTGAGAAGGTGAATACAATCAGGAAGCATATGAAGGCAGCTCAAGACCGACAGAAAAGCTGGGCTGACACGTCAAGAAGACCTCTAGAGTTCGCCATGGGTGATTTGGTATTCTTGAAAATATCACCGACTAGACGGGTGATTCGTTTTGGGAGTCGAGGGAAGCTTAGTCCTCGATTCGTTGGACCCTTCGAGATATTGGAGCGCATTGGAGAGGTAGCGTACCGTTTGGCGTTACCGCAGTCCTTGGCGGGTGTGCATGACGTGTTTCACGTATCTCAACTACGAAGGTATATTCGAGATGAAACACACGTCTTGGATCATTCGGAGTTAACTGTACGGGAAGACCTAACTTTTGAGGAGCGACCGGTTGAAATCATGGATCGAAGGGAAAAGGTCCTTAAGAACAAGGTTATCCCCCTTGTGCTCGTTTCTTGGGGTAATCGATCGCATGGAGAGTCCACTTGGGAGCGAGAAGACGAGATCCGACAGAAGTTTCCTCACCTTTTCCTGTAGTTTTCTATCTTGTATTCTTGGAATTTCGAGGACGAAATTCTTTTTGTAGTTGGGTATAATGTAACACCCGAGCCCAATACTACTATTTCTGTTACTGGTTGAGTGTTAGATATTACTCATTTCATTTATCTTGCTTGTTTGGGTCTTACTGTAAAATTTTAACTGGCTAAGTCATTCCTGCATATAACAAATTTTAGCACCTAAAACAAAATTAAAAATATCTATCTCGGCCTACTCGTCACCCCTAGCCGCGTGGTAGCGTCCGTGCGTCGAGTTCTCATCCCGTTCGGTGAAACGGAGTTTGGACGACTATGCGCGCGTGCAGGTGTCCGACTTGGGGGTATACTTTTTAATCATAAAACATTTCATTTTAAAATTTGGAACCCGCTTAAAATCCTATTATTTGAATTTCAAATTTTTGGACCCAACCCGGGCGTGATTTGGAAATGTTTCATTTAGCGCCAAAATCCCAAATTAATAAAATATTCAAACCTTATAATATTTCATATATATTTATACTCTTGCCTCCTCAACCTCGTCGCATCCTTCCTCCTCTCCCCACGTTCCCGTGCACCCTACGCCATAGCCGCGGCCACCTGCACCCATCCCTGCTCACCCGTCGCCGCCGCAGCCTCGTCGCCGGCACCACCGTCACCCTCGCCTCCGCCTCCTCTTCCAACCTCGACGTCCCCTCCTTCTCCCCGTGTGCTCGGCGCCGTAACAGAGACCTCCGGCCAACCCGTGCCTTCTCTGTTTGGCCGGAAACACCGTCGGCGACCCTCATCGTCGTCACCTGCGCCACCGCCGACCACCTCCTCTTCACCTGCGCACCAGACCCGACCACCTCCTCTCCCTCTCCACCTTCTTTCCTTCTCCAGTATCCACAGCCCTAGCCTACCGCCTGCAGCATCCTCGTCGGCGCCCCATCGCCGTCGACCCCATCGCTGTCGCAACCTCTGCAATCCCAGTAAGCATTCCTTCATCTTCCTCCTTCCTTTTTCCCCCTCTGGTTTATCCTTGACTGTACATAGAATTTCTGAACTTGTTGTCGCTGTTTTGCATCTCGCCGGAATCCGGCCGTACCGACGACTTGATCCGACGTTCCAGCGAGGTACCCCGATCCGCGTGGTCCCATTGTTCATTGTTTGGGTTCAATCCGTGAACCGTGCGTCCGTCGCGTGTTTCCCCGCCGACGTTACGTCCGTTTTTCCTGGTTCGCGACCCGTCGAGGCAAGTATCACTTGCTACATGCTATACTATACAATTATATATGTTTTGACTCATTAAACCTGCAAGACATAACTCGGTATGGTTATTTCCTCATTGGGTTGCAATATGACATATATCATTTTACAGTTAACATGGAAATTACAATTTGCTACTATTAACCTACGAACCAAGTTTACCTGTTAATCACATTTTTACTGTTAATAGATTAAAGCACCTTCCTATGTAGTTCTATTACATTCGGATGTTTGTATTCAAAGACTTGATATAACAGTACTGCATCATCCTTTAAACTGTTGCACCGCTAAGGGTGCTCAAAACCTGTTAATATAATAAAACAGTTGCACTATATTAATGCACTATGGCGATTGAATGAACTGCTTATTTTACTGCTTATTTCCTGCTGTTAATCCCCTGTTCGATTACATATCTGTTGTGAGCACACCCACGACATCGTTACATCTCGACTTGACTTGTTATCCATGATATATATTGTTACACCTGACATGGCACTGTTTACTGTTGACCTGACCTGTTACCTGATCTCGTGCCTAATGCCAACAAACCTGACATGTTGTCCTCATGGACCATTCCTGTTGTCTATCCAGACAAACCTACTGTTACCTGATCTCGTGTTGGAATTAGTTCTTGACTACTGAATACCTGACCGGACACATATAACTTGGGGGTATGGGGAAATCAAAAGTGTAAACTAAAGTGTAACTTAAAAGGGTATTACTTGATCCGTGGTCCCGGGGGTAACGGGACAGAGCCATTCGTGACTCTTACATTTTCCTGATCCGTGGTCCCGGGGGGCAACGGGACAGAACCACTATTGGTTCCCATCTTCTTGATCCGTGGTCCCGGGGGGTAACGGGACATACCCTTTGAGTTACATGGAGGATTACTCAAATTGATTTCAAAGACTTTAGAATAGAAAACCTGATAGAACAGTTTAGTTACCCACTGTACACTACCCTGCACTGCTTGTTTCATACTATTACTTTATTCATGTTTATTTCTGCATTGCCTGTTACACTGTTCATATTATATTACTGGTTGACATAACGCGCTGACGTCTGGGTTTTGCATGGCCCAGATTCTTTACCACTGTCGCTGTCCGAGCAGGAGTACTTCAGCCAGCAGGCTGAGCTGTGAGTTCAGTAGTAGTTAGTTTTATTTCCTGCATTTATTTCCTGATGTGAGCCCGCATTATGGGACACACTTTTCAGTTATTTGTATTGGATCATTTGCTTCCGCATTTTATTATTATTGACTCCTGTTATTTTGGATTATGGACATGTTTTAGATAGTGTTATTCTTGTTCTTGATATCCCTACGGCCATAATGTGACTGTGGATGGATACTTCCTACCCACAGGTAGCATGGTTGGCTATGTCACTCCGCACTCGCTCTAAGATCATTCTGTTCATCCTTTCTGCAATGCCATTCTGCTGTGGCGTCTCCGGTACCGTCTTCAGCCAACGAATACCCTTCTGCGAGTAAAACGTCTTGAACTCCTGTATGCAGTATTCCCCTCCATTATCGGACTTGAGGCATTTAACTTTCAACCCCGTTTGGTTCTCCACCTGCGCAATCCAGTGTTTGAAGATACTAAACACATCAGACTTCTTCTTTATCGCATACACCCATGTTTTCCAACCTGAATTGTAGATGAACGTCACGAAGTACTGATTCCCACCATAAGACTCCACTGAGGCCGGACCCTATATGTTCGTATGTACCATCTCCAGCTTCTTGGTCTTCTTTGCTGTGCCTCCAATCTGAAATTTGAGCGCGTTTTGCTTCCCGCAAATGTAACTCTCGCACAGCCCCAAACTCTACCTTTTTCAGCCCTGAAAGAAGCCCCCTTCCTTGAAGAATTTTCATGTTCTTCTCGCTAAGGTGCCGCAATCGCCTATGCCACAACGAAGTCTCCGAATTTAACCCCGAACCCGTTGCCAATGCAACCGAACCTCTGTTACTCCCGCTGAAGGAATACAACGAACTGCTCAACATACCCCTGGCAACCATCAACAACCCTTTAGTAATTTTCAACTGTGAACGTCGTAATAAAACCTTCGTTGTCAAACTGACTATAGAATCAGGCTCTTCTTCAAATCTGGAATATGACGAGTATTCTTCAATTTTAATTGACCACCTCCTAATGGTTGCAAGATGATCATCCCCTTTCCAACGATCTTACACGGCTGACCGTTCCCCACCGTTACATGTCTAAGGTCCCCCTGAACATACTCGCTGAAGTGATGTCTCCCCTAAGTGCAATGGAAGGATGCCCCCGAATCAAGAAACCAAGTATCCGCCTTTGTGTTCTCGCTCGCTGATAAACAAAGACCGTGTTCCCCATATTCTTGTGTAAACACCATATTAACTTCCTTTCCATCTTTCTTCTCATTCGAGTCTTTTTATTGGAGCTTTACAATCACTTTTTCTGTGACCCTTCTTTTCACAGTTCCAACAGTCGTCTTGGATCTTCGCCTTCGATTTTCCTCAACACTTAGACTTGCCCTTTTTGCCCTTTCTCCTTTCCATCGTTCTACCGCGATTCTCTACCGAAAGTGCAGAAGTTCCCGAACTCCCACTCATGGTTTTTCTCCGCATCTCATCGTTTAATACGCAATTCATCGCATCATTAAACGTGAGGGTCCCCGCAATCGAGTTGCTAACCGTCATCACTAGATTCTCCTAATTTTCCGGCAATGAACAGAGGAATAGAAGTGTTCGAATCTCGTCTTCAAAGACGATTTCAACCGATTCGACTTGAATCTGTTCCCCTCCGAAAGACGGCCGCACAGGACTGTGATGTCCTGACGTTGAGATTCGGGGCAGATGCTATTTGGTTTTATCCGTCTACCTCTCCGAAGATGCCAAGTTGATTTATGGCACCGTATATCAGAGGTTTAGACGGATGCGGCCGATGTAGCAGACTTCGTCAGATTCCCCCTCAGGGTGAGGGGTTTTTGATTGTGGGGACGCTCTTCCCTGCAGGCGCAAGCCCCTGCAGTTAATTACGCTACCGCATCGCGGTAACAACTTTCTCCTTCTCCAGAATTTCACCTCGTGTCGTGTGTGTTTGTTTTGTTTGTGGTTGCCCGTGGATTGTATACGGAGACTGAGTAATGCCGTCGCCCGTAGGACGTGGATTAGTCCAAATCCGCATTTACTTAGATTTGGGTTTGGTGTTTTTTAGTTTAAGGATGCGTTAGTCGCATTGCGGCTAAGATCGACTTAAACATTCGTTAAGGATACATTAGTCCTGTTTTAGACTAAGATCAACTTAACGTAGTGCTTGATTTAATTATCCGGCCGTCGGGACTCGTCACCTCTCTGATGTCGTTGAGGGATTACAACGACGGGCGTCTGAGGAGTTCAGAGATGTACCCTTGAACCAAAGTTGATTTGGGGTTTTATTGTTTATTTAAAGATCTAAAGACACATTAACCGTAGCTGGGGCTAAGATCAACTTAGACGGGACCGTTTAGATCCGGCAAAAGAGCGTTCGGGCTCTATTGCGCTAGTTTAAGGACGTGGCAGTCCATCGCCAGTTTTAGGGACGTGGTGGTCCATTATTAGTTTAGGGACGTTTCGGTCCGTCGCCAGTTTAAGGACGTAGTGGTCCATATTAGTTTAGGGACGTTTCGGTCCGATATTAGTTTAAGGACGTTTCGGTCCGATATTAGTTTAAGGACGTTTCGGTCCGATTAGATAAGTGGTCGTTGGGACCCGTCACCTCTTTGACGTCGTTGAGGAATTACAACGAGGGATGTCAAAGGAGTTCGGAGATGTACCCTCGAACCGGTCGTGAATTTGTTTAGGAGAGCCATTTTGCTCAATCAATTTAATTTTAAGGACTTACTGCCAGGATTGGGTTAAGTCCAATTTTTTTTTATTTATTTTAGGCTTTGCCTGACTAAAAGAATCAATCCAAACAGGGCTCTGCCCCTTTATTATTTTTTTGCAATTGCCCTTTTTTATTTTTGTGATTTGATTTGGGCCAGGCACTCAAGAATTTTCCAAACTGGGCTCTGCCCTTTTATTATTTTTGTGATTTGATTTGGGCCAGGCCCTTTTAAATAATGAGTTGCACTTGTGCAGAAACTCAAGAATTTTCCAGATTTAAGAACAAAAGTACATAGCACTTTTGATCTAAATTTGGATCAAAGGAAAACAAGTTTTTCTTCTTGTTTTCCCTGATTTTACAGAACCAAGGGTTCATATCAAGTGCAAGGCACTATTTATTTCTTTTTTATTATTCCCTTTTTTAATCCTCTGCTCTTCAGAAGTTTTTACCTTTTTCTTTTTGTGTTCTTGATTAATCTTCAAGAGTTCTTTCTCTTTTTTTTTGCCAGAAGTTGATTCTTCTAGTTGATGATGATCATGCCTTTGAATGAGGTCTGGGGTCTTATTTATAGTACTCATAAATTTGTTGAATTTGTTACCAAGATCTTTTCTGAATAATTTTGGGAATTTTCCCACCATTGGATCTTTGATCCAAAGGCAGAAGAAAATCTTCTGGTTTTGGAAAGAACAGAAAAGATTCATTAAATTTTCATTCTGTTTCTGCACAACTCCCCAATGAATGACACGTGTCGCGCAGGGGGAGGCTTGCGCAACAGTGCTTGCGCAGCTGCGCAGACACGTGTCGCGCAGGGGGAGGCTTGCGCAACAGTGTTTGCGCAGCTGCGCAGACACGTGTCGCGCAGCTGTGCGCTTGCGCAACAGTGTTTGCGCAGCTGCGCAGACACGTGTCGCGCAGCGGTGCGCTTGCGCAACTGCGCAGACACGTGTCGCACTGTGGACCGCTTGCGCACTGCGCAACGCACGGAATTTGAAGCGTTGCTTCAGAAATTTTTGAATTTTCAAAATTCAAATGAGCCTTGCTCAGATTGGGGGAACAAATGCCCCCCCACCGTTGTGCTTACGTGGCGCGACGTAAGCGCAATGGTGGCCAGATCCTAGCCGTTGGATCAGGGGAGGTCAGTTGAAGGGGCGCAGGCGCCTATAAATAAGACCCTTGGTCTTTGTTAATTTCTTTCTTACCATCTTCAAGATTTCTCATTCTCAGAGCCTTGCTCTTGCCTTCAAGAACTTCAGAGCCTTGCTCTTGCTTCCAAAGTTAGAACTTTTTAGAAAAACTTTAGGTAAAAATTAATCTTAAATTAAATTAATTTTAATTAATAGAGCCTTGCTCTCATAGATCTTTTGATCTAAGGAAAACCCCTTTGGGGTTTCACCAACAGAGCCTTGCTCTCAAGAATCTGTTTCAGGGTTTCTTAACCCATGAACAGAGCTTTGCTCTTTGTCAAAACATAGATCTTTTGATCTAAAAACGAAGAACTCTTAAGAGTTTTCATGGATCTTTAAGATCCCCATTTTTTTTTTAAATTTTTAATTTTTTAAAAATTAATTTTCCTTTGATGGATATTTCCATCATTATCACAGAGCCAAGCTCTTTTAAGGAATCTTGTTCCCCTGAGACCAGAGTTTGAAAAATGTCACTCTGTGACAGAGCTTTGCTCTAAAAGAGGGGATTTTCTTTTTGTTTCTGGGGACTCCCCACCAATGGGTGTATCCTATTGGGAATTTTTTATGAATTGACAGTCCCATCTAATGATGGGATTGTCTTATTAAATGATGCACATCATCCAGATTTTGTGGGTCCCCCTTTGGTCCCCTACTTACTGCATCACAGTGTGGAGCAAGATATATATATTTTTAAATGCCAAGCGTTAGGCCACTAATGATGTATGTTTCTTTGTCTTTCCACAGAACATGTCTGACGACTTGTCTTTTCCTTTCATTCGCTCGGAAGGAGGGTTCCCCCATGCGCCAGTGGACCGGGTGGTATTCGCTTTTATTAAAGATCGCGATCCTGAGTGCAAAAAGCTCCATCTGTGGGGAAGATGGTATAGCCAGATCATCCAAGGCCGCCGCAGTTTTAGTTCCGCCGCGCCCTCTGAGCCCATAGTCACGCTCCCTTATGCGGACGAACCCCCGGTGAAGTATGCCGTGGAGGTTAAGAACTGGAATTCTGATGACCTCCTTCAACCTGCAATCGGCGCCATCCCCGTGCAGCCGCCGCCGGCGATAGATATTCTGGGGAGGCGAATCTGTCAGGGCGAAGCACGCCCTTGGGGACAGGCTTATAACATTGGAATGATTCCGCGACCCCCCGCCGGATATTTGCAGTGGGCCCGGTACATTCTATCGGCGAAGAGGACCCACCTAACGAAGATTGGTCTATACTCAGCCGTCTTTGTCTCGCTCTTTGAGTACCCCTCTCCTCCAACGTGGTGGATAAAGGCTTTCGTTGAACAATGGAACATCCCCACCCATACCTTCCTGATGGCGGATAAGGAAGTTTCTATCTCTTTGGAGGAATTTGCCGAAATTTCAGGTCTGCCAATGAGGGGAGAGCACTACGAGGAGTTGCTTCCTCCTGATGAGTATGTCTTTGCCACCAAGCAGCTGGTATTTGACTTAACCCCGGAGAATGCCATTCAGCATCAGCATCCGGGTTTGGTGAAAGTGTTGGAGATCTATGAGGAACTCCATTTGGAATCGGGAGACAAGGGCGTCAGTTTCGCAGCTTTCATTGCTCGCTTTATCCGCCCGGAGTTCTTATCAGAGCAGAGCGAGAAGTTCGCTCAGCTTGACGACCCCTTTGGCTTCGGTTTGGATCGCCGACCCGTATCGGAGAATAACCAGAGGGGTTTCTATCTCCCCAATGCTGCCATCGTCGCTTTCTCGGAAATCGCCGTCCCCGGCATGGATGAGGAAACTTTCTTTATTGGGTTCCTGGGCTTGTGGTTATGCAACTTTGCGCTCCCTATGCACCCGCGCTTCATGCGGCCCTCTGTCTTTTACCCGGCACATCGGATGGTGGCCGGTCTGCAGTTGTCGGTAGGAATTGCTGGGTTAGCCTATCTTTATCATGGACTCAGCGTAGCGGCGGACGCCAATGATCCTGGGACACAGCCTGCTAACTTCCCAATGCATTACTTCGTTTCTTGGATGGAGATGCACGTGCGAGGGGTGTTTGGCGCCCACAAGACTCCTCCATTCTTCGAGAAGTACAGACTCCCGAGAGTCATACGGTTAATCGGGGCTTCAATTGTGTTTGCATCCCCGCGGGATTCTAGGGGACTCCTCCTGCGCCCACATTTGGTCGGAGCGACGACTTCTTTCGTGGATAAGGTTATCACCATAGGCTCGGAGACTACTAAGTCGGTGGTGCCCCTACGTGACGAGTTTAAGGGCGGGGCTTCTGTACTGAAGGCTCGGGAAATCGTCCATCTCTACTCCATTCGGCCGGGCTACCTCGTGTTTCGGCAGAATGAGACGGCTTTGTTTATGAGGTATAATCCGCATCGATTTGCCCAGCAATCAAGCTACAACCAGGGGATCCCGATGGAAGCCTTCTTGGAAACGCCCGTGGTTGGCCCAGAAGGGGTAAAGAATGCGATGCATCACTTTATACGGCTTAACACGGGTTCCTATTTCTTTATTAGTGAACCCAGCTGTGTCCCTAAGATGCTTAATTCATATATGGCCTGGTATGCGCACGCTATGGGCCCAATCATTTTAATGGAGAAACGCATGCTGGTTGACCGTAGGGGTGCGCCTCCTGGCGGTGATCGCAAGGCTCCCTTGCAGCCAAGGGCCCAGGTCACCCTCCCGATAAAAGATGCCGGAGCTGACCGACCACGCGTGTTGAGCCCTCCGCGGGGATTGCCGTTTCCCGCTACGGTGGATGCACCATCGGCGCCTCGTGCTCCAACAAAGACGGTTAAAGTGGTATCGCCGGAGTCGGGCGCAGTAGCGGATATCGGGACTCGCCGCCCGAAAGTGACTGCCAAAATTGCCAAGCGCAAAGATGTTCCGAGTGGATCCAAAGCTGGCGGACAGAAGAAGAAGAAGTCCACCCTATCCCTCGATGCGATCCTCAGCTCAAAGCCTGCGGCTTCTCCTGCCGAGGCCATATGCGAGTACGGCAGCAATGAGGGCTTTGTGGTGGACCCTGCGGACACCAATTTGGCTGCCGCCATTGCAGCTTCAGAGCGATCGGCGAGGCTCGAGGCGATGCTGAGTAAACTCGCTGAGTCCGGTAATCATCAGACGCTTTATTTGTTATCTCATTGCACTTTGTATTATTACATTTAACTAACATTTGCTCCATTTTTAACAGGTGTCTCTACTGAAGAGGCTATCGCTGCCTCCCTGAAAACCTTCCAAGAGGAGGAGGAGAAACGTGCCCTAGCAAGCGTCGGTATGTTCTATCCCTTTCTCTTTTATACGGAAATTTTGTTGTTTCTTTATGATAGTCAATCTGACCTTCTCTTGTTTCTTTACAGGGGTTGTATTAATCGGCGCCAGGATCCTTTCCGAGCCCGTCACCGAAGCCCCGGCTCCGTCGAAGCTGCCGCAAGAGCCTCGGCTTGATGCGACGACGAGGGATGCTCTGAAAAATCTGGAGGCATCCCTCTATACGGATGAGGATGCTTCACTCAAGGAAACTCTGATAGCATCCGTCTCAACGGCTCGAGAAGAGCGGAAGCGGTTGAGACATGAAGCAAAGGCGCGGAAAGCTGCTTTGGCCACGGGAGCGGGCCCTAGCACCCTTCCTCACGCTAGTACTCCTTCCGAAGAGCCCCCTGTTGCCTTGTCTACTGCTCGTCGGCAAGTGGCGCGCGCGGTTCGGAGCGCCAATGATAAATCCGCTTCAGGTAGTACTCCTTTCAGAACCTCGTTGTACGAATTGTAAAGCTATTGGCTTATACGTATCTCATCTTGCAGGGTCAAGTCCAACTGAGGGGGAGGCGGAGACGACCGTCGAACCCAGGGGAGCGGAGGAAGCGGTACTTGCTGAACCCGAACCGACAGTGAGCAACGTTGTCGGGGTCATGAGGCCTGGAGCCGAGATTGAGGAACCTACCGCGGAGAGGGTCATTGATGCCGCACCTGAAGTGGCGGCAGATGAGATGATTGTCTCAACCGAGCCGAAGGCGGTAGAGGGCGAGGTGCTTGAGGCTGGGGACCTCGTGGTGCCGATGGACGAGGCAGCTGTAATCGCCGATCCTGAGGGAGCAGCGGGTGAGGCGGCCATGATTCCTGAAGACGAGCTAGGCGCTCCTTCTCAGGAATCTGGCAATGTTCCTATCTTGGCCCTCCCTGCCTATGGTCCCCCGCCGCCTGTAGAGCTTGAGAGCATAACAACGGTTCCCCTTGAGTCGGGTGATGAAGCTACAGGCGGTGGCCTTCCGTCAGTGGAGGAAGGGACTGCCTCCGTTTCTGCGAGCAGCTTGTCGGGTAAATTTTAAATGGCCAATGTTCTTCATTTATATATACCTCACGATCTCTTTTAACCAGTTCGTCTTTGTTTTAAACGCAGGTGCGGCTGGTGCCGATGCTCCATTGCCTGAAGGCACACCGTCAACCATTGCCTTGGCGGTGGTTGCTCCTCAGCTTTCCCTTGTGCCATCGCGGATGTCGGAAGGTATGAATTTACGACTTATGCATTAATCTTTTAACGTGTAGCCTATGTACTAACGTTATACCACTATGCTCTTTTCAGGAGTATTCTTCGATCATCTGTATCAAGTGCTGCTCCCACACTTCTCCTTCCCATCCGAGCTCGCTTCTCCCTCTAGGGGTGCCGGTAAGTGCTGTCTTGGTCTCTTTTGAGGGAATATAGGATCGCATCTGACTTTTCCTCTTCTTGATTGCAGTGCCTCAAATCGAAGGAGGGGACACCAGGCCTGCGCTGCCACCGGCGCCTCCGGCTTTGCCGTCCGTTGCGACTGGTACAGATATTCCTTTCCCCTTTTTATATGATCTTTCACCGACTTTTCGAATCATTGTTTGACCAGGTTTCGTTTTGCAGCCATTGTTCCAGCTCTGATCTCTTTTGAGTCTCACGTCCTCTCACCGGTGAGTCCTTTCTTGAGACGCCCATCTTCAAAGGGTGCTGTGATGAGCCTGGGTATGCTGAGCGGGTACATCGAAGAGCTCAACATGGATGCCCTTCCTTCTGCCGTAGATTTCGCTGTGGATGTTAACCCAATGTTGGCGGCGCTCGTAACTTTTCATAACGAAGGCGTCGTCAAATCGTGGGTTAACCACTGCAGAGAGATCGAGGCTCGCCTGCATCGGTTGGAGTCGACACGCCCTTCTCCCGAGGTTTTGGCCGCGAGCGCCGAACGGACAGCTTGGCTTGAGCAAAGCACCTCTTATCTCCGCCATTTGGAGCAGGAGGCAGCTTTACGGCTAAAGGCGCATCAGGAATCTTCAAACGCGACCGCTTGCCTTCGTGCCGAAGTTAGGACGAATGCTGTTGAGGTGAAAGCTGTCTTTGAAGGTCTTCTCAAGCGTATATCTAATGGGCTAGCACTGAAGCGAAAACTTGATGCTGCTGAGCGTGATGCCCGAGGCCAAGAAGCAGCTCAGCAGGTTGTTGGGGAAGAGCTTGCATCCTTCACGCAGCAGCGGGCTCAAGTAGAGGCTGAACTGGCAGTGGTAGTTGATCAGGAGAAGGCATGGGAGGAAGTACGCGAGCAATTGATAGGGCTATTTAAGACGCTTCCTTCCCAGTAGCTGCCCTTGTATCAATATACTTGTAATTTTCTTTTTCGAATAAGATGTATACGTTCTTTATTCTTTTGTACGATTCGCCATGTACTTGATTGAATTAATAAATAAAGATACACATTTTTTGCAATGTCTTGTATCATTTCTTTGCTTTCTCCCTTCTCTTATTATCAGCATGCTGTCTTGATAAACATGATTGACAGGTAATAGAGTAAGCATTTTGGTTTCTTTGAGATATAGCGATGGCTTAGGCCGCAGGTTCAGATCTGCTGCCTAAGACTTTTCAACTCTATGAGCCGTGAGGGTCTCATAGAGACTTTTCTCCCTACGGATCGAGAGGATCTCGTAGGTGGATTTTCTCCTTAGGAATCGTGAGGATTCCCAAGTGTGGTTTTCTCTCATAAGTCGAAAGGATCCTATAAGAGAATTTCTCCCTCTTACGAGTCGAGAGGGCTCGTAAGCGGTTGTTTCCCTCTTTGTCGAGAATCGACTTCAGAGAGTGAGACCCGTGAATAGTATGCAAGAGACCATTTAGGATTGACTTGCAGGGTCCCATTGCCCTCTTACGAGTCGAGAGGGCTCGTAAGCGGTTGTTTCCCTCTTTGTCGAGAATCGACTTCAGAGAGTGAGACCCGTGAATAGTATGCAAGAGACCATTTAGGATTGACTTGCAGGGTCCCATTGTTCAGGAAGTAAGTTTTTGAATCCTTACTGCCCGAGATGTGAGTCAAAGAAGCTCTCGTCACGGAGTGTTTGTATCCGCGAGTTGAGAAGTTTTGCGAGGGATTATTTGTTTCCCAAGCGCCAAGGATTATTTGTGTCCTTGGGGTTTGAAACGAGTCGATGGTTCCCACGGAGGCGCTGGTGGCTCTGCGAGTCGACGCGGATCAGAAGGCTCTCGTCAAGGAGTGTTTGTATCCGTGAGTTGAGAAGTTTTGCGAGGAATTATTTGTTTCCCAAGCGCCAAGGATTATTTGTGTCCTTGGGGTTTGAAACGAGTCGATGGTTCCCACAGAGGCGCTGGTGGCTCATGCGAGTCGACGCGGATCAGAAGGCTCTCGTCAAGGAGTGTTTGTATCCGTGAGTTGAGAAGTTTTGCGAGGGATTATTTGTTTCCCAAGCGCCAAGGATTATTTGTGTCCTTGGGGTTTGAAACGAGTCGATGGTTCCCACGGAGGCGCTGGTGGCTCTGCGAGTCGACGCGGATCAGAAGGCTCTCGTCAAGGAGTGTTTGTATCCGTGAGTTGAGAAGTTTTGCGAGGGATTATTTGTTTCCCAAGCGCCAAGGACTATTTGTGTCCTTGGGGTTTGAAACGAGTCGATGGTTCCCACGGAGGCGCTGGTGGCTCTGCGAGTCGACGCGGATCAGAAGGCTCTCGTCAAGGAGTGTTTGTATCCGTGAGTTGAGAAGTTTTGCGAGGGATTATTTGTTTCCCAAGCGCCAAGGATTATTTGTGTCCTTGGGGTTTGAAACGAATCGATGGTTCCCACGGAGGCACTGGTGGCTCTGCGAGTCGACGCGGATCAGAAGGCTCTCGTCAAGGAGTGTTTGTATCCGTGAGTTGAGAATTTTTTTTTTTGTTGAAGTCACTGGCTTCTTCGGTTAAAATGAACCGTTGAGGTTTGGCTTCGTCGTTTGACGGAATCCGCTGGGGGAGTATGGTTCCTTCTTTGTTTACGCCCTTGGATTGTATACAGGGATCGATGTGATCTTAACTGTAGGGCCAAAGTTTTATCATTTCTTCTTTTATTTTATTTTATTTCCGCGATGCTCTATCAGTTCAGCTTTTATATCGCGAAGGTCGCGATTGCCCAATCATTTCGGCTATTTTTCGCGGTGCCCAATCATTTCGGCTATTTATTTTATCTTTACTCGTTGTTTTTTATTACGAGTTGCCCAATCATTTCGGCTATTTTGCATGCATACATTTTACTTGCTGCTTTTCATTGCAAGATGCCCTATCATTTCGGCTATTTTGTATGCATGAGCGGCCTACTGGCTTTCGCCGTAAACCTGAAATTGGACACCGATTTCGGCATCAGCACCGCTGCAACTGGGATATTGCCAGGAGCGAATCATCATTTGCCTCCGTCATTGTCGAACAAAGGAGGCTTAGCGATCAGGGTTAGGGACCTGTCGACTAAGGCTTTCGATTTCATGAGCCGTAAGGGTCTCATAAAGGTATTTCTCCCTACAAGTCGTGAGGATCTTGTAGGTGTATTTTCTCCTTAGGAATCGTGAGGGTTCCTAAGTGTTTTGTTCCTCTGTAAGTCATAAGGATCCTATAGGGGGGTTTTCTTCTTGTAAATCGAGAGGACTTACAAGGGTTATGCGAACATATCCCCAGTCACGGATGGACCTTGGTTAGGGAAACGTTTATTCGCGCCCGTGGATTGTATACAAGGGTCAATATTGAACCACTTGTAGGGCAACATTGGAAGTTTGTGGGGGTTTGCTTAAGCACAGGTTTAGGTCTCTGTGACTTAAGACTTTCAAATCCTATGAGCCGTGAGGGTCCCATAAGAGAGTTCTCCTTACGAGTCGTGGTGATCTCGCAAGCGTATTTTCTCCTTAGGAATCGTGGGGATTCCTAAGTGTGTTGTTCCCTTGTAAGTCGTAAGGATCTCACGCGGGTGGTCTCACGCGGGTGGTTTCTCCTTACAGGGTCGAGAGGACCCTGTAAGGGTTCTTTAACGAAGTTGCGCCCTTTCGGGTTTTCACAAACACTCGCCGGTAGTCCTGCTGTTTTTACTCACGGAGCCCTTTCGGGTTTTCATCCGTGCCCATCTTGCTTATGGACATACCGTTCTTTTTTTATTCTTTTTATTTTCTTTTTCTCTGCTCCTTTTTTTACGAGGTCGCGCCCTTTCGGGTTTTCACGAACACTCGCCGGTAGCCCTGCTGTTTTTACTCACGGAGCCTTTTCGGGTTTTCATCCGTGCCCATTTTGCTTATGGACATACAATTTTTTTTTTATTATATTATTTCTTTATTTATATTTTTTTTATTCATCTCGTCAGCCTAAGGATGCTGCGGTATTAATTTAAAGAGGTTTCGGTCTGATATTAGTTTAAGGACATTTCGGTCCAGCATTGAGAGGGCTGGCTACTGCTTATAAAGCTTGAGCTTAGGAAGATAGCGAGTGGACATAGTCGTCGTCATCTACCATTGACCTAGGCTGTGGCTCATTAAGCGTAGTATTTCTTTAGGAAGCGACCGTTTATTGGCCTGAAAGGCCTTTCACCGTGCATGTCCATGAGTAGATAGGCCCCACCCTGGTAGACCTTATCAATGATGTACGGTCCTTCATAGTTTGGCTCAAACTTTCCCCGCTTGGCGCGATTGGGGATCATGGGCCTTTTGACCACTAGCACGAGTTCGCCTTGGTGGAATGTCCTCGGGCGGCTCAATCTTTCATATGAGCGCGTCATCTTTGCTTTATAGGCTTCCAGATTTTGCTGTGCCAGAAGCCGGATTTCATCAAGGGCGTCAAGCTCTTCAAACCGAAGGTGAGCATTTTCTTCGTCTGTCAGCTCGTAGTGGACTGCCACTCGTAGAGAGGGTAATTCTATCTCGAGAGGGAGTACCGCTTCCGTCCCAAATACCAACGCGTATGGCGTTGTGTTTGTGGCCGTTTTAAATGTAGTTCGATATACCCAAAGAGCCTCTTGCAATCTTTCATGCCAATCTCTCTTATTTCGTGACACTGTTTTCTTCATGATCTTCGTCAAGGTCTTGTTGAAGGCCTCAGCTAGACCGTTAGCCCGCGGATTATAAACTGAGGAATATCTCCAGTCTATATTGTGCTGCTGTGCGAAGCGGCTAATTTTATGACTTCGGTAGGCTGGCCCATTATCAGAGATGATTCTTCTCGGGGTTCCAAACCGGTATATGACATGCGTTCTGAAGAAATGGAGGATGTTCTCCGTTTTTACCTCCCTCAACGGTACCGCCTCTGCCCATTTGGAGAAGTAATCAGTCGTCGCCAATATGAAACGATATCCCTTTGACGATGCTGGTTCGATGGGGCCGACTATGTCAGTTCCCCACATTTCGAATGGCCAACTAGCCACTGTTGGATGCAGTGGATTGGGATGCTGATGGATGAAGTCCCTATGAATTTGGCATGAATGACATTGCCTCGCGTATTCCAAGCAATCCTGCATCATCGTGGGCCAGTAGTAGCCCATCCGTTTTATCTTCAACTTCATCTTAGGGCCTGCTTGGTGGGAACCGCAGAGTCCGTCGTGAACTTCTTGGACGACCCTTTTCGCTTCGTCAGGTCCTAAGCATCTCAACCACAGAGAATCGAATGTCCTCTTGTATAGAGTATCATTGACGAAGGCGAAAGACAGAGCTCGTTTCACGAGCTGATGTCTTATGGACGCTTCTTCAGGCATTCGGTGGAACTTGAAGTAATCTATGAAGACTTCTCTCCAGTCTTCGGCATTTTCCCAGTCTTTTATTTGCAGGGTTGTCTCCTCGTTCGCTCCTTTTTCTTCAGACGATTCCGGAGATATTTCTGTTGGGGCAAGCACTCGACGGCTTTGTACCACGATTCTAACGTCGTCGAGGTTCTCGTCAGCCAGTTCTTTAGCAAGTTTGGCTAGTGCGTCTGCTTTGCTGTTTTCCGCGCGCGGTATGCTTTCCAACGTGTAGGAGGGAATTTGGGTTAGCAGTTGCTGCACTTTTTCACCGTATTTTACCAATTCCGGTTTGCATGTTTGGTAATCGCCGTTCACTTGACTGACGACCAGTTGGGAGTCCCCATATATGAGGAGGCTCTCAATTCCCATATCGATGGCGATCTCGAGGCCTGCTATCAGAGCTTCATATTCAGCTTCATTATTCGTTCTCGGCTCTGTTAAGGAGAAGGCGAAGCGCATTATTCCTCCTTGTGGAGTCACAAAGATGAGTCCTACCCCCGATTTGATCATTGGCATACTTTGTTTGTGCTTTTTCATTGAAGATGCTCCATCGAAATAAAGCTCCCAACGGGTATCACCACTGTCGATTGCGTCAAACGCATGTCTGTCTGGCAAATCGCAATTTAAAGGAGAATCGGCAGGTATGGGATGCTCAGCAAGGAAGTCGGCGATGGCCTGGCCTTTTACTGCCCTGAAAGGTTGATATGTTATCGAAAATTCCATCAAGAGCAGGGCCCATTTAGCGAGTCGTCCCGTCAATATGGCCTTTGACATCAAGTATTTAAGGGGGTCCACCTTTGAAATGAGACGGACTTCATGCGCCAACGCATAGTGCCTGAGCTTTGTTATCGCAAAGATCAATGCCAGGCAGTGTTTTTCAATGGGGGAGTAGTTACTTTCTGCCCCCAGCAGAACTCGACTCAAGTAGTAAAGTGCTCTTTCTTTCCCTTGATCGTTTTCTTGTGCCCATAATGCGCCTAAGGAACCTTCGAGGGCGGTTGTATAAAGAATGAGAGGCTTCCCCTTAACCGGAGCAGCCAACACCGGCGGGTTCTGCAGGTATTGCTTGATCTCATCCAGTGCGCCTTGGCATTTTTGATCCCAAACGAATGGGGTTCCCTTCTTCATCAGGTGACTATAAGGACGGCACTTTCCTGAAAGGTTGGCTATAAATCGCCGTATGTACGCGAGTTTCCCTTGGAGAGACCGCAGCTGTTTGAGAGTCCTCAGCGGAGGCATTTCCATGATCGCTTTAATCTTTGACGGATCTATTTCAATACCTCGGTGTCGAACAACGAATCCCAGGAATTTGCCCGAGGAAACCCCGAACGCACATTTAAGAGGATTCATCTTCAAATTGTATTGCCGAAGGCGTCGAAATACAGTCTTTAGATGCTCAAGATGTTCCTCGTATGATTTGCTTTTAACCACGAGATCGTCGATATAGCATTCAACGATTTCGTGTATAAGGTCGTCGAAGATCTTTGTCATGGCCCTCTGATAAGTAGCACCGGCGTTCTTCAAACCGAAGGGCATCACTTTATAACAAAATATACCAAGAGGAGTCCTGAAGGCTGTGTGCTTCTGGTCTTCTGGATGCATTTTTATCTGGTTATACCCCGATGAGCCGTCCATGAAGGAGAAAACCTCATGAGTGGACGTATTGTCTATTATCAGTTCAGTGACTGGCACTGGGAAATCATCCTTCGGGCAAGCTTTATTAAGATCCCGGAAGTCCACGCATATGCGCACCGTCCCATTTTTCTTCATCACTGGGACGATGTTGGCGATCCATTCAGGGTATTGAACTTCCTGGATGAAGCCAGAGTCGATTAACTTTTTGACTTCGGTATTTATGCTCATCTCAAGCTCGAGTCGCATTCTTCTCGGCGCTTGTTTGACTGGCTTGATGTCCGGGGATATCGCCAATTTGTGCACAGCAATTTCTGGATCTAGTCCCGGCATTTCGGAATAGTTCCACGCGAAGCAATCTTTATGCTGCACAAGGACGTCTTTTAACGCAGCCACCCTCTCTTCAGACAGCAGCTCGCTGACGAACGTCGGTCGCGGATCATTTGTTGTCCCCAACTCGATTTTCTTGAGGTTATCTGCAGTAGTATGGATTCCATCCTCCAGTTCTTTCGGAGCTGGGGGAAATTCTGAGATTACCTCATTGCTGCCGTTTTCAAAGCACCAAGGAAGGCTGTTCATGTCCTCGGACTCTTCTTTTAATATTGTTACCACGTGGCAAGTGCGAATTTTCTGCCAATCCCAATGCGGAGTTGGTTCTATCCTTGTGTTTTCGGGTTCGTGCTTTTGCGGCGGCGCTACCCTCCAGTTGTCAGAAAGCGCGAATTTGCCTAGCTGATACTGATCTTCAACCCAATTCTTGAAGGTGAAGCAATCTTCAAGAGGATGTCCCATTGCTCGATGGTAAAAGCAATAATTTGGGTTGAACACCTCGCCTGCGTGCTCGGGGTGCTTGGACTCCGGCAACGTAAGCATTTGGTGTTTTAGAGCGAGATCGAGTATTTTCCTTGTTTTGTTCCGAGGAAATGAGTATGCTCGACCCATTTTCTTCCTGAGGGCTAAGTCAATAACGCTCGACTCTCGGATACGTGGTTTCTTAGCTCTGCTTTGTGGTTGTTGAGCGCCTTGTCTGCCCTTTGACTTGTTTTTGCTTTCGCGGCGAGTCTTTTTTGTAGCAGGTTGACAAGGAGCGGTATTTTCGTCCTTCACCGCTTGTCGAAGGAGGCGCTGTGTCTTGGCTTTCTCATAGATTGCCATTTCACGATTGTGATCATCTCGGGCTTTTTGACCCGCATTCCTTGTAAGTTTGCCCATCTGGTCTTCAAATGATGGGCTGGGTGGTTTTGCATCAGGAACTTTTGCTGATTCAGGATTAGCGTCTTCCCATTGAGTGTCCGCTTCTTCATCAAAGTCATACATGGCATAACAGCTGTTTATTAGCTCCCGTTTCTTTGAGCGAACATACCCGAGCCCTTTTGTTTCCGTTCTCCCGTTAGGCAGTTTGCATTGAGTCCCGGGAACGTTCCAGACCTTGTCATAGAATTTGGCTTTTCTAGCGGTCTGTGTGAAGGACATCCCTTGGTGTTTCAGCAGTTTCTTCAAACGGTATAATATCTGGGAAGACGGATAGGTTGAAGCCTGTCGAGCGTGGGATCCGCGCCATGCCAAACTTCTTTTTCCACCTTGTTTTCTTCAGAACGGTAGAATAGGATTGCTTTCTCGCCTTCTCGTCCGGGAGGGACATAAAATGTCAGCAATTCTTCCACACTGTTGGTGTCGAGTGTATCCAGTTCTTTGTAGTGTTCAAGCGGCACCATGGTTATCTGCAGACTTCGCTCTTCATCAGCGGAAACCCGTATTGAAGGCCGAGCGGGGAATACAGCATGAACTTCATCCTCTGAATCACTGCCGAAGATCAATGAAGGAACGGATGGTCCTGGCCTGGTGGATTGGGATGGACCTGAATAAATTAAATCCTCCTCCTCCTCGGTGTCACTGCCGAAGACAGGGATGGTGGCGTTAGTTTTGTTCTCCGGTTTGTGACATCTTTCCGTGTCTTCGAAACTCGGTAAGAAGTATTTGGCATCTTTATACTTGCGAACTTCGTTTACGGAAAACGGATTCAGTTCTCCCGCCACTGTGTACTCGAGGCCATCCCTACAATACTTCATGCACTGATGCTGTGTAGAAGGGATGATATTGTATTCGTGTAGCCATGGTCGGCCGAGTAGAGCATTGTAGCACGTCTTGGCGTCTATAACATGGAATTTGATGTCTGTGACGAGCAGCCCGAAGCGCAGCGTCAATATCACAGATCCAAGAGTCTTCGAGGATTGGGAATCGAAACCGGAGATAGTGATTTTGTCTCGGGCGAGGTGTTGGACACTCATGCAAATTTCCTTTAACACCCGCACATTGAGTAAATTAACAGATGATCCGTTATCGACCAGGATTTTACCTATCTTTACGTCGTGGCAATATCCCGAGACATAAAGGGGACGATTGTGTTCACACGTCCCGAGGAGAAGGTCTTCATCACCAAAAGCAACGTCGGCTGTGTGCACTTCTTCTAATTCGTCTTTCATCTTTTCTTCGGCTAAGAAAGCTTGGATCTGGTTCGGATCTCGTAGCGCCTTAATCAAAGAGTCCCTTGCCTCCTTTGATAGTAACAAGGCATCAAGGACGCTAAGCTGAGAGGGCAGTTTCCTCAGATGTGCCAAGACATTGTAATCCACTTTACTCCTCTTTGGCGGGTTCTCGGCGTTTAGCTCTTCCAGAACTTGGTCATCTAAGACGATGTCTTCAGAGACTTTTTCTTTCCCTTTATCTTTTCTATTCGAGGGTCCGAGGTTCTTTTCAGGCAATGTTCGATTCCGCAGCCGGATATTTTCGCAAACCGTTGGCTCCTCTTCTTTTCCCGAAATTGACTCTTTAAAGATAGGGGCAAGCTCTAGCTCCTCATCAGAGTCGCTCCCAAATGTAGGCACTTGTGTCCTGGTAGTGTTAACCATGTGACAATTGCTGGCAGTTCTTTCAAGCTTTTTGGTCGTGTTTCCTTGTTCCCGACGAATCTTACGCTTTTCCCGTTTAAAGCGTTGTTGATTAGCGACGTATCCTTGCCACCATCTATCGAAAGCCTTGCACTCTTGAGTGGGATGCGAGACCTTCTGATGATATAAGCAGTAAGAGGGGTGCATTTCTACCATGCCAGTAACCTTTTCTTCGGAGGGTGGTAGCCTCATGCCCATCGATATGGCCTTAGCAAATTTCTTTTTTATCTTGGATTGGCTTTTGTCAGCGGTGGAGGCATCTTGTTCCAGCGGGATCATCTCAGCTCCTTCCTCAAGTCGCTGGCGCTTGGCCCTTTCGAATATAGCCGTCTCGCGTTCTCGATCAGCTTTGCTTTTCAATCGAGCTTGATTAAGAAACGCGCCAATCATTTCGATTGATAACTCCGGAACCCTTGACTCAGTATTTGCCCCCGGCGTTTCAGTGCCAGAAGTCCCTTCATCGTTCGTGGTCACATGGGAGATCATATGACAGCTTGTCACATATTCGTCGGATTCATCCGATGAAGTTTCTCCCTCATCTTCTTTTTGAAAGACGTGATCAAGGAAATCTTGGAGCGTAATGGGAGTCCGCGCCTTTTGGTTGTACTTATCCAGTGCGTCGATTTGCTTCTGTAAGTCCGTGCGCTTGTCGCCAGGCTTCACGGGCTTCTTAGATTTCTTCTTCTTCTTTTTCGAAGATTTTGACGGCTGGTTATGAACGCTTGAACTACCACCATCGGCCTTCGGAGTCGGACGTGGCTTCAACATCCCCTCAATAACCTGCGGCTCCAAGGGGTTCTTCCACTTGACCGCTGGACAGGTCTGAAGATCATTTAGCATTCTCCTCGTTTTGGCTGATAATACAACCTCCCAGGGAGCTTCTTCAATGACGGAGCATGTTGCCCCCGGCGTATTTGTCCCCTTATAGGTGTGGGGCTGCGGAGGATTCATCTTCCATTTGTCAGATAGCGCAAATTTGCCCTGACGGTACTGGTTCTCAAGCCAATTTTTGAAGACGTAACAGCCTTCGATTGGATGCCCTAGCACTCGATGATAAGGGCAGTAATTAGGCTCGTTGACGTCACTTGGTTGCGACGGACGTTTTGGATCTGGCAGATTTATGAGCCTGTTGCGCAATGCCAGCTCGAATAGCCTCCTTGTTTTATCACGGGGGAAGGAGTAAGCACGTCCCATCCTGTCCTCAAGGGGTACGTATGGGCGCGCATTGTTTGGACGAGCAACCGGCTTCGAGTCGTTCGGTTGTTGTTGGGCATTAGCGACGATGATCGTTTTTCCCTTTCCTTTATCGTTTCGGGAGTCCGGCTTCGGGAAAGGGGGTTTATGGCCCATCTGGTCCATCTGCGCCAATTTGTCGATCAAAGCCTGGAAGGAAGTCGGCTTGAAGAACATCATAAACTGTGAAATAGTTGCTTGTGGATCAAGGGTTCCAACAAACATTCCCACCGCAGGGGCTTCTTCTATGCGCTGTTCACACTTAGACCATAGATTACGCCACCGTATAGCGTACTGAACCCACGTCTCGCCGGGTTTTACCCTGGCGTTAATCAGTGCCGTCATCGGGGTACGCTCGCTGGCACTTGCAAAACGTTGGGTGAAGAGCAGCTCCATCTCCGCAAAGGTTTTAATAGAGTCGTTGGGGAGCTCGGAATACCATTCGAAAGCCGTATCTGATAGGCTTCCAACAAACTGGCGCAGCAAAAGCTTGTCGTCGCCTCCGGTGTTACCACAAAGCGCCCTGAACTGGGCAACATGTTGATGGGGATTGCCGGTCCCCTTGTAGACATGAAACTTAGGAATTGTGTAACCTGGCGGGTATTTGATTTGGTCATACCAGCCTGGATACGGTCGCCCCGTTTTTACGACGTGGCCGGCTGCTTCGGCCGCGTGGTGAACCTTTATTTGCTGGGCTATATATTCGTCCAGATCAGTTTTAGAGATTGTATCCTCTCTAGCCGTTGATAGAACGGGCTGAGGGTTTGATGTCTCTCCCCTATCATCCCTAAGGACAATCGGGGGTTCTTCAGTTGGGGGATCTGGTTGTATCATCATCCCTATCATGTCCTGGAAGAGGAGGCCCATACGCTGTATATTGGCTGCTTGTTCAGCAACCTTTTTGTCTCTCTTTTCCAGTACTCGGCGGAGGAACTCGGCGTCGGTCTCTTCCTCTTGACGTTCATCTAAGGACGTTTCAGGATTCTCTTTTGGCCCCGTGAGTGCAGCCATTGTAGTCATCATCTCCTGGAGCTTTTGTTGCTGCTCCTGAGCTTTGGTCACTGACCGGGTAAGCGGTCGGTGACCCGTAGAAGTACGACTTTCTTCCTTTCCAGAAGCCATATAGACCGTATGAACTGTTATGCCCCCTGACTTGGGGCGTTTAGGTTCACCGTTTTTAAACTTTGTCATTGTCGCGGGAGTTTTCTCTGGCCTTTTCCTTTTATGGACCATTGAGGTTGAAGGAGCCGTTGAAATGGGCATTCTAGCATTTGTTGCCCCCTGCTGTTTAATGGGGCGGTTCTTGTCTTTTTCCACCTTCGCCCTTTCCTGGCGACGGAAGTGGTCTGAGTCAATCACGGAGTCTTGAACCCTCCGCCAAACTTTATAAATTTTTGACGACAGCCGTTGAGAGGGCTGTTCCTGTTTTGTCTCCGGAGCTTTCTCCATAGGCGGAGGAGATCTTTTCAATGTAGCAATTGGAGAGTTCTTTCTCACCTTCCTCAGCAATTCAAAGCTGTTCCCAGTTGGAACAGCAGCGTTGACCTCCACCACTGGAGCAGGTAGGGTTAGCCCTGAGGGGGAGTTGCCCCCTGCTTTCCTTACTCGTTGCCAATGGCGACGTCGCGCACGACGAGCCGTTGGGACTAGCTCAGAAATCGAGATGGTTTCTTGTTGCCCCCCGTTTGAGTGTGGGGTAACTGCCGATGTCAGCCTATCGAAGACTGATGCCTTTTGACCAGCTGGGGGAGGAGTGGGAACCGTCAATCTTGTGAAGACCGACTCTCTGATGGGAGAAGCCGCTTTAACGACTTCCAAAGCAGCGGCCGTTGCCCTCTTTGGGACGGCCACTTTATAGTTCTGACCCAGCCTGGTGAAAACGGAGGCTGTCAGCTTAGTAACGGGCGACCCGTTGACAGGGGTCGTGGTAGCAGTGAGCCGGTCGAACACCGACTTCTTGTTCGCTTCTGGTGCGGATATCGGCATAGAGAAGCTTGTAGGTGGGACCATGGTCCCGAAGAACAAGCCGGTGATGGCTTGGGTCACCTGGTTTACCGGCAGAGTCAGGAAGGAAGCCGCCTGGGGCCCATATGCTACACCTCTCGGTGAAGTGGAACGTCCGTTGCAGTGGCATTTCGAGCAGTTGGTGCAGTTGGTGGCCATTGAATCTTGAATTCTGCGCCAGGTTAAAGACCAAATCTTAACAACTTAAAATCCGAAGACAACCATTTAACAAACCGTGATTGTTTCGCGAAGACGACACACGAAGTGTGGAGTGGAAAGAGGAAAAGGTCCCACCGGGCGTGCCAGAATCTGTTCCCCTCCGAAAGACGGCCGCACAGGACTGTGATGTCCTGACGCTGAGATTCGGGGCAGATGCTATTTGGTTTTATCCGTCTACCTCTCCGAAGATGCCAAGTTGATTTATGGCACCGTATATCAGAGGTTTAGACGGATGCGGCCGATGTAGCAGACTTCGTCAGATTCCCCCTCAGGGTGAGGGGTTTTTGATTGTGGGGACGCTCTTCCCTGCAGGCGCAAGCCCCTGCAGTTAATTACGCTACCGCATCGCGGTAACAACTTTCTCCTTCTCCAGAATTTCACCTCGTGTCGTGTGTGTTTGTTTTGTTTGTGGTTGCCCGTGGATTGTATACGGAGACTGAGTAATGCCGTCGCCCGTAGGACGTGGATTAGTCCAAATCCGCATTTACTTAGATTTGGGTTTGGTGTTTTTTAGTTTAAGGATGCGTTAGTCGCATTGCGGCTAAGATCGACTTAAACATTCGTTAAGGATACATTAGTCCTGTTTTAGACTAAGATCAACTTAACGTAGTGCTTGATTTAATTATCCGGCCGTCGGGACTCGTCACCTCTCTGACGTCGTTGAGGGATTACAACGACGGGCGTCTGAGGAGTTCAGAGATATACCCTTGAACCAAAGTTGATTTGGGGTTTTATTGTTTATTTAAAGATCTAAAGACACATTAACCGTAGCTGGGGCTAAGATCAACTTAGACGGGACCGTTTAGATCCGGCAAAAGAGCGTTCGGGCTCTATTGCGCTAGTTTAAGGACGTGGCGGTCCATCGCCAGTTTTAGGGACGTGGTGGTCCATTATTAGTTTAGGGACGTTTCGGTCCGTCGCCAGTTTAAGGACGTAGTGGTCCATATTAGTTTAGGGACGTTTCGGTCCGATATTAGTTTAGGGACGTTTCGGTCCGATATTAGTTTAAGGACGTTTCGGTCCGATTAGATAAGTGGTCGTTGGGACCCGTCACCTCTTTGACGTCGTTGAGGAATTACAACGAGGGATGTCAAAGGAGTTCGGAGATGTACCCTTGAACCGGTCGTGAATTTTTTTAGGAGAGCCATTTTGCTCAATCAATTTAATTTTAAGGACTTACAGCCAGGATTGGGTTAAGTCCAATTTTTTTATATTTATTTTAGGCTTTGCCTGACTAAAAGAATCAATCCAAACAGGGCTCTGCCCCTTTATTATTTTTTTGCAATTTGATTTGGGCCAGGCCCTCAAGAATTTTCCAAACAGGGCTCTGCCCTTTTATTATTTTTGTGATTTGATTTGGGCCAGGCCCTCAAGAATTTTCCAAACAGGGCTCTGCCCTTTTATTATTTTTGTGATTTGATTTTGGCCAGGCCCTTTTAAATAATGAGTTGCACTTGTGCAGAAACTCAAGAATTTTCCAGATTTAAGAACAAAAGTACATAGCACTTTTGATCTAAATTTGGATCAAAGGAAAACAAGTTTTTCTTCTTGTTTTCCCTGATTTTACAGAACCAAGGGTTCATATCAAGTGCAAGGCACTATTTATTTCTTTTTTATTATTCCCTTTTTTAATCCTCTGCTCTTCAGAAGTTTTTACCTTTTTCTTTTTGTGTTCTTGATTAATCTTCAAGAGTTATTTCTCTTTTTTTTTTGCCAGAAGTTGATTCTTCTAGTTGATGATGATCATGCCTTTGAATGAGGTCTGGGGTCTTATTTATAGTGCTCACAAATTTGTTGAATTTGTTACCAAGATCTTTTCTGAATAATTTTGGGAATTTTCCCACCATTGGATCTTTGATCCAAAGGCAGAAGAAAATCTTCTGGTTTTGGAAAGAACAGAAAAGATTCATTAAATTTTCATTCTGTTTCTGCACAACTCCCCAATGAATGACACGTGTCGCGCAGTGGGAGGCTTGCGCAACAGTGCTTGCGCAACTGCGCAGACACGTGTCGGGCAGGTGTGCACTTGCGCAACAGGCGCAGCTGCGCAGACACGTGTCGCGCAGCTGCGCAGACACGTGTCGCGCAGCTGTGCGCAGACACGTGTCGCGTAGGTGTGCGCTTGCGCAACAGTGTTTGCGCAACTGCGCAGACACGTGTCGCGCAGCGGTGCACGTGCGCAGCGGTGCGCTTGCGCAACTGCGCAGACACGTGTCGCGCAGCGGTGCGCTTGCGCAACTGCGCAGACACGTGTCGCACTGTGGACCGCTTGCGCACTGCGCAACGCACGGAATTTGAAGCGTTGCTTCAGAAATTTTTGAATTTTCAAAATTCAAATGAGCCTTGCTCAGATTGGGGGAACAGGCTCGTCATGCTGTTGAACTCATTCATGTGCTCCGTCACCGAACCGTTTTCAGTCATCTTCATATTGAAAAGCTTCTTCATTAGAAAGATTTTGTTTGATATAAAAGGCTTCTCATACAACTTCGCTAATATCGTTATTAGCGCCTTGGTTGTTTTCTCCTTTGAGATATTAAAGGCCATCTGTGGAGTCAACAACAACCGGATTGTCGTCAGGGCTTTCCTATCCAAAAGGTTCCATGCCTCATCGGTCATCTTCTCGGATTTCTCTCCAAGCAACATAAGATATAAGTTCTTTTGGTACAGATAGTCCTCCATCTGCATACGCCTCCAACCAAAATTTTGACTATTGAACTTTTCGATTTTTATTTTATCCTCCGCCATCTTTCGCCTAACATCGCAGCAAACACAACTTCTCTCTTAGATCTGAACCAATGCTTTCAAAACGACGATCTAAGAAAGTAGGAAAAAGGACGTAGTTGTCGTTACCCACCGTTGACCTAAATTGTAGATTTGAGGAACCCTAAATTTCTTAACGAAGTTTTGATACCAGTTGTTGGAAGAAAATCGTTATATGGAATAATACTCGCGACAAACCAAATCACGTAATAACAACAATCACGCAATTAATCAACGAAAGATAAATAAATAAGTGCGATAATAAAATAAGAAACACACAAACGAGAGAGGCATAAGAAATTTGTTAACAGGGTTCACCTACCGTATGGCTAGTCTCCGACAGAGCGGAATCTGCAAACGGCTAATAATTTCTTGAATCAAGTTTACAAATAACGTTAGGAGATTGTTGGGGTCAAAATTTACACCTCGGTTGACCAAGTCAATATCAAAGTCAACTCCAAGCCAAGTGGGCCCAAGCCCAGGTCAAGTGGGCCAATGCCCGGGTCGTGCCTGAACATGAAGCGGCCGGCCTTCCCCCATGCCAAAATAAAATTTTTTGTAATAAATAATTTTTGGTGTATTTCCTTTTTTTATTTCTATGAATAAATGTAAGTAAAATAGGCATAAAGTCAAATTTTTGTAAAGCCTATGACTTATGTGCAAAAATAAATAGCACATGAGGTATGGGATGGGAAAAATGCCATTTTGTAAAGCCCAAGGGGCTATATGTAAAGTTTATAGCCTATAAAGGCAAACATGATGAAAATATCTAGGACAATCTTTTCATTTCTCTAAAACTCTAGGGTTCTGTGCCTTCTTCTCCTTCCTCAAGGTTCTAAACCTCCTTCTTTCTTTTGAATTAAATCAAGAGTTATACTCTTTCTTTTCTAAAATTAAATAGTTTTCACCACAAAACCACAAAGGGGAGCTCAGATCTTCCATTAGATCTCAAAAAGGGAAGATTTTTAAATTCTCACCCCTCTTGTTCATCAAGATACGGCCAATAAAGAGGAGGAAGAAGGAGACCCATATCCGAAAATCCCACTTTGGAAAAGATCCAAGGCTCAAGAGAAGATCCCAGGCTCAAGAGAGAACAACTTCTGAAGATTTTTAGGGAGTTCAACTCCAAGACCCAAATCCTCAAAGGATTTTAACTCCTAATCCAGATCTTTTGGAGTTTAACTCCACTCAAAATCCTTTTTTGGAGTTTAACTCCTATTTTTGGGGGTAAAAACCCCTTCCTTTTGCTAGTGCCCAAGCGCCTACGTGCCGGGCACGTGAGGCGCTCGCGCCCGAGCGTCAGTGCCCGAAGCGCCAGTGCCCGAAGCACCCACATGCCGGGTACGTGAGGCGCTAGCGCCCAAAGCGCTAGTGTCCGAGCACCTACATGCCGGGCACGCGAGGCGCTAGCGCCTAGCGCTAACCCAAGCGCCAGCGCCAGCGCCCGCGTGTTAGGCACGTGTGGCGCCGGTGCTCACGCATCGTTTGGACGCCATTTCCCCTTCATTTTACATGTACTCCACACTAAAAATACCTCCCCCGTTAGAAAAAATTTCCAACGGGGCGCTGCTCCGCACCCCGCAAGGGGGCTGCTAGCCCCCTTGACCCTCAGCCCGCTATCCGGGTAGCGGAACCCCCATAAACTCTGTGTGGCTCCCGATATGTCAAAACCTCTTCAAAACACAATACTGCACATTGAGTTCGCATGACCTGTTTGACCCGTCAATCGGAGGTTCTCTCGCTCTAAAAGCGAGGGGTAATTAACTGTAGCTTAGTCCGCGGCTGCCGGAGATTCGGATCTCCACAATCAATAAACCCCAGCCTACCCTAGGCAGGAGGATTCTGTAATGCATCTGACAAGTGCATGCGTATTCCCATCTCAATGGGTTGACGAAAAACACCCTACAGATCTGGCACGCCCGGTGGGACCTTTCTCTCCTTCCATATGCCGGGTCAAGTGTTCATGCGAACTCATTTAACATATATGCCGATGTTTGTACTGAAATAATGTTTTTCCGTGCAGCAATCAACTTTCAACTGCAATGTCTCCTAAGATGGATCCAGCTTCTGATGCGACCCCGATTCCGTACGTGGTCAAGATCAATGCTCGTGTGGTTCTCCCCGCAAGCCACAGTCGACAGTGGGAGGAACTGCCCCGCCAGTTTGGTTCCGTCATTATCTACCCAGCCGGAAGCACTCATCTGGCAGAAATCCCGACAAAATAGGTGGCCAAGCCAGTCTCAAGGGGCGAGAGGCCGAATGTTGTGATCTCTAAGGCACCATAACTGAAACTTAAGATGGTGTCTGAACGACTCTCTTGTGCTCCAGCTGGGAGCAAGACTTCCGGTACAAAGGGCAACATCAAACGTTGCGGATGAGCTCAGGCGATGACTCCAACAAATGCAAGATCAGGCGTATCTCTAAAGCCCTCCATCGCCCGGTCTACGGCGGCTTCCCGAAGAGCCGTAACCAGCCAAGTGCTCAAAATAGAAAGGCTGAGACAGAAGCGGCTCAGGTATCTAGCCAACAAGAGGTCCAGGACTCCGGCCAAGTGGAATCTTGTGAGATTCCAGGAGCAGAGTCATCCTGCGTTGACGGCTGAGTCGGCCGTAAAATTCAGCAATTCCTTCGAATCTCTAAAGTGGGTTCAGAAAAATGCCATGACCACCAGAATCAAGAAGACAGCGGTCCGAACATTGCTACAAAGAGATGTGTCCCGGCCCCAACAGAAAAAGTATGACACTGTCTCTTCAAGAGTCTACCAGGCGCTCTGTGCTGCACGAAAACAGCGGGCTAAAACCAAAAAGGAAGCGTCAGCACCATTCAAGAATCTGGTCGGGACAGCCGCCTTCAGTCAACTGCCCGTTACCGAAACAGGAAGGTCAAGACAGCGACCCGTGAAATCAGCCGCCGATAATAAAAAGACGGCTGGATATGTTATCCATATGGTCTACGTGGCGGGTGGGCACCCCAGCGACAACCTTCACAGCAAAAGCAAGGATGGGGCCACCACATCCCAAGCCCAATCTGGCTTAAATGTGGTTGCCGCTTCCCAAGAACAGCCGCCTCCGCTGGATGATGAAAACCCTCTCGATGAGGATGATAGGCAGAAAGACCCCTCAGTCCATGTAGAGTCAAGCTCGGACAGCGAGGAAGAGCCGACTTTTCACCCCAGGACCGCGGAGCAAGAGCTGCTTCAAGAGCTTCGAAAACAGCTCAGGAGCAAAAATAAAGAGATGTCCAAGCTCTATTCGAAAATTGACGACCTAACGAACGTTGTGATGCAGCTTACAGCTCAAATTTCTCGAGCACCTCCCAATCAAGCACAAGTCACTACTCATGAGCTGGATGATGACAATCCGAAGCGACCGATGCCTGTCCCTTTGGGTCTAAGATTGGCTGAGCCACACGAAAACCGGCCACATTCCGCTTCTGGGGACGCCTTGGTCCCAGATAACACTATCTTGCTAACACAAGATCGGATAATAGATTTAGTCACCAGCAAGGTTAAAACATTAGTGGCCGAAGCTGAAGATCAGAAAGAAATTGGCAGTAGTGGGCGGCCATATCCCACACAATACGATCTGATCGAGTTCCCGCGCGGCTACGTCATTTCTAAGTTCGGAAGATTTGACGGGACGGGAAATGCAAATTAGCACGTCGCCCGCTTTAAAGCATCATGCGGAAATACAGGGGGCAATGATGCGCTCTTTATTCGTCAGTTTGTCAACAGCCTTATCGGTATCGATTTTTACTGCTACGTGAGTATACCAGACGGGTCCGTCATTACCTTTGCCCAAATGGAGTCTCTGTTTCGGCAAAGGTTCATGAGTGTCAGTGATAAAATCTCCATTACTGACCTTGTGAGGACCAAGCCGGGGAAGAATGAAAGCAACACCGACTTTATCGCCCGATGGCATAATCTCACAGTCAAGTGCGAACCGCCACTGGAGCAGGACCGGTCCGTCAGCCTTCTCATTGGGAACCTCAGCAATTGGATCGTCCCATTCTTGTGTACATCAGGCCTCAAGACGTTTCAAAAGCTAACCAAGAAAGTCCAAATGCTGGAATGCTCGAAATAAGAGTCTACCCCGGATTCTCAGAGAAACAAGACTTGGAAAAGAAAGCGGGACGGCAACCGTAGAAGCGGGAGTTCCAGCAGTACCAATGTTTTCAATGCATCCGACAATGAAGACAAGCGAAAGGAAGAAGATTCCAAAACCAACCGGACTTGAAAGCCATTGCTGGGAGGAGAAGGGCTTTCCCTAGGGGAGAAAAAGAACAAGCTTTACTCTTTTAGAAGGGACAAGGTTCGCAAGATATTCAAAGATGCCTTGAACAATGGTCTACAATTGTCGGAGTCGAAGAGACCCCACGAAGCAAAAATGATCGACAATCCCCTATATTGCCCGTACTACAGAGTAGTGAGCCATGCGATCAAGGATTGCTATATTTTCAAAGACTGGGTCGAGAAGCAGTACAAAGCTGGAGAGATCGAGCTGTCCAAAAGTGTGTTGGTGAACAATCAAGTTGCAATCACCAACTTTATATAAACAGAAGCTGAAGCCTTCTGGAAGAAGACAGCCGAACCCGCTGCCCTGAGAAATGAAAGGACTCACCGCGGCCTCTGTGGAGTACACATATATCTAATAAGACGAAGAATATGATAAAGCTACTTTGGAAAATGCCCAGGACGGAATGGTAAGGGCAGAAGAAGCCTACCATTCCAGCTGCCAATGCGGCTCTATCAGGCTCAAATTCCAAAAAGCCCAAGAAGAAGAAAAGTGCAGCTCGGCGCGGAAAAGAGTCTGCAGGGAGATCGAACATTAAAAAATATATCTATTCTTTCGAAGACTATGAACAGAAGGAAAGAACTCTGATTCAATTGAAGGAGTTCCACTTTATAGAAGCGGCTGAAATTCAGGAGGAGTTAGAGGAAAACTCCAATGAAGAGATCCCTATAGTGACCTGCTACGCCATCCAGCTTGGCAGCGACTCTAAGGAGGAGCTCCGTTTTCCCGAAGAGGACGAGGAGCTCGCCACAAGGGCCAACTAAATCTAGCTCAGAAGCGGCAGGGCTCTGCAGCCAAATCAGGGCAACGCCCCAAAAGGAAAGGAAAAACATGTGGCTAATGAGAAGATGGCAGAGAACCGGCTAATGAAAATTCAAGTCCTTCCTCAGTGGACTATAATGTCTTGTCTCATCTTCGGAAGCTTCCGTCTCTGCTGAGCATCTACGATACCTTGGTCCTATCTAAGGAGCTTAGAGATGTTCTCATCCACGCTCTACAAAACCCCGAGCGGTATCAGGCTCTCTTTACAGAAATTAATATGAAAGAAGCCCAGTATGCTCTGCATGCCACCACGGTTACGTTTAAGGATGAAGACTTGCTACTGGGAATGGCTGCGCATAATCGGCCACTTTATGTGACCGGGTACAGCGACGGAGATCGGATTAATCGTATATTGATTGATCCGGGGTCCTCAGTGAACATCATGAACTTGCGGACTCTGAAGAGTTTGTCAATGGACGTCCGACACCTGTCAAGGGAAATGATTTTTATTCAAGATTTCAATCAAAACTGCCAGTAAGTTCTGGGGTCTATAGTTTTGCTAATCAAATTTGGGGATCTGTAAACTGAAGCTAAGATATACGCGATCGACGCTGACACGTCTTATAAAATTCTCTTGGAACTGCCGTGGATCCACGACTACGGCATCGTTCCGTCAACTCTCCAAGCATGAAGTATACTAAAAATGGCGAAGAAAGACACATTGACGGAGACATCCAACCATTCGGTGTGTATGAAGTCCGATATGAAGATTCTCGGTACTTTGTGAACCTCCAAAGTGCTGAGCCACAGCCGACGAAAGACAGAACAACCCCGAAACTCAAAAGCAAGTCTGAGCTGGCTGCCACTTTCAAAAGCAGAAACCCTCATGTGCGTCCGTATTTCGGCAGTGACACTGATGAGTCCGACGCTAGAAGTCCGTCCTTTTGTAAAACCCACCCTCATTTCGGTAGCAATACAGACGAATCTGATACTGAAGGCCCATCCGACAGCAAAATCCGCCCTCGTTTAGGTAGTGACACTGAAGAATCAGAAGAAGAGGATCCGTCTTGCAACAGCTGTGCAAATCGGGCTATCGTGCGAACAGCAAAGCTACGAGAGACCTTCGAAATTGCAGAAGGGTCTCTAGCCATCACAAGGGTGCCGGAGCGGATGTGCAAAGAGCTCGATGCATTGTCAGTCTCTACCGTAGACCAGCTAAAAACTTTCTACGTTCCCGAAAGGAAAAGTGGACAGAAGGGCATCCTGTTTTATGTGTCAAATCCTGTTGTGCACCCGGACGATTTGTCTGTCGCGTGCCTTCCATATGAGAGAGGCATAAGAGCCGTCCTTAATCCCAGATACTATGCGCCCGAGATGCGGGAATATTTCAAAAGGAGCGGATGCCGGTTATATCAAACGGAGTCCGAAGCGAAGTTTTACAAAGGGCTATGGCATCCCTCTCAGGTCCGAGCACTCATTGATGGACGAATTCCAGATAGACGAGGCTTAAGTTGCATTCAACCTGATTCCAAGGCATGCTGCATGATCCATGTTGGTGAAGTCAGCGAAAGATCGGATGACGACGACGAGATAGCCGAGCCAGAAGAAGCCCCTCAAGAGCTCAAAGATGGCGGACAAGCAACCTTCGATGAGCTAACCGAGATTGATTTAGGAGCACCCGATAACCCAAGGCCGACCTACATCAGCTCACTCCTGTTAGAGGAAATGAAGGAGTATATAATTGCCCTGCTGCATGAGTTCGCCGACTGCTTCACGTGGACGTACAAAGAAATGCCTGGCCTCTCCCGTGAAGTGGCCGTGCATAAGCTGGCTATTTCTCCAGATGTCAAGCCAGTCAAACAAGCTCCCCGAAGAATGAGAAGGGAGGTAGAAGAAAAAGTCATCGAGAAAACTAAGAAACTTAACGATGCTGGTTTTATCAGAGAAGAGAAATATGCGGACTGGATCGCATGCATAGTCCTAGTGAAGAAAAAAAATGGGCAGATCCGAATTTGTGTCGATTTCAGGGACCTCAACAAGACATGCCTTAAAGACGACTTCCCGCTACTGGTCATGGAAATGATGGTCGATGACACCTCAAATTACGAGCTGTTCACCTTCATGGATGACTTGTTTGGATATAATTAGATCAAGATGTCACCCGAGGATGAGAAACACACAACATTTTAAACCCCGATCGGAATATACTGCTACAAGGTGATGCCGTTTGGACTGAAGAACGCAGGTGCTACATATCAAAAGGCAATGACCAATATCTGTAACACCCTAGTTCATTTATACCAGTTCTAGTTCATGTATTTCTTTATTTATGGTATTTTCCCGATTTACCGTGTTTTGGGTGCAAATGGTGTATTTGACATTTGTATTTGCATCCGACCCGACCCGCTTGCTTGAAACATGTCTTGGTTCATGTTTATGATTTATCCTGACTTGTTACTTAAACTTGTGCACTTTCATTTGCATACTAGTATTTTACCTGGCATCTGAATTTTTATATAACATTTAAGTCACATAAAATAGTTTAAAAATTTATTGCATGGCCTGCATGATACCCCTGACCCTGTGGTAGCATCCGCGCCCTTGTTCTCATCCCATTCAGTGAAACGGACTTGTTTGGATGGCTACGCGTACGTACGTACATCCGTTCTTGGGGGTATGCATTTTCGTTACTCGGATATCCAACTTTAATTTTGGTCGACCTGTATATTTTTCGTATTTTAAAACTGAATTTTAGACCCAACCCGAGCATGTTTTGCACTATATTTGTATTTACCAGAATATCAAATTTTATTTTTATAATATTAATTTTATAAACTGATACAAATTAAAATTTAGTTAACTAATAAAATATTTTTTTAAATTTAAATCTAAACTAATTTCCTAACAAACTAACAACCCCTTTCTCTCTCTCTCGTGACTATCTCTCTCTTTCCTCTGCATATATATATTTATATATATTTTATTTATTTATTTATTTTCTTTCCTTATTTAATACACAACCTATTCTTCTTACTTCTTCTTCTTCTTTATTCTTTCTTTTTCTTGATCTTGTTTCTCGATTCCGGTGATCACCGCCAGAGCCGTGCTCGTCGCTGACGATCCGAGTGATCCAGTGAACGTATCTTGCCTGTGTGATTACCCTCTTACCTTGCGTGGACCCGTCCCGCATGCCGCATGTGCATTGCGACGATTTACCGACGTCGGACGTGCCGTGGGTATCCGTCGGATGATTTGATCGAGGCAAGTTTATCTTGCTACATGCTATGATATATTTTACATCCATATTAATAATAATATTTAATGTTTAGTGTATTGTACATCCTCTGTTATCATTTTACTGTTTTCGGACATCCGTGTGCATCCATATCACTATTTACATATCTAGTCGCATGTAAGTTCATCTTGCTACATGTTATGTATCTTATTTTGCATCTATATGAATAAAAATATCATATGTTGATTGCACTGTACATCCATATTAAAGTTTTACCATTTTCAGATACCCGTTTGCATCCATATCATTTAAAATATATATCGTCATAATATTTCTTATTATTATCTTTAATTAATTTATAATCTGCATTTTTTAATTTTATACAAAATATAGTTTGAAAATATTATAGTTTACACATGAAATATCGTTGCAAAGCGGATATGACAAATCTGAAATTTACTATACACCTTATCGTATAAAATTCATTATAAATCATAGAAAAATCATTAGTATACTTTCTTTAGTTCGTTACGAAGCTAACTCAGAATAATATAACTCTATAAAATATTTACTTGCAAAATAAATTGTTTAAATAACGTAAAATACAAATGAAAATATCTCTAAACTGCTGTCCAGGGAAATTCCAGCAGCAAACTCTCAACTTCGAATTTTCATAACTTTTTGTGGGAACAACCTGAGATACTTCAACTTATAAAAATAAAAACTTTATTGAATTATATTTGTTTTGGTATAAGACACGTCCCATTTGGAGAACGTTTGTTATTTTTTAAGCTATTTTGCAAATCAGGGTGACAATGAATTTCTGAACGGAACTTTCTTGTGCTTGGTTAATCAATACCACTTTTATAGTTATTAATCGGTTTGAATATGTTATCCATCTTAATATTATTATATCAATATCTATTTAATAAATAATAGTTCTTGTGTTTTAATATTCAGCAAATTTTACCGATTTACAGTTTTATAGTATCCGTCTGTATCCGTACGGTTTATTACATATCTAGTTGCACGTCAAGACCATATTATTTCATGTTACTGTTACATTAGTATCCCATACTTGATCTTGTGCATCCTACATAGTCATGATGTAATCCCGGATAAATATTTGTGCATCCATGCTTTATTTGTGCACCCGTAGCTGTTACAGTTTTATTATGAGCATCCGTTTGATACCTGTACACTACTTGACGTGATTTGATACACCACTACTTGACATGACTTGATACATGTACACAACCTGACATGATCTGATATATCAATATTTGTCATGTTACCTGATCCTGTTTCTAATACCGACAATCCTGACATGTTGTCCCGGTGGACATATCCTGTTTTCTGTATAGACAAACATGTTCCTGCTTGATCCTGTGTTGGCATTAGCCTCAGATTTATCAATACCTGACTTGAACACATAACTTGGGGGTATGGGGAAATCCATGATAAAATCTGACTTGTAACTCGACAGTTCGATACTTATACTGATCAATTTTAGGGGCTAGGCCAGCCCTGGGATGATACTGCTGACATCATTCATCTGTACACGTTTCCTATTTAGTGCCTAGCGGCATGTCTCGGTTTCAGCCCAAAAATCTGGACCGTGGTCCCGGGCATGCACGGGATACTATCGAGTTATATCGACGATTCATTAAATTAATTTCACAGACTTGAGAGTAGTTAACCCAGTAGCACAGTTTAGTTTCATCGCTGCACTTCACACCTATACTGTTACACTTCACTGTTCGATATCCCTGCTTACTTATTACATTCATGTTACCATTTATAATTCATTCCTGCATATCCTGTTACCCACCGATTATATTATTGTTGATATTATGACGCACTGGCGTCTGGGTTTTGCATGTCCCAGATTCTCTACCTTTATCGCAGGCTGATCAGGAGTATTTCTGCCGTCAGGCCTAACAGTGAGGATCCTGTTAGTATCCAGTTAGTTTAGTTATTTCCGCACTTTCCAGATGTTACTGTTTATTGGATTTATTGCTTCCGCATATTATTTCTTGACACGTTTATTCTGGCATATGGACATGTACTAGATAGTTTATTTTATTTCTACTGTTCTTGATATCTTATAGATAGCCGTAATGTGACTGTGGAGGGATATTTCCTATCCACAGGTAGCATGGTTGGCTCTGTCACGTGCCTATCTTAGCGCACTCTGGGAAGCGGGGCGTGACAGGGTTTGTTTGGTATCATAGCCATATGATTTAGGTTAATCGGATTTAATTCTTTCGTAGTTGGGTATTGGACCCAATACACGAATCAGAATACTCGTAATTAGGAACATGTCCTTCCACATTGTTATCGTGATTCTTGAATTATATCTTACTCTTGACTCTTGTCTTGACGATATGCAAACAACTTTGCATCTCGACTTGAAACTTTTGGTTCCCTATTGTTTCTTTCTAGGATTTGGGCAACTTGAACGGAGTTATGTGATTGTACCCATGAACTGCAGCATGGTTACAATGCGGTACTCTATTTAAGTAACTTGGAGTTCTAGTCTTGATTCACTTCCTTGTTTCATGGTCGTTATATTGCCTTGTTTCTCTTGCTTTCCAGTTCATGTTTATCGCAAGCTTGAATCATGTTTACCGTGCTTATCTTCTTCAGTATCTTGGCTTCAGATGAAGTTGTTTCAGGTACCATACTTGTTCATATTTTTTCTACATTAGAATTATTCGATTTTGGTGTATCCCGTTATTGTTTGATGTTGTCTTGGGAATGGATTTTCTCGGCACTTTCCACGCTCACATTGATTGTAGGGAAAAGAAAGTGATTTTCCAGATTTCTGGATATCCAGAGTTTGTTGTTGCTGGAGGTAGCAGTTCTGTCAGGCCAGTCGAGTTTAGGGCTAGGCCGACAAACAATATTCTTTCGTCGATGGAAGTTGACAAGGAGGAAGCGCCAGTTGTAGTTCGAGAGTTCATAGACGTGTTCGAGGATATCTCGGGTTTACCTCCAAAACAAGATATAGAGTTCGCGATCGATCTTGTTCCTGGTACAGCGCCAATCTCAAAGGCATACTATCCAATGGCACCAGTGGAGTTGGAAGAAGTCAAGAAGCAGGTTACCGAATTACTTGAGAAGGGTTGGATTCACAGCAGTAATTCACCTTGGTGAGCTCCAGTTCTTCTAGTAAAGAAGAAAGATGGCACAAGAAGGATGTGCATCGATTATCGATAATTAAACCGGGTGACTATTAAGAACTAGTACCCGATCCTTCGCATTGGCGAATTGTTCGAGCAACTTAGTGGCGCAAAGGTATTCTCGAAGCTGGATTTGCGGTCTGGATATCATCAAGTTCGAGTTAAATCAGAAGATATTTGCAAGACTGCGTTCCGAACTCGGTATAGACATTACAAGTATTTAGTGATGCCATTCGGAGTCACGAATGCACCGACGATATTTATGGACTTGATGAACCAAATCTTTTCACCGTTCTTGGACCAGTTTATAGTGGTGTTCATCGATGATATTCTGGTCTACTTGAGGAGCTTTGAAGAGCATGCAGAACACTTGAAGATCACACTGCAGACATTGAGGTAAGAAAGATTGTATGCAAAGATGAGCAAGTGCGAGTTTTGGCTTGAAGAAGTGAAGTTTTTGGGGCATGTTGTATCCGGAGATGGAATCGCCGTTGATCCTGAAAAGATTGCAGCAGTTCAAGATTGTCTGATTCCGAAGAACGTAGCAGAGATTAGAAGTTTTCTTGAACTTGCCGGATGTTGCAGATGATTCGTGGAGAATTTTGCTCGTTTGGCTGAACCTTTGACCAAGCTTACGCGGAAGGAAGTACCGTTCGTATGGACGGATAAATGTGTGTCAGCTTTTGAGGCGTTGAAGCAGAGATTGATAACCGCTTCTATTTTGACCGTACCAGACGGTTCCGGAAGATTGGTGATTCACAGCGACGCATCTGGGAAAGGTTTGGGGTGTGTTTTGATGCAGCATGGGAAAATTATAGCTTACGCATCGAGACAGTTGAAGATCCATGAGAAGAATTACCCAACTCACGATTTGGAGCTTGCAGCTGTGATTTTCGCTTTGAAGATTTGGAGACACTACTTATTGGGAGAAAGGGTCGAAGTATTCACCAATCACAAAAGCTTAAAGTATGTGTTCACGCAGAAAAAGCTTAACATGAGGCAGCGTAGATGGTTGGAGCTGATGGCTGATTACGATCTTGATCTTAAGTACCATCCCGGGAAAGTTAATGTAGTGCCGGATGCGCTTAATCGGTTGCCAGCAATTCGGATGTTGACTGCACAGAAGGAGCTTAACAAAGATTTTCGAAGATTCGAGTTGGAGATCGTGCTACTGCATTCTTCGGGACAGTTGATGCAGCTGCAAGTACAGTCGTCGTTGATCGAGAATATTAAAGCAGCGAAGTCGCACGACCCAAGTTTACAGAAGTTTTGAGAACAGGTTGAAGCAGGACTTTGAACGGACTTGTTGATTCATGAAGATGGTTCGTTGCGTTATGGTAGCCGTTTGTGTGTGCCGAAAGGAGACATTCGTGAAGAAGTTATGAAGGAGGCACACAGTTCCGCATATTCCATACATCCAGGAGGCACGAAGATGTACCGTAATCTACGACAGCATTTCTGGTGGGAAGGCATGAAAAGGGAGATTGCTCTCTTTGTAGCAAAGTGCTTAGTGTGTCATCAAGTTAAGGCTGAACATCGAAGAGTTGCTGGTTTGTTGCAACAACTTCCGATTCCTCAATGGAAGTGGGAACATATAACCATGGACTTCATGACAGCTTTACCGCGGAGTCCAAAGGGCAACAATGCAGTTTGGGTGATTGTTGAACGATTGACCAAGGTAGCCCATTTCATATCATTTCGAGTTGGTCAATCAACGGAAGCATTGGTAGAACGGTACATGCAGGAGATTGTAAGATTGCATGGAGTACCTGCGAGCATCGTGTTCGACCGTGACACCCGATTCTTATCGCACTTCTGGAGGGGCTTACAGGAAAGTTTGGGGATGTGATTGAAGTTTAGCACAGCTTATCATCCTCAGACAGACGGCCAGTCGGAGAGAACGATCCAAACTCTTGAAGATATGTTGAGAGCTTGCATGTTGGACTTCAAGGGTTCGTGGGAGGATCATCTACACTTGGTGGAGTTTTCGTACAACAACAATTTTCAGGCGACTATTCAAATGGCTCCATTTGAAATGTTGTATGGTTGTAAGTGTCGTTCACCTTTTTGTTGGGACGATATTGGGGAACGAAGATTGTTGGGACCGGATTTGATCATGCAAATAGTGGAGAAGTGGCTTATCGATTGGCTTTACCACAATCTTTGGCGAATGTTCATGACGTGTTTCATGTATCTCAACTCCGTAAGTATATTCGAGATGAGACGCATGTGGTAGATCATTCGGAGCTGACTGTATGAGAGGATTTGACCTTTGAGGAACGACCGATGTCGATTGTTGATCGAAGAGAAAATGTCCTCAAGAACAAGGTCATCCCTCTCGTACTTGTTTCTTAAGGGAATCGCTCGCACGGAGAATCGACTTGGGAACGAGAAGACGAGATTCGACAGATGTTTCCAGATCTCTTCCTGTAGTTTTATGTTTGTTTATCTTTTCTTGTTTTGGTAATTTCGAGGAAGAAATTCTTTTTGTAGTTGTGTATAATGTAACACCCTAGTTCATTTATACCAGTTCTAGTTCATGTATTTCTTTATTTATGGTATTTTCCTGATTTACTGTGTTTTGGGTGCGAATGGTGTATTTGACATTTGTATTTGCATCCGACCCGACCCGCTTGCTTGAAACCTGTCTTGGTTCATGTTTATGATTTATCCTGACTTGTTACTTAAACTTGTGCACTTTCATTTGCATATTAGTATTTTATCTGGCATCTGCATTTTTATATAACATTTAAGTCACATAAAATAGTTTAAAAATCTATTGCATGGCCTGCATGATACCCCTGACCCTGTGGTAGCATCCGCGCCCTTGTTCTCGTCCCGTTCAGTGAAACAGACTTGTTTGGATGGCTACGCATACGTACGTACATCCGTTCTTGGGGGTATGCATTTTCGTTAACCGGATATCCAACTTTAATTTTGGTCGACATGTATATTTTTCGTATTTTAAAACTGAATTTTAGACCCGACCAGGTATGTTTTGGACTATATTTGTATTTACCAAAATATCAAATTTTATTTATATAATATTAATTTTATAAACTGATACAAATTAAAATTTAGTTAACTAATAAAAGATTTTTTTAAATTTAAATCTAAACTAATTTCCTAACAAACTAACAACCCCTTTCTCTCTCTCTCGTGACTATCTCTCTCTCTCCTCTGCATATATATATTTATATATATTTTATTTATTTATTTATTTTCTTTCCTTATTTAATACACAGCCTCTTCTTCTTACTTCTTCTTCTTCTTTCTTCTTTCTTTTTTTTGATATTGTTTCTTGATTCCGGTGATCACCGCCGGAACCGTGCTCGTCGCTGATGATCCGAGTGATCCAGTGAACGTACCTTACCTGTGTGATCACCCTCTTGCCTTACCTGGACCCGTCCCGCATGCCGCGTGTGCGTTGCGACGATTTACCGACGTCGGGCCTGCCGTGCGTATCCGTCGCGTGATTTGATCGAGGCAAGTTTATCTTGCTACATGCTATGATATATTTTACATCCATATTAATAATAATATTTAATATTTAGTTTATTGTAGATCCCCTGTTATCATTTTACTGTCTTCGGACATCCGTGTGCATCCATATCACTATTTACATATCTAGTCGCATGCAAGTTCATCTTGCTATATGCTATGTATCTTATTTTGCATCCATATAAATAAAAATATCACATGTTGATTGCACTTTACATCCATATTAAAGTTTTACCATTTTCGGATACCCGTTTGCATCTATATCATTTAAAATATATATCGTCATAATATTTCTTATTATTATCTTTAATTAGTTTATAATCTGCATTTTTTAATGTTATACAAAATATAGTTTGAAAATGTTATAATTTACACATGAAACGTCGTTGCAAAGCGGATACGACAAATCTGAAATTTACTGTACACCTTACCTTATAAAATTCATTATAAATCATGTAAAAATCATTAGTATACGTTCTTTAGTTCATTACAAAGCTAACTCGGAATAATATAACTCTATGAAATATTTACTTACAAAATAAATTGTTTAAATAACGTAAAATGCAAATAAAAATATCTCTAAACTGCTGTCCAGGAAAATTCCAGCAGCAAACTTTCAAGTTTGAATGTTCATACCTTTTTGTAGGAACAATCTGAGATACTTCAACTTATAAAAATGAAAACCTTATTGAATTATTTTTGTTTTGGTATAAGACACATCCCTTTTGGAGAACGTTTGTTATTTTTAAAGATATTTTACAAATCAGGGTGACGCTGAATTTCTGAACGAAACTTTCTTGTGTATAGTTAATCAATACCACTTTTATAGTTATTAATCGGTTTGAATATGTTATCCATATTAATATTATTATATCAATATCTATTTAATAAATAATAGTGCTTGTGTTTTAATATTCAGCAAATTTTACCGATTTACAGTTTTATAGTATCCGTTTGTATCCGTACGGTTTATTACATATCTAGTTGCATGCCGAGACCATATTATTTCATGTTACTATTACATTAGTATCCCATACTTGATCTTGTGCATCCTACATAGTCATGATATAATTCTTGATAAATATTTATGCATCCATGTTTTATTTGTGCACCCGTACCTGTTACAGTTTTATTATGAGCATCCGTTTGATACCTGTACACTACTTGACGTGACCTGATACACCACTACTTGACATGACTTGATACATGTACACAACCTGACATGACCTGATATATCAATACTTGTCATGTTACCTGATCCTGTTTCTAATGCCGACAATCCTGACATGTTGTCCCGATGGACATATCCTGTTGTCTGTATAGACAAACATGTTCCTGCTTGATCCTTTGTTGGTATTAGCCTCAGATTTATCAATACATGACTGGAACACATAACTTGAGGGTATGGGGAAATCAATGATGAAATCTGACTTGTAACTCGACAGTTCGATATTTATACTGATCAGTTTTAGAGGCTAGGCCAGCCCTGAGATGATGCTGCTGACATCATTCATCTGTACATGTTTCCTGTTTAGTGCCTAGCGGCATGTCTCGGTTTCAGCCCGAGAATCTGGACCGTGGTCCCGAGCATGCATGGGATACTATTGAGTTACATCGACGATTCATTAAATTGATTTCACAGACTTGAAAGTAGTTAACCCAGTAGCACAGTTTAGTTTCACCGCTGCACTTCACCTATACTGTTACACTTCACTGTTCGATATCCCTGCTTATTACATTCATATTACCATTTATAATTCATGCCTGCATATCCTGTTACCCACTGATTATATTATTGTTGATATTATGACGCACTGACGTCTGGGTTTTGCATGGCCCAGATTCTCTACCTTTATCGTAGGTTGATCAGGAGTATTTCCGCCGTCAGGCCTAACAGTGAGGCTCCTGTTAGTATCCAGTTAGTTTAGTTATTTCCGCACTTTCCAGATGTTACTGTTTATTGGATTTATTGATTCCGCATATTATTTCTTGACACGTTTATTCTGGCATATGGACATGTACTAGATAGTTTATTTTATTTCTACTGTTCTTGATATCTTATAGACAGCCGTAATGTGACTGTGGAGGGATGTTTCCTATCCACAGGTAGCATGGTTGGCTTTGTCACGTGCCTATCTTAGCGCACTCTGGAAAGCGGGGCGTGACAATATCTTTGAGGACCTAATCCATAAAGTCATCGAATGCTATGTTGATGATCTGGTCGTCAAGACTAAGGCCAAGGCCGATCACATCCAAGATCTCAGGAACGTTTTCACTAAACTGAGGGAATACGATCTGAAGATGAATTCTCTGAAGTGCGCTTTTGGCGTGTCATCGGGAAGATTCCTGGGCTTCATAGTCCGACATCGAGTGATCGAAGTTGATCCATCAAAGATAAAGGCCATCATGGAGATGCCCCCTCCAAAGAGTCTGACACAGCTAAGATCTTTTCAAGGCATGCTTATATACGAAGGTTTATCTCAAATTTATCAGGGAGATGTAGGCCCTTCTCAAAGCTCATGAAGATAGGAGCTCCTTTTGTCTGGGATGCCGAATGTCAAGAAGCGTTCGAAAGCATCAAACAGTACTTGTTGCACCCTCCACTGCTTGCTGCTCCTATCCCAAATAAACCGTTGATTCTCTATACTGCCGCGCTAGATGAGTCACTCGGTACACTCCTTGCCCAGAACAATGAGGAAAGAAAAGAAAATGCCCTCTACTAGTTCAGTCGAACTCTAGTCGGGGCAGAACACAACTATTCCCCGATTGAAAAACAATGCATGGCTCTGATATTCGCTGTGAAGAAACTGAGGCACTATCTGCTCGCTCATCGGGTTATGATGATCTCCAAGGTTGACCCGCTCAAACACTTAATGACCAAGGCAAGCCTAGCCGGCAGAATGGCAAGATGGGCTGTCATGCTACTTGAGTTTGACATAGTTTATACTCCTCAGAAAGCAATTAAAGGGCAAGCTCTCGCCGATTTTCTCGCTGCTCATCCTATACCAGAGGGTCGCCGCTAAATTGTGAATTACCCGATGAACAAATATTGCATCTCGAGGATAGCGAGCCATGTTGGGAGCTCTACTTCGATGGAGGCTTATCAATAAGGACCTCCAGTAAATCAAGCGTCCCGGAGATAAAAGCATGGATAGGTTGGTGTTCATCACGCCATTGATGGGAACCCTACGGCGTTCTTTTGCTATCACCGAGTCCCACACAAACAATGAGGCTGAGTACGAGGCTCTGATAGCTGGTCTGGAGCTCGCTATAGAAAGGAAATCCTTCGGCTACAAGTCTACGGTGATTCCCAACTTGTTGTCAACCAAGTAAGTGGCGACTATAAGATATACAAACCCGAGTTAGCTCGATATAGAAGCCGAGTGGTAGAACTCATGAAACGGTTCACGCACATTGAACTAATGAGAGTCCCTAAAGCGTTGAACGGAAAAGCCGACATACTCGCTCGCCTAGCTAAGGAGCTAGCTGATCCTGACAATGACGAAATTCTAATCACATTCAGAAGCCGGCAAATTCTGCCTCTAGTCTTTTTGTGTGAAGAAGAAAGCGTAGAACGAGAGAACAATCCTGCCGAAGAAGCTTCGATCATCCAAGACGAGCCCAATTGGAGAGAACCCTTCATAGAGTACCTCCGATACGACAAGCTGCCCGAAGGAAAATTTGCGAGGATTCAGCTGAAGAAGAGAGCTCTCCGATACGTGTTTATAAATGACACGCTATACCGCAGGTTATATGATCAACTCTGGCTCAGGTGTCTGTCATTGGACAAAGCCCAAAAGGTCATGAAAGAAGTTCACTCGGGCATTTGCGGTGCTCACCAATCTGGCCCCAAGATGCGACTTCAAATTAAACGGCTTGGGTATTACTGGCCCACCATGATACGGGATTGTGGAGAGCATACAAAGAAATGCCATATTTGCCAAATTCACGGTGATTTCATTCACAAGCATCCCAATCCGTTGCATCCTATGGTGGCGTCGTGGCCTTTCGAAGTCTGGGGAACCGACATAGTTGGTCCAATCGATCCTCCGTTATCCAGAGGCCACCGGTTCATATTGGCCGCTACTGACTATTTCTCCAGATGGGCTAAAGCTGTCCCGCTAAAAGAAGTCAAGACAGAAAATATTTCGACGTTCTTCCAGCATAATATTCTATACCGCTTCGGTACACCAAGAAGAATCATTTCTGACAACAGGCCTTCTTTCAAAAGTTTCAAAGTCTCAAGGTTCGCTACTCAGCACAAGATAGACTGGAGATATTCCTCAATCTATAATCCAAGAGCCAATGGGCTAGCCGAATCCTTCGATAAGACTCTATGCAAGTTCCTGAGGAAAAATGCTTCAGTCAACAAGAGAGACTGGAATCTCAAACTTCACGAGGCGTTGTGGGCATATCGTACCACGCATCGTACTCCAACTCAATCCACTCCATACTCATTACTCTTCGGAGTGGAGGCGGTCCTTCCCCTCGAAGTTGAAGTTCCAAGCTTAGGAATGGCCGTCCAGCATGGGTTGACAGAAGAGAAAAACGTGCTTCTTCGAATCGAAGAACTTGACGCCCTCGACTCAAAGAACTTGACGCCCTCGAAGAAAGGAGGCTCGCGTTACAGCAAAATCTGGAGCTATATCGAGCCAAAATGTCACGGGCTTATGACAACATAACCCGTCTCCGCGTTTTCAAGAAAGGCGAATTGTTGTTGGTCCTCAAAAGACCGATCATCCCTAATCGACATGCCAAGGGAAAATTCGAGCCAAACTGGGAAGGACCATATGTCATCGAGAAAGTGTTTGATGGAGGATCCTACCAGGTGATAAATGCCGAGGAAGAAAGGCCTATTCCACCCATCAAAGGACGATATTTTAAGAAATACTACGCGTGAATGCTCCAAGTCACAGGCGAATTGAGCACACCGGCCCTACGGTCTGGATCATACATCCTGCAAAACCGTATACAATCCACGGGCGTAAAACGACACCTATCTCTCCCAAAGTCTTACCGGCGAGACTATATTTAAAGTCCCACCGGCCTTAAAAAAAAGGTATGTCCATAAGCAAAACGGGCACAGATGAAAACCCGAAAGGGCTTCGTGAGTAAAAACAGTAGGACTGCTGGCGAGTTTGTGAAAATCTGAAAGGGCGCAAACTCGTAAAAAAGAGATAAAGTACACTCGCAAAGTCCTCTCGACCTTGTGAGGAGAAAATCTCTGCGTGAGATCGTTACGACTCACAAAGGAGCAACACACTTAGGAATCCCTACGATTCCCAGAGAGAAAATACACTTGCGAGATCCTCTCGACTCGTAGGGAGAAAGTGCTTTTATGAGACCCTTACGGCTCATAAAATTGAAAAGCCTTAGGTGATAGAGATCTAAACCTGTCTCCTAAGCCATCGCTCCCCAACGGGAAATAGCAAATGATGAGTCGCTCCTGGCGTTACGCTTCAGTGTTAGCGGTGCTGATGCCGACCTAAAAAACCAAACCCCAAGTCATCCCGGGGAAAATGATGAGTTGCTCTTGGCATTATTCCAGTACAGCATTGCTGATGCCAAATAAGATCCAAATTCCAAGTCCCCAAACGGCGTATGATGAGTCGCTCCTGATATCATATTCCAGTGCAGCGATGCAGACGCCAACCAAAATCCAATCTCCCAAAATTCTCCCAGCCCTACGGTTGGTCCCCAAGTTGACTACCGTATACAATCCACAGGCTCAAATAATTCTCATGCCCCACCGCAACCACCAGTTCCGCGGCCGGTCTCCGCCCTTGAAATTATGCTCCATTTAGGAAGACCCACTCATGTGTCCTCACGATACATGAGAAGAACAAACTTACGAGATCCTCTCGACTCGTAAGAAAACACCTTCGTGGGATCCTTACGACTCACAAAGAAAAAACACGCTTGGGAGTCCCCACGACTCCTAAGGAGAAAATGCACCTACGGGATCCTCACGACTCGTAGGGAGAAAATGCTTTTATGGGACTCTTACGGCCCATAAAATTGAAAAGCCTTAGGTGGTTGGGATCTAAACATGTCTCATAAGGCATCGCTCCCCAACAGGAAAAAGGCAAATGATGAATTGCTCCTGGCACATGTGCTTCAGTGTTAGCAATACTGATGCCTACCCTAACCCCAAAATCCAAACTCCAATCCAATAGACCCCTAAGTCTTTAAACTGGGAATAGATGACCTCTAAGTCGTTAAACTGGAAACAGATGACCTCTAAGTCGTTAAACTGGGAACGAGGGAAACCTCCTCACGGCAAATGATGAGTTGCTCCTGGCATTATTCCAGTGCAGCAATGCTGATGTCGACCCAAAAACCAAATTCAAAGTCCCACCCGGCAGCATTTCTAAGCTCGAAAGTCCTACTGGATATGTAGGGAACTTCCAAAACAAATCAAATCAAACAAATCAACCACGTCACCGCAAGAGGCGGAGCAAGTCAACTTCAATCCCGACACTGCAAGAGGCGGAGCAAGTCAACTTCAATCCCGACACCGTAAGAAGCGGAGCAAGTAATCGATCGTCCAAGTCGCAAAAAGGGCAGCACCGACCGTCCACGTCGCTAAAAGGGCAGCACCGACCGTCCAAGTCGCAAAAAGGGCAGCACCGACCGTCCAAGTCGCTAAAAGGGCAGCACCGACCGTCCAAGTCGCTAAAATGGCAGAACCGACCATCCAAGTCGCAAAAAGGGCAGCACCGGCCGTCCACGTCGCTAAAAGGGCAGCATCGACCGTCCAAAAAGGGCAGCACCGACCGTCCAAGTCGCTAAAAGGGCAGCACCGATCTTCCAAGTCGCTAAAATGGCAGAACCGACTGTCCAAGTCGCAAAAAGGGTAGCACCGATCATCTACGTCGCTAAACGGGGAGCACCGACCGTCCAAGTCGCTAAAAGGGAACCACTGACCGTCCAAGTCGCAAAAAAGGCAGCACCGACCGTCCACATCGCTAAAAGGGCAGCACCGACCATCCAAGTCGCAAAAAGGGCAGCACCGACCGTCCAAGTCGCGAAAGGGGCAGAACGGACCGTCCAAGTCGCAAAAAAGGCAGCACCGACCGTCCAAGTCGCGAAAAGGGCAGAACCGACCGTCCAAGTCGCAAAAAAGGGCAGCACCGACTGTCCAAGTCTCTAAAATGGCAGAACCGACCGTCCAAGTCGCTAAAATGGCAGCACCGACCGTCCAAGTGGCAAAAAGGGCAGAACCGACCGTCCAAGTCACAAAAAGGGCAGTATCGACCTCCACGTCGTCAAAATGGAGTCGACATCCACACGAAAGAAGATCCATCAATTTCATGCACACAACCCACATATGTAGTGTGCATTTATTGATGTGGGCAATTTGTTGGGGTCAATTTACACCCTGGTTGACTAAGTCAAAATCATAGTCAACCCCAAGCCAAGTGGGACCAAACTTAGATCAAGTGGGCCAATGCCCGGGTCGAGCCCGAACATGAAGCGGCCGGCCTCCCACCATGCCAAAATAAATTTTTTTGTAATAAATAATTTTTGGTGTATTTCCTTTTTTTAATTTCTGTGAATAAATGTAAGGAAAATGGGCATAAAACCAAATTTTTTTAAAGCCCATGACTTATGTGCAAAAAGAAATAGCACATGAGGCATGGGATGGGCAAAATGCCATTTTTTAAAGCCCAATGGGCTATATGTAAAGTTTGTAGCCTATAAAGGCAAATATGATGAAAATATCTGGAACAACCTTTTCATTTCTCTAAAACTCTAGGGTTCTGTGCCTCCTTCTCCTTTCTTAAGCTTCAAAATCTTCTTCTTTATTTTGAATTAAATCAAGAGTTTTACTCTTCCTTTTTTAAAACTAAATAATTTTTCACCACAAAACCTACAAAGGGGAGCTCAGATCTTCTATTAGATCTTAAAAGGGGGAGATTTTTAAAATCTCACCCTTCTTGTTCTCCAAGATCCGGCCAACAAAGAGGAGGAAGAAGGAGACCCATCTCCGAAAATACCACTTTGGAAAAAATTCAAGGCTCAAGAGAAGATTTCAGGCTTAAGAGAGAAGAAGCTCTGAAGATTTTTAGGGAGTTCAACTCCAAGCCCCAAATCCTTAAAGGAGTTTAACTACTAATCCAGATCTTTTAAAGTTTAACTCCACTCAAAATCCTCTTTTGAAATTTAACTCCTATTTCTGGGGGTAAAAACCCCTTCCTTTCGCTAGCGCCCAAAGCGCAAGTGCTGGCGTCCGAGTGTCCACGTGCCGGACACGTGAGACGCTAGCACCCGAGCGTCCAAAGCGCTAGCGCTAACGTGCTAGGCACGTGAGGCGGTGGGGCTCACGCGTTCTTTGGATGCCATTTTCCCCTCATTTTACATGTACTCAACACTAAAAATACCTCACCCGTTAGAAAAAATTTCTAACGGGGAGCTGCCTCGCACCTCGCAAGAGGCTGCTAGCCCCCTTGACCCCAGCCCGCTATCCAATTAGCGGGACCCCCGTAAACTCAGCGTGGCTCCCGATATGCCCAAATCCCTTCAAAACACAACACTGCACATTGAGTTTGCATGACCTGTTTGACCCGTCAATCGGAGGTTCTCTAGCTCCAAAAACCAGGGGTAATTAACGGCATCTTGGTCCGCGGCTGCCGGAGATTCGGATCCCCACAATCAATAAACCTCAGCCTACTCTAGACAGGGGGAATCTGTAATGCGCTTGACAAGCGCACGCGTATTTCCATCTTAATGGGATGACGAAAAACACCCTGCAGAGATAATTTCTCTATTAGCCGTCATCCTCTCAATACAATGATCTCTCAAATTAATTCTTCTTGGCCTTGTGAAATTAATTTAACGTAGCAGTCGCCACCCTTTAATAAGACTCTGCTATATTAACGTGGCTATTCCTTTTCTTTTTGGTGAATGCATATATAATTGATTTACCAATCAATTATATATATAGGTGAATGGATTCCCGGTAGATAATGTGAAATTTAAACTTAGATTAATTTAAATCTTCACAAAATCCAATTAATATATGATATATATCCACAGGCTTTTAGAAATAACTTAGAATTTAGGTAGAAATTAATATAAATCTCTACAACCAATTCCAACTAATTTGATTCAAATTCATCATAATATTTATGAAGATTCTTCACAACATAACAAGTGGATAGAAAAAGCTTTACAACATAGAGATATAACAGCTGTAGCAAGTATCGTTACTAAGGATGGGCTGTGGACGATGAGGAATTCGAGGTTAGCGAGGGTCTCATTTCCACAACTACCTCGTCATCGACTCCTGACTTTTTCGCGGAAAGCCCCGCTTCAAAAAATCGCTTGACAGCATTATCTATGTATGCTATCGCTTCCCGGACGCTCATATCTTTAATTACCTTCTCATAGAAATCGTCTGAGAGATGGTCTCCATTAAGGACCGAGGCAAGTTGCATGAGCTCCTGTTGAAATTCGCTCAGCTTCCCTTCTTCGTTGGCCGCGGTTGTCCGAATCTGAACAGGAGTTGGGAGTTGCTCTGCATTGATTATGAATCACGCATTTCTAATCAGCATAAACCAAGTATAAGTTTCTGTTGAAATATTTCATTACAAGCAACAACCCAAGAATTGCAACAAATTAAGGAGCTAACCTGGGCAATCAGTTCTTGGTTCAGTCCTGGTTTTCACAATGCCTTCAAAAGTCCCCGCCCAAGCATCCCTCTTGGTTAAAAATGGTGCTTGTAAATTGAAGATTTTCTTCACGGTGGCAGGTATCGATGAGTGCTCATACTCGGAAGTTGTAGTCGGACCATTTGGACCATGAACAACTGCAAACATCGAAGCCTGAAATTAATTTTCTGTTATAGCATGCTTAATATCCTTTCGCCCTCAGCACAGCTTCTTCAGAGTGTTGGTGCACCAGCGGAGACTTTTAAAAATTTAGGGGCTTTGACAATCGAAAGGGACCTTAAAAAGATGGCAAAGCTACCCTAGTTCAACTCTTAGGCTGAGGGCATTTAAGAAAAAGTAAATTAAAAAATACATTGTTGTGCAAACTCGCAAGTTTCAACCCACAAATTAGACACAAATCATGAGGCAACTTTGGGGTACTACTCTTTGAAGTGGCAAGTAGTTCGTGTTAACGCGCTGGAGTTATAGTGCGCTAGTAGGAACACTAAGATGGCATCAAAGACATCCAGGTTTAAATCTTAAATGTGAGCAAATTTGAAAATGTTCTAAGAGTTAGATTTTAGAAAATTTCAATTATTAGTCCAGAAAAAGACTGTTTTCTTTTATTGAGGATGATGTACGATTTATATTCCCATGTAAATCAATTAATGAAATAAAGAAGCCCATTCAAATTATACCTCTGCTCTTTTGCCTTTAAGCCTCACAAATTTGGAGCTTCAAACAGCAGGGATTTGAAAATTTCAAAACCTTAGAATTTGTGATAAACAAATACAAAACAGCTAATTAACTTACCAGTGCCCCTTTCAATCCACGGAGACACCATGATTGTTGGAACCCTAACCCCCAACCTATCAAACCTAAAGTAGTACGGATCAGGTCCAATAATCCCATCCGGGCTTGGAACATTAATCGGAGTCGGAACATGATCATAAAACCCGCCATGCTCGTCATAAGTAATAATTAACAGCGTCCGATTCCACTGAGGACCGGACCTAAGCGATTCATACACCTCCTTTATGAACATCTGGCCTTGGTAAACATCATGTGAAGGGTGATCATCCGTAGCAGGCTTCTCCTTTGAGTCAAAGTATCTTTGCTCGATAACGGCATAATTTGGGAGCCGGCCTTCTTTACAATGAATTTTGAACCAATTTTCCTAAGAGTAGAATTTTGTGAGGTATTTGGGCTTGCGAAGGTTGCGGTAGAAGAGAGTGGCGGGTATGTTTTGGTAGTAGATTCCGAAGGTGAGGCCTGCATCGTGGAGATTTTCGAATAGTGTTCGTTGCGGATACCCTTTTACTAGTAAACTGCACGAGTTTGTTTTGATTGAAAATGTCAGATAAATAATAAAGCAAACATATCATTCAAACTTCAATTCATAGTTATAATTGTATATAGGATGTTCGTTTGTCAAGTTATATATCCAATCAAATCAGCTTCCGCTCCTATCGATTAAATAAATGTCAGGATGAAATTTTCTTTTTTCTACTTGCACTTGATTAATTTATCCTTATGCAGAAATAATATGTAAAAAAATCCTCATTCAGTGTCCTGAAATTGCGGTCAAAAATTTGCTTCGAAATTTTGACTTTCGAATTAAGGATGAAATTAACGTCCGGATCAGTTAAGATTTTACGGGCAGTATCGGGAATCAATTATGAATGTAATCAAATAATTAATTTCGATTTTTAGCAGTTATCTATTTTAGGCGGTTTTTATTTTGTTAGGAAATTAGTTGCGATTTTTTTAATTTTGTATGGGTCTATTTAACAGACTCCTTGCAATTGTAATAGATAGATTTCGATTAATAAAACCCTATTTTGGCAAATTGCCATTGTTATTGTTTGATTCCTTCAACCTCCTCTAAATGCAGCCTAAAAGTGCAGCATCCCAAATCAGGGCCGCACCAGGTTATATAATGAACATATACTCTTTATAATTTCGGCTATTGTTGACATATTCAAATGCGGAGTTATTCTTCCAAGAATCGAAGCTAGGCTTACTCTAGCAACAAGAACAATTACAGAGGCAATTAAGGAATTCATGGGAGCTAATCAAACTATAATATTTAACAGCAAAAATGCAAGGTCCTGTTTTGATCTCCTAAGAACGTGGCATCCAAAAAAAAAAAAACAGAAAGATTGTATGGTTAAATATATTAACTATACCCTCATGGAAAACTCAATCGAGATTCCTAATTAATTGGCTGGCAAGCTCTGCAGTTTTTTGTTGATCAATATTTTCTCTTTAGCTATTGTCTTTTGCATAAATCTTTTTCTTCAAGATTTCGATATATAAGTTTACCGTGGATTGATTTTCACTTCGATATGTGTATGTGTGCTTTTCAACTTATCGTATGATAAGAATTGTGTCATAATGATCACTATGATGGATGCATTCTACTTCATTTACTATATTCTCTGCAGATCTACATGTCATAACAAAACCTTTTATATATATAAAGGGAGAATAACGTAGAAAAGAGGTCATAGGAGAGAATTTTCTCCTATGACGTAGAAAAAACACACTCTCCATCATTTTTTCCGACGATCGGCATTCATTATCTTTATCTTTATCATCTAAGATGTGGATGCACTAAATTTCATGCGATTCTACCGCTTTTTCATAATTGATTTCATGGATGCAAAATTAACGGTTTACCAACAATAGAACTATTTACGTTGTTAATTAAACGGTGAAAAAAATGGTAGAATCGTAAGAAATTTGGTGTATCCGCATCTTAGATGATAAGGATGAAGGTAAGAAATTTGGTGTATCCGCATCTTAGATGATAAGGATGAAGATGACGAGTGCCGATCGTTAAATAAAATCATGGAGGATGTGTTTTTTGGACGCTATAAGAGATCCTTCATTATTCTCATGTGTTGGTGCGCGTGTGCACATGCATACACACACTCCACATGCGCTCACTAAATCTATCATATCATTATAACATCAAAACTAGATTACTAAGGGTATCATATCTGGCCCCCCATTTCTAATAAGTGGTATAGAGCCATGAATTCTAGCTACCAGAAAAACCAACACCCGCCCATCCCAATTAATTCAAAAAATCCCAGAAAATAAAAAAGATGAAAAACTTAGGTACCCGACATTATTGCTCATGGCCCCATGGGAGGTCCCTGAATGCACGTACAGTCGATTCGGCTGCGTCGAAGCCGGCACCGAAGCAAACCACCTATCAAACACGCTGTACTCCGACACCAGCTCCCTATAAACCGCCACCATCTCTGGCCTGAACCCGTTCATGACAGCCTCGGCCGTCTCTGGAGAAATCTCCGCTGCCTGCTGCGCGAACCCCTCCATCATAGGCGGCACCGACGTGTTGTCCGATCCGAAGATCTGCTTGCGGATCTCCTGGAACGAGTGGCCAGGGTCCGGGTCAACATAGTGGGCCAAGTCCTTGAAGTAGACGATGGAGGAGATCGGATCGGAGGTGGACACCGGGTTGGATTCGGACCCGGTAACGCCGTTGATGTCCCGGTTGAGGCGCTTCATCCAGCCGAGCATGTGATCGAAGGACCGGTTCTCCATTACCAGGACCACGATGTTTTCTATCGGACCATCGACCTTGGAGCTTCTCGAACTTCCGAAAAAGACCCAAAGGATAATTACTAATACGGAAAAGAAAAGGGAGAGCCCGATACATTTCTTCATTTGTTGTTTAAGAGAGCAAAGGAATGGAAACGTCCCACGACCATGAATAGCTGGCTCAAAGAGTACTCTCGGAGTGAGCTTTTATAAGCGCTATCTAAAGCTCTTGCTTAACTGCAAAGATACTTTATTATTTAGAATATAATGTCACTTTCATATTTGAACTTTCAACATGATGAAGGCCTGGCCGGCATAATGGCCGGCCTAGACCTCGTTGACTTGAGGTCAAATTAACTATATTTGAAGACTCTCCAAAAAAAAAAAAAGACAAGTTAAAGTCCAAAGAAGTCCCAATCGAATTCACCAGCTGGTTTTTGGCTATAATGATAGGGTCTGGAAAAGATGCAGAGAGAGATTAACGTCCCCACAACACAAGGTCCATTAATAGGTGGCCATCACACTCCAAAAACGACTTTGCCTTGCACTTCTAATTTACATCTAAAATATAAAGTAATGAATACAGATTGCGTTGATGTATGTATGTGTGTGTATATGAGAGGCTATTTGATCTCCAGGGCATATAACCAGCTTAGTCGTTATGACCTGTGAAGAATGACCAATTCCGTTCTTACTTTAGCACGCAAAGCATGGCTATATTGGTCATTTCATTACTTTAGCACGCAAAGCAAGGCTATATTGGTTATTAAAATTTCATTAATAGCATGGATTATTGAACCATTAGAAAAGATATCACATATCTTATGTATTTTATTATTTTGATAAAAACTAAAAAGAAAAAACCCCGTAAAGCGCCGCGTATTTCTGGTATATGATAGTTATTCTAACGTAATTGTTTGTAATTTGATAAGTAAGCTATTCATATATACGAGAGGAGTCCATCTTACCCCGTGGACTATGGTAACATGTAATACATGGCCCCGTCGTAACCCACGGGACAACGAAACACGAATTCATTTAGGTGTCTTTTAAAGTGATCTCTCGTTCCACGATATACGTTTCGTACCAATCTACCCCTTTATTCCGCCATAATGTATTGTATAGATTATGTTTACAAGTTTTGGCCGATTCCATGGGTACAAAATGTTCAAGTATTCATGTTCAGGATGTAATCAGGTGTTCAAGTAGTTATGTTGAGTTCATGTCAGGTTATAACTATGGTTCGGTCAAGTCAAGTCAATTATACAAGTTTGAGTTTGATAGTGATTTCGAGTATTCATGTCCATATTCAAGTATTCAAGTTCTTGTTTGATTTCGAATTTAGGTTTGAGTTTGGACTCAGTTTGAGTCAGACACTTGTAAACGGATTTAACTCATGAATTTCTTAGGTTCGGGAGTCATCAGCAACTGCTGCAAATGGACGGCGGGATTTGTGTTTTTTTCCAAGACAATTGTCATTGATAACCCCGTTAAGTTGTCTAACCTGAATAGGCAAGCACTCACTTTCTCCGGCTCCTTAAGACTCAAGAGAATTGATCCCGCTTAAACCCATATTTACCAAAATCCTTAAAATATTGTTTTGTATATCTCGAGGGGGTTTTATGAAAAATTATTTTAATATAGTTTTAAAATAATCCTCGAGAGTGATTAGTATTCTTTAGGGTTTTCATGAGCATGGATTTTAAGTATTGGGATATATTAATGATAAAATACTTAGATTTTAAAAGTTTGTGGTATTTTATTGAAAACTTGCCTTTTTTATAACTTGATAGTATTTTTGGTTACTATAGTGCTCTCAAGTCAATTATTGTCATCGCAGGCACGCGATTGAGATGATTGAGGGAGGATCTATACGGGTGGAACTGTTGGGATTCCTTAGCACGACTACTGGGGTTTATGAGGCATCAAGCATGCTATTTTTAAAAATTAGTGTGCTAAAGAATCTCAAACCTAGAATCGAACTAGAAAATTAGGGTTTTATAGCAAGTAATCAAACATTACTCTAAATGAATAAGGAATAAAACCTTTGTAGACTGGTCCTTCACTTCTAAAGCTCCGTGTAGAAGTCCCTTTGCTCCAAGTAGTGGTGTCCCGGACTCTCCTTAGGCTCCAAAAGGAGAAAAGAACGAACTTGCTCAAAGATCTTCGAGGTCGAAAATGATCTACGTCAAGGAGACTCTAACTCAAGCTAACTCTTCACTAATTGATGAACTAGTGAAACAAACAACCTATATTAAATGGCTAGTTTGGTATAGATTGATGAAGTAAGAATTTTGCTCACTTTAGAATATTTTTCCTCTTTTTCTTTCTTTACATCAAGAAACCAAGAGAGGAATTGAGAGATGAAGAAGATGATCTTGTGGTGAACCATGGGTGAAAAATATCTCATATCCTTTTTGTAGAGACTTAAGCAAGGCTAAAATAATGGTTAGGTTAATAAATATCTAGAGTAAAACAAAAATTAGTGGAATTAGGTCAAGACTTCGACATACTTCTAAAGCATCTTTAGCCATGGTAATTTCCACCTAATTCTGGTTTTTCCTAAATAAATAAATCCCCAAATTATCTTAAGTATGGTATGAGTCTCATACACCCAAATCCAATGTATTATCTACCATGATACAAATGAAATAAACACATTTATATATATCACATATATATGTTAAATGTATTTATAGAAAAGAAATTCTTAAGTGAGCTAATATTAGTTAATATATGTTAATATATCAAATATATAATTATATATTAAATCATTAAATCAACACTTGATTTAATAATCCGGCTATATCATATATAACCGACTAATATCAAATCATTGAATCAACACTTGATTCAATAATCCAGTTATATCACATATAACCTATATCGTGATATTAGAATACGATATCATATACACGTATTGATCTCGGTCCCGCACATATCAAATATACGCTCTACTTCGTTTCTCTTGAGCCAGGAAACCTCTGTGTAGGACTTTAAAGACTCGTTAATACGCCAGCAGTAGGTGATGATCATATCAGTCACCCACAAGCTATCAGCGTTACTAGCTGGACGTAACGGCTACCCAAGTATTGAGCGATCAGAAGATCAGCAAGCAAGTTTGTCCAAACTCCCGCAAAGCCTATAAGTAACACTACCGCACAGTCCGGTCTCTTCACCTGATATGTCACATATTTAGTCTGGGGTTGGTAAACGTCAGACCCCAATAACTTGATAAGTCATGCCGATGTGAGGCTCATAATGGGTAGAGAAACTACTAATAACACTTACCGGTAAATCTCATCATCAGCCCTGGACAGGAACTTCCTGTTATAGCCAATCGAGTATAGAGCAACATCAACCACAATACCGGGAGAGACGAAACCCCTCCTATCGCTCATTGCCTCCATGTGACTCGGGACTGTACCCAAAAACCACTTGTTTGCACAACTCCTCTTGAGCGTGGTAGGATGGAAATCAAAGCACAGTGGGAACCACACAAGACTCTATGACGATCTCGGGTCTACAGACTAACCGGTACCAGTGTCACCATAGAACGGCTATCTGACGTGAGGTATAATACCATCTAGGAGTTCTCGGCAAGTCTTATCCGGTATACCCATTCTCCAATGAGCACCTGTGTACATTCTCTGATTTCAAACACCAATGGTTGTGGGATCAACCATCGTCCCATACAGGGTCAAGAATCATACACACTAGTTTACTTCGGAATATCGATATCCTGTCTTGATACTCTCTCGACTAGGAACACTTAAAGGATATACTTGTGGACTACCTCGGCCTGACTAGTATGATCTCCATCATAATCCTCGTAGTTAAGTCCACATCGTAAGGGCTTTATCAACATGTAACAGAGAGACAGTATAAAGATACAAGCATACATGTTAAGATAAAGAGTAACCAGATTGCATACTATCATGTCGAGCAAGAAAGTCCTCTTTTTATATGTCCAAGCATCCACTATAATATACAATCATGTACAATAATGGCCTCTAGGGCATACATACAACTAACAATCTTCCACTTTCATTAAGGCCAATTGTTGTAGTATCTCATACCCAACATCCCTTAAAGTCTCTCTAGGGTAAGGCCCTCATGAGTGGATCCACCGTGTTATTCTCATTGTCATCTCTCCTGACCTCGTTCTCCTAGAGATCAACCATCTCCCTGATCAAGTGATACTACCTTAGAATATGTCTGAATCGCTGATGTGACCGGGGTTCCTAGGCCAAAGCTACAACTCCATTGTTATCACAATACAAGTATTGGATGTTCAATGGTAGGAACCAAGTTCATCTCATGAACAAGGAATATCCAGACTGGCTCTTTGGCAGCATCGTTGGTAGCGATGTATTCAGCCTTCATCGTCGAGTCTGCCACGGTATCTAGCTTGGAACTCTTCCAACATACCGTCCCTCCACTGAGGGTGAAGACAAAACTCGAGACCAACTTAGAGTCATCCTTATCACTCTGGAAGCTCGAATCGATAAAGGAATTCACTTGGAGTTCACCGTTACCATACACCAAGAACAATTCTTTAGTCCTTCTCAAGTACTTAAGAATGTTCTTCACAGCTGTCCAGTGATTCTTCCCAGGATCAGATTGATACCTGCTTACAACACTAAGTGCATACGCTATATACGGTCGGGTACATAACATGGCATACATGATAGACTCGACTGCCGAAGCATAGGATATCCCTTGCATGCGAGCCCTCTCCAAATCAGTCTTGGGGGACATCTCTTTGGAGAGAGTGATTCCTGAGATCGTGGGTAAATTCTCATGCTTGGAATCTTCCATACTAAACCTCTTTAGTATGGTGTCACTGTATCTGGATTAGGAAAATCTCAACATCCATTTAGATCTATCTCTATAGATCTTAATCCCCAGGATGTAGGAGGCATCGCCTAGATCCTTCATGGAGAATCTTTGTGATATGAAGAGCTTGACCGAGTGCAGCATAAGAATATCATTTCGTATCAAGAGTATGTCATCCACGTACAATACGAGGAAGATAATCTTACTCTCTGCAACCTTCTTATATATATAAGGTTCATCTACGTTTTTGATGAAGTCGACTGATATATCAAAACAGATGTTCCAACTCCGCGATACCTGCTTTAACCCGTAGATTGATTTAAGCAGCTTGCATACCTTTCCGTTGCTCCCACTATCTATGAAGCCCTTTGGCTGAGTCATGTACACGCTCTCGTCTAAATCACCATTTAGAAAAGCGGTCTTGACGTCCATCTGCCATATTTCGTAGTCATGGTATGCAACGATGGCAAGTAGGATCCGGATGGACTTAAGCACAGCCACAGGAGAAAAGGTTTCATCATAATCCATACCTGGTCGTTGACAAAAACCTTTTGCTACAAGTCAGCTTTGAAAGTCACAAATTTTCCATCTACACCAAGTTTCTTCTTAAAGATCCATTTGCTCCCAATTGGTTTTACCCCTTCAGGAGCAACTTCTAAAGTCCATACTTTGTTGGTGTACATGGATTCTATCTCAGATCGCATTGCATCCAGCCATTTCACAGAGTCTCCATTCGTGATGGCCTGCTCGAAGCTAGTTGGGTCATCATCTTCCATGATGTAATCTTCTTCGGATGTGAATTCTTTGGATATCCCACAAACTTGCAAAAAACTGACCGTGCCTCAAGTTTGTCCAGATTTTGCTTTTTGATATAGGCCGGACAACCCCATATCTTAACTTGTTTAAAATATGGTCTCTTTCTACTCCATATCTCATATGGTGTTGTAGGCACTAATTTAGATAGAACTTGATTCAATAGGTATGCAGCTGTCTCAAGCGCATAACCCCAAAAGGAAAAAGGAAAAAGGTAATTCGGCAGTACTTATCTTAGAGCGCACCATATCTAATAGGGTGCGATTACTCCGCTCCGATACACCGTTGTGCTGTGGTGTATACGGAGGAGTAAGCTGAGAGAGAATTCCATTCTCTTTTAAATAATCCAGAAACTCTGTGCTCAAGTATTCTCCCCCCCGATCAGATCGAAGGATTTTAATACTTTTACCCGTTTAGTTCTCAACTTCGCACTTATATTCTTTGAATTTCTAAAAAACTTCAGACTTGTGTTTCAACAAGAACACGTGTCCGAATCTTGAGAGATCGTCAGTGAATATAATAAAGTATGAGGAACTATTCCTAGCATGTGTAGATATAGGACCGCATACATCACTATGTATCGGTCCCAAGAGTTCAGTAGCTCTTTCTCCATGTCCTGTAAATGGAGTTTTGGTCATTTTACCTTTGAGACATGACTGACAAGTTTCATAAGATGAAAATTCGAACGGATTCAAATATCCATCCTTATGTAACTTAGCTAGCCGTGTTGCATTGATATGACCTAGTCTACAATGCCACGAGAAGGATTCGTTCATTTCTGAACTTTTCCTCTTGTGTGTGTTCTGTACATTAAGAACTGTATTCTGATTCAGAATGTATAAACCGTTACATAACATACAAGACCCAATCAACACTTGATTTAGGAAAATGCTCATAACATTTTTCTCTACTACAAAATTATATCATTCTTTATCTAATTAAGAAATTGATATTAAATTGCACATCATAGATGATACATAATAACAGTCGTTCATGATCAGTGTATTACCATTCGGTAATATAGGGTTATTCGCCAACTGCTTTGGCTACAACGGTTGCACCATTCCCTACTTTTAGAGAATGTTCACCTTTTCCCAGTTCTCTACCTCTTCTAAGCCCCTGTAACACATTACATATATGGGATTCTGATCCGGTATCTAAAACCTAGGACGTAGAGTGTACTGAGAAACAGTTCTCGGTTACGAACACATCCGAAGAAGATGCATCAATATACTCATTACTCGTTTAGATGGTATGGGAATCCTGGTATTCCCCTATTTCCTGCTCAGTCTTATAACAGTTATAAGGAAGAGCGGAACAAACGTTCCCCGGCTCAGTATAATAAGTGGGTTCGGTCAATACATCCATATTATTATCTTGATTAAGGCGTGTTATGGTCGCTAGCTAGAGAGAGAGAGAGAAGAAAACACTTAGCGTATGCTCTTGCAAGATTTGATTGGTTATTATCTTATCTAATCAGGATGACTCCCACTGCTTTTTATCAAATCGTCCTTCAAACCCTAAAAGGTAAGACTAGTCGGAATTAATTACACTCTACAAGTTCGCTAACCGGTCAGCCAGGCCAGTGTCGGTACTTTGAGGGAGGTTCCCCGTGTATTCGCACGGACCTGATTAAAATAAACGTCGTTTTACCAGAGGCATAACCCCATCGACACCTTCCTAGGCACCTAATGGGTTAGATAATTGTAAAGTGCAAAACTCTCACACTCAATAGGACAAGGCTTGAGCTTATAGAGTAGAGTACGCAGGGAAGCTCGGCTTACAAACTTACTCGTAGCGGGTATCGGGATCCGACTATCTCATAGAAGGTTGTCATGCCCTGCTTCCCAGTGTACAGCGAAAGGGACGCGACGAGGTCTGCTACGTATATACTCAGAAGTACATACGCTAAGCGTATCTAAGCAATATAAAATAAATACACAAGAGACAAGAAATAAAAAGAACAACAACTTTTATTTATTAATATTCTTTGTACAATACATGAAAGGAAATACAACTGAAATAAAAAGATGTCTAAACAGTGGCATAACAGGAAATAAAAAGTACAGAGAGGAAAAGTGTACAATGAAACAAAAGTGCAGGAACTTCGGTAAACTACTCTAAGTCTTCTTGAGATGGCTCAATCTCTGCCGGGTCCGAATCACGTGACGACATTCAAAAAAGAAAGAAATAGAATGTCGTCAGCGAACAGGTCGCTCGGTAAGTCCTAAAGATAAAGGAGGAATAGACAGAGAGTAAGAGAGAGAGAGAGTAGCTTTTACAGTTGTATTATATTATTATATTTTTGTATTTAGTGTTAATGCTGTTGTTTGTAGCTTGGTACAGAAGGATGCCAGTGTATACGAGAGGAGTCTCACTTACCCCGGAGACTAAGGTATCAGGAACTCAAGAAACCGTTTATGCCACGGTACAACGGCAATTGGATTCATATTAGGTGTCTTAATCTTACCGTCTCATGCCACTTTTAACACCTTCCGTACCAATCTACCCCTTAAACCCCGCGATGTCTTGTTTGTATTGTTATCTTATAAATTGTATTGGTTGTATGATTGATTGACCGACTGACCGAAACCATGATATCAGGAAACGGTTGTAACCGTAGAGTCATATAATGGAATAACTGAAAATCATGTAAAAGGAATATATCCATGGTTCGGTTCGGTCAAGTTGTATAAATTGATAATTGTATTCATGGATTCATGTGTTCACATTGAATTGGAATCTTGTAAATTATAGATTGACTTGAATCATATTCAAGTCAGATTAATCAGACTCAAACCCGAGTCAGACAATCAGAAATGTGAATCGATGTCTTATAATTGCTAGGGTCCTTAGGGTAATTTATAAAAGTTGAGGGGGTTTTATGTAAAAATACTTTTATATACTTTTCAAAATACACCTCAAGTATTCATTATTTGTCTTTAGAGTTGTAATGAGGGTGGATTTTATATTGTGACATTTCTAGTGAAAATATCATAGTTTTATAAATAAGGGTATTTATCTGTAATATTGATTTATTTGAAGTTCATGGTATTTTAGTGTAAAATTTATTCTTGTGATTTTTAGAAAAAGGTGGAATATTTATATCATAATAAAATAGATATTTAAATGATAAATATACATATATTGATACAAAAATAATTTTAATAAATATTTTATATTCCAAAAAATCTCATTTTCTTAAGATATCGTATTTTAAACCTTTCGAGTCCGAATGCTCCTTGCGGAGGTCTGAATCTCGCACTACTAATCCCGAGGGTGCGCGATAAACCGCACAATCCCAAACAGGTTCCCCAAAAATGGGTTGCAGCGGCGCTTTGCAAAGATTGTAAAATACTAATCCTTTAGAAAACAGTTTTATAAAGTAAAAGGTATTTATTTGCAAAGTGTAATTTTCCGTATTTTAGATTTTAGGGTTTCCTAAGCCAACTATCCTTTTTCTAAAGGGTCTAAACGACAAGTCGTTAGAAGCCTCAAATCGCCTCTTCACAGCCAATTGTGGCCAGGTAAGTACAAATAGGGAAAGGATGGATCCGCTCACGAATCGTGAGACGGGCCTTTTAAAGTTACCTTTGCTCACTTGCCTAGTCTTGAAAGGTTCCTAGGCACCCTATTGTGGTCTTACAAGGCATCGAACATGCCAATTTAAAATTTTTGGTGCCGAGAAACCCTAAACTACGGATCTTAAACTAGATGTCTAGGCGAAATATAAAGCTAGTTAACACTTAACTACTAGGATACGGAAATTACAATCTTTGTAGATCCGGATATCCACCTCCACGGCTCCGCAACGAAGTCTTCTCGCTGTCCATCTTGAAGCTTGGACTCTCGTGTCGGCTTCATCGGAGAAACGTGCGGAATAGGTCGTCGGCTTCGTGTCAAAGACGATCTACGTCGAGGTTGCACAAACTCAAGCTCCGACTTCACAAACTTGTGAAACTTGTGAAGTAAACACCCAAAACAACTTGGCAAGAGGTAGAGGGTGAAGAAATAGGAGGTGGGTTCACTTTAGATTTGGATTTCTCTCACTAAAACTCAAGTTGCCATTGGAGTAGCAAGCTTGAAGAAGAAGAAGAAGATGAGCTCAAGAAAAGAATTATGATAAGTCTTGTATTTTAAAAATAAAACTAATATGAATACTTATCATATCTTGACCATGGTCAAGTGTAGAGATTAAACCAAGGTTAGTAAGTGTGGTTAGGGTTAAGGATGAGATAAGGATGGTGGACTTAGTCAAAGCTTCATGAAGCTTCAACATAGCTCCAAAATAAGCCACCATTCTTAACTTAATCCTTTCAAATAAATAAACAAATAAACAAATGAAAAACCAAAACCCTAATCATCACTTAACCATGGTTTAACCCTTTACACTTAACCACATTATCAAGTATCATCAAACATGATACAAAGAAAGTACACAAAAGTATATCACATATACAATGTGCAATCTAAGTGAGAAAAATCCGTTTAAAGTGAACCAATGCTAGTTAATGCAAAGTAATATATCAAATATATAATTATACATTAAATCATTAAATCAACACTTGATTCAATGATCCGGTCATGTCGCACATAACCGACTAGTATTCAATGCATCTATTTATCGAATCAATGATTCGATAACTAGGTCATATCGAATATAACCATTCGAAACATATATCGCGAGAATGAAATGCGGTATCACATACACGCATTATTCTCGGTCCTGCACATATCTCATATGCGCTCCTATTTCGTATCGCTTGAGCCAGGAAACCTCTGTGTAGGACTCTAAAGACTCGTCAATACGCCGGTAGCAGATGATGATCATATCAAGCATCCACAAGCCGCAAGCGGTCTGCTAAACGTAACGGCCACCCGAGTATTGAGCGATCAGAAGATCGACGAGCTAGCCCGCTCACACTCCTGCGAATCCGACCAGTAACACTTACCGTACAGTCCGGTCTCTTCGTCTGATACGTCGCATATCAAGTCTAGGGGTGGTATACGTCAGACCCCAATAACCCGATAAGTCGTGCCGATGTGAGGCTCATAACGGGTCGAGAAACTACTGGTAACTCTTACCAGCAAATCTCAGATCAGCCCTGGCCAGGGACTTCCCTGCTACGGCCAATCGAGCACTGCGCAACATCAACCCCCAATACCGGGAGAGACGAAACCCCTCCTATCGCTCATTGCCTCCATGTGACTCGGGACTGTACCCAAAGACCACCGTTTTGCACGCCCTCATGGACGTGGTAAGGTGGAGATCAAAGCACAGTGGGAATCACACAAGACTCCATGACGATCTCGGGTCTACAGACTAACCTGTACAAGTGTCACCTGAGAACTGCCATCTGACGTGAGGTATAATACCATCTGGGAGTTCTCGGCGAGTCCGTCCAGTGTACCCAGTCTCCACTGAGCACCCGTACACCATCTCTGATGTCAAACACCAATGGATATGGGATCATCCATCGCCCATCACATGGGTCGAGAAGCGTATACGCTAGTCTACTCTGGTATATCGATGCCCCGTCTCGATACACCCACGACTAGGGACCTTGAAGGATGTACTTATGGACTACCATGTCCCCACTAGTATGATCTGCATCATAGTCCAGGTAGTCAAGTACACATCCTAAGGGCTTTACCAACATGTAACTATCAGACAGTATAAAGAGACTAGTGTACATGTTAAGATAAAGAGTAACCAGATAGCATACTATCATATCGAGCAAGAAAGTCATCTCTATATATGTCCAAGCATCCAATATAATATACAACATCTGTACAATACTGGCCTCTAGGGCATACATACAACTAACAAGTCTAGACACCACAAAGTCAGGTTTAGATAAACGATCGATATCCACAACTTATCGTGTTTTCCTAATAAGAGATATTTATTTAAAAATGTATCAAAGCTAAAGTTTTAGAATTGATTTTATTAAGAATATGGTATTTAAATGAAAGTAATGTTTTACCATATTCTAAGTTTTTGATGATGTCGTTTTAGATTATATAAGCGTGTGTGTGGAGGTAGGTCATTACCTCGTGCTCTATTTTAAATGTATAGCAAAGTTAAGGGGTTAAATGTGAAATTGAAACATTGTAGTATTAAAATGAAAAAATACGATAAATTGGAAAAGGCTATCATTTCATGTGATGAAACTTGTTCAAATTATTTGTTAAATGTTTAATAGTCAACATAAAGATGTTTAAGCATGAATGTATTGGTGAGAAGTGGAATCTTATAGAAAACCGAATCGGAAATCAGATTTGTTCCGATTCCGTCGGGTTTTGTAATTTCGTATTTTTAGAATGGAAAAGAGGGATAGAAAAAGGACTTACGGGTTCGATTAAGCAAAGGAGTGAAGGGGGGACTAGAGAGGTTGCCGAGGCGTTGCTTCGTCGCCGGTTGTTCCTAAAAACGTCGCCGGAATTTTCGCCGGAATTTCGTCGAAGCTTCGCCGCGCACATGTTTTCAAATTACACAACTCTTGGAAAATTTTTGAGAGAGTGAGCTTAGGGTTTTGGGATGAGAGGGTAGAGGGTAGGGGGTATATTTATAGGGTAGACTAGGGTAGGGTAGGTGAAAGGTTTTTAATAAAAAAAATTGTAAAAAATATAGGAAAAATGTATTAAAAATAGATTGAATGAGAGTTAATGTGCTCTCTGGAAATTATTACGGAATTTAGAGTATGCAAGGAAGGTCATAAGATGAGAAGCCAACTTTTCTCTGTTGATGACTCGGCCGACAGGCCAAGTCCGGCCGGCGGCGCCGGCCCGAGTCGGTCGGTCCGCCGGCCGACACGGGGTGCCGGAAGCTGGGGGGTCGCCGGGGGTAGCCACTGGAACATCTAACTTTTTATGGGTAGTGGGGTTTTCTGGAGTTATGGCTGTTGGACTGATGGGCTTCCATGGAATTTAAAACAAAAACAATATAAAAATAATGCGGGGCATGGGATTTGAACTCTGGTGGCTTGGTTCAGTAGTGCAAGGTGTTGCCAATGAGCTACAAGCTCCTTCTTGTAATTATGGTGTGAAATAATTACTTAAAGTGGTAACAACAACATTAAATACCCCAAGTATAATTTAATTTTAAAACAATTTTATGTACAATAAAAATGGAGTTATTTAAAAACAAAATAATTATTTATATATTATGCTCAGGTTAGAATACTCCTTTAAGGATTTTGAAAAAAAAATTATATAGAAAAGTGTATAGAAAAATTAGGGTTGTTACATTCTACCCTCCTTATAAAAATTTCGTCCTCGAAATTTATAAAAGGAAGGTGTAACGGTTTCAAAGAAAGTTTTGTGACAGAACTATTGGTAGTGTATGAAAATATTTAGTAGAAAGAATTATTGCAAAATGTTTTGGTCAAAGTGAGGGAGTTACCTGGGTTACCTTGGTTCCCAGTCTCAGGTTCTAAGGCTGTTAAGGTGGAGGCTTGACATCTCGACATATTTTTCTGTGTAAACCGATACATCGATGCCTGACTAGGTAGGGATGGTCCATGTGGAGGTGGTGCTGGGAGTGCAAGACTAGGTGCATGAGTCTGGATAGCTGGCTGCTGCGGGTAGATAGTGGGTGTGTGGGCTGAGTTGCGTCTATAGGGACAGTCTCCAATTCTATGATCGGATGCGCCGCAAACCAGGCACTGGCCTTTTGCGCGCCTACAGTCCTTCCTCAAGGGTCCATTCCTATGGCAGTAGTAGCAAAATCCTGAACTTGACTGGTTAATTATTTCTTTCTGTCTCTTGGGTTTTGCAGGTTGTGTAGTGTAGGTTCCTCTTGCCATCTGGGTGGCAGAGCGTTTCCTGACGGTTGCTTCTGCTTCTGGTCGGTTCAATAATATAGCAGTCTGCTGCTGCAGTCCAACCAGGAGGCTTCAGATTTCCTCAAGAAGAACCGTTTGCTCGTTGAGTGGAGCAGGAACGGCATGTGTGATTGGTAATGGTGGTGGAGTGTTGTTGAAGTTGGTGCTGGTGTTGTTCGGAGAATGCATAACCTTAAATGAAAAATTTAGGTTAGGACAGATTCAAAGTATATGATTCAAAGAAATGATGGAAGTCAAGGAACATGATTGTAAAGAATGTTTTAGTTGCTGGTTCTTGTGTTATTTTGCTTAGGTTGTTCACGCATAACAGAACTGCATGATAGGCTTTCATACAGCTTTGACCTGCATGGGCCGCCAACAAAACCTGTCACGCCCCGCTTCCTAGTGTACAGCGAAGGGGACGCGACGATCTCCGCTACGTATATACTCAGAAGTATATACGCTAAGCGTATCTAAGCAATATAAAATAAATACACAAGAGACAAGAAATAAAAAGAACAGCAACTTTTATTTATTAACATTCTTTGTACAATACATGAAAGGAAATACAACTGAAATAAAAAGATGCCTAAACAATGGCATAACAGGAAATGAAAAGTACAGAGAGAAAAAGTGTACAATGAAACTAAAGTGTAGGGTCTTCGGCAAACTGCTCCAAGTCTTTTTGAGATGGCTCAATCTCTGCCGGGTCCGAATCACCTGACGACATTCAAAGAAGAAAGAAATAGAATGTCGTTAGCGAACAGGTAGCTCGGTAAGTCCCAAAGATAAGGGAGGAATAGACAGAGAGTAAGAGAGAGAGAGAGTAGCTTTTATAGTTGTATTATATTATTATATTGTTTTATTTAGTGTTAACGCTGTTGTTTGTAGCTTGGTACAGAAGGATGCCAGTGTATACGAGAGGAGTCTCACTTGCCCCGGAGACTAAGGTATCAGGAACTCAAGGAACCGTTTATGCCACGGTATACAACATCAATTGGATTCATGTTAGGTCTCTTAATCTTACCGTCTCATGCCACTTTTAACACCTTCTGTACTAATCTACCCCTTAAACCCCACGATGTCTTGTTTGTATTGTTATCTTGTAAATTGTATTGGTTGTATGATTGATTGACGGACTGACCGAAACCATGATATCAGGAAACGGTTGTAACCGTAGAGTCATGTAAATGGAATAACTGAGAATCATATAAAAGGAATATATCCATGGTTCGGTTCGGTCAAGTTGTATAAATTGATAATTGTATTCATGGATTCATGTGTTCACATTGAATTGGAATCTTGTAGATTATAGATTGACTTGAATCATATTCAAGTCAGATTAATCAGACTCAAACCCGAGTCAGACAATCAGAAATGTGAATCGAGGTCTTATAATTGCTAGGGTCCTTAGGGTAATTTATAAAATTTGAGGGGTTTTTATGTAAAAATACTTTTATATACTTTTCAAAATACATCTCAAGTATTCATTATTCGTCTTTAGAGTTGTAATGAGGGTGGATTTTATGTTGTGACATTTCTAGTGAAAATATCCTAGTTTTATAAATAAGGATATTTATCTGTAATATTGATTTATTTGAAGTTCATGGTATTTTAGTGTAAAATTTATTCTTGTGATTTTTAGAAAAAGGTGGAATATTTATATCATAATAAAATAGATATTTAAATGATAAATATACATATATTTATACAAAAATAATTTTAATAAATATTTTATATTCCAACAAATCTCATTTTCTTAAGATGTTGTATTTTAAACCTTTCGAGTCCGAATGCTCATTGCGGAGGTCTGAATCTCGCACTACTAAGCCCGAGGGTGCGCGATAAACCGCACAATCCCAAACGGGTTCCCCAAAAATGGGTTGCAGCGGCGCTTTGCAAAGATTGTAAAATACTAATCCTTTAGAAAACGGTTTTATAAAGTAAAAGGTATTTATTTGCAAAGTGTAATTTTCCGTATTTTAGATTCTAGGGTTTGCTAAGCCAACTATCCTATTTCTAAAGGGTCTAAACGACAAGTCGTTAGAATCCTCAAATCGCCTCTTCACCGCCAATTGTGGCCGGTAAGTACAAATGGGGAAAGGAAGGATCCGCTCACGAATCGTGAGACGGGCCTTTTAAAGTTACCTTTGCTCACTTGCCTAGCCTAGACACCACAAAGTCAGCTTTAGATAAAAGATCAATTTCCACAACTTATCGTGTTTTCCTAATAAGAGATATTTATTTAAAAATGTATCAAAGCTAAACTTTTAGAATTGATTTTATTAAGATTATGGTATTTAAATGAAAGTATTGTTTTACCGTATTCTAAGTTTTTGATGATGTCGTTTTAGCTTGTATAAGTGTGTGTGTGGAGGTAGGTCATTACATCGTGCTCTACTTTAAATGTATAGCAAAGTTAAGGGGTTAAATGTGAAATTGAAACATTATGGTATTAAAGTGAAAAAATACGATAAATTGGAAAGGCTATCATTTCATATGATGAAACTTGTTCAAATTATTTGTTAAATGTTTAATAGTCAACATAAAGATGTTTAAGCATGAATGTATTGGTGAGAAGTGAAATTTTATAGAAAACCGAATCGGAAATCGGATTTGTTCCGATTCCGTCGGGTTTTGTAATTTCGTATTTTTAGAATGGAAAAGAGGGATAGAAAAGGGACTTACGAGTTCGATTAGGCAAAGGAGTGAAGAGGGGACTAGAGAGGTTGCCGAGGTGTTGCTTCGTCGCCGGTTGTTCCTAAAAACGTCGCCGGAATTTCCGCCGGAATTTCGTCGGAGCTTCGCCGCGCACTTGTTTTCAAATTACAAAACTCTTGGAAAATTTTTGAGAGAGTGAGCTTAGGGTTTTGAGATGAGAGGGTAGAGAGTAGGGGGTGTGTTTATAGGGTAGACTAGGGTAGGGTAGGTGAAAGGTTTTTAATAAAAAATTGTAAAAAAATAGGAAAAATGTATTAAAAATGGATTGAATGAGAGTTAATGTGCTCTCTGGAAATTATTACAGAATTTAGAGTATGCAGGGAAGGTCAGAAAATGAAAAGCCAACTTATCTCTGTTGATGACTCGGCCGACCGGCTAAGTCCGGCCGGCGGCGCCGGCCCGAGTCGGGCCGAGTCGGGATGTCGGAAGCTAGGGGGTCGCCGGAGGTAGCCACTGGAACATCTAACTTTTTATGGGTAGTGGGGTTTTCTGGAGTTATGGCTGTTGGACTGTTGGGCTTCCATGGAATTTAAAACAAAAACAATATAAAAATAATGCGCGGCATGGGATTTGATCTCTGGTGGCTGTTCAGCAGTGCAAGGTGTTACCAATGAGCTACAAGCTCCTTCTTGTAATTATGGTGTGAAATAATTACTTAAAGTGGCAACAGCAATATTAAATACCCCAAATATACTTTAATTTTAAAACAATTTTATGTACACTAAAAATGGAGTTATTTAAAAACAAAATAATTATTTATATATTGTGCTCAGATTAAAATACTCCTTTATGGATTTTGAAAAAAAAATTGTATAGAAAAGTGTATAGAAAAATTAAGGTTGTTACATTCTACCCTCCTTATAAAAATTTCGTCCTCGAAATTTATAAAAGGAAGGTGTAACAGTTTCAAAGAAAGTTTTGTGACAGAACTATTGGTAGTGTATGAAAATATTTAGAAGAAAGAAATATTGCAAAATATTTTGGTCAAAGTGAGGGAGTTACCTGGGTTACCTTGGTTCCTAGTCTCAGGTTCTAAGGCTGTTAAGGTGGAGGCTTGACGCCTCGACACATTTTTCTGTGTAAACCGATACATCGATGCCTGACTAGGTAGGGATGGTCCATGTGGAGGTGGTGCTGGGAGTGCAAGACTAGATGCAGGAGTCTGGATAGCTGGCCGCTGCGGGTAGATAGTGGGTGTGTGGGCTGAGTTGCGTCTATAGGGACAGTCTCCAATTCTATGATCGGATGCGCCGCAAACTAGGCACTGGCCTTTTGCGCGCCTACAGTCCTTCCACAAGTATACATTCCTATGGAAGTAGTAGCAAAATCCTAAACTTGACTGGTTAATTGTTTCCTACTGTCTCTTGGGTTTTGCAGGTTGTGTAGTGTAGGTTCCTCTTGCCATCTGGGTGGCAGAGCGTTTCCTGACGGTTGCTTCTGCTTCTGGTCGGTTCAATAATATAGCAGTCTGCTGCTGCAGTCCAACCAGGAGGCTTCAGATTTCCTCAAGAAGAACCGTTTGCTCGTTGAATGGAGCAGGAACGGCATGTGTGATTGGTAATGGTGGTGGAGTGTTGTTGAAATTGGTGCTGGTGTTGTTCGGAGAATCCATAATCTTGAATGAAAAATTTAGGTTAGGACAGATTCAAAGTATATGATTCAAAGAAATGATGGGAGTCAATGAACATGATTGTAAAGAATGTTTTTGTTGCTGGTTCTTGTGTTATATTGCTTAGGTTGTTCACGCATAACAGAACTGCATGATAGGGTTTCATACAGATCTGACCTGCATGGGCCGCCAACAAAACTTGTCACGCCCCGCTTCCCAGTGTACAGGGAAGGGGACGCGACGAGGTCCGCTACGTATATACTCAGAAGTTCATACGCTAAGCGTATCTAAGTAATATAAAATAAATACACAAGAGACAAGAAATAAAAAGAACAACAACTTTTATTTATTAACATTCTTTGTAAAATACATGAAAGGAAATACAACTGAAATAAAAAATGCCTAAACAATGGCATAACACGAAATGAAAAGTACAGCGAGGAAAAGTGTACAATGAAACTAAAGTGCAGGGTCCTCGGCAAACTGCTCCAAGTCTTCTTGAGATGGCTCAATCTCTGCCGGGTCCGAATCACCTGACCACATTCAAAGAAAAAAAAAATAGAATGTCGTCAGCGAACAGGTTGCTCGGTAAGTCCCAAAGATAAGGGAGGAATAGACAGAGAGTAAGATAGTGAGAGAGAGTAGCTTTTACAGTTGTATTATATTATTGTATTGTTGTATTTAGTGTTAACGCTGTTGTTTGTAGCTTGGTACAGAAGGATGCCAGTGTATACGAGAGGAGTCTCACTTGCCCCGGAGACTAAGGTATCATGAACTCAAGGAACCGTTTATGCCACGGTACAACAGCAATTGGATTCATGTTAGGTGTCTTAATCTTACCGTCTCGTGCCACTTTTAACACCTTCCGTACCAATCTACCCCTTAAACCCCACGATGATTTGTTTGTATTGTTATCTAGTAAATTGTATTGGTTGTATGATTGATTGACTGACTGACCGAAACCATGATATTGGGAAACGGATGTAACCGTAGAGTCATGTAAATGGAATAACTGAGAATCATGTAAAAGGAATATATCCATGGTTCGGTTCAGTCAAGTTGTAAAAATTGATAATTGTATTCATGAATTCATGTGTTCACATTGAATTAGAATCTTGTATATTATAAATTGATTTGAATCATATTCAAGTCAGATTAATCAGACTCAAATCCGAGTCAGACAATCAGAAATGTGATCGAGGTCTTATAATTGCTAGGGTCCTTAGGGTAATTTATAAAACTTGAGTGGGTTTTATGTAAAAATACTTTTATATACTTTTCAAAATACACCTCAAGTATTCATTATTCGTCTTTAGAGTTGTAATGAGGGTGGATTTTATGTTGTGACATTTCTAGTGAAAATATCCTAGTTTTATAAATAAGGGTATTTATCTGTAATATTGATTTATTTGAAGTTTATGGTATTTTAGTGTAAAATTTATTCTTGTGATTTTTAGAAAAAGGTGGAATTTTTATATCATAATAAAATAGATATTTAAATGATAAATATACATATATTTATACAAAAATAATTTTAATAAATATTTTATATTCCTAAAAATCTCATTTTCTTAAGATGTCGTATTTTAAACCTTTCGAGTCCGAATGCTCATTGCGGAGGTCTGAATCTCGCACTACTAAGCCCGAGGGTGCGCGATAAACAGCACAATCCCAAATGGGTTCCCCAAAAATGGGTTGTAGCTGCGCTTTGCAAAGATTGTAAAATACTAATTCTTTAGAAAACAGTTTTATAAAGTAAAAGGTATTTATTTGCAAAGTGTAATTTTCCGTATTTTAGATTCTAGGGTTTCCTAAGCCAACTAGCCTATTTCTAAAGGGTCTAAACGACAAGTCGTTAGAAGTCTCAAATCTCCTCTTCACCGCCAATTGTGGCCAGGTAAGTACAAATGAGGAAAGGAGAGATCTGCTCACGAATCGTGAGACGGGCCTTTTAAAGTTACCTTTGCTCACTTGCCTAGCCTAGACACCACAAAGTCAGGTTTAGATAAACGATCGATGTCCACAACTTATCGTGTTTTCCTAATAAGAGATATTTATTTAAAAATGTATCAAAGCTAAACTTTTAGAATTGATTTTATTAAGAATATGGTATTTAAATGAAAGTATTGTTTTACCGTATTCTAAGTTTTTGATGATGTCGTTTTAGGTTGTATAAACGTGTGTGTGGAGGTAGGTCATTACCTCGTGCTCTACTTTAAATGTATAGCAATGTTAAGATTTTAAATGTGAAATTGAAACATTGTGGCATTAAAGTGAAAAAATACGATAAATTGGAAAGGCTATCATTTCATGTGATGAAACTTGTTCAAATTATTTGTTAAATGTTTAATAGTCAACATAAAGATGTTTTAGCATGAATGTATTGGTGAGAAGTGAAATTTTATAGAAAACTGAACTGGAAATCGGATTTGTTCCGATTCCGTCGGGTTTTGTAATTTCGTATTTTTAGAATGGAAAAGAGGGATAGAAAAGGGACTTACGGGTTCGATTAGGCAAAGAACTGAAGGGAGGACTAGAGAGGTTGCTGAGGCATTGCTTCGTCGCCGGTTGTTCCTAAAAACGTCGCCGGAATTTCCGCCGGAATTTCGTCGGAGCTTCGCCGCGCACTTGTTTTCAAATTACACAACTCTTGGAAAATTTTTGAGAGAGTGAACTTAGGATTTTGGGATGAGAGGGTAGAGGGTAGGGAGTGTATTTATAGGGTAGACTAGGGTAGTGTAGGTGAAAGGTTTTTATTAAAAAAAATTGTAAAAAAAATAGGAAAAATGTATTAAAAATGGATTGAATGAGAGTTAATGTGCTCTCTGGAAATTATTACAGAATTTAGAGTATGCAGGGAAGGTCAGAAGATGTAAAGCCAATTTTTCTCTGTTGATGACTCGGCCAACCAGCCAAGTCTGGCCAGCGGCCGGCCGACTCGGCCGAGTCGGGGTACCGGAAACCGGGGGGTCGCCGGGGGTAGCCACTGGAACATCTAACTTTTTATGTATAGTGGGGTTTTCTGGAGTTATGGCTGTTGGACTGTTGGGCTTCCATGGAATTTAAAACAAAAACAATATAAAAATAATGTGGGGCATGAAATTTGAACTCTGATGGCTTGGTTCAGCAGTGCAAGGTGTTACCAATGAGCTACAAGCTCCTTCTTGTAGTTATGGTGTGAAATAATTACTTAAAGTGGTAACAGCAATATTAAATACCCCATGTATACTTTAATTTTAAAACAATTTTATGTACACTAAAAATGGAGTTATTTAAAAACAAAATAATTATTTATATATTGTGCTCTGGTTAAAATACTGCTTTATGGATTTTGGAAAAAAAATTGTCTAGAAAAGTTTATAGAAAAATTAGGGTTGTTACAAAGGTATGCAATCTCATTGCAAATTTCAACACTTGAAATTCCCAATAATATTTTGCCCCTAGCGATATATGACCTTGACAAGGTCAATAAATCATAAACCGCAAGTCAAGTTCAACCCGTTCATTTTCTGATTGAATTAAACCCACCTGCACGGCCCTTGACAAGGTCAATAAGATCGTACGACTACCCTAATCCAATCGCATCATATGGTTGCAGATAAGCACTAATCAGCTACCACACACTACGTCTTGACAAGGTCAACAAACGCAGAACGAATACTAAATAGCAATTATCTGAAATGACGGAGGGCTACGACAGGTTTTAAGTAAACTTTTTGCATAATGAACTTGATATCGTTGTAGAATCGAGTGATTTGAGAAAGAGTGATTTATGCTCCGCTTTTTAAAATCATGTGTTTTCAAAACAAACCGAATGGGTGTAGCATCTGCTAGTTTCTGCTAAATTGGTCACTCCTGGTGAAAGGACCTAGACTCTTTCCTTATCGAATAAGGTGTTGGATATTCTATAAGGAATACCACTATGCAAAGTAAGAACTAGTGCTATCTTTTAGAAAATTTGATTCTACAATATCATTAGGTTTATTTCCTTTTCATTAATCTCATTAATGAAGTCCCATCATTTATGTTTCCTAAACATCACAGATAAAGAAACGAAAATACAACATACGTTTATGCCATCCGTATTTTCCACGGGGCCCCGTCTTCACCGTTAGGTTACTTAATTACCGGCAGAACGGGGGCTGGACTAGCGCGGGTGAAAAACATAAGCAACGTCTATTATATATCATATATATAATAATAAGCATTCGTCTCTGGCAGTTATATGATCTCATCACAGAACATTGTAGCAGAAGTCAACATATGAAATATTGGATATACTAAGAAGTCCGTGTTTTAAATTAAGCCAGTAAAAAAACACGAATTCCACGGTCGTGATGAATAGCCAAACCCACATCCCTAGACCCCTATGAGAGCAGCAAGCAACCCTGCCAATTCTAGAGTTAGGAGACCCGGTCTCGACTCCTCGAGATGGTCTCCCACTGGACCTTAGAAACTGGTTACTTGTGCTCCCCTCCTTTGGTCTATCCTAATACGGAAAAGTAAATAATATACATCAATGGTGACATTATCCTCAACCCGGAAGTGTCCCAATAAAAGAATATTATATAAAATTTTTACATGAATGAAAAACACTCATCTCACACAAAAACCACCAGCTATTCAAACACGACGATCCAATATAACATATCACAGCAACACATAACATCACATGTCATCAACGTAAGTAAATATGTGTATCCCAATTGTCGTTGACATATAGTAACGAAACCGGCGATACACTACATATTATATTTACGGTAGCAGAAAAGAAATGTGAACTACAATAATTAGAATCCGCAACATCCTTAGACATCGTAAATCCGAAATATCACATACTTCGGATTTCATGCCTAACCAAGTTAATTCCTTAGACATCATAAACCCGGAATATCTTATCTTCCGAATTTCATGCATAATGTTATAAAGCCCGCATTTTAGTCAGGTAATTCAATAAGATTCCCGACAACTTGATTGAATGCGCGTCGAAAAATTTAGTAGATGGCCACACCTCCGATGCCGTCAACGAAGTGCACTTAGGCGGAACATCGCGGCCGCGAGCACTCGAGAGGATGCTTTTGGTAACGGGGTTCTCTTATAGTTACTTGGTCGGGGCTATGGGGCGTGGCTATCTAGTAATGTTACCCCGCGAGTATCCGCGTACACTACGCGATTGTGACAAAGTTTTGATCCAAATCGAAACTCCGTGGCATCCGATCATTCGAGACTAAATTGCTAGATTTATAAGATATAAACTAGTTTTCACAAAATTAATTATTGTGGATTCCAAATATTGTATCACATATCACAGATAACTAGACGATGTTAAACATTTCGATCGAATCAACGAATTCCCAAAATTCCTAGAGACCTCAACACTTGAGTCACAGTTAAAAATACCTAGAAAATGCAACTAGTACCTACGGATCAGCACAAGAAAGGCACGCTCCCCGCCTCAACAACGGCGCCGCGGAACCACCGTAAACCCTAGGGTTTGTCTGCGGTTTCGTGGTCGTATGGTTGAGTTGGGCCGTCGTTTTTCTTGGGGATCCATAGAAAATCCTGCACAATTTTCTGGTAATTTTTAATCTGAAAAATTCTAACATTTTGAAAATTTTCCAGAGATAGGGAAAAATTGGGGTTTCGAAGTTCGTTCGAACACTTTAACGCCGTCTAGGCCACTCCTAATGCTTTAGCTTGGCTCTAATACCATGTTGGGATTCTTTAGCACGACTACTAGAGTTTATGAGGCAACAAGCATGCTATTTTTAAAAATTAGTGTGCTAAAGAATCTCAAACCTAGAATCGAACTAGAGAATTAGGGTTTTAAAGCAAGTAATCAAATATTACTCTAAGTGAATAAGGAATAAAACCTTTGTAGACTGGTTCTTCACTTCTAAAGCTCCGTGTAGAAGTCCTTTCGCTCCAAGTAGTGGTGTCCCGGACTCTCCTTAGGCTCCACTAGGCGAAAAGAACGAACTTGCTCAAAGAACTTCGAGGCCGAAGATGATCTACGTTGAGGAGACTCTAACTCAAGCTATCTCTTCACTAATTGATGAATTAATGAAGCAAACAAGCTATACTAAATGGTTAGTTTGGTATAGATTGATGAAGTAGGAATTTTGCTCACTTTAGAATATTTTTCCTTTTTTTCTTTCTTCACCTCAAGAAACCAAGAGAGGAAATGAGAGATGAAGAAGATGATCTTATGGTGAACCATGGGTGAAAAATAACTCATATCCTTTTTGTAGAGACTTAACCAAGGCTAAGATAATGGTTAGGTTAATAAATATCTAGAGTAAAACAAAAATTAGTGGAATTAGGTCAAGACTTCTACATGCTTCTAAAGCATCTTTAGCCATGGTAATTTCTACCTAATTTTGGTTTTCCCTAGATAAATAAATCCACAAATTATCTTAAGTATGGTATGGGTCTCATACACCCAAGTCCAATCTATTATCTAGCATGATACAAATGAAATAAACACACACACACACATACACACATATCACATATATAAGTTAAATGTATTTATAGAAAAAAAATTCTTAAGTGAGCTAATATTAGTTAATATATGTTAATATATCAAATATATAATTATATATTAAATCATTAAATCAACACTTGATTTAATAATCCGGCTATATCATATATAACCGACTAATATCAAATCATTGAATCAACACTTGATTCAATAATCCGGTTATATCACATATGACCTATATCGTGAGATTAGAATACGATATCATATACATGTATTGATCTCGGTCCCGTACATATCACATATGTGCCCTATTTCGTTTCGCTTGAGCCAGGAAACCACTGTGTAGGACTCTAAAGACTCGTCAATACGCCAGCAGTAGGTGATGATCATATCAGTCACCCACAAGCCGTCATCGGTACTAGCTGGACGTAACGGCTACTCAGATATTGAGCGATCGGAAGATCAGCAAGCAAGCTTGTCTAAACTCCCGCAAAGCCTATAAGTAACACTACCGTACAGTCCGGTCTCTTCGCCTGATATGTCGCATATCTAGTCTAGGGGTGGTAAACGTCAGACCCCAATAACTTGATAAGTCATGCCGATGTGAGGCTCATAACGGGTCGAGAAACCACTGATAACATTTACCAGTAAATCTCATCATCAGCCCTGACCAGGGACTTCCTGTTATAGCCAATCGAGCATAGCGCAACATCAACCTCAATACCGGGAGAGACTAAACCCCTCCTATCGCTCATTGCCTCCATGTGACTCGGGACTGTACCCAAAAACCACCTGTTTGCATAACTCCTCTTGAGCGTGGTAGGGTGGAAATCAAAGCACAGTGGGAACCACACAAGTCTCTATGACGATCTCGGGTCTACAGACTAACCTGTACCAGTGTCACCAGAGAAATGCTATCTGACGTCAGGTATAATACCATCTAGGAGTTTTCGGCGAGTCTTATCCGATGTACACATTCTCCAATGAGCACCTGTGTACATTCTCTGATGTCAAACACCAATGGTTGTGGGATCAACCATCGTCCCATACAGGGTCAAGAATCGTATATATCAGTCTTACTCTGGAATATCGATGCCCCGTCTCGATACTCCCTCAACTAGGAACAATTAAAAGATGTACTTGTGGACTACTTCGGCCCCACTAGTATGATCTCCATCATAATCCTGGTAGTCAAGTTCACATCCTAAGGGCTTTATCAACATGTAACACAGAGACAATATAAAGATACAAGTATACAAGTTAAGATAAAGAGTAACCGGATAGCATACTATTATGTCGAGCAAGAAAGTCCTCTTTATATATGTCCAAGCATCCACTATAATATACAATCATGTACAATAATGGCCTCTAGGGCATGCATACAACTAACAAGAACAGTCTTACTCAAAATGATAGTATGCTATCTGGTTTGCCTTTATCATCATGTACATGCATTATGAGGTATTACAAATCACTATTACATGTTGATAGAGCCCATCAGATTCTTGCTTGACTACTAGTATTATGATGGCGATCATATACGTGGGAGCTGGGTGGTTTATAAGCACATCCTTAAATATCCCTAGTCGAGAGAGTATCGAGACTGGGCATCGATACTCCAGAATAGACTAGTGTATACTTATCGAGACCCTGACGAGGGGCAGTGGCCGGTCTCACAAGCTATTGATGTCAGTTAGTCACCTAAGATAGTATACAGATGCTCATTGGGATATGAGTACACTGGACGGACTTGTTGGGAACATGCTAGATGGTATTATACCTATTGTCATAGTGCAGTTCCCGGGTGACATGAGTACAGATTTTTCTGTCGACCTGAGATCATCATTTGTCTCGTGTGAGTTCCCACTGTACTTTGATTAATAGCCTACCATTGCTCAAAGGAGTCATGCAAACAGGTTTTAGTTGGGTACAGTCCCGAGCCACATGGAGGCAGTGAGCAGATCATCAGGGATTCGTCTCTCCCGGTATTAGGGGTTGATGTCGCGCTGTGCACATGTGGCCATCACCAGAAATGCTTGGCCAAGATAGATGAGAATTACTGATTTGGATCAGTAGTTTCTTAGTGGTGATGGGCTTCATACCGATACGAAATATTGCGTTATTAAGGGTCTGACTTTATCCACCCCCTAGACCCGATATGCGATACTCTTAGACAAACGGACCGAATTGTACGGAGATTGTCACAGACAGGCTCAGTAGGGGTTCAGATGAGTTTGCTCGTCGGCCTTTCTTTCGCTCAATACTTGGGTAGCCGTTACATACAGCTAGTGTTGCTGACGTGCTTATGCTTAAACCCACCGTTAGCATATTGACTTGTCTTTAGAGTTCCACACAGAGGTTTCCCTACTTCGGGCGAAACAATGTAGATGCCGTATGGTTTTATGGCAGGATTCGATCATATACGTGCACTTGTGGGTTTTGGTTTAAACTGGATCTTAATATTATATTATTAGATTATTTTCGTCTCTTTGTATTCGTATTTTTTGGAATATGGATGCGGGTATAGGAAGATGGGTATTCTTGTAATTTTATTACAAGTTGCTTCTAGAAGATGCCACCTTATTTATGCTTTAACCTTTTTGAATTAAAAGGTAAATGAGGTGGATGATGAGGTGTTTATTGCATTTATTGTAGCATAGCTCACTTGGTGACTCATAGGATGACTTATGGTTACTATTGTGACATGCTTGATATTTGTGTTTGTGTTGTGAGATATTTTGAGAGGTTTTTGATGATTCATTTTCTTTAGCTCACAACACTTAGCCATTTTCATGGTTGGTTTTTTTCTTTACACTCTCATCTCTCCTCATGCTTGCTTCTTCTACCTCCACCCTAAAAGTCTCATGTGTTGAGAAATCTAGGGTGTCATGAGACAAACTAATCCATTATTAGAGTCTATATCCTCTAGGCTATCTAGTTTAGCGAACTAGATGCCTTAGTTACCTCGGCTATATGAGGTAGGAGCTCGAACTACTAATCCTCAGGTGGATCATCTTCGGCCGAGAGAGACGGACGATCAAGCTTGATCATGGTGGCCACTAAGAGCTTGGGAAGATGGTTAAAGACCGAAGTACACGGATCATTTGGTATAACCATTCTAACTCCTTTTATGTCTGCTAGATTATAGGTTTATGGTAGATCCGGGTTATTGGGTTGTTCCAGCGCCAGTTTATAAAATTTTTGTTCCGCAAATGGTCACGGTAGATAGCCAGGACGCTGTTATAACCCAACATTGTATTAGAGCCAACCCATAAACCCTAAACTAGCAGTTTAAACGATATTTAAAGTAACAAAACCGAGACTACTCCGAAAGAAACGGACATTATTCAAGTTTCTGTCAATTTTTATTAGTTTTCTAAAAAAAATTGAACAATTGCAGAAGACTACTCATATTGTAACTAGAACACACTTTTAAAACGAACCTAAAATTCCTTAGTTTGGCTGGCGAGATCGTATTTTTTCCTGGCGACGCCGGTGGTACTATGGAGTTGGGGCTTGAGTTTTTTGGTGTGTTCTGGATTCTTGAATATTGGATTTTAGATATTGTTTATTTTTGCCCAGATTACATATTATGTTATCTTTGGTTTGGGGGCAATACGGAGTATTTCGAAGTCGCTATTTATAACACCGTTTATAAGTTTTCAGTATATACATTACTATCTGTGACCGTGAATGTTATTAAAGCGGTATAACTCATCTAACTGCTATATGTTCTATTAGACGGGTTTGCGAATATGACATTCACGTTGATGTTTTGTGTTGTACTGAGGTTGTGGTAGGATTGTTGTGGTGGAGAGCCGGTGGTGCAATGGTAGTAGTACAGTTGAGATTCATTTGTACATTTGATATCGTGGAGTGAGCGTCCGACATGTGGACTGCCATCTCTACCAGTTTGTATATTATTTGTTTGGGGCACGACTGGATTGAGGTCGATGTCACCCTTGTACATATATTTTCTTTTTCTGTATTAGGATTACCCCGTGGTGGAGTGCACGGATAGCCGGGTTCTAGAGGGCAATGAGCCTACATCACATTATGTTGAGACAGAGGGGGCTTCACTCTATAATTGGCGGCTATTCGCCGCACTCGTAGGGGGTATAGGATGGCCTATGGTGGGGTGCTCAAGTTACTGGATCCCGTGGAGTGTTGGGTGGCCTATTCACTTTGTTGATTGGGGTTGCCTTACTTCTGGGATTGGCGGGTAACTTGCCGCGCTCGTATGGGTCCACGTTTTCATTGCACATGCTATCTACACGACAGGGAACGTTGGGTCTCATTTGAGGCTCAAATGAAACCCGTGGCTCCAAGTTTATCCACCACTCTGTGTTGCTTGCTGAGATTCTATGATATTGCTTATATCATATCTAGGACGAATGTTATATATATTTATATATATACTAGTAGATGTTGTATATGTTTTGCACCCGTGCTAGTCCAACCCCCGCTCTGCCGTTAGTTAAGTAACCTAACGATGCATGACGGGGCCCGTGGAGAATGCGGATGGCATATACGTACATTTTATTTCGTTCCATTTTTCTGGTGTGATATGTTTAATTGATAGGACTGCGTTATCAATGCAAGGAAAAATAAACCTATATGATGTTGTTGGAACAAAGTTTTTTGAAAACAGACATTACCGACGATTCTTTTGCTTTGCATAGTGGTATTCAGTTGGGAATATCCTGCATCTCATTCGACGAGGCAAGAGCCGAGATTCCTTCATCGGGAGTGACCTCTTGAGCAAAAGTTTGTGTCATCGTAATAACTTCATTATAGTCGATTCTTTTACTTTGCATCATGGTATTCAGTTTGGAATATCCTGCACCTCATTCAATGAGGAAAGAGCCGAGATCCCTTTACAGGGAGTGACTTCTTTAGCAAAAGTTTGCGCCACTATATATTTGTAAAAACCACTCTGTTCCTTCAATGATTTCAAGTTCATTACGTTAAAGGTTTTTCACTAAAAACCAGCTGTAGCCCTCCGTCATTTCAGATTAGTATTGCTTAGTATTCGTGCTACGTTTGTCATGCTCTGCCGAGGCGTAGTATGCGGTAGCACTATAATGCTTTTCTGTTGCATGGATATGTGATTGGTTAGGACAGTTGTGCGGCCTTGTTCACTATGTCAAAGGCTCGTACAGATGGGTTTAATGTAATCAAGATAATAACGGGTTGAACTGTACTAGGATACTTTGATTTATTGACTGTGTCAAGATCACTTGGGTCCTAGGGGTAAAAACTACATCGAGAGTTTCAAACAAACAGGAAACTTGCCAGGCATGCGCATACCTTCTCGGGTGTGGTGACTTGAGTGGCTTCTATTAAGTTATCATGCGATGATAGTTGGATCCCGATTCCTACTGATGAGTAGGTGTTACTTGTCGGGTGATTTTAGATGATCCCGACTAATTCTCCTTTTAGCGTTTGATGGAGAATTCGAGGAAACAGTGGGAGCTATACTGATTAAATAAAGTGATTAACCATTCTAATTTAGGTTAGAGTGCACGCTGAGTGTTTCTTTTCTCTTTCTTTTTGGCAGCGACCATGACCCGACCATAGACTAAAACTCATGAACCAAGTTAACCGAATCTTCTTAAAACACTTTGGGTTTTGGATTGTCATAATTGTATATATCATTGCCTCTCCTATTTGCCTTTGCATTTCTCCGGAACACTCCGTATCACTACAAAGATCCATATTGATTGGATACGCCATCGTATAGTTACATACGAACTCGAAGAAACTTGTTTTCAGTTAAAGGATGGTTTCCGGTTCTGGAGAAATTGAATAGAATTATTCAGTTGTCTTTTCTTTTTACCTTCTCTTAGGTTGCGAGGGCTCTTGGTATTAGAAGAGTACACTAATTACGCTTATTGGATAGTCTTCTTTCAAACCATAGGCATGTGCTAAAAAGTAGGGAAGGAAGAAAACCAACTAGCTTAAGTATGGTGTACAGAAAGTAATAAGTAAAGACATGTAAAGGGATTAGATAGAGGGCAAAGGAAATTGCGACTGCTATCATTCACGACGAAACCACGTATATCATTCCCACTCCTACTTCCCCTTTGCATTTCTCCGGAACACTTCGTATCACTACGAAGATCCATATTGATTGGATAAGCTATTGCATAGTTACATACGAACTCGATGAAACTTGTTTCAGTTTGAGAATGGTTTCCGGTTCAGAAGAAATTGAATATGATTATTCAGTTGTCTTTTCCCCATTACCTTCTCTCAGGTTGTGAGAGCTCCCAGTATTAGGAGAGTACACCTATTATGCTTATTGGATAGTCTTCTTCCAAACCATAGGCTGGTGCCGAAAGGTAGGGAAGGAAGAAAACCATTTAGCCTAAGTGCGGTATATAAAAGGTAATAAGTAAAGACAAATAAAGGGATTGGAGTGTGGACAAGGAAATATACGGTTACTGTCATGAATCTGGATAGTGGAAGAGGCATTACTAGGAATACCCGGATACCCCTTTCGAAACATTTTCATGTTTCAGTTTTGATGTGCAGTGTTAATTGAAAACTGTTTTCCCTATTAGATTCTGACTCTAGAGTATGTATTTACCAGATTCGATTCTCACATCTGTATAGCGTTACGGATGCTGAGTGGGAGTAGAATATTGGGAATTGGGTGATAAGATCCTTAATACATATCATAATTCTTTGTAATTGGTGATATTTGAGGAAATCACCTGGGTTTTGCCTGACGACAAATTTTTGGTTTTGAATATCCGTTATTATGCACTAATTTCAAACTGATATATCTTTACGTTTATTTTATAAAGTAAGATATAACTTTTTGAAGTTATGTCTATGACATTTACCTATATCAGTTGATGGTTAGGTAAGGTGCATTCAACAGCGGTATAATTCTTCTTAACCATAGCATAGTTTTCAACCTACGACGCACAGGGTTTGAGTTATTAAACTCAGAGGACTTATATCGAGCATTGTATGTTGTACGACGTCCATTAGGACAAAGGGGTTGGTACTCATACTATATTTTGTTTACTTATGATTTCTCTAGTTTTAGACAAGTATTTCGTTGAAATACAAAGTCCAAATTTTGAGAAATTATAGGTATAAGGATAAAGTAGAAAACCATATGTTGCAAGTATCAGGATTCTTCAAGGTGATCGAAAATGTAGATACTTGTACTAGGTATTCCGTTGTAAGTAATAAGTTTTGAGAACTAGATTCTCTCTCAGGTTACTCATATGTGGATGCATTCCTAGATGAGTAGTGCTGCTTGGCCTCCTTCTATTTAGTTGATATGCACTGGAAACGGCTGCATGTTTTTTGAATCTGGTTCCAATTAAATTAATGCCTTTGTTTCTATATTGGATATAGAATGGATTTATATCTTAACGATGTTAAGGTATATGGAGTTGTCCGGCTTATACTTAAAACCATAATCTGGATAAACTCAAGGCACGTTTCAGTAATGGCAGTTTGTGGGTTATCTCGGACGTAGACGAGGGTTAACATTCTACCACCTGGAAAATCAATAGTTATATTGATTCTTGACTCGCCACCAGTTTTAGTAAAAAGGATTCTTTTCAGAAAACATTAGTGCGAGAATGGTAGAACTGGAAGTTTTTCCAGAACCACAAACGATTACTGAAAATTTATTAGAACCTAAAGATTCAAATTGGATTCGACAATCCATTAGCCACTCCATAGATTTGGTGAGTAACCTCAGACACCCAAGAGGTACTTCGGTTTTCTCAAAGATGGTAACATGGAGGTTTTTGTTTACCCAAAACTTGCCACTACAATTGTTCTAGACTATGAGATCTGGCAGGAGGATGAGTATAACGTCGTTCTAAATTAGCTTTAGAAGTGAACAGATGGTTGTTGTAGTCAGTAGGAGCAGCGGAAGCATAGTGGGCAAGTAGCTTATGTCTATATATAGACTAAAGAAGGTATAGCGGATATAGATCATCTATTTTTGATGTGAAAGTCATAGAGTTTGACTATATCAGAATAAGAGATGGAATCGATAAGAAGGTAGTAGGAAGTGATGTCCTGCTATTTGGAAGACATGCACTTAAAAGGAAGAGATCTTCCTATACTACGATCGGTTATACTATGGTTGTCACAAAAGTGTTTCTCCACATAAGATCTGGATAAAATATCAGGGATTCTGGTAACTAGATCTATGGTTTTAGATCTAGATTTGGGAAGTGTCCCAATTTGGGTATTTTGACAATATTCTAAAGGTGTTTTAGAATGGACGACTCCAGACGTGGTGGTGTACCCATAGGTGATGGAGTCACTCTCTCTAAAGAGATATCTATTAGACTGATAAGGAGAGGGATTTGCATGATTAACATATCATTTACTTAGGCAATTGAGTTAATCATGAGATATCAAATACCACACCAGATATTGATTTTGCACTAGATGCAATAAATATATATATTAATCCAATCCTGGAGAAACGGAGGGAAGCAGTTGTGAACAAAAGTGACTGTTCTTGGTATATGGTAACAACAGCCTCTTTCGGGAGACGATTATCATTTAAAGCTTTTAAGGTGACCTGGATGACAGAGTGGCTGTCAGAGTTATAGTTTTCCCTCTTTTGAGGGATAGTATGTTCGATAGATAGTCAGGATTATTTTTATTTCAGATCAAACAAAAGAGCATTTGAGCTTTGTTGTTTTTAGTTTAAGGATGTATCGGTCTGTTGTCGCCATTTTGGAGGTGAAGTTTTAGTTTAAGGATGTCTCGGTTCGTTATCGTCATTTTGGAGGCGAAGTTTAGTTTTTAGGGACATTTCGGTCTGTTATCGCCATTTTGGAGGCGAAGTTTAGTTTTTATGAACATTTCGGTCCGTTATCGCCAATTTGGAGGCGAAGTCACCTTTTTTGAGTTGAGTTTTAGTTTAAGGACATTTCGGTCCGTTGTCACTATTTTGGAGGTGAAGTTACCATTTTTGAGATGATGTTTTAGTTTAAGGACATTACGGTCCGTTGTCACCATTTTGGAGGTGAAGCTTTAGTTTAAGGACGTCTCGGTCCGTTGTCTCCATTTTGGAGGCAACTATTAGTTTAAGAACGTTTCAGTCCGTTGTCGCCATTTTGAAGGCGAAGTCACCATTTCTGAGGTGAAGTTTTAGTTTAAGAACATTACTGTCCATTTTCACCGTTTTGGAGGTGAAGTTTTAGTTTAAGAACGTCCCGGTCCGTTGTCGCCATTTTGGAGGCAACTATTAGTTTAAGGACGTTTCAATCCGTTGTCGCTGTTTTGGAGGTGAAGTCACCATTTTTGAGGTGAAGTTTTAATTTAAGCACGTCTCGGTCCGTTATCACCATTTTGGAGGCAACTATTAGTTTAAGAACGTTTCGGTCCGTTGTCACCATTTTGGAGGCGAAGTCGCCATTTTTAAGGTGAAGTTTTAGTTTAAGGACATTACGGTCCGTTGTCACCGTTTTGGAGGTGAAGTTTTAGTTTAAGAACGTCTCGGTCCGTTGTCACCATTTTGGAGGCAACTATTAGTTTGAGGACGTTTCGGTCCATTGTCGCCATTTTGGAGGTGAAGTCACCAATTTTGAGGTGAAGTTTTAGTTTAAGGACGTCTCGGTCCGTTGTCGCCATTTTGGAGGCAACTATTAGTTTAAGAACGTTTCGGTCCGTTGTCGCCATTTTGGAGGCGAAGTCACCATTTTTGAGGTGAAGTTTTAGTTTAAGGACATTACGGTCCGTTGTCCATCTTGCGCGAACGTGTATTTGTTACGTAACGGGATGAACGAAGATGATATGGGATGCACCCAATTTGGGGTGCGGTCTGATTTGAGATGTGCACATCAGTTTGGAAGTGCACCATGGTTGTCGGGACCCGCCACCTCTCTGAAAACGTTGAGAAATTATAATGAAATGTATCAGAGGTGTGGAGAGATGTACCCTCGAACCAATCCCCGTATCTGAGGGTAAAAAAGGATTAGTGTTAAACCCAGAAATCATTAGTCATATTTTGAGACTAAGATTTCTTCAGGGGAATGTGGGATGGATATCGTTTTGGATATCATCAGTTAAAAGATCATTAGTCATGTTTAGGACTAAGATCGATTTGGGAAAACATGAGCGCAGAGGCTCGGTTGAATGAAAATCAAAGATGTTTTGACCTCGGGAAACTTAGCTAATTTGAGCTAAGGCCGGGTTTCTAAAATTACCTGACAGCGCTAAGCATTGGGATATGCAGCACTCACGTATTCCCATGTGAGGCGCTGTATCAGTGTTAAACAATGACTTTGGAGATGCTCACGTGTGAACACGTGAGGCATCCCAAATATGGGCGCCGTTCTTTAGGTTTTATTCCCCCTTTTACATATAAGTGCTAAGCACTTAGTCCTTGTGGCGCTCATGTGTGATCACGTGAGGCGCCCCAAATATGAGCACTGTCCTTTAGGTTTTTATTTCCCCTTTTTATATAAGTGCTAAGCACTTGGTTCTTGTGGTGCTCACGTGTGAACACGTCAGACAATCTCGGTTGTTCTTTTGTTTAAAGATGATCTCCTAGTAATGACATTTCTAGTCATCAGGATTTAGGCTTGGAAGGTCTCAGATTACAATCATCATTTGGACTGAGGGATCAAGTTCTCCTTTTGTTTTTTTTGCAAGAATCAATTTTTTTATAGGATTAAACCCTAATTTTCAGAGGAATTTGTAGGGTGTTTCTCGTCACCCCATTGAGATGGGAATACGCATCGCTTGTCAGGCGCATTACAGATTTCCCCTGCCTAGGGTAGGTGGGGGTTTATTGACTGTGGGGATCCGAATCTCCGGCAGCCGCGGACTAAACTGCCGCTAATTACCCCTCGCCTTTGGGGAGAGAGAACCTCCGATTGACAGGTCAACCTGGTCATGCGAACTCAATATGCAGTGTGCATATATGTGTCTTAAGGGGTTTTGGATATATCGGGAGCCTCACCGAGTTTACGGGGGTCCCGCTACCCGGATAGCGGGCTGGGGGTCAAGAGGGCTAGCAGCCCCCTTGCGGGGTGTGGGATAGCGCCCCGTTAGAATTTTTTTTCTAGCGGGGGAGGTATATTTAGTGTGGAGTGCATGGGAAAATACGGGCGAATAGTGTCTTAAAGATGCGTGCATGGCACATGGGCACTAGACGCCCACATGCCTAGCGTATGGGTGCTTGGCGCCTGTGGGTCATATACCAGGTGCGTGGGCTCTGGGAACCCACGGCCCATGTCCCCTACATGCGACTGCTGAGCGCTCAGCGCCCGCGGGTCACGTGCGTGGCACGCGACTGCTGGGAGCCCGTGGGTCACGTTCCGTGCATGCGACCGCTGAGCGCTCAGCACCCGCGGGTCACGTGCGTGGCACTCGACCACTGGAAACACCAGCAAAAAAGGGGCTTAGTCCTTGGGCTAGGAGTTGAACTCCCAAGGTGCTTTGGAGTTGAACTTCTAACAAGGATTATGTACATATTTGGAGTAAAACTCCTAAAAGGGTTTTATTTATGGAGTTAAGCTCCAACATCTCTTGAATGTAGTTAAACTCTTAGAAATCTTTGAAGATGACCGAAAGGGACCCCTTTCTTCTCCCCCTTGGCCCTGGATCTTCTTCAAAGTAGGATTTTTGTAGGTGGGTCTCCTTCTTCCTCTTCTTCTGTTGGCTGGATCTTAGAGAAAAAGGGGGGTGAGATTTAAAAATCTTCCATTTTCGAGATCTGATGGAAGATCTGAGTTCCCTTTCAGGGGTTTGATGGTGAAAAACTGTTTATTTTTGGAAAAAGAAGAGTTAAACTCTTGATTTAATTCAGAAAGGGGAAGAAGGTTTTAGAACATTGAGGAAGGAGAAGGAGGCACATACCCTAAATTTTTTAGAAAGAGAAAAATGTTATCATTAATTTTTTTCATCATGTTGCCTTTATAGGCTACACACTTTACATATAGTCCATTGGGCTTTGCCAAATGGCATTTGTGCCACCCCATGCCTTATGTGCTTATTTCTTTTTGGTACATAAGCCATGGGGTTTACAAAATTTTGGCTTTCTGCCCACTTTACATATATTTATTTATAAAAATTACATTTAGACTAATTTATTGTCTCCGTTTTGGCAGGGAGCCAGCCCCTTCCATGCTTGGTCTTGACTTAGGTTTGGGCTCGGGCCCACTTGACTTGGGGTTGACCTTGGTATTGAATTGGTCAACTGGGGTGTAATTTTTGACCCCAACAAAGTGCCCTATCAATAAATGCACACCACATATGTGGGTTGTGTGCATGAAATTGATGGATCTTCTTTCGCGTGGAGGTTGACTTGATTTGGTTTTCGTTTTGATGACGTGGAGGTCGATGTTGCCCATTTTGCGACATGGACGGTCTGTGCTGCCCTTTTTACGACATGGACAGTCGGTGTTGCCATTTTTGCAATGTGGACGGTTGGTTCTGCCCTTTTAGCGACGTGGACGGTTAGTGCTGCCCTTTTTGCGACTTGGATGGTCGGTGCTGCCCTTTTTACGACTTGGACGGTCGGTTTTGCCCTTTTTGCGACTTGGACGGTCGATACTGCCATTTTTGCGACGCGGACGGTCCCTGCTGCCTTTCTAGCGACGCAGACGGTTGGTGCTGCCCTTTTAGCGACTTGGACGGTCGGTGCTATCCTTTTTGCGACTTGGACGGTCGGTTCTGCCGTTTTTGCGACTTGGACGGCCGATGCTGCCATTTTAGCGACGTGGATGGTCGGTGCTGCCCTTTTAGCGACTTGGACAGTCGGTTCTGCCTTTTTAGCGACTTGGACGGTCGGTGCTGCCCTTTTTGCGACTTGGACGGCCGGTTCTGCCCTTTTTGCGACTTGGACGGTCGTTGCTGCCATTTTAACGATGTGGACGGTCGGCTCTGCCCTTTTAACGACTTGGACGGTTGGTGCTGCTCTTTTTACGACTTGGACGGTCGGTGCTTGATTTGACTTGCTCCGTATCTTGCGGTGTCAGGGTTGAAGTTGACTTGCGATTCGACTTGTTTCCGAGGTGGAGCTTGATTCCTCCTGGGAGGTCATTGGTTGTCTTGCTGATTTGATGTGATTTGGGTTGACATCGGTATCGCTACACTGGAATATGTTACCAGGAGCGAATCATCATTTGCCGTGAGGGGGTTTCCCTCGTTCTTAGTTTAACGACTTAGGGGTCATCTGTTCCCAGTTTAATGACTTTAGAGGTCATCTGTTCCTAGTTTAAAGACTTAGGGGTCTATTGGATTGGAGTTTGAAATTTTGGGGTTAGGGTAGGCATCAACGTTGCTAAGACCGAAGCACATGTGCCAGGAGCAATTCATCATTTGCTTTTGCCTGCTGGGGAGCGATGGCTTAGAAGACAGGTTTAGGTCCCTATCACCTAAGGCTTTTCAATTTTATGAGCCGTAAGGGTCCCATAAAAGCATTTTATCCCTACGAGTCGAAAGGATCTCGTAGGTGTATTTTCTCCTTACGAGTCGTGGAGACTCCCAAGTGTTTTTTTCCTTTGTGAGTCGTAAGGATCCCATGAAGGTGTTTTCTTACGAGTCGTGAGGATCCCGTAAGTTTGTTCTCCTCATGTATCATGAGGACACATGAGTGGGTCTTCCCAAATGGAGCATAATTCCCAGGTCGGAGACCGGCTGCTTAATTGGTGATTGGGGTGGGGTATGGGTATGATGAGAATTATTTGAGCCCGTGGATTGTATACGGTAGTCAACTTGGGGACCAACCGTAGGGCTGGGAGAATTTTGGGAAATTGGATTTTGGTTGGCGTCTGCATCGTTACACTAGAATATGGTATCAGGAGCGACTCATCAATCGCCATTTGGGGACTTGGAATTTGGATCTTGTTTGGCATCAGCATTGCTGCACTGGAATAATGCTAGGAGCAACTTATTATTTGCCCTGGAAGGACTTGGGATTTAGGTTTTGGGTCGAAATCAGCACCGCTAACACTGAAGCGTAGTGCCAAGAGCGACTCATCATTTGCCGTTGTCCGTTAGGGAACGATGGCTTAAGAGTCAGGTTTAGATCCCTATCACCTAAGGCTTTTCAATTTTATGAGCTGTAAGGGTCTCATAAAAGTATTTTCTCCCTACGAGTCGAGAGGATCAACCAGGTGTATTTCTCCCTAGGAACCGTGGGGATTCCTAAGTGTGTTTCTCCTTTATGAGTCGTAAGGATCTCATGCATGGATTTTCTCCTCACAATGTCGGGAGGACTTTGCGAGTACCTCTTTTCACGAGTTTGCGCCCTTTTGGGTTTTCACAAACACGCCGACAGTCCTGCTGTTTTTACTCACAGAGCTCTTTCGGGTTTTCATCCGTGCCCGTTTTTCTTATGGACATACCATTTTCTTTTTGTATTTTTTGGTATTTTTTATTATTATTATTTTTAGCCGGTGGGACTTTAAATGTAGTCTCGCTGGTAGGACTTTGGGAGAGATAAGGATCATTTACGCCTGTGGATTGTATACGGTTTTACAGGATGTATGATCCTGACCGTAGGGCCGGTGTGCTCAATTCGCCTGCGACTTGGAGCACTCACGCGTAGTATTTCTTAAGATATCGGTCATTGATGGGCGGCGTGGGCCTTTCTCCTTCTGCATTTGTTAGCTGGTAGGATCCTCCATCGAACACTTTCTCGATGACGTATGGTCCTTCCTAGTTTGGCTCGAATTTTCCCTTGGCATGTCGATTGGGGATGATCGGCCTTTTGAAGACCAACACCAATTCGCCTTTCTTGAAAGCGCGGAGACGGGTCATCCTGTCATAAGCCCGTGACATTTGGGCTCGGTAAAGCTCCAGATTTTGCTGTATTGTGAGCCTTCTTTCTTCGAGGGCGTCGAGCTCTTCGAGCCGAAGGAGCACGTTTTCCTCCTCCATCAACTCGTGCTGAACGACCATTCTTAAGCTTGGAACTTCAATTTCGAGGGGGAGGACTGCCTCCACACCGAAGAGCAATGAGTATGGAGTGGACTGAGTTGGAGTACTGTGCGCGGTACGATATGCCCACAACGCCTCGTGAAGTTTGAGATTCCAGTCTCTCTTATTGGCTGAAGTATTTTTCCTCTTGCACAGGGTTTTATTGAAGGCTTCGGCTATCCCATTAGACCTTGGATTATAGAAGGAGGAATATCTCTAGTCTATCTTGTGTTGAGTAGCGAGCCTTGAGACTTTGAAGCTTTTGAAAGAAGGCCCTTTGTCAGATATGATTCTTCTCGGTGTACCGAAGCGGTATAGAATGTTATGCCGAAAGAACGTCAGAATATCTTCTGTCTTGACTTCTTTTAGCGGGATAGCTTCATCCCACCTGGAGAAGTAGTAAGTTGCGGCCAATATGAACCGGTGGCCTTTAGATGATGGAGGATCAATTAGACCAACTATGTCGGTGCCCCAAACTTCGAAGGGCCATGACGCCACCGTAGGATGCAGCAGATTGGGATGCTTGTGAATGAAGTCACCGTGAATTTGGCAGAGATGACACTTCTTTGCATGCTCTTCATAATCCCTTATTATGGTAGGCCAGTAATATCCAAGCCGTTTTATTTGAAGCCGCATTTTGGGGCCGGATTGGTGAGCTCCGCAGATGCCTGAGTGAACTTCTTTCATGACTTTTTGGGTTTCGGCCGATGACAGACATCTGAGCCAGAGTTGGTCATATGATCTGCGGTATAGTGTATTATTTACAAACACGTATCGAAGAGCTCTCTTCTTCAGCTGAATCCTTGCAGATTTTCCTTCGGGTAGTTTGTTGTATCGGAGGTACTCTATGAAAGGTTTTCTCCAATCGGGCTCATCTTGGATGATCAGAGCATCTTCGGTAGGATTGTTCTCTTGTTCTTCACTTCCCTCTTCATGCAAAGAGACCGGAGGTAGAATTTGCCGGCTTCTAACTGTTATTAGAATTTCATCCACATCAGGATCAACCAGCTTCATGGCTAAGCGAGCGAGTACGTCAGCTTTTCCATTCAACGCCCTAGGAACTCTCCTCAATTCAATGTGAGTGAACTGTTTCATAAGCTCCACCACCAGGCTTCTGTACCGAGCTAACTCGGGTTTGTATATCTTATAGTCGCCGCTTACTTGGTTGACGATGTTGGGTTACGGAAGCTCCCCGGCCATCAATCCGTGACCAAATGCGGAACAAAAATTTATAAAACTTGGCGCTACCACAACCAATTACCCGGATCTACCCATAAACCCTAGATAATAAAACATGCAAAGTAGTTAAAATGGTTATACTGAATAGATCCGTTTCCTTCAGTCTTCAACCATCATCCCAAGCTCCTAGGGGCTTCCTTGATCAAGCTTGATCTCCGGTCTCCCTCCATCGAAGATGATCCATCCGAGAGTCTATGCAACGAGCTCCAACCTCATATCCGAGAAAACTACGGCACCTGGATCGCTACTCTAGATACCGTAGATGAAGTAGAGAGTGATGAAGGATTAATTTGTCTCAAGACACCCAAGGATTCTCAACTCATGAGAGGGTTTGGGTGGAGTTAGAGGAAGAAGAAGATGCCATGAGAATGAGGTGTTGAGAGCAACTCAAGAAAGAGAAAAAGAAATGAATAATGACTTGTGACACCGGCCACCGCCCCTCAATATCCGTACAGTCCGGTCCGTTCATCTATGAGTATCGCATATCGAGTCTAGGTGGATGGATAAAGTCAGACCTCTAATAACGCGAGATTTAGTGTCGGTATGAAACCCATCACCACCGGAGAAAATATCGATCCTAGATTAGTAATTCTTGACTACCTTGGCCAAGGATTTCTGGTGATGGCCACCCGTGCACAACGCGACATCAACCCCCAATACCGGGAGAGACGAATCCCCTGACGAACCGCTCACTGCCTCCATGTGGCTCGGGATTGTACCCAACTAAAACCTATTTGCACGACTCCTTTGAGCCATGGTAGGGTAGTAATCAAAGCACAGTGGGAACTCACACGAGACAAATAACGATCTCAGGTCGATAGACTAACCTGTACACATGTCACCAGGGAACTGCTATCTGACAATAGGTATAAAACCAACTAGCAGGTTCCCGGCGAGTCCGTCCGGTGTACTCATAACCCAATGAGCACCTGTATACATCTTAGGTGAACAAACTAACACCAATGGCTTGTGAGACCGGCCACCGCCCCTCGTCGGGGTCTCGATCAGTATACACCAGTCTACTCTCGGAGTATCGATGCCCAGTCTCGAAACTCCTACGACTAGGGACATTTTAAGGATGTGCTTATAGACCACCTAGCTTCCACGTATATGATTGCCATCATACTGCTGGTAGTCAAGCAAGAATCCTATGAGCTATATCAATATGTAATGCCACCTGAAGTATGTACACGATGATAAAGACAACCCATATAGCATACTATCATCTCGAGCAAGACAGTTCTACCGGTATAGGTTCTCCCTCAATCATTGCAATCACGTGACTGCAATCTAATAATTGACTTGAGGGCACTATAGCCAACAATCTTCCACTTGCACTTAAGGCTAATTATTGCATTGTCGCATACTCACAGCCCGTGTGATACCGAACACCCAATTTTCCTACTAATCAGTTTCACAAAGCTCGTTTGTAAAACTATTGCGTTCGAGAAATAGCCTCAGTGAGTGGATCCGCTCCAATGTTTCTTTCTATGTCTCTCTTTATCTCAAGTTTGCGGAGAAAACCATTTCCCTAAATGAGCAATACCTGTCTTAGAATATGTCTGGATATCTGATGGGACCCAGTTCACAAATGAACTCCAAATCCAGCAAACTTCTTAGACTGTATTGTCCACTGAATTTAATCAATATTCTGCACCATGCCTTTCTTAGTATCCGTTTGGACCACCTGTCCAAACTATTGCCCCTCAAAAGAGGGAAAATTAAAACTCTGACGGTCACTCTGTCATCCAGGTCACCTTGGAAGCCTGGAATAATAACCGTCTCCCGAAGGAGGCTACCGTTACCAATTCCCTAGAACATCCTCTTATGTTCATAAACTGCTTCCGAACGTTTCTCCATGATTGGATTAATACATAAACTTATTGCAGCTAGTGCAAAAACAATATCTGGTGTGGTACTTGACATCTCATGATTGACTCAATTGTCTAAGCAAGTGATATGCCAATTATCCACTTCCCTATCCCCTTTAGTTTGTAAGACACCTTTAGAAAGGGTGACTCCATCACCTGCAGGTACACCACCATGCCAGGAGTCGTCCATTCTAAAACACCTTTAGAATAGTGTCAAATTACCCAGATTGGGAAACTACCCAAATCTAGATCTAAAACCATAGATCTAGTAACCAGAATGACTGATATAATATCCATATCCTATATGGAGAAACCACTGTGTGACAACCACAGTATAACTGATTGTCACCCAGTTGGTATTTCTATGCGTTCTTAAATTTTTTAATTACCGCAATCAAGACGGTGTCGCTTGGTAGCTAGCCGGTTGAGTACGAGTCGATCCACAGGGAGACCGAATCCTTTTCTTTATGTTCTAACGAGTTAAATCCGGTAATTGGATAGGTTTTGTTTTAAGATATATGAATGAGGATAAGTTGATAAAAAGCTTGCTAGGGGTTAAGGATTAGGTTAGTTCGAGATATGGATCTTCTCACATCTTTCAATGCCTTAGTTATGAATATAGGTGTTAGGGTAATCGGCAACAACGGGGATTAGCATGACTAGGAAGAAAGTTACAAGTCTAAGCTAGGCTTTCCATGCTTAGTTTCTTCCTTTTGGTCCTTGTCCGTCCGATCTTGGCTCTTAGCCCTAATCTCCGGTTAATTCAACTACAACCGGTCTAACTAGAGAATCACCGCTATTATGTAGGATAGGGTGCCGTAGTGAGCGGATTGGGGTTGAATTAAAGAGAGTCCGTATTTAAAATTATTGGGCAAAGAAAGGAGTGAGAGATTTCCTTCTCTCAAACCTTCCTTCTCCTAGCCCTAACAAGTGAGGAATTACTCACCCATTAAAAAGAGATGAAAACAATTTTTTAAATATTTTTATTGAAGACCTAATTGCAGATAATAAATTGCGGATAAGGAAAAAAAATGCAAGATAAAAAAAATCTTACTTTATTGTTGACCTCTCAAAAACGCATTACAATGGAATTTAAATTTTAGATCTAGAAATTAAAAGGAGGCATAAAAACAAAGAGAGGCATGCCTAATTTGGCTTTGAGTTTTCCTATTTATAGATAGAAAAAACCTTAGGTTACATTCTGATCCACACATGAATTTACAAAACTACCCTAAGAAAGCCGGGTTAAAGTACCGACACCCCCACCGACACGTGCATAACGCAGCCGCGGAACCGCGGTAGAAGTGCCTGTTTGGCCGCGGTTCCACGGCCATTTGGTGGATTCATGGGCCCATTTCTTCACGGTTTCTTCATGTTGCTTTTATCTTCTATTTTCTTCACTTGATTTCTCAGAATCTCTTCAATCTCCTTCCAGATTTCCAACAGTGCAGAATGATGTGGATTTTTGCCTTGAGCTCCATGTTGAAGTCTTAGATCTTGTGTTGCCTTTTTGCTTTGTGCATTAAAGTGTCTAAATGGTTTTCCATTTGTTTCTTGAACTGGTAGGCAGCATCATACAGATTCATCTGTTGTTGGTCGTAGTCTCACATTTGTAGTGACTTTTAATGAATTTCACTGTAACGAGCTGAGAACCTGTAACCTGCAACTATTTAGCAGACATGGATCAAAAGTACCTACTTATATACAATGTGATTAAGAATTGGCGATATAAAAATGCAAAAATCTGATATGAACAAATACCCCCAAACTTATCTTTTGCTCGTCCCGAGCAAAGCCAATTTTATTCTTAAAAATTCCTAATCTCACTTTCGCAGGGAAAGTGATTGCACCGAGATCGTGCAACAAGCCGTTAAACCTCTAAGTGTCCTTAGTAGGAGGAGTGTAGTCTCCTGAGGGTTTTCAGCGGATACTACCCACAAAATCCGATCAATTTGGCCGTTGACTCTAATTCTTCAATTCAGTATTCTAGCGAGGAAGTCTATTATCTTCAACTTAGAAATCATCAACCCGTATTTTTCACACTTCCTTTTCATTTAACCTTAGATCATATACATTTTGCCAGTTTATAAAGCTTTCAGCATCTCCTAAGTTTTCCTTCTAAGGTGCAATCTTAACTCAGGAATTTTTGTCATCTCTACTGAAGATATAAACCCTATCTTTCCTCCAAACTCCAATTATATACCCCTACGTGTGTGTAATTATCACCCCTACACTTGGAAATTCAATTCAACCTATCATACTCTTGTCCATCGTCCAAAGTACTTTTTAGTTGGTGATGAAATTGCATACACATTCTTCATGCGACCGTTAATACTTCTTGAGGTACTAAACGACCAATTACAAAACGTGCTTGCGTATTTAGGCGTAATTTCTCGTCTTGTAATACCTAAGACTTAGCAGTGACTCCCAAACCAGTTGGTCTAAGGCACTAGTGAAAAAGCACCCTCGCTATATTTTTTTATGTATGCTACCTTAAGTAATTACAAAACCAGTGTTCATTTTTTTTATATCTCTTTATTCACCAATTATACTTTTATTTTATTTTCCTTCATACTAAGGATTTTAGACAAGAGCATTTCAAGGTATTCTCTACTATCCCAAGTTTCAAGATGTGTGTAAGTGCGTAAAGTAGGGTATATATTTTCAGAATTTGGACTTAAGGTTCAGAATTATTTTTCAGACTTATACTTCAAATAGAGCTTTCAATACTCTTCCCTTATTTCGATTTAGCCCAAGAACTGAACTCAAAATTTGCCTATTTCTAAATAAACTATAAGGACGTATATTTTCTACAATTAAACTTTTAAGAAAGATTATTTTTAGGGTTTTTAATTTACTAAGTTTAAGATCTAGTTTTTCCTAACTAGTCCAAAATTGAACTTTTCAATTTTTATAATTTTTAAAATTTTTCAATTTTTATTAATTTTATTTTTATGATTTTTTTTTCTCTTTTTATATTTATTTATAAAGATGCAATGCGGAATTAAATATGCAAAGAAAAAAAAAATATGTACAAAAAAAAATATGCAGATGCAATGCAAAGATAACTATTTACAATCAACATCCACCCCCAAACTTATCGAAAGCAGTGTTCTCACTGCTCCCTGCGATGTCTATTAGACGCAGCCTCACTGGTCTCACCTCCCCGTCCCCTCGATCGTGAGCGGGATCGTTCCTCTCTAGCCAGTAGGGTGGTCATTTCCTATTCCAAACCCGTCACTCGCTGATCAAGGTTGGTCATTATCCCTATCAATCTTTCTACCCCCTATGGGTTCTTCTAAGTAAGCGCGCTTGCGCCGCGGGGTTAAGCTCTTCATCGCTCTCGGTCGAGCTGGAGCTAGGGGTCTTGGCCATCACATCCTCGGCAGGCTCGGTGCGCGACTATAAATCATGTAATTGTGTATAGTGTAAGTGCACGGCGGCGCCCCGGCCGTCAATCCGACGCCGGAATGCGGAAAAGAAACTTTTCTAAAAACTAGAAACTGGCACCACCGCGCACTAAAAACCCGGATCGGGACATTAACTTAACTCTAGCAAATAAGAAAATGGGAAGGAAGCTATACCGAGCGATCCGTGTCCTTTGGTCTTCGGCCTCCACTCCGATCTCCTCGCGGAACATCCGGTCTTCAGCTCCTCGTCGGAACGGGCACCACATCGCCGGGTTCTTTTACGGGCTCCCACCTCTGGACCGAGGCAACTCGGGCATGAAGTTGGCGAGCCGACGTGCCCAAGAAATGCTGTAGGCTAGTGTAGAGATGTTTGTCTCATGGGGTTGTGAAGTTTCCATAAACGAGGTGGAGAAGGAACTTTGAAATGGAGCTTTTGAACTTTGATACCATAATGAGATGAACTTTTTTTCCATCACCAAAAAGAACTCTCTCTCTCCCCCTTAAAGAAGTGGCCGGCCAAATATGATAGGAGGAAAAGCAAGGGGGGGTGAGCACAATCAAGTGGAAGGTAACCATAAGCCAAGTGAAGAAAAAGAGAAATAAAGGTCACTTCCATTTCTAATCTTATCTTATCTCATTTAATGCTAAAGAAATGATGCATGAAAAGAAAAGATGCTATCATAATCTTTCCATATCCAAATAAACCTTCCACAAATGGTAATTTTCACAACTGCAAATAACCCCCTCCATCGATAAAGTCCGGCCGTGAAGGAACAAAGGAAAACTGGCCGGAACGGAAAGCAAACTGGCAACTTCAGAAAACTGATCCCGTAATAAATTACAAGAAAACCCCGCGACTGCATATACATACCCGCATTTGTATTCCCACTGAATACAAATGCAAAGAGACAAAATCTACACTGTACAATACTAGGATCTGGCTTAAACCAAAGCCCGCTAGTATTATCCGTCCGATCATGATCCGTGCAATACCGCACGTATCTGATCGAACCCTGCCATATCTCCATACGGCCTCTACAGCGTTTCGCCCGAAACTTGAGAAAACGGTCTATTGGGGACTCTAAAGACTCGTCAATACTTTGGCTGTGGATTTAACCACCAGCACGTCAGAGGTATTAGCCTATACGTAACGGGCTACCAGGTATTGACCAAAATGGACGTCGATGAGCGAACTCATCCTGACACCCTACTGAGCCTGTCAGTGACAATATCCGTACAGTCCGGTCCGTTCGTCTATGAGTATCGTATGGCGGGCCTAGGGGGTTGGTAAAAGTCAGACCCCCAAAAGCGGTACAAGTCGTGTCGGAGTGTAGCCCAGAACACCCTGAGATACTACTGGAATACCTACCAGTAAATCTCCTGCCTTGGCTAAGGACTTCGTGTAATGGCTCTCCTAGACACAGCGCGACCTCACCCCCAATACCGAGAGAGACGAACCCCTGCAGATCCACTCACTGCCTCCATGTGGCTCGGGACTGTACCCAACTAAAACCTGTTTGCACGTCTCCTTTGAGTGTGGTAGGGTAGTAATCAAAGCACAGTGGGAACTCACACGAGACAAATGACGATCTCAGGTCGATGAACTAACATGTACACATGTCACCAGGGAACTGCTATCTGACGTCAGGTATAAGACCAACTAGCATGTTCCCGGCGAGTCCTGTCCAGTATACTCATAACCCAATGAGCACCTGTATACATCTTAGGTGAACCAACTGACACCAGTGGCTTGTGAGACCGGCCACCGCCCCTCGTCGGGGTCTCGACTGTATACACTAGTCTACTCTAGAGTATCGATGCCCTGTCTCGAAACTCCCACGACTAAGGACCTTTTAAGGATGTGCTTATAGACCCCAGCTCCTACGTATATGATCGTCCTCATACTGCTGGCAGTCAAGCAAGAATCCTAGGGGCTCTATCAACGTGCAATATTGACCTGTAAGGTCACCTAAAGCAGTACACGATGATAAAGATAAACCAGATAGCATACTATCATCCTGAGTAAGACTGTCCTACCGGTATAGGTCCTCCCTCAATCATTGCAATCACGTGCCTGTGATCCAATAATTGACTCTGAGGGCACTATGTCCAACAATCTCCCACTTGCACTCAAGGCTAATTATTGCGATGTCGCATACTCACAACCCGTGTGATACCGAACACCCAACTCCTCTACTAGTCAGTCTTACAAAGCTCGTTTGCGAAACTATTGCGTTCGAGGAATAGCCTCAGTGAGTGGATCCGCTGTAATGTCTCTTTCTATGTCTCTCTTTATCTCAAGTTCGTGGAGAAACCCATCTCCCGAAATGAGCAATACCTGTCTTAGAATATGTCTGGATGTCTGATGGGACCCAGTTCACAAGTGAACTCCAAATCCAAACTTCTTAGACTGTATCGTCAACTGAACTTAATCAGTATCCTGCGCCATGCCTCCCTGGACCACCTGTCCAAAATACTGCCCCTCTTCAGAGGGAGAACTATAACTCTGATAGTCACTCTGTCATCCAGGTCACCTTGGAAGCCTGAAATGATAACCGTCTCCTAAAGGAGGCTGCCGTTATCATGTCCCTAGAACATCAACTTATGTTCTAAAACTGCTTCCGATAGTTTCTCCAGGATTGAATTAATATCAACTTACTGCACCTACTGCAAAAACAACATCTGGTGTGGTACTTGACATCTCATGATTGACTCAATTGCCTAAGCAAGTGATCTGCCAATCATGCACATCCCTTTCCCCTTTAGTCTGTAAGACACCTTTAGAGAGGGTGACTCCATCACCTGCAGGTATACTACCGTGCCAGGAGTCGTCCATTCTAAATACTTTTAGAATGCTGTCTAAGTACCCAGATTGGGAAACCACCCAAATCTAGATCTATAGATCTAGTAACCAGAATGTATTGATATTATATCCAAGTTCCATGTAGAGAAACCACTGTGTGACAACCAAAGTATAACCGATCGTAGTATAGGAATATCACTTCCTACTCTGTGTATGTCATCCAAATACCAGGACATCACACCCTACTACCTTCTTAACAGATCCATCCCCTATTCTGATGAAGTCAAACCTATGACTGTCACATCAGAAATAGATGATCTATCTCCGCTGTATCTGCTTTAGTCTATAAATAGACATAAGCCACTTGTCCACCAATGCTTCCGCTGCTCCCACTGACTACGACAACCCTCTGGCAGAGTCATATACACGTACGCTTCTGAAGCCAGTTCAGAACGACGCTATACTCATCCTTCTGCCGGGTTTCATAGTCTGGAACAACAACATTGGCAAGTCTGGGTAAACAAGAACATCCCTGCCACCGTCCTTGAGCATACCGAAGTACCTCTCGAGCGCCTGATGTTACCCACCATATTTGCGGAGTGGCCAATGGAATGTCAAACCAGATTGAATCTTTAGGTTCTTATCAAATCTTCAGTAATCGTCTGCGGTTCTGGAATCACTTCCAGTTCTACCATACTCCCACTACTGTTTTCTGAAAAAATCCATTTTTATTAAAACTGTGGCGAGTCAAGAACAATATCACTATTGATCTTCCAGATGGTAGAAACTCAACCCTCATCATAGCCTGGGTCAACCCACAAACAGCCATTACAGAAACGTGCCTTGAGTTATCCAGAGTCTGGTTTTAAGCATAGGCTGGACAACTCCCCGTACTTTAACATCATTAAGATATGAACTGTTCTATATTCAATATAGAAACAGAGGCACTGATTTAATTGAACCAGATTCAAATCATGCAGCTGTCTCCAGTGCATGTCAATTAAATGGAAGGAGGCCGATCAGCGTTACTCAACTTAGGAATACTTCCAATTATGAGTAACCTGAAAGAGAAGCAAGTTCTCTTAATCATTACTATTAACTGCATACCATACACAAGTATCTACATCTTCGATCACCTTGAAGAATCTCGATACTTGTAATACCTGGTTCTCTACTTTACTCTTATACCTATAATTTCTCAAAACTCAGACTTTGTGTTTCTACGAAACACATGTCTTAGAACTAGAGAAGTCACAAGTAAACAGAATATAGTGCGAGGACCAACCCCTCTGTCCTAATGGACACTGGACAACATACAATACTCTGTATAAGTCCCCTGAGTTTAGTGACTCATTCACTGTGTGTCGTAGGTTGAAAACTGTACTTATGGTTAAGAAGAATTACATCGCTGTTTAATGCTCCTTACCTAACCATCCACTGATATAGGTAAATGTCATGGACATAATTTCAAAAAGGTGTATCTCACTCTATAAAAATAGACGTACAGATATATCAATTTGAAATTGGTGCATTATAACGGATATTCAAAACCAAATATTTGCCGTCCGGCAAACAACCCAGGTGATTTCCTCAAATATCACCAATTACAACGAATTCCGATATAATGAGGATGATCACCTAATTCCCAATAACTTACTCCCACTCATCATCTGTAAAACCATACAGATGTGAGAATCAAACCTGGTAAATACATACCCTGGAGCAAGTGTCTAATTGGGAAATCAATTTTCTTTTAACAGTACACAGTGAAACTGAAACATTGAAATGTTTCCATGGGGTATCCGGGTATTCCTAGTAATGCCTCTTCCATTATCCAGATTCATAACTGTAACCGTATAATTCTTTGCCATCTCTCCAAATCCCTTTATATGTCTTTAGTCATTACCTTCTGTACACCCTCTTAGGCTAAATGGTTTTCTTCCTTCCCTACCGTTCGGCACCAGCCTATGGTTTGGAAGAAGACTATCCAATAAGCATAATGGGTGTGCTGTCCTAATCCTAGGAGCACTCACAACGCGAGAGAAGGTGAAGATAAAAGACACCTGAATAAACCTTATTCCAATTTCTCCTGAACCAGAATCCATCCCCGAACTGGAACAAGTTCCTTTCGAGTTCATATATAACCATACGATGGAGTATCCAATAAACTGTGGATCTTCATAGTGATATGGAGTGTTCTAGAGAAATACAAAGGTGATGTAGGATTGGCGAAGAAATATTTGGTTTGGTCGTAAATAGCAGTCGCAATTTACTTTGCCCTCTTACTAATCCCTTTATTTGACTTAACTTAATACCTTCTGCACACCATCGTTATGCTAATTGGTTTTCTTCATTCCCCACCGTTCGGCACCAGCCTAAGGTTTGGAAGAAGACTATCCAATTTGCGTAATAGGTGTACTATCTCCTAAACCAAGGAGTACTCGCAACCTGAGAGAAGGTAAAAGGAAAAGACAACTGAATAGTCCTATTCGTTTTCTACAGAACCGGAAACCATCCTCGAATAAATTCCTTCGAGTTCGTATATAACCATACGATGGTTTTGTCCAATGGAAGTGGACGTTCGTAGTAATACGGGGTGTCCTGGAGAAAAGGGTAAAAGTAGGAGTGGCAATGAGGTATGCAACTCTGACAATCCAAAAGCCAGTATTTAGGAAGGTCCGGTTAATCTTGGTCACTGAGTCATAGTCTAGGGTCGGGTCATGGTCGCTGTCAAAGAGAGAGAGAAAAGAAACACTCAGCGTGCACTCTAACCTAGATCAGAATGGTTATCACTTTATCCAATCAGGAAACCTCCCACTGTAACGTCAAATTCTTCCCCAAACTTGAAAGAAGAATTAGTCGGGATCACCCGAGGAGTAAACCAACTCATCAGTGGGAATCGGGATCCAACTATCATCGCATGATAACGTGACGGAATCCGCTCACGTTATCACACTCCAGAAGGTATGCGCATATCTGGCAAGTTTCAGTTTCTTTAGAAACTCCCGATGTGATTTTTACCCCATGCTCTTATGACCTTGACGAATGCCAACATATCATAAGTCACATGTCAAGTTCTACCCGTCATTGTCCAGGTTAATTTGAACCCACCCGTACATACCCTTGACGAAGGCCAAAATAGTAGTATGACTGTCCCAAACCAACGCATCTATCTATGCTACAGAAAAGTAACAAATAGCTACCATACACTATGCCTTGATGAAGGCCAACATACATAGCATGAATACTAAGTGCTACCTTCCTGAAATGACGGAGGGCTACGAATGGTTTCTGGCGAAAAACCTTTAACGTAATGAACTTGATATCGTTGAAGGAACCGAATATCTTTTATAAAAATATAGTGACGAAAACCTTTGCTAAAGAGGTCACTCCCGGTGAAGGGATCTCGGCTCTTTCCCCGTAGAATGAGGTGCAGGATATTCCAACTGAATACCACGATGCAAAGCAAAAGTAATCGGCTATAGTGAAGTTATTGCCCTGACGCAAACTTCTGTCCAAGGGGTCACTCCCGGTGAAGGGATCTCGGGCCTTGCCTCGTCGACTGAGGAGCTGATATTCATAACCGAATACCACTGTGCAAAACAAAAGAGAACGCCCTTGCAATAACAGCTTTTTGAAAAATGTTCCAACAACATCAGAATAGGTTTGTTTAGCTTGCATTGATCCGAATCAATGCAGTCCCATCAATTGATCACACCAATAAAGAACGAAAATAATGATGTACATATATGCCATCCGCATTCGCCACTGGGTCCCGTCATCACCCGTTAGGTTACTTAACTAACGACAGAGCGGGGACTGGACTAGTGCGGATGCAAAACATATACAACATCTACTAGTATATATATCAATATATAATATTCGCTCAAGGCGTGATAAAATGCAACATCACAGAAATGTAACCAGCATCACAGAACAATACAGATATCTGGGATCCCCGGGTTTCATAGAGCCGCTACTGAAACCCGACGTTCCCCTGGTCGTGTGGATAGCATGTGCAATGAAATCCTAGACCCCTACGGGCGCGGCAAGTTATCCGCCAAAACCTGAAGCGAGGCAGCCCCCTTCAGCAACGTGAATGGACCACCCAACACTTCACGGAATCCGGTAACTTGAGCACCCCTCCTGGGTCAACCTATACCCCCTACGAGTGCGGCGAATAGCCCGCCAATTCTAGAGTAAATCCCCCTCCGTCTCAAAGCCATGAGATGCGGGCCCGTTTCCCTCTAGAACCCGGCTATCCGTGCACCCCTCCGCGGGGTAATCCTAGTACAGAAAGTAAAATATACAACGGGTACATCGACCTCAGCCCGGTCGTGCCCCAAAAGAAAAATATACAAACAGGTAGTGACGGCAGTCCACATGTCGGACGCTTGCCCCGCAATATCAAATGTACATAAAACCAAACTGTACTACCATTGCAACCAGGCTATCCCCACCGACCAATCCGCAACATCACAGCACAACACAGAACATCAACGTGAATGTCACGTTCACAAATCCGTCTAAAAGGGCTATAGCAGTTAGACAGGATTTACCAATCAAATGACATTCACGGTCGCAGATATAATGTAAATGCTGTGAACTAACATGTTTAAACTTTTCGATCGATCAAATTTACCCAAGTGGGCCCCAAGCACAATTGAAGCACTCAAAGAAAATCTGGGCCCAAAAAGAATATTCCAAAACCCCCATTTCCTAGTCATAAAACAACTGTAGAAATTTGGTGCAGAGAGGGGTCAAAGTGGCGGCGGAACCGCGGCCCAAGCATGGGTTTGGCCGCGGTTCCATGGTGGGATGATGACGTCACGCAACCAAATTTTTACACAATGCTTATAATTCCCTGCACGTGTTTCTGTAATATACTGAAAAATTTTCTGAGCTAAAAAAAATTTCGACAGAAAGCTGATGCAATGAAAACACGGTTTTTGGAAATTCCGATCGATCAAACTTGTAAACATGTTAGAGCAAGCTAGACTAGGTTAATGGCGTGGCTCTGATACCAGTGTAAGTGCACGGCGACGCCCTGGCCGTCAATCCGACGCCGGAATGCGGAAACGAAACTTTTCTAAAAACTAGAAACTGGCACCACCGCGCACTAAAAACCCGGATCGGGCCATTAACCTAACTCTAGCAAATAAGAAAATGGGAAGGAAGCTATACCGAGCGATCCGTGTCCTTCGGTCTTCGGCCTCCACTCCGATCTCCTCGCGGAACCTCCGGTCTTCAGCTCCTCGTCGGAACGGGCACCACATCGCCGGGTTCTTTTACGGGCTCCTACCTCTGGACCGAGGCAACTCGGGCACAAAGTTGGCGAGCCGACGTGCCCAAGAAATGCTGTAGGCTAGTGTAGAGAGGTTTGTCTCATGGGATTGTGAAGTTGCCATAAACGAGGTGGAGAAGGAACTTTGAAATGGAGCTTTTGAACTTTGATACCATAATGAGATGAACATTTTTTCCATCACCAAAAAGAACTCTCTCTCTCCCCTAAAGAAGTGGCTGGCCAAATATGAGAGGAGGAAAAGCAAAGGGGGGGGGGGTGAGCACAATCAAGTGGAAGGTAACCATAAGCCAAGTGAAGAAAAAGAGAAATAAAGGTCACTTCCATTTCTAATCTTATCTTATCTCATTTAATGCTAAAGAAATGATGCATGAAAAGAAAAGATGCTATCATAATCTTTCCATATCCAAATAAACCCTCCATAAATGGTAATTTGCACAACTGCAAATAACCCCCTCCATCGATAAAGTCCGGCCGTGAAGGAACAAAGGAAAACTGGCCGGAACGGAAAGCAAACTGGCAACTTCAGAAAACTGATCCCGTAATAAATTACAGGAAAACCCCGCGACTGTATATACATGCCCGCATTTGTATTCCCACTGAATACAAATGCAAAGAGACAAAATCTACACTGTACAATACTAGGATCTGGCTTAAACCAAAGCCCGCTAATATTATCCGTCTGATCATGATCCGTGCAATACCGCACGTATCTGATCGAACCCTGCCATATCTCCATACGGCCTCTACAGCGTTTCGCCCGAAACTTGAGAAAACGGTCTGTGGGGGACTCTAAAGACTCGTCAATACTTTGGCTGTGGATTTAACCACCAGCACGTCAGAGGTATTAGCCTATACGTAACGGGCTACCAAGTATTGACCAAAAGGGACGTCGATGAGCGAACTCATCCTGACACCCTACTGAGCCTGTCAGTGACAATATCCGTACAGTCTGGTCTGTTCGTCTATGAGTATCGCATGGTGGGCCTAGGCGGTTGGTAAAAGTCAGACCCCCAAAAGCGGTACAAGTCGTGTCGGAGTGTAGCCCAGAACACCCTGAGATACTACTGGAATACCTACCAGTAAATCTCCTGCCTTGGCCAAGGACTTCGTGTAATGGCTCTCCTAGACACAGCGCGACCTCACCCCCAATACCAGGAGAGACGAACCCCTGCAGATCCGCTCACTGCCTCCATGTGGCTCGGGACTGTACCCAACTAAAACCTGTTTGCACGTCTCCTTTGAGCGTGGTAGGGTAGTAATCAAAGCACAGTGGGAACTCACACGAGACAAATGACGATCTCAGGTCGATGAACTAACCTGTACACATGTCACCAGGGAACTGCTATCTGACGTCAGGTATAAGACCAACTAGCATGTTCCCGGCGAGTCATGTCCAGTGTACTCATAACCCAATGAGCACCTGTATACATCTTAGGTGAACCAACTGACACCAGTGGCTTGTGAGACCGGCCACCGCCCCTCGTCGGGGTCTCGATTGTATACACTAGTCTACTCTGGAGTATCGATGCCCTGTCTCGAAACTCCCACGACTAGGGACCTTTTAAGGATGTGCTTATAGATCCCAGCTCCCACGTATATGATCGCCCTCATACTGCTGGCAGTCAAGCAAGAATCCTAGGGGCTCTATCAACGTGCAATAGTGACCTGTAAGGTCACCTAAAGCAGTACACGATGATAAAGATAAACCAGATAGCATACTATCATCCTGAGTAAGACTGTCCTACCGGTATAGGTCCTCCCTCAATCTTTGCAATCACGTGCCTGTGATCCAATAATTGACTCTCAGGGCACTATGTCCAACATATAGGACGTGGAGACACCCTCAAGAAGGGGTCGAACAGGAATTCCACTATGCATATAAAATTCAAATTCCTCAACAGGGAGGAAATTGTGATACAGTTGTGTCACCAACATAGGGCATGGGTAATTGGCAGCCCTCTTGCCAGCGCCAATCGAGTGAAGTAAAACAGTGCACATATCTTAGCTAGGGTTTCGAGTCATTAATGTGTGCACTATATGAAGGGATGGTGTGAAAAATGTCGTGTTGTGCGAACTACTAAAAATATTATTTTGTGCCCAACGGCACACAGTTAACACATTCGCAAAAAGTGTCCGAGCTTGGATGCCTTTTCGTGGCTCCCTAGAACAGTCGTTTCCCATCTAGGGTAGGTAGTCCTCAAATCGAAGGGGTTGATCATGAATGGGGAGTCGTGGAATTAAGGTGACTTCGTGAATGAAGTCCCTATCGATTAAAATTTCCTTATCCCCCTACATTAATCTAATGTACCCGTGTTGTGCAAGACAACTCTCCTCCAGGCATTCATAAAAACTGGTGAAAAAATCCGGAAGCGCGAAAGAATTCGGATGGTTAAACAGTGTGTGCGAACATTTGGGAAAAGTCCCTTTCAAACTGAAGTGTGGGTGCCATTACAGGGATTAATTACAGAATTTCTAAATTAACAGAGAAGAGTTTAGAAGATTGAACCGCCTCTGATTCAGAGGTTGACGAGGCTAAGAAGCGGCGGAAGCGCGACCAGATGTAGGGAAATGCGGCGGTTGGGCGGCAGCTTGGTGAGATTTCTCCGTGCGCTCTTCAGCGACGGCTAGGGTTTTCTGAAGGTGGAAATTAGGGTTCTGTAAAATGCAGAGAGGGTTCGGGGTGTTTTTATAGGGGTTATTGGTTATTTGCAAAAAGGACCCCTTAAAAAGAGGAATTTATTTTGTAAAGGAAAAATTTTATTATTTATTTATTCATTTAATAGAACTGAATATTTATAAAAATACCCCCAAAAATTTGAATTTTTTTAAAATATTTTTATCTACAAGTGTGACATACCCCCAAACTTATTTGAAAAAGTGTTTCCACTGTTTATGGCTGGTTAACCAAAATTTAGGGGTAGGCGGAAGAAGATTATTCGCTGTAAATCGGCTCCTGCAACATTGTGAGCTCCTCCGAAGGGTCCGCGGTGAGGAACGGTTTTAACCTATGTCCGTTCACTTTGAAGAGTGAACCGTCCTCAGGATTTTCTAAATCGACCGCACCGTGCGGATATACAGTCCGTACAAAAAATGGCCCTTTCCATCGAGATCTGATCTTGCCGGGATGGAAATGTAGCCGGGTGTCGTAAAATAGCACCTGTTGACTAGGTTTAAAAGTTTTGCGCATAAGGTGTTTATCGTGAAACACGTTCATTCGGTTCTTGATGACAACCGCGTTCTAGTAAGCTTCATCCCGAAGCTCGTTCAATTCATTTAACTACAGCTTTCTATGGCTGCCCGCATCTTCGATAGATAGATTCAGCTCTTTTATCACCCAAATTGCGCGATGTTCTATTTCTAATGGAAGGTGGCAAGCCTTTTCGTAAACAAGCCGATAATGAGACATTCCAAGATCGGTCTTATAGGCAGTTCGAAATGCCCAAAGGGCATCAGTAAGTTTTAAAGACCAATCCTTACGGTTTTTGGAAACCGTTTTCTCCATAATCTGTTTGATTTGCTGATTTGAAATCTCGGCCTGCCCACATGCTTGGGGGTGATAGGGCGTTGATAGCTTATGATTAATGGAATATTTCCGCATCAATGACTCGAAAGTCCTATTACAGAAATGAGTTCCATTGTCGCTAATGATTGCTCGGGGGTGCCCAAACCGGGAGAAAATGTTTTCCTTAAGGAATCTAACGACAACCTTGTTGTCATTAGTCCGGCTGGGCACAGCCTCGACCCACTTAGAAACATAATCAACAGCGAGAAGAATATACAAGTTCCCAAAAGAATTGGGAAATGGCCCCATAAAATCAATCCCCCAAACATCAAAAGTTTCCATAACCAAGATTGGTTGGAGCGGCATTTCGTTTCTCCTGGATATCCGGCCCAAGTTTTGGCACCGGGAGCACGTCTTGCAGTAATCATGTGCGTCTTTAAAGAGTTGTGGCCAGTAGAAACCACACTGCAAGATTTTTTCGGCTGTCTTTCTAGGGCCAAAATGCCCGCCACATGCTTCATCGTGGCAAAATGACAGCACACTCTTAAATTCATTGTCGGGGACACACCGACGAATAATCTGGTCAGGACAGTACTTGAACAGATAAGGTTCGTCCCAGTAAAAGTGTTTTACCCGGGATAGGAATCGGAGTCTGTCCTGATTTAACCATCCATTCGGCAGTAGTCCGGTGGATAAATAGTTCACAATATCTGCAAACCAAGGTTCACATGATACTGTCAAGAGCTGCTTATCCGGAAAAACGTCGTTTATCATAAATTGAAGCGTCGACGAAGAAGGGAGGCGTGAAAGATGGTCGGCGACTACGTTTTCGCATCCTCTTTTGTCTTTGATGACAATGTCAAACTCTTAGAGTAAGAGGATCCAACGTATCAGCCGAGATTTAGCACCCTTCTTAAGATGGCGAAGAGCTGAATGGTCCGTGTATACGATGACTGGAGAGCCGATCAAGCAAGGCCTGAACTTTTCTAAGGCAAACACAACAGCCACGAGTTCCTTCTCGGTTATTGTGTAATTCAATTGGGCATCGCTCAAAGTTCGGCTAGCATAATAAATTACATGAGGCATCTTATCGATGTGCTGTCCAAGGACAGCACCAATGGCAAAATCGGATGTATCGCACATAATCTCAAATGGATGCATCCAGTCAGGAGAAAAAAGAACGGGAGCAGAAGTAAGTGATTTTTTTAATGACTCGAACGTATTCATACAGCTCGAGTCGAAATCGAATGTGGTGTCCTTGGCTAGCAAAATAGTCAAGGGCCTAGAAATCTTGCTAAAGTCCTTGATGAACCGTCTATAGAAACCGGCATGCCCAAGGAAGGCTCGAATTTCTTGGACGCATTTGGGAGGAGGGAGATTGGAAATGACTTCAATCTTCGCTTTATCTACGTCAATGCCATTTTGCGAGATGATATGTCCTAAGACAATACCTTCACGCACCATGAAGTGACACTTCTCCCAATTTAAAGTAAGGTTCTTATCCTTACACCGGGTAAGGACAGCATCTAGTTGTAGCAAACACTCATCAAAGGAGTCGCCGAAAATGGAGAAATCATCCATGAAAATTCCCAAGAATTTTTCCACCATGTCTGAAAAAATTCCTATCATACACCGCTGGAAATTAGCGGGCGCATTGCATAACCCAAAGGGTATACGACGATATGCAAACATGCCAAAAAGAAAAGTGAATGTGGTCTTGTCATGATCTTTTTCGGCGATGGGAATTTGATTATACACAGAGCAGCCATCCAAAAAGTAGTAGTATTCACGCCTGGCCAATCGTTCAAGCATTTGGTCAATGAAAGGTAATGGAAAGTGGTCTTTCCGTGTCGCGGCGTTGGGTTTCCTATAATCGATGCATACTCGCCACCCAGTTTGGGTGCGAGTAGGAATTAACTCATTTGCCTCATTTGTTATGACCGTTATGCCTGATTTCTTTGGAACAACATGAATGAGGATAACCCACTGACTATCAGAGATAGGGTAAATGATACCACTATCAAGACACTTTACGATCTCCTTTTTAACAGCCTCCTTAATGACTGGGTTGAGTTGTCTCTGTGGAACCCTGGCTGGTTTGGCATCATCCATCATATGAATATGATGTTCAACTATCAGGGGACTAATCCCCTTGATGTCCGCCATAGTCCAGCCAAAGGCTTGCCGATTGCTCTGCAAGACCGTCAGAAAGGCTTTCTCTTGCTCTGAGGCTAGAGAAGCCGAGATGATGATCGGTAAGGTCTCGTTCTCACCGAAATAAGCATACTTGAGGAGAGACGGCAACGGCTTGAGTTCGAGCGTTGGAGGTGAAACGATTGAATGTAAAATCGGCGAAAATGTCTCAAACTCAAAGGATTCCAACAGAGGTTCAAAATTAGCGTAAGCAACCGAGTCAGATGGTTCGGCCAACTCATCCGAAAATTCAAAGGATTCAAGCTCAGGTGGTGACAAGTCAAGGTCGTTCAATAAAGTGAAACACTCATAATCACTGTCGGGAGCAGTATCGGATTCAAGGAGGCACACACTAGTGGCGTCAAGATTACTGTGACCGAACATAAATTTCTCGAGCTCACAGTCCTCCGGGGTGATCTCCTGGATCGAATAAACATCAAGTATATGAGCATTAGGTTCGGAGGGCTGATTCCCCAACTTAAAAATGTTGAGTTCAATTGTCATATTTTCAAAGGATAGGCTCGTCGAACCATTACGAAAATTGATCACAGCATTCGAGGTTGCAAGGAATGGATGATCGAGTATCACCGGAATTTGATTCCGGGTGTTAGCTACAGGTTGTGTATCGAGAACAATAAAATCAACGGGGAATACGAAGTCCCCTACCTTTATTTACACATCATCTATCTCACCCCTAGGGTGGGTGATAGATCGGTCGGCCATTAGGAGAGTATAATATGTGGGTTTCAGCTCTCCTATATCTAATTGTTCATATACCGAATAAGGAAGCAGATTAACACTGGCACCAAGATCCAACAGTGCGCGGTTGATGTTCTTATCCCCAATAGTTATTGAAATAGTAGGACAGCCAGGGTCCTTTCGTTTTTGAGGTAAAGCTTGGGTAAGAGCATTACTCACGACACTAGCTATGAAAACCTTCTTTGGTACCTGAGATTTCCTCTTCTTAGTGCACAAGTGCTTCAAGATTTTTGAGTAGGAAGGGACTTGTTGGATTGCATCCAAGAGAGGAATATTAATGTTAACTTGTTTAAATAACTCCACAATCTTCTCCATTTGTGGATTTTGTTTATTGGACATCAACCGGTTTAGAAATGGAACATTTTGGAAATTGGTTGAGTCCAATATTTGTGGAGGAGATTGTGGAGCAGGAACAAACCCCAGAACTGGTGTTTTCGTGGAGTGAGAAGTGGGTCCGTTCGGAATAGCAGAAGAAGTAGAGCCTTTTGAAGAATGGAGAACAGGCTCAAAAGACGAAAAAGAAGAAGATGAAGAAGAAGAAGCGGCCGGGGTGTCATCATTTGTGCTAACATTATTCTGCAGCATCCTTCCAGATCTCAACGTAGTCACGACACTCACATTATGGTTTTGTTGTTCAAGAGAAACATGTGCATTCTGTGGGTGAACAGCATTTGGAAGTGGTTGAGATGGAAACTTTCCTTTCTCTCTCTCGCTTAAAGCTGCATTCAGTTGTGCAATCTGGGCTTCAATGGTTTTGATGCTTTGCTCATGTGCAGCAGTGTATTGCACCAAAGACTGAATGGAAGACTGGATGTTGGCGGAGGATTGAGTTGATTGTTTTAAAAACGCCTCCAGACTTCGTTCTAGCGAGGAAACCTTATCGTTATTTGGCGGAATGAAATTGTTTTGCGGAAAAGAATTGTTGGGTGCAAAATTGTTCGGTGAATTTTGGTAAGGTTGGGGTTGGAAAGGGTGATGATATTGATGCTGAGTTTGTGGCTGTGCTTGTTGCTGAGGAGGAGGAGGCCTTTGGAAATTGTTGTTGTCTTGGAATTGTTGCTGATTTTGATTCCAGGCGAAATTGGGGTGGTTCCTCCAACCGGGATTGTAAGTTGAAGAGTATGGATCATTTCTTTGTCTTTACTGAAATGCAGCATTGACTTGATCCTTTCCTTGAGCAGGTGGGTTTTAAGGACACTTTTCGGTTAAATGAGATGGACCCGAACAACCAGCGCATATAGTGCGAGGGGGAAGAGCATGGGAAGGAGAAGGCGATGATAATTTGCTCTCAATTGCTTCTAGTTTTCTTGTAATCGCTGCCATTTCGGCTTTCATTGCAATTGACATATCAAGCTGATGAACGCCTGCCCTAGATGGACCGGAAAAGTAGATGAAGTGTTCGGTCTAGTGCTTTCCCACTGAAGCGTTTGCTCTACAAGATCGTCGAGAAATTTCCAAGCTTCCTCGTCAGATTTGGATAGGAAGTGGCCTTGACAAATGGTTTCCAACAACTGCTTAGTTGCTGGGTTCAGTCCTTCATATAAGGTTTGGCAAAGTTGCCACCTCTTAATACCGTGATGAGGGCACTGAACAAGAAGGTTTTGTATCGTTCGAAACACTTCCAAAAAGGTTCGGCAGGAAGCTGGGAAAATTAGTTAATTTCATTTCGTATTCTCACGGTCTTGTGATTTGGGTAAAACTTTTTAAGGAACGCTTTAATAAAATCTTCCCAACTGTTTATGGAATGCGATGCAGTACTATACAGCCACTTTTCAGCTAGGTCACACAATATGAAAGGAATGACTCGTAGCCGTATAACATCATCAAACAGTTAGGTTGTCTTCATCATTGCACATACGTTCTGGAATTTGTTGATGAAGATATAGGCATCTTCGGATTCCAGCCCGTGAAATTTAGGCAACATGTTGATGAAGTGGGACTTAATTTCGAAATTGTCCCCATTTGCCGGTGATAGTGAAAGACAGGTAGGAAGTGCGGAGCGGGTAGGATAGAAACGATCCTGGAGCGCAATTCGCTGTGGCGCTTCAACAGGAGGTTGTTGCGGGTTATTCGCACCCAGTTGAGGTGGAATTAGTCCCGAGGTAGGTAAAGGGTTGTTAGGATTGAATCCTGACATCTCAGAATAAGATGAAGATGAAGGTGAAGATGTATGAATAGAATTCCGGTCAACGTCGGAGTTGGCCGACAAAGGTAAGGATGAAAAATGTGTGGAGGGAGTTTCGACGGAGTCGATCGCGTAGTCGGTAGCGACTAATGAAACACGGACTAGGCGGACGCTAGTGTCCCGAGTCCAACCGAACATACACTAAACGATTTTATTGTAGTCAAAGCGTAGAATGTGAGGGTAAGAAAACGTCAATGAAGAAAGGTAAGGATGGAAGGTGGGTGAATGGGATTATAGTGACAAAGGGCAAGTTTTTGTAAAATTTTTTTGTTTTGTGTGTTTTTTTTAGAATTTTTTTTTATAAAGATTTTTTTTTCGAAAAAATGTGTACGGACTCACGGCGTAACTTCAAACAATCACAGTTAAAACATGCACAAGCATATCTAGAGCTATGGTCTTCTAAGTCCACTAGGCTGCTCCTAACTGTTCCAAAGTGACAAGTTGTGAGATATCGCTCAAATCGCCTCTTCACCGCCAATTGTGGCCAGGTAAGCACAAATGAAGAAAGGAGGGTTCTGCTCACGAATCACCGTGAGACGGGCCTTTTAAAATTACCTTTCTCACTTGTCTAGCCTAGGTACCACAAAGTCAGGTTTAGATAAACGAATGAATGCCCACAACCTTCCTCTGTCCTAATGAGCATGACAGTCCTTAATTGGCTGAGTCTAAATATTTTTTAATTAACTCAAGGGTGATGCATATGCTTTTTAGTGATTTTTGGGGTCTTAGGAAGGGTAATGAAATCCCCACCCAATCTTAATTGGTGTTATAGCCCCTAAGATTCCGTATTAATTATGCAAAGCAGTAACACACCAAATTTTTTTTATTTGCGGCGCAAAGAATCCTACACAAAAACAATTTATTGGAGAGTGAGAAAAGATTGCTGTGCAAAGAATCCTGCAGGAAAAATTATTTCAGTGGAGTTCAGGGGAGATGAGAGGAGAAAAGAGACACTCATGGAGAATTTTGGGTTGCTGATGTCACCCAATGGCCGCGGTTCCGCGGTCAAACAAGCGCTTCTGCCGCGTTTCCACGGTGGATCAGTGAGTTTGGATCTTCTGACTTTGTCTCTGTGCTGAGTTGGTTTTCCTCTACCTGTTCAGATCTTCTGTTTCTGGATTTGTTCACTGAGTTTGCTCCATATCAGAACCAGTCCTTCTTCCTTTCCTGCACAATTTGCACAAAAACCAATCAAAAATAACAAGATAATTTTTTTTATTTTATGTTCTTTAAAATTTTTTTAAATTTTAAATTTTTAAATTTTTATATATTTTTTATTTTAACCCGAAATTACACAAAGAATTAAACTACCGTCTCCCCGGCAACGGCGCCATTTGATTGTCACCCAGTTGGTATTTCTATGCGTGCTTAAATTTTTTAATTACCGCAATCAAGACGATGTCGCTTGGTAGCTAGCCGGTTGAGTACGGGTCGATACACATGGAGACGGAATCCTTTTCTTTATGTTCTAGCGAGTTAAATCCGGTAATTGGATAGGTTTTGTTTTAAGATTTATGAACGAGAATAAGTTGATAAAAAGCTTGCTAGGTTTAGGATTAGGTTAGTTCGAGATAGGGATCTTCTCACATCTTTCAATGCCTTAGTTATGAATATAGGTGTTAGGGTAATCGGCAACAATGGGGATTAGCACGACTAGGAAGAAAGTTACAAGTCTAAGCTAGGTTTTCCATGCTTAGTTTCTTCCTTTTGGTCCTTGTCCGTCCGTTCTTGGCTCTTAGCCCTAATCTCCGATTAATTCAACCACAACCGGTCTAACTAGAGAATCACCGCTATCATGTAGGATAGGGTGCCGTAGTGAGCGAATTGAGATTGAATCAAAGAGAGTCCGTATTTAAAATTATTGGGCAAATAAAGGAGTGAGGGGGATTTCCTTGTCTCAAACCTTTCTTCTCCTAGCCCTGACAAGTGAGGAATTACCCACCCATTAAAAAGAGATGAAAACAAAATTTTTATATTTTTATTGAAGACCTAAATTGCAGATAATAAAAGAACAAATATAAATTGCAGATAATAAATTGCGGATAAGAAAAAAAATGCAAGATAAAAAAAACTTACTTTATTGATGACCTCTCAAAAACGCATTACAATGGAATTAAAATTTTAGATCTAGGAATTAAAATTTTAGATCTAGAAATTAAAAAGAGGCATAAAAATAAAGAGAGGCATGCCTAATTTGGCTTTGAGTTTTCCTATTTATAGATAGAAAAAACCCTAGGTTACATTCTGATCCACACATGAATTTACAAAACTACCCTAAGAAAGCCGGGTCAAAGCACCGACACCCCACCGACACGTGCATAACGTGGCCGCGGAACCGCGGCAGAAGTGCCTGTTTGGCCGCGGTTCCGTGGCCATTTGGTGGATTCATGGGCCCATTTCTTCAGGGTTTTTTAATGTTCCTTTTATCTTCTATTTTCGTCACTTGGTTTCTCAGAATCTTTTCAATCTCCTTCCAGATTTCCAACAGTGCAGAATGATGTGGACTTTTACCTTGAGCTCCGTGTTGAAGTCTTGGATCTTGTGTTGCCCTTTTGCTTTGTGCATTAAAGTGTCTAAATGATTTTCCATTTGTTCCTTGAACTGGTAGGCAGCATCATACGGATTCATCTGTTGTTGGTCGCAGTCTCACATTTGTAGCGACTTTTCATGAATTTCACTGTAACGAGCTGCGAACTTGTAACCTGCAACTATTTAGCAGACATGGATCAAAAGTACCTACTTATATGCAATGTGATTAAGAATAGGCGATAAAAAAATGAAAAAATCTGATATGAACAATAACCGATCGTAGGATAGGAATTTTACTTCCTACAAAGTGTATGTCATCCATATATCAGGACATGACACCCTACTACCTTCTTAACAGATCCATCTCCTATTCTGATGAAGTCAAAACCTATGATTGTCACATCAAAAATAGATGATCTATCTCCGCTATACCTGCTTTAGTCTATAAATAGACACACGCTACTTGTTCACTATGCTTCCGCTGCTCCCACGGACTACAACAACCCTCTGGTAGAGTCATATACATGTGCACTTCTAAAGTTAGTTTAGAACGACGCTATACTCATCCTCCTGCCGGGTCTTATAGTATAGAACATCAGCAATGGCAAGTCTTGGTAAACAAGAACCTCACTGTCACCATCTTTGAGGATATTGAAGTACCTCTCGGGCGCCTGAGGTTACCCACCATATCTGCGGAGTGGCTAATGGAATGTCAAAAACCAACTGAATCTTTCGGTTCTATTAAATCTTTAGTAATCGTTTGTGGTTCTGGAATCACTTCTAATTCTACCATACTCCTACTAATGTTTTCTGAAAAATTCCATTTTGTTAAAACTGTGGCAAGTCAAGAACAATATCACTATTGATCTTCCAGCTGGTAGAAAATTACCCTTCGTCATAGCGCGGGATAACCCACAAACTGCCATAACTGAAATGTGCCTTGAGTATGTCCAGAGTCTGGTTTTAAGCATAAGCCGGACAACTTCATATACCTTAATATCGTTACGATATGAACCATTCTATATACAATATAGAAACAGAGGCACTAATTTAATTTGAACCGGATTAAAATCATGCAGTTGTCTCCAGTGCATATTAACTAAATGGAGAGAGGCCGATTAGCATTACTCAACTAGGAGTGCATCCAGATATGAGTAACCTGAAAGAGAAGAAAGTTCTCAAAACCATTATTATCAACTGAATACCAAACACAAGTATCTACTTATTCGATCACCTTAAAGAATCCCGATACTTGCAACACATGGTTCTCTACTTTATTCTTGTACCTATAACTTCTCAAAACTTAGACCTTGTATTTCTATGAAATACTTGTCTAAAATTGGAGAAGTCATAAGTAAATAGAACAGAGTATGAGTACCAACCCTTTTGTCCTAATGGACACTGGACAACATACAATACTTTGTATAAGTCCCTTAAGTTCAATAACTCAAACCCTGTGCGTCGTAGGTTGAAAACTGTATTATGATTAAGAAGAATTACACCGTTGTTGAATGCTCCTTACCTAACCATCAACTGATATAGATAAATGTTATAGACATAATTTCAAAAATTTATATCTCACTTTATAAAATAAACGTACAGATATATCAGTATGAAATTGGTGCATAACTACAGATATTCAAAACCAAATATTTGCCATCCGGCAAAAACCTAGGTGATTTCCTCACATATTACCAATTACAACGAATTCCGATATAATGAGGATATAATCACCTAATTCCCAATATCTTACTCCCACTCATCATCTATAATACCATACAGATGTGAGAATCAGATCTGGTAAATATATACACTGGAGTAAGAATCTAAATGTGAAATCAGTTTTCAATTAACAACTCACAGTGAAACTGAAACATGAATATGTTTCGAAGGGGTATCCGGGTATTCCTAGTAATGCCTCTTCCATTATCCAGATTCATGACTGTAACCGTATATTTCCTTGCCATCTCTCCAATCTCTTTATCTGTCTATACTTATTACCTTCTGTACACCGTACTTAGGCTAAATGGTTTCTTCCTTCCCCACCTTTTGGCACCAGCTTAAGCTTTGGAAGAAGACTATCCAATAATCTTAATAGGTGTACCCTCCTAATTCTAGGAGCCCTCGCAACCTGAGAGAAGGTAAAAGGAAAAGACAACTGAATAATCCTTATTCTATTTTTCCTGAACCAGAAACCATTCTCGAACTGGAAGAAGTTCCTTCAAATTCGTATGTAACTATACGATGGTTCATCCAATAAATGTGGATCTTCGTAGTGATATGGAATGTTCAGGAGAAATGCAAAGGTGAAGTAGGAGTGGCGATGATATACGCGGTTTTGTCGTGAATGATAGTTGTCCCAATTTCCTTTGCCCTCTTTCTAATCCCTTTATTTTGTCTTTATATATTACCTTCTGTACACCACACTTAGGCTAATTGGTTTTCTTCCTTCCCCACCTTTCGACACCTGTCTATGGTTTGGAAGAAAACTATCCAATAAGCGCAATAGGTGTACCCTCTCCTAATCCTAGGAGCCCTCACAACCTGAGAAAAGGTAAAAGAAAAAGACAACTGAATAGTCCTATTCAAATTTCTCCAGAACCGGAAACCATCCTCGAATCTGAAAAAAGTTTCTTCGAGTTCGTATGTAACTATATAATGGTCATATCCAATAAATGTGGATCTTCATAGTGATACAGAATGCTCCGAAGAAAAGCAAAGGGTAAAAGAAGGAGTGACAATGATGTATGCAACTCTGAAAATCCAAAGGCCAGTGTTTTAAGAAGGTCCGGTTAACTTGGTTTATGAGTTCTAGTCTAGGGTCGGGCCATGGTCGCTGCCAAAGAGAGTGATAAAAAAAACACTCAGCGTGCACTCTAACCTAGATCAGAATGGTTAATCACTTTATCTAATCAGGATGTCTCCCACTGTATCATCAAATTCTCCTCCAAACCCAAAAGAAGAATTAGTTGAGATCATCTAAAATCATCCGAGGAGTAAACCAACTCATCAGTCAGAATCGGGATCCAACTATCATCACATGATAACCTGATGGAATCCACTCAAGTTATCACACTCCAGAAGGTATGCGCATGCCTGGAAAGTTTCTTGTATGTTTGAAACTCCCGATATGATTTTTACCCCATGCTCTTATGACCTTGACGAAGGCCAACAAATCATAAGTCACATGTCAAGTTCTACCCATCATTGTCCAGGTTAATTTGAACCCACCCGTACTCGCCCTTGACGAAGGCCAACAAGACTGTACGACTGTCCCAAACCAACGCATCTATCTATGCAACAGAAAGATAACAAGCAGCTACCATACACTTTGCGTTGACGAAGGCCAACAATCATAGCATGAATACTAAGTGCTACCCGTCTGAAATGATGGAGGGCTATGAATGGTTTTTGGCGAAAAACCTTTAACGTAATGAACTTGATATCGTTGAAGGAACCAGATAGCTTTACAAATATATAGTGGCGAAAACCTTTGCTAAAGAGGTCACTCCCCGTGAAGGGATCTCGGCTCTTTCCTCGTCGAATGAGGCGCAGGATATTCCCAACTGAATACCTCGATGCAAAGCAAAAAAGTAATCGACTATAGTGAAGTTATTACCCTGACACAAACTTCTACCCAAGAGGTCACTCCCGGTGAAGGGATCTCGGCTCTTGCCTCGTCGAATGAGGTGCTGGATATTCATAACTGAATACCGCTGTGCAAAATAAAAGAAAACGTCCTTATTATAACAGCTTTTGAAAATTGTTCCAACAACATCATATATAGGTTTGTTTTATCTTTGCATTGATCAGAATCAATGCGGTCACATAAATTAATCACACCAGAAAAGAACGAAAATATGATGTACGTATATGCCATCCGCATTCGTCACTGGGCCCTATCATTACCCGTTAGGTTATTTAACTAACGACAGAGCGGGGGCTAGACTAGCGCGGGTGCAAAACATATACAACATCTACTAGTATATATATAACAATATATAATAATCGTTCCAGGTATGATATATTCAACATCACAGATAAACGATAAGCATCACAGAACAATACTGATAATTTAGGAGTCCCGGGTTTCCTTTGGGCCGCAAGTGAAACCCGACGTTCCCCTGGTCGTGTGGATAGCCTATGCAATGAAAACCTAGACCCTTACGAGGGCGAAAAGTTATCCACCAAAACTAGAAGTGAGGCAACCCCTTTCATCAAAGTGAATGGGCCACCCGGCACTTCACGGAATCCGGTAACTTGAGCACCCCTCCTTGGGTCAACATGTACCCCCTACAAGTGCGGCGAATAGCCCGCCAATTCTAGAGTGAGGCCCCCTCCGTCACAATGACATGAGATGCGGACCCGTTTCCCTCCAGAACCTGGCTATCCGTGCACTCCATCACGGGGTAATCCTAGTACAGAAAAGAAAATATGTACAACGGTGGCATCGACCTCAACCCGATCGTGCCCCAAATAAATAATATACAAACAAGCAGTGATGTCAGTTTACATGTCGGATGCTCGCCCCGCAATATCAAATGTACAAATAAATCCAAACTGTACTACCATTGCACCCAAGATATCCATACGACGATCCAGCCACAACACAGCACAACACAGAACATCAACGTGAATATCACGTTCGCAAACCCGTCTAAAAGAACATATAGCAGTTAGACGAATTGTACCACTCGAATGAAATTCACGGTTGCGGATATTAATGTATGTACTGAATACTACGACATTAGAATTCCGCACGCAATTAGCAAACTAAACCAATTTCCAAAACCACGAAAAAACGGTGGGCTAAAGTTCCAAAAACCAACCGTTTAAAGCCAATTCGAAAGTCCGAATCGAAACGAAATGCGCCCGAACCTTCGCAAGGAGTTAGAGCATGAAATTAACTTTAAGTTGGGGGGCCTAGAGAGGGTACCCCACCCTCGAGGACACCACGAGGTGGCCAGGGGATGAGACAGACCCGAAACTGCCTAAGGTGGGGGAAGTTTCGGGTCCCCACTGCTAAGACTACCTTGTGGTGGTCTTGGGGAGTAGGCCTAGCTATTTGGTCCCACCCGGGGATTCCCCGGGGTGCCCAAGTACCACCCCACGGCTTCTCAGTTCAAACCGTGAGCCCGCGGGGTGTGCAAAAATCTCAAACTTTCAGTTTTTGGAATTATTTTTGTCGGCAGTTTTTGCATGACAAAAACGGCGGATTTCTAATGTCGCAATGAGTTAACTAAGGCTTATGGAGTGTCTCTGATACCATGTTGGGTTACGGCAGCGCCCCAGCCATCAATCCGTGACCAAATAAGGAACAAAAATTTATAAAACTTGACGCTACCACAACCAATTACCCGGATCTACCCATAAGCCCTAGATAACAAAATATGCAAAGGAGTTAGAATGGTTATACCAAATAGATCCGTGTTCTTCGGTCTTCAACCATCATCCTAAGCTCCTATGGGCTTCCTTGATCAAACTTGATCTTCGGTCTCCCTCCATCGAAGATGATCCACCCGAGAGTCTATGCAACGAGCTCCAACCTCATATCCGAGGAAACTAGGGCACCTAGATCGCTACTCTAGATACCGTAGATGAAGTAGAGAGTGATGAAGGATTAATTTGTCTCAAGACACCCAAGGATTCTCAACTCATGAGAGGGTTTGGATGGAGCTAGAGGAAGAAGAAGATGCCATGAGAATGAGGTGTTGAGAGCAACTCAAGAAAGAGAAAAAGAAATGAATAATGGCTTGTTTTTTTTGTTTGTTGTGTGAGTGTAATAAGAAATAATAAAGCCATCACATAAATGTCCATATCTCTAAAATATCTTAGTCAATAAAAATAACTCAAGTCAACAAAATCTCATAACAAACAAAAACCCTAAGTATGCTAGAATAGTAACCATGGGTCACTAATTAGCCATGCCATAAAAAATGTAATAAACACCTCATCCTCTACCTCAATAATCTTTTAATCCAAAAAGGTCTAAACCATAATGTGGTGTAATCTTCTAAAAGTATTCTTGTAAGAAATTGCAAAAATACCCCTCTTCCGTATATACATACCCGCATCTGTCCGAAGAATACGAATACAACGAGACAAAAATAATCCAACAATATAATATTAGGATCCGGCTTAAACCGAAGCCGACTAGTATTATCCGTCCGAATATCATCTGTGCACAAGTACACGTATATGATCAAACCCTACCGTAAAACCATACGGCCTCTACATCGTTTCGCCCGAAGCAGGGAAACCCTCTATGTGGGACTCTAAAGACTCATCAATACGCTGGCAGTAGGTTTAACCACAAGCACGTCAGCGGCACTAGCTGTACGTAACGGCTACCAAGGTATTGAGCGAAAGGGAGGCCGACGAGCAAACTCATCCTGAAACCCTACCGAGCCTGACAGTGACAATATCCGTACAGTCCGGTCCGTTCTTCTATGAGTATCGCATATCGAGTCTAGGGGGTGGATAAAGTCAGACCCCTAATAACGCAATATTTAGTGTCGGTATGAAACCCATCACCACCTGAGAAAATACTGATCCTAGATCAGTAATTCTCGACTATCTTGGCCAAGGATTTCTGGTGATGGCCACCTGTGCACACCGCGACATTAACCCCCAATACCGGGAGAGACGAATCCTCTGACGATCCGCTCACTGCCTCCATGTTGCTCGGGACTGTACCCAACTAAAATCTTTTTTCACAACTCCTTTGAGCCGTGGTTGGGTAGTAACCAAAGTATAGTGGGAACTCACACGAGACAAATAACGATCTCAGGTCGATAGACTAACCTGTACACATGCCACTAGGGAATTGCTATCTGACAATAGGTATAATACCAACCAGCAGGTTCCCGGCGAGTTCGTCCGGTGTACTCATAACCCAATGAGCACCTGTATACATCTTAGGTGAACAAACTAACACTAATGGCTTGTAAGACCGGCCACCGCCCCCATCGGGGTCTTGATCAGTATACACTAGTCTACTCTCGGAGAATCGATGCCCACTCTTGAAACTCCTATGACTAGGGACATTTTAAGGTTGTGCTTATAGACCACCCAACTCTCACGTATATGATCACCATCATACTGCTGGTAGTCAAGAAAGAATCCTATAGGCTCTATCAACATGTAATAGTGATCTGTAATGCTACCTGAAGCATGTACACGATGAGAAACACAAACCAGATAGCATACTATTATCTCGAGTAAGACTGTTCTACCGGTATAGGTCATCCTTCAATCATTGCAATCACGTGCCTGCAATCCAATAGTTGATTTGAGAGCACTATAGCCAACAGACGACAAGCTGGGAATCCCCGTAAACTTATAGCTGAAGGATTTCCATTTCTATGGCGAGCTCCAGACCAGCTATCAGAGCTTTGTACTCGGCCTCGTTGTTTGTGCGATACTCGGTAAGAGCAAAAGAACGTCGTAGGGTTCCTATCGATGGCATGATGAACACCAATCCTGTCCCTGCTTTTACTTGTGGGACGCTTGATTTGCTGGGGGTCCTAATTGTTGAAGCTCCGTCGAAGTAGAGCTCCCAGCATAGCCCGTCATCCTCGAGGTGCAACACTTGTTCGTCGGGTAACTCGCAATTGAGCGGTGACCCTTCTGGTATGGGATGAGCAGCAAGGAAATCGGCGAGGGCTTGCATTTTTACTGCTTTCTGAGGAGTATAGATAATGTCAAACTCAAGCAGCATGACAGCCCATCTTGCCATTCTACCAGCTTTGCTTGCTTTGGTCATTAAGTATTTGAGCGGGTCGGCCTTAGAGATCAGCATAACCCGATGAGCGAGCAGTTAGTGCCTCAGCTTCTTCACAACGAATATCAGATCCAGGCATTGCTTTTCGATCGGGGAATAGTTGTGTTCCGTCCCGACTAAAGTTCGACTGAGGTAGTAAAGGGAATTTTCTTTTCCCTCCTCATTGTTCTGGGCAAGGAGCACACCGAGTGACTCATCTGGAGCGGCAGTATAGAGAATCAACGATTTGTTTGGAATAGGAGCAGCAAGCACCGGAGGGTACAACAGGCACTGTTTGATATTTTCGAACGCTTCTTGACATTTAACGTCCCAGACAAAAGGAGCTCCCTTCTTCATGAGCTTTGAGAAAGGCCGACATTTCCCCGATGGGTTTGAGATGAACCTTCGTATGTAAACGAGTTTGCCTTGAAAGGATCTTAACTCCGTCAGATTGTTTGGAGGAGGCATCTCCATGATGACCTTTATCTTTAATGGGTCAATTTCAATACCCCGATGTCGAACTATGAAGCCCAAGAATTTTTCCGATGACATGCCAAAAGCGCACTTCAGAGGATTCATCTTTAGATTGTATTCCCTCAGTCGTGTGAAAACGGTTCTGAGATCTCGGATGTGATCGGCCTTGGCTTCGGTCTTAATGACCAAATCATCAACATAACATTCAACGACTTTATGGATTAAGTCATCAAAGGTTTTGGTCATTGCTCTTTGATATGTGGCGCCTGTATTCTTCAGTCCGAACGGCATCACCTTGTAGCGGTATATTCCGATCGGGGTTCGGAAAGCTGTGTGTTTCTCATCCTCAGGCGACATCTTGATCTGATTGTACCCAGATGAGCCATCCATGAAGGTAAACAGCTCGTAATTTGAGGTGTCATCGACCATCATTTTCATGACCGGTAGCATGAAGTCGTCTTTAGGGCATGCCTTGTTGGGGTCCCTAAAATCAAACCAAATTCATATCTGTCCATTCTTCTTTTTCACTGGGACGATGCATGCGATCCAGTCCGCATATTTCTCTTCTCTGATGAAACCGGCATCGATGAGTTTCTTGGTTTCCTCGATGACCTTTTCTTCCAGCTCCCTTCTCATTCTTCGAGGAGCTTGTTTGACAGGCTTGGCATCAGGAGATATAGCCAGCTTATGTACGACCACTTCAGGGGAGAGGCCAGGCATTTCTTTATACGTCCACGGGAAGCAGTTGGTAAACTCATGCAGCAGGGCAATTATCTGCTCCTTCATTTTCTCTGACAAGAGTGAGCTAATGTAGGTCGGCCTTGGATTATTAGGCGTTCCTAAATTGATCTCGGTTAGCTCATCGAAGGTTGCTTGTCTGCCATCTTCGAGCTCTTGAAGGGCTTCTTCTGGCTCGGCTAGCTCGTCTTCATCATTTGACTCTTCGTTGGCTTCACCAATATGGATCATGTAGCATGCATTAGAATCAAGTTGAGTGAAACCTATGTCCCGTCTATCTGGAATTCGTCCATCAATGAGTACTCGGACCTGAGGAGGATGCCACAGCCTTTCATAAAACTTTGCTTCGGAGTCCGTTTGATATAACCGACATCCGTACTTTTTAAAATATTCCCGCATCTCGGGCGCATAATATCTGGGATTGAGGACGGCTCTTTGAAATCTTTGAATTAAACTCCTAGAAATCTTTGAAGATGACCGAAGGAGACCCCTTTCTTCTCTCTTTTGGCCCTGGATTTTCTCCAAAGTAGGATTTTTGGAGGTGGGTCTCCTTCTTCCTCCTCTTTTGTTGGCTGGATCTTATAGAAAAAAGGGGGGTGCGATTTAAAAGTCTCCCCATTTAGAGATCTGATGGAAGATCTGAGTTCCTCTTCAAGGGTTTGATAGTGAAAAACTGTTTATTTTTTGGAAAAGGAAGAGTTAAACTCTTGATTAAATTCAGAAAGGGGAAGAAGGTTTTAGAATCTTGAGGAAGGAGAAGGAGGCACAGACCCTAAATTTTTGTGAGAGAGAAAAAGATTATCATTGATTTTTTTCATCATGTTGCCTTTATAGGCTACACACTTTACATATAGCCCTTTGGGCTTTTCCAAATGGCACTTATGTCATCCCATGCCTTATGTGCTTATTTCTTTTTGCACATAAGCCATGGGGTTTACAAAATTTTGGCTTTCTGCCCACTTTACATATATTTATTTATAAAAATTACATTTAGACTAATTTATTGTCTCCTTTTTGGCAGGGAGCCGGCCTCTTCTATGCTTGGTCTTGACTTGGGCTTGGGCTCGGGCCCCCTTGACTTGGGTTGACCTTGGTTTTGACTTGGTCAAATGGGGTGTAATTTTTGACCCCAACAGAATTAAATTCCCATATGGTTTTGTAAAAATTAAATTCTTTGAACTCTGTTCTTTACCCTAAGTTTTGAATCTGCAGGACAGAATCTCCCCGATGAGAATTAAATTCTCAACTTGTGGAGAAATCTGCATCTGCCGATCTCAATAAGAGGAAGAACTAAGTTCTTATATGAAGAGTTAAACTTTTAGAGAGGCCAAGAAGAGATAGAACAATCTCTGTGGTTTTTTTTTTCTTTTTTACCTAATATGTTCTGACAAAACAAGTCTTCGCTGAGAATTAAATTCTCTTTTTTCTGTCTCTACTTCTGTCTCGTTCCTTTTTTCTTTTTTTCTTCTTTTTTTCTTCCTTTTTTTCTTCTTTTTTCTCTTTCTCTCCTTGCTCCTATTTATAGGAGAGGGGAAAAGATCAATCTCGTTGAGCAAATATCTGATTGAGAGATAAAAAAAAGATCTTTAGATCAATCGGTGAATTTTATTCACCATTGGATTTTAATCCGAAGGCTCTTTGTTCAACAGAGAGGTTTTCTTGTTTTTTAACAAGATTAGAAAATATTTTTCCTAAGATTGTTCAACAGAGCTGGGATTTTGCCGTCACTCCGCTTTGTTTCGACCGTGTGGTCTTTTGTTGACGTTGTGTATGCATCTTGTTGGACTGAGATGAAATGTCGTTATTGACATTTCGTCTACTGTAACGAGGCGAACGTCGAGATGGAGCTAAGATTTTGCTGTCAATTCGCTTTGTTTTTGTCACATCCCGAAAGTACGGAATATGACCGGCCCTTAAACTACGAACGTCTCAAGGCGTACGTAATCTAAGTAAGCCGAAAACCAAGAAATCAAAACCAAGAAGAGTAGTAGAGTGAAGGAAAAACCCATTTCAGATCAACCACACAAGCAATATAATATACAACGCCTAAAGGCGAGGATCACAACAGAAAAGGAAGCTCAACAGCATGAAACCAGAGAAATATAACACGCGATTCTAAGGTCGAAAGAATAAACATCACTGGTCTCTATCTCAAATAAATACATGTTTGGTTGATGGAACTTCTAGATACAACTGAAATATAATATACAATGTATAATGATGGGTACGATACAAATAAACCCACCTACTAGCAAGTCACCTGAAAGGAGCAGTGCCCGCAAAGCCGTAATGAATCCTGTACGGCAGACTTGCACGAAACTGGGGCACAACGGGGGTGAGTTGCCAACTCGTGAGTAGAAAAACATCTACGAACAGAAAATCGCATGTATGACGCAATCCTAGATCATACGATCATAATATATAATCCTCAAATATATAACCAGCAATATATAACCATGGCTAGGGTAAATATCTAACCCAAGTATAATCCCATGTGCCCGTGTCAGTGCCGCAGGTAGCAATGTATCATATGGATGATGTATGAATGCATGAAATAGAATGCATGTTCTGAAAAAAACTGCTTTCATAAATTAATGAGATTTCTGTATTTTTAAAATGAGGTATCATAAATGAAATCAGCATAAAACAGTGCCTAGTATCGACACAAAAAAAGTATCCAAACATCTCGATATCTCTGTGTCATAATCTCTGTACCTCAATACCTCAAAATCTCAATGTCTCAATTACAATATCTCGGGCGCTGTCAGTCCAGACCGGCCCCTACCATCCATCTCAAGACCACGACGGTATCCTCCGAATATCCGACGCGTCGGGTAAAATCACCGGTCGGTAGTGCTCCCTCTGCCAGGCTCAACGCCATCTCCTGCGATCTTCTTGCCCCAGGGTACCGCACCGGGCCTACCATGTACCCGAAACGGTTCATCTGCCTACTCGAATCGGGTCTCGAAATCCATCAGCAAAACTCATGGTGGACGACTCATACATCATGGGAAAACCGCACTTTTTATTTAAAAAGAGAGAAAGCAGTTTATACAAGTTTTTGCGGTTTTCCCCCAAATCCAGAAAATATCATGGAAATCCGAATCTAAATCATCAATAGCATGTAAAACCATGAATATAGGCATGAGAATCCATGAATGCGGCATAACAATGAATAATAGTATGCATGAAGTGACATGTAATAGCTACAATGTCCAAGCTGGCATATAAGGCAAGTACACTAATATCTTGTCAAACTACTAGCTAACAAGCTAAATCAAGCAATGATATTCTCTATGTGTACGTGATATGGCAATTACCGATGAAGATGTGTGTGAGCCAGCAAGTAAGTGTACGTGGTACATACGCATCATCGGTAATGGTACTAGTGTCCTAACAACATGATATCAATAATAGAGTATGAAACACAATAAGTATGTGATGCGGAGCAACAACAATAATGTGCGGGAGCTGAATACTAAACACAATGATAGCTAAACTGCATCTAATGTCATAAGAGTCATACAGCTACACCAACTATAGGGCTAAGCTAATAGGCTAACTGCAGGTAAGGGAAACCGCCTAACCTCTGAGTCGACACACACACACACACACACACACACATATATATATAGTCGGTGATCCCGCCTCGACAATATCACATCCGATACCATATCTCTATAATCGGTTATTCCCAAGTCAAGAGTGCGGATCGAACATCAAAGTATAGCTCGTACGTGAATCCGTCGTACGGCATCCCCAAATCTGGGTATGGATCAATATCACATTCGCTATATCATTCATCTGGTATCCTCTTTATCAAAGATCATAATCCGGGTACTGACATATGTCTAGTACAAAGCTAATATCATAACTATAATCAGGATCTGACTACTGATCTACAGTCTCGTATAAATCGATATCATCAGCACATATCATCACAAAGGAGTATACATCGCCCGATGCGGCCTATCATAACTATCTTGTCATATCATATCATATCTCGTAACATAATCACATGTCGATCATTTATATATATAAATCACTACTCATATGGCATCATTGTCACGACCCGAAAGTACGGAACGTGACTGGCACTTAGATTACGAGACGTCTAAAGGCGTACCGTAACCTAAGTGAGCCAAAGCCCAGAAATCTAACCCAAAATCAAAAGAGAGTGAAGGAAAACCTTAAATGAAAACGGTTTTGAAATCAATTAAGTTGCATAGAATCCAAAAAAGAACATCAAAAATTCCCGAAAATTTCGGCAGAGTCTCCCCTGTATTTTCTATCCCCCAAAATGGGTACAACAAGATAATAAACCAGTAATTATAAAAATGGCATCCCCAAGCGGGAGCTAGCTCTTCGCCCAAGGCGGATCACAACCACATGCAATATAATAGTAATATCAAGAAAAAGAGCATAAAAGAGATGCAAATACCAGAAAACACACGTCGGCTCAAGTGAGCTCGACCCAAAAGAAACCACAAATATACAAATCTCTCAGTCTCATCACTAGGTCGCATATACAATACAAGTGGTAGATGGAGAATACTAGATACAATGATAAAGCAAAAAGGAATAAAGTATACTCGCAACCCACCTACGGGCGATGTCGCGAGTCTGAGCAAAAGAAACTGATGACAAGATAGCCCGCCGCTACGAGACTGACGGGTCCGACCTGCAAGACACTGTAGCACAACGGGGGTGAGTTGCCAGCTCGTGAGTAAATATAACATCCAAAAAGGCAATCGTAAGAATGCACGCTATGCACCACAACATGTATGTCCATATGTGATATAATAACTCTAGTATGCATGCACAGGTATGCAATATCCTTTCTAACTCTTTAAGTGTTTAGAATGTTAAAGTTACTGCATTCTTAACTTTTAGAAAATGAATGTCTGTATAATAGCTAAATATCATCAAGAAATCATCTGGAAACCCGTGTCAAGCATCGACACCAAATAGGAATCATATCTGTCTCAATATCGGGCTCCGTCAGTCCGGATCGGCCCATATCATAAATCTCACGACAACGGTCGGTATCCTCCGGATATCCGCCGCGCCAGACATCACCGGTAGGTAGTCTTCCCCTGCCAGGCTCATCGTCTACAACTCGATCTTCTTGCCCCGGGGTACCATACCGGGCCCACCATGTACCCGAGACGGTTCATCCACTCCTCGAATCGGGTCTCGAAATCCAACAGAAAACATGAGAACTCATGGTGGACGACACAGACATCACGAGAAACCGCAACTTTGTTTTGAAAATGATAAATCTAAGGTTTTGTTAAATTCTTGCGGTTTTCCCCAAAAATCCAGAAATCACAGAAAAACTGAAATCATCAAGAAAATCATAGTGTCCACATGTTATATATAATAAATGTCTATGATATCAATGTATATGATGTGAGTTTTAGTAGCAATCTATATAAATATGATGTTAATGCGAGGTATATGCATGCTATGCAATTTCATATATCATGTTTGAATGCAAATAGCGATATTAAGTTAAACAGGTTTTCTAGTGTACGTGGCATGGCAATTACCAAAGGCGTGTGTGTCACATGAATAGTGCGCGTGCAATCGATGCCAATGGTAATGTGTTCGTGTCCTACGAAATGATATCGCGTATGTATATATGAACGTCATATGAATGCCCATGCAATCTAGTATAGGGTTAGCTGTGAGGGTATGCCATGTATATAAATGGATAAGCTAGCTAACAATATAATTAATGCATAAAGTAGGGTAATCCTAACTGGGGGGGGCGCCTCGCGCCATCCAGACGATTCCCCCGTAGATGAATATATCTACTCACCAGAAATCCCCGCTAATCTGATCCGGCCACCGCTTTGCCTTTTCGCGCCGTATCCGAAGTTTCCCCGACCGATCCTAAATTTGCACAACACCAAGTATAAGATTACATAACCCTAAACGATGCAAGTCACATTATACAAATATCCACGCTCTCGTATTAAACATAGCATGCACTCGGTGCGCGGAAAAACGCACGAAAATCGCAATCCTTTAACAAAAAATCGTCATTTCGGGGAAATCGACAAACTACCACCCGACTAGACGAAACCCCGCGTTCACGCATTCTAATAACCCTATACGACACTAATAATATTGCTAACCTAACACAAATCGACCGCATACTATTTTTCGTAAAAATCTAGTAAGCGATTTTTAAACCAAATCGATACAAACATTGAAATTTGTCGATTTAGTAAGCATATAATTTCACCAATAACCATTCTAATCAATTAGACAACCATCCCTAACATAATCCAACCATTATGCTACAAACCCTAATTTATAAAAATCCAAAACCTTCTCTTGATTTTTCATGAACAAGGATTTACACTAAATTAATACTTTACACATCTAATTTAGCATAAACAAACTACCAATTTGCAACTAGTTTAGAATTTTCACCTCTCAAGCTTGAACCCTAGCTTGATCAAGTCTCCAAGAAGCCTCCTTTCATCATGTTTTTGAACTAATTTGGTTTGAGAGAGAAAGGATTAGGGTTTTGGTTTGAATGGAGAAAGAAATTTGTGAATTTTTATGAATTTTTTTGCAAGGAAATGAAGCAAAAATGAAGTGGGAAATGGGGATCCAGCAGCTCTAGGCCGGCCAGCAGCAAGAGAGAGGGGTGTGGGAAATTGAGAAGTTTCTAGCTAATTACAACATCATATGATATCATATCATGCTTTCATATCAACCTTTTTCCAAAAAAACCCCTTTTTAAGCCATTTTTTCATAATTTTCCCACCCAAAAATCTAAAAGTTTGCAAGACATGATATAATTTTATTAACACCATATTTTAGCTTATAAAGACTCCTAATTAAGGAATTTACCTAATTAAATTTGTATTTATCCCTAATTAAATGTATTTAGAAAGGCTTAAAATAATAAAAAAAATAATTAATTACGATTTTTTTTTTAACTAGATAATTATAAGTGACATTTTAATGACAAAATTATAGTAATATCTTATCTAAATTTTGTATAATTAGGTCTACAATGAAAAATATCAATTTTGACTTTTTACGGAAAAAGTCGAAAAATTAGCCGATTACCGAAAAACTGCCTAAACGATTTTCGAAGGGTTACAATCTTCCCCCCTTAAAGAAATTCGGTCCCCGAATTTAGAATTCAACTACGCGTACCTTCAAAAAGATGGGGATATCTCTTCCTCATCTCGACCTCGGTCTCCCAGGTGACCTCCTCGCTGTTCGGGCCACGCCAAAGAACCTTGACAGACGGTATGACCTTCGACCTCAATTTCTTCACCTGCCGATCCAAGATGACAACCGGCTGCTCGGTGAAAGAAAGGTCACGCTCTAACTGGATCGTCTGGTGCTGAATCGCCTGGGAAGGATCATGAAGGTACTTGCGGAGCATCGAGACATGGAATACGGGGTGAACATCGGGGAAGCTGGGCGGAAGAGCTAACCGATAAGCGACTGGACCAACACGCTCTAGGATCTCGAAAGGACCAACATATCTAGGACTCAGTTTCCCTTTCCGCCCAAATCTCATCACACCCTTCATCGGAGAGACCTTCAGGAAAACATGATCGCCAACAGCGAACTCGAGTCGGCGACGACGCCTGTCAGCATATGATTTCTGCCTGCTCTGTGCCGCTCTCATCCTGTCCCGAATCAGCTGTATCTTCTCGGTCGTCTCCTGTACAATCTGCGGCCCTAAAATACTGCTCTCCCTGAGCTCTGTCCAACATACAGGCGATCGACATCTCCTCCCATATAAAGCCTCGAAAGGTGCCATCTGAATCGTCTCCTGGAAGCTATTATTGTAGGAAAACTCGATCAAAGGCAAATGACGATCCCAGCTACCACCGAAATCCAAAACATAAGCTCTGAGCATGTCCTCAAGAGTCTGAATCGTACGCTCCGACTGACCATCAGTCTGCGGATGAAAGGCTGTGCTAAAACTCAATCGGGTGCCCAAAGCTTCCTGTAGTTTCTGCCACAATCGGCTGGTAAACTGGGTGCCACGGTCGGACACGATGCAAGTCGGAACACCATGCAGTCGCACTATCTCATCAATATAAACCTGGGCGTACTGAGAAAATCCAAAAGTGGTCTTTACTGGTAGAAAGTGAGCCGCTTTCGTCAGTCGATCCACAATCACCCAAATAGAGTCATACCCTCGACTGGTCCTGGGTAGACCCACAACGAAGTCCATGGAGACCTGCTCCCACTTCCACTCAGGTATGGGCAAAGGCTGTAACTCGCCGGCTGGCCTCTGGTGCTCGGCCTTGACTTGCTGACAAGTCAGGCATCTCGACACAAAGTCTGTAATATCCTTCTTCATCCCGTCCCACCAATAAACCTCTCTCAAATCACGGTACATCTTGGTGGAACCTGGATGCACACTGTATACTGATCTATGTGCCTCCTCGAGAATATCACGCCTCAGTCCCTCTGAATCTGGCACGCACAGTCGAGTCCCAAATCGAAGTATCCCCTGCTCATCAATCACGAACTCAGAAACTCTGCCCTGTCGAATCTGCTCAATAATCTCTAATGTACGGGCATCGCCGGACTGTGCCTCGTGGATACGGTCAAGTAACTGTGGGCGTGCTCTGAAATGGGCTAGCTGTCCCCCTGTAGGAGTAAACTCGAACTGCACTCTGCTATCACATAAAACCTGCCAATCCGCCGTCGACTGCGTCTGTACTGCGCTCAAACAAGATAAGCTACCTCCGGGCCTCCTACTCAAAGCATCTGCCACCACATTCGCCTTGCCCGGATGGTATAGAATCTCGCAGTCATAATCTTTCACCAACTCCATCCAACGGCGCTGTCTCAGGTTCAGGTCTCGCTGCTGGAAGATATACTTCAAACTCTTGTGGTCAGTGTATATCTGGCACGACTCACCGTATAGGTAATGTCTCCAGATCTTGAGTGCAAACACCACTGCAGCCATCTCTAAATCATGGGTGGGGTAGTTCTGCTCGTGTTTCCTCAGCTGCCGAGAAGCATACGCGATAACTCTGTCGTGCTGCATCAACACACATCCCAGCCCCACTCTAGAAGCATCACAATATACCACGAACCCGCCTGATCCTGAAGGCAATGCTAACACTGGAGCAGTAGTCAGACGAGTCTTCAACTGCTGGAAGCTATCCTCACATGCCTGCGTCCAATCAAAAGGAACCCCCTTCCGGGTCAACCCGGTCAACGGTGCAGCAATGCGGGAGAAATCCTGGACGAAACGTCGATAATAGCCGGCCAGACCTAGAAAGCTGCGAACCTCTGTGACTGATACCGGTCTAGGCCAACGCTGAACTGCCTCGATCTTCTTCGGGTCCACGCAAATACCATCTCTCGTCACCACATGACCCAAGAAGTCGACACTGTCTAGCCAGAATGCGCACTTGGAGAATTTGGCGAACAGCTGATGCTCCCTCAAAGTCTGCAATGTGATACGTAAGTGCTGCTCATGCTCCTCCCGGCTCCAAGAATAAACCAAGATGTCGTCAATGAACACAATAAGGAACTGATCGAGATACGGCCTGAATACGCGGTTCATCAAATCCATAAAAGCTGCCGGGGCATTGGTGAGCCCGAACGACATCACCAAGAACTCGTAATGACCATAACGAGTACGGAAGGCAGTCTTCGGAATATCCTCCTTCCGAACCCGCAACTGGTGATAACCTGATCGTAAATCAACCTTCGAGAAAAACCCTGCACCCTGGAGCTGATCAAATAAGTCATCAATGCGGGGTAGGGGATACCTGTTCCGCACAGTAACTCGGTTCAACTGACGATAATCAATGCATAAGCGCATACTTCCGTCCTTCTTCTTAACAAACAAGACGGGAGCGCCCCAAGGTGACACACTCGGTCGGATAAGCCCTTTGTCCAGCAAGTCCTGTAACTGATCCTTTAGCTCTCTCAGCTCCGCCGGGGCCATCCGATAAGGAGGTATAGAAATAGGCCCCGTGCCGGGGATCAAGTCAATACAGAACTCAATCTCGCGCTCTGGTGGCAGACCAGGCAGCTTGTCAGGGAATACATCAGGAAACTCTCTCACAACAGGGACCTGGTCCAACGGAACCTCTGTGGAGCTAGTATCACAAACATAGGCTAAGAATCCCTGACACCCTTTCCTTAAGAGCTGACCAGCGCGAAGAGAAGAAATCAAGCTGGGAAGGGTAGCGCTACGATCTCCCTGAATAATAAGAACCGGCTCACCAGGAAAACTGAATCTGACTGCTTTTTCACGGCAGTCCACGGATGCATAACAGGTGGCTAGCCAGTCCATACCAAGAAGAACGTCAAAGTCTAGCATATCGAGGAGAATCAAATCTACTGAAGAATCTCTCTCCCCGATACGAACGGAACAAGATCGGTACACAAAACGGGCAACAAAAGACTCGCCTATCGGGGTAATAACGACAAGCGGCTGATCTAACGGACAAGACTCTCGGCCCAACCTCGGTGCAAAATACGTGGAAACATAGGAATGTGTGGAGCCTGGATCAAATAATACCCGTGCATTAAAAGAACATACTGGCAGAGTACCTGTCACGACGGCATTGGATGCCTGTGCATCCTGAGGAGTCAACGCGAACACTCGGGCTTGTCCACCACTAATAGCTGGCTGTCCTCTGCCTCTACCTCGGCCTCTGCCTCTGCCTCTGTCGCCTCGTCCTCTCTGAACCGGACCGCCACGCCCACGGCCTCTAGAAGCATCTGGCTGGCGTGAAGCATCATCAGAAGGAGGAAGTAAAGCTCTCTGCGAAGGTGGTGAAGGTGGTAAAGTCACATGCGGGACTGTCGCCGCGCCCGGACGTCCCATGGTACAGTCTCTGACACGGTGATACTGACTCCCACACCGAAAACATCCTGGAGACGACTGCTGGGTCTGTGGATATGAACCAAATAACTGACCTCGTCTCAATCCTCTGCCTCCGCCATCTCCCGGAAATAATCTATCACGATGTCTGCCCATCTGCCGCTGAGCTGGCGTATCAGTACGGATCCTCTTCGGCCCAGAAGCGACCGGAGTCTCAGAAATACGCTCCTCCAAAAGTAAGGCTGCGTCCATCGCGGCTGCGTATGTATCAAAGTGCTGGGTGCCGATGGCAAGGAATAGCTGTGTATCAAGCCCTCGTACAAACCTCTTTATCCTCTTCTCTTCTGTGTCGACTAGGTGCGGAGCATATCGAGACAACTGGGTAAACTGTATATCATACTCCGACACTGTCATCCCCGGAGTCTTGCGCAAAGACTCAAAACTACGGGCTCGAGCATCTCGAACACTCTCTGGAAGAAAACGGGCAAGAAATGCAGCTGTAAACTCATCCCAGGTCATAGAAGGCAGACCTGCAGCTCGGCCTCTCTCTACTGAGTCGTACCATGTCTGGGCAAGACCCTCCAGACGAAAACTCGCAAACTCCACCAATCTATCCTCAGAACACCTCAACGAACGGCCAATCCGTGCTATCCTATCGAGAAATGCCTGTGGGTCCTCTGTCGCATCTGTACCGGTAAAAGCTGGAGGTCTCAATCTCATGAACTCCTGTAGTGAAACAGGGATAGTCTCCGTAGTAGCAGCAGGAGTGACCATCTGTGCAGCAGGTACGATCGTGGTCTGTGCGGTGGAAGGAACGTCCTCGGATCTCTGTGCCCGGCTGGACTCAACTAAAGATCCCATCATCTGCCGCAACTCTTGCATGCCGGCCTCTAATCTGGCAATACGGTCTGGATAAGGCGGATCAGTAGGACCCTGAGGGGTAGGAGTATCCTCCCGCTCGATCCTCGCCTCAGACGGGCCCGCCCGAATCTCATCCCTAGCGGCAGCCCGCTGAGCTCTCATAGTCTTTGGCGGCATCGAAGCTGGAATAAGAAATAGAACTGATAAGGACATTGCAATTGAATCAAGGAATGCAAGGAATCAAGAAAGGAAATACAAGCAATTATGTCCTAAGGTTACTTAGGCGGAGTACCGTATCGTAAGTATGCCGCGGATCATACCCACGCTACGCCACTCTGCTTAAGTCACCTACTCCATCTACCAAGGTCGTCCTACACTCAGAAAGGTAAAACCTACGCTCTGATACCAACTCTGTCACGACCCGAAAGTACGGAACGTGACTGGCACTTAGATTACGAGACGTCTAAAGGCGTACCGTAACCTAAGTGAGCCAAAGCCCAGAAATCTAACCCAAAATCAAAAGAGAGTGAAGGAAAACCTTAAATGAAAACGGTTTTGAAATCAATTAAGTTGCATAGAATCCAAAAAAGAACATCAAAAATTCCCGAAAATTTCGGCAGAGTCTCCCCTGTATTTTCTATCCCCCAAAATGGGTACAACAAGATAATAAACCAGTAATTATAAAAATGGCATCCCCAAGCGGGAGCTAGCTCTTCGCCCAAGGCGGATCACAACCACATGCAATATAATAGTAATATCAAGAAAAAGAGCATAAAAGAGATGCAAATACCAGAAAACACACGTCGGCTCAAGTGAGCTCGACCCAAAAGAAACCACAAATATACAAATCTCTCAGTCTCATCACTAGGTCGCATATACAATACAAGTGGTAGATGGAGAATACTAGATACAATGATAAAGCAAAAAGGAATAAAGTATACTCGCAACCCACCTACGGGCGATGTCGCGAGTCTGAGCAAAAGAAACTGATGACAAGATAGCCCGCCGCTACGAGACTGACGGGTCCGACCTGCAAGACACTGTAGCACAACGGGGGTGAGTTGCCAGCTCGTGAGTAAATATAACATCCAAAAAGGCAATCGTAAGAATGCACGCTATGCACCACAACATGTATGTCCATATGTGATATAATAACTCTAGTATGCATGCACAGGTATGCAATATCCTTTCTAACTCTTTAAGTGTTTAGAATGTTAAAGTTACTGCATTCTTAACTTTTAGAAAATGAATGTCTGTATAATAGCTAAATATCATCAAGAAATCATCTGGAAACCCGTGTCAAGCATCGACACCAAATAGGAATCATATCTGTCTCAATATCGGGCTCCGTCAGTCCGGATCGGCCCATATCATAAATCTCACGACAACGGTCGGTATCCTCCGGATATCCGCCGCGCCAGACATCACCGGTAGGTAGTCTTCCCCTGCCAGGCTCATCGTCTACAACTCGATCTTCTTGCCCCGGGGTACCATACCGCGCCCACCATGTACCCGAGACGGTTCATCCACTCCTCGAATCGGGTCTCGAAATCCAACAGAAAACATGAGAACTCATGGTGGACGACACAGACATCACGAGAAACCGCAACTTTGTTTTGAAAATGATAAATCTAAGGTTTTGTTAAATTCTTGCGGTTTTCCCCAAAAATCCAGAAATCACAGAAAAACTGAAATCATCAAGAAAATCATAGTGTCCACATGTTATATATAATAAATGTCTATGATATCAATGTATATGATGTGAGTTTTAGTAGCAATCTATATAAATATGATGTTAATGCGAGGTATATGCATGCTATGCAATTTCATATATCATGTTTGAATGCAAATAGTGATATTAAGTTAAACAGGTTTTCTAGTGTACGTGGCATGGCAATTACCAAAGGCGTGTGTGTCACATGAATAGTGCGCGTGCAATCGATGCCAATGGTAATGTGTTCGTGTCCTACGAAATGATATCGCGTATGTATATATGAACGTCATATGAATGCCCATGCAATCTAGTATAGGGTTAGCTGTGAGGGTATGCCATGTATATAAATGGATAAGCTAGCTAACAATATAATTAATGCATAAAGTAGGGTAATCCTAACTGGGGGGGCGCCTCGCGCCATCCAGACGATTCCCCCGTAGATGAATATATCTACTCACCAGAAATCCCCGCTAATCTGATCCGGCCACCGCTTTGCCTTTTCGCGCCGTATCCGAAGTTTCCCCGACCGATCCTAAATTTGCACAACACCAAGTATAAGATTACATAACCCTAAACGATGCAAGTCACATTATACAAATATCCACGCTCTCGTATTAAACATAGCATGCACTCGGTGCGCGGAAAAACGCACGAAAATCGCAATCCTTTAACAAAAAATCGTCATTTCGGGGAAATCGACAAACTACCACCCGACTAGACGAAACCCCGCGTTCACGCATTCTAATAACCCTATACGACGCTAATAATATTGCTAACCTAACACAAATCGACCGCATACTATTTTTCGTAAAAATCTAGTAAGCGATTTTTAAACCAAATCGATACAAACATTGAAATTTGTCGATTTAGTAAGCATATAATTTCACCATTAACCATTCTAATCAATTAGACAACCATCCCTAACATAATCCAACCATTATGCTACAAACCCTAATTTATAAAAATCCAAAACCTTCTCTTGATTTTTCATGAACAAGGATTTACACTAAATTAATACTTTACACATCTAATTTAGCATAAACAAACTACCAATTTGCAACTAGTTTAGAATTTTCACCTCTCAAGCTTGAACCCTAGCTTGATCAAGTCTCCAAGAAGCCTCCTTTCATCATGTTTTTGAACTAATTTGGTTTGAGAGAGAAAGGATTAGGGTTTTGGTTTGAATGGAGAAAGAAATTTGTGAATTTTTATGAATTTTTTTGCAAGGAAATGAAGCAAAAATGAAGTGGGAAATGGGGATCCAGCAGCTCTAGGCCGGCCAGCAGCAAGAGAGAGGGGTGTGGGAAATTTTGAGAAGTTTCTAGCTAATTACAACATCATATGATATCATATCATGCTTTCATATCAACCTTTTTTCCAAAAAACCCCTTTTTAAGCCATTTTTTCATAATTTTCCCACCCAAAAATCTAAAAGTTTGCAAGACATGATATAATTTTATTAACACCATATTTTAGCTTATAAAGACTCCTAATTAAGGAATTTACCTAATTAAATTTGTATTTATCCCTAATTAAATGTATTTAGAAAGGCTTAAAATAATAAAAAAAATAATTAATTACGAATTTTTTTTTTAACTAGATAATTATAAGTGACATTTTAATGACAAAATTATAGTAATATCTTATCTAAATTTTGTATAATTAGGTCTACAATGAAAAATATCAATTTTGACTTTTTACGGAAAAAGTCGAAAAATTAGCCGATTGCCGAAAAACTGCCTAAACGATTTTCGAAGGGTTACAATCATCATCCAAAATCCGCTAAAGCATCAAGACGTATCTTAAATACGAATTTTACCATATCGCTGATGTCATAATCTTAGATCAAAACTTATCGACTCGTCTCAATCCCATGTATCGTCCTCAAATCCGTATGTGAACACATAGTCCCATACCCATGTGAACACATATCTATATAGAATCCCATAAGCACATGTGAAATAAGGATGTATGCAAGTATGTATGCGTGTGTGTATGTGTAGTGCGACCACTATTCTAGGGTTTCGCGACACTAAATCAATACAACACACCAATATCCATTCTAAACATCATCATTAATCACAAATAACATGTAATGATTGTTGGTGTGTATACGCAACCGTATACATCACCACGAACTGCGGGGGTGCTATACGCCATCCACCCGATTTCTCCCCATAGATATAAATCTACTTACCTTGCTTTATGCGTGCCGATGCCGACGTCGCCATTTGAATCTCCAACGCCTCTACGCCACATGGGGTACTTACAAGGATATCACACGCTAAAACTCATGAAAACCGTGTCGGAAACCAAAACGGTGCACGTTACGCCAATAGGTAAAAACCTACGGCCTCGCGTGCAAGAACAGCCAATAACCCTCTACCGTTGGTGCTCAAACGCCACCCGACAGAAACGAATCATCGAATACCAAAAATCCATGCTAAACAAGTCGTAAATCATGCGCCAACTCGAGAAAATCAACCCAGATTCTATCCTGATTGGAATTAGACAAAACTACACATACCCAGGGTCAAGTTTACAGGGTAAAAAGCCACAGAACAAATACGGAGCCCAGAACCCATGCTCTGGCCGCAATTTGCTGCCAGATGGGATTTATCTGCGGCTAGGAAGTGGGTCCAGGGGTTGGGGCTTTGGGTGGTGGTTCCAGGGTGCATGCACATATCTATGTCATCTCAATTTTATTTTAGGGTGTCTCGGGTGAAAGCAGATTCTAGAAAGGTCACAAAATCGACAAAAACGTTAAATTACGCCAAGTCGAACAATCTGGTATTTTACTGGAATCTGGGTTAGATCTAGGGTTAACTGGTCTCAACAGCACCTAATTAGGCTATACTAACCATCACAACCATCACTTGGCCAAATCTCACTCAAATTTACCTAAACTAGCACTAATCTACTTAATAACACTAAATTTCAGCTTCATAACCATAACCAAGAAAGAGGGGAGTTGGGTTGCAAGATTATACCTCAAGGGATCCTAGGATGAAGGAAAAGGGAAGAAGGAGGAAGGAAGAAAGGCTGTCGCTGCTGTGGAGCTGCTTGTGTTGCTGCAGTTTGTGTTGCTGCTGCTGCTGCAGTTGTTTCTATTGCTGGTTCTATAGCTGCTGCTGCTTGCAATTCTCTTTTTTTTGTGTGTGCTGCAGCTGCTACAGCTGGGCTGTTGTGTTGGTTTAGTTGGGGTGTTGTAGCAGGGTTGTGAGAATGGTTGTTTTGTGGCTGTTGCCAAGGTTGCTGCAGCTGCTTGCAAATTCCCTTTGCATTTTCTCTGTTGCTGTTTGCAGCAGCTACAACAGTGGCTGTGGTGTTGGGGTGTTGTTGTGTGGGGTGAAGTTGAAGTATATGATGTTGTGTTGATGTTGATGATGGGGTTGCTGCTGATGCAGCAGAGGTCTGTTGGGTGGCTGATGTGTATGTAGGTGTGAGAGATGTGAGTGTGAGAGAGAGTTGAAATGAGTGTTTGAGAGGCAAACAAAAAGTTTTGAAATGAGATGAGTTAACCCCCATCATCCTCACCCTTCATTAAATGCTTGTCATGGCACATCCATCATGCTTCCTCTCTTTCTCTCTCCTCTACACAAGCCAACCCATAACAATTTAATCTTAAAAACTAAAACCCCTTAATTAAGCTAATTAACCTAACCAAATGGGTTAGACCACCATGTTCATCTAAGCATGGTTAACCCTAGGCTACCATGAGTCCAAAACATGGAACAAGTGTGACATGTGTGGAAAATGTTATGTGCACATTTTTGCACAAAAAGCCAAAAATCCAATTAGCGATTTTTAATCGCGATTAACACTAAAATAGCATATACTTAACCATAAAATTTTAAAATGGCATATTTCCACAAAATAACCTATTTTAGAATTTCCATAATTTTTTCCATTTATCGGTATTTAATTATACCGAAATATTAAAATATTCATTAAAAATTTATATTAAATTATGAAAATTCCCAAAAATAATATTTTATTTTTTTTGAAATGTTACAGTCTTCCACCCTTAAAGAAATTCGGTCCCCGAATTTAAATTTAAACCCCCAAATTCTAAAACATTTCAATAAAATTTCCAAGTCAACGGGGCTCCGAAACCATCAATACATAAAACGCATCATAGCGTAATACATGTGCATGCGTAACAAGCAGATAGCTCGAAATCAAAACTCCGCCAAGCATCCCGCAATCATCGGAGTCAAGGTGAAAACATGAATGCCAAATCCAAAGCAAACCGATATACTATAAATCGGAACTATACATGTAAATATCAAATCTGTACATGTAAATATCTTGAAGGAAATGCATGCCAATTTCTTAAAGTCGATGTGCAATGCGCATAACATTGCACAGTGGCGGACGTTTCTGTAAGAAAATAGCCATATACGTATATATCTTTTGTTTAATATGTACGTTCCGCCATTTTGAAAACAATTTAGAAGGGTTCCCTGTTTTAAATGTTTCGTGTCATATCGGACACGTATGTAAATAATGAGACTATAGCTCGCCTTTGGAAATCCCTTTGAAATCTATCAATGCATGCAAAACACACTCAGGTACTGTCATCTGACTAGTCCTGCTCAGTACGAAAACAAATCGCAATGTCATAAAAATGTACTTCTCCATAAGAATCAATCCCAAAAGTGCATATGAAAACCATGTGCGTCCGGTGCGCACGGAAATCAAAATCCATGAATGTGCCATACATGTGCACAGAAATAACCTCAAGGTGCAACGGTTGTGCACACAACATTGGTCATAGGCAACGGGTGTACCTGACAGCAAAATTCAGGTGCATCTGACATGCACGAAAAATCTCGATTTAGTGCATCTGGTGTGCACCAAATCGTATCTCATAACATGCGCCCAACATACGCTAAAAATCCAAATCCGGTGCATCCATCATGCACGAAATCATGAAATCCAATATCAAGTGCCGAACATGCGCAAAACCCAATCAGGTGCATAAAGTGCACAAAACAAATATCGAGTATTACCATCGAAATCGAAGTCCAGTGCATCCATATGCACAAAATACGAAACACTGCACTGCAAGCATATGTGAACTATACCGAGTGCAAAAACCAAATCGTGTGCGTATATACGCACGAAATCAACTCCACCGTCTAAAACCCATAAAATCACAAACATGTGAAAACAAGGCACGAAAACGATATCAAGTGCAACAACTGGGCGAAAATCATAAATACTCAGTAAATGCAACTATGGTGCATGAAAACAAATATCATGAAACCCAATCATCATTCAGTTATGCGAATAGATCGCCCAAAACATCGAAATCAAGTATGGCGGAATAGTCCCGCTCAAGCACGTCCTCCAAGAATCTCTGGCCAACTGTCGTGATCACTCACAGCATGTTTCGTCGGTGGTCCTGAACTCTGGCCTGCTGGGGTGCGTAACATGACCACTCCTGGGTCCAAGTCTCCTCGTAATCCATTCCAGAAAGATCCTTATCTTCCCTGTGGATTATCAATCTCACGATCCATCGGCTCATCGGCCTTGTCAGGTTTGCTAACGGGGACGATTCCGTTCTGGCACTCCTCTAGTCATCTCTCGGTCAATCATTGCGACCACTCGTAAAGCAGCATGTCACTGGCGTCGGCCGCTGGCTTTCTGAATGCACGTGACACATTTGATCCTGGGTGTAAATATCATTGCAGCAGTGTCCTGAAAGGATTCCTGCTCAGGGTCTCTTCCAAGTCTCATCTCTGCCAATTGTCAAAATGTCGTCGTCCTTCACTGAAGCTAATTCTTATTCCGGAACGGCTGCATACTCATCGCGACTCCTTTTAGAAGGTATATCCAAGTACTATGCCTCGGCATGCGCATCGCATCTCGGATGTCGGCGGAGTGGAACGTCATCTTATCCAGATCTTGCACGAACCTCTTACTCCACTTTCCTCTAATGTCGACTGCTTCGGACTCGTCTCGTCGTGGCTGCATGGACTGAGCTCCAACGGCTATCCTCGTATCTGGAGTCTCCCAAGAAATGCATCTCACCACCTAGCATCCGAATTAAGTCGAGCCATCCGATCTATTTGTCAAAACCTCATAATCCCCTAAGAGCTCAACATCTTGGGTACAGTATAATAGTATCGAGTACATACCACAGCATCGGTGGTCCAGCCGTAGAAGGGCAAACCCAAGCCTCACTAATGGCGCCGCAGAACTGCCGCAAACCATAAGGTTCAAAGGCTTTTACACGGTCATTAAGTTGAGTTAGGGTTTCATTCTTCTAGAGGGTCCATAGAATTTCCTGCATGTCTTTCTGACTACTTAAACTTAGAATAATAGGTTTCTGACATTCGATCGTCTCTGTCGACTCCCAACGTCTCCGCGTGAAGTCGTCTCTAGCTGGGATCAATTTATCTGATGACCTCGCATCGGGGTAGCGAACGATCCACATGTCCTATTCATTCATCCTCGGTGACTAGCGACCTTCTATCATTTCTTAGTACAACCCGTACTGCAATAGCTCCAACATCTGGGGCGATATCTCGTCGTTCGCAGCAACAACTGGCTCACTCGCCTGCACGCTGAACAGTGCCTCAATCATCATGAATAAGCCGCACATCAACGGTCATCAAAGTCTGGCTGGCCTCTGTCAGTGGCTCAATCCTCTGGTGCTGTTCTGCACGTCCGAGTAATCTCATACAGCGATCCATCCAACACTCGTGGCGCAAAAACACAATCAAAAGACACATCTCTGCAATCGTGTGTCGCCGGAATTATGCTCTGGTCAGTCCTCATTCGTAACGAGCTCGTGCTGACCACAACTCTAGCCGTAGCTCTCCCTGCCCGTAATCGTGGCAGCAAAACCATAACTGGTACTGATGAGGCTAGATCGAGAATGAATATAATACTGAACAAAGAAATGTACATCCTAAGGCTTCTTAACTGGAGTGGCGTATCGTAAATATGTCACGGAACATACCCACGGTACGTCACTCTACTTTAGTCACCTATTCCATCAACCAAGGGTCATCCTACGCTCCGAAGTTAAAACCTAACACTCTGATACCAACTTTGTCAAGTCCCGAAAGTACGAAATATGACCGGCACTTAAACTACGAACGTCTCAAGGCGTACGTAATCTAAGTAAGCCGAAAACCCAGAAATCCAAACCAAGAAGAGTAGTAGAGTGAAGGAAAAACCCATTTCAGATCAACCACACAAGCAATATAATATACAACGCCTAAAGGCGAGGATCACAACAGAAAAGGAAGCTCAACAGCATGAAACCCAGAGAAATATAACGTGCGACTCTAAGGTCGAAAGAATAAACATCACTAGTCTCTATCTCAAATAAACACATGTTTGGTTGATGGAACTTCTAGATACAACTGAAATATAATATACAATATATATTGATGGGTACGATACAAATAAACCCACCTACTAGCAAGTCACCTGAAAGGAGCAGTTCCCGCAAAGCCGTAATAAATCCTGTACGGCAAACCTGCACGAAACTGGGGCACAACGGGGGTGAGTTGCCAACTCGTGAGTAGAAAAACATCTACGAACAGAAAATCGCATGTATGATGCAATCCTAGGTCATACGATCATAATATATAATCCTCAAATATATAACCAGCAATCTATAACCATGGCTAGGGTAAATATCTAACCCAAGTGTAATCCCATGTGCCCGTGTCAGTGCCTCAGGTAGCAATATATCATATGGATGATGTATGAATGCATGAAACAGAATGCATGTTCTGAAGAAAACTGCTTTCATAAATTAGTAAGATTTCTGTATTTTTAAAATGAGGTATCATAAATGAAATCAGTATAAAACAGTGCCTAGCATCGACACAAAACAAGTATCCAAATATCTCGATATCTCTGTGTCGTAATCTATGTACCTCAATACCTCAAAATCGCAATGTCTCAATCACAATATCTCGGGCGCCGTCAGTCCAGACCGGTCCCTACTATCCATCTCAAGACCGCGACGGTATCCTCCGGATATCCGACGCGTTGGGTAAAATCACCGGTCGGTAGTACTCCCTCTGCCAGGCTCAACGCCATCTCCTGCGATCTTCTTGCCCTGGGGTACCGCACCGGGCCCACCATGTACCCGAAACGGTTCATCCACCTTCTCGAATCGGGTCTCAAAATCCATCAGCAAAACTCATGGTGAACGACTCATACATCATGGGAAAACCGCACTTTTTATTTAAAAAGAGAGAAAGCAGTTTATACAAGTTTTTGCGGTTTTCCCCCAAATCCAGAAAATATCATGGAAATCCGAATCTAAATCATCAATAGCATGTAAAACCATGAATATAGGCATGAGAATCCATGAATGCGGCATAACAATGAATAATAGTATGCATGAAGTGACATGTAATAGCTACAATGTCTAAGCTGGCATATAAGGCAAGTACACTAATATCATGTCAAACTACTAGCTAACAAGCTAAATCAAGAAATGATGTTCTCTAAGTGTATGTGACATGGCAATTACCGATGAAGATGTGTGTGAGCCGGCAAGTAAGTGTACGTGGTACATACGCATCATCGGTAATGGTGCTGGTGTCCTAACAGCATGATATCAATAATAGAGTATGAAACACAATAAGTATGTGATGCGGAGCAACAACAATAATGTGCGGGAGCTGAATACTAAACACAATGATAGCTAAACTGTATCTAATGTCATAAGAGTCATACAGCTACACCAACTATAGGGCTGAGCTAATAGGCTAACTGCAGGTAAGGGAAACCGCCTAACCTCTGAGTCGATATATATATATATATATATATATATATATATATATAGTCGGTGATCCCGCCTCGACAATATCACATCCGATACTATATCTCTATAATCGGTTATTCCCAAGTCAAGAGTGCGGATCGAACATCAAAGTATAGCTCGTACGTGAATCCATCGTACGGCATCCCCAAATCTGGGTACGGGTCAATATCACATTCTTCATATCATTCATCTGGTATCCTCTTTATCAAAGATCATAATCTGGATACTGACCTATGTCTAGTACAAAGCTAATATCATTACTATAATCAGGATCTGACTACTGATCTACAGTCTCGTATAAATCGATATCATCAGCACATATCATCACAAAGGAGTATACATCGCCCGATGCGGCCTATCATAACTATCTTGTCATATCATATCATATCTCGTAACATAATCACATGTCAATCATTTATATATATAAATCACTACTCATATGGCATCATCATCCAAAATCCGCTAAAGCATCAAGACGTATCTCAAATACGAATTTTACCATATCGCTGATGTCATAATCTCATATCAAAACTCATTGACTCGTCTCAATCCCATATATCGTCCTCAAATCTGTATGTGAACACATAGTCCCATACCCATGTGAACACATATCTATATAGAATCCCATAAGCACATGTGAAATAAGGATGTATGCAAGTATGTATGTGTGTGTATGTGTAGTGCGACCACTATTCTAGGGTTTCGCGACACTAAATCAATCCAACACACCAATATCCATTCTAAACATCATCATTAATCCCAAATAACATGTAATGATTGTTGGTGTGTATACGCATCCGTTTACATCACCACGAACTGCGGGAGTGCTACACGCCATCCACCCGACTTCTCCCCGTAGATATAAATCTACTCACCTTGCTTTATGCGTGCCGATGCCCACGTCGCCATTTGAATCTCCAACGCCTCGACGCCATATGGGGTACCTACAAGGACATAACATGCTAAAACTTATGAAAACCGTGTAGGAAACCAAAACGGTGCACGTTACGCCAATAGGTAAAAACCTACGGCCTCGCATGCAAGCACAGCCAATAACCCTCTGCCGTTGGCGCTCAAACGCCACCCGACAGAAACGAATCATCAAATACCAAAAATCCATGCTAAACAAGTCGTAAATCATGCGCCAACTCGAGAAAATCAACCCAGATTCTACCCTGATTGGAATCAGACAAAACTACACATACCCAGGGTCAAGTTTACAGGGCAAAAAGCCACAGAACAAATACGGAGCCCAGAACCCATGCTCTGGCCACAATTTACGGCCAGATGGGATTTATCTGCGGCCAGGAAGTGGGTCCAGGGGTTGGGGCTTTGGGTGGTGGTTCCAGGATGCCTGCACATATCTATGTCATCTCAATTTTATTTTAGGGTGTCTCGGGTGAAAGCAGATTCTAGAAAGGTCACAAAATCGACAAAAACGTTAAATTACGCCAAGTCGAACAATCTGGTATTTTACTGAAATCTGGGTTAGATCTAGGGTTAACTAGTCTCAACAGCACCTAATTAGGCTATACTAACCATCACAACCATCACTTGGCCAAATCTCACTCAAATTTACCTAAACTAGCACTAATCTACTTAATAACACTAAATTTCAGCTTCATAACCATAACCAAGCAAGAGGGGAGTTGGGTTGCAAGATTATACCTCAAGGGATCCTAGGATGAAGGAGAAGGGAAGAAGGAGGAAGGAGGAAGGGCTGTCGCTGCTGTGGAGCTGCTGGTGTTGCTGCAGTTTGTGTTGCTGCTGCTGTTGCAGTTGTTTCTGTTGTTGGTTCTATAGCTGCTGCTGCTTGCAATTCTCTTTTTTTTTTGTGTTGCAGCTGCTACAACTGGGCTGTTGTGTTGCTTTAGTTGGGGTATTGTAGCAGGGTTGTGAGAATGGTTGTTTTGTGGCTGTTGCCAAGGTTGTGCAGCTACTTGCAAATTCCCTTTGCATTTTCTCTGTTGCTGTTTGCAGCAGCTACAGCAGTGGCTGTGGTGTTGGGGTGTTGTTGTGTGGGGTGAAGTTGAAGTATATGATGTTGTGTTGATGTTGATGATGGGGTTGCTGCTGATGCAGCAGAGGTCTGTTGGGTGGCTGATGTGTATGTAGGTGTGAGAGATGTGAGTGTGAGAGAGAGTTGAAATGAGTGTTTGAGAGGCAAACAAAAAGTTTTGAAATGAGGTGATTTAACCCCCATCATCCTCACCCTTCATTAAATGCTTGTCATGGCACATCCATCATGCCTCCTCTCTCTCTCTCCTCTACACAAGCCAACCCATAACATAAATCTTAAAAACTAAAACCCCTTAATTAAGCTAATTAACCTAACCAAATGGGTTAGACCACCATGGTCATCTAAGCATGGTTAGCCCTAGGCTACCATGAGTCCAAAACATGGAACAAGTGTGACAAGTGAGGAAAATGTTATGTGCACATTTTTGCCCAAAAAGCCAAAAATCCAATTAGCGATTTTAATCGCGATTAACACTAAAATAGCATATACTTAACCATAAAAACTTAAAAATGACATATTTCCACAAAATAACCTATTTTAGAATTTCCATAATTTTTCCATTTATCGGTATTTAATTATACCGAAATATTAAAATATTCATTAAAAATTTATATTAAATTATGAAAATTCCCAAAAATAATATATTTTTTTTTTGAAATGTTACAGTTTTGACCGTGAGGTCTTTTGTTGATATTGCGTATGCATCTTGTTGAGCTGAGAAGAAACGCCGTTGTTGACATTGCTTCTACTGTAACGAGACGAATGTCAAGATAGAGCTGGGATTTTGCCGTTACTCCGCTTTTTTTTGACCCTAGGGTCTTGTTGACGTCGCGTCTGCACCCTGTTGGAATGAAAAGGAACGCTGTTGACATTGCGTCTACTGTAACGAGACGAATGTCGAGGTTGTCTCTAGGTTGTATATGGACCGTCGAGACTTGGCTCTCCCTTTGACGGAGCCTGGTGGGAAAATGTGGTTCCCTTTTCGTTTGTGCCCAAAGATTGTATACATGGGTCGATGTGGACTCACCTGCAGGGCAAAAGTTTAATTTCATTCATTTTTTTATTTCTTTTATTTCTTTCCGCAATGCTCAATCATTTCATCTTTTTATATCGCGAAAGTCGCGATTGCCCAATCATTTCGGCATATTATCGCGGTACCCAATCATTTCGGCCGTTTCATACTCATATATTTTTTGCTCGCTGATTTTTTTTGCGAGTTGCCCCATCATTTCGGCTATTTCATATGCATATATTTTTTTTGGAAGTCGGGAACATGGATCTTGACACCAATTCCGGCATGAGCATCGCTGCGAATGGAATATTGCCAGGAGCGAATCATCATTTGCCTTGAGAGGACTTAGAATTTGATACCGATTTAGGTATCAGCATCGCTACGACTAGGACATTGCCAGGAGCGAATCATTATTTGCCTTGAGAGGACTTAGAATTTGATACCGAGTTTTGGCATCAGCATCGCTACGACTGGAACATTATCATGAGCGAATCATTATTTACCTCTGCCGATTTGGACCAAGGTGGCTTAGTAGACAGGGTTAGGATCCTGTCGACTAAGGCTTTTGACTTTATGAGCCGTAGGGGTCTCATAAAGGGTTTTCTCCCTACGAGTCGTGAGGATCTTATAGGTGTATTTTCTCCTTAAGAATCGTGGGGATTCCTAAGTGGTATCTTCTTTTGTAAGTCGTAAGGATCTTCCAAGAGTGTTTTCTCCTTGTAAGTCGAGAGGACCTACAAGTGTCGTTTACCATGTGTGGAAATTTTTCTCCAGTGGTGGAACTTGGTGAGAGGATATTTATTTGTGCCCGTGGATTGTATACAGGGGGTCGGTGTGGACCACCTGTAGGGCAACTTGGCGGATATGATGGCTTAAGAACAAGTCCAGGTCCCCGTGACTTAAGGCTTTTAAACCCTATGAGCCGTGAGGGTCTCACAAGGGAATTCTCCTTACGAGTCGTGAGGATTTCGTAAGTGTATTTATTTTAACGAGATTGCGCCTTTTCGGGTTTTCACAAACTTGTCGGTAGTCTCGTTGTTTTTACTTACGACGCCCTTTCGGGTTTTCATCCGTGCCCATTTTGCTTATGGACGTACCGTTTTTTTTAACGGCAGGACTCTTGAGAGTAGTTTCGCCGCTTGTGACTCATCTGTTTGCCGGTGGGGTTTAAGGTTAGCTTTGTCGCTGAAGTAGCTGCACAACCAGTGTAACTTGAGTTGCAATTTTTTCTATCAAGATTTTGATTGCAATATGGATCTCAAGAGACTGTATCACCATATCTGGGGCGATGCACTAGTTTAGGGACGTTCCGGTCCAGTGTTGCTGTTTGAGGCGACACGCTTGTTTAGGGACATGCCGGTCCATTGTTAGTTTAGGGATATCTCAGTCCATAGTCACCATGTTTGAGGCGAATTTTTTCCGAATACCACTTAGAGTTTTGACTCAGAAAGATAGTGAGCGGACACGAGCGTCGTCATCTATCATTGACCTAAGTCGTGACTCTTCAAGCGTAGTATTTCTTGAGAAATTGGTCGTTTATTGGTCAGAAAGGTCTTTTGCCAATGCATATCCATGAGCAAGTAGGCCCCACCTTGGTAGACCTTGTCTATGATATACGGGACCTCATAGCTCGACTCGAATTTCCCCCGTTTGGCACGATTAGGGATCATTGGTCGTTTGACAACTAGTATGAGCTCGCCTTGGCGGAATTTTCTCGGCCTTGTCAGTCTTTCGTATGAGCCCGTCATCCTTGCATTGTAAGCTTCCAGGTTTTGCTGCGCCGTGAGGCGAGTTTCAACGAGGGCATCTAGCTCCTCAAGCCGAAGATGGGCATTTTCTTCATCCGTCAGCTCGTATCGAACTGTCACTCGTAGAGAGGATAGCTCTATTTCTAAGGGAAGTACCACTTCCGTGCCAAATACCAACGCGTATGGCGTTGTATTCGTAGCCTTTTTGAACGTTGTTTGGTACGCCCAGAGATCCTCGTGCAGCCTCTCATGCCATCCCTTTTTGTTTCTGGACACCGTTTTCTTTATAATCTTCGTCAAGCTCTTATTAAATTCTTCAGCTAGACCGTTGGCTCGGGGATTATAGACTGAAAGGTATCTCCAGTCTATATCACGCTGTTTTGCGGTGCGGCTGATCTTATAGCTTCTGTAGGCTGGCCTATTAAACGAGATAATCCGTCGTGGAGTGCCGAACCGGTAGATGACATGTGTCCTGAAGAAGTGGAGGATATTCTCTATTTTCATTTCTTTTAGCGGTACTGCTTCTTCCCACTTAGAGAAGTAATCAGTCATTGCTAGTATGAACATGTGTCCTTTTGATGACGCTGGTTCGATGGGGTCAATTATATCGGTTCCCCACATTTCGAACGGCCAGCTAGCCACGGTTGGGTGTAGCGGATTTGGATGCTGGTGGATGAAGTCCCCGTGAATTTGACATGAGTGACACTGTTTCGCATATTCGAGACAGTCCTGAATCATTGTGGGCCAATAGTAACCCATTCTCTTGATCTTCAACTTCATCTTTGTGTCACGCCCCGCTTCCCAGAGTACGCTCAAATAGGCTCGTGACATAGCCAACCATGCTACCTGTGGATATAAAAAATTCCTCCACAGTCACATTACGGCTGTAGAGATATCAAGAATAGGAAAGTAAACTAAACTATCCAGTACATGTCCATGAGCCAGAATGAATGAGTCAAGAAATAATGATATGCGAAAGCAAAAGATACAATAAATGAAACACCTGGAAAGTAAGGCTACATACCGACATGAATTTCACCGCTCGGTCTAACAGCGGCAATACTCCTGATCAGTCTGCAACAAAGGTAGAAGGATCTGGGCCATGCAAAACCCAGACATCAGCGCGTCATAACATCAAGCAACAATATGTAAACAGGGTAGCAAGACATGCAGGTATAATCATAAATAGTAAAGCAGGTGTAAAGCAATCTAAATCAGGGCAGTGAAAGGTAGCGTGCAGTGAGTAAGCTAAACTGGTCTGTTGCTTATCTATTCTCAAGTCTTTGAAATCAATTTGATGAATTGTCGATGTAACTCAATAGTATCCCGTGCATGGCTGGGACCACGGTCTAAGACTCTCGGGCTGATACCGAGACGTGCCGCTAGGCACTAAAAGGAAAAGGATAAAGATGAACGATGTTAGCAGCATCGTCCCGAGGCGGGCCTAGCCTCTAAAACTGATCAGTAAAAGACAGCAACTGTCGAGTTACAAGTCAGGTTTCATCATTGATTTTCCCATACTCCCAAGTTATATGTGGTCAAGTCATGTATTAAATAATCTAGAGTTAATGCCAACACAGGATCAGGCAGGTACAGGTTTGTCTGGATAGACAACAGGAATGGTCCGTAAGGACTACAGGTCAGGTTTGTTGGCATTAGACTCAAGATTAGGTAACAGGTAAAGCCATGGTACATCAGGTCAAGTCAAGTAGTGTAATTAGGTGTCATGTCATGTCAAGAGTGTACGGTACCATGTCATATCAAGTAGGAAGTGCAACAGGTCATGTCAGGAAGCTCAAAATGTTATGTGGGTACTCATAAAGAAAACTAATATAAACATGGTTATAAATAAACAAGCACGGATACTGTCAGAACAATAAACTGGAACATGATATGCAAATAGGTACAGATTACTTTATATCGATGCACGATTATCATTTAGAGTTCGGTTTATGGTTCCAACATTAAGTATCATACACTTAAACAAATACGGATTGTTAAAAGTCAGGTTAATGTGTACTAAATAATCTAAAGATGCAATTGAATATAAATCAGGTTAGTTGTATACAAACGGTCGTCTGACAGGGTATAAAATACAAAAGGGTACTGAGGGCTATGCAAATAATTGTTATAAGATTTAAGTATGAATGCGGGTACTATGTATAATAGAACTAAATGCGACTTGGTATGTTCCGTGCGATGAATCTAAAATGATATAACGGAACGTCAAACTGTTAAAAGGAAATTATGGTATTAAATGTAACCACAGGTTTAACGTGCATTCAAATGGATATATAGAACCTTAAATAGCATATATAGTAATTCAAATAGCATGTAGCAAGTTTTCACTTGCATGCACTAGATGTGAAATACATAGTACGGATGTAATCGGACATCCGAAAATGATAAAACATGAAAAGTGATAATGCGGGTTGCATAAATGACCATGATGGCGTATTATAATTTAAATATACATAGAAGGTAATAGTGTAGCATGTAGCAAGATTAACTTGCCTTGATCGGATCATGATACGGTAAACGGAACGTTACCGTCGGCGGAAAAGTCGTAACGCTCGCGGTACACGGAAAGAGTCCAAACAACGCACGATGGAATCACACGGGTCAGATGTCCTCGCTGGGTCGTCGGGGTCGTCGACGGCACGACCGTATTCCGGTGATCGCCGAAAGCTATGAGCATCAGTAAGTACCACCATTCTGGCCATAGCCGTTCCTGTCATGATTACCACCAGTAATGTTGGCAGACTCTCCCTGTTCTCTTTCTCTGTTCCACTGCTCGATCTTGGCCCTTCTTTCCTCACTCCCTTCTCTAACAGGACTTCTGTTCCTTTTGCCTCTTGGGCTCCTACTACGCTCTCTTTTAGGTCTTCCAAATAACTTTCGTCTCAGCTCTTTGCTAATCTTCTTTAAATGCATAAAGTTGCAGTAACTGCCACGATTGCAGGTGTCTTCTTCATATTGGTTGCATGTAGCTTCACGAAAATCAGTAACTGGGGAAAAATCAACAATGATCGGACGTTCATGTGATCAGCCAAATTGTCACAGATGTTCAAGATTTCAATTTCACCATACTTGCTGAGCTCTTCAAACAGATCTTCATAGAAATCCTCGAAGTGCTGCTGGATCTCGCGAGGATCCGTGTTCTGAGCGGAGGCTAGGACCTCAGGGGTCATGCCAGGCGTCGGCGTGATCATATCAGGTCGCTGATACACGTTAGAGAGAAGGATCGTGGGGCTGATGCTGGGTGCTTGGAGGAGATGGTGACGCGATGAAGACGATGGGAACAACGCCGGCGATGGGTTTGGAGTCGGTGGTGGCGATTGAGGAAGGTGACGGCGGCTGTGAGGTGGCAATCGATGTGGAGGCGAGGGTAGCGGCGATGAGAAGATGGGTTCGAAGGTGGTGGCTGCGGCGCTTATGGGAGGAGGCATCGGAGATCGAAGGCAGAGGTGCTCAAGATGGGGCTTGGCAGAGGAGAGACGACGAGGGAAAGATGGGGGTGCGGGTGGCGGCGTTGGCCGAGCCGGAGGCTCAGTTAGGGTTTGCGAGGCGGGTAAATTTGTAGAGAAGGCGAAGAAAGAGAGAGAGAGAGAAAGAGAGAGAGAGAGAGTTGTTTGCTTTTTAAAAGATTTCTCAACTGTTTGGATTGAGAAAATTTGATTCTGATAACGAAATATAATATAGTATATATAATTATAGTTTAGAATATATTAATATAATATTAGTACGTTTTGAGATTTTTGCAAATACAAATTTACTCCAAAACAAGCCCGGGTCGGGTCGAATGCAATGTAAAATATAAAATACCATTCGCGCTCAAAAAATACGTTAAATCAAGAAATATCACGAATAAAGAAATACGAGAACTGGAATTGGTATAAATGGACTCGGGTGTTACATTATACCCAACTACAAAAGAATTTCGTTCTCAAAATTCCCAGAACAAGAAAGGATAATCAATCAAGAAACTGCAAGAATAGATGGGGAAACTTCTGACGGACTTCATCTTCTCGTTCCCAAGTTGACTCTCCGTGTGAGCGATTACCCCAAGACAAATACAAGAGGTGTAACCTTGGTCTTAAAACCTTTCCTCTTCGATCCACAGTCAACATCGGTCACTCCTCAAAAGTCAAATCTTCTCGTACAGTCAGTTTCGAATGATCCCACGCTTGTGTTTCATCTCGAACATACTTACGGAGTTAAGATATGTAAACCACGTCCTGAACATCCTCCAAAAATTGCGGTAATGCCAAACGATACGCCACTACTTCAACACGCTCCAAAATCTAAAAAGGCCCAACGAATCGAGGACTAAGCTTGCCTCGACTTCCAAACGAATCACCCCTCTAGTCGGTGATATCTTCATGAATCCAAATCACCAACAGTGAACTCTAGAACTCTTTTGTCGGTCTTGAGCTGCTTTCAAATGATTCCGGATAGTGTTAACCTTCTCAACTGTCTGCACCACCAAAACTTGTCCCAACAATTTTCGTTCACCGACATCATCCCAGCAAATTGGTGAACGACACCTGCGACCATACAATGCTTCGAATGGAGCCATCTGAATAGTCGCCTGGAAATTGCTGTCGTATGAAAACTCCACCAAATGTAGATGATCCTCCTATAAACCCTTTGAAGTCTAACATGCAAGCTCTCAACATGTCTTCAAGAGTTTGGATCGTTCTCTCCGACTAGCCATCTGTTTGAGAATGATAAGCTGTGCTAAGCTTCAATCGAGTCCCCAAACTTTCCTGTAAGCTCCTCCAAAAGTGTGATAAGAAAGGAGTGTCACGGTCGGACACGATGCTCACCGGTACTCCATGCAATCTTACAATCTTCCGCATGTACCGTTCTGCCAAAGCTTCCGTTGATTGACCAACTCGAAATGGTATAAAATGAGCTGCCTTGGTCAATCGATCCACAATCACCCAAACTGAATTGTTGCCCTTTGGACTCCGCGGTAAAGCCGTCACGAAATCCATGGTTATATGTTCCCACTTCCATTGAGGAATCGGAGGTGGTTGCAATAAACCAGCAACCCTTTGATGTTCAGCCTTAACTTGCTGACACACCAAGCACTTCGCTTCAAAGCGGGCAATCTCCCGTTTCATGCCTTCCTACCAGAAATGCTGTCGTAGATCATGGTAAAACTTCATACCTCCTAGATGTACGGAATACGCGGAACTGTGTGCCTCCTTCAAAACCTCTTAACGAATATCTCCTTTTGGCACACACAAACGGCTACCACACCGTAACGAACCATCTTCATGAATCAATAAGTCCGTTCGAAGTATAGCTTTAACCTGTTCTCGAAACTTTTGCAATCTTGGGTCCTTCGACTGCACTGCTTTAATACTCTCGATCAACGACGATTGTACTTGCAGCTGCATCAACTGTCCTGAAGAATACAGTAGCACGATCTCCAATTCGAATCTCCGAAAGTCTTCCATAATCTCCTTCTGTGTAGTCAACATCTGAATTGCTGGTAAACGACTAAGCGCATCCGGCACTACACTAACTTTTCCCGGATGGTAGTTGAGATCCAGATCATAGTCAGCCATTAGCTCCAACCATCTACGCTGCCTCATACTAAGCTCCTTTTGTGTGAACACATACTTGAGACTTTTGTGATCGGTGAAAACTTCGACCCTTTCACCCAATAAGTAGTGTCTCCAATCTTCAAAGTGAACACCACAGCTGCTAGCTCCAAGTCAGAAGTTGGGCAATACTTCTCTTGGGTCTTCAACTGTCTCGATGAGTAAGCTACAACCTTCCCACGCTGCATCAACCACATCCCAATCCTTTCCCAGATGCGTTGTTGTGAAACACCAATCCTCCGGAACTGTCTGGCACGGTTAAAACATGTGCGGTTATCAATCTATGCTTCAACGCCTCAAAAACTGATGCACACTTATCCGTCCATACCAACGGTACTTCCTTGCGCGTAAGCTTGGTCAAGGCTCGGCCAAACGAGCAAAATTCTCCACCAACCTTCTATAGTATCCTGCAAGTCCAAGAAAATTTCTGATCTCTACAACGTTCTTCGGAATCGGCCAATCTTGAACTGCTGCAATCTTCCCTGGATAAACAACGATTCCATCTCTAGCTACGATATGCCCCAAAACTTTACTTCTTCAAGACAAAACTCGCACTTGCTCATCTTTGCATACAATCTTTCTTGCATCAATGTCTGCAGTGCGATCTTCAAGTGTGCCGCATGCTCTCCAATACTTCTCGAGTAGACCAGAATATCTTCAATGAACACCACTATAAACTGGTCCAAGAATGGTGAAAAGATTCGGTTCAACAAGTCCACAATTATTGCCGGTGCATTCGTTACTCCGAAAGGCATCACTAATACTCGTAATGTCCATATTGAGTTCGGAACGCAGTCTTGCAAATATCCTCTGACTTAACTCGGACCTGATGATATCCAAATAGTAAATCCATCTTCGAGAATACCGTCGCGTCACTAAGCTGCCCAAACAATCCGCCAATACGAGGGATCGGGTACTTGTTCTTAATAGTCACCCGGTTTAATTCTCGATAGTTGATGCACATCCTCCTTGTGCCATCTTTCTTCTTTACTAGAAGAACTGGAGCTCTCCCAAGTGAGTTACTTCTGCAAATCCAACCCTTCTCAAGTAATTCAACAATCTGCTTCCTGACTTCTTCCAACTCTACTGGGGCCAATAGATAATACGCCTTTGAGATTGGCGCTACACCAGAAACAAGGTCAATCACGAACTCCTCGTCTCGCTTCGGCGGTAAATCTGATATGTCTTCCAACACGTCCATGAAATCTCGAACATCAGCCGGCGCTTCCTTCTTATCAACTTCCATCGACGAAAGAACATTGTTTGTCGGCCTAGCCCTAAACTCGACTGGCCCGACAGAACCGCTTCCTCCAGCAAAACAAGCTCCGGATGTCCGGGAATCTGGAGAATCACTTTACTTTCCTTACAATCAATACGAGCGTGGAAAGTGCCGAGAAAAATCCATTCCCAAGACAACATCCAACAGCAACGGGATACACCAGAATCGAATAATTCTAATGCGGTAAAGCATGAACAAGTAAGATACCGAGATGACTTCATCCGAAGTCAAGATACCGAAGAGGATTAAGCACGGAAAACATGATTCAAGCTGGCGATAAAACAATAACTGGTAAGCGATAAAATAATAACCGGTAAGCAATGAAACCGAGAAAAACAAGGTAATATAACGATCATGGAAGAAGGAAGTGAATCAAGACCAGGACTTCAAGTTACTTAAATAGAGTACCGCATTGTAACCATGCTGCAGTTCATGGATACAATTACATAAATCCACTCAAGTCGCCCAAATCCTAGTATCAGAATCAAAGAACAGGGAGAAACAATGGAGAACTAAAAGATTTCAAGCCAAGATGCAAAGTCATTTGCATATCGTCAAGACAAGGATCAAGAGAAAGATACGATTCAAGAATCACGATAACAAAGTGGCAGGACATGTTCCTAATCACGAGTATTCTGATTTGTGTATTGGGTCCAATACCTAACCACAAAAGAATCAAACCCGATTAACCTATATCCTATGGCTCTGATACCAAAAGAACCATGTCACACCCCGCTTCCCAGAGTACGCTCAAATAGGCTCGTGACATAGCCAACAATGCTACCTGTGGATAGGAAAAATCCCTCCACAGTCACATTACGGCTGTAGAGATATCAAGAATAGAAAAGTAAACTAAACTATCCAGTACATGTCCATGAGCCAGAATGAATGAGTGAAGAAATAATGATATGCGGAAGCAAAATATACAATAAATGAAACACCTGGAAAGTAAGGCTACATACCTACAGGAACTTCACCGCTCGGTCTAACAGCGGCAATACTCCCGATCAGTCTGCAACAAAGGTAGAAGGATCTGGTCTATGCAAAACCCAGACGTCAGCGCGTCATAACATCAAGCAACAATATGTAAACAGGGTAGCAAGACATGCAAGTATAATCATAAATAGTAAAGCAGGTGTAAAGCAATGTAAATCAGGGCAGTGAAAGGTAGCGTGCAGTGAGTAAGCTAAACTGGTCTGTTGCTTATCTATTCTCAAGTCTTTGAAATCAATTTGATGAATCGTCGATGTAACTCAATAGTATCCCGCGCATGCCCGGGACCACGGTCTAAGACTCTCGGGCTGATACCGAGACGTGCCGCTAGGCACTAAAAGGAAAAAGGGTAAAGACGAACGATGTCAGCAGCATCGTCCCGAGGCAGGCCTAGCCTCTAAAACTGATCAGTAAAAGCAAGCAACTGTTGAGTTACAAGTCAGGTTTCATCATTGATTTCCTCATACCCCCAAGTTATATGTGGTCAAGTCATGTATTAAATAATCTAGAGTTAATGCCAACACAGGATTAGGCAGGTACAGGTTTGTCTGGATAGACAACAGGAACGGTCCGTAAGGACTACAGGTCAGGTTTGTTGGCATTAGACTCAAGATCAGGTAACAGGTAAAGTCATGGTACATCAGGTCAAGTCAAGTAGTGTAATTAGGTGTCATGTCATGTCAAGAGTGTACGGTACCATGTCATATCAAGTAGGAAGTGCAACAGGTTATGTCAGGAAGCACAAAATGTTATGTGGGTACTCATAAAGCAAACTAATATAAACATGGTTATAAATAAACAAGCACGGATACTGTCAGAACAATAAAATGGAACATGATATGCAAATAGGTACAGATTACTTTATATCGATGCACGGTTATCATTTAGAGTTCGGTTTATGGTTCCAACATTAAGTATCATAGACTTAAACAAATACGGATTGTTAAAAGTCAGGTTAATGTGTACTAAATAATCTAAAGATGCAATTGAATATAAATCAGGTTAGTTGTATACAAACGGTCGTCTGACAGGGTATAAAATACAAAAGGGTACTGAGGGCTATGCAAATAATTGTTATAAGATTTAAGTATGAATGCGGGTACTATGTATAATAGAACTAAATGCGACATGGTATGTTCCGTGCGATGAATCTAAAATGATATAACGGAACGTCAAACTGTTAAAAGGAAATTATGGTATTAAATGTAACCACAGGTTTAACGTGCATTCAAATGGATATATAGAACCTTAAATAGCATATATAGTAATTCAAATAGCATGTAGCAAGTTTTCACTTGCATGCACTAGATGTGAAATACATAGTACGGATGTAATCGGACATCCGAAAATGATAAAACATGAAAAGTGATAATGCGGGTTACATAAATGACCATGATGTGGTATTATAATTTAAATATACATAGAAGGTAATAGTGTAGCATGTAGCAAAATTAACTTTCCTTGATCGGATCATGATACGGTAAACGGAACGTTACCGTCGGCAGAAAAGTCGCGTCGTGCGCGCGGTACACGGAAAGAGTCCAAACAACGTATGATGAAATCACACGGGTCAGATGTCCTCGCTGGGTCGTCGACGGCACGACCGTATTCCAGCGATCGCCGAAAGCCATAAGCATCAGTAAATACCACCATTCTGGCCATAGCCGTTCCTGTGATGATTACCACTAGTAATGTTGGCAGACTCTCCCTGTTCTCTTTCTCTGTCCCACTGCTCGATCTTGGCCCTTATTTCCTCACTCCCTTCTCTGACAGGACTTCTGTTCCTTTTGCCTCTTGGGCTCCTACTACGCTCGCTTCTAGATCTTCCAAATAACTTTCGTCTCAGCTCTTTGCTAATCTTCTTTAAATGCATAAAGTTGCAGTAACTGCCACGATTGCAGGTGTCTTCTTCATATTGGCTGCATGTAGCTTCACGGAAATCAGTAACTGGGGAAAAATCAACAATGATCGGACGTCTATGTGATCAGCCAAATTGTCACAGATGTTCAAGCTTTCAATTTCACCATACTTGCTGAGCTCCTCAAACAGATCTTCATAGAAATCCTCGAAGTACTGCTGGATCTCGCGAGGATCCGTGTTCTGAGCGGAGGCTAGGACCTCAGGGGCCATGCTAGGCGTCGGCGTAATCATATCGGGTCGCTGATACACGTTAGAGAGAAGGATCGTAGGGCTGATGCTGGGTGCTTGGAGGAGATGGTGACGCGATGGAGACGATGGGAACAACGCCGGCGATGGGTTTGGAGTCAGTGGTGGCGATTGAGGAAGGTGACGGCGGCTATAAGGTGGCAACCGATGTGGAGGCGAGGGTAGCGGCGATGAGAAGATGGGTTCGAAGGTGGTGGCTGCGGCGCTTGTGGGAGGAAGCATCGGAGATCGAAGGCAGAGGTGTCAAGATGGGGCTTGGCAGAGGAGAGATGACGAGGGAAAGATGGGGGTGCGGGTGGCGGCGTTGGCCGAGCTGGAGGCTCGGTTAGGGTTCACGAGGCGGGTAAAGTTGTAGAGAAGGAGAAGAACGAGAGAGAGAGAGAGAGAGAGAAAGAGAGAGAGAGTTGTTTGCTTTTTAAAAGATTTCTCAACTGTTTGGATTGAGAAAATTTGATTCTGATAACGAAATATAATATAGTATATATAATTATAGTTTAGAATATATTAATATAATATTAGTATGTTTTGAGATTTTGGCAAATACAAATTTACTCCAAAATAAGCCCGGGTCGGGTCGAATGCAATGTAAAATATAAAATACCATTCGCGCTCAAAAAATACGTTAAATCAAGAAATATCACGAATAAAGAAATACGAGAACTGGAATTGGTATAAATAGACTCGAGTGTTGCACTTTGGCTTGGCTTGATAAGAACCGCAGAGTCCGTCGTGGGTTTCTTGGATAACTCTCCTTGCTTCTTCTGGCCCCAGGCACCTTAGCCATAAACAGTCAAGTGATCTCTTGTATAGAGTATCATTAACGAAGGCGAAAGATAGAGCTCGTTTCATGAGCTGATGTCTTGACAACGCATCTTTAGGTGTTCGATGGGATTTGAAGTGGTCTATGAAGACTTCTCTCCAATCCTTAGCCTCTTCTTCGTCCTCTATTTTGAAGACTACTTGTTTATTCGCTTCCTTTCCTTCCGACGTCTTTGTTAAATCCTCCGAAGATATTTCTGCTGGAGCGAGAACCCGACGGCTTTGTACGATGATCCTTACATCATCGAGGTTTTCATGGGCCAGTTCCTTAGCCAGCTTGGCCAATGCATCCGGCTTGCTATTTTCCGCACGCGGTATACTTTTCAGGATGTAGGAAGGGATTTGTGTCAGCAGTTGCTGCACTCTTTTGCAATATTTGATCAACTCTGGTTTGCTTGTCTGATAGTCACCATTTACTTGGCTAACGACTAGCAGGGAGTCTCCATATATGAGGAGGTTTTCAATTCCCATATCAAGAGCGATCTCAAGACTTGCTGTCAAAGCTTCATACTCAGCCTCGTTGTTTGTTCTTATCTCCGTTAAGAAAAGGGCGAGACACATTATCCCTCCTTGCGGAATCACGAAGAAAAGGCCCACCCCGGCTTTGATTATGGGGGTATTCTGCTTTCGCCTCTTCAAGGAAGATGCTCCATCGAAGTAGAGTTCCCATTGGGCATTATTTTCTCCCTTATCTGGTTCGATTGTATCGAACGCGTGTTCATCTGGCAACTCGCAATTTAAGGGAGAGTCGGCTGGAATCGGATGCTCGGCAAGAAAGTCGGCGATGGCCTGCCCTTTCACTGCCTTGAGAGGTCGATACGTTATCGAGAACTCCATTAAGAGGAGGGCCCATTTGGCAAGCCTTCCTGTTAGTATGGCTCTTGATATCAAATATTTGAGAGGATCCATCTTTGATATGAGATGGACCTTATATGCCAAGGTGTAGCGGCTGAGCTTCGTTATTGAGAAGATTAGTGCCAGACAATGCTTTTCGATGGGGGAGCAGTTGTTTTCTTCCCCCAGGAGAACTCGACTCAAATATTAGAGAGCTCTCTCCTTCCTCTGGTCGTTCGCCTGTGCCCACAGCGTGCCTACAGAACCTTTAAGGGCTATTGTATATAGGATAAGGGGCTTTCCCTTGACCGGAGCGGTCAGTAGCGGCGGACTCTGCAGGTACTGCTTGATTTTGTCCAGTGCATTTTGGCATTTATGATCCTAGACGAATGTGGTCCCCTTCTTGATTAGATGGCTATAGGGGTGGCATTTGCCGGAGAGGTTGGCTATGAACCGCCGGATATACGTGAGCTTTCCTTGGAGAGACCACAGTTGTTTAAGAGTTCTTGGAGTGGGCACTCTATAATCGTCTTGATCTTTGATGGGTCTATTTCGATACCTCGGTGTCGTATGATGAATCCTAGGAATTTACCCGAGGAGACTCCAAACGCGCATTTCAGAAGATTTATCTTCAAATTGTATTTCCGAAAACACTAGAACACTATGTTCAAATGTTCCCAGAGTTCCACGTACGAGTTTCTTTTCACCAGAAGGTCGTCGATATAGCATTCGACAATCTCATGTATGAGGTCATCGAAGATTTTTGTTATGGCCCTCTGCTAGGTAGCGCCCGCGTTCTTTAAACCAAAGGGTATCACCTTATAACAGAATATGCCTAGCGGAGTCTGGAAGGCGGTATGCTTTTGGTCTTCGGGATGCATTTTTATTTGATTATGCCTTGAAAATCCATTCATGAAGGAGAATACTTCATGGGTGGATGTGTTATTGATCATCAGCTCGGTAACGGGTACTGGGAAGTCATTCTTCGGGCAAGCTTTGTTGAAGTCCCGAAAGTCTGCGCAGATGCACACCGTTCTATTTTTCTTCATCACTGGAACAATATTGGCGATCCAGTCGGAATATTGAACTTCTTGGATGAAACCGGAGTCGATTAGTTTCTTGACTTCGGCATTGATACTCATCTCAAGTTCAAGCCGCATCTTTCTTGGCACCTATTTGATTGGCTTGACGTCCGGCAATATAGCCTGTTTATTTACTACGGTTGGGCCTTTATCAGGGACCGAGTTTGAGGTCGGTGACTAGTAGAAACTCGAAATTCGTCTTTGGAGTTCACCACATAAACCGTGTGAACTACTATGCCCCCAGGCTTAGAGGTGTTTGGAGTTTTGGCCTTTGGAGTTTACCTCGGGCACTTGAGCTTTATTAGGCCTCTTTTTTTTGAGAAGCCGCTTTGGTTTGGGAGGAACCGCTGTATCAGGATCTGTATTGGGATAAGTCCCCTTATATTTGAAAGGGGATTCGTCAGAATTTGGCTGACGTCTAGGGGAAAAGCCGCGCTTGACGACAGAGCCCTTCACCTGCTTCCACACCTTATATATAGATGATGAATGTTGTTTTAGGGAGCGAACTGGTTTATGCTCTCGTGCAATCTCCATGGACTGTGGAGATTTCTTCAATACTGTGATGGGAGAATTTTGTCTGACCCTTCGCAGCAGTTTGAAGCTTTTCCCAGTTGGAACAGCAGCAGGTGGAGTCAATGCTGATGGAGAACTGCCCCCAGCTCATTTTGTATGATGACGATATCAATGTCGACCGTTTCTTACGGCCGCGATTTGATTAGCCACATGATTTTGCTGAGCCTGCCCCCTGCTTCTTTTGAAAGCTTGAATATTCTACCCCTTGCATCGACTATGGCCTTTGGAAGGTACCTTAGAGATTGATTTCGTCCGCAAAGCAGAAGCTTGAGGAGCCAGCCTTTGGAAGACAGACTTCTTCTGGGCTTCCTCCTTCGGCGTTGAGGTACCGAGGGTGGGGGGTAGGAGGTGGGAGCATAGACCTAAAGAGAAGCCCATTGATTAGAAGAGCTGGGTTGCAGAGATTTGAGGCTGCAAGTGTCCCATACTTGACTCCACCAGATGTGACAGAGCCTGAGTTGCAGTGGGCGGAAGGAAACACCATTCTAAAAAGAGAGGAAACACAAACTTCGGTATCGCATCACCCAAGGCCAACTACAAATATATATACCGCGATTATTTGATCGCGGGAAAACATGACACACGAAGTGTGGAGTGGAAAGAGAAAGAGGTCCCACCGGGCGTGCCAGAATCTATTCACCGCCGAAAATAGAGACAAACTCGGATGGATCGTCTTGCTTAAATTTGCGGGCATATACTATTTGGTTTTATCCGTCCACCTCTCCGAAGATGCCAAGTTAATTTATGGCACCGTATATCGGAGGTTTGGACGAATGTAGCCGTTGTTGCAGACTTCGTCAGATTCCCCCTCGTTTGTGAGGAAGGTTTATTGATTGTAGCGACTCTTTTCCCTGAAAGCGCAAGTCCCTGCTGTTAATTACGTTACCGCATCGCGATAACCACTTTCTCCTGCTCTGGAAGTTCACTTCGTGTCGTGTGTGTTTGTTTTATTTTTGGTTGCCCATGAATTGTATACGGAGACTAATTTATGTCGTCGCCCGTAGGGCATGGATTAGTCCAAATCCGTATATCTTAGATTTAGATTTGTTTTATTTAAGGATCGTTAATCTGGCTTGAGATTAAGATCAACTTAAATGTATGTGAGCAGTTAGGGCTAGGTTGGTTTTTTGTTAAGGATACGTTAGTCCAATTTGAGATTAAGATCTACTTAACAAGGTCTTAGGATCATTTTTATTTCAGATCCAACAAAAGAGCATTTGAGCTCTGTTGTTTTTAGTTTAAGGATGTCTCGGTCTATTGTCGTCATTTTGGAGGCGAAGTTTTAGTTTAACGACGTCTCGGTCCGTTATCGCCATTTTGGAGGCGAAGTTTAGTTTTTATGGACATTTCGGTCCGTTATCGCTATTTTGGAGGCGAAGTCTCCATTTTTGAGGTGAGGTTTTAGTTTAAGGACGTCTCGGTCCGTTGTCGCCATTTTGGAGGCAAAGTCACCATTTTTGAGATGAAGTTTTAGGTTAAGAACATTACGGTCCGTTACCAATTTGGAGGTGAAGTTTTAGTCTAGGGACGTCTCGGTCCGTTGTCTCCATTTTGGAGGCAACTATTAGTTTAAGGATATTTCGGTCCATTCTCGCCATTTTGGAGGCGAAGTCACAATTTTTTAGGTGAAGTTTTGGTTTAAGGACATTACGGTCCGTTGTCACCATTTTGGAGGTGAAGTTTTAGTTTAAGGATGTCTTAGTCCGTTGTTGCCATTTTGGAGGCAACTATTAGTTTAAGGACGTTTCGGTCCGTTGTCGCCATTTTGGAGGCGAAGTCACCATTTTGGAGGTGAAGTTTTAGTTTAAGGACGTCTCGGTCCGTTGTTGCCATTTTGGAGGTAACTATTAGTTTAAGGACATTTCGGTTTGTTATCATCATTTTGGAGGCGAAGTCACCATTTTTTAGGTGAATTTTTAGTTTAAGGATATTACGATCCGTTGTTACCATTTTGGAGGTGAAGTTTTAGTTTAAGGACGTATCGGTCCGTTATCGTCATTTTGGAGGCAACTATTAGTTTAAGAACGTTTCGATCCGTTGTCGCCATTTTGGAGGCGAAGTCACCATTTTTTGAGGTGAAGTTTTAGTTTAAGGACGTCTTGGTCCGTTATCGCTATTTTGGAGGCAACTATTAGTTTAAGGACGTTTCGGTCCGTTGTCTCTAATTTGGAGGCGAAGTCACCATTTTTGAGATGAAGTTTTAGTTTAAGGACATTACAGTCCGTTGTCCATCTTATGTGCACGTGTATTTGTTACATGACGGGATGAACGACGATGATATGGGATGCACCCAGTTTGGGATGCGGTCTGATTTGAGATGTGCACATCAGTTTGGGAGTGCACCATGGTTGTCGAGACCCGCCATCTCTCTGAAGACGTTGAGAAATTACAACGACATGTATCAGAGGTGTGGAGAGATGTACCCTTGAACCAATTCCCGTATTTGAGGGGAAAAAGGATTAGTGGTAAACCCAGAAATCATTAGTTATATTTTGAGACTAAGATTTTCTTAGGAGAGTATGGGACGGATATCGTTTTGGATATTATCAGTTAAAAGACCATTAGTCATGTTTGGGACTAAGATCGATATGGGAAAACATGAGCGCAAAGGCTCGGTTCAATGGAAATCAAACAGGTTTTGACCTCGGGAAACATAGCCAATTTGAGCTAAGGCTGGGTTCCCAAAATTACCTGACAGTGCTAAGCACTGGGATAGTGCAACGAAACTGATGATACACCACATATTACACTTACGATCGCAGAAAAGAAAGTGTAAAACTACAACAGTTGGAATCCGCAGCCTCCTTAGACATCGCATGCCTAACCAAATGAATTCCTTAGACATCTCATGCCTGACAATTATAAACCCTGCATTTTAGTCTCAATATCGAAAACACTTTTCAATATCTAGCCGGGCAATTCAACAAGATTCCCGACATTCTGATCGAATGCTCGTCGAAAACATTAGTAGACGGTCGCACCCCTTGATGCTGTCGACGAAGTGCACTAAGGCGGAACACCGCTGCTGCGAGCAACCGAACGGATGCTTTTGGCGACGGGGTTCTCCTACAGTCACTTGGTCGGGGCTATGGGGCATGGCTATCTATTAAGTTTACCCGGCGAGTATCCGCGTACGCTACGTGATTGTGACAGACTTTTGATCGTATCAAAATCCCATGGCAACCGATCATCTGAGACTAAACTGCTAGATTTATAACATTCAAATTAGTTATCTCATAACTACTTGTGGATTCCAAAAATTATAACATATTCCAGATAAATAGACAATGTTAAACTTTCCGATCGAATAATCAAACATCCAAGATTTCCCAAATAGCTCAACACTTGAGCGGAGTTCAAAATTCCCAGAACATGTCACAGCCCCAATGAACCAGCCATAGAAGGGTCAAACCAACGCCTCACATGTGGCAACGCTAAACTACCACAAACCCTAGGGTTCAGTGGCAGTTTTGACGGTCACATAATTGAGTTAAGGTTATATTCTTCTAGAGGGTCCACAGATACGCTTGCATGATTTCCCGAAAGTTTCAAACTCGTGAAAAAATCCAACACTTGGAAGTTTTCAGACAGGAGAAAAAGTGAGTTATTGATATCCGTTCGAACTTTTTAACACTTTCTAAATTACCCGGAAAAACTTAAACGAAGTTAAACCTTCCGATCGATTCAACTAGTTCCCAATATTTCCCAGAAAGCTCAACACTTGAGTAGAATAAAAAATTCCCAGAAGTATGAAAAAGTACCCAAGAATAATACCCTGAAGTATTAGCCCCTAACTCCCAAGGTTGGCCGCGGAACCACCGCCAAATGCATGGTTTGGCCGCGGTTCCGCGGTCCCTTGAGGGAGTTATGAATTCGTACTTCACAGTAATTCTTAGAATTCCCTGCATGATTTTCTGAGTATTTTTAATATGAAAAATTTTAACTTTTGAAAAAATTTCCAGAGAAGGAGTTCATATCGGGGTTTCGGGGTTCGATCGGACTTTAAACTTCGTCCAGACAATGCCTAAAGCTCTAGCTTGGCTTTGATACCACTGTAGGGTTACTAGGCAGTAGAACAAGCTTCTACAAGGCACCAACCATGCCAAAATAAAAATTCTCAAGTGTCGAACAACCCTAACCAAGATCTTAGACTAGAGATTAGGCAAAACAATGAGCAAGTAAATAACTTTACTTCTAAGAGTTTGGGATTACAACCTTTTTAGTCCGTTCCTTCACTTCATAAGCTCCGTGTTGAGGTCCCTTCACTGCGATCATCAAGTACCCGGACTCTAGAGAGGCTCCATGAAGAGAAAGATGCATGCTTGCTTCCGATCTTCAACAACTAAGATGATCTACCTTGAAGAAACTCAAACCCAAGCTCTTGCTTCACTAATCAAGTATTAGAAAAGCAAACACCGTAATCTAAGTGGCTAGAATAGATAAGGATGATTAAGTAGGAATTTAGCTCTCTTTTGTTTTCAATTTCTCACTCATTATCATCACATGTCAAAAATCTAGAAAGCTTTTTTCAAGAGGAAGAAGAAGAAGAAGAAATCTATTTGTGATGAATAATGAATATTGTGTATGAGGTTAGAATTGCAACCATGGGTGAAGAATGAAGACTTAACCCATGTACAGAATTAACTATGGTAAAGGGTTTGGGTTGGGTTAAGAAATATCTACACAAAATATCACAAGTCAAAGTCAAAGCTTCATGAAGGTTCATGAAAGCTCCATCCAAGCTTAACCTTAATCCAAACCCTAACCATATTTAAACTCCACAAAAAATGTTGCATTTGTAACCCTAACTTGTTACAATATTATATATCACATATACAATATTTATTGTAACAAAATAAAATAATACAATTAACATATATCACATATATATCAATGTATTATCCAAGTGAGAAAAAGAATCTTTAAGTGAGCTAATATTAGTTAATGTAATATAATATATCAAATATATAATTATACATTAAATTATTGAATCAACACTTGATCTGATAATCCGGCTATTTCACAAATAACCAACTAATATAATCTGTATCAGTTCATCGAATCAACACTTGATTCGATGACCCGGCTATATCACATATGCCCGGCCGATATCACATATCGCGAGAATCTAATAAGGTATCACATACACGTATTGTTCTCGGTCCCGTACATATCACATATGTGCTCCTACTCCGTTTTTCCTGAGCCAGGAAACCTCTGTGTAGAACTCTAAAGAATCGTCAATACGCCGGCAGTTGGTGATGATCATATCAAACACCCACAAGCTGCAAGCGGTCAGCTAAATGTAACAGCCACCCAGGTATTGAGCGACCATAAGATCAACAAGCAAGCGTGTACATTCTCCTGTGAATCCTATCAGTAACACTCCCGTACAGTTCGGTCTCTTCGTCTGATATGTCGCATATCTCGCCTAGGGGTGGTAAACGTCAGACCCCAGTAACTTGATAAGTCGTGTCGATATGAGGTCCATAACAGTTTGAGAAACTACTGATAACACTTACCAGTAAATCTCAGCAACCCTGGCCAGGGATTTCTAGTTATAGCCAATCGAATACAGCGCAACATCAACTCCCTATACCGGGAGAGACGAATTCCCTCCTATCACTCATTATTTCCATGTGATTCGGGACTGTACCCAAAAGCCACCGTTTTGCACGCCCTCTTGGACGTGGTATGATGGAAATCAAAGCACAGTGGGAATCACACAAGTCTCTATAACGATCTCGGGTCTACAGACTAATCTGTACCAGTGTCACAAGAGAACTGCCATCTGGCGTGAGGTATAATACCATCTGGGAGTTCTTAGCGAGTCCGTCCTGTGTACCCAGTCTCTACTGAGCACCCGTATACCTTCTCTGATGTCAAATACCAATGGATATGGGATCATCTATCGCTCATCATATGGGTCAAGAAGTGCATACGTTAGTCTACTCTGGTATATCGATGCCCTGTCTCGATATACCAATGACTAGGAACATTTGAAGGATATACTTAGCGACTACACTGTCCCCACTAGTATGATCTGCATTATAGTCCTGGTAGTCAAGTACTCATCCTAAGGGCTTTATCAACATGTAACATAGAGACAATCAGATTACATGTTAAGATAAAGAGCAACCAGATAGCATATTATGATGTCGAGCAAGAAAGTCCTACCTATATATGTCCAAGCATCCACTACAATATACATCGTATGTACAGTAATGGCCTCTAGGGCATACATATAACTAACAATCTCCTACTTGCACTAGGGCTTTCTGTTGTGGCATCGCATACCCAACAATCAACTGTTGTTGAAGTATCTCATACTCAACCATCCCATAAAAGTCTCTACTGGGAAAAAGGCCTTTGTGAGTGGATCCGCGCTGTTTTCCTCTGTGTCTACTCTCCTAACCTCGATCACCCTGGAGATCAACCATCTCCATGATCAGGCGATACTGCCTAAGAATATGTCTGGATCACAGAAGGGACGGTGTATCTTTGGCAAAAGACAAAACTCTATTGTCATACAATGGTAGGAACGAAGTTCATCTCATGAACTAGTGTACATCCATACTATTTCTTTGGTAGCATCCTTGGTAGTGATTTATCTTTCCTTTAATCGTCTAGTATGTCACGGTATCTAGCTTGGAACTCTTCCAACATACTGTCCCTCCACTGAGGATAAAGACAATGCCTGTGACTGATATTCAGTCGACCTTACCACCCTTGAACCATTCCAGTGATTCTCCCCAGGATCGATTGATACCATTTCACTACAACTAGTGAGAATCCTAACATCCAATTAGATCTATCTCATAGATCAAAAAGCTAGGACTTAGGAGGTACCACTTTGATACAATACAGAGAATTCATGTGATAAGAGGATATTGGCCGAGCGTAGCATAGGAAACTGCTTTCCTATCAAGAGCATGTCATCCATGTACAATACGAGGATCACCACCATACTCACTACTACCTTTTTATATATACAAGGTTCATCTACCATTTTGATGAAGTCAAACTCTTTGACTACCACATCAAAACAGACGTTCCAACTCCGCGATGCCTGATTTATCCCATAAAACAACTTGCACACGTTTCCGCTGCTCCCACTGTCTACGAAGCCCTCTGGCTGTGTACTTATAGACTCTCTCTTCTAAATCATCATTTAGAAAAGCAGCCATGACACCCAACCGCCAGATATCGTAGTCATGGTATGTAGCAGTGGAAAGTAGGATCTGGATGGACTTAAGCATAGCTTTGAAAGTCTCAACTTTTCCATGTACACCAAGTAATATTCTCAAGATATACTTGCTCCTGATGGGGATTTAACCCTTCAGATAAACCAACCAAAGTCCATACTTTGTTGGTGTATAAGGATTCTATGTCAGATCGCTGAGCATCCAGCCATTCTTACAGAGTCCCACTCTTGATGGCCTGCTCGAAACTAGTTGGGTCATTATCTCATGATGCAATCCTCGCTCTCACTGTCATAGAGGAAACCGAAGTATCTCTTAAGTGGATGAGGAACTCTACTAGATCGGCGGAGAGGCTGAGGTTCGTTAGAAACTATTGAATCCATCGGGTTTACCAAATCATCAGCTGCAGTTTTTATAGCTGGAACTTTTTCCAGTTCTACCTCATGACCACTAATTTCTTCACAAGAAATTTCCTTTCATAAAGATGGCATGCTGAGAAACAAAACATCTTTTGTTCCTCGGTTCAGTAGAAGATATTCCCTTGCGAATGCTTGGGATATCCAATAAACTTTTACAGAACTGACCTTGCCTCGAGCTTGTCTGGATTATGCTTTTAGACATAGGCCGGACAACCCCAAATCTTAACTTCCTTAAGAGATGTGCTATTCCCATACCATATCACATATGGAGTGGTAGGCACCTAATTTGATTGGAACCCTATTCAATAGGTATGCAGCTTCTCAAGTGCATAACTCCCAAAAGAAAATAGGAAACTCAGTAGTACTCATCATAGAGCGCACCATATTTAATAGGGTGAGATTGCTCCGCCCCGATACACCGACGTGTTGTGGTGTATACGGAGGAGTAATGCTGAGAGAGAATATTATTCTCCTTTAGAATAGTCCAGGAATCTCGTGCTCAAGTATTCTCCTCCCTGATCACATCAAAGGACATAATACTTATACCCATTTTGGTTCTCTACTTCTAACTCATATTCATTGAATTTCTCAAAAGATTCAGACTTGTGTTTCAACAGGAACATATGTCCGAGCCTTGAGAGATAATCAATGAATGTAATGAAGTATAAAGAACCGGTCCTGGTATGTGTAGACAGGGGACCTTATATACATCATCATGTATCAATCCCAAGAGTTCACTAACTCTTTCTCTGTTTCCAATAAACAGAGCTGTGGTCATCTTATCTTTGTGACATGACCGGCAAGTTTCAAAAGATGCAAATTCAAATAAATTTAAATATGTATCTAAATGTAACTTATCTAGTCGGGTCGCATTGATATGACCTAGTCTACAATGCCTCAAGAAGAATTCGTTCATTTCTGAACTCTTCCTCTTGTGTGTGTTCTGTACACTAAGAACTGTGGTTTGATTTAGAACGTATATGCTTTTAGATAACGTGCCTAAACCGATCAACTCTTGATATTAGGAAATGTTCAAAACATTATCCAACAATACAAAATTATATCCTTCTTTACTAAATAAAGAGACTAATATGATGTTGTTGTTAGTGTATATGCCCTAGAGGCCATTACTGTATCATACTAGTTTGTATATTACTTAATGGAAGCTTGGGATATTCACCTTGTATAAACAATCTTGATCAAAATAGTAGTATGCTACTTGGTTTGTTTCTACTTCAATATGTACATGTGTTTATTTTAGTATATCACCTATACACATTAGTGGAGCCCTTAGGATCTTTGCTTGACCACCAGCGTTGTGATGGCAGTCACACTAGTGGGGGCTGGGTAATCTATAAGCACATCCTTATGCAGGTCTCTAGTCGCAGGACTATCGAGACAGGGCATCGATACTCCGGAGTAGACTAGCGTATGCGCTTCTCATCCCAGTGTGGGAGATGGTCTGTCCCACAGCCATCAGTACGTCGTACTGGAGATAGTATGCGGGTGCTCGTTAGGTTACGAGTACACTGGACAGGGCTCGTCGGGAACTGATGGTTGGTACTATACCTATCGTCAGTTATCAGTTCCCAGGTGACATGAGTACAGCTTAGTCCGCTGACTTGACACTATCACTTCGCCTCGAGTGTGTTCCCACTGCACTTTGATTACTACCCTAGCACGGCTCAAAGGAGTCGTGCAAACAGGTAGTTTTTGGGTGCAGTCCCGAAGCACTTGGAGGCAGTGACGGTTAGACAGGATTCGTCTCTCCCGGTAGTGGGGGTTGACATCGCGCTGTGTCTAGGAGAGCCATTACACGAGTAGTCCCTGGCCAGGGCAAGCGAGATATACTGGTAGGCTTCCAGTGTTATCTCAGGGTGTTTTGGGCTTCACTCCGACACGACTTGTACTGCTATTAGGGGACTGACGTTTACCGCCCCCCTAGGCCCGCCATGCGATGTATCAGACGAACAGACCGGACTGTACGGAGACTGTCACATTCAGGCTCAGTAGGAGTTCAGATGGGTTTCACCTCGTCAGTCTTCTTGTCAGCATCTACCTGGGGACCGTTACGCACAGCTAGTGCCGCTTGCGGTCTGTGGTTAAACCCACTGCCAGCGTAGTGTCGAGTCTTTAGAGTCCCACACAGAGAGCTATTCGCCTTTAGGCAAAAGAGTAGAGGTCGCATGGTTTTGCGACAGGTCGCATAGTTTTGCGACAGGGTTCGGTCACATCCGTGCACTTGTGCACGTTTAGTGTCCGGACAGTTAACACTAGCGGGCTTTGGTTTAAGCCAAATCCTAGTGTACGTTTTGGGATTGGTTTTATCCAGTATGTATTCGTGTTCCTCGGAACGCGGATGCGGGTGTGTATGCACAGTTGACGGAGAGACAGAGGCAGAGGATTCTCATTAGGGTTGTTGACTGTTGACTGTTGACCATTGACTTCTTGCTAAACCCTAATGAGAATATGATATATGATTAACAATAATATTAATTAAGTATTATGGTGACATAGTTGTTGAGGGGTTGACTTTGTTGACTTGTTGACTTTGTTGACCGGTTGACTAGGTTGGACTAGTTGACCATCATGATGACAATGGCTATCATTTCATGGCAAAGACTTTTTGCTTGCTTGTTCTCTTGTGAAAAATGAGTGCATGAAATGATATGGCTATTGTAGCTTAAACCATCACATAATACTTGATTGCTATGATTTGCTATGATGGCTTTGGATTATGAGAGCCAAGAGAGAAAAGTCTTTCTCATTCTATCATTCCCATTCTCTCTCTTGTTCTTGAGCTCTCATCCTCTTCCTCTTGCTCTCCCTCTCTTTCTAGTCTATGGTTCATTTGTCTCATGAGTTGAGAAGCAAGAACCATAGAGAAAAATCCCAACACAATCTCCTCTACTCACTCTAGTTCACAAGTTTTTGCAAACCGAGTGAACTAGTTTCTTCAAAGTTCGAAGAAGAGGCCAAAGGTAGAAGCTTTCGGGTGGATCGATCTTCGGCGCAAGGAGACGACGGGGTGAAGCCGATCCGTACACCATCGAGTTCTGAAGACGAAGGAGTTCAAGAAAGAAAGGTATAACCCCCTAACCGAGTAGTTAACAACACCTAGTTAGGTTGTTAGTTAGATGTTTAACAAAGATCCGGTTTTGAGTCCATGTTACCGCCTCTAGAAAATCATTTTTCATCAAATTCCGCAAGCCCGTAAGTACCGGGAGAGGTAGAATGGACTTACAGTTGTATATCAGGTTCGGTATCTAATAACATTCGTTCAGAATCTATGTATTTGGTAATACAGGGTGATAACTACCAACTGCTTGGCTTGCAACAATTGCATCGTTTCCAACTCTTGAAACTTATCACTCGATCTCAGTTCTCTACCTATCTGTAGCCCATGTAACAGATTACATATCTGGGATCCTGATTCGGTATCTCATACCCAGGACGTAAAGGATACTGAGAAACAGTTCTCTATAATAAACACACCCGAAAAAGATGCATCAGCATACACTTTCTTCGTTTGGGCGGCACGGGAATTCTGGTAATCCCTAATTTCCTGCTCGGTCTTATAACATTTATAAGTCGGAGCGGGACCAACGTTCCCTAGCATAGTATAAAAAGCGGGTTCGGTCAATACATTCGTATTATTATCTTGATTAAGGCGTGATATGGGCGCTACCTGGAGAGAGAGAGAAGAAAACACTCAGCGTATGCTCTTGCAAGATTAGATTGGTTATTAATATATCTAATCAGGATGTCTCTCACTGTTTTTGTCAAATCTTTCTTCAAACCCTAAAAGGTGTCACGCCCCGCTTCCCAGAGTACGCTAAAATAGGCACGTGACATAACCAACCATGCTACCTGTGGTTAGGAAAAATCCTTCCACAGTCACATTACAGCTGTAGAGATATCAAGAACAGGAAGGTAAACTAACTATCTAGTACATGTCCATAAGCCAGAGTAAAAGAGTCAAGAAATGCTATAGTATGCGGAAGCAAAAGACCAAATAAACACCTGGAAAGTAAGACTGGATACCGACATGATCCCTACCGCTCGATCTAACAGCGGCAAAACTCCTGATCAGTCTGCAACAAAGGTAGAGGATCTGGGCGATGCAAAACCCAGACGTCAGCGCGTCATAACATCAAGCAATAATAAATGAACGGGATACACGAGATATGCAGGCATGAATCATAAATAGTAACAAGTCAACAGGGATGTATAACAGTGAAGTGTATCAGTGTATGTGACGTGCAGTGATCAATCTAAACTGTGCTACTGGGTTGTCTACTCTAAAGTTTGTTTGAAATCAATTAATGTAATCCTCCATGTAACTCAAAGGATATGTCCCGTTACCCCCCGGGACCACGGATCAGGAATATATGAACCAAGGGTGGTTCTGTCCCGTTACCCCCCGGGACCACGGATCAAGATGTAAGAGTCATGAATGGCTCTGTCCCGTTACCCCCCGGGACCACGGATCAAGATGTAAGAGTCATGAATGGCTCTGTCCCGTTACCCCCCGGGACCACGGATCAAGATGTAAGAGTCACGAATGACTCTGTCCCGTTACCTCCCGGGACCACGGATCAAGATGTAAGAGTCACGAATGGTTCTGTCCCGTTACCCCCCGGGACCACGGATCAAGTAATACCCTTTTAAGTTACACTTTAGTTTATACTTTTGATTTCCCCATACCCCCAAGGTTATGTGTTCAAGTCAGGTATTCCGTAATCAAGAACTAATGCCAACACAGGATCAGGTAGGTGCAGGTTTGTCTGGATAGACAACAGGAACGGTCCGTAAGGACTACATGTCAGGTTTGTTGGCATTAGACACAAGATCAGGTAACAGGTAAAGCCATGGTACATCAGGTCAGGTCAAGTAGTGTATTTAGGTGCCAGGTCATGTCGAGAGTGTACGGTACCGTGTCGGGTCAAGTAATATGTGTGTAGCAAGTCATGTCAGGGTGTAAAAGATATCATGTGGGTGCTCATAATCAACTAACATAATCATGGTTATAAATAAACAAGCATGAGTATTGTCAGAACAGTAAACTGGCACACGTAATATGATATGCAAATAGATATAATTTCAAGGATATGAATGCACAGTTATCGATTAGGGTTACATTTATAGTTCCAATATTAATTAGGATGCAATTTATTAAACATGGAGTGTTAATATCACAGTATTATGTAGTAATGTGATCTATGGATGCAATTATATGTATCTTAAATGCGATGGATGCAAACGGGTATCCGAAAAGTTATAAAGCTATAAAATGGTAATGTGGGATGTACAACTAAGCAATATGTGATATAAATATTGATATAATAATATTAATATGGATAGCATATTCAAAGCGATTAATAACTATAAAAGTGGTATTGATTAACCATGCACAAGAAAGCTCCGTTCAGAAATTCAGCGTCGCCCTAATTTGTAAAATAGCTTAAAAATAACAAACGTTCTCCAAAAGGGACGTGTCTTAAACCAAAACAAAGATAATTCAATAAGGTTTTCATTTTTATAAGTATAAACATATCAGGTTGTCCCTACAAAAAGTTATGAACATCCGAAGTTGAAAGTTTGCTGCTAGAATTTTCCTGGACAGCAGTTTAAAGACATATTCATTTGCATTTTACGTTATTTAAACAATTTAGTTTGCAAGTTAATATTTCATAGAGTTATAGTATTCTGAGTTAGCTTCGTAACTAACTAAAGAACGTATACTAATGATTTTTCTATGATTTATAATGAATTTTATAAGGTAAGGTGTACAGTAAATTTCAGATTTGTCGTATCCGCTTTGCAACGACGTTTCATGTGTAAACTATAATATTTTCAAATGTATAACATTATAAAATGCAGATTATAAACTAATTACAGATAATAATAAGAAATATTACGACGATATATATTTTAAATGATGTGGATGCAGTATAATGTAATCTAGTATGTCACAAGATAAATTTTCATGATCTAGATTTAAAATGATATAAACAGATGCAAACGGAACATCGAAACGTTATAAAATTAAACATGGGGTACTAGATTTAACCTATAGGTATGGTATTTATTTAAATAGGTATAAAATGAATTATATAGCATGTAGCAAGATTAACTTGCCTAGACGGAACGAGAACGGATGTGTACGGAACGTCCTTCATCGGCGAAATGTCGCAACGCGCGCACGGTACACGAAACGGTTCCAAACAACGCACGAGGGTGATCACGCAAGTCAGGTACATTCACTGGATCACTCGGATCGTCAGCGACGAGCACGGCTCCGGCGGTGATCACCGGAATTAAGAAACAAGATCAAGAAAAAGAAAGAAGAAAGAAGAAGAAGAAGTAAGAAGAAGAGGTTGTGTATTAAATAAGGAAAGAACAATTAAATAAATAAAAAATATATATAAATAGATATATGCAGAGGGGAGAGAGAGAGAGAAAGGGGTTGTTGGTTTGTTAGGAAATTAGATTTAAAATTTTAAAAGATTTTTAGATTTAAAATTTTAGATAAGAGGTTTCAGTTTTTTAAAGAAATCGTATGAAAATATTTAAACTAAATTTTAAAATTAAATAAATTGAATTTTGGAGGGATACAAAAATATTTCAAAACGCGCCCGGGTCGGGTTTAAAAATTCAGATTTAAAATACGAAAAATATGTGCGACCTTCAAAATTCAAAATGAATGCTCAGGTAACGAAAAATGCATACCCCCAAGAACGGATGCACTTATATGCACGTAGCTATCCAAACACGTCCGTTTCACTGAACGGGAGGATAACAAGATGCGCGGATGCTACCACGGGGTTAGGGGTATTATGCAAGCTATGAAATGCAATTTTAAATTATTTTACATGACCTAAAATGTTATATGGTAAAAGATGCAATGACAGGTAAAATGCCAGTATTCAGTATACATGAGATGCACGTGTCAATGTAACAAGTTAGGTTAATCTATAAATATGAATCAAACAGGTTCAAGCAAGCGGGTCGGTCGAATGCAATGTAAAATGTAATATTACCATCCGCACCCAAAAACTCGTTAAATCAAGAAAATACCACAGATAAGTAAATACGGGAACTGGAATTGGTATAAATGAACTCGATTGTTACATTATACCCAACTACAAAAAGAATTTCATCCCCGAAATTCCAAGAACAAGAAATGATAAACAATCAAGAAACTACAAGAATAGATGTGGAAACTTCTGCTGGATTTCATCTTCTCGTTCCCAGGTTGATTCTCCATGCGAGTGATTTCCCCAAGAAACAAGTACAAGAGGGATAACCTTGTTCTTAAGAACCTTTTCCCTTTGATCCACAATCGACATCGGTCGCTCCTCAAAGTCAAATCTTTTCATACAGTCAGCTCCGAATGATCCAGCACGTGTGTTTCATCTCGAACATATTTACGGAGTTGAGATACGTGAAACACGTCATGAACATTCGCCAAGGATTGCGGTAACGCCAATCGATATGCTACTTCTCCAACACGCTCCAAAATCTCAAAAGGTCCAACGAATCGAGGACTAAGCTTTCCTCGACTGCCGAAACGAATCACTCCTCTAGTCGGTGATATCTTCAAGAATACCAAATCACCAACGGCGAACTCTAAAGGTCTTCTCGATATATCTGCCCAACTTTTTTGTTGGTCTTATGCTTCTTTCATATGATTCCGGATAGTGTTAACCTTCTCAACTGTTTGCACGATCAAATCCGGTCCCAACAATCTTCGTTCTCTAACATTAAAAAGCAAACAGGTGAACGACACTTGCGACTGTATAAAGCTTCGAATGGAGCCATCTGAATAGTCGCCTAAAACTGTTGTTGTAAGAAAACTCCACCAAATGTAGATGATCCTCCCATGAACCCTTGAAATCTAACATGCAAGCTCTCAACATGTCTTCAAGAGTTTGGATCGTTCTCTCCGACTTGCCATCTGTTTGAGGGTGATAAGCTGTGCTAAACTTCAATCGAGCCCCCAAACTTTCCTGTAATCTCTTCCAAAAGTGTGATAAGAAATGAGTGTCACGGTCGGACACGATGCTCACCGGTACTCCATGCAATCTTACTATCTCCTGCATGTACCGCTCTGCCAAAACTTCTGTTGATCGACCAACTCGAAATGGTATGAAATGAGCTGCCTTGGTCAATCGATCAACAATCACCCAAACTGCATTGTTTCCCTTTGGACTCCACGGTAGAGCTGTCACGAAATCCATGGTTATATGTTCCCACTTCCATTGAGGGATCGGAAGTGATTGCAATAAACCAGCAACCCGTTGATGTTTAGCCTTGACTTGCTGACACACCAAGCACTTTGCCACAAAGCGGGCAATATCCCGTTTCATGCCCTCCTACCAGAAATGCTGTCGTATATCTCGATACATCTTCGTGTCTCCTGGATGTATGGAATATGCTGAACTGTGCTCCTCCTTCATAAGTTCTTCGTGAATGTCTCCTTTTGGCACACACAAATGGTTACCATATCGCAACGAATCATCTTCATGAATTAACAAGTCCGTTCGAAGTCCAGCTTCAACATGTTCTCGAAACTTTTGCAATCTTAGGTTTTTTTTACTGCGCTGCTTTAATACTCTCGATCAATGACAACTGTACTTGCAGCGACATCAACTGTCCTGAAGAATGCGGTAGCACGATCTCCAACTCGAATCTCCGAAAGTCTTCAATAAGTTCCTTTTTGTGCAGTCAACATCCGAATTGCTGCTAACTGACTAAGCGCATCCGGCACAACATTAACTTCCCCGGATGGTACTTAAGATCAAGATCGTAGTCAGCCATCAGCTCCAACCATCTACACTGCCTCATATTAAGCTCCTTCTGTGTGAACACGTACTTTAGGCTTTTGTGATCGGTGAAAACTTCGCCCCTTTCGCCCAATAAGTAGTGTCTCTAAATTTTCAAAGCGAAAATCACTGCCGCTAGCTCCAAGTCATGAGTTGGGTAATTCTTCTCATGGGTCTTCAACTGTCTCGATGCGTAAGTTATAACCTTCCCATGCTGCATCAAAACACATCCCAATCCTTTTCCAGATGCGTCGCTGTGAATCACCAATCCTCCGGAACTGTCTGGCACGGTCAGAATAGGATTGGTTATCAATCTCTGCTTCAACGTCTCAAAGGCTGACGCACACTTCTCCGTCCACACAAAAGGTTCCTCCTTGCGCGTAAGCTTGGTCAACGGCTCCGCCCGACGAGCAAAGAAATTATCCACGAACCTTCTATAGTATCATGCAAGTCCAAGAAACTTCTGATCTTTACAACGTTCTTCGGAATCGGCCAGTCTTGAACTGCTGCAATCTTTCCTGGGTAAACGGCGATGCCATCTCCAGCTACGATATGCCCAAAAACTTTACTTCTTCAAGCCAAAACTTGCACTTGCTCATCTTTGCATAAAATCTTTCTTGCCTCAATGTCTGCAGTGCGATCTTCAAGTGTTTTGCATGCTCTTCAATGCTCCTCGAGTAGACCAGAATATCCTCAGCGAATACCACTATAAACTGGTCCAAGAATGGTGAAAAGATTCGGTTCATCAAGTCCATAAATATCGCCGGTGCATTCGTGACTCCGAATGGCATCACTAAATACTCGTAATATCCATACCGAGTTCGGAACGCAGTCTTGCAAATATCTTCTGATTTAACTCGGACCTAATGATATCCGAACCGCAAATCCAGCTTCGAGAATACCCTCGCGCCACTAAGCTGCTCAAACAATTCGCCAATGCGAGGGATCGGGTACTTGTTCATAATAATCACCCGGTTTAATTCTCGATAATCGATGCACATCTTCCTTGTGCCATCTTTCTTCTTTACTAGAAGAACTGGAGTTTCCCAATGCGAGTTACTGCTGCGAATCCAACCCTTCTCAAGTAATTCAGCAACCTACTTCTTGACTTCTTCCAACTCCACTGGTGCCATTGGACAGTACGTCTTTGAGATTGGCGCTGCACCAGGATCAATCACAAACTCCACGCCTCGTTTTGGCGATAATTCCGAGACGTCTTCGAACACATCCATGAACTCTCGAATTATAGTCGACGCTTCTTCCTTATCACTTCCATCAACGAAAGATCATCATTTGTCGGCCTAGCCCTAAACTTGACTGTCCCGACGGTACTGCTTCCTCCAGTAAAACAAACTCCGGATATCCAGGAATCAGGAAAATCACTTTCCTTTCCTTACAATCAATATGAGCATGGAAAGTGCCGCGAAAATCCATTCCCAAGACAACAACAAACAAGGGAATGCACTAGGATTGAACAGTCCTAATGCGGGGAAAACAAGAACAAGTAAGATATCTAGATGACTTTATCCGAAGTCAAGATACTGAAGAGGATTAAGCACGGTAAACATGATTCAAGCTGGCGATGGAACAATAACTGGTAAGCAATGAAACCGAGAGAAATAAGGTAATGTAATGATCATGGAATAGGGAAGTGAAACAAGACCAGGACTCCAAGTTACTTAAATAGAGTACCGCATTGTAACTATGCTGCAGTTCATGGGTACAATTACATAACTCCACCCAAGTCGCCCAAATCCTAGTATCAGAATCAAGAAACAGGGAGAAACAATAGAGAACCAAAAGATTTCAGGTCGAAATGCAAAGTGGTTTGCATATCGCCCAAACAAGGGATCAAGAGAAGGATATGATTCAACAATCACGATAATCAAGGTGGCAGGACATGTTCCTAATCACGAGTATTCTGATTCGTGTATTGGGTCCAATACCCAACTACAAAAGAATCAACCCGATTAACCTATATCCTATCTCCCTGATACTAAAAGAACCATGTCACGCCCCGCTTCCCAGAGTACGCTAAAATAGGCACGTGACATAGCCAACCATGCTACCTGTGGTTAGGAAAAATCCTTCCACAGTCACATTACAGCTGTAGAGATATCAAGAACAGGAAGGTAAACTAACTATCTAGTATATGTCCATAAGCCAGAGTAAAAGAGTCAAGAAATGCTATAGTATGCGGAAGCAAAAGACCAAATAAACACCTGGAAAGTAAGACTGGATACCGACATGATCCCTACCGCTCGATCTAACAGCGGCAAAACTCCTGATCAGTCTGCAACAAAGATAGAGGATCTGGGCCATGCAAAACCCAGACGTCAGCGCGTCATAACATCAAGCAATAATAAATTAACGGGATACACGAGATATGCAGGCATGAATCATAAATAGTAACAAGTCAACAGGGATGTATAACAGTGAAGTGTATCAGTGTATGTGACGTGCAGTGATCAATCTAAACTGTGCTACTGGGTTGTCTATGTTGCGCCACGGCAGCGCCCCGGCCGTCTTACTCGAGGCCAAAATGCGGAATCAAAATTTTTTCTTACTCGGAAACCGGCGCTACCGCGGACAAAGAAAACCCGGATCGTAACCATTAACCTAATGCTAGCAATTAAGAGATAGGGTGAGAAGTATACCGAGTGATCCGAGTCCTCCGGTCTTCTCGTCATCGTCCCGATCTTCCGCGGAAAGTCTTGCCTCCACATCGTCGCCTCCTCGCCGGAAAGGGCACCACATCGCCTGCGTCTTTTACGGGCTCCCGCCTCAATACCGAGGCAACTCGCGCATGAAGCCGGCAACTCGACATGCTCAAGATATGCTGTAGAATGTAGTGTAGATGATGCTTGTCTCATTTGGGGTAAGTAGTTGCCATGATGGAGGAATCAAAGAATGGAAAAATGGTGCTTGCATTTTTCTAGCAAGAAATTGAGATCAAGAAGAAACTCTCAAGATGAAGCTCTCTTCTTCTTTTTCTCTCTTCAAAATGTTCAACCATCCCTTCAAATGAGAATGGTGGAGGAGTATGAAACAAAATCAAGAGGGAGGTGAGTGTAGGAGAAAGCAAGTGGTAACCATATCAAAAGCCATCATAACAAACTCACATCAACTCTAAATCAATCCTAATCCTATCTCATCAACAAAAGGCAAATGATAAAGATGGATAAGAAAGGTATCAAAAGATGCTTTCATAATAAATCATCTTACAAATAAAACCTCCACCAAATGTAATTTGCAAAACTGCAAATTACCCCCTCCATCAGAAAAGTCCGGCCGGGAAAGAACAAAGAAAAACCGGCCGGAACGGAATGCAAACTGGCAACTCCAGAAAACTGGTCCCGTAATAAATTACAGGAAAACCCCTATACTGTGCATACACACCTGCATCTGTATTCCGACCGGATACAAATGCAATGAGACAAAATCTACACTGTACTAAACTAGGACCGGCTTAAACCAAAGCCGGCTAGCAAAATCCGTTCGATCCTGATCCGTGCAATACCGCACGTATCAGATCAAACCCTGCCATATAACTATACGGCCACTAGTACAAAACTGTCCGATCCTGATCCGCGCAATACCGCGCGTATCTGATCGGACCCTGCCATATCTCCATACGGCCTCTACAGCGTTTCGCCCGAAAGCTTGAGTAACTGTAAGTGTGGTGGACTCTAAAGACTCGTCAATACTATGGCTGTGGATTTAACCACTGGCACGTCAGAGGTATAAGCCAATACGTGACGGGCCACCAGCTATTGACTAAAAGGGACGTCGATGAGGAAGCTCACCCCGACACCCAACTGAGCCTGTCAGTGACAATATCCGTACAGTCCGGTCCGTTCGTCTATGAGTATCGCATGGCGGGCCTAGGGGGTTGGTAAAAGTCAGACCCCCAAAAACGGTACAAGTCGTGTCGGAGTGTAGCCCAGAACGCCCTGAGATACTACTGGAATACCTACCAGTAAATCTCCTGCCTCGGCCGAGGGCTTTGCGTAATGGCTCTCCTAGACACAGCGCGACCTCACCCCCAATACCGGGAGAGACGAATCCCTGAAGATCCGCTCACTGCCTCCATGTGGCTCGGGACTGTACCCAACTAAAACCTGTTTGCACGACTCCTTTGAGCCGTGGTAGGGTAGTAATCAAAGCACAGTGGGAACTCATACGAGACAAATGACGATCCTCAGGTCGATGAACTAACCTGTACACATGTCACCAGGGAACTGCTATCTGACGTCAGGTATAAGCCCAACTAGCAGGTTCCCGGCGAGTCCTGTCCGGTGTACTCATAACCCAATGAGCACCTGTATACATCTTAGGTGAACCAACTGACACCAGTGGCTTGTGAGACCGGCCACCGCCCCTCGTCGGGGTCTCGACTGTATACACTAGTCTACTAATGGAGTATCGATGCCCTGTCTCGAAACTCCTACGACTAGGGACCTTTTAAGGATGTGCTTATAGACTACCAGCTCCCACGTATATGATCGCCATCATACTGCTGGTAGTCAAGCAAGAATCCTAGGGGCTCTATCAACGTGTAATAGCGACATGTCAGGTCACCTAAAACAGTACACGATGATAAAGGTAAACCAGATAGCATACTATCATCTCGAGTAAGACTGTCCTACCGGGATAGGTCCTCCCTCAATCATTGCAATCACGTGCCTCTGATCCAATAATTGCTTCTGAGGGCACTATCTCCAACAATCTCCCACTTGCACTCAAGGCTAATTATTGCGATGCCGCATACTCACAGCCCGTGTGATTCCGAACACCCAACTCCTCTACTAGTCAGTCTCACAAAGCTCGTTTGCGAAACTATTGCGTTCGAGGAATAGCCTCAGTGAGTGGATCCGCTGTGATGTTTCTTTCTATGTCTCTCTATATCTCAAGTTCGCGGAGAAAGCCATCTTCCGAAATGAGCAATACCTGTCTTAGAATGTCTGGATGTCTGATGGGACCTAGCTCATAAATGAACTCCAAATCCAAACTTCTTAGACTGTATCGATAACTGAACTTAATCAGTATCCTGCGCCATGCCACCCTCAGTATTGCCTTGGACCACCTGTCCAAAATACTGCCCTTCGTCAGAAGGAAAACTATAACTCTGACAACCTCCTTGTCGTCCATGTCACCTTGGAAGCCTGGAATGATAACCGTCTCCTAAAGGAGGCTGCCGTTATCATATCCCTAGAACATCAACTTATGTTCTAAAACTGCTTCCGACCGTTTCTCCAGGATTGGATCAATGTCAACTTATTGCATCTAGTGCAAGAACAACATCTGGTGTGGTACTTGACATCTCATGATTGACTCAATTGCCTAAGCAAGTGATCTGCCAATCATGAGTATTCCTCTCCCCTTTAGTCTATAAGACACCTTTAGAGAGGGTGACACCATCAACTGCAGGTATACTACCGTGCCTGGAGTCGTCCATTCTAAATACTCATAGAATGCTGTCAAGGTACCCAGATTGGGAAACTACCCAAATCTAGATCTAAAACCATAGATCTAGTAACCAGTATGTCTGATATAATGTCCAAGTCCTTTGTGGAGAAACCACTGTGTGACGACCAAAGTATAACCGATCGTAGTATAGGAATATCACTTCCTACTACCTTCTCAACAGATCCATCCCCTATTCTGATGACGTCAAACCTATGACTGTCACATCAGAAATAGATGATCTATCTCCGCTATATCTGCTTTAGTCTATAAATAGACATAAGCCTGATGTCCACCAATGCTTCCGCTGCTCCCACTGACTACGACAACCCTCTGGCAGAGTCATATAGACGTGCACTTCTAAAGCTAGTTTAGAACGACGCTATACTCATCCTCCCACCGGGTCTCGCAGCCTGGAACAACAGCAATGGCAAGTGTGGGTAAACAAGAACTTCCCTGTCACCGTCCTTGATGCTACCGGAGTACCTCTCGGGTGCCTGAAGTTACCCACCGTATCTGCAGAGTGGCCAATGGAATGTCAAACCAGATTGAATCTTTAGGTTGCTTATCAAATCTTCAGTAATCGTTTGCGGTTCTGGAATCACTTCCAGTTCTACCATACTCCCACTACTTTTTCTGAAAAAATCCATTTTTAATAAAAATGTGGCGAGTCTAGAACAATATTTCTACTGTTCATCCAGATGGTAGAAAATCAACCCTCGTCATAGCCTGGGTCAACCCACAAACAGCCATTACAGAAACGTGCCTTGAGTTGTCCAGTGTCTGGTTTTAAGCATAAGCCGGACAACTCCCCGTACCTTAATAATGTCAAGATATGAACTGTTCTATATCCAATATAGAAACAGAGGCACTGATTTAATTGAACCAGATTCAATTCATGCAGCTATCTCCAGTGCATGTAAACTAAATGGAAGGAGGCCGATCAGCGTTACTCAACTTAGGAATGCTTCCAATTATGAGTAACCTGAAAGAGAAGCAATTTCTCTTAATCATTACTATCTACTGAACACCATACACAAGTATCTACATCTTCGATCACTTTGAAGAATCCCGATACTTGCTATACCTGGTTCTCTACTCTATTCAAATACCTATAACTCCTCAAAACTTAGACCCTGTGTTTCCACGAAACACATGTCTAAGAACTAGAGAAGTTAAAAGTAAACAGAATATAGTATGAGGACCAACCCCTCTGTCCTAATGGACACTGGACAACATACAATACTCTGTATAAGTCCGCTGAGTCTAACAACTCTTTCACTGTGTGTCGTAGGTTGAAAACTGTACTTATGGTTAAGAAGAATTACACCGCTGTTTAATGCTCCTTACCTAACCATCCACTGATATAGGTAAATGTCATCGACATAATATCAAAAGGTATATCTCACTCTATGAAAATAGACGTACAGATATATCAATTTGAAATTGGTGCATAACCGCGGATATTCAAAACCAAATATTTGCCGACCGGCAAACAACCCAGGTGACTTCCTCAAATATCACCGATTACAACGAATCCCGATATAATGAGGATGATCACCCAATTCCCAATAACTTACTCCCACTCATCATCTGTAAAACCATACAGATGTGAGAATCATACCTGGCAAATACATACCCTGGAGTAAGTGTCTAATCGGGAAATCAGTTTTCTATTAACAGTACACAGTGAAACTGAAACATTGGAATGTTTCGTCGGGGTATCCTGGTATTCCTAGTAATGCCTCTTCCATTATCCAGATTCACAACTATAACCGTATAATTCTTTGCCACCTCTCCAAATCCCTTTATATGTCTTTAGTCATTACCTTCTGTACACCCCTTTAAGCCAAATGGTTTTCTTCCTTCCCTACCGTTCGGCACCAGCCTATGGTTTGGAAGAAGACTATCCAAAAAGCATAAAGGGTGTACTGTCCTAATCCTAGGAGCACTCGCAATGCGAGAGAAGGTGAAGATAAAAGACACCTGAATGTACTTTATTCCTATTTCTCCTGAACCAGGATCCATCCCCGAACTGGAACAAGTTCCTTTCGAGTTCGTATATAACCATACGATGGAGTATCCAAATAAACTGTGGATCTTCCTAGTGATACGGAGTGTCCTGGAGAAATACAAAGGTGATTTAGGATTGGCGAAGAAATACTTGGTTTGGTCGTGAATAGCAGTCGCAACTTACTTTGCCCTCTTACTAATCCCTTGCTTTGTCTTAACTTAATACCTTCTGTACACCGTTTAGGCTAACTGGTTTTCTTCATTCCCTACCTGTCGGCACCAGCCTATGGTTTGGAAGAAGACTATCCAATTTGCGTAATAGGTGTACTACTCCTAAACCAAGGAGTACTCGCAACCTGAGAGAAGGTGAAAAGAAAAGACAACTGAATAGTCCTATTCGTTTTCTCCAGAACCAGAAACCATCCTCGAAGTCCTTCGAGTTCGTATATAACCATACGATGGTTTTGTCCAACGGAAGTGGACGTTCGTAGCAATACGGGGTGTCCTGGAGAAAAGGGTAAAAGTAGGAGTGGCAACGAGGTCTGCAACTCAGACAATCCAAAAGCCTGTATTAAGAAGGTTCGGTCAACTTGGTCACTGAGTCATAGTCTTAGGGTCGGGTCAATGGTCGCTGCCAAAGAGAGAGAGAAAAGAAACACTCAGCGTGCACTCTAACCAAGATCAGAATGGTTTTCACTTTATCTAATCTGGAAACCTCCCACTGTACCTCAAATTCTCCTCCAAACCTGAAAGAAGAATTAGTCGGGATCACCCGAGGAGTAAACCAACTCATCAGTGGGAATCGGGATCCAACTATCATCGCATGATAACGTGACGGAATCCACTCACGTCACCACACTCCAGAAGGTATGCGCATGTCTGGCAAGTTTCAGTTCTTTTGAAACTCCCGATGTGATTTTTACCCCAAGCGGTTTATGACCTTGACTAGGTCAACAAACCATAAACCGCCAGTCAAGTTCAACCCGTCATTATTCTGGACTGCATTAAACCCACCCGTACGTGCCCTTGACTAGGTCAACAAGGCCGCACGACTGTCTCAACCAATCCCACTTATGCAACAAACAAGTACCACTTAGCTACCGAACACTACGTCTTGACTAGGTCAACAAACGCAGCACGAATACCAAATAATACCTGTAGGAAATGACGGAGGGCTACGGATGGTTTTTAGCGAAAAACCTTTAACGTAATGAACTTGATATCGTAGAAGGAACTGCATAGCCTTTTATAAAAATATAGTGACGAAAACCTTTACTAAAGAGGTCACTCCCGGTGAAGGGATCTCGGCTCTTTCCCCGTAGAATGAGGTGCAGGATATTCCAACTGAATACCACGATGCAAAGCAAAAGTAATCGGCTATAGTGAAGTTATTGCCCTGACGCAAACTTCTGTCCAAGGGGTCACTCCCGATGAAGGGATCTCGGCCCTTGCCTCGTCGACTGAGGAGCAGGATATTCCAAATGAATACCACGATGAAAAACAAAAGTGAACGTCCTTGCAATAACAGCTTTCTGAAAAATGTTCCAACAACATCAGAATAAGGTTTGTTTATCTTGCATTGATCCGAATCAACGCAGTCCCATCAATTAATCACACCACAAAGAACGAAAATATACTGACGTACGTATATGCCATCCGCATTCGCCACTGGGTCCCGTCATCACCCGTTAGGTTAGCTAACTAACGGCAGAGCGGGGACTGGACTAGCGCGGATGAAAAACATATACAACATCTACTAATATATATACCAATATATAGTATTTCGCTCAAGGCGTGAATAAAATGCAACATCACAGAAATGTACAGCATCACAGAACAATACAGATATCTGGAAGCCCCGGGTTTCACAGAGCCGCTGCTGAAACCCGACGTTCCCCTGGTCGTGTGGATAGCCTGTGCAATGAAATCCTAGAACCCTACGGGCGCGGCAAGTCACCCGCCAAAACCTGAAGCGAGGAAGCCCCCTTCAACTCCGTGAATGGACCACCCAGCACTTCATGGAATCCGGTAACTTGGGCACCCCTCCTGGGTCAACCTGTACCCCCTACGAGTGCGACGAATAGCCCGCCAATCCTAGAGTGAAGCCCCCTCCGTCTCAATGCCATGAGATGCGGGCCCGTTGCCCTCTAGAACCCGGCCATCCGTGCACCCCACCGCGGGGTAATCCTAGTACAGAAAGTATAATATACATACACCGGGTACATCGACCGCAACCAGGTCGTGCCCCAAAAGAATAATACAAACAGGCAGTGACGGCAGTCCACATGTCGGACGCTCGCCCCGCAATATCAAATGTACATAATACAACAGCACTGTACTAGCATTGCATCCAGGCTATCCCCCACGACCGATCCGCAACATCACAGCATAAACATAGAACATCAACGTGAAAGTCACGTTCGCAAATCCGTCTAACCGGGCTATAGCAGTTAGACCGGATTTACCGATCGAGTGACATTCACAGTCGCAGATATAACGTAAATACTGTGAAATAATGTGTTTAAAATTTTCCGATTGACCAAAAATTAACAAGTGGGCCCCCAATCAAAACTGTAGCACTCACAGAAAACCTGGGCCCAATTTTAATATTCCAAAACCCCTAATATAAGCCCATAAGCCCACTGCAAAAAACTAAGCACATGAACCCACACTCCTGCGGCGGAAGCGCGGCCAAAAGGGGGTTTTGGCCGCCCTTCCGCGGTCGTACGGAGGAGTCGTGTCACCAAATTTTTGCAGTGTTCTTAGAACTCCCTGCACATCATTCTGAGACCAGCTGAAAAATTTTTAGACTCAAAAAAAATTCGACAGAAACTGATGTGCTAGAAAAATACGGTTTTTGGAAATTTTGGTCGATCGGAAACGCAAACACATCAAACGAAGCTAGGTAAGGTTAATGGCGTGGCTCTGATACCATGTTGCGCCACGGCAGCGCCCCGGCCGTCTTACTCGAAGCCAAAATGCGGAATCAAAATTTTTTCTTACTCGGAAACCGGCGCTACCGCGGACAAAGAAAACCCGGATCGTAACCATTAACCTAATGCTAGCAATTAAGAGATAGGGTGAGAAGTATACCGAGTGATCCGAGTCCTCCGGTCTTCTCGTCATCGTCCCGATCTTCCGCGGAAAGTCTTGCCTCCACATCGTCGCCTCCTCGCCGGAAAGGGCACCACATCGCCTGCGTCTTTTACGGGCTCCCGCCTCAATACCGAGGCAACTCGCGCATGAAGCCGGCAACTCGACATGCTCAAGATATGCTGTAGAATGTAGTGTAGATGATGCTTGTCTCATTTGGGGTAAGTAGTTGCCATGATGGAGGAATCAAAGAATGGAAAAATGGTGCTTGCATTTTTCTAGCAAGAAATTGAGATCAAGAAGAAACTCTCAAGATGAAGCTCTCTTCTTCTTTTTCTCTCTTCAAAATGTTCAACCATCCCTTCAAATGAGAATGGTGGAGGAGTATGAAACAAAATCAAGAGGGAGGTGAGTGTAGGAGAAAGCAAGTGGTAACCATATCAAAAGCCATCATAACAAACTCACATCAACTCTAAATCAATCCTAATCCTATCTCATCAACAAAAAGCAAATGATAAAGATGGATAAGAAAGGTATCAAAAGATGCTTTCATAATAAATCATCTTACAAATAAAACCTCCACCAAATGTAATTTGCAAAACTGCAAATTACCCCCTCCATCAGAAAAGTCCGGCCGGGAAAGAACAAAGAAAAACCGGCCGGAACGGAATGCAAACTGGCAACTCCAGAAAACTGGTCCCGTAATAAATTACAGGAAAACCCCTATACTGTGCATACACACCTGCATCTGTATTCCGACCGGATACAAATGCAATGAGACAAAATCTACACTGTACTAAACTAGGACCGGCTTAAACCAAAGCCGGCTAGCAAAATCCGTTCGATCCTGATCCGTGCAATACCGCACGTATCAGATCAAACCCTGCCATATAACTATACGGCCACTAGTACAAAACTGTCCGATCCTGATCCGCGCAATACCGCGCGTATCTGATCGGACCCTGCCATATCTCCATACGGCCTCTACAGCGTTTCGCCCGAAAGCTTGAGTAACTGTAAGTGTGGTGGACTCTAAAGACTCGTTAATACTATGGCTGTGGATTTAACCACTGGCACGTCAGAGGTATAAGCCAATACGTGACGGGCCACCAGCTATTGACTAAAAGGGACGTCGATGAGGAAGCTCACCCCGACACCCAACTGAGCCTGTCAGTGACAATATCCGTACAGTCCGGTCCGTTCGTCTATGAGTATCGCATGGCGGGCCTAGGGGGTTGGTAAAAGTCAGACCCCCAAAAGCGGTACAAGTCGTGTCGGAGTGTAGCCCAGAACGCCCTGAGATACTACTGGAATACCTACCAGTAAATCTCCTGCCTCGGCCGAGGGCTTTGCGTAATGGCTCTCCTAGACACAGCGCGACCTCACCCCCAATACCGGGAGAGACGAACCCCTGAAGATCCGCTCACTGCCTCCATGTGGCTCGGGACTGTACCCAACTAAAACCTATTTGCACGACTCCTTTGAGCCGTGGTAGGGTAGTAATCAAAGCACAGTGGGAACTCATACGAGACAAATGACGATCCTCAGGTCGATGAACTAACCTGTACACATGTCACCAGGGAACTGCTATCTGACGTCAGGTATAAGCCCAACTAGCAAATTCCCGGCGAGTCCTGTCCGGTGTACTCATAACCCAATGAGCACCTGTATACATCTTAGGTGAACCAACTGACACCAGTGGCTTGTGAGACCGGCCACCGCCCCTCCTCGGGGTCTCGACTGTATACACTAGTCTACTAATGGAGTATCGATGCCCTGTCTCGAAACTCCTACGACTAGGGACCTTTTAAGGATGTGCTTATAGACTACCAGCTCCCACGTATATGATCGCCATCATACTGCTGGTAGTCAAGCAAGAATCCTAGGGGCTCTATCAACGTGTAATAGCGACATGTCAGGTCACCTAAAACAGTACACGATGATAAAGGTAAACCAGATAGCATACTATCATCTCGAGTAAGACTGTCCTACCGGGATAGGTCCTCCCTCAATCATTGCAATCACGTGCCTGTGATCCAATAATTGACTCTGAGGGCACTATCTCCAACAGTCTACTCTAAAGTTTGTTTGAAATCAATTAATGTAATCCTCCATGTAACTCAAAGGATATGTCCCGTTACCCCCCGGGACCACGGATCAGGAATATATGAACCAATGGTGGTTCTGTCCCGTTACCCCCCGGGACCACGGATCAAGATGTAAGAGTTACGAATGGCTCTGTCCCGTTACCCCCCGGGACCACGGATCAAGATGTAAGAGTCACGAATGGCTCTATCTCGTTACCCCCCGGGACCACGGATCAAGATGTAAGAGTCACGAATGGTTCTGTCCCGTTACCCGCCGGGACCACGGATCAAGTAATACCATTTTAATTTACACTTTTGATTTCCCCATACCGCCAAGGTTATGTGTTCAAGTCAGGTATTCCGTAATCAAGAACTAATGCCAACACAGGATCAGGTAGGTGCAGGTTTGTCTGGATAGACAACAGGAACGGTTCGTAAGGACTACATGTCAGGTTTGTTGGCATTAGACACAAGATCAGGTAACAGGTAAAGCCATGGTACATCAGGTCAAGTCAAGTAGTGTATTTAGGTGCCAGGTCATGTCGAGAGTGTACGGTACCGTGTCGGGTCAAGTAATATTTGTGTAGCAAGTCATGTCAGGGTGTAAAAGATATCATGTGGGTGCTCATAATCAACTAACATAATCATGGTTATAAATAAACAAGCATGGGTATTATCAGAACAGTAAACTGGCACATGTAATTTGATATGCAAATATATATAATTTCAAGGATATGAATGCACAGTTATCGATTAGGGTTACATTTATAGTTCCAATATTAATTAGGATGCAATTTATTAAACATGGAGTGTTAATATCACAGTATTATGCAGTAATGTGATCTATGGATGCAATTATATGTATCTTAAATGCGATGGATGCAAACGGGTATCCGAAAAGTTATAAACCTATAAAATGGTAATGTGGGATGTACAACTAAGCAATATGTGATATAAATATTGATATAATAATATTAATATGGATAGCATATTCAAAGCGATTAATAACTATAAAAGTGGTATTGATTAACCATGCACAAGAAAACTCCGTTCAGAAATTCAGCGTCGCCCTAATTTGTAAAATAGCTTAAAAATAACAAAAGTTCTCCAAAAGGGACGTGTCTTATACCAAAACAAAGATAATTCAATAAGGTTTTCATTTTTATAAGTATAAACATCTCAGGTTGTCCCTACAAAATGTTATGAACATCCGAAGTTGAAAGTTTGCTGCTGGAATTTTCCTGGACAGCAGTTTAAAGACATATTCATTTGCATTTTACGTTATTTAAACAATTTATTTTGCAAGTTAATATTTCATAGAGTTATAGTATTCTGAGTTAGCTTCGTAACTAACTAAAGAACGTATACTAATGATTTTTCTATGATTTATAATGAATTTTATAAGGTAAGGTGTACAGTAAATTTCAGATTTGTCGTATCCGCTTTGCAACGACGTTTCATGTGTAAACTATAATATTTTCAAATGTATAACATTATAAAATGCAGATTATAAACTAATTACAGATAATAATAAGAAATATTACGACGATATATATTTTAAATGATATGGATGCAGTATAATGTAATCTAGTATGTCACAAGATAAATTTTCATGATCTAGATTTAAAATGATATAAACAGATGCAAATGGAACATCAAAACGTTATAAAATTAAACATGGGGTACTAGATTTAAACTATAGGTATGGTATTTATTTAAATAGGTATAAAATAAATTATATAGCATGTAGCAAGATTAACTTTCCTAGACGGAACAAGAACGGATGTGTACGGAACGTCCTTCATCGGCGAAATGTCGCAACGCGCGCACGGTACACGAAACGGTTCCAAATAACGCACGAGGGTGATCACGCAAGTCAGGTACATTCACTGGATCACTCGGATCGTCAGCGACGAGCACGGCTCCGGCGGTGATCACCGGAATTAAGAAACAAGATCAAGAAAAAGAAAGAAGAAAGAAGAAGAAGAAGTAAGAAGAAGAGGTTGTGTATTAAATAAGGAAAGAACAATTAAATAAATAAAAATATATATAAATAGATATATGCAGAGGAGAGAGAGAGAGAGAAAGGGGTTGTTGGTTTGTTAGGAAATTAGATTTAAAATTTTAAAAGATTTTTAGATTTAAAATTTTAGATAAGAGGTTTCAGTTTGTTAAAGAAATCGTATGAAAATATTTAAAATAAATTTTAAAATTAAATAAATTGAATTTTGGAGGGATACAAAAATATTTCAAAACGCGTCCGGGTCGGGTTTAAAAATTCAGATTTAAAATACGAAAAATATATGCGACCTTCAAAATTCAAAATGAATGCTCAGGTAACGAAAAATGCATACCCCCAAAAACGGATGCACGTACATGCACTTAGCTATCCAAACACGTCCGTTTCACTGAACGGGACGATAACAAGATGCGCGGATGCTACCACGGGGTTAGGGGTATTATGCAAGCTATGAAATGCAATTTTAAATTATTTTACATGACCTAAAATGTTATATGGTAAAAGATGCAATGCCAGGTAAAATTCCAGTATTCAGTATACATGAGATGCACGTGTCAATGTAAGAAGTTAGGTTAATCTATAAATATGAATCAAACAGGTTCAAGCAAGCGGGTCGGGTCGAATGCAATGTAAAATGTAAAATTACCATCCGCACCCAAAAACCCGTTAAATCAAGAAAATACCACAGATAAGTAAATACGGGAACTGGAATTGGTATAAATGAACTCGGTTGTTACAAAAGGAAAGACTAGCTGAGATTAATTACACGCTACAAGTTCGCCAATCTTTCAGCCAGGCCAGTGCCGGTACTTTGAGGGAGGTTCCCCGTGCTTTCGTACGGACCTAATTAAAATAAACCTTGTTTTCCCAGGGGTGTAACCCCGTTAACACTTTTCTAGACACCTACTTGATCGGCTATTTGTAATGTGTAAAAATCTCCCAGGAGTAACTCTTACTCGCAGTGGGTATCAGGATCCAACTATCTCATAAGAGGTATGCAATCTCATTGCAAATTTCAATACTTGAAATTCCCGATAATATTTTGCTCCGAGCGATCCATGACCTTGACAAGGCCAACAAACCATAGACCGCAAGTCAAGTTCAACCCGTCATTTCCTGATTGAATTAAACCCACCCGCATGACCCTTGACAAGGTCAACAAAGTCACATGACTACCCTAACTCAATTACATCATATGCTTATACAGATAAGCAGTGATCAGCTACCGCACACTATGCCTTGACAAGGTCAACAAACGCAGCACGAATACTAACTATTACTTATCTGAAATGACGGAGGGCTACGACAGGTTTTTAAGAAAACCCTTTGCGTAATGAACTTGATATCGTTGTAGAATCGAGTGCTTTTGAAAAGGAGTGTTTTTTAGGCTTTTACTAGTTTTGCTAAAGAGGTCACTCCCAGTGAAGGGATCTCGGCTCTTTCCTTATCGAATAAGGTGCAGGATATTTCACAAATACCACTATACAAAGCTAAATCTATAGAAGCAATCAAAAGACAAACCGAGTGTGTAGTATGTGCTAGTTTCACTAAAGAGGTCACTCCCGGTGAAGGGATCTCGGCTCTTTCCTTATCGAATAAGGTGCTGGATATTCTATAAAGAATACCGCTATGCAAAGCAAGAACTAGAGCTACCAGTTTTTAAACAAGTTTCTATAACATCTTTAGGTTTTTTTCATATCATTAATCTCATTAATGAAGTCCCATTTTATTATGCTTCACAAGCATCACATTTGAAACGAAATTAGCAATATAACATATATCTCATATATATAATATTAAATATTCGTCTCAGGCAGTAATATGATCTCATCACCAAACATTGCAGCAGAAGAACATATATGAAATATTGGATATACTATGAGGTCCGTGTTTTAATACGAGCCTGTATAAAACACAGATTCCACGGTCGTGATGAATAGCCAAACCCACATCCTTAGACCCCTATGAAAGCGACAAGTAACCCTGCCAGTTCTAGAGTTAGGAGACCCGGTCTCGACTCCTCAAGATGGTCTCCCACTGGACCCTAGAACCCGGTTACTTGTGCTCCCCACCTTGGGTCTATCCTAAAGCGGAAAAGTAAATAATATACAAAGGTGACATCATCCTCATCTCGGAAGTGCCCCAATAAAAGAATATTACATACAATGAAATTTACATGAATGAAAAAGAAAGACTCTCATCTCACATAAAACCCCCGGCTATTCAAAACACGACGATCCAATATAACATATCACAGCAACACATAATATCACATGTCATCAACGTAAGTAAATATGCGTATCCCAATTGTCGTTGATGTATAGCAACGAAACCGGCGATACACCACATATTACACTTACGGTCGCAGAAAAGAAAGTGTAAAACTACAACAGTTGGAATCCGCAATCTCCTTAGACATCGCATGCCTAACCAAATGAATTCCTTAGACATCTCATGCCTAACAATTATAAACCCTGCATTTTAGTCTCAATATTGAAAACACTTTTCAATATCTAGTCGGGCAATTCAACAAGATTCCCGACATTCTGATCGAATGCTCATTGAAAACTTTAGTAGACGGACGCACCACTTGATGTTGTCGACGAAGTGCACTAAGGCGGAACACCGCTGCCGCGAGCACCCGAATGGATGCTTTTGGCGACGGGGTTCTCCTACAGTCACTTGGTCGGGGTTATGGGGCGTGTCTATCTATTAAGTTTACCCGGCGAGTATCCGCGTACGCTACGTGATTGTGACGGACTTTTGATCGCATCAAAATCCCATGGCAACCGATTATCTGAGACTAAACTGCTAGATTTATAACATTCAAATTAGTTATCTCATAACTACTTGTGGATTCCAAAAATTGTAACACATTCCAGATAAATAGACAATGTTAAACTTTCCGATCGAATAATCAAACACCCAAAATTTCCCAAATAGCTCAACACTTGAGCGGAGTTCAAAAATCCCAGAATATGTCACAGCCCTAATGAACCAGCCGTAGAAGGGTCAAACCAACGCCTCACATGTGGCAACGCTAAACTACCATAAACCCTAGGGTTCAGTGACAGTTTTGACGGTCACATAATCGAGTTAAAGTTACGTTCTTCTAGAGGGTCCACAGATACGCTTGCATTATTTCCCGAAAGTTTCAAACTCGTGAAAAAATCCAACACTTGAAAGTTTTCCGACAGGGGAAAAAGTGAGTTATTGATATCCGTTCGAACTTTTTAACACGTTCTAAATTACCCGGAAAAACTTTAACGTTGTTAAACCTTCCAATCGAATCAATGAGTTCCCAATATTTCCCAGAAAGCTCAACACTTGAGTAGAATTAAAAATTCCCAGAAGTATGAAAAAGTACCCAAGAATAATACCCTAAAGTATTAGCCCCTAACTCCCAAGGTTGGCCGCGGAACCGCCACCAAACGCATGGTTTGGCCGCGGTTCCACGGTCCCTTGAGGGAGTTACGGCTTCATACTTCACAGTAATTCTTAGAATTCCCTGCATGATTTTCTGAGTATTTTTAATATGAAAAATTTCAACTTTTGAAAATTTTTCCAGAGAAGGGGTTCATATCAGGGTTTCGGGGTTCGATCAGACTTTAAATTTCGTCCAGACAACGCCTAAAGCTCTAGCTTGGCTCTGATACCACTGTAGGGTTACTAGGCACTAGAACAAGGTTCTACAAGGCATCAACCATGCCAAAATCAAATTTTTCAAGTGCCGAACAACCCTTACCAAGATCTTAAACTAGAGATTAGGCAAAACAATGAGCAAGTAAACAACTTTACTTCTAAGAGTTAGGGATTACAACCTTTGTAGTCCGTTCCTTCACTTCATAAGCTCCGTGTTGAGGTCTCTTCGCTGCAATCATCAAGCACCCGGATTCTAGAGAGGCTCCATGAAGAGAAAGATGCATGCTTACTTCCGATATTCAACAACTAAGATGATCTAGCTTGAAGAAACTCAAACCCAAGCTCTTGCTTCACTAATCAAGTATTAGCAAAGCAAACACCCTAATCTAAGTGGCTAGAATAGATGAGGATGATGAAGTAGGAATTTAGCTCTCTTTTGTTTTCAATTTCTCACTCATTATCATCACATGTCAAAAAGCTAGAAAGCTTTTTTCAAGAGGAGGAAGAAGAAGAAATCTATTTGTGATGAATAATGAATATTGTGTATGAGGTTAGAATTGCAACCATGGGTTAAGAATGAAGACTTAACCCTTGTAGAGATTTAACTATGGTGAAGCGTTTGGGTTGGGTTAAGAAATATCTACACAAAATATCACAAGTCAAAGTCAAAGCTTCATGAAGGTTCATGAAAGCTCCATCCAAGCTTAACCTTAATCCAAACCCTAACCATATTTAAAATCCACAAAAAATGTTGCATTTGTAACCCTAACTTGTTACAATATTATATATCACATATACAATATTTATTGTAACAAAATAAATTAATACAATTAACATATATCACATATATATCAATGTATTATCAAAGTGAGAAAAAGAATTTTTAAGTGAGCTAATATTAGTTAATGTAATATAATATATCAAATATATAATTATACATTAAATTATCGAATCAACACCTGATCCGATAATCCGGCTATTTCACAAATAACCGACTAATATAATCTGTATCAGTTCATCGAATCAACACTTGATTCGATGACCCGGCTATATCACATATACCTGGCCGATATCATATATCGCGTGAATCTAATACGGTATCACATACACGTATTGTTCTCGGTCCCGCACATATCACATATGTGCTCCTACTCCGTTTTGCCTGATCCAGGAAACCCCTGTGTAGTACTCTAAAGAATCGTCAATACGACGGCAGTAGGTGATGATCATATCAAACACCCACAAGCTGCAAGCGGTCAGCTAAACGTAACAGCCACCCAGGTATTGAGCGATCAGAAGATCAACAAGCAAGCCTGTATATTCTCCTGCGAATCCTATTAGTAACACTCACGTATAGTCCGGTCTCTTCGTCTGATATGTCGCATATCTCGCCTAGGGGTGGTAAACGTCAGACCCAGTAGCTTGATAAGTCATGTCGATATGAGGTCCATAACAGTTTGAGAAACTACTGATAACACTTACCAGTAAATCTCAGCAACCCTGGCCAGGGATTTTCAGTTATAGCCAATCGAACACAGCGCAACATCAACTCCCTATACCGGGAGAGACGAATCCCCTCATATCGCTCATTTTCTCCATGTGATTCGGGACTGTACCCAAAATCCACCGTTTTTCACGCCCTCTTAGACGTGGTATGATGGAAATCAAAGCACAGTGGGAATCACACAAGTCTCTATGACGATCTCGGGTCTACAGACTAACCTGTACCAGTGTCACAAGAGAACTGCCATCTGACTTGAGGTATAATACCATCTAGGAGTTCTCGGCGAGTTCGTCCAGTGTATCCAGTCTCCACTGAGCACCCGTATACCTTCTCTGATGTCAATCACCAATGGATATGGGATCATCCATCGCCCATCATATGGGTCAAGAAGCGCATACGCTAGTCTACTCTGGTATATCGATGTCCTGTCTCGATATACCAACGACTAGGAACATTTGAAGGATCTACTTAGCGACTACACTGTCCCCACTAGTATGATCTGCATCATAGTCCTGGTAGTCAAGTACTCATCCTAAGGGCTTTATCAACATGTAACATAGAGACAATCAGATTACATGTTAAGATAAAGAGCAACCAGATAGCATACTATCATGTCGAGCAAGAAATTCCTACCTATATATGTCCAAGCATCCACTACAATATACATCGTATGTACAGTAATGGCCTCTAGGGCATACATATAACTAACATGTTAAACATTGAACTTTATAGACGCTCACGTGTGAACACGTGAGGCACCGCAAATATGGTCGCTGTTCTTTGGTTTTCATGCTCCTTTTTACATATAAGTGCTAAGCACTTGGTCCTTGTGGCGCTCACGTGTAATCACGTGAGGCGCCCCAATATGGACACTGCCTTTTGGGTTTTTATTCCCCTTTTTATATAATTGCTAAGCACTTGGTTCTTGTGGCGCTTGTTCACCGCCGAAAACCGGAGACGGATCCGGGATGGATCGTCTCGCCTGAATTTGGGGGCAGCTGCTATTTGGATTTATCCTTCCACCTCTCCGAAGATACCAATTTGATTTAGGACTGTAGGGTTCCTAGGCACACTAATGAGGTCTCACAAGGCATCAACCATGCCAATTTCAAAAATTTCAAGTGCCGAGAAACCCTAATACGGATCGTTGACTAGAGTTTAAGCGAAAACGATAACTAGTCAACAACTTAACTAAGAGTGAACGGAAAAAACAACCTTTGTAGATCCGGTCCTCCACCTCCATAGCTCCGTGATGATGTCTCCTCGCTGCGATCATCGGATCCCGGGCTCTAGCGTCGGCTTCATCGGAGAAATGGTCGGGCTAGGTCGTCGACTTCGATGCCGAAGATGATCTACGTCGAGGCAACACAAGATCAAGCTCCAACTTTACCAAGTCATGAAACTTGTGAAGAAAACACCCTATACTACTTGGAAAGTGGTAGAGGATGAAGAAATAGGAAGTGGGTTCACTTTAGAATTGGATTTCTCACTCTTTTTCTCATTTCACCATTGATGGTAGCAAGCTTTTCTTCATCTTGAAGAAGGAGAGGAAGAAGAAAAGAATATGATAAGAATTCTTTTAAAATAGAAAATAAGTGATTCTTATCATATAGCAACCATGGTTAAGTGTAGAGAATAAACTAGGGTTAGGTTTAATGGTTAGGTTTAGGAAAAGAACAAGAATGGTCAAGCTTTCAACACTTCATGAAGTTTCAACAAAACAACAAAATAAGCCACCATTCTCTTTATCTTTCCAAAATGAATAAATAAATAAATGAATAAGTAAATAAAAACCCTAACCATTAACATAACCATGGTTTAAACTAAACATACACTCAAACATTCATGTATCATCAAACATGATACAATCAAGTGCATAAAAATATATCACATATACAATGTGCACTTCAAGTGAGAAAATCCTTTTTAAGTGAACTAATACTAGTTAATGTAAAGTAATATATCAAATATATAATTATACATTAAATCATTAAATCAACACTTGATTTAACGATCCGTTCATATCGCTTATAACCGACTAATATCAATAGTAACAACTTATCGAATCAACACTTGATCCGATAACCCGGCTATATCGCATAAAACCGATCAATGTCACAAATCGCGAGAATCGAATACAGTATCACATACTAGTATTATTCTCGGTCCCGCACATATCTCATATGCGCTCCTATTTCGTTTCTCTTGAGCCAGGAAACCTCTGTGTAGGACTCTAAAGACTCGTCAATACGCCGGCAGCAGATGATGATCATATCAAACACCCACAAGCCGCAAGCGGTCTGCTAAACGTAACGGCCACCCGGGTATTGAGCGATCAGAAGATCAACGAGCAAGCCCGATCACACTCCTGTGAATCCAACCAGTAACACTTACCGTACAGTCCGGTCTGATCGTTTGATATGTCGCATATCTCGCCTAGGGGTGGTAAACGTCAGACCCCAGTAGATCGATAAGTCGTGTCGATATGAGGTCTATAACAGTTCGAGAAACTACTGGTAACACTTACCAGTAAATCTCAGCAACCCTGGCCAGGGATTTCCGGTTATAGCCAATCGAACACAGTGCAACATCAACTCCCTATACCGGGAGAGACGAATCCCCTCCTATCGCTCATTGCATCCATATGATTCGGGACTGTACCTAAAAGCCACCGTTTTTCACGCCCTCTTGGACGTGGTAAGGTGGAAATCAAAGCACAGTGGGAATCACACAAGACTCTATGACGATCTCGGGTCTACAGACTAACCTGTACCAGTGTCACCACAGAACTGCCATCTGACGTAAGGTATAATACCATCTGGGAGTTCTCGGCGAGTCCGTCCAGTGTACCCGGTCTTCACTGAGCACCTGTATACCATCTCTGATGTCAAACACCAATGGATATGGGATCATCCATCGCCCATCTGTATGGGTCGAGAAGGTATACGCTAGTCTACTCTGGTATATCGATGCCCCGTCTCGATATACCCACGACTAGGGACCTTGAAGGATGTACTTATAGACTACCATGTCCCCACTAGTATGATCCGCATCATAGTCCAGGTAGTCAAATACACATCCTAAGGTCTTTACCAACATGTAACAGAGAGACAATCAGTATACACGTTAAGGTAAAGAGTAACCAGATAGCATACTATCATGTTGAGCAAGAAAGTCCTCCCTATATATGTCCCAGCATCCACTGCAATATACATCCTATGTACAGTAATGGCCTCTAGGGCATACATATAACTAACAAGGACACCGTATATTGGAGGGTTGGACGGATACGGCCGTTGTAGCAGGCTTCGTCAGATTCTCCCTTGTTTCTAAGGGGTTTTTGATTGTGGGGACGCTCTTCCCCGTAGGCGCAAGCCCCTGTAGTTAATTACGTTATCGCATCGCGATAACTACTTTCTTCTATTCCAGATGTTCACTTCGTGTCTTGTGTGTTTATTTTATTTTTTAGTTGCCCGTGGATTGTATACGAAGGATAATTTATGTTGTCGCCCGTAGGACATGGATTAGTCCAAATCCGTATATTCTTAGATTTGGGTTTGGTTTGATTTAAGGATCGTTAATCTCGTTCGAGATTAAGATCAAAAATTTGTTAAGGATACGTTAGTCTAATTTTAGACTAAGATCTACTTAACAAGGTTTTAGGATCATTCAGATCCAACAAAAGAGCATTTGGGCTCTATTATTTTAGTTTAAGGACGTTTCGGTCCGTAGATCACCATTTTGAGGTGAGGGTTTAGTTTAAGGACGATTCGGTCCGTAGTTAGTTTAAGGACGTTTCGGTCCGTAGATCACCATTTTTGAGGTGAGAATATAGTTTAAGGACGTTACGGTCCATAGTTAGTTTAAGGACGTTTCGGTCCGTAGATCACCATTTTTGAGGTGAGGGTTTAGTTTAAGGACGTTTCGGTCTGTAGTTAGTTTAACGACGTTTCAGTCTGTCATAGTTTAAGGACGTTACGGTCCGTTGTAGTTTGAAGTGTGCACTTCATCCAGGGAAGTGCACCCAAAAACAGTTGGTTGTCGTGACCCGCTACCTCTCTAAAGACGCTGAGGAATTACAACGACATGTATCAGAGGTGTGGAGAGATGTACCCTTGAACCAACTCCCATGTTTGAAAGAAAAGGAATTACTGGAAAAGCCCAGAAATCATTAGTCGTATTTTGAGACTAAGATCACTTCGAGGGAATGTGGGATGGGTATAGTTTTGGATATCATCTGTTGAGGAGTCATCAGTTGTGTTTGAGACTGGAATTAGTTTGGGAAGACATAAGCACAGAGGCTCGGTCTATTTGGATATCAAAGATTTTTTGATCTCAGGAAGACTTAGCCAACTTGTGGCTGAATTTAACTTCTCATAGTGCTAAGCACTAGTATACGTTCAGCACTCACGTGTTCCCACTTGAGCCTCTGAATCAGTGTTAAACACTAAATTTTGAGGGTGCTCACGTGTGGAACGTGAGGCACTCTATGTCTTTTTTTTCCATTAAAGATGCTCACGTGGGGCACGTGAGTTTCATTATAGTGTTGAACACTAATAAATCATTAGGCCATTTTTCTGTGGTTATCAGGAATCAAGTTCTCCCTTTATTCTTTGAAATAAGTAAATTCTGTTTATAGGGTTAAACTCTAACTTTAGAGAAATTGAATTTTCGTATATTTTTTTTATTATAAGAGTTAAACTCTTCGAACTCAGTTCTTTCCTCTAGGCTTTGAATCTGCATGACAGAATCCCCCCGATGAGAATTAAATTCTCAACTTGTGGGGGGATATGGTTCTACAGATCTCAACCAGAGGAAGAACTAAGTTCTTGTATGAAGGGTTGAACCCTTAGAGAGGCAAAGGAGAGATAAAATAACCCCCGTGTTTTCTTCTCACCTAGAGTTTCTTTCCTTAGAGAGGGATCTGCTTCTTTAAGAGATTTGAATTCTATCATTTTTTGTTTGTCTTCCTTTTTCATTTCTTCTTTTTCTTCTTCTTCTGTTTTTTCTTACTCTCTACCTTTCTTCTTTTTTTTGTTCTCTTCTCCTCCTTTTTTGTTCTTCCTTCTCTTCCTTCTATACGAGAAGAAAAAGAATCCATTTGTTAAGAAAATCTCTTATTGAGAGATCATGATTGATTTCATAATCGGTCTAAAGATCTGGTGAATTTTATTCACCGTTGGATTTTCCAATCCAAAGACTTCTAAGATAGAATTTTATTCTATCATATGAATGAATTCTTGTTTGTTTAACAAGATCAGGAGATTATTTTCCTAATATAGAATTTAATTCTATCAGCTGGATATATAACAAGATTAGAATTTTATTCTAATATAGAATTTAATTATATCACGTAGAATTTTATTCTATGATATGAATATCTTGTTAGTTCAACAAGATCAGGAAATTATTTTCCTAATATAGAATTTAATTCTATCAGATAGTACATCCAAGATTCCATATTAGAAAGATCTTAAGGAAATATTTTCCAAGTAGAGTTTTAATTCTGTTGTTTAGAATTTAATTATATCTGCTTCAAAAGTGTTAGGAGCACTCATACGTAGCACGTGACCCCCAATATAGAATTTAATTCTATCATATAGATAATAAGGTCAGAATTTTATTCTAATAGAGAATTTAATTCTATCACATATAATTTTATTCTATGATATGAATATCTTGTTAGTTTAACAAGGCCGTGAAATTATTTTCCTATTATAGAATTTAATTCTATCAGATATTTTCCAAATAGAACTTTAATCCTATTGTTTAGAATTTAATTTTATCATCTTCAAAGGCGTTAGGAGTACTCACGTGTAGCACGTGACCCCCAATATAAAATTTAATTCTATTATATGGATAATAAGATTAGAATTTTATTCTAATATAAAATTTAATTCTATCATGTAGAATTTTATTCTATCATATGAATATCTTGTTAGTTCAACAAGATCAGGAAATTATTTTCCTAATATAGAATTTAATTCTATAAAATAGTTCATTCAAGATCTTTGTTAGAGAAGGATCTTTCCATATTAGAGAGATTTTAAGGAAGTATTTTCCAAATAGAGTTTTAATCCTGTTGTTTAGAATTTATTTCTATCAGCTTCAAAAGTATTAGGAGCACTCACGTGTAGCACGTGACCCTTTTTGGCTTGCCATATGTTTGAATGTAGCGCTTATATGCAATGCATATAGGCGCTCACGTGCTTACACGTGAGGCTCCTACTAACGTCAGTTTTTTCCTCTTTCTTTCCATAGCTATATATATATATATATATATATATATATATATATATATATATATATATATTATTTGTTTTTAATTTTAATGTTATGTATATATCTATGTATATATATTTTTATATAAGGGAACAAATGCCCCCCAGCGTTGTTCTCACGTGGCTTGCATGTGAGTGCAACGTTGTCACCCTTACAGCCGTTGGATTTGCCTAGGGGGACGGGGAGATGAACCGCTCCCTATCATGTCTTATAAATGCAGGGCTTTTGCCTCTGGGAAGACCACTGTTCTTTCATCTTCTTCCTTGCCTATTTTCTTGAGAATTTAATTCTCTTCTCCAGAGCTTATTTATCTGCTTTAGATCTTTCAGAGTTAAACTCTGCAAAACTTCTTTTTGGGTAAGGATCTTGAATGACTCTTTCTTGCTTTCTGCCCTAGATTTTAAATCCATCAACAGAGCATCGCTCTTTTTATAAATTGATTTCTTAAATATCCAAAACACACATTTATTTTTTTGTAAATTTTGAAGCCTTGAATCAATGGGGATTGTTAATCCTCTTCTTAGGGTTTTACCCTGTTACCGATCTTTAAGGATCCTTGGAATTTAATTCCATTTTCTTTGCCTCCTGACCATGAGGTTTTCTGAGATTTAATCCCTTTATTAAAGGAATTTACTTCCGTATTCATAGAGCTTGGCTATGAGATAGCGACTCAGAAAAGAATTTTCTCGTATTTTGATTCCCAAGTGTTCAAGTACTTTTAGGGTTTTAATGCCCCTAAAGCAGATTTGGATCTGTTGTATTTTCTAATAGGACTTGCTTTAAGAGTTGTTTAAACTTTACTGTTTGAAGATAATCCTTTTCGATTCTTTCAATGGTTGTTTTACCTCATCATTAATGAGCCGCCACATTGATTTCGTGGGGTCCACGGGTTTTGTGGGCAGTGTCCCGCAAAACAAACATCCCGTCATTTTCTTCTGTTATTATATATATGTATATTTTACTAATGGTTTTTATTTCCCTTATTTCCGGAACAATGGCTTAACTTCCTTACTTTTCCTATACTCGCTCAGAATCCGCTTTTCCGCAGTCGCCATCGGACAAGGAGGCCAAGGCGACGATCAAGGCACATGACAGGGACTGTACTAGTCTTCTCTTATGGGGGTTTGGTGCGGTATATCATCAAGGGACGCCGTAGTTATACCTATGAGGTGCCAACAGAACCCATCCGTTCAATATCGCTGATGGAATGCCCACGGACTGCTTATGCGGTGGAGGCGACTAATTGGACTCCTGCGGGCCGACTTGAGCCGTCAACGACTAGGATACCCAACTAGCCTTTGCCGGCTATAAATATTCTGGGGTGTCGCATATGTCAGGGTGAAGCCCGACCCTAGGGACAAGTTTATAAGGTAGGCGTTACCCCCCGCCACCCAGCAGGATACCTTCCCTGGGCTCGATACGTTCTTTCCGCCCACCGCGCATGGTTGCAGAAGGTTGGGTTGTACCAAGCGGTGTACGCGTCTCTATTTCATTACCATGCCCCTCATGTATGGTGGGTTAAAGCTTTTTTGAACCAATAGAATCTTCCTACCAACACCTTCTTGCTAGGGGACCGCGATGTCTCAATTTCACTGGAAGAGTTTCACGAGATCTCCAGATTGCCGATCAGGGGAGAGCATTATGATGAGTTACTGCCTCCTGATAAGTATGTGTTCGCCACCATGCCTGCTATGCTTGACGGCCTGACGACTGAAAACGCCGTCCGCCATAAGTACCCTAGTCTAATCAAAGCCCTGGGTATTTTTGAGAAACTGTTCGTGACATCAGAAGGGCATGGCGTCACCTTAGAGACCTTATTTGCCTGCTTTCTCCGTGAAGATGTTTTATCCAAAGAGGCTCCAAAGTTCATGAACATCGATGACCCTTTTGGGCTTGGGTTGAATAAATTGCCGGCGAAAGAGGAAGACTTGCCGCAGTTCTATATCTCGACCTCGTCGGTCGTGTCCTTCGATGCGATTGCGGCCCCCGGCATTGACGAAGAGACCTTCTTCGTCGGCTTCATCAGTCTTTGGCTCAGTTGGTTCGCCATATCGATGCATCGACGCTTCATGAGAGCCTCCGTCTTCTACTCCACTCATCGTATAGCTGAAGGGGCACGATTGGCCGTTGGCGTTGCAGGATTGTCGCACCTGTATCATGGATTAAGCGTTGCTGCTAATACTTCGACCCTAGATGCGGATATTGTAAATTTCTCCCTCCACTACTTCACGTTATGGATCGAGATGCATGTATTGGGAGCGTTTACTGCATATCGGCGGCCAGATTTCTATGAATCTTATACCTTCCCATGGGTTATGAGGCCGGTGGATGCTTCCGCTCCCGATCCGACTCAGCTAGGGGCCCTCCGCGCTGCTCAAACCATACTCAAACGAGGGCGGGATGGTTTTTTAGTGACCGAGTGCCCTTTGCTCCCGCGGGGCCCATTCAGCAGCTGATTGATCTGTCAAAAGGTGGAGCGCCATCTCTAAAGCCCAAAGAGATTATGCACCGGTACTCGATTAGGCCGGGCTATTTGGTGTTCCGTCAGAATGACACAGCTCTCTTTATGCGGTATAATCCGTACCGCTTTGCCCGTGCTAATATGCCCTTCACAGTTCTGGAAGCCGACAACGAAGTCGAGATCCTTGATGGGCCTGGGGATTTCTCAAACCCCCTTGCATGACTGTGGGTATGTAACGCTTTATCTTTGGCATTATTTTATTTACTCCATGTTTGTAAATTTCACTGACTGTTCATAAATCTTAGCAGCTCTGCCATCTTTAATCCCGTTAGAGTCTCGGATCCCCATGCCACCAGGCCCCTATGCCCGGCGTGTGTCTGAAAGGATGGCAAAACAAAGCATTTACTCTCTGACGGCTCTTATTGAAGACCTTCACGCTGGTACCTCTGTCATGGCCGAAGAATTTGCTGTCGAATCCAACGCTTCCTTGTCTGTTCTCGCCATCTATCATGACGAAGCATTGGTGCGTGTCTGGGTTGAGTACTGTCGCCGAGTGGAGGTCTGCCTACACGGGCTTGAATGCATCCTCCTTCCTTCCGACATCTTAACTGTAAAAGCGAGTCTGCGGGGATGGATCGAACGGTGCGCAGCCAATCTACATTCATGCGAGAAGAGGCTCAACCAGAAGTTTTCAGAGAGGGAGTTAACTTCAAACTCTTTGGGAGAACTTCAGGCTCAGCTTACTGCCAAGACCACCCGCGCGTACGAAATTTGGCGGGTGCTTCAAGAAGCCATTACAGAGGTGGTAGCTCTTGACAAAGCCGTTATTTTTACCCGTGAGATGGTCGAAGCCCATAAAGTCACCGAGAAGGAGCTTGAGAGTCGGTTTGCTTCATACCAGACTCAACAGACTCAGGCAGGGACCCGTCTTGCAGCACTAACGGAGCTTGAAGCCGAGGTTGAGCGGAAGAATGATGAACTTACTATCCTATTGCACCGTCCGCCGGATTAAATATTTTTTGTTATTGTATAATCTCTTTCTTCTTTTTTTTGTATTCTTTCATAAATAAGAGTATCTTGTATTCATTTTGATTCATGAATAAAAGACATATTCTTCTTCACACCCACGCTTTTCTTTCTTCTGTTGTCTTGGCTTAGCATAAAGTAGTTTATATACTCATTTCGGAGCTTGTAGTTTATGAACTCATTCCGGAGTCTCTAGCTTATGAACTCATTTCGGAGCTTGTAGTTTATTCACTCATTCCGGAGGCTCTAGTTTATGAACTCATTTCGGAGCTTCTAGTTTATTCACTCATTCCGGAGTCTCTAGTTTATGAGCTCATTTCGAAGCTTGTAGTTTACCTCACTTAGGTTTGTAGGCAAACTTGTCCTAACGCATGGATAACCCTTGCTCTTTACGCCAAAGGTCCGTTAGGTTTTGTGGTACTAGATTTTTTGTCCGTCGTACCGTCGCGTTGGCTGATGCATTCCCCAATACGCAGTCTTGCTGTTCGAGTAGCCCCACGACTGTCATGTCTCTGATCCCTTCGGGGGTTGGAAAAGATATCCTCAAGTAATCTCCCAGGTCATATTACCGTCGGAAGAGCAAGCATTAGGGATTTTCCATGCCGCTTTATACTTGAGGTTAGGCTCAGTTTGGGATCCCTGATGAGTCATAACCACTCCACGCTAGTGTGGGATGATCTCCGATAGTCTTTCAGGTTTTATTTGAGTTGCCGTCAAGACCCTGAAGTTAGGAATTTGTCCTTCGCTTCCTTTGTTGACATTGCGTCTGCTGTAATGAGACGGACGTCGAGGTGGTCTATAGGTTGTTTGTGAACCGTCGAGGACCGGAACTAGGGACTTAGCCGTTTCTCCGTTTTGGTTTGACCCTGGAGTCTTTTGTTGACACTGTGTCTGCTGCTCCAAGACGAGTGTCGAGTTGGTCTCTAGGTTGTTTATGAACCGTCGAGGGCTAGAACTAGGGACTTAGCTATGGCTCCGTATTGTTTTGACCCTGAGGTCGTTTGTTGACACTGTTTCTGCTACTCCAAGATGAGTGTCAAGGTGGTCTCTAGGTTGTTTGTGAACCGTCGAAGCTTGGAACTAGGGACTTAGCCATGGCTCCGTTTCTTTGACCCTGGGGTCGTTTGTTGACACTGTGTCTGCTGCTCCGAGATGAGTATCGAGGTGGTCTCTAGGTTGTTTGTGAACCGTCGAGGCCTGGAACTTGGGACTTAGCCATGGCTCCGTAGTTTTGACACTGGGGTCGTTTGTTGACATCGCGTCTGCATCCTGCTGTAGTGAGAAGAAACGCCATGTTGATCTTCTAGGCTGTGGATGTTGCCGTCGAGATCCGACTCTCTCTTTGACAGAGCCTGGTGGGGAAATGTGGTTCCCTTTCCGTTTATGCCCATGGATTGTATACAAGGGTCAGTATAGACTCACCTGCAGGGAAAAGGTTTCATCATTTTTTATTTCTTTCCGCGATGCTCTATCATTTCAGCTTTCTATATTACGAAAGTCGCGATTGCCCAATCATTTCGGGTATTTTTCGCGGTGCCTAATCATTTCGGCTATTTTTTCTTTTTACTTGCTGCTTTTTATTACGAGTTGCCCCATCATTTCGGCTATTTCATAAGCATTTTTGGCTCGCTGATTTTTGTTGCGAATATGGAACTTGAGTTCTGATACCAATCTAAGCATCAGCATTGCTACGACTGGAATATGGCCAGGAGCGAATCATTATTTGCCTTGAGAAGACTTGGAATTTGCTACCAATTTAAGCATCAGCATCGCTACCACTGGGATGTTTCCAGGAGTGAATCATCATTAGCCTTTGCTGGTCTGAACAAAGATGGTGTAGTAAACAGGGTTAGGATCCTGCCGGCTAAGGCTTTTTGACTTTATGAGCCGTAAGGGTCTCATAAAGTTATTTCTCCCTATAAGTCATGAGGATCTCACAGGTGTAAATTCTCCTTAGAAGTCGTGAAGACTTCTAAGTGATATCTGTAGGGTTCCCTAGCACGACTACGGGGTTCCGGAAGGCATCTACCATGCCGTTTTACAAAAATTCAGCGTGCCAAAGAACCCGAACCATAGATCTTAACTAGAGGATTAAGAGTAAGCTAGCATGTAAACAACTTTACACTAAGTGAATGGGAATACAACCTTTATAGACTGGTCCTTCACTTCAATAGCTCTGTGTAGTTGTAACATTTTGGAAAATTATAAATATTAATTTATAATTTTAAATATGAATATAATAAGTTTATAAAAATGATATCGCTTATGAAATTGGGTGTCGGAATTATATCCGTAAAAAAATGTAATTATTTTGGTAATATGAAGAAAAGTGTGTGATATCATAAAAATGATATATTAATTATTTTAACATGACATGATATTTTATATTAAGATAATGATATTTAAGTATTAGAATAAGTATTTCATTTCTTTTTACATATGGATTTAGATTTTTACATAAAGGGTGTATTCTTGTTTTCATGCTTTTGCGGTTGGGTAAATGTTAGTTAGTTTAAACCCTCACCTCTAGCACACCCTCACCCATGCTCACCTCCCTCCACCTCCTCCATCTCACTTTACACCACCACCTTACCAATCTCCACCTTCTCCTTCTCCCTTAACACCTCATGCTTTCTCTACACACAACATTTAGAAATTCTTTAGCTTTCTCAAACTGAACAAACATACTCTTTTCAAGCTCCAACACCAAAAGTTTTAAGTGTTCATCACTACAAGAGAAAAGCCATGATTTCCATCATCAAATTTGAGCATATCATCAAGCTATAGCCAACACCAATACAAGATGATTCAAGCCTACATTTTATGAGATTGTAATTTCTTTGTTCACATTCCATATAGGTAAATATCATCTTGCTTTTAAATTTTGAAGTGATAGTGAGTTTTACTTGCTGGCTGAATATTAGTTACATGTTAGGGGTTTTGAATTTTTTTTGATGACTCTCTATTGATAATTTGCTAATGGTTAAAACTAAAAAGTTGTAGATAATTTCCATATCATTTAGCCAAAAATATTTGGTTAAGTTTTACTGTAAAATAAAATTTATACGATTTTTTTAAGAAAGGGTTTCCAAACTGGAAATTTCATTTCCAGTGGCTGTTTTTCACTCAAATAGTAACAATTTTCTTAATTTATTTGTTAACAATTTGGAAAATCTGAAAATTGTAGGTTGTAGATAATTTTGTGTAGATGTCTATAAAATATTTATTTTTCTTATTCTATTTACAAAATAGAGAGATATCAAATTTTTAGTGAAGGTTGTTTTATGGTTTCTGCAGATTATCCAGAAACATGTTTTAACCTTGCATTTTATTTCATATCCTATACATAGAAATTGGAAAAGATATTTTGGGCTATCAAAATTAACTCCTTTAAAAATTTGTATAATTTTATTTTCACTCTAAACGTTGTGTTTACGATTTCTGGTGATATTTCGAAGTGAGCCCAAAAACTGCCGTTTTCTGAGCTAACATTTTCAAACAATATGCATCTGAGCATTGTATTTTTCTCGCTATATTTTGCCAGTAAGATAATGTTATTGGCGAGCGTGTTCTTACATTTGAAGGAGTATTAGCGGAGACACTGAAGGTATCGAGACGAGGAAAAGCGATCGTGGATTCGACGAGCTCGACAAGTTGGTGAGTAGATTTACATCTACGGGGGAAGTCGGGTGGATGGCGTATAGCACCCCGCAACCATATAGCTAGGATAGTTATGCTATCTATTTAGTTCTTAGTGTTAATTCAAGTTAATGATATTAGTGTTATGTTACATCTAGTATGTTATTCATGTGCATATAGTTTTATTCATGGCTTGGTGGATTTGTATGAAGGATCATACCGTACTTGAGATAATTTGGATATTGTGACAATGAGGATATTGTATGAGGAATCATTCCGTACTAGTGATGACGAGCTTAGCATGCCAAATAACGGCCAAGTTTCCTTTAGACTCGTAGAGTCATGTTTATTTCATTTTAGAACGTAATACTTGAGTGAGTTATACTCTTTTAAAAACTAGTGATTCGTTTCCCTTTTTAAATGATAAATGATAAGGATGCAACGCTAATTTCCAAAACGAATATTTATTTTAAACCAAGGCAGCTTCCTTATCTCAAAACCAACGTTTCGTTCAATTTTCAAAGATAATGGTATATCTCATAGCAAGTAGTTACATTTAATATTTACGCTTAGATTTACTTTACATGTTCGCGATACATTTCTCGATGTTATACGTTTTCTTTATACGAACACAATGATAGAACACTACACAACTATCAATGAGTACTATGTTGTACAAGCACATACGCATATTTTACACTACACCTCATTGGTACTGCCATGTCTCTGTTAGACCGCTATACTACGTAATGCGTACGTAGATATCGATACGAGTATGCTTTATACACTAATAGAACACTTGCACAAATACTAATGATTACCATGCTGCACGAGCATAGACTCGTATGCTACACTACATATCATTAGTATTTCCATGACACAATAGAACTGTTACGTTTATTGCTTGTATGACTTTATTTACGTACTTTACCTTTATTACGTATTAAGCATTGCGAATACCAGTACTATGGGTATTCGTATTTGATTTTTATGAGTTTTCAGGATGTTTTACTTTTGATGATATATATCAGTGGTATAGGACGCTATTATATATGTATATTTATAATATATCATCAGAATGATCTATGCGAGTATTATTATTCTTTACTTGATATTTCTGGATATGAGGAGTTGACGTCCACCATGAGCTTGATATTTACTGATTATTTTTATTCCGAACCGATTGGGGGAGATATACGGTTATGGACTTGCTACTTATCCAGGATGAGTGGGGGAGTATACAGTTGGATATATGGTAGACCCGGTCGAGACTGAGGGGAAGGATAGCCGCATTTGAGGCGGGAGCCTAGCGAGAACACTCGATACCGGAGATAGATTGAGCACGGCAGATATCCAGGGGATACCAGGGCTAGATTTAGGCATGACGGATATCCAGGGTATACTGACCGGGGCTAGGGATATCGGATGACGATCATCTGTTGAGATGGTATCGACGATATCTGCATTTGCGCGTCGGTGATGGACACGAGAGATTTGAGGATTTGCGTGTCGGTAATGGACATGAGGGGTTTCTGATTTCGGGTGTCGATATTGGACATCCAGATGTTAATATGTTGCTATCATACGAGGTATACAGTTATGTTATGCGTTATTGTAGCCGACTAGGACTGATCCGGGGGATAGTACCTAAATACATTTTTACGGGTTTTATGCATATAAAAAGGAATTCAAAATCGAGCTATAGTCTCATTATTTTGACATGTCTAGTATGATACTGGGATCTTTTAAACCGTAAACCTCTTATCGCTCTTCATTAAAATAACAAGACGTATATCTTAAATAAGATACCTATAATATTTCGTACTATCACGTCTACTTTTATGCCATGACATATGTATTCCGCGGCTATTTTAAAGAAGAGGTTTTACCTATATATTTTTGGCTACTTATGGACTTATACATAGATACAGGTCATTTGCATTGATCTATTCTATTTTGGGTTCATGTGATGGATAGAGTTACATTTATGATATATATGTGTATCATATATTATATTAGTGCGGGATATGATAGTACTATATTTATGATCTAGGTATCGTTGTGCATTTCGATTTCTATCTTGTAATGTATTTTTATTCACTGAGTTGGCAACCCACCCCCGCTGTGGCACAGTTTCTTACAGGTTTTACCGCTCGGATTATCAGCGGCTTGGGGCACACATTTCTTTCGGTGATTGCTTTAGTAGGCGGGTTACTGTTGTATCGTACTCACACTTGTATATTCATATCTTCTTGTATTTAGTAAAACTCCATCGACTTAGAACTGGTATATATTGTGGACTTAGAAGCGAGTCTTAGAATTGTGTGTTTGTGGGCGTCGAACTCATTGGAGTCGACTTTTTTATATTGTTGATTTTGTTTCGCTTATCTTTTTTTCGCCATTTTGCATCGTATATTGTTTACTTGGTTGCTCCGCCATTTTGGCGTGGAAGCTAGCTCCCGTTGGGATGCTGTTTATATTATTATGTTGTATCGAGTTTTATTCAAAATTTACAAAAGAGGTGCTGTCGAATTTTAAAACGTCATAGATGTTTTTCAAACATACTTAGTTAAACTTAAATGTTTATTTTAAACTGATCCCATCTGATGACTATTTTAAACCTCACCTCCAATGTTTTCAAAATGGGTTTAGATTTTGGATTTCGGCTTACTTGGACTGTGTCGACTTCTTTAGAAGTCACTGTAAGTGCACGGCGGCGCCCCGGCCGTCAATCCGACGCCGGAATGCGGAAGCGGTGATAAACTTTAATTTTTGCAAACTAGCAAACCGGCACCACCGTGCACTAAACACCCGGATCGAACCATTAACTAGTCCTAGCTAACTACAAGATGGGGAAAAGAGATATACCGACTGATCTAAGTCCTCCGGTCTTCTCGTCCTCGTCCCGATCTCCCGCGGAATGTCCTGTCTCCACCTAGTCACCGGAAGTGCACCACATCGCTTACATCTTTTACGGGCTCCCACCTCAATGCCGAGGCAACTCAGGCACGGAGCTGGCTAGTCGACGCGCCCAAGATTTGCTGTAGAATATAGTGTAGAGGCTTGTGTCTCATTTGGGGTTCATGGAGGTGCCATTTTGGTGGAGGGATGATACAAGAACTATGTGGAGGAACTTATGGATTTTTGGAGCATGAAATGAAGCAAAAACCCACACTCAAAAATTTGGACAGCCCCTAATGGGAGTGGCCGGCCATGCATCTTGTGAGGGGAGGGAGTGAATGAGAAAGTCACCAAAAAAAACTCAAGAGAGTGAATCAAGAGAATAATCCAAGTGAGAGGAAGAAAAAGCTATCATCAAAAGAAATGATCACAAGCCTAAACTAACACTCCAACAACCTCATCATCACAACAAAGGTCAAGCCATCATGACACTACAAGGATAGCCATGATGGCTAAAGAAAGTAATGATGGTGCAAGTATCATGATATAACAATATGCAAAGACCCCCTCCACAAAAACTTATTTGCACAAATGCAAATAAGCCCTCCTCCACCAATCTTCGGCCAATGATAGATACAAATGAAAATGGCCGAAACGGAAAGCAAACTGGCAACTCCAGAAAACTGGTCCCGTAATAAATTACAGGAAAACCCCGATATTGTGCATACACACCCGCATTTGTATTCCGACCGAAATACAGATGCAATGAGACAAAATCTACACTGTACTATACTAGGATCCGGCTTAAACCAAAGCCGGCTAGTAATGTCCGTTCGATCCTGATCCGTGCAATACCGCATGTATCTGATCGAACCCTGCCATATATCCATACGGCCTCTAGTACAAACTGTCCGATCCTGATCCGTGCAATACCGCACGTATCTGATCGGACCGTGCCATATCTCCATACGGCCTCTACAGCGTTTCGCCCGAAAGCTTGAGTAACTGAAAGCGTGGTGGACTCTAAAGACTCGTCAATACTATGGCTGTGGATTTAACCACTAGCACGTCAGAGGTATAAGCCAATACGTAACGGGCCACCAGCTATTGACTAAAAGGGACGTCGATGAGCGAACTCATCCTGACACCCTACTGAGCCTGTCAGTGACAATATCCGTACAGTCCGGTCCGTTCGTCTATGAGTATCGCATGGCGGGCCTAGGGGGTTGGTAAAAGTCAGACCCCCAAAAGCGGTACAAGTCATGTCGGAGTGTTGCCCAGAACACCCTGAGATACTACTGGAATACCTACCAGTAAATCTCCTGCCTCGGCCGAGGGCTTCGTGTAATGGCTCTTCTAGACACAGCGCGACCTCACCCCCAATACCGGGAGAGACGAACCCCTGAAGATCCGCTCACTGCCTCCATGTGGCTCGGGACTGTACCTAACTAAAACCTGTTTGCACGACTCCTTTGAGCCGTGGTAGGGTAGTAATCAAAGTACAGTGGGAACTCACACGAGACAAATGACGATCCTCAGGTCGATGAACTAACCTGTACACATGTCACCAGGGAACTGCTATCTGACGTCAGGTATAAGACCAACTAGCATGTTCCCGGCGAGTCCTGTCCGGTGTACTCATAACCCAATGAGCACCTGTATACATCTTAGGTGATCCAACTGACACCAATGGCTTGTGAGACCGGCCACCGCCCCTCGTCGGGGTCTCGACTGTATACACTAGTCTACTCTGGAGAATCGATGCCCTGTCTCGAAACTCCCACGACTAGGGACCTTTTAAGGATGTGCTTATAGACTACCAGCTCCCATGTATATGATCGCCCTCATACCGCTGGCAGTCAAGCAAGAATCCTAGGGGCTCTATCAACGTGCAATAGTGACCTGTCAGGTCACCTAAAGCAGTACACGATGATAAAGGTAAACCAGATAACATACTATCATCTCGAGTAAGACTGTCCTACCGGGATAGGTCCTCCCTCAATCATTACAATCACGTGCCAGTGATCCAATAATTGACTCTGAGGGCACTATCTCCAACAATCTCCCACTTGCACTCAAGGCTAATTATTGCGATGTCGCATACTCACAGCCCGTGTGATACCGAACACCCAACTCCTCTACGAGTCAGTCTCACAAAGCTCGTTTGCGAAACTACTGCGTTCGAGGAATAACCTCAGTGAGTGGATCCGCTTTGTTGTTTCTTTCTATGTCTCTCTATATCTCAAGTTCGCGGAGAAAACCAACTCCCGAAATGAGCAATACCTGTCTTGGAATGTGTCTGGATGTCTGATGGGACTTAGCTCATAAATGAACTCCAAATCCAAACTTCTTAGACTGTATCGTCAATTGAACTTAATCAGTATCCTGCGCCATGCCTCCCTCAGTATTGCCTTGGACCACCTGTCCAAAATACTGCCCTTCGTCAGAAGGAAAAACTATAACTCTGACAACCTTCTTGTCGTCCATGTCACCTTGGAAGCCTGGAATGATAACCGTCTCCTAAAGGAGGCTGCCGTTATCAAATCCCTAGAACACGTACTTATGTCCTAAAACTGCTTCCGATCGTTTCTCCAGGATTGGATTGATATCAACTTATTGCACCTAGTGCAAGAACAACATCTGGTGTGGTACTTGACATCTCATGATTGACTCAATTGCCTGAGCAAGTGATCTGCCAATCATGCACATCCCTCTCCCCTTTAGTCTATAAGACACCTTTAGAGAGGGTGACTCCATTACCTGCAGGTACACTACCGTGCCAGGAGTCGTCCATTCTAAATACGCTTAGATTGCTGTCTAAGTACCCAGATTGGGAAACTACCCAAATCTAGATCTAAAACCATAGATCCAGTAACCAGTATGTCTAATATAATGTCCAAGTCCCATGTGGAGAAACCACTGTGTGACGACCAAAGTGTAACCGATCGTAGTATAGGAATATCACTTCCTACTCTGTGTATGTCATCCAAATACCAGGACATCACACCCTACTACCTTCTCAACAGATCCATCCCTTTTTCTGATGAAGTCAAACCTATGACTGTCACGTCAGAAATAGATGATCTTTCTCCACTACATCTGCTTTAGTCTATAAATAGACTTAAGCAACCTGTCCACCAATGCTTCCGCTGCTCCCACTGACTATGACAACCCTCTGGCAGAGTCATATAAACGTACACTTCTAAAGCAAGTTTGGAACGACGCTATACTCATCCTCCTGCCGGGTCTCACAGTCTGGAACAACAGCAATGGCAAGTGTGGGTAAACAAGAACCTCCCTGTCACCGTCCTTGAGGCTACTGGAGTACCTCTCGGGTGCCTGAAGTTACCCACCTTATCTGCGGAGTGGCCAATGGAATGTCAATCCAGATTGAATCTTTAGGTTCCTATCAAATTTTCAGTAATCGTTTGTGGTTCTGGAATCACTTCCAGTTCTACCATACTCCCACTGCTGTTTTTCTGAAAAATCCATTTTTATTAAAACCGTGGTGAGTCTAGAACAATATCACTATTGATCTTCCAGATGGTAGAAAGCCAACCCTCGTCATAGCCTGGGTCAACCCACAAACAGCCATTACAGAAACGTGCCTTGAGTTGTCCAGCGTCTGGTTTTAATCATAAGCCGGACAACTCCCCGCACCTTAACATCGTTAAGATATGAACTATTCTATATCCAATATAGAAACAGAGGCACTGATTTAATTGAACCAGATTCAAATCATGCAGCTGTCTTCAGTGCATGTCAACTAAATAGAAGGAGGCCGATCAGCGTTACTCAACTTAGGAATGCTACCAATTATGAGTAACCTGAAAAAGATGCAAGTTCTTATTACTATCAACTGAATACCATACTCAAGCATCTACATCTCCGATCACTTTGAAGAATCCCGATACTTGCAACATCCGGTTCTCTACTTTATTCAAATACCTATAACTTCTCAAAATTCGGACCCTGTGTTTCCACGAAATACCTGTCTAAAAACTAGAGAAGTCATAAGTAAACCGAATATAGTATGAGGACCAACCCCTCTGTCCTGATGGACACTGGACAACATACAATACTCTGTATAAGTCCCTTGAGTCTGATAACTTATTCACTGTGTGTCGTAGGTTGAAAACTGTACTTATGGTTAAGAAGAATTACACCTCTGTTTAATGCTCCTTACCTAACCATCCACTGATATAGGTAAATGTCATAGACATAATTTCAAAAAGGTATATCTCACTCTATGAAAATAGACGTACAGATATGTCGATTTGAAATTGGTGCATAACAGCGGATATTCAAAACCAAATATTTGCCGACCGGCAAACAGCCCAGGTGATTTCCTCAAATATCACCGATTACAACGAATCCTGATATAATGAGGATGATCACCCTATTCCCAATAACTCACTCCCACTCATCATCTGTAAAACCATACAGATGTGAGAATCATACCTGGTAAATACATACCCTGGAGCAAGTGTCTAACTGGGAAATCAGTTTTCCTTTAACAGTACACAGTGAAACTGAAATATTGAAATGTTTCGATGGGGTATCCCGGTATTCCTAGTAATGCCTCTTCCATTATTCAGATTCACAACTATAACCGTGTAATTCTTTGCCACCTCTCCAAATCCCTTTTTATGTCTTTAGTCATTACCTTCTGCACACCCCTTTAGGCCAAATGGTTTTCTTCCTTCCCTACCGTTCGGCACCAGCCTATGGTTTGGAAGAAGACTATCCAATAAGCATAATGAGTGTACTGTCCTAATCCTAGGAACACTCGCAATGCGAGAGAAGGTGAAGATAAAAGACAACCGAATAAACCTTATTCCTATTTCTCCTGAACCAGAATCCATCCCCGAACTGGAACAAGTTCCTTTCGAGTTCGTATATAACCATACGATGGAGTATCCAATAAACTGTGGATCTTCGTAGTGATACGGAGTGTCCTGGAGAAATACAAAGGTGATTTAGGATTGGCGAAGAAATACTTGGTTTGGTCGTGAATATCAGTCGCAGTTTACTTTGCCCTCTTACTAATCCCTTGCTTTGTCTTAACTTAATACCTTCTGTACACCATCGTTATGCTAATTGGTTTTCTTCATTCCCCACCGTTCGGCACCAGCCTAAGGTTTAGAAGAAGACTATCCAATTTGCATAATAGGTGTGCTATCTCCTAAACCAAGGAGTACTCGTAATCTGAGAGAAGGTAAAATGAAAAGACAACTGAATAGTCCTATCCGTTTTCTCCAGAACCGGAAACCATCCTCGAATAAATTCCTTCGAGTTCGTATATAACCATACGATGGTTTTGTCCAATGGAAGTGGACGTTCGTAGTAATACGGGGTGTCCTGGAGAAAAGGGTAAAAGTAGGAGTGGCAATGAGGTTTGCAACTCTGACAATCCAAAAACCAGTGATAAAGAAGGTTTGGTTAATTTGGTCACTGAGTCATAGTCTTAGGGTCGGGTCAATGGTCGCTGCCAAAGAGAGAGAGAAAAGAAACACTCAGCGTGCACTCTAACCTAGATCAGAATGGTAACCAATTTATCTAATTTGGAAACCTCCCACTGTTCCGTCAAATTCTCCTCCAAACCTGAAAGAAGAATTAGTCGGGATCACCCGAGGAGTAAACTAACTCATCAGTGGGAATCGGGATCCAACTATCATCGCATGATAACGTGACGGAATCCGCTCACGGTGTCACACTCCAGAAGGTATGCGCATATCTGGCAAGTTTCAGTTCTTTTGAAACTCCCGATGTGATTTTTGCCCCATGCTCTTATGACCTTGACTTTGGCCAACAAATCATAAGTCACATGTCAAGTTCTACCCGTCATTCTCCAGGTCAATTTGAATCCTCCCGTACCTACCCTTGACTTTGGCCAACAAGGCAGTACGACTGTTCCAAACCAACGCATCTATCTATGCTGCATATGAATAACCAATAGCTACCAAACACTGTGCCTTGACTTTGGCCAACAAACACAGCTTGAATACTATTGACCACCCATATGAAACGACGGAGGGCTACGAATGGTTTCTAGCGAAAACCTTTAACGTAAAGAACTTGATATCGTTGAAGGAACGGATAGCTTTTAAAAATATAGTGACGAAAACCTTTGCTAAAGAGGTCACTCCCGGTGAAGGGATCTCGGCTCTTTCCCCGTAGAATGAGGTGTAGTATATTCCAACTGAATACCACGATGCAAAGCATAAGTAATCGGCTATAGTGAAGTCATTGCCCTGACGCAAACTTTTTGTCCAAGGGGTCACTCCCGGTGAAGGGATCTCGGCCCTTGCCTCGTTGACTGAGGAGCAGGATATTCTAACTGAATACCACGATGCAAAACAAAAGTGAACGTCCTTGCAATAACAGCCTTTTGAAAAATGTTCCAACAACATCATATTGGTTTGTTTTTAACTTGCATTGATCCGAATCAATGCAGTCCCATCAATTGATCACACCACAAAGAACGAAAATATACTGATGTACGTATATGCCATCCGCATTCGCCACTGGGTCCCGTCATTACCCGTTAGGTTAGCTAACTAACGACAAAGCGGGGACTGGACTAGTGCGGATGCAAAACATATACAACATCTACTAATATATATATACCAATATATAATATTTCGCTCAAGGCGTGAAAAAATGCAACATCACAGAAATGTACAGCATCACAGAACAATACAGATATCTGGGATCCCCGGGTTTCACAGAGCCGCTACTGAAACCCGACGTTCCCCTGGTCGTGTGGATAGCCTGTGCAATGAAATCCTAGACCCCTACGGGCGCGGAAAGTTACCCGCCAAAACCTGAAGCGAGGCAGCCCCCTTCAGCACCGTGAATGGACCACCCAGCACTTCACGGAATCCGGTAACTTGGGCACCCTTCATGGGTCAACCTGTACCCCCTACGAGTGCGGCGAATAGCCTGCCAATCCTAGAGTGAAGCCCCCTCCGTCTCAATGCCATGAGATGCGGGCTTGTTTCCCTCTAGAACCCGGCTATCCGTGCACCCTCCGCGGGGTAATCCTAGTACAGAAAGTAAAATATACATACACCGGGTGCATCGACCGCAACCTGGCCGTGCCCCAAAATAATAATACAAACTGGCAGTGACGGCAGTCCACATGTCGGACGCTCGCCCCGCAATATCAAATGTACATAATACAACAAAACTGTACTAGCATCGCATCCAGGCTATCCCCCACGACCGATCCGCAACATCACAGCATAACACAGAACATCAACGTGAAAGTCACGTTCGCAAATCCGTCTAACCGGGCTATAGCAGTTAGACTGGATTTACCGATCGAGTGACATTCACGGTCGCAGATATAATGTAAATACTGTGAAATAATGTGTTTAAAATATCCGATCGATCAAATTTTAATAAGTGGGCCCCCTTGCATTACTGTAGCAGATCAAGAAATTCTGGGCCCAATGTTATTATTCCAAAACCCCTATTTTCAGCCCAAATAGATACTGCAGAAATTTGATGCAGCGACCCCAAAATAGTGCGGTGGAACCGCGGCCCAAAGGGGTGTTTGGCCGCGGTTGCGCGCTCCTGTAGTGGAGTTAGTGCATCGAATTTTCACAGAACTCTTATAATTTCCAGTACATCACTTTTCTGCAACCTGAAAAAATTTTCGACTCCAAAAAATTTCAACAGAAAACTGATGTGAACAAAAATGCGGATTTTGGAATTTTGGTCGATCGGAAATGTAAACACATTAAACAAATCTAGACTAAGTTAATGGCAAGGCTCTGATACCACTGTAAGTGCACGGCGGCGCCCCGGCCGTCAATCCGACGCCGGAATGCGGAAGCGGTGATAAACTTTAATTTTTGCAAACTAGAAAACCGGCACCACCGCGCACTAAACACCCGGATCGAACCATTAACTAGTCCTAGCTAACTACAAGATGGGGAAAAGAGATATACCGACTGATCCGAGTCCTCCGGTCTTCTCGTCCTCGTCCCGATCTCCCGCGGAATGTCCTGTCTCCACCTCGTCACCAGAAGTGCACCACATCGCCTACATCTTTTACGGGCTCCCACCTCAATGTCGAGGCAACTCAGGCACGAAGCTGGCTAGTCGACGCGCCCAAGATTTGCTGTAGAATATAGTGTAGAGGCTTGTGTCTCATTTGGGGTTCATGGAGATGCCATTTTGGTGGAGGGATGATACAAGAACTATGTGGAGGAACTTGTGGATTTTTGGAGCATGAAATGAAGCAAAAACCCGCACTCAAAAATTTGGACAGCCCCTAATGGGAGTGGCCGGCCATGCATCTTGTGAGGGGAGGGAGTGAATGAGAGAGTCACCAAAAAAAACTCAAGAGAGTGAATCAAGAGAATAATCCAAGTGAGAGGAAGAAAAAGCTATCATCAAAAGAAATGATCACAAGCCTAAACTAACACTCCAACAACCTCATCATCACAACAAAGGTCAAGCCATCATGACACTACAAGGCTAGCCATGATGGCTAAAGAAAGTAATGATGGTGCAAGTATCATGATATAACAATATGCAAAGACCCCCTCCACAAAAACTTATTTGCACAAATGCAAATAAGCCCTCCTCCACCAATCTTCGGCCAATGATAGATACAAATGAAAATGGCCGAAACGGAAAGCAAACTGGCAACTCCAGAAAACTGGTCCCGTAATAAATTACAGGAAAACCCCGATATTGTGCATACACACCCGCATTTGTATTCCGACCGAAATACAGATGCAATGAGACAAAATCTACACTGTACTATACTAGGATCCGGCTTAAACCAAAGCCGGCTAGTAATGTCCGTTCGATCCTGATCCGTGCAATACCGCATGTATCTGATCGAACCCTGCCATATATCCATACGGCCTCTAGTACAAACTGTCCGATCCTGATCCGTGCAATACCGCACGTATCTGATCGGACCGTGCCATATCTCCATACGGCCTCTACAGCGTTTCGCCCGAAAGCTTGAGTAACTGAAAGCGTGGTGGACTCTAAAGACTCGTCAATACTATGGCTGTGGATTTAACCACTAGCACGTCAGAGGTATAAGCCAATACGTAACGGGCCACCAGCTATTGACTAAAAGGGACGTCGATGAGCGAACTCATCCTGACACCCTACTGAGCCTGTCAGTGACAATATCCGTACAGTCCGGTCCGTTCGTCTATGAGTATCGCATGGCGGGCCTAGGGGGTTGGTAAAAGTCAGACCCCCAAAAGCGGTACAAGTCATGTCGGAGTGTTGCCCAGAACACCCTGAGATACTACTGGAATACCTACCAGTAAATCTCCTGCCTCGGCCGAGGGCTTCGTGTAATGGCTCTTCTAGACACAGCGCGACCTCACCCCCAATACCGGGAGAGACGAACCCCTGAAGATCCGCTCACTGCCTCCATGTGGCTCGGGACTGTACCTAACTAAAACCTGTTTGCACGACTCCTTTGAGCCGTGGTAGGGTAGTAATCAAAGTACAGTGGGAACTCACACGAGATAAATGACGATCCTCAGGTCGATGAACTAACCTGTACACATGTCACCAGGGAACTGCTATCTGACGTCAGGTATAAGACCAACTAGCATGTTCCCGGCGAGTCCTGTCCGGTGTACTCATAACCCAATGAGCACATGTATACATCTTAGGTGATCCAACTGACACCAATGGCTTGTGAGACCGGCCACCGCCCCTCGTCGGGGTCTCGACTGTATACACTAGTCTACTCTGGAGAATCGATGCCCTGTCTCGAAACTCCCACGACTAGGGACCTTTTAAGGATGTGCTTATAGACTACCAGCTCCCATGTATATGATCGCCCTCATACCGCTGGCAGTCAAGCAAGAATCCTAGGGGCTCTATCAACGTGCAATAGTGACCTGTCAGGTCACCTAAAGCAGTACACGATGATAAAGGTAAACCAGATAACATACTATCATCTCGAGTAAGACTGTCCTACCGGGATAGGTCCTCCCTCAATCATTACAATCACGTGCCAGTGATCCAATAATTGACTCTGAGGGCACTATCTCCAACAATCTCCCACTTGCACTCAAGGCTAATTATTGCGATGTCGCATACTCACAGCCCGTGTGATACCGAACACCCAACTCCTCTACGAGTCAGTCTCACAAAGCTCGTTTGCGAAACTACTGCGTTCGAGGAATAACCTCAGTGAGTGGATCCGCTTTGTTGTTTCTTTCTATGTCTCTCTATATCTCAAGTTCGCGGAGAAAACCAACTCCCGAAATGAGCAATACCTGTCTTGGAATGTGTCTGGATGTCTGATGGGACTTAGCTCATAAATGAACTCCAAATCCAAACTTCTTAGACTGTATCGTCAATTGAACTTAATCAGTATCCTGCGCCATGCCTCCCTCAGTATTGCCTTGGACCACCTGTCCAAAATACTGCCCTTCGTCAGAAGGAAAAACTATAACTCTGACAACCTTCTTGTCGTCCATGTCACCTTGGAAGCCTGGAATGATAACCGTCTCCTAAAGGAGGCTGCCGTTATCAAATCCCTAGAACACGTACTTATGTCCTAAAACTGCTTCCGATCGTTTCTCCAGGATTGGATTGATATCAACTTATTGCACCTAGTGCAAGAACAACATCTGGTGTGGTACTTGACATCTCATGATTGACTCAATTGCCTGAGCAAGTGATCTGCCAATCATGCACATCCCTCTCCCCTTTAGTCTATAAGACACCTTTAGAGAGGGTGACTCCATTACCTGCAGGTACACTACCGTGCCAGGAGTCGTCCATTCTAAATACGCTTAGATTGCTGTCTAAGTACCCAGATTGGGAAACTACCCAAATCTAGATCTAAAACCATAGATCCAGTAACCAGTATGTCTAATATAATGTCCAAGTCCCATGTGGAGAAACCACTGTGTGACGACCAAAGTGTAACCGATCGTAGTATAGGAATATCACTTCCTACTCTGTGTATGTCATCCAAATACCAGGACATCACACCCTACTACCTTCTCAACAGATCCATCCCTTTTTCTGATGAAGTCAAACCTATGACTGTCACGTCAGAAATAGATGATCTTTCTCCACTACATCTGCTTTAGTCTATAAATAGACTTAAGCAACCTGTCCACCAATGCTTCCGCTGCTCCCACTGACTATGACAACCCTCTGGCAGAGTCATATAAACGTACACTTCTAAAGCAAGTTTGGAACGACGCTATACTCATCCTCCTGCCGGGTCTCACAGTCTGGAACAACAGCAATGGCAAGTGTGGGTAAACAAGAACCTCCCTGTCACCGTCCTTGAGGCTACTGGAGTACCTCTCGGGTGCCTGAAGTTACCCACCTTATCTGCGGAGTGGCCAATGGAATGTCAATCCAGATTGAATCTTTAGGTTCCTATCAAATTTTCAGTAATCGTTTGTGGTTCTGGAATCACTTCCAGTTCTACCATACTCCCACTGCTGTTTTTCTGAAAATTCCATTTTTATTAAAACCGTGGTGAGTCTAGAACAATATCACTATTGATCTTCCAGATGGTAGAAAGCCAACCCTCGTCATAGCCTGGGTCAACCCACAAACAGCCATTACAGAAACGTGCCTTGAGTTGTCCAGCGTCTGGTTTTAATCATAAGCCGGACAACTCCCCGCACCTTAACATCGTTAAGATATGAACTATTCTATATCCAATATAGAAACAGAGGCACTGATTTAATTGAACCAGATTCAAATCATGCAGCTGTCTTCAGTGCATGTCAACTAAATAGAAGGAGGCCGATCAGCGTTACTCAACTTAGGAATGCTACCAATTATGAGTAACCTGAAAAAGATGCAAGTTCTTATTACTATCAACTGAATACCATACTCAAGCATCTACATCTCCGATCACTTTGAAGAATCCCGATACTTGCAACATCCGGTTCTCTACTTTATTCAAATACCTATAACTTCTCAAAATTCGGACCCTGTGTTTCCACGAAACACCTGTCTAAAAACTAGAGAAGTCATAAGTAAACCGAATATAGTATGAGGACCAACCCCTCTGTCCTGATGGACACTGGACAACATACAATACTCTGTATAAGTCCCTTGAGTCTGATAACTTATTCACTGTGTGTCGTAGGTTGAAAACTGTACTTATGGTTAAGAAGAATTACACCTCTGTTTAATGCTCCTTACCTAACCATCCACTGATATAGGTAAATGTCATAGACATAATTTCAAAAAGGTATATCTCACTCTATGAAAATAGACGTACAGATATGTCGATTTGAAATTGGTGCATAACAGCGGATATTCAAAACCAAATATTTGCCGACCGGCAAACAGCCCAGGTGATTTCCTCAAATATCACCGATTACAACGAATCCTGATATAATGAGGATGATCACCCTATTCCCAATAACTCACTCCCACTCATCATCTGTAAAACCATACAGATGTGAGAATCATACCTGGTAAATACATACCCTGGAGCAAGTGTCTAACTGGGAAATCAGTTTTCCTTTAACAGTACACAGTGAAACTGAAATATTGAAATGTTTCGATGGGGTATCCCGGTATTCCTAGTAATGCCTCTTCCATTATTCAGATTCACAACTATAACCGTGTAATTCTTTGCCACCTCTCCAAATCCCTTTTTATGTCTTTAGTCATTACCTTCTGCACACCCCTTTAGGCCAAATGGTTTTCTTCCTTCCCTACCGTTCGGCACCAGCCTATGGTTTGGAAGAAGACTATCCAATAAGCATAATGAGTGTACTGTCCTAATCCTAGGAACACTCGCAATGCGAGAGAAGGTGAAGATAAAAGACAACCGAATAAACCTTATTCCTATTTCTCCTGAACCAGAATCCATCCCCGAACTGGAACAAGTTCCTTTCGAGTTCGTATATAACCATACGATGGAGTATCCAATAAACTGTGGATCTTCGTAGTGATACGGAGTGTCCTGGAGAAATACAAAGGTGATTTAGGATTGGCGAAGAAATACTTGGTTTGGTCGTGAATATCAGTCGCAGTTTACTTTGCCCTCTTACTAATCCCTTGCTTTGTCTTAACTTAATACCTTCTGTACACCATCGTTATGCTAATTGGTTTTCTTCATTCCCCACCGTTCGGCACCAGCCTAAGGTTTAGAAGAAGACTATCCAATTTGCATAATAGGTGTGCTATCTCCTAAACCAAGGAGTACTCGTAATCTGAGAGAAGGTAAAATGAAAAGACAACTGAATAGTCCTATCCGTTTTCTCCAGAACCGGAAACCATCCTCGAATAAATTCCTTCGAGTTCGTATATAACCATACGATGGTTTTGTCCAATGGAAGTGGACGTTCGTAGTAATACGGGGTGTCCTGGAGAAAAGGGTAAAAGTAGGAGTGGCAATGAGGTTTGCAACTCTGACAATCCAAAAACCAGTGATAAAGAAGGTTTGGTTAATTTGGTCACTGAGTCATAGTCTTAGGGTCGGGTCAATGGTCGCTGCCAAAGAGAGAGAGAAAAGAAACACTCAGCGTGCACTCTAACCTAGATCAGAATGGTAACCAATTTATCTAATTTGGAAACCTCCCACTGTTCCGTCAAATTCTCCTCCAAACCTGAAAGAAGAATTAGTCGGGATCACCCGAGGAGTAAACTAACTCATCAGTGGGAATCGGGATCCAACTATCATCGCATGATAACGTGACGGAATCCGCTCACGGTGTCACACTCCAGAAGGTATGCGCATATCTGGCAAGTTTCAGTTCTTTTGAAACTCCCGATGTGATTTTTGCCCCATGCTCTTATGACCTTGACTTTGGCCAACAAATCATAAGTCACATGTCAAGTTCTACCCGTCATTCTCCAGGTCAATTTGAATCCTCCCGTACCTACTCTTGACTTTGGCCAACAAGGCAGTACGACTGTTCCAAACCAACGCATCTATCTATGCTGCATATGAATAACCAATAGCTACCAAACACTGTGCCTTGACTTTGGCCAACAAACACAGCTTGAATACTATTGACCACCCATATGAAACGACGGAGGGCTACGAATGGTTTCTAGCGAAAACCTTTAACGTAAAGAACTTGATATCGTTGAAGGAACGGATAGCTTTTAAAAATATAGTGACGAAAACCTTTGCTAAAGAGGTCACTCCCGGTGAAGGGATCTCGGCTCTTTCCCCGTAGAATGAGGTGTAGTATATTCCAACTGAATACCACGATGCAAAGCATAAGTAATCGGCTATAGTGAAGTCATTGCCCTGACGCAAACTTTTTGTCCAAGGGGTCACTCCCGGTGAAGGGATCTCGGCCCTTGCCTCGTTGACTGAGGAGCAGGATATTCTAACTGAATACCACGATGCAAAACAAAAGTGAACGTCCTTGCAATAACAGCCTTTTGAAAAATGTTCCAACAACATCATATTGGTTTGTTTTTAACTTGCATTGATCCGAATCAATGCAGTCCCATCAATTGATCACACCACAAAGAACGAAAATATACTGATGTACGTATATGCCATCCGCATTCGCCACTGGGTCCCGTCATTACCCGTTAGGTTAGCTAACTAACGACAAAGCGGGGACTGGACTAGTGCGGATGCAAAACATATACAACATCTACTAATATATATATACCAATATATAATATTTCGCTCAAGGCGTGAAAAAATGAAACTCCCACGACTAGGGACCTTTTAAGGATGTGCTTATAGACTACCAGCTCCCACGTATATGATCGCCCCTATACCGCTGGCAGTCAAGCAAGAATCCTAGGGACTCTATCAACGTGCAATAGTGACCTGTCAGGTCACCTAAAGCAGTACACGATGATAAAGGTAAACCAGATAGCATACTATCATCTCGAGTAAGACTGTCCTATCGGGATAGGTCCTCCCTCAATCATTACAATCACGTGCCAGTGATCCAATAATTGACTCTGAGGGCACTATCTCCAATAGTCACGTGATTTAAGTTCCGGTTACGTGCCACATTTGGGTCGTGACAGTAATAGTCCCTTCGCTCCAAGTAGTGGTCTCCCGGACTCTCGTTAGTCTCCACAAGATGAAAGGAACAAGCTTGCTTGAAGTCTTCGAGGCCGAAGATTATCTACGTCGAGAAGACTCTAGCTCAAGCCACCTCTTCACTAATTGGGAATTGGTGAAGCAAAAAACCTAAACCAAATGGCTAGTCTAGTGTAGGTTGATAAAGTAGGAATTTTTCTCATTTTAGAAATATTTTTCTCACTCTTTTTCTTCATCTTTAGAAAAGCAAGAGAGCTCAAGTGAGATGAAGAAGAAGATGAAGTCAATCATGGAAGAAAAAGAGAATAGTAACCATGGGTGAGATCATATCATATATAACCCTTGTAGAGACTTAACTATGGCTAAAGATAATGGTTGGGTTAATAAATATCTAATGTAAGACAAAATTAGTGGACTAAGTCAATGGTTTCCACAAGCTTCCAAAGCATCTTAAACCATGCAATTTCCACCTAATTTTGCATTTACCTTAAATATATAAAACCCTAAATTATATATGGCATGGTATGAGTCTCATACACCCATCAACAATGTATCATCAAGTATGACACAAAGTAACAAATACAATTAACATATATCACATATATATTCAATGTAAAAGTGAGAAAAGAAATTATTAAGTGAGCTAATATTAGTTAATGTATGTTAATATTTCAAATATATATAATTATACATTAAATTATTAAATCAACACTTGATTTAATAATCCGGCTATATCACATATAACAGACTAATATCAATTGTATCAATTTATCGAATCAAAATTTGATTCTATAATTCGGCTATATCACATATAACTGTCACGCCCCGCTTCCCAGAGTACGCTAAGATGAGCACGTGACATAGCCAACCATGCTACCTGTGGATAGGAAAATCCTTCCACAGTCACATTACGGCTGTAGAGATATCAAGAACAGGAAAGTAAACTAACTATCTAGTACATGTCCATAAGCCAGAGTAAAAGAGTCAAGAAATAACAATATGCGGAAGCCAAAAGATACAATAAATGAACTACCTGGAAGTGAAACTACATACCGACAGGAACTTCACCGCTCGTCTAACAGCGACAATACTCCTGATCAGTCTGCAACGAGGTAGAAGAATCTGGGCCATGCAAAACCCAGACGTCAGCGCATCATGTCATCAAGAAATAAAGTATAAACAGGGTAACAGGCAATGCAGATATAATCATGAATGAAAAGCAGATGTAACAGTAATGTAAATCAGGGCAGTGAAGGATAGTGTGTAGTGGGTAAACTAAACTGTTCTATTGGGTTATCTACTCTCAAGTCTTTGAAATCAATTTGATGAATCATTGATGTAACTCAATAGTATCCCGTGCATACCCGGGACCACGGTCAAGATTCTCGGGCTGAATCCGAGACATGCCGCTAGGCACTAAAACAGGAAATATGTACAGATGAATGATGTCAGCAGCATCATCTCAAGGCTGGCCTGGCCTCTAAAACTGATCAGTAAGGTAGTACACTGTCGAGTTACAAGTCAGGTTTCATCATTGATTTCCCCATACCCCCAAGTTATGTGTTCAAGTCAGGTATTACGTAATCAAGAACTAATGCCAACACAGGATCAGGTAAGAGCAGGTTTGTCTGGATAGACAACAGGAACGGTCTGTGAGGACTACATGTCAGGTTTGTTGGCATTAGACACAAGATCAGGTAACAGGTAAAGCCATGGTACATCAGGTCAAGTCGAGTAATGAATTTAGATGTCATGACATGTCAAGAGTGTACGGTACCATGTCATGTCAAGTAGGAAGTATAACAGGTCATGTCAGGAAGCACAAAATGTCATGTGGGTGCTCATAATCAAACTAACATAAGCATGTGTATAAATAAACAAGCATGGGCACTATCAGAACAATAAACTGGAACATGTAATATGATATGCAAATAGATATAATTTCAAGGATATGGATGCACAGTTATCGATTAGGGTTACATTTATAGTTCCAATATTAATTAGGATGCAATTTATCAAACATGGAGTGTTAATATCACAGTATTATGTAGTAATGTGATCTATGGATGCAATTATATGTATCTTAAATGCGATGGATGCAAACGGATATCCGAAAAGTTATAAAACTATAAAATGGTAATGTGGGATGTACAACTAAGCAATATGTGATATAAATATTGATATAATAATATTAATATGGATAGTATATTCAAAGCGATTAATAACTATAAAAGTGGTATTGATTAACCATGCACAAGAAAGTTCCGTTCAGAAATTCAGCGTCGCCCTAATTTGTAAAATAGCTTAAAAATAACAAACATTCTCCAAAAGGGACGTGTCTTATACCAAAACAAAGATAATTCAATAAGGTTTTCAGTTTTATAAGTATAAGCATCTCAGGTTATCCCTACAAAAAGCTATGAACATTCGAAGTTGAAAGTTTGCTGCTGGAATTTCCCTGGACAGCAGTTTAGAGACATTTTCATTTGCATTTTACATTATTTAAACAATTTATTTTGTAAGTAAATATTTCATAGAGTTATAGTATTCTGACTTAGCTTAGTAACGAACAAAAGAACGTATACTAATAATTTTTCTATGATTTATAATGAATTTTATAAGGTAAGGTGTACTGTAAATTTCAGATTTGTCGTATCCGCTTTTCAACGACGTTTCATGTGTAAACTATAATATTTTCAAATGTATAACATTATAAAATGCAGATTATAAACTAATTAAAGATAATAATAAGAAATATTACGACGATATGTATTTTAAATGATATGGATGCAGTATAATGTAATCTAGTATGTCACAAGATAAGTTTTCATGATCTAGATTTAATATGATATAAACGGATGCAAACGGAACATCGAAACGTTATAAAATTAAACATGGGGCACTAGATTTAAACTATAGGTATGGTATTTATTTAAATAGGTATAAAATGAATTATATAGCATGTAGCAAGATTAACTTACCTAGACGGAACAAGAACGGATGTGTACGGAACGTCCTTCGTCGGCGAAATGTCGCGACGCGCGCACGGTACACGGAACGGTTCCAAATAACGCACGAAGGTGATCACGCAAGTCAGGTACGTTCACTGGATCACTCGGATCGTCGGCGACGAGCACGGCTCCGGCGGTGATCACCGAAATCAAGAAACAAGATCAAGAAAAAGAAAGAAGAAAGAAGAAGAAGAAGTAAGAAAAAGATGTTGTGTATTAAATAAGGAAAGAAAAATTAACTAAATAAAATATATATATGCAGAGGAGAGAGAGAGAGAGAGAGAGAGGAGTTGTTAGTTTGTTAGGAAATTAGATTTAAAATTTTAAAAGATTTTTAGATTTAAAATTTTAGATAAGAGGTTTCAGTTTGTTAAAGAAATCATATGAAAATATTTAAACTAAATTTTAAAATTAAATAAATTGAATTTTAGCGGGATACAAAAATATTTCAAAACGCGCCTGGGTCGGGTCTAAAAATTCAGATTTAAAATACGAAAAGTATGCGCGACTTTCAAAATTCAAAATGAATGCTCAGGTAACGAAAATGCATACCCCCAACAACGGATGCACGTACATGCGCGTAGCCATCCAAACACGTTCGTTTCACTGAACGGGACGAGAACAAGATGCGCGGATGCTACCACGGGGTTAGGGGTATCATGCAGGCTATGAAATGCAATTTTAAATTATTTTACATGACCTAAAATGTTATATGGTAAAATGCCAGTATGCAGTATACATGAGATGCACGTGTCTATATTACAACTCAGGGTAATCTATAAATATGAATCAAATAGGTTCAAGCAAGCGGGTCGGGTCGAATGCAATGTAAAATGTAAAATACTATTCGCACCCAAAACACGATAAATCAGGAAAATACCACAATTAAGAAAATACGAGAACTGGAATTGGTATAAATGAACTGGGATGTTACATTATACCCAACTACAAAAGAATTTCGTCCTCGAAATTCCAAGAACAAGAAAGGATAAACAATCAATAAACTACAAGAATAGATGTGGAAACTTCTGTCGGATTTCATCTTCTCGTTTCCAAGTTGAATCTCCATGCGAGCGATTTCCCCAAGAAACAAGTACGAGAGGGATAACCTTGTTCTTAAGAACATTTTCCCTTCGATCCACAATCTACATCGGTCGTTTCTTAAAGGTTAAATCTTCTCGTACAGTCAGCTCTGAATGATCCAGCACGTGTGCTTTATCTCGAACATACTTACGGAGTTGAGATACATGAGACACGTCATGAACATTTGCCAAAAATTGCGGTAACGCCAAACGATACGTCACCTCTCCAATACGCTCCAAAATCTCAAAGGTCCAACGAGTCGAGGACTAAGCTTTCCTCAACTTCCGAAACGAATCATCCCTCTAGTCGGTGATATCTTTAAGAATACCAAATCACCAATGACGAACTCTAGAGGTTTTCTCGATGTATCTGCCCAACTCTTTTGTCGGTCATGTACTGCTTTAAAATGATTCCAAATAGTATTAACCGCCTCAACTGTCTGCCCAACCAAATCTGGTCCCAACAATCTTTGTTCACCGACATCGTTCCAACGGACAGGTGAACGACACTTGCGACCATATAAAGCCTCGAATGGAGCCATCTGAATAGTCGCCTGAAAACTGTCATTGTAAGAAAACTCCACTAAGTGTAGATTATCCTCCCATCAACCCTTGGAGTCTAAAATGCAAGCTCTCAACATGTCCTCAAGAGTTTGGATCATTCTCTCCGACTGGCCATCTGTTTGAGGATGTTAAGTTGTGCTAAACTTCAATCAAGTCCCCAAACTTTCCTGTAAGCTCCTCCAAAACGTGGTAAGAAACGGGTGTCACGGTCGGACACAATGCTCACCGGCACTCCATGCAATCTTACAATCTCCTGCATGTACCATTCTACCAAACCTTCTGTTGATTGACCAACTCGAAATGGTATGAAATGAGCTGCCTTGATCAATCGATCAACAATCACCTAAACTGCATTGTTGCCTTTTGGACTCCGCGGTAGAGCTGTTACGAAATCCATGGTTATATGTTCCCACTTCCACTGATCGGAAGTGGTTGCAATAAACCAGCAACCCTTTGATATTCAGCCTTAACTTGCTGACACACCAAGCACTTTGCCATAAAGCGGGCAATCTCCCGCTTCATGCCTTCCCACCAAAAATACTGCCGTAGATCTCGGTACATCTTTGTGCCTCCTGGATGTACGGAATATGTGGAACTGTGCGCCTCCTTCATAAATTCTTCGCGGATGTCTCCCTTTGGCACACACAACGACTACCATATCGTAACGAATCCTCTTCATGAACCAATGAGTCTGTTCGAAGTTCAGCTTCAACCCGTTCTCGAAACTTCTGCAATCTAGGGTCCTGTAACTGCGCTGCTGTAATATTCTCGATCAACGACGACTGTACTTGCAGCTGCATCAACTGTCCCGACGAATGCGGTAGCACAATCTCCAAGTCAAATCTTCGAAAGTCTTCAATAAGTTCCTTCTGAGTAGTCAACGTCTGAATTGGTGGCAACCGATTAAGCGTATCCGGTACAACATTAACTTTCCCCGGATGGTACTTAAGATCGAGATCGTAGTCAGCCGTCAGCTTCAACCATCTTCGATGTCTCACAATTAGCTCCTTCTGAGCGAACACGTACTTTAGGCTTTCGTGATCGGTGAATATTTCGACCCCTTTCGCCCAATAAGTAGTGTCTCCAAATTTTCAAAGCGAAAATCCCAGCTGCTAACTCCAAGTCATGAGTTGGGTAATTCTTCTCATGGGTCTTCAACTGTCTCGATGCGTAAGTTGTAACCTTCCCATGCTGCACCAAAACATATCCCAATTCTTTCTCCGATGCGTCGCTGTGAATCACCAATTCTCCGGAACCGTCTGGTACGGTCAAAATAAGAGCGGTTATCAACCTCTGTTTCAACGTCTCGAAAGCTGACGCACACCTACCAGTCCCCACAAATGGTACTTCCTTACGCGTAAGCTTGGTCAAAGGCTCTGCCAGACGAGCAAAGTTCTCTACGAACCTCCTGTAATACCCGGCAAGTCCAAGAAAGCTTCTTATCTCTGCAACATTCTTCGGAATCGGCCAATCTCAAACTGCTGCAATCCTTTCGGGATCAACGGCGATTCCATCACCGGATACGACATGCCCAAAAACTTCACTTCTTCAAGCCAAAACCCGCACTTTCTCATCTTAGCATACAATCTTTCTTGCCTTAATGTCTGCAGTGAGATCTTCAAGTGTTATGCACGCTCTTCAATACTCCTTTGAGTACACCAGAATATCATCAATGAACACCACTATAAACTGGTCCAAGAATGGTGAAAAGATTCGGTTCATCAAGTCCATAAATATCGCCGGTGCATTCGTGATTCTGAATGGCATCACTAAATACTCGTAATATCCATACCGAGTTCGGAACGCAGTCTTGCAAATATCTTCTGATTTAACTCGGACCTGATGATATTCGAATTGCAAATCCAGCTTCGAGAATACCCTCACGCCACTGAGTTGCTCGAATAATTCGCCAATGCGAGGGATCGGGTACTTGTTCTTAATAGTCACCCGGTTTAATTCTCGATAATCAATGAACATCCTCCTTGTGCCATCTTTCTTCATTACTAGAAGAACTGGAGCTCCCCAAGGTGAGTTATTGCTGTGAATCCAACCCTTCTCAAGTAATTCAGTACCTGCTTATTGACTTCTTCCAACTCCACTGGTGCCATCGGGTAATACGCCTTTGAGATTGGCGCTGCACCAGGAACAAAATCAATCGCGAACTCCACGTCTCGCTTCGGCAGTAAACCTGATATGTCTTCAAACACGTCCATGAAACTCTCAAATATAGCCGGCGCTTCTTCCTTATCCACTTCCATCGGCGAAAGAACATTATTTGTCGGCCTAGCCCTAAACTCGACTGGCCCGACAGAACCGCTTCCTCCAGCAAAACAAGCTCCGGATGTCCAGGAATCTGGAGAATCACTTTCCTTTCCTTACAATCAATATGAGCATGGAAAGTGCCACGAAAATCCATTCCCAAGACAAAAAAAAAATAAAGGGATGCACTAGAATTGAATAAGCCTGATGCGGGGAAAACATGAACAAGTAAGATACTGAGATGACTTCATCCGAAGTCAAGATATTGAAGAGGATTAAGCACGGTAAACGTGATCCAAGCTGGCGATAAAATAATAACTGGTAAGCAATGAAACCGAGAGCAGCAAGGTAATATAACGATCATGAAACAAGGGAATGAATCAAGACCAGGACTCCAAGTTACTTAAATAGAGTACCGCATTGTAACCATGCTGCAGTTCATGGGTACAATTACATAACTCCACTCAAGTCGCTCAAATCCTAGTATCAGAATCAAGGAACAGGAAGAAACAATGGTGAACCAAAAAGGTTTTAAGTCGAGATGCAAGTGGTTTGCATATCGTCAAGGCAAAGGATAAAAAAAGGATATGATTCAAGAATTATGATAACAAGATGGCAGGACATGTTCCTAATCACGAGTATTCTGATTCGTGTATTGGGTCCAATACCCAACTAAAAAAGAATCAAACTCGATTAACCTATATCCTATGGCTCTGATACCAAAAGAACCATGTCACGCCCCGCTTCCCAGAGTACGCTAAGATGGGCACGTGACATAGCCAACCATGCTACCTGTGGATAGGAAAAATCCTTCCACAATCACATTACGGCCGTAGAGATATCAAGAACAGGAAAGTAAACTAACTATCTAGTACATGTCCATAAGCCAGAGTAAAAGAGTCAAGAAATAACAATATGCGGAAGCCAAAAGATACAATAAATGAACCACCTGGAAGTGAAACTACATACTGACAGGAACTTCACCGCTCGTCTAACAGCGGCAATACTCCTGATCAGTCTGCAACGAGGTAGAAGAATCTGGGCCATGCAAAACCCAGACGTCAGCGCGTCATGTCATCAAGCAATAAAATATAAACAGGGTAACAGGCAATGCAGATATAATCATGAATGAAAAGCAGATGTAACAGTAATGTAAATCAGGGCAGTGAAGGGTAGTGTGCAGTGGATAAACTAAACTGTTCTATTGGGTTATCTACTCTCAAGTCTTTGAAATCAATTTGATGAATCATCGATGTAACTCAATAGTATCCCGTGCATACCCGGGACCACGGTCAAGATTCTCGGGCTGAATCCGAGACATGCCGCTAGGCACTAAAACAGGAAATATGTACAGATGAATGATGTCAGCAACATCATCTCAAGGCTAGCCTAGCCTCTAAAACTAATCAGTAAGGTAGTACACTGTCGAGTTACAAGTCAGGTTTCATCATTGATTTCCCCATACCCCCAAGTTATGTGTTCAAGTCAGGTATTATGTAATCAAGAACTAATGCCAACACAGGATCAGGTAAGAGCAGGTTTGTCTGGATAGATAACAGGAACGGTCCGTGAGAACTACATGTCAGGTTTGTTGGCATTAGACACAAGATCAGGTAACAGGTAAAGCCATGGTACATCAGGTCAAGTCGAGTAGTGTATTTAGATGTCATGTCATGTCAAGAGTGTACGGTACCATGTCATGTCAAGTAGGAAGTGTAACAGGTCATGTCAGGAAGCACAAGATGTCATGTGGGTGCTCATAATCAAACTAACATAAGCATGTGTATAAATAAACAAGCATGGGTACTATCAGAACAATAAACTGGAACATGTAATATGATATGCAAATAGATATAATTTCAAGGATATGGATGCACAGTTATCGATTAGGGTTACATTTATAGTTTCAATATTAATTAGGATGCAATTTATCAAACATGGAGTGTTAATATCACAGTATTATGTAGTAATGTGATCTATGGATGCAATTATATGTATCTTAAATGCGATGGATGCAAACGGGTATCCGAAAAGTTATAAAACTATAAAATGGTAATGTGGTATGTAAAACTAAGCAATATGTGACATAAATTTTGATATAATAATATTAATATGGATAGCATATTCAAAGCGATTAATAACTATAAAAGTGGTATTGATTAACCATGCACAAGAAAGTTCCGTTCAGAAATTCAGCGTCGCCCTAATTTGTAAAATAGCTTAAAACTAACAAACATTCTCCAAAAGAGACGTGTCTTATACCAAAACAAAGATAATTTAATAAGGTTTTCAGTTTTATAAGTATAAGTCTCTCAGCTTGTCCCTATAAAAAGTTATGAACATTCGAAATTGAAAGTTTGCTGCTGGAAATTCCCTGGACAGCAGTTTAGAGACATATTCATTTGCATTTTACGTTATTTAAACAATTTATTTTGCAAGTAAATATTTCATACAGTTATAGTATTCCGAGTTAGCTTCGTAACGAACTAAAGAACGTATACTAATGATTTTTATATGATTTATAATGAATTTTATAAGGTAAGATGTACAATAAATTTTAGATTTGTCGTATCCGCTTTTCAACGACGTTTCATGTGTAAACTATAATATTTTCAAACGTATAACATTATAAAATGCAAATTATAAACTAATTAAAGATAATAATAAGAAATATTACGATGATATATCTTTTAAATGATATGGATGCAGTATAATGTAATCTAGTATGTCACAAGATAAGTTTTCATGATCTAGATTTAATATGATATAAACGGATGCAAACGGAACATCGAAACGTTATAAAATTAAACATGGGACACTAGATTTAAACTATAGGTATGGTATTTATTTAAATAGGTATAAAATGAATTATATAGCATGTAGCAAGATTAACTTGTCTAGACGGAACAAGAACGGATGTGTACGGAACGTCCTTCGTCGGTGAAATATCGCGACGCGCGCACGGTACACGGAACGGTTCCAAACAACGCACGAGGGTGATCACGTAAGTCAGGTACGTTCACTGGATCACTCGGATCGTCGGTGACGAGCACGGCTCCGGCGGTGATCACCGGAATTAAGAAACAAGATCAAGAAAAAGAAAGAAGAAGAAGAAGAAGTAAGAAGAAGAGATTGTGTATTAAATAAGGAAAGAAAAATTAACTAAATAAAATATATATAAATATATATATGCAGAGGAGAGAGAGAGAGAGAGGAGTTGTTAGTTTGTTAGGAAATTAGATTTAAAATTTTAAAAGATTTTTAGATTTAAAATTTTAGATAAGAGGTTTTAGTTTGTTAATGAAATCATATGAGAATATTTAAACTAGATTTTAAAATTAAATAAATTGAATTTTGGAGGGATACAAAAATATTTCAAAACGCGCCCGGGTCGGGTCTAAAAATTCAGATTTAAAATACGAAAAGTATGTGCGACTTTCAAAATTCAAAATGAATGCTCAGGTAACGAAAATGCATACCCCCAACAACGGATGCACGTACATGCGCGTAGCCATCCAAACACGTTCGTTTCACTGAACGGGACGAGAACAAGATGCGCAGATGCTACCACGGGGTTAGGGGTATCATGCAGGCTATGAAATGCAATTTTAAATTCATTTATATGACCTAAAATGTTATATGGTAAAATATGCAATGCCAGGTAAAATGCCAGTATGCAATATACATGAGATGCACGTGTCTATATAACAACTCAGGGTAATCTATAAATATAAATCAAATAGGTTCAAGCAAGCGGGTCGGGTCGAATGCAATGTAAAATGTAAAATACTATTCGCACCCAAAACACGATAAATCAGGAAAATACCCCAATTAAGGAAATACGAGAACTGGAATTGGTATAAATGAACTAGGATGTTACAATAACCGACCGATATCATATATCGCGAGACTAGAATACGGTACCACATACACGTATTAATCTCGGTCCCGCACATATCACATATGTGCTCCTACTTCGTTTCGCCTGAGCCAGGAAACCTCTGTATAGGACTCTAAAGACTCGTCAATACGCCGGCAATAAGTGATGATCATATCAGTCATCCACAAACTATCAGCGGTACTAGCTGGACGTAACAGCTACCCGGGTATTGAGCGATCAGAAGATCAACAAGCAAGCCTGTTCATACTCCCGTGAATCCGATAAGTAACACTATCGTACAGTCCGGTCTCTTCGTCTGATATGTCGCATATCTAGTCTGGGGGTGGTAAACGTCAGACTTCAATAACTTGATAAGTCGTGTCGATGTGAGGCTCATAACAGGTCGAGAAACTACTGATAACACTTATCAGTAAATCTCAATATCAGCCCTGGCCAGGGACTTCCTGTTATAGCCAATCGAGCACAACGCAACATCAACCCCCAATACCGGGAGAGACGAAATCGCCTCCTATCGCTCATTGCCTCCATGTGACTCGAGACTGTACGCAAAAACCACCGTTTTGTACAACTCCTCTTGAGTATGGTAAGGTGGAAATCAAAGCGCAGTGCGAATCACACAAGACTCTATGACGATCTCGGGTCTACATACTAACCTGTACTAGTGTCACTAGAGAACTGCTATCTGACGTGAGGTATAATACCATCTAGGAGTTCTCGGTGAGTCCTGTTCAATGTACCCAGTCTCCACTGAGCACCTGTGCACATTCCCTGATGTCAAACACCAATGGTTGTGGGATCAACCATCGCCTCATACAGGGTCAAGAATCGTACACACTAGTCTACTCTGGAATATCGATACCCCATCTCGATATACCCACGACTAGGAACAATTAAAGGATGTACTTACGGACTACCCTGACCCCACTAGTATGATCTACATCATAATCCTGGTAGTCAAGTACACATCCTAAGGGCTTTATCAACATGTAACAAGAGACAGTAAGTGTACATGTTAAAATAAAGAGTAACCAGATAGCATACTATCATGTCGAGCAAGAAAGTCCTTCCTATATATGTCCAAGCATTCACTATAATATACATCACATGTACAATAATATCCTCTAAGGCATACATACAACTAACAATCTCCTACATGCACTAAGGCCATGTGTTGTAGTAAATACCCCCAAACTTATCTTTTGCTCGTCTCGAGCAAAACCATTTATTCACAAAAGAAAATCCTAACCGCACTTTCGCAGGGAACGCGATTGCACTGAGCGTGTGCAACAAGCCGTTAAACCTCTAGGTGTCTCTAGTAGGAGGAGTGTTGTCTCCTGAGGGTTTTCAGCGGATACTACCCACAAAATCCCGTCAAGCTAGTTTCGCGAAATAACTATGATTCAAACCCTAAGCTTTTGTTTAAAAGATAGAAATTCTATTATCCTAAATTTAGAACTATCGAACCTTTATTTTTCACACCTCGCTTCTCATTTAACTTAAGATTTTATATGTCTTTACGTGCAGTGCAAATAGTGTCGTTAAGTTTCAAAAGGATCGATTAAACTCGTCATGTCACAAAATAAAGCCCAGAAAAAAAATTTAGAAAGGATCACATAAGTTTTATAAAGAGTTAAGTATTTCTCAAGTTTCATTTTCCAGTAAGGTTTCAAATTCAGAATTTCTATCTTCCTTAACAGGAAACTAGGTCTTATTTTTCACTCCACCTTTTTCTTGTTTTCATTTCATACACACCATTGTGAACGTGCAATAGTCTTTATCATAGAATGAAACCTTCATATCTCTGCTAGAAATACTTTTTCATAAAAATCTGTCTTTTGTCAAGATTATTCTCACATAAAGAACCGTTAGGAATTTTAACTCGGAGAGAACACTTGCTTGACTTTATTTTAATTTGGACTTTCTAGGCTTCTTAGCGAGCTTTGGGCCAATGCTCCCAAACCAGTTGGTTTTAGGGCATTAGGTGTAGAGACACCCCAGCGGACTTAATTACTCAAGTTACCTAGGCCCAAAAACAAAAGACAATTTTAGCGTGAAAATCATGACGATTTAATGCGAACGGAGATATAACCGGTAGTTCAATTATTTTTGGATAAAAGACGTGTTTAGTGTGTTAGGTGTGTAATCACTCCAATCAAGATTCAGATGGGTTATTTTTCAGAATTAGTTCCAATCAAGGCATCAATAACATCCCTTCATATCCGCTTCACTTCATAAACTATTCTTGGTATTACTTATTTCAAAACAAACCTATTTGATTCTCAGAAAATAATTTATCAATTTAAAAATTTTCAGACATAATAGACTTGTCATCTAATTTTCAAAACTCACGACACGTGTAGTGTGATGTAAAGACGTATATTAGCTATAGTTAACTTCAAAGGAGAGTTATCTTTCAGGTTTTCAAACTCTAAAAATAGGATTTAGTTGTTCCTATCTTATTAAATAAAACCGTCGAAATATTGAATCTAAGTTCTCCCACTAGCTAACTTGACGACAAAGTATTTATGTTTTTAGAAAATTTTCTGATTTTTATGGGTTTTTTAAATAGTATGCAAATGCAGAATATACAAATGAATGCGAAGATAGAAAGCTTACCGAGCACACCCCCAAACTTAAACTTGACAGTGCCCTCACTGTCAAGCTACACTAAGAGGGCCAAAATTGTCGGTGCCTCCCCAAAAACAATTTATATACAAAAATAAAAACCAAAAATATGTACACCAAAAGGTTCCCCCCAAACTTAAGTAAAACAGTGTTTCAACTGTTAAGCGTTGAAGTTCAAGATTAGGAGGGAAAGATAACAGTATCAAGCTATACAAGGCCTTACAAAGGCTAAAAGTGAGCACCAACCATTCAAAAATTCTATCATGATAATATGCGGGTTGGTGAAAGAAGATGAAGAGAAAAGAAATGGAAAATACGCGAGACCGTATGGAGATAGAAGCGGGATACGGTCTCGGTATATGAGTGGAAGAATGGTGAAAGGGAAAAAGAAATGGTGTACGAACTTGAGGGTGAAAATGGAGTGAATAAATTCGCACAATATGTAATGACCGATGTGTAAAAAACTATTGTGCTAATCTATCAACCCGTCGAGAGATTGGGTCAAATCCCTCAAGATTCGTCAGAAAACATGGGTACGCCGAACTCGGTAAAACAGACATAGTAAATGAAAGTGATACAGTTTCTTGCAAGGTCGGAACGATGGAAGGGACGAAGGGGGGTGATTTAGGGATAGTCTTATTCTCACCTAAGTAAACTGTCTCGAACTCGAAAGATTCCATCAATGGTTCAAAATGACTGTGAGCAACCGAGTTTGATGGTTCAACTAACTCATTTGAAAATTCAAAGGACTCAAACTCGGGCGGTGAGCCTTCAACATCGTCCGAAAAATTGAAACACTCGTAATCGTTATCGGCTGTGAGAAGAGTGTCAGATTCAAGGAGGAACGCACTAGTGGCGTCAAATGTGTTGTGATTGAACAGAAATTTTTCAAACTCACGGTCCTCCTGCATGATCTTTTGCATGGTCGGAACGATGGAAATGATGGAGGATGGTTTAGGAAGTATAACAGTTAAAGGTTCAGGAGGTTGAATTAGAAAATCCGACACATCAAACAAAAATAGTTCATCCTCAATACTATCCTCAATACTCTCCTCAATACTATCCTCATAATTCTCTTCAAAAATTATCTCATCCATGCAAATCTCATCAAAATCAAGACGCATATGAAGTTCGGGAGAAACATTTAATGACTTGGGATGATAAATTTCAGTCAAATCTATGGGTTCATCATCCAAAATACTCCCTGCGTCAATATCCTCAATCAAGTGAAAATTAATATTCTCAGACTCCTCATCAAAAGTATGGATTTCAATCGATTCTGGTTCTAAGATGGAGGTGTAGAGGTCAAAAGGTTTAGGACTGGTTTCACTTGGAAGGGACCCTTCACAATCGGGTAAATCAAATACTACAAAGTCGCACAACTCATTAACCATTCTATCTTCAATTGGTGAATCGTTTGGGACAGTAGATAGACATTCAAAACTGGAGTTATGTGATTCAATTTGCAATGGGTAGGTTTGATTAGGAAGGGTGTACAGCTCACTTTCACTACTCAAATTCTCAGCCTGTCCTACCACCGCATCATACATTGGAAAATTTGGAGCTAGTTGAAAACTAGCTACCGGGTCACTAGGTTGTATGAGGGCGGCCATGGACGCATTCAAATCCATCGTTTGTTGGCATGACGCTACCCCAAAGTCTTCCAACATTTGTTCTAGACTAGACATGGGTTGTGAAGGGGTTTCCGTAAAAGATTCAAAGTTGTTCGGATATTGGAAACTCCCAAAAGGTTGTTCAGAATCAATGTCTAGGGCAGGTGCAAAAGTAGGGTATGACTTGTAGGAATTTAATGGTTGGACAGGGGTAGGATCAACATACGAATAAGAAGGTGAATTGAATTGTTGATCCAAAGAATTTGTAGTGGTGAAAGGAGTGAAAGATCGGCTACGGGATCGTTCAATATGTTCAGCGATGGACAAAGGACGACTTGCAAAAGAAATATCAACATAAGAGGGTGGTGAGGGTTGAAACGGTTGATACAAAGTGGATTGCGGAGTGCAAGTATTTGTCCTAGACACGTCTATGCGATCTTTCAATGAAATTTTGGGCATGGAGGGATCGTTCGAAATTCGACCAAAGCAAGAACCGTAGGAAGTTATGTCTGGTTGTGGGTACCAAAGTTCGGCAAGAGTTTTTCGAGATGGGTTACCCATGATATAAAGAGAGAAGAAGAATAAGAGAAAAGGTGGGGAAAAGAATGCGGTTTTTTTTATAGTTTTTTTTAAAGTTAGTTATTAACAAAAGAATGAAATATACAAAAAAAAAAGAATCTGGACAAAAACAATCACGACACAAAAATACCACACACCTAATCGTTCTAGGGTTCACCTAGGTCAACTAGACCTGCTCAAGAACTTGATTGGCGAAGTAAAACTGTGTCGAGAAACAGGCTCAAGATACATTGATCACGAGGCCAGGTAAGTGCAAAGATAAGGGGAGGTTTTCCGACGCTTTCGCGAAGGTCCTTAATTAAATAACCCTTTCTTTTTTGGCGGTTTCGCCGTTAACACTTTCCTAGACACCCCGTAAACAATATACCGTTAAGCGGTGTTCTAAACACAATTAACCTCTCGTAGTGAGCGCGAAGTCCTTAAGGCTTAAAGTCTAATTTCTTTTAAAATTTGTGCGGGTAAACGTTATGCTCAAGTTCGCGATTTGTGGGCCACGGAAAAGGTGATGCAATCCTTTACCGTATGTTGTGGGGTTCGCTTGCCCTTAAATCCGTATTAATGTATGCAATGTGCAAATCAATGAAAAAAATTTGTTCAAAATTTCAAACAATTTTTTTTTTAAGCGCGGCACTGCAACAAATACGGGTTAGTCATTTTTTTTTTGGCGTTTGCTAGCGAACTTGCAAAGAATCCTGCAAAGATATTATATTGGAAGCGTCAGATTTGAGAAGAAGGTGTTAGGAAAGTGCACACCGTTAAGTTGTGGATTAAGAAACCCTCGTTCAATCGAATCCGGTAAGCTTGAAAAGTTCACTTGTACGGGTCATACTACCCGGATCTTTGTCACCGTTCTTCGTAACCACCTTGATTTTGAATGTGCACTTTGCTCCCCACGCTCGCTGTTCGCAAATCCGCAAAATCTGAAATGTTGGAAAAACGGATTATTATTGCGAAAAAGCGATACGAATGCCCAAATACCTGCACACTAAAACTTATAAAAAACAAACAATACAAATAGGACAAAAATAGAACACTGGAGCTCAGAGGAGAAATTAGAGGCAAGAGGTGGTGAAAGGGCTGGCGTCGCCGAATTTGGTGATGATGTCGCCGGCCAACTTGATGAGGTAGGGCTCCAAATTTCAACAGTAGTCTCAGTGTTCCACTAATGCCACACTGGTATTGTTTATCTTTTTATTTTAGTTACAGAGTGCAAGCAGGTATAAAATTCAGAGAACAAAATGGTTAGCTTATGTTAATTTTTTGTTTGGTTTTGAAATTTTGAATTTTTTAGTTTGTTTTAGAAAATAGGGTTAGATGGATATTAACAAGATTAACCCGAAATAACAAAATCAAAAACATTATCGTCTCCCCGGCAACGGCGCCATTTGATCGCACGCCAAAAGCGTGTCGGATATTTAAAAGTTCTAAAGTTTAACCGCGATCAGGACGGTGTCGCTTTGTAGCTAGCCGCGATGAGCACGGGTCGATCCACAGGGAGATGGTTAGTTTTTACGTTCTTGTTTTAACGAGTTAACAACGTGGCGGATTTGTTCGTTATCTAACATATGTGTTATATTCAAGTATAAGGCTTGTTAGAAAACGATAGGATAGTGTAAGTTAATGGATTCCGTATTCAAGTACTTTGAGCCGAACTTAACCAATGAAGCTAGAACAATCGGCAACAACGTGGATTAGGGGACTTAAGCACGGTATTCCTGGAATCCGGCTTATTGACCCTTGTCCGTCCGTTCTTGTCTCTTGCTTTCGCCTCCGGCCAAACCGAATGCAACCGGTCACGGTTAGGAATCACGTTTACCTTGGTAGGGTAGGGTGCCTAACGGAGCATTTGCGTAGGGTTTGGGAGGAGTTTCAAATGGAAAAGACGGGAAAAGGAAATGAAAAATGAAACGTTAACTTACAATATCTTTCTCTTTTCCTAACAACAATATTCACACCATTCACAAAACAAACCACAAAGAGATAACAAAAGAGAAGAACAAAGAAAAGAAAAGATTACAAGCAAGTAATTAAAGTGCATGGAATTTAAGTGCGAGAATTAAAAGAGCAAGAAAAAAATGCAAGTAAAAGATTAGGAACCAAAGAACATATTGCAAGACATGGGTTCAATAACCCAAACTTAAACTTGCAAGCTCAATAAAGAGGTTGCAAGATCAAGAGAGGGCAAAGAACTCATGGTGAAGGAAGCACAAAAGAACACTTTATTAAACTTCAAGAATGATACAACCCCTTGAGATCAATAACCAACCCTTAAACTTTCAAGCTCAATGAAGAGGTTGAAGGATCAAGAGAAGGTTAAGAACTCAAGGGGACTAAGCTATTTACAAGAAAGGAGAATAGAAAACTTGGACAAAGAATGACAATCCAAGACTAAAAGAATGACTAAAGAATGATCTTTGAACCTTTGCCCCATGGTCTGTATTTATAGGCTCCAAAGAATGGAGGGAAATTCGAATTTTTAAATCAACACAAAATCTTTAGCATTGAATGCTCATTACTTCATGTCCATTTGTGACTTGATTCTTGTCTTCCCCATCATGGTCCATGCTGATTTGTCTCTTTAAATTTGATTTGCACTCAGTTTTGGAAGGAAATTTTAATCTTTAAATCACACACATAATCTTCACCATTAAATGCTCATTACTCCATTCCCACATGTGGCTAGATTCATGGCTTCCCCATTATGGCTCATGCTGATTTGTTTGATTCCTTTTGATTTGAACACATGCTTTTTAGTCTTGAATGCATATAAAATCATATGCATATAAAATCATCTCCTTGAATGCATATAAAATTATATCCACATGTGCTTAAAAGTCTTGTGTACACACTTGTTGTGTTGGACCATTTAGATAAAAAAAATGTGTACACTACTTGTTGCGTAAAGGAACTCCTAAAGTATTGGTCGGTTTGCGTTTCTGGTCGCAGTGTCTTCCCTCAAGTGATATATCTGTGCTTTTGGATGCAGTTCCAGTATTTTGTCATGAATACCTGTAATCTGTAATACTGAGTAGACACTGGTTAATAATACCGATAAATACAACAAATAGATAATGAATGAGCGGTATTAGAATGCAGTTTTCTGATATGAACATATCCCATGCCCAACGTTCCCTAAAAGTCTCTCTTAGGAAAGGCCTTTGTGAGTGGATCCGTCGTATTATCCTTCACGTCAACTCTCCTGACCTCGATCCCCTGGAGATCAACTATCTCCCTGATCAGGTGATACTGCCTCAGAATATGTCTGGATCGCTGATGGGACCGGGGTTCCTAGGCCAAAGCCACAACTCCATTGTCACAACAATGGTAGGAACGATGTTCATCTCATGAACAAGAAATATCCAGATAGTCTCTTTGGTAGCATCATTGGTAGCGATATATTCAGCTTTTATTGTCTAGTTTGCCACGGTATTTAGTTTAGAACTCTTCCAACATACCGTCCCTCTACTGAGGGTAAAAGACAAAGCTCGAGATTGACTTTCAGTCAACCTTATCACTCTGGAAGCTCGAATCGGTAAAGGACTCCCACTGGAGTTCACCGTTACCAAACACCAAGAACACTTCTTTAGTGCATCTCAAGTACTTAAAAATGTCCTTCACAGCTATCCAGTGATTCTCCCAAGATCCGATTGATTCATGATCACTACTCCTAGTGAGTCGGCTACATCTGGTCTGGTAAATAACATCGCATACATGATAGAGCCTACTGCCAAAGCATAGGGTATCTCTTGTACGCGAACTCTCTCCAAATCAGTCTTGGGAGACATCTTTTTGGAGAGAGTGGTTCCTGAGTAAGTGGGCGAACCACCTCGCTTAGAATCATCCATACTAAACCCCTTTAGTATGGTGTTAATGTATCTGGATTTGGGACACTCCCAACATCCGCTTAGATCTATCTCTATAGATCCTAATCCCTAAGATGTAGGAAGAATTACCCAGATGTACCCTGGAGAATCCTTGTGATAAGAGGAGCATGACCGAGTGTAGCATAGGAAACCCATTTCCTATCAAGAGTATGTCATCTACGTACAATGCGAGGAAGACAGTCTTACTCTCTACAACTTTCTTATGTATACAAGGTTCATCTATTTTTTGATGAAGTCAAACTCTATGACTGCTGCATCAAAACAGATATTCCAACTCCACGATGCATGCTTCACCCCGGATGGACTTAAGCATAGCCACTGAAGAAAAGGTTACATCATAATCCACACCTGGTTATATGACGAAAACCTTTTACTACAATTCTAGCTTTGAAAGTCTCAACTTTTCCATCTACACCAAGTATCTTTCTCAAAGATCCACTTGCTCCCGTTGGGTTTTACCCCTTCAGGAGCAACATGCAAAGTCCATATTTTGTTGGTGTACATAGATTCCATTTCAGATCGTATTGCATCCAGCCATTTCACAGAGTCCCCACTCGTGATGGCCTGCCTGAATCTAGTTGGGTCATCATCTACCATGATGCATTCCTCGCTCCCACTGTCATTGAGAAAACCGTAGTATCTCTCAGGTGGATGAGGAACCTACTTGATTCACGGAGAAGCTGAGGTTCGTTGGAGACTATCGAATCCTTTGGTTCCACTAGCTGGAACTCCTTCCAGTTCTACCTCATGACCATAGATTTGTTTTTCAAGAAATTCCTTTTTTCTAAAAATATGGTATGTTGAGAAACAAAATTTGTTCCTCGGTTTGGTAGAAGATATTTCCTCACGAATGTTTGGGATATCCAACAAACTTACACAACTAACCTTGTCTCGAGTTTGTCTGGATTTTGCCTTTCAACATAGGCTGGACAACCCTATATCTTAACTTGTTTAAGACATGGTCCCTTCCCATACCATATCGCATATGGAATGGTAGGCACTGATTTGTTCGGAACCCTATTCAATAGGTATGCAGTTTCTCAAGTACATAACTCCAAAAGAAAACAGGCAACTCATCAGTGCTCATCATAGAGTGCTGTGGTATACCGTTGTGCTGTGGTATATTCGGAGGAGTAAGCTAAGAGAGAATCCCATTCTCCTTTATATAATCCAGGAATTCCATGCTTAAGTATTCTCCTTCTCGATCAGATCGAAGTACTTAAATACTTTGCACCTGTCTGGTTCTCAACTTCATGTTTATATTCTTTGAATTTCTCAAAAACTTCAGACTTGTGTTTCAACAGGAACACATGTCCGAATCTTGAGAGATCCTCGGTAAATATAATAAAGTATGAGGAACTATCCCTGGCATGTGTAGACATGGGTCTGTATACATCAATATGTATCAGTCCCAAGAGTTCAGTAACTCTATCTCCGTTTCTAGTAAGCGGAGTTTTGGTCATTTTACCTTTGAGACATGACTGGCAAGTTTCATAAGATGAAAATTCGAACGGATTCAAATATCCATCCTTATGTAACTTAGTGAGTCGTGTCTCATTGATATGACCTAGTCTATAATACCACAAGAAGGATTCGTCTATTTCTGAACTCTTCCTCCTGTGTGTGTTCTGTATACTTAGAATTGTAGGTTGATTTAGAACGTATATGTCATTAGATAACGTGCTTGATCCAATAAACTCTTGATTCAGGAAAATGTTCACAACATTACCCTGCAATACAGAATTATATCCTTCTTTAACTTAATAAAGAAACTGATGTAATGTTGTATATCAGGTTCGGTATGTAATAACATTCATTCAGAATCAATGTATTTACCATTTGGTAATACAAGGTGATATTTGCCAATTGATTTGGCTGCAACAATTGCATTATCACCCGATCCCAGTTCTCTACCTATCTGTAACCCATGTAACAATTTACATATATGTGATCCTGATCTGGTATCAAATACCCAGGACGTAGAGTATACTGAGAAACAGTTCTTGGCAATGAACACACCTGAAGAAAATGCATCAACATACTTTTTCTTCGATCGGGTGGCTGGGAATCCTGGTATTCATATTTCCTGCTCAGACTTATAACAATCATAAGATAGAGTGGAACCAACGTTCCCCATCTTAGTATAAAAAGGAGGTTCGGTCAATACATCCATATTATTATCTTGATTAAGGCATGTCACGGTCGCTACCAAGAGAGAGAGAGAGAGAGAGAGAGAAGAAAACACACTGCGTATGCTCTTACAGATCATATTGGTTATTATTTTATCTAATCAGGATGGCTCCCACTGTTTTTATCAAATATTCCTTCAAATCCTAAAAGGGAAGACTACCTGGGATTAATTGCACCCTACAATTTCGCTAACCGTTCAGCCAGGCTAGTGTCGGTACTTTGAGGGAGGTTCCCCGTATTTTCGCACGGACCTAATTACAGTAAACCTCGTTTTCTCAGAGGCATAACCCCATTGACACCTTTCTAGACACCTAATGGGTTAGCTAATTGTGAATTGCAAAACTCTCCCAGGAGTAACAATTACTCATAGTGGGTATCGGGATCGAATTATCTCATAGAATGTATGCAATCTCATTGCGAATTTCAACACTTGAAATTCCCGATAAAATTTTTGCCCGTGGCAGCTTATGATCTTGGCTATGGTTAACAAATCATAGGTGCTAGCCAAGTTCAACCCATCATTTCATGATTAAATTAAGCCCACCCGTACGACCCTTGGCTATGGTCAACAAAGCCGTACGACTATCCTAATCCAATCGCATCATATGCTTGTAGATAAGTGCTAATTAGCTACCGCACACTACGCCTTGGCTATGGTCAACAAATGAAGCACGAATACTAAATAGAACTTACCTGAAATGACGGAGGGCTATGACAGGTTTTTAAGAAAACCTTTTGCGTAATAAACTTGATATCGTTGCAGAATCGAATGATTTTTGAAAAGGTGTGTTTTTTAGGCTTTTACTAGTTTCGCTAAAGAGGTCACTCCCGATGAAAGGATCTCGGCTCTTTCCTTATCGAATAAGGTGCTGGATATTCTACAAGGAATACCACTATGCAAAATAAGAACTAGAAAAGCAATCAAAAACAAAACCAAGTGGGTTGTAGGATCTGCTAGCTTCTGTTAAAGAGGTCACTCCCGGTGAAGGGATCTCGGCTCTTTCCTCATTGAATGGGGTGCTGGATATTCATGAAGGAATACCACTATGCAAAGCAAAAACTAAAGCTACCATTTTTGAAAATTTGATTCCACAACTTCATTAAATTTCTTTTCTTTCATTAATCACATTAATGAAGTCCCATCATTTATGCTTCCTAAGCATCACAGATAAAGAAACGAAAATATAACGTACGCTTATGCCATCCGCATTCGCCACAGTGTCCTGTTATGCACCGTTAGGTTACATAACTAATGGCATAGCAGGGTGGGACTAGCGCAGATGCAAAATATAAGCAACGTTTATTATATATCATATATATAATAACAACATTCATCTCATCATATAAAGTGATCACATCACAGAATATCAGCGGCAAAAGTCAACATATGAAATATTGGATATACTAGGATTTTTGCGTTTTAAATTAAACCAGTAAAAAACACAGATTCCACGGTCGTGAAGAATAGACAAACCCACATCCCTAGACCCCTACGAGAGCGGCAAGCAACCCTGCCAATTCTAGAGTTAGGAGACCCGGTCTCAAATCCTCGAGATGGTCTCCCACTGGACCCCAGAACCGGGTTACTTGTGCTCCCCACCTTGGGTCTAACCTAATGCGGAAAAGTAAATAATATACATCAATGGTGACAGCATCCTCAACCCGGAAGTGCCCCGATAAAAGAATATTACATACAAGTTTTTACATGAATGAAAAAGAAAAACTCTCATCTCACATAAAACTCCCGGCTATTCAAACACGACGATTCAATATGACATATCACAGCAACACATAACATCACATGTCATCAACGTAAGTAAATATGCGTATCCCAGTTGTCGTTAACATATAGCAACGAAACCGGCGATACCACACATATTACACTTACGGTCATAGAAAACAAAGTGAAAAACTATAACAATTAAAATCCACAACATTCTTAGACATCATAAACCAGAAATATCACATACTTCGAATTTCATGCTTAACCCAATGAATTCCTTAGAAATCATAAATCCGGAATATCTCATATTCCGAATTTCATGCTTAACAATTATAAACCCCGCATTTTAGTCTCATTATTGAAAACACTTTCCAACAAACAGTTGGGAAATTCAACAAGATTCCCGACAACCTGATCGAATACTCGTCGGAATGTTTAGTAGACGGCCGCACCCCCGATGCTGTCAACAAAGTGCACTTAGGTCGAACACCACGGCCGCGAGCACCCGAACGGATGCTTTTGGCAACGGGGTTCTCCTACAGTCACTTGGTCGGAGCTATGGGGCGTGACCATCTAGTAATGTTACCCGACGAGTATCCGTGTACGCTACGTGATTGCAACGGAGTTTTGATCCGAATCAAAACCCCGCGACAACCGATCAAATGAGACTAAATTGCTAGATTTACAAAAATCAAACCAGTTTTCATAAAACCGATTATTTTGGATTCCAAATATTGTATCACATTTCACAGATAGCTAGACGATGTTAAAAATTTCGATCGAATCAACGAATTCCCAAAATTTCCCAGAGAGCTCAACACTTGAGCAGTGTTAAAAAATACGCAGAACATGCCACAGTACCTATGGACCAACAGTAGAAGGCCCGACCATTTTCTCACCTATGGCGCCATGGAACCGCCGCAAACCCTAGGGTTTGGCCGCAGTTCCGCGGTCATAGTATCGAGATATGGTGTCGTTCTTCTACAGGGTCCATATAATTACTCTGAATACTTTTAACATGAAAAATTCCAACATTTTGAAAATTTTCCAGAGAGGATGCCAAAATGGGTATTCGGAGTTCGTTTCGAATTTTTAACTTCGCCTAGACAACTCCTAATGCTTTAGCTTAGCTCTGATACCACTGTGGGGTTCCCTAGCACGACTACGGGGTTCCGGAAAGCATTTACCATGCCATTTTACAAAAATTCAGCGTGCCAAAGAACCCGAACCATAGATCTTAACTAAAGGATTAGGGGTGAGCTAGCATATAAACAACTTTACACTAAGTGAATGGGAATACAACCTTTGTAGACCGGTCCTTCACTTTAATAGCTCCGTGTAGTAGTCCCTTCGCTCCAAGTAGTGGTCTCCCGGACTCTCGTTAAGCACCACAAGATGAAAGGAACAAGCTTGCTTGAAGTCTTCGAGGCCGAAAATGATCTACGTCGAGGAGACTCTAGCTCAAACTAACTCTTCACTAATTGGGAATTAGTGAAGCAAAAAACCTAAACCAAATGGCTAGTCTTGTGTAGGTTGATGAAGCAGGAATTTTGCTCACTTTAGAAATATTTTTCTCGCTCTTTTTCTTCATCTTTAGAAAAGCAAGAGAGCTCAAGTGAGAAGAAGAAGATGAAGTCAATCATGGAAAAGAGAGAGAATAACAACCATGGGTGAGATCATATCATATATGACCCTTGTAGAGACTTAACCATGGCTAAAGATAATGGTTGGGTTAATAAATATCTAATGTAAGACAAAATTAGTGGACTAAGTCAATGGTTTCCAGAAGCTTCCAAAGCACCTTAAACCATGCAATTTCCACCTAATTTTGCATTTACCTTAATTATATAAAACCCTAAATTATCTATGGCATGGTATGAGTCTCATACACCCATCAACAATGTATCATCAAGCATGACACAAAGTAACAAATATAATTAACATATATCACATATCTATTAAATGTTAAAGTGAGAAAAGAAATTCTTAAGTGAGCTAATATTAGTTAATATATGTTAATATATCAAATATATATAATTATACATTAAATTATTAAATCAACATTTGATTTAATAATCTGGCTATATCACATATAACAGACTAATATCAATTGTATCAACTTATCGAATCGACACTTGATTCGATAATCCGGCTATATCACATATAACTGACCGATATCACATATCGCGAGAATAGAATACGGTATCACATACACGTATTAATTTCGGTCCCACACATATCACATATATGCTCCTACTTCATTTCTCCTGAACCTAAAGACTCGTCAATACGCCGGCAGTAGGTGATGATCATATCAGTCACCCACAAGCCATCAGCGGTACTAGCTGGACGTAAAGACTACCCGGGTATTGAGCGATCAGAAGATCAACAAGCAAGCATGTTCATACTCCCGTGAATCCGATAAGTAACACTACCGTACAGTCCGGTCTCTTCGTCTGATATGTCGCATATCTAGTCTGGAGGTGCTAAACGTCAGACCCCAATAACATGATAAGTAATGCCGATGTGAGGCTCATAACGGGTCGAGAAACTACTGATAACACTTATCAATAAATCTTAATATCAGCCTTGGCCAGGGACTTCCTGTTATAGCCAATCGAGCACAGCGCAACATCAACCCCCAATACCGGGAGAGACGAAATTCCCTCCTATCGCTCATTGCCTCCATGTGACTCGGGACTGTACCCAAAAACCATCATTTTGTACAACTCCTCTTGAGCGTGGTAAGGTGGAAATCAAACCACAGTGGGAATCACACAAGACTCTATGATGATCTCGGGTCTACAGACTAACCTGTACCTATGTCACCAGAGAATTGCTATCTGATGTGAGGTATAATACCATCTAGGAGTTCTCAGCAAGTCCTGTTCAGTGTACCCAGCCTCCACTGAGCACCTTTGCACATTCTCTGATGTCAAACACCAGTGGTTGTGGGATCAACCATCGCCCCATACAGGGTCAAGAATCATACACACTAGTCTACTCTGGAATATCGATGCTCCGTCTCGATACTCCCACGACTAGGAACAATTAAAGGATGTACTTACGGACTACCCTGGCCTCACTAGTATGATCTATATCATAATCCTGGTAGTCAAGTACACATTCTAGGGGCTTTATCAACATGTAACAGAGAGACAGTAAGTGTACATGTTAAGATATAGAGTAACCAGATAGCATACTATCATGTCAAGCAAGAAAGCCCTCCCTATATATGTCCAAGCATCCACTATAATTTACATCACATGTACAATATAGGGCATACATACAACTAACAATATCTTCTCTTGTAATTCGTAAGGATCTTCCAAAAATGTTTTCTCCTTACAAGTCGAGAGGACTTATAAGTGTCGTTCAACATATGGGTAAACTTCCCACCAGCGGTAGAACTTGATGAGGGGAAATTTATTTACGCCCGTGGATTATATACAAGGGTCAATATTCAACCGCTTGTAGGGCAACTTGGGGAATGTGATGGCTTAAGAACAGGTTCAGGTCGCTGTATCTTAAGGCTTTTGAATCCTACGAGCCGTGACGGTCTCATAAGGGGGAATTTTCCTTACGAGTCATGAGGATCTCGTAAATGTAATTTCTCCTTAGGAATCGTGGGGATCCCTAAGTGTGTTGCTCCCTTGTGAGTCGTAAGGATCAAATGCAGGTATTTTCTCTTCATAAGGTCGAGAGGACCTTGCAGGTGTCTTTATTTTAACGAGATTGTGCCCTTTCGGGTTTTCACAAACTCGCCGGTATCCTTGCCATTTTTACTCACGGCGCCCTTTCAGGTTTTCATCCGTACCCATTTTTCTTGTGGACCTATCCTTTTTTTTAATGAGATTGCGCCCTTTCGGGTTTTCACAAGCTCACCGGTAGCCCTGCAGTTTTTACTCACGGCGCCCTTTCGGGTCTTCATCCGTGCCCATTTTGCTTGTGGACATACCTTTTTTTTTGGGATCTTTGGTTGCAAACCAGATCCCAGGAAAAGATATCACCTCATTTGGGACAATGCGCCATGTCTGAGGCGGAGTACTAGTTTAGGGACATTTCGGTCCATTATTAGTTTAACGACATTACGGTCCATTGTTAGTTTAAGGACGTTTCGATCCGTTGTTAGTTTAAGAATGTTTCGGCCCATTGTATTTTAAGGACGTTACGTTCCGTAGTTAGTTTAAGAACATTTCCGTCCATTGTAATTTAAGGACGTTACGGTCCGTAGTTAGTTTCAGGACGTTTCGGCCCGTAGTTAGTTTAAGGACGTTTCGGTCCGTTGTAGTTTAAGGACGTTACGGTCCGTTGTTAGTTCGTTTGGGGCGAAGTACTGTTGGATACTACTTTTTATAGTTTTGACTTAAGAAGATAGCGAGCGGACACAAGCGTCGTCATCTATCATTGACCTGAGTCGTGACTCGTCAGGCGTAGTACTTCTTAAGGAATCGGCCGTTGATTGGCCGGAATGGTCTTTCGCCATGCATATCCATGAGAAAGTAGGCCCTCATCTTGGTAAACCTTATCTATGATGTACGGGCCCTCATAGTTCGGCTCGAATTTCCTCCGTTTGGCACGATTGGGGATCATTGGTAGTTTGACAACTAGTATGAGTGCGCCTTGGCTGAATGTTCTTGGCATGGTTAGTCTTTCGTATGAGCGCGTCATCCTTGCTTTGTAAGCTTCCAGGTTTTGTTGCGCCATAAGACAAGTTTCATCGAGGGCATCAAGTTCCTCAAGCCGAAGATGAGAATTTTATTCATCCTTCAGTTCGTAATGAGCCGCTACTCGTAAAAAGGGTAGCTCTATCTCTAAGGGGAGTATCTCTTCCGTGCTGAATACCAACGCGTATGGCGTTGCATTCATGGCCGTTTTGAACGTGGTTCGATACGCCCAGAGAGCTTCATGCAGTCTCTCATGCCAGTCCTTTTTATTTCTGGACACTGTTTTCTTTATGATCTTCGTCAAGGTCTTGTTGAAGGCTTCAGCTAGATCGTTGGCTCAGGGATTATAGACTGAAGAGTATCTCCAGTCTATATTGTGTTGCTGTACGAAGCGGCTGATCTTATGGCTTCTGTAGGCTGGCTCATTATCCGAGATAATTCGTCGTGGAGTGCCGAACCGTTAGATGACATGTGTTCTGAAGAAATGGAGGATATTCTCCGTTTTCACCTCCCTTAGTGGTACTGCTTCTGCCCACTTAGAAAAGTAATCGGTTGTTGCCAGTATGAACCGATGTCCTTTGGATGACGCGGGTTCGATGGGACCAATTATATCGGTTCCCCACATTTCGAACAGCCAGCTAGCCACCGTTGGGTGTAGCGGATTTGGATGCTAGTGGATGAAGTCCCCGTGAATTTGGCACAAGTGACACTGCTTCGCATATTCGAGGCATTCCTGAATCATTGTGAGCCAATAGTAGCCTATTCTTTTGATCTTCAGCTTCATCTTTGGCCCAGCTTGATGAGAATCGCAGACTTCATCATGGGTTTCTTGGACAACTCTCTTTGCTTCTTACGGTCCCAGGCATCTCAGCCACAGTTAGTCAAATGATCTCTTGTATAAAGTATCATTGACCAAGGCGAAAGACAGAGCTCGTTTCATGAGCTGATGTCTTGACGACGCATCTTTGGGCGTTTGATGGGATTTGAAGTAGTCTATGAAGACTTCTCTCCAATCCGTAGCCTCTTTTTCGTCCTCTATTTGGCAGGCTGCTTGTTTGGTTGCTTCCTTTCCTTCAGACGATTCCGGAGATATTTCTGCTGGCACGAGAATTCGGCGGCTTTGTACAACGATCCTTACCTCATCGAGGTTTTCTTCAGCCAATTCCTTAGCAAGCTTGGCTAATGCATCCGTCTTGCTATTTTCCGCCCGCGGTATGCTTTCCAGAATGTAGAAGGGGATTTGAGTCAGCAATTGTTGTACTCTTTCACCATATTTCACCAACTCTGGTTTTCACGTCTGATAATCGCCGTTTACTTGACTAACGAACAGCTGGGAGTCTCCGTATATGAGGAGGTTCTCGATTACCATGTCGATAGAGATCTCAAGACCTGCTATCAAAGCTTCATATTCCGCTTCGTTATTTGTTTTTAGCTCCGTTAAGGAGAGGGCGAAATGCATTATCCCTCCTTGTGGAGTCACGAAGATAAGGCCTACCCCGGCTTTGATTATGGGGGTGATGTGTTTTCACTTCTTCATAGAAGATGCCCCATCGAAGTAAAGTTCCCATTGAGAGTCATTTTCTTCATCCTTTGTGTCGAATGCATGTTCATCCGGCAACTCGCAATTTAGGGGAGAGTCGGCAGGTATTGGATGCTCAGCGAGAAAGTCGGCGATGGCCTGGCCTTTCACTGCCTTAAGAGGTTGATACTTTAGCGAGAACTCCATCAAGAGGAGCTCCCATTTGGCAAGCCTTCCTGTTAGTATGGCTCTTGACATCAAATATTTGAGAGGATCCACCTTTGATATGAGATGGACCTCATGTGCCAAAGCGTAATGTCTGAACTTCGTTATTACGAAAATCAATGCCAGGCAATACTTTTCAATGGAGGTACTTGTTTTTTGCCCCCAGGAGAACTCGACTCAAATAGTAGAGAGCCCTCTCCTTCCCTTGGTCGTTCTCCTGTGCCCATAGCATGCCTAAAAACCTTCAAGGGCTGTTGTGTACAAGATGAGGGGTTTTCCCTTAACCGGAGCAGTCAGTACCGGCGGATTCTGCAGGTATTGTTTGATTTCGTCTAGCGCACTTTGGCATTTACGATCCCAGACGAACGGGGTCCCTTTCTTCATTAGATGACTGTAGGGATGGCATTTTCCGGAGAGGTTAGCTATGAACCGCCGGATATACGCGAGCTTTCCTTGGAGAGACCGCAGTTGTTTGAGAGTTCTTGGCATAGGTATTTTCATGATTGCCTTGATCTTTAATGGGTATACTTCGATGCCTCTATGTCGTATGATGAATCCTAGGAATTTACCTTAGGAGACTCCAAATGCGCATTTCAGAGGATTCAACTTTAGGTAGTATTTCCGAAGGCGTTGGAACACTATGTTCAGATATTCCCAGTGTTCCTCGTACGATTTGCTTTTCACGACAAGGTCGTCGATATAGCATTCGACAATCTCATGTATGAGGTCATCGAAGATCTTCATCATGGATCTCTGGTAGGTGGCGCCTGCATTCTTCAAACCGAAAGGCATCACTTTAAAGCAGAATATGCCCAGCGGAGTATGAAAGGTGGTGTGCTTTTGGTCTATAGGATGTATCTTTATTTGATTGTACCCTGAAGATCCATCCATGAAGGAGAAGATTTCATGAGTGGACGTGTTATCTATTATCAGCTCGGTAACCAGTATAGGGAAGTCATCTTTTGGCAAGCTTTGTTGAGGTCTTGAAAGTCCACACAGATGCGCACCGTCCCATTTTTTCATCACTAGGACAATGTTAGCGATCTAGTCAGGATATTGAACTTCTTGGATGAAGCTGGAGTCGATTACTTTCTTGACTTTGGCATTGATGCTCATCTCGAGTTCGAGTCGCATTCTTCTTGGCGCTTGTTTGACTGGCCTGACGTCCGGTGATATCGCCAGTTTATGCACAGCTACTCCTGGATCTAGTCCCGGCATCTCGGAATAGTTCCATGCGAAGAAGTCTTTATACTGCATAAGCACGTCCTTTAGCATAGCCACCTTCTTTTCAAACAGCAGCTCACTGACGAACGTTGGTCTCGGATCGTTTTCCGTTCCCAAGTCGATTTTTCTCAGGTTGCCCGCCGTGGTGTGTATCCAATCTTTCAGCTCTTTTGGCGTCGGTGGAAATTCTGAGATCACCTCGTTCTCATCCTCATTTGTTCGATGCAGATCTTTTGATAGTGTTATCACGCGGCAAGTATGAGCTCGTTTCCAAGCTCGATGATGATCTGGATTTATATTCGCAATGAATGTTGCTTTTGGCTCATGCTTTCGTGGTGGGGTCACCCTCCAACTGTCGGATAAAGCGAACCTGCCTTGTCGGTACTGATCTTCAACCCAGTCTTTGAAGGTGAAGCAGTCTTCAGGAGGATGACCTATTGCTCGGTGGTAGGTGCAATAATCTGGGTGATGGAACTTGTTTATTTGTTCAAGATGTCGAGACTCCGGGAGCGTCATCATTTGATGCTTCATGACAAGGTTGAATATTTTCCTTGTCTTGTCTTGGGGGAAAGAATATTCCCAACCCATCTTCATCATCAGCGATGGATTCCAGTGGACCCTTTCTCGATCACGCGTCTTCTTGGATCCGCTTCGCTGTTTTCGTACGTCATTCTCTGCCTTGTTTTTTCCTCTGCGTCGGGCTTTTCTCTTGTCACGAGGGTGCATAACGGGTTGAGGATAAAGGGCATCATAATTTTCTCTTTCCACAGACTGCTGAGTGAGACGCTGTGTCCTAGCTTTTTTGTAGATGGCCATTTCGCGGCTATGGTCATCCCGAACCTTTTGACCGGCCTCTCTTATTAACTTGTCCACTTGTTCTTCAAATGATGGACTTGGCATTCTTATGGCTGGATCTCGCTCTGTTTCAATATCAGTGTTATCTAGAAAGGAATTCTTTTTTCCACCGGAGCTATTTACGACACGGCAGCCATGGAGTCGCTCTCGTTTCTTGGATCGAACATATCTAAGCCCAATCGTGTCCATCCTTCCATTAGGCATCTTCGCCGAGTTCCGGGGACATCCCAAATCCTGTTATAGATCTGAGCTTGTCGAGCGGCCTGTTTGAAAGGTACGCCTTGGCATCTTAATAGCCTTTTCAATCCCTCTGCGTAGTATCTGGGCAGACGGATTGGTTGAAGTCTGTCAAGCGCAAGATCGGCACCATGCCAGACTTCTTTTTCCACCTTAGTCTCCGTGGATTGATAGAAGAGGATCGCCTTTTCATCGTTTCGCCTGGGAGGGACGTAGAAAGTCTACAGCTCCTACACATCGTATGTATCAAGCGCATCAAGTTCCCTGTAATGCCGCTGTGGAACCATGGCAATTTACAAACTCTGATCAGCTCTAGTGAAGGACTGCATTGACTGGCGGACGGAGAACACTGCGTTGGCCTCGTCCTCAGAGACGCTGCTGAAGACAAAAATAGGGGTAGATGGTCCGGGCCTGTTGCCTTGGGACTGCCCCGAATAGACTATCCTTCATTCTCCTCGGTATCATTTCCGAAGACCGGGATAGTGGCGACGGCTTTTAGTTTATTCTCCGGCTTATGACTTTTTTCCGTGTCTTCGAAGTCTGGCAGGAAGTACTTTGCGTCTTCATATTTTTGGACTTCATTAACGGAGAATGGATTCAGCTCCCCCGTCACGGTGTACTCGAGGCTTTCTTTGAAATACTTCATACACTGATGTTGTGTAGAAGGAATGACGTTGTATTCGTCCTGTCGAGCAAAGCGTTGTAGCAAGTCTTGGCTTTGATGACATGAAATTTGATGTCGGTGATGAGTAGCCCGATGCGTAACGTCAATATTATAGATCCAAGCATCCATGATGACTGGGAGTCGAACCCGGAGATAGTAATTTTATCCCGAGCCAGGTGTTGAATGTTCATGCAAATCCCCTTCAACACCCTTACGTTGAGAAGGTTGACGAAAGACCCGTTGTCAACCAGGATCTTCCCTATCTTGATGTCGTGGCAGTACCCAGTGATATATAGTGGACGGTTGTGCTCGCACGTTCCGAGGAGGAGGTCTTCATCACCAAATATGATGTTAGCTTTGTGAACCTCTTCCAGTTCGTCCTTCATCATCTCTTCTGCAAGGAAAGCTTAGAACTGATCAGGCTCTTGCAATGCCTTGATCAAAGAATCTCGCGCCTCTTTGGACAGGAATAGAACATCCAGTATGCTCAGTTGTGAGGGTATGTTCCTCAGATGTGCCAGGACATTATAAACCACCTTGTTTTTCTTAGACGGGTCCTTGGCTGCGAGCCCTTTGACGGCTCCATCATCGAGGACAATTTCCTCAGGAAATTTTTCCTTCCCCTTGTCTTTTTTGCTCGAACCTTTGTTTAAGGGTCCGAGATTCTTTTCAGGCAAAGTACGGTTACGCAGCTGAATGTTATCGCAGTTCTTCTCATCTTCTTCTTTTCCAGAGGTGGATTCTTTAAAAAGCGGGCTGAGGGTTATTTCTTCCTCAGAATCGCTCCCGAATGTGAGAACTTGAGACTTCCCTTTGGTCGAACCGGTATCAACCATATGAAAGTTTCCAGCAGTTCCTTCACACTCGCCTGTTGCGCTCCTTTGTTGTCGACGGGTTTTGCGCTTCATCCGCTTGAAGTGTTGCCGGTGAGCGATGTATCCTTGCCACCACTTCTTGAAGGCATTGCACTCATCGGTGGGGTGCGTGACCCTTCGATGGTATAAGCAGTAGTTCGGACGTACATCCGCTTCATCGAGGCACGTACTCCTGGGAGTATTTTCTTTGAAAGGTGGCAACTTCATTCCCATTAACAGGGCTTTGGCGAACCTTTTCCCCGTCTTAAACCTGTTTTTGTCTGCCGCGGGAGTGCTTCGATCCGGTTGGAGTACTTTGTGACTTTTCTTCACTGCAGCTTATTCCTCCTGACGCCGACATTTGGACTTGTCGTATATGGCCGTTTCACGTTCTTGGCCAGCTTTGCTCTTTTGAAAGGCTTCGTTCAGCAGTTTTTTAATCAGGTCGTCTGAGGGTTCCAGGGATTTCGGCGCCGGTTCTGCCCCCAGTTTCTCTGCGTTGTTTTTCGGCTTCGAGGGAGTTTATTCAAATTTTAACGACGAATGAGAGACTATGTGGCAACTCGCTACATAATCCTCGGGTTCTTTTGACGAGTCATTTCCCTCATCATTGTCGCTATTTCCGTTCTCAAGGATATGGTTAAGAAACTCTTCGAGCGTGACTGGGGTCCGCGCCTTCTGGTTGTATTCTTCCAGCACGTCAACGTACTTCTGTAGATCCGTGCGCTTATCGTCGTGATCAGCAGGCTGTACGGGCTTCTTGTTCTTCTTCTTTTTCTTCGAAGACTTTGATGGCTTGACCTGGGTGTTTTGCCCATCATTACCAGCTTCGGTGTTGGGCGCGGTTTAAGCATCCCCTCAATGATCTCGGGCTCTAGTGGGCTTTTCCACCTGATCGCCGAACATGCTTGAAGATCCTTCAGCATTCTTTTAGTTTTAGCTGAAATGACAATTTCCTACGGAGCTTCTTCTACAAACGAGCATGACGCCTCCGACGTGTCCATCTTGTTAGGAGCGTGCCTTTGTGGCGGGTTCACCCTCCAGTTTTTGGACAACGCAAACTTTCCTTGTTGGTACTGGTCTTCGACCCAGTTTTTGAAGACATAGCAATCCTCAATTGGGTGGCCCAATACTCTGTGGTAGGAGCAATAGTTGGGACTGTTGACGTCACTAGGCTGCAGTGGACGTCTCGGATCTGGCAGAGTGATGAGTCTGTTGCGCACTGCCAGTTCGAACAATCTCTTCGTTTTATTACGGGAAAACGAATAAGGACATCCTAACTTCACTTCGAGGGATTGACGTGGGCATGTGTTGCTTTGGTGAGCAACCGGTTTTGGGTCACTCGGTTGTTGTTGTGTGTTGGCAACGAAGGCCGCTTTCCCTTTACCCTTTGCATTCCAAGGGTCTATTTTTGAAGAGGAAGGTTTGCAACCCATCTGGGCCAGCTTGTCAATCAATGCCTGGAAAGTGGTCAGTTTGAAGAATACCATGAACTGGGATATAGTTGCTTGAGGATCAAGGGTCCCTATGAACATGCCCATGGCGGGAGCTTCTTCGACGCGTTGTTCGTATTTTGACCATAAGTTCTGCCACTGAATTGCGTATTGAACCTAGGTCTCTCCTAGCTTCACCCTAGCATTGCTTAACGCTGTGATCGGGGTGCGCTCACTTGCGATGGCGAACCGCTGCGTGAGTAGTAGCTCCATCTCAGTGAATGTTTTGATGGCGTCATTTGGGAGCTCCGAGTACTATTCAATTGTCGTCTCTGACAAACTCCCAACGAAATGGCGAAGCAGCAGTTTGTCGTCGCCTCCAGTATTACCACACAGAGCTTTAAACTGAGCAACATGCTGGTGTGGATTGCTCGTCCCCTTATATACGTGGAATTTTGGGATCGTATATCCCGGCGGGTACTTGATTTGATTATACCGGCCTGGGTAAGGTCGCCCGGTTCTGACGACTTGGCCAGCCGCTTCGCTTACCTGATGAGCTCATATTTGCTGAGCTATGTAGTCATCAAGGGCAGCTTTGGAGATCGTCTTATCCCTGGCTATTGATAGATCTGGAAGAAGGTTTGATGTTTCCCCTCTGTCGTCCTCGATGATTATCGGTAAATCTTCGGCTGGAGGTTCCGGTTGGACCATCATTCCAACCATGTATTAGAACAAAAGGGCCATCTATTTTATATTTGTAGCCTGTTCCGCGGCCTCCTTATCCTTCCTTTCTAGCATCCGTCGCAGGAACTCAGTGTCGGTCTCCTGTTCCTGGCGCTGCTCAGACGTTGCTTCCGGGCTTTCTTTCTGCCCAGTGAGTGCGGCCATCTTTGTCAGCATCTCTTGGAGCTTCTGTTGTTGCTCCTGAGTCTTTGTCAACGACCGAGTGAGTGGTCGATGACCCATGGAAGCATGGCTTTCGTCTTTTCCGGAAGCCATGTAGACCGTGTGCACGATCATGCCCTCAGACTTGGGGCGCTTAGGTCCAACGCCTTTGGAATTTGCTACAGACATTGGGATTTTCTCCGGCCTTCTCCTTTTATGGGAGGCCGAAGATGAATGGGCTGTTGTAACAGGCGCCCATGTGGACGAGACCTTCCATGGTATGGCAGAGGGATGGTCCTCCTCTTGCCGAGCATTCTTTTTCTCCAGTCGGTGAGGGTAGTCTTTGTTGATCATAAAATCTGGGACTTTCTGCCAGACTCTGTGGATTTTGGAGGACAGCCGCTGAGGGGGTTGCTCCGGCTTTTCCTGCATCATGTTTTCAGCAGGAGGAGGAGACTTCTTCAATACAACAGTTGGGGAGTTCTTTCGCACCTTCATGAGCGGATCGAAACTATTCCCAGTTGGAACATCAGCATCAATTTCTACCATTGGAGCTGGTGGGGTAAGTCCAGAGGGGGAATTGCCCCCAGCTTTCCTCACTCGGCGCCCGTGGCGACGTCGAGCAAGTCTTGCAGATAGGATCATCTCAGTTATGGAAGCAGCTTCGTCATGCCCCCTGCTTTGGTGAAGGGCTACTGCTGGTGCCAGCCTGTCGAAGACTAACGTCCGTTGAAAAGGAACGGCCAATTTGTCGAAGGCCGACTTTCTATTAAAGGAAGCACTTCGGAAGACTTCACCCTCCAGAGATGGAACGGCTATCCGTTTCGGGATAACCCCTTCAGGTATCGTGAGCCTACTTGAGCTGTGGCTCAGCCTATTGAAGACTGGGGTGTAAGAATTGGACGACCCGTTGAGAGGGTCCGTAGAGGTTGCAAGTCGATCAAAGACTGACTTCTTAGGAGCTTCTTATGGTGGCACTGGGTCACTGAAGCTTGCCGGCAAGATCATGGTCCCGAAGAACAATCCAGTGGTGGCTTGAGTCACTTGCTCCATTGGAATTGCAAAGATGGAGGCAGCATGGTACCCATAAGTCACTCCTCCATTTGGGGTGGAGCGTAAATTGCTGTTGCAGTTTGTGCAGCTGGAAGCCATCGATTTCTCTTCTCTTCTGCATAGGAGCGAAACACCAAATCTTAGTACCTCGAATCCAGGGGCAACCATAGCAGACCGCGATTTGTTCGCGAGCATGAACACGAAGTGTGGAGTGGAAAGAGGAAAAGGTCCCACCGGAGGTGCCAGAATCTTTTCACCGCCGAAAACGGGAGACGGATCCTGGATGGATCGTCTCGCCTGAATTTGAGGGCAGATGCTATTTGGATTTATCCGTCCACCTTTCCGAAAATGCAAAGTTGATTTATGGCGCCGTATATCGGAGGTTTGGATGGATGCGGCCGTTGTAGCAGACTTCGTCAGATCCCCCTCATTTCTGAGGGGTTTTTGATTATGGGGACACTCTTCTCTGCAGGCGCAAGCCCCTGCAGTTAATTACGTTATCGCGTCGCGATAACCACTTTATCCTACTCCAGATATTCACTTCGTGTCGTGTGTATTTATTTTATTTTATTTTTTTCCCGTGGATTGTATACGGAGACTAATTTATGTTGTCACCCATAGGGCGTGGATTAGTCCAAATCCGTATATTCTTAGATTTGGGTTTGGTTTGATGTAAGGATCGTTAATCTCGTTCGAGATTAAGATCAACTTAAATGTTTTTTAAGAATATATTAGTCCAATTTTAGACTAAGATCTACTTAACAAAGTTTTAGGATCATTCAAATCCAACAAAAAGCATTTGGGCTCTATTGTTTTAGTTTAAGGATATTTCGGTCCGTAGATTACCATTTTGAGGTAAGGGTTTAGTTTAATAACGTTTCGGTCCGTAGGTCACCATTTTTGAGGTGAGGGTTTAGTTTAAGGACGTTACGATCTGTAGTTAGTTTAAGGACGTTTCGGTTCGCAAATCACCATTTTTGAGGTGAGGGTTTAGTTTAAGGACGTTTCAGTCCGTAGTTAGTTTAAGGATGTTTCAGTCTGTCATAGTTTAAGGACGTTATGGTCCATTGTAGTTTGAGGTGTGCACATCATCCTAGGAAGTGCACCCAAAAACAGTTGGTTGTAGGGACCCGCTATCTCTCTGAAGATGCTGAGGAATTACAACGACATGTATCAGAGGTGTAGAGAGATATACCCTTGAACCAACTCCCATGTTTGAGAGAAAAGGAATTACTAGACAAGCCCAGAAATCATTAGTCGTATTTTGAGACTAAGAACACTTCTAGGGAATGTGGGATGAGTATAGTTTTGGATATCATCAGTTGAGGAGTCATCAGTTGTGTTTGAGACTGGAATTAGTTTGGGAAGACATAAGCACAGAGGCTCGGTCTATTTGGAGATCAAAGATGTTTTGATCTCAGGAAGACTTAGCCAACTTGGGGCTGACTTCTCATAGTGCTAAGCACTAGTATATGTTCAGCACTCACGTATTCCCACGTGAGGCTTTGAATCAGTGTCAAACACTGAATTTTGAGGGCGCACACGTGTAGTACGTGAGGCACTCTGTGTCTTTTTTTTGTTCATTAGAGATGCTCACGTGGGACACATGAGTTTCATTATAGTGTTGAACACTAATAAATCATTAGGTCATTCTTCTATAGTTCTGAGGAATCAAGTTCTCCATTTATTCTTTGCAATAAGTAAATTCTGTTTATAGGGTTAAACCCTAACTTCAGAGTACTTGAATTCTCGTATATTTTTTTTATTGTAAATTTAAACTCTTTGAACTCAGTTCTTTCCTCTGCGCTTTGAATCTTCATGACAGAATCTGCCCGATAAGAATTAAATTCTCAACTTGTGGGAGTATCTGCTTCTGCAGATCTCAACCAGAGGAAGAATTAAGTTCTTATATGAAGGGTTGAACCCTTAGAGAGGCAAAGGAGAGATAAAATAACCCCTGTGTTTTCTTCTTACCTTGGGTTTCTTTCCTAAGAGTGGGATCTTCTTCTTTAAGAGAATTGAATTCTCTCTCCTTTTTTGTTTATCTTTCTCTTTCTTTTTTCTTTTTCTTCTTCTTCTGTTTTGTCTTACTCTCTGCCTTTCTTTTTTTTTTCTTTTATCCTCCTTTTTTTCTTCCTTCTCTTCCTTTTATACGAGAAGAAAAAGAATCCATTTGTTAAGAAAATCTCTTTTTGAGAAATCATGATTGATTTCATAATCGGTCCAAAGATCTGGTGAATTTTATTCACCGTTGGATTTTCCAATCCAATGGCTTCTAAGATAGAATTTTATTCTATCATATGAATGAAAATCTTGTTAGTTTAACAAGATCAGGAGATTATTTTCCTAATATAGAATTTAATTCTATCAGCTAGATATCTAGAAATGATTAGAATTTTATTCTAATATAGAATTTAATTCCATCACGTAGAATTTTATTCTATGATATAAATATCTTGTTAGTTAAACAAGATCAGGAAATTATTTTCTTAATACAGAATTTAATTCTATCAGACAGTTCATCCAAGATTCCATATTAGAAAGATTTTAAGGAAATAATTTCCAAGTAGAGTTTTAATTCTGTTGGTTAGAATTTAATTCTATCCGCTTCAAAAGTGTTAGGAGCACTCACGTGTAGCACGTGCCCCCAATATAGAATTTAATTTCATCGTATGGATAACAAGATCAGAATTTTATTCTAATATAGAATTTAATTCTATCACATAGAATTTTATTCTATGATATGAATATCTTGTTAGTTTAACAAGGTCAGGAAATTATTTTCTTATTATAGAATTTAATTCTATCAGATATTTTCCAAATAGAGTTTTAATCTTGTTATTTAGAATTTAATTCTATCAGCTTCAAAGGCGTTAGGAGTACTCACGTGTCGCACGTGACCCCCATGATAGAATTTAATTCTATCGTATGGATAACAAGATCAGAATTTTATTTTAATATATAATTTAATTCTATCACATAGAATTTTATTCTATCATATGAATATCTTGTTAGTTCAACAAGATCAGGAAATTATTTTCCTAATATAGAATTTAACTCTATCAAATAGTTCATTCAAGATTCTTTGTTAAAGAAGGATCTTTCCATATTAGATAGATTTTAAGGAAGAATTTTCCAAATAAAGTTTTAATCCGGTTGTTTAGAATTTAATTCTATCAGCTTCAAAAGTGTTAGGAGCACTTACGTGTAGCACGTGACCCTTTTTGGCTTGCCATCTGTTTGAATGTAGCGCCTATATGCTTTGCATATAGGCGCTTGCATGCTTACACGTGAGGCTCCTACTAACGGCAGTTTTTTCCTCTTTCTTTCTATAGCTATATATATTATTTGTTTTTATTATTATTGTTATGTGTGTGTCTATATATATATATATATATATATATATATATATATATATATATATATATATATAAGGGAACATCGCTCACATGTGAACACGCGAGGCAATCTCGGCTGTTCTTTTGTTTAGAGATTTTGATCTCCTAATAATGACATTTCTAGTCATCAGGATTTGAGCTTGGAAGGTCTCACATTACTATCATCATTTGGACTGAGAGGTCAAGTTCTCCTTTTGTTTTTTTTTTGTTGCAAGAATCAAATTCTTTTTATATGGTTAAACCTTAATTTTCAAAGGAATTAAATTCCTATATGTTTTTGTAAGAATTAAATTCTTTGAACTCAGTTCTTTCCCTTAAGTTTTGAATCTGCAGGACAAAATCTCCCCGATGAAAATTAAATTCTCAACTTGTATGGAGATCTGCTTCTGCCGATCTCAACCAGAGGAAGAACTCAGTTCTTATATGAAGGGTTAAACCCTTAGAGAGGCTAAGAAGAGATAGAGCAATCTCTGTGTTTTTTTTTTCTTTTTTACCTAATATGTTCTGACGAAATAAGTCTTCGTTGTGAAATAAATTCCCTCTGTCTTTACTTCTGTCTCGTTTCTTTTTCCTTTTTTTCCCTTCTTTTCTTCCTTTTTTTTTTCTTTTTTCTCTTTCTCTCCTTACTCCTATTTATAGGAGAGGGGAAAAGATCAATTTCGTTGAGCAAATCTCTGATTGAGAGATCAAAAATGATCTTTAGATCAATCGGTGAATTTTATTCACCATTGGATTTTAACCCGAAGACTCTCTGTTCAACAGAGAGGTTTTCTTGTTTGTTTAATAAGATTAGGAAATATTTTTCCTTAGATGGAATTTTATTCTATCAGATGATCGGTTGGTGGTTTTATAATCACTGTAGAATTCTTAATCTAAAGGTCCTCTGTTTAACAGAGGACACCTTTCTAATTTTAAGAATGATCAAGAAAATATTTCCACATAGAATTTAATTCTATCGAATAGTTCATCCAAGATTCTATATTAGAGAAGGATCTTTCTGTAAGTCGATGTTAGACACCCCACTTGATGCGGGGAGGCGGAATAGGTAAAACAATTATTTTGTTAAAACTAACATTGACTAACTTACGAATCTCTGCCAAACCCTAACTAACAACAACATAGGAGGGATTAGCTACTATGAAAGAAGATTATACCTAATGAGCCAAGTCCTTCTTGTTCTCGTTGACCACCTCCTCGTCGGCCTCCTCTTTGTGATAGAAGATCCACCCGAGAGCTACTTCTCTAAGCTTAACCTCTAACTTGAGATAACTAGGAAATTATGAGTGCTAATCAAAGCAACTTAGAGGATATAGAATAGGATTAGGGATCTATAAGTCTTGCTAACTCTAGGATCTCAACACATGAGAGGATTAGGGTTAGGGTTGAAGAGAGAGAGCTAGAGGAGAGAGAAGGTGAGAGTGAGAATGATCTTGGAAAAATATTTCATTGTGAATATATGAAGTATAAGATATTTATTAAAATGAATAAAAAATAAAAAATATCATCATGCTTCATTAATTCACCTTGTGTGATTCATCCCATGAGTTATTAAGCGATAAATGCATCATTAACTCCTATGGATGAATCACACCATGAGTCATTAAACCAATTAATGCAAATTCCACCTAAGCCTCTAACTCATCAATCTTCTAGAAGGTTCTCGACAAATTACGAGAATGCCCCTCCCATCCGTGAAAACACGGAAATACTTGAGACTGTATAAATCCAATAATCCAATACTACAATCTGGCTTAAACTAAAGCCTGCTAGTAAAAACTGTCCGAATATCGTACGTGCGTGAAAACACGTATGTGTCCGAACCCTGTCGTAAAACCATACGACCTCTATATCGTTTCGCCCGAAGCAGGGAAACTCTCTGTGTGGGACTCAAAAGAATCGACTGCTACGCTGGCAGTGGGTTTAACCACAGGCCGCAAGCGGTACTAGCTGTACGTAACGGTCCCCAGGTAGATGTCGATAAGAAGGCCGATGAGGAAACTCATCCGAACTCCTGCTGAGCCTGATATGACAATCTCCGTACAGTCCGGTCTATTCGTCTAGGACTATCGCATATCGGGCCTAGGGGGCGGCAAGCGTCAGTCCCCTAAAAGCGGTATAAGTCGTGTCGGAGCGAAGCCCATTACACCTTGAGAAGCTACTGGAAAACCTACCAGTAAATCTCGCTTGCCGTGGCCAAGGACTTTGCGTAATGGCTCTCCAGACACATCGCGATATCAACTCCCAATACCGGGAGAGACGAATCCTGTCTAACCGCTACTGCTTCCAAGTGCTTCGGGACTGCACCCAACTGCTACCTGTTTGGACGACTCCTTTGAGCCGTGGTAGGGTAGCAATCTAAGAACAGTGGGAACACACCGAGGCGAAGCAGCAGTGTCAAGTCTGCGGACTATGCTGTACTCATGTCACCTGGGAACTGTTAACTGACGACGGATATAATACCAACCAACAGTTCCATGTGAGTCCGGTCCGGTGTACCCGTAACCCAACGAGCACCTGTATACTATCTCCAGTACGATGTACTGATGCTGTGGGACAAACCATCTCCCCAACTGGGATGAGAAGCGTACACACTAGTCTACTCCGGAGTATCGATGCCCTGTCTCGATAATCCTACGACTAGGGACCTGAAAAAGGATATGCTTGTAGACTACCCAGCCCCCACTAGTGTGACTGCCATCATAACGCTGGTAGTCAAGCAAGATCCTAAGGGCTCTATCAATATGTATTCTCGATATGCAAACATATACACATATTAAGATAGAAATAAACCAAGTAGCATACTACCATGTTTAGCAAGACTGTTAATATAACTGTGAATATCCCAAGCTTCCATTAAGTAATATACAAGCTAGTATGATACAATAATGGCCCCTAGGGCATTTACACTAACAATCTCCCACTTGTACTAGGGCCATGTACTGGCGTATCGAAGACCTATCATCTTGAGTAGCCTCTCGAACTGAATCTGAGGTAAGGCCTTAGTGAATGGATCTGCAGTGTTCTCCTCTGTAACAACTCTCCGGACCTCGATCTCCCGATCTATGATCTCCCTGATCAGGTGATACCGCCTTAAGATGTGTCTGGACTTCTGATGGGACCTGGGTTCCTTCGCTAAAGCTATAGATCCATTGTTGTCGCAATATAGCGGTATTGGATCAACAATGGTAGGAACCACCTGAAGTTCTGTTAGGAACTTCTTCATCCAGACTGCTTCTTTTGCGGCATCGCAAGCAGCTATATACTCCGCTTCCATCGTCGAGTCAGCAACGGTGTCCTGCTTGGAGCTCTTCCAGCACACCGCCCCTCCATTGAGGGTAAAGACATAACCTGACATGGACTTAGAGTCATCATTATCACTCTAGAAGCTGGAATCAGCAAAGGCCTCGATCTTGAGGTATTTTCTGCCGTAAACCAAGAACATCTCCTTAGTCCTTCTCAGGTACTTGAGAATGTTCTTTACTGCTATCCAGTGCTTCTCCCCTAGGTCTGACTGATACCTGCTTACCACGCTCAGTGCGTAAGCTACATCTGGTCTGGTGCACAACATCGCATACATTATAGAGCCTACCGCAGAAGCGTAGGGTATAATAAACATGCGATCCCTTTCCAAATCAGTCTTGGGAGACATCTCTTTGGATAGAGTGATTCCGTGACAAGCCGGTATACTACCGCACTTAGAATCTTCCATACTGAATCTTTTCAGTATAGTGTTGATATACCTGGACTGCGAAAGTCCCAACATACTCTTGGATCTATCACGATAGATCCGGATCCCCGGAATGTAAGAGGCATCACCCAGGTCTTTCATGGAGAACCTGTGTGACAAGAATCCTTTGACAGATTGTAGCATAGGAATGTCATTTCCTATTAAGAGAATGTCATCCACGTACAAGACGAGGAATACGACAGTTCGTGCTAAAATTTTACTATATATACATGGTTCATCCGGATTTTTGATAAAGTCATATTCTTTGACCGTTTCATCAAAACAGATGTTCCAACTCCGCGATGCCTTCTTTAGTCCATAAATGGACTTAAGCAACTTGCACACTTTCCCGCTGCTCCCACTCTGATTGAAACCTTCTGGCTGATCCATATAGACGCACTCTTCTAAATTACCATTCAGAAAAACCGTCTTTACGTCCATCTGCCAGATCTCATAATCATGGAAGGCAGCAATGGCAAGAAGGATCCGAATGGATTTGAGCATAGTCACTGGAGAAAAAGTTTCGTCATAGTCCATACCAGGTCTTTGACGAAAACCCTTTGCAACAAGTCTAGCCTTATAGGTTTCCACCTGCCCATCAACACCAATCATTTTCTTGAAGATCCATTTGCATCCTATGGGTTTTACCCCACCTGGAGCAAAGTCCAAAGTCCATACTTTGTTGGTGTACATAGACTCCATTTCGGTCCGCATTGCATCCAGCCATCTTACCGAGTCGCCGCTCTGGATGGCCTGCTGGAAGCTGGTAGGTTCATCATCATCAATGATGCAATCTTCTCTATCCCCTCTATGAGAAAACCGTAGTATCTCTCAGGCGGATGAGACGGCCTACTACTCCTGTGGAGGGGTGCGGGAATGTCCTGTTCTTGTTGAACTACTGGTTCTACCAAACTTTCAGTAGTAGTTTGTGGTTCTGGAATTTCTTCCAGTTCTATTGCGCTCCCACTTGTTTCCTTTTCTAAAAACTGCTGTTCTAGAAAATGGGCATGACGAGAAACAAAAACCTTTTGTTCCTCTGCGTAATAGAAGAAATACCCCTTGGAGTTCTTTGGATATCCCACAAACTTACACTGTACTGATCGTGCCTCGAGCTTGTCTGCATGCTGCTTTTTAACAAAAGCTGGACATCCCCATATGTTCAGATACTGAAGATAGGGTTTCTTCCCACTCCACATCTGATATGGCGTGGTAGGCACAGTTTTGGTAGGAGCCCTGTTCAAAAGATATGCTGCTGCTTCTAGCGCATAACCCTAGAAAGATCGCGGTAACTCAGCATTACTCATCATGGAACGTACCATATCCAATAGGGTTCGATTCCGTCTCTCCGATACACCGTTATGCTGTGGAGTGTATGGTGGAGTAAGCTGAGAGAGAATTCCTTTCTCTTTTAGGTAACCTAGGAACTCGGCACTTAAGTATTCACCACCTCGATCAGATCTCAGTGTCTTGATACTTTTGCCGGTTTGGTTTCCTACTTCATTCTTATATTCTTGGAATTTCTCAAAAGCCTCGGATTTATATTTCATCAAGAAAATGAATCCGTACCTAGAGTAATCATCCGTAAAAGTAATGAAATATGAAAAACCACCTCTTGCATGTGTAGACATTGGACCACATATATCGCTGTGTATGAGTCCTAAGAGCTCGCTCGCTCTTACTCCATGTCCAGTGAATGGAGTCTGTCATCTTTCCTTTGAGACATGATTGACAAGTGGCATAAGATTGATATTCGAACGAATCCAAATATCCTTCTCTATGTAACTTAGTTAACCTTGTCTCATTGATGTGACCTAGTCTACAATGCCATAAGAAAGCCTTATTTAAATCTGGAGAATTTCTTTTTAGTGTGTTCTGGACATTGAAAATCTGTAATTGGTTTAGCACATATATACCGTTATCTAGTGTACCGGACCCAATCAAACCATGATTAAGGTGGATGTTAACAACATCGCTTACAAACATGAAATCATAACCTTCTTTTGATAACAACGAAACTGATATGATATTACACGTTAAACTGGGTACACAAAAACAGTTATGCAAAACCAAAATATGTCCACTCGTCAATCCAAGGTGATAATCCCCTACGGACACAGCACCCACGCTAGCTCCGTTAGCAACCTGGTGGGTCATATCACCAACCTTCAGCACTCTACGGTTTCTCAGTGCCTGCAAGAATTTCATATATGAGATCCTGATCCGGTATCCAATACCCAGGAAGTAGAGTTGATTGACAGACAATTTTCAATTACAAACACACCTGAAGTCGAAGCCACAGCTTGCTTCGGTTCCTGGTTCTTGGCAATCCAAGCTTTGCAATCTTTCTTCCAATGGCCTTTCCTACGACAGTGGAAGCACTCGTCCTTTGCCACTACTGGCACCACAATCTTTGCCTTTCCCTTGACTCCCACCTTACCAATACCTCCTCTAGGTTTGGTAGAGGCCTTCTTCTTCCTTCCTTTGGCCCTAGCCTTGGACCCGGAAAAGGAAGCACCGCGAACAAACATAGCGGGTGTTTCCCTTGCCTTCTGCAAGGTGCCCTCTGCACTCCTCAACATGTTAAGGAGTTCTGGAAGTTCAACTTCTTTTTTTTGAATGTTGAAATTCAGAATAAACTGGGCATAGGTGGAAGGAAGGGACTGAAGAATCAAGTCTGTATAGAGCTCGTTCTCCAAAGTCGTCCCGAGGTCCATGAGCTTTTTTATATAGCCAATCATCTTAAGGACATGTTCTCCTACAGATGATCCGACGGCCAGCCTCGACTGAAACAAGTTCTTCGAGGTCTCGTATCTAGCTATACGAGATTGCTCTCCATACAGATCTTTTGTGTGTAGAAATATGGATTCAAGATCCATATCCTCGTGCCTCCTCTGATGTTCATTATTCATAGAGGCAAGCACGATGCATTTGGCCTTCGCGCAATCTAACTTCCAGGTCTTGTGGATTTCCTTATCCGCAATACTGGATTTTGGACCAGGGACAGCAGGTGCCTTACTAGTAAGGACATACCCCAATTTGTCATAAATCAAAACCATTTTGACATTCCGCAACCAATCTTTATAGTTTGGCCCTGTCAATATATTTTTTTCTAATAGTAACTTAAGTCCTGTCATGTTCTGGGTCGCCGCAATTAGGAGAGAGGGAACACTTTAGCATGATGCTCTTGCAAGTTTAGAGTAGTTTTTAGTTTATCTAAACTGGATGGCTCCCACTGTTTCTCGAATCCATCCTCAAACCAAAAAGGAAGAACTAGTCAGGACTATTCTCACTGTACAATACTTGCTTAACCGTTCAGCCAGACCGGTGTCGGTACTTCGAGGGAGGTTTTCCAACGCTTTTGCGAAGTTCCTTAATTAAATAACCTCTTTTCTCTGGGGGCGTAACCCCGCTGACACCTTTCTCGACACCTACTTGGTTTATAGCATTGATCGTTAAGTGACGAATCTCCTGATGAGTAGCGGATACTCACAGTAGGATCGGGATCCAAATATCATCATGTGATAAAGCTGAAGGAATCCTACCAAAATTATCACACTCCAAATGGTATGCATCTCTTTGCAAATTTCAGTTTCTTTAGAAATTCCTGATATAAATTTCTGCCCCATGCTCTTATGACCTTGGCGTTGGTCAAAATGTCATAAGTCACATGTCAAGTTCTACCCATCATTATCTTGTTAATTTGAACCCATCCGTACATACCCCTGACGTTGGCCAAATGATAATACGACTGTCCCAAACTAACTCATCTATCTATGCAACAAATGAATACCCAGTAGCTACCAAACACTATGCCTTGGCGTTGGTCAAAATACATAGCTTGAATACTACTGAATACCCAAATGAAATGACGGAGGACTACGAATGGTTTTGGCGAAACCGTGAACGTAGTGAACTTGATATGATCGAAGGAACCTGGTAGCTTTTAAAAGGAGTGGTTAAAGCTCCGCAATTAAAATATCTTCTGTTTTATAAATAACCGAGTGGTTTCTTTTAACTTGTTCCAACGATTCAATTTTGGTTTATTTTCTTTGCATTAATATAATGCGTCCCATCATTAACCTATCATTGCAGAAAACAATGAAAATACAACGTCCTGTTATGCCATCCGCATTCGCCACTGGGCCCCGTCATTCACCCGTTAGGTTACTTAACTAACGACAAAGTGGGGGTTGGGCTAGCGCGGGTGTAAAACATAAGTGATGTCTAATAGCTATCATATATAGATATTGTACATTCGTCAGACTCAATAATAGGCATTCCAGATCACAGATGAACATATTGGATTTTCTACGAATCCCATTCCTTTTGAGTGTGCAAAGAAAAACGGATTACACAGTCGTGATGAATAACCAAAACCCCACCCTAGACCCCCTACGGGTACGGTAAACTACCCGCCAAGTACCCGAAGTGAAGCGGTCTCCCTCAACAACGTGAGTAGGCCACTAAATACTTCAAAGTACATGGTAGTTTGTGCACCCCACCTTGGGTCTATCCTAGGATCAAAAATCAGTAAATGAAATAATACAGCGGTGGCTACAACCTCAACCCGGAAGTGCCCCGCAAAAGAATATTACAACAATTTACAAATTACATTTGAATGAAAGAAACACTCGTCTCACATCCCCGGCTATCCATTCACGACAATCCAACAAGTCCACAAACACAAACAGTAAAAACCATTACAGAAATGTGCAAGCTCGTGCTAACTGACATACTAGCAGTTAGGGGAGGTTTACGAACACATTAAACAAATCACAGATATAATTAAGTTAGCCAAACATCTTAGAATTTCGATCAAGAAAACACAAATGATTCTACTCCAAATACTTCACTGTGCACCTGAAACTTGAGCAGAAACAAAACATCCCAGAAAAAACAAAATCTACACAGAAGAGTTACTGGGGAAATTTGGGCCGACTAGGCTTCAACTCGGCCGCGGATCCGTGGCGGATCGCTTGGATCCGCGGAGAATCACTTGGATCGGCCACGGTTCCACGGCGGTTTGGCCGAGTCAGGAACCCAAATTTCTCCAGTAATCTTATAATTCCCTGCTTGTATTTTTAAGGGTCCCTGAAAAAATTTTAGACCTCGTTTTAAAATCGGCAGAAACTTAGTGAAAATGATGTTTTTTCCGGTTCGTTTCGCAATCGAATTTCTAACGACTTTACTAACAAGTTAGTTATGGTTCAGCGAGGCTCTGATACCACTATAAGTCGACGTTAGACACCCCACTTGATGCGGGGAGGCGGAATAGGTAAAACAATCATTTTGTTAAAACTAGCATCGACTAACTTACGGATCTTCGCCAAACCCTAACTAACAACAACATAGGAGGGATTAGCTACTATGAAAGAAAATTATACCTAATGAACCAAGTCCTTCTTGTTCTCGTTGACCACCTCCCTCGTCGGCCTTCTCTTTGTGATAGAAGATCCACCCGAGAGCTACTTCTCCAAGCTTAACCTCTAACTGAGGTAACTAGGAAACTATGAGTGCAAATCAAAGCAACCTAAAGGATAAGAATAGGATTAGGGATCTATGAGTCTTTCTAACCCTAGGATCTCTACATATGAGAGGATTAGGGTTAGGGTTGAAGAGAGAGAGCTTGAGGAGAGAGAAGGTGAGAGTGAGAATGATCATGGAAAAATATCTCATTGTGAATATATAAAGCATAAGATATTTATTAAAATGAATAACAAATAAAAAATATCATCATGCTTCATTAACTCACCTTGTATGATCATCCTATGAGTTATTAAGCATAAATGCATCATTAACTCCTATGGATGAATCACACCATGAGTCATTAAACCATTAATGCAAATTCCACCTAAGCCTCCAACTCATCAATCTTCTTCTAGAAGGTTCTTGACAAATTACGAGAATGCCCTCCCATCCATGAAAACACGGAAATACTTGAGACTGTATAAATCCAATAATCCAATACTACAATCTGGCTTAAACTAAAGTTCGCTAGTAAAAACTGTCCGAACATCGTACGTGCGTGAAAACATGTATGTGTCTGAACCCTATCGTAAAACCATACGACCTCTATATCGTTTCGCCCAAAGTAGGGATACTCTCTGTGTGGGACTCTAAAGACTCGACTACTACGCTAGCAGTGGGTTTAACCACAGGCCGCAAGCGGTACTAGCTGTACGTAACTGTCCCCAGGTAGATGTCGATAAAAAGGCCGATGAGGAAACCCATCCGAACTCCTACTGAGCATGATGTAACAATCTCCGTACAGTCCGGTCTGTTCGTCTAGGACTATCGCATATCGGTCCTAGGGGGCGGCAAGCGTCAGTCCCCTAAAAGCGGTATAAGTCGTGTCGGAGCGAAGCCCATTACACCTTGAGAAGCTACTGGGAAACCTACCAGTAAATCTCGCTTTCCCTTGCCAGGGACTTTGCATAATGGCTCTCCAGACACAGTGCGATATCAACTCCAATACCGGGAGAGACGAATCCTGTCTAACCGCCACTGCCTCCAAGTGCTTCGGGACTGCACCCAACTGCTACCTGTTCGCACGACTCCTTTGAGACGTGGTAGGGTAGCAATCTAAGAACAGTGGGAACACACTCGAGACGAAGCAGCAGTGTCAAGTCTGCGGACTATGCTGTACTCATGTCACCTGGGAACTGTTAATTGACGACGGGTATAATACCAACCAACAGTTCCCTGTGAGTCCTGTCCGGTGTACCGTAACCCAACGAGCACCTGTATACGATCTCCAGTACGACGTACTGATGGCTGTGGGACAGACCATCTCTCCAACTGGGATTATAAGTGTACACACTAGTCTACTCCGGAGTATCGATGCCCTGTCTCGATAATCCTACGACTAGGGACCTGAAAAAGGATATGCTTGTAGACTACCCAGCCCCCACTAGATGACTGCCATCACAACTCTGGTAGTCAAGCAAGATCCTAAGGGCTCTATCAATATGTATTCTCGATATGCAAACATATACACATATTAAGATAGAAATAAACCAAGTAGCATACTACCATGTTTAGCAAGACTGTTAATATAACTGTGAATATCCCAAGCTTCCAATAAGTAATATACAAGCTAGTATGATACAATAATGGCCCCTAGGGCATATACACTAACACTTTCCATATTAGAAAGATTCAAGGAAATATTCTCCAAGTAGAATTTAATTCTATTGCATAGGATTTAATTCTATCAGTTGCAAAGATTTTAAAAGAACTCATGTATGGCACGTGATCCCTAATGAGGTTGAGCTTATTTACTTTTAGCGCTCATATGCTTTTGCATATGAGCACTCACGTGTTAACACGTGAGGCCTGTTTGGCTTGCCAATTATTTGATTGTAGCGCCTATATGCTTTGCATATTGGCGCTCATGTGTTTACATGTGAGGCTTAATTTTAGCCTATTAGTTGTTTAAAATGTAGCGCCTATATGCTTTGCATATAGGCGCTCACGTGTTAACACGTGAGGCTCATTTAGCCTATCAGTTAGTTAAATGCGGCGCCTATATGCATATAGGCGCTCACGTGTTGACACGTGAGACTTGTACAGTGGGAATTTTTCTCTCCCTTTTTATAAGACAACAAACATCTCTCAGCCAAAGAATTTGGCGGGCACAATTACAGATCACTATTACATGTTGATAGAGCCTATAGGATTCTTACTTGACTACCAGCATTATAATGGCGATCATATACGTAGGAGCTGGGTGGTCTATAAGCACAACCTTAAATGTCCCTGATCGAGAGAATATCGAGACTGGGCTTCGATACTCCAAAGTATACTAGTGTATACTTATCGAGACCCTGACGAGGGGCGGTGGCCGGTCTCACAAGCCATTGGTGTCAGTTAGTCACCTAAGATAGTATACAGGTGCTCATTGGGTTATGAGTATACTGGACGGACACGCCGGGAACATGCTAGATGATATTATACCCATTGTCAGATTGAAATTCCTGGGTGACATGAGTACAGGTTAGTCTGTCGACCTGAGATTGTCATTTGTCTCATGTGAGTTCCTACTGTGTTTTGATTACTACCCTACCATGGCTCAAAGGAGTCATGCAAACATGTTTTAGTTGGGTACAGTCCCGAGCCACATTGAGGAAGTGAGCGAATAGTCGGAGATTCGTCTCTCCCGGTATTGGGGGTTGATGTCGCGTTGTGCACGGGTGGCCATCACCAAAAATCCTTGGCCAAGGTAGACGAGAATTACTCATTTGAATCAGTAGTTTCTCAGTGGTGATGGGTTTCATACCAACACAAAATATCGCGTTATTAGGGGTCTGATTTTATCCACCCCCTAGACCCGATATGCGATACTTTTAGACGAATGGACCGGACTGTACGGAGAATGTCATGGACAGGCTCAGTAGGGGTTCGGATGAGTTTGCTCGTCGGCCTTTCTTTCGCTCAATACTTAGGTAGTCGTTACGTACAGCTAGTGCCGCTGACGTGCTTGTAGTTAAACCCACTGCCAGCATATTGACAAGTCTTTAGAGTCCCACACAGAGGGTTTCTCTACTTCGGGCGAAACGATATAGAGGCCGTATGGTTTTACGGCAGGGTTCGATCATATACATGCACCTATGCACGTATCATGATTCGGACGGATAATACTAGTGGGCTTTGGTTTAAATCGGATCCTGGTATTATATTATTAGATTATTTTCGTCTCTTTGTATTCGTATTTTTCGGAATACGGATACGGGTATGTATATACGAAAGAGGGGTATGCTTGTAATTTTATTACAAGTTACTTCTAGAATATGCCACCTCATTTATGCTTTAACCTTTTTGGATTAAAAGGTTAATGAGGTGGAGGATGAGATGTTTATTGCATTTATTATAGCATGACTCACTTGGTGACTCATGGGGTGACTCATAGTTATTATCGTGGCATGCTTGATATGTGTTTGTGTTGTGAGATATTTTTGAGAGGTTTTTGATAATTCATTTTCTTTAGCTCGCAACACTTAGCCATTTTCATGGTTGGTTTTTTGCTTCACACTCTCATCTTTCCTCATGCTTTCTTCTTCTACCTTCACCCTAAAAGTCTCATGAGTTGACAAACCTAGGGTGTCATGAGACAAACTAATCCATCATTAGACTCTACATTCTCTAGGTGATCTAGTTTAGCGAACTAGGTACCCTAGTTATCTCGGCTATATGACGTATGAGCTCAAACTACAAATCCTCAGGTGGATCATCTTTGGCTAAGAGAGACGGACGATCAAGCTTGATCATGGTGGCCATTAGGAGCTTAGGAAGATGGTTAAAGACCGAAGGACACGGATCATTCGGTATAACCATTCTAACTTCTTTTATGTTTGCTAGATTATAGGTTTATGGTGTAGGGATTCCTTAGCACCATCCTAGGGTGGTTTGGGTTGTATCACACATGTTATAATAAAATTTGAGGGGGGTGCTAAACAATACCAACCATGAATCGAACTAGAAATTTAGGATAACAAGCAACTAGTATCACATTTTAGATGTATTCTAACACTAAGAGGTGAGTAATACAACATTTGTAGACATCCTCATGTGACTCCTTAGATCAACTAGGGTTTGAACCGGTTCGCTTGAATCCTTCCAAGTCCACGACGATCCACCACGGAGTTCCTTTGCTCAAGCTGCTAGCTTCACTTGATCTTTGAAGAAGTGGAGCAAACAACCTACACTAGTGGGCTAGACTAATATAGATTGGTGATGTGGGTTTGGATCTCACTCAAAAACCTTTTCTTTTTATGTTCTTCACTCACTTTCAAAAACCTAGAGAGCTTGAAGGAGGAAGAAGAATGACATTGGCTTAACTTGACTCAAGTGAGAATCATAAACATAATCAAAAGAGAGAGAGTGAATTATGTCATCCTTAACCATGGTTACAAAATATCTAGATATTTTGAGACTTGAGTTTAAGCAAAACCATGGGCTACTAAAATCATGGGCAATGAAACCATAGTATTGACTTTAGTCAACACAAGAGAAGAGTGTAGAAAGTCAAGCATGATTTTATTCCCATTTTGCTTTTCTCAATAATCAAAATATGTAAATATGTTGCCATATGAGTCTTGTATTGCCATCACCAATGTATCATCAACCATGACACATGTATGCTTGCATGTGTGCATCCATATCAACATATACATACACACATGCATGCATCATAAAGAAATAGGTTATAATAAATGAGCTAAAGGACTTAATATTAAATCAACACTTAATTTAATAACCCGGTCATATCACATACGACCCGTCCAATAGTAAACGCCCGATTAAATTACGGTATCAAATACACGCATTTAATCGAGTTCCCGCGCATATCCCATATGCACCCCCACATCTTTTCGCTTGAACCAGGAAACCCCTTTGTGGGACTCTAAGACTCTTTAATACGCTAGCAGTAGGCGGTGATCATATCACATACCCACAAACCGTCAGTGGCACAAGCTGTACGTAACGGCTCCCAGGTATTGAGCGATTAGAAGCAATACTAGCGAACCTGTCAAAACTCCCGTCGAGCCAACTGGCAACACTTACCGTACAGTCCGGTCTCTTCATCAGATATGCTGCATATTGAGTCTAGGGATGGAATAGTTGACCCCAATAACTCAATAAGTCATGCCGGTATATGGCTCATAACAGATCGAGAAACTACGGATAACACTTATCAGTAAATCACATCAGCCCTGGCCAGGGACTTCCTGTTATAGCCAATCGTACATGGCGCAACATCAACCCCCAATACTGGAAGAGACGAAACCCCTCCTATCGCTCTTTGCCTCCATGTGCCTTGGGACTGTACCCAAAATCCACCTGTTTGCATGACTCGGTAGAGCCGTGGTAGGGTGGAGATCAAAGTACAGTGGGAGGACACACAAGACTCTATGACGATCTTAGGTCTACAGACTAAGCTGTACCAGTGTCACCTGAGAACTGTTATCCAACGATAGATATAATACCACATAAGAGTTCTCGGTGAGTCCGTTCAATGTACCCAGTCTCACTGAGCACCCGTATACGGTTTTTTGTGTTACCACACCAATGGATATGAGATCATCCATCGCCCATCATATGGGTCAAGTAACGTATAAACTAGTCTACTCTTTAATATCGATGTCCCGTCTCGATACACCCACGACTAGGAACATTTCAAGGATATGCTTATAAACTACACATGTTCCACTAATATGATCCGCATCATAATCCCAGTAGTCAAGCAAATATCCTAAGGGCTTTATCAACATGTACCAAATGAGTAAGATGTATGATCAAATGAACATGTCAAGATAAAGTACAACCAGATAGCATACTATCATGTCGAGCAAGAATGTCCTCTGAATATATATACACACACATACCAATATATCCACTATCATATAATGGCCTCTAGGGCATACATATGTCCAACAATCTCCCACTTGTACTAAGGACAATTATTGGCGTATCTCATACCCAATATCTTAAAAAGTTGTTCATGCTGTGGCATAGGGAGGGCCTTGGTGAGTGGATCCGCGGTGTTATTCTTTGTATACTCTCCGAATCACAATCTCGCGGCGATCAACTATCTCCCGGATCAGATAATATCGCCTGAGGATGTGTCTGGATCGCTGATGGGACCTAAGCTCTTTGGCCAACGTCATAGCCCCATTATTATCACAATATAATGGTATTAGATCAATAATGGGTGGAACTACTCCTAGCCCCGAGATGAACTTCTTCATCCAAACGGCTTCCTTGGTAGCATCATTTGTAGAAATATACTCAGCTTCCATCGTGGAGTATGCAATGGTATCATGTTTGGAACTCTTCCAACATACCGTCCCTCCATTGAGGGTAAATACAAACCCTGAGATAGATTTGTTGTCATCCTTATCACTCTGGAAGCTCGAATCGGTAAAGGCCTCCATTTGGAGATCCCTGTTACCATACACCAAGAACATTTCTTTAGTCCTTCGCAAGTACTTAAGAATGTTCTTCACAGCTGTCCAGTGATTCTCTCCTGGGTTGGATTGATACCTGCTTACTACACCCAATGCATAAGCTACATCAGGGCGTGTACATAACATCGCATACATTATAGATCATACAGCTGAAGCATAGGGTATAATGCTCATGCGAGCTCTCTCTTTATCAATCTTTGGACAAAAGTCCTTGGAGAGAGTGACTCCATGTCTAGCGGGTAAGGCACCCCTCTTGGAGTCTTCCATACTAAAACTTTTTAGGATGGTGTTAATGTATCTAGTTTGGGACAATCCCAACAACCTTTTAGATCTATCCCTATAGATCTTCATGCCCAATATATACGAGGTATCACCCCGGTCTTTCATGGAGAACTTTTGTGATAAGAGCAGTTTGACCGATTGTAGCATAGGAACATCGTTTCCTATCAGAAAAATGTCATACACGTACAATACGAGGAATGTGACAGTACTTCCTACAATCCTTTTATAAATACAAGATTCATCTGGATTTTTGACGAAATCAAACTCTTTGATAATATCATCAAAACAGATGTTCCAACTCTGTGATGCCTGCTTTAATCCATAAATGGATTTAAGCAAGCTACATGCTTTCTTGCTGCTCCCACTATCAATGAAGCCCTCTGGCAGATCCATATAAATGCATTCTTCTAAATCACCATTTAGAAAAGCAGTTTTACCGTCCATCTACCAGATTTCATAGTCGTAGTGAGCAGCAATAGAAAGTAGAATCCTAATGGATTTAAGCATGGTTACAGGAGAAAAGGTTTTGTCATAGTCCAGTCCTGGTCTTTGACGAAATCCTTTCGCCACAAGCCTGGCTTTATAGGTCTCCACCTGCTTATCTACACCGATCTTTCTCTTAAAGATCCATTTGCACCCTACGGGTTTTACCCCAGAGGGTACAACATCCAAAGTCCATACTTTGTTGGTGTACATAAACCCCATTTCGGATCTCATAGCATCCAGCCACTTCACAGAGTCACCACTCTTGATAGCTTGCCGAAAACTAGTAGGGTCATCATCATCCATGATGCAGTCTTCTCCATCACCATCAATGAGAAAACCGTAGTATCTCTCCGATGGGCGAGAAGTCCTACTAGATCAACGGAGTGGCTGAGCTTCATAAGGTTCTGTTGCAACATCAGGTTCAACCAAGTCGTCATTTGTAACTTGTGTCTCTAAAACCTCTTTTAGATCTACTACATTGCCATCAGTATCATTTGGAAAAATCTCATTTTTTTAAAAATGTGGAATACTAAGAAACAAACACCTTTTGTTCCTCCCTATGGTAGAAAAGATATCCAAACTAATGTTTTAGATATCCTACAAATATCCATTTGACCGATCATGTCTCGAGTTTGTCTGGATTCTGCTTTTTGACAAAAGCCGGACAACCCCAAATCTTAACTCGTTTATGAGATGGTCTCTTCCCATACCATATCTCATATGGAGTAGTAGACACGGTCTTGATTGGAACTTTGTTCAACAGAAAAGCTGTAGTCTCCAATGCATGCCCCCAAAAGGAGAGAAGTGACTCAGCATCACACATCATGGATCGTACCATATCTAATAAGGTATGATTCCGCCGCTCTGACACACCGTTGTGCTGTGGTGTGTAAGGGGGAGTGAGCTGAGAGAGAATCCCATTCTCTTTTAGGAAGTTCGAAAACTCTGTACTAAGATACTCTCCACCTCGATCTGATCGAAGTATTTTGATGCTCATTCCCGTTTGTTTTTCTACTTCAAGTTTGTACTCCATGAATTTCTCGAAAGTTTCAGACTTGTGCTTTAATAAAAACACATGACCGAATCTCGAGAAATCATCAGTAAAAGTTATGGAGTAAGAAAAACTGCATCTCGCATGTGTAGACATTGGCCCACATACATCACTATGTATGAGGCCCAAGAGCTCTGTAGCTCTTTCTCCGTGTCCACTAAACAGAGTTTTGGTCATTTTCCCTTTGATACAAGATTGACAAGTCGCATAAGATTTATATTCAAAAGGATTTAAATATCCATCTTTATTAAACTTGTTTAGTCTTGTTTCATTAATATGACCAAGTCTACAATGCTAAAAAAAGCTTTATTTATATCTGAAAAATTTCTTTTATTTGTGTATTGTTTGTTGAAAACTGTGTGTTGATTTAGAACGTATATCCCGTTATTAAGTATACCAGAACCAATCAACTCTTGATTTAGTTTAATGTTCATAACATTATGCTGCAATACAAAATGATATCCTTCATTGTCTAACAAAGAAATGGATATTATATTACAAAACATGCTAGGTACAAAATAACATGGGTTCAAAACCAATATACAACCAGATGGCAACCTTAGGTGATACTCTCCCACTGAAACCACATGTACATTGGAACCATTTCCAACTCGGAGAGTGTGATCACCGGTCTTCAAAACTCTGCTATTTCTTAAGCCCTGCACAGAATTGCAGATATGAGATCCCGAACCGGTATCTAATACCCGGAAGCAGAGTTTATAGAAAAACAGTTTTCAATGACAAACACACCTGAAGCAAAAGCATCACCATGCTTCTTTTTGTTGAGATCAGCAATATACACGACACAATTCGCTTCTAATTTCCCGTCTTCTTGCAATAGAAACATTCTCCTTTTCCCGACTTTTCAACCTTGGATTTGTCTATCCCTTGTGCCTTCTTGATTCCACCTCTCGGTTTTGTGGATTTCTTCTTGTTCCTTCCCTTGGCCTTGGCTTTTGGGACGGAAGAGGAAGATTGTCCAACAATCAGAGAGGGAGACTTCGTCTTAAGCGTGCTCTCTGCATTTCTCAATATATTGAGAAGTTCGGGTAGTGTCTTCTCCATATTATGCATGTTGAAGTTCACAATGAATGGAGCAAAGACAGAGGGAAGAGACCGTAGAACAATATCAATATATTGCTCGTTCACCATTATCCATCCGAGGCCCTCAAGCTCTTCAATAAGATCAATCATCATCAAAACATGATTACCTACTGGTGTGCTAGGAGCCATCCGTATCTGAAACAGCTTTCGAGACGCTTCGTATCGTAGGATAAGAGATTGCTCCCCATACAACTCTTTTGTATGGAGAAAGATGGATTGAACATCCATCTGCTCGTGCTGCTTTTAATGTGTATTGTCCATCGATGCAAGCGTGAGGCATTTGGCAGTAGCACAGTCAATATCTCACGTTTTGCGGATCTCTTTATCCGCAATAGATGATTCAGGGCCTGGGCTGAGAGGGGCTGAGGCAGTGAGGACATATGATATTTTATCATATGTGAGAGCAATGTTAATGTTCCTCAGCCAGTCTTTGCAGTTTGGCCTAGTTAGCTTATTTTTCTCTAACAGTAGCTTAAGTCTAGTCATGGTTATCTGTCATTAGGAGAGAGAAAAGAATACACTCAGCGAAAGCTCTCGCAAAGATCTGATTGGTTATTATCTTATCTAATCGATGTCTCCCATTGCTTTTATCAAATTTTCCTTCAAATCTTAAAAAGAAAATTTGCCAGGATTAATTACATTCTACAACTTCGCTAATCGTTTAGCCAGGCCAGTGCCGGTACTTTGAGGGAGGTTCCCCGTGCTTTCGCACGGACCTAATTAAAATAAACCTCATTTTTCCAGAGACGTAGCCCCGTTGACACCTTTCTAGACACCTAATCGCTTAGCTAATTGTAAACTCCAAAACTCTCCTGGGAGCAACTTTTGCTCATAGTGGGATCGAGATCCTACTATCACATAGAAGGTATGCAATCTCATTGCAAATTTCAACTCTTGAAACTCCCGATATGGTTTTTACCCCTAGCACTCATGACCTTAACTATAGTCAACATATCATAAGCACTAGCCAAGTTCTTCCCGTCATTTCGTGATTAACTAGACCTACCCATATGACCCTTAACTATAGTCAACATAATCATATGAATGTCCTAACTAATCACATCATATGCTATGTAGGAAGACATCACTTAGCTACCCGTACACTGCGCCTTAACTATAGTCAAAATACGCAGCACGAATACTAAGTACTCTACTTCCTAAAATGACGGAGGGCTGCGAATGGTTTTTAAGAAAACCTTTAACGCTTTGAACTTGATATCATTGTAGAATCTAATGGTTTTTTAAAAGGAGTGGCTTAAGCTCCGTATTCTGAAAACTTGCTTTTTCACAAAAAGTAAAGTAGGTTTCAAATCCGATTCTACAACATCTTTTTAGGTTCCTTTTTCTTTACATTAATCTTATTAATGTAGTCCCATCATTTAAGTCCTTAAGCCATTACAGAAAAGAAACGAAAATAGAACGTACGCTTATGCCATCCGCATTCGCAACAGTGTCCCGTTATGTACCGTTAGGTTACTTAACTAACGGCATAGCGGGTCGAAACTAGCGCGGATGCAAAACATAAGCAACGTTTATTATATATCAAATATATATATATATATAACACCATTCGTCTCAACATATAAAATGATCACATCACAGAATATCAACAACAGAAGCACATATATGAAAATACAGGATATACTAGGAGGTCCGTATTTTGTATTTAGCCAACAATAGAAAATACGGATTCCACGGTCGTGATGAATAGCCAACCCCACATCCCTAGACCCCTACGAGAGCGGCAAGTGCCCCTACCAATTCTAGTGTTTAGAAGACCCGGTCTCGACTCCTCGAGATGGCCTCCCACTGAACCTTAGAACCCGGTCACTTGTGCTCCCCTCCTTGGGTCTATCCTAATGCGGAAAAGTAAATAATATACAACAATGGTGACATCATCCTCAACCCGGAATTGCCCCAATAAAAGAATATTACATACAATGAATTTTACAGAAAAAACTCGCATCTCACATAATACCCCCCGTCCATTCATTCACGGCGATCATGTACATTATATCTCAGCAACACATAACATCACATATCATCAACGTAAGTAAGTATGCGTACCCCAATTGTCATTGACCTATAGCAACGAAACCGGAGATACACCACATACTACACTTACGGTCGCAGAAATAGAATGTCAAACAACAATATTTGGAATCGACACTGCCTCTAGAAATCATAAACCCGAAATATCACATATTCTGGATTTCATGCCTAACAATGCAAATCTTACATTTAGGTCTCATCTATGAAAACACCTTTTCAAAAGAAGTCGGGTAATTCAACAAGATTCCCGATTCCGTCCTGGACCGAAATGTTAAATTTACACGCAACTAATTACTTTTCACAAAACTAATTAGTGTAGATTCCAATTATTGTGTCACATTCTCATAAACTAAGCGATGTTAAACCATTTGATTATATCAATCACCCAAAAAAAATTCACAGAGAAGCTCAACACCTGAGCAGTATTATAAATACCCAAAAGCATGCCGCATTACCTATGGACCAACCGTAGAAGGGCCGACCCGTGCATCACAAATAGCGCCGCGGAATCGCCGCTAAAGACATGCTTTGGCCGCGGCTCCGCTGTCATTTGATCGAGTTAGGGTATCGTTCTTCTAGGGTCCATAGAATTACCTGCATGATTTTCTGAATATTTTTAATGTGAAAAATTCCAACATTTTGAAAAATTTTCATAGAACAATTTTCGGAGTAATCGATGTTCGTTTAAATTTTTTAACGTCGTATAGGTTACTCTAAATCTCTAGCTTGGCTTTGATACCACTGTAGGGATTCCTTAGCACCATCCTAAGCTTTGGGTTGCATCACACATACTATAATAAAATTTTAGGGGGTGCTAAACAATACCAACCATGAATCGAACTAGAAATTTAGGGTAACAAGCAACTAGTATCACATACTAGAAGTATTCTAACACTAAGAGGTGAGTAATACAACCTTTGTAGACCTCCTCTTGTGACTCCTTGGGTCAACTAGGGTTTGAACCAGTTCTCTTGAATCCTTCCAAGTCCGTGACGATCCACCACGGAGTTCCTTTGCTCAAGCTCCTAGCTTCACTTGATCTTTGAAGAAGTGGAGCAAACAACCTACACTAGTGGACTAGACTAATATAGATTGGTGATGTGGGTTTGGATCTCACTCAAAAACCTTTTCTTTTTATGTTCTTCACTCACTTTCAAAAACCTAGAGAGCTTGAAGGAGGAAGAAGAAGGAGATTGGCTTAACTTGACTCAAGTGAGAATCATAAACATAATCAAAAGAGAGAGTGAATTATGTCATCCTTAACCATGGTTACAAAATATCTAGATATTTTGAGACTTGAGTTTAAGCAAAACCATGGGCTACTAAAACCATGGGCAATGAAACCATGGTATTGACTTTAGTCAACACAAAAGAAGAGTGTAGAAAGTCAAGCATGATTTTATTCCCATTTTGCTTTTCTCAATAATCAAAATATGTAAATACGTTACCATGTGAGTCTTGCATTGCCATCACCAATGTATCATCAACCATGACACATGTATGCTTGCATGTGTGCATCCATATCAACATATACATACACACATGCATGCATCATAAAGAAATAGGTTTTAATAAATGAGCTAATGGACTTAATATTAAATCAACACTTGATTTAATAACCCGGTCATATCACATACGACCCGTCCAATAGTAAACGCCTGATTAAAATACGGTATCAAATACACCCATTTAATCGAGCTCCCGCGCATATCCCATATGCACCACACATCTTTTCGCCTGAGCTAGGAAACCCCTTTGCGGGACTCTAAGACCCGTCAATACGCTAGCAGTAGGCAGTGATCATATCACATACCCACAAACCGTCAGTGGCATAAGTTGTACGTATCGGCTCCCAGGTATTGAGCGATCAGAAGCAACACAAGCGAACCTGTCAAAACTCCCATCGAGCCAACTGGCAACACTTACCGTACGGTCCGGTCTGTTCGTCAGATATGCTGCATATAGTCTAGGGATGGAATCTTCTACCCCAATAACTCAATAAGTCATGCCAGTATATGGCTCATAACAGATCGAGAAACTACTGATAACACTTATCAGTAAATCACATCAGCCCTGGCCAGGGACTTCCTGTTATAGCCAGTCGTGCATAGCGCAATATCAACCCCCAATACCAGGAGAGACGAAACCCCTCCAATCTCTCATTGCCTCCATGTGCCTCGGGACTGTATCCAAAATCTACCTTCTTGCATGACTCGGTAGAGCCGTGGTAGGGTGGAGATCAAAGTACAGTAGGAGGACACACAGACTCTTTGACGATCTCGGGTCTACAGACTAACCTGTACCAGTGGCACCTGAGAACTGCTATCCGACGATAGATATAATACCACATAGGAGTTCTCGGAGAGTCCGTTCAATGTACCCAGTCTCACTGAGCACCCGTATACGGTCTTTGGCGTCACCACACCAATGGATATGGGATCATCTATCGCCCATCATATGGGTCAAGTAACGTATATGCCAGTCTACTCTGGAATATCGATGCACCGTCTCGATACACCCACGACTAGGAACATTTCAAGGATATGCTTATAAACTACACATGTCCCACTAGTATGATCCGCATCATAATCTCAGTAGTCAAGCAAATATCCTAAGGGCTTTATCAACATGTACCAAATGAGTAAGATGCATGATCAAATGAACATGTCAAGATAAAGTACAACCAGATAGCATACTATCATGTCGAGTAAGAATGTCCTCTGAATACACACACACACACACACACACACACACACAATACGCACATACCGATACATCTACTATCTTATAATGGCCTCTAGGGCATACATATGTCCAACATATGGTATATCCGGATTATCGGGTTGTTCCAGCGCAAGTTTATAAAAAAATTATTCCGTAAACGGTCACGATAGATGGTCAGGGCGTTGGCATAACCAAACAATTTTATTAATATTTTTCATTTTTAGAAAAATATAGTTTAATAATGTTTTGAAAATATGAAATTATAATTTTGTATAATTTAAAAATTAGTTTTATTTAGAAAATTCGTTTTCTTAGAAATTGTATTTTATATTCTTTCGAGATCGTATACTCCATGAGGAATGCTGCATCTCGCTCTACTATTCCCAGAATGTGCGAAAATTCGCACCATCTTTTAGCGGGTCCCCTAACGAGCGTTGGAGATGCATAATTGTAAAGAAGTATAAATACTGTCTTAAATAAACCCGATTTTTTAAAATAGGTGGTATTTTATTGTAAAGATTATTCTTCAAAATTGTAATGACTCAAAAATTACTGTACGAAAATTTTCAATTTAATGTACATAAAAGAGTTTACAAATCTGAGTACAATTTAAAAGTTGTTTTTGTTTAAGAACAGCAAAAAAACACTTGTAGCTCATTGATAAAGCCTTGGAATGCTGTAACGTAGTTCATGTATTCGAATCCCCTTAGCCATATTATTTTTTTGAATTTTTCTTTTTAAAATTTTTGGAAGCCCAAAAGTATACACGTGCACTACACATAAGAAATGAAAAGACAGAAAAACAAACATGTGCAAAATTATATAAACAGCGAGTAGGATACGTGGCAAGAATCCAACACCCCACCTCCACTAATGGACCGGCGAGATTCACCATTCGACCGGCGTCGACGAGCCCCCATTGGTAAAAATCTCCCGTGCACTGCACATAAGACTCTTCCCCTACCCGCATTACCCATGCACTGTTTGTTTACTCTGCATTCAAACAAAGACTTCAATTTCATTTTGAAATCAATTTTTAATGCATTTTAATTCATTCTTTCAATTCCAAAACCTAATTACACACTATAAATACAACCCCATACTCTAGCACATCCTCATTCTGAAATTCTTAGTCAAAATTATCAAATTTTTTCTAAGTACAAATGGAGTAGAAGTGGAGTTAGTCCAAGAACAACTTCCAGCGAGTAAACGAAGCAATTCCGGCGACCCCACGATGCCACAAAGGCAACTACATCTTCTTCTAACTCCTTCCAACCCTTCTAGCTAGTAAGTCCCACACTCTCTTTCTCTTTCTATATAAAAAGGTTCTCTTTATAAAACATGTCGGTAAGTAGAGTTACTACCGACATCTCTTTCTAAAACCTAAAATTTCATTATTTTCTTCCATAACTTTCATGCAAACTCTTACCCTATGTTTATAAAAATGAATCTAATATTTAGAAATAATTTTCACTCAAATACATCAAGCTAGATAACTTTAAATCAACTTTTACATTTTAATACCATGAACTTTGTATCTACCGTATTTTAATTACCTTGCTTAATCATACCTCTATAAAACTTCACGGGGTAATGATCTACCCCTAACATAAACACATTCCTACATAGCACGATACTCCATGAAACATATTTTTGTGGTGATTACAACATTTCATCAAAATACCATGAATTATAAAACCCGGTTTTCTTATAGATTGTATTTGTAAAATCTTTGCGATTATGCATCTACAACCCTCGTTAGGGGATCCGCTATTAGATGGTGTGGATTATCGCACATCCTTGGGTTAGTAGAGCGAGATGCAAAGCTCCTCACGGAGCATTCGGTCTCGAAAGATTTTAATACGATTTTTAAGAAAAAAGAGATTTTCTACTTAATAATAAATTTAATTTTTAATAATTATAAATATTATCAAACTACATATTTTTAAGATATAATAAAATTCTATGTTTTTTAGAAAATAAAAGTATGATAAGTTCACCAAAATACCTTCCAGTTATCCAAAAGTCAAACTTTACACTAAAATACCTTGAACTATCCAAGCTATACTATTATCAATAAAATACTTCAAATTCTTAAAATTCACAATTATGGAAATCCTAAATAATATAAATAAATACTCGAGATTTATTTTGAAAGTATATAAAATATTTTTTCATAAAACCCCCTCGAGTTATATAAAATTACATTAAGTACCTTAGTAAATATGGGTTTAAGCGGGATCAATTCTCTTGAGCCTCAGGGAGCCGAAGAAAGTGAGTGCTTGCCTATTTAAGGTAGAAAACAAAAACAGAGTTATCAATGGTAATTGTCTTGGGAAAATATATAAATCATGCTGTCCATGTGCAGCAGTTACCGATAACACCCGAATTTAATTCACGATACAAATCAGTTTAAAGTGTCTGACTTAAGTCTGAGTCTAAGTCTAAATCTTAATATAATCCAAAAATGAATCCAATTCAACATGAATCTAATATACCAAATATGAATACTTGAACATGAATCTGAATACCAGAATAATATCAACATACAAACATGAATTGACTTGACCGAACCATGATTATAACTTGACTTGATTACATGACTACATGTTTACATCCTGAACCTGACTACATGAATAACTTGTATCCATGGTCTCGGAAAGTCTGATAACTACAATTTATACAATATAAATTACGGGGTTTAATGGGGTAGATTGATACGGAATGTGTTAAAAGTGGCACGATGATGGACACTAAAAGAAACTTACATGAATATCTGTGTCGTTGTCCCGTGGGTTTTGACGGGGCCTTATACTTACATGTTACCATAGTCCACGGGATATTTGGACTCCTCTCGTATACACTGATACATTCTGTACCAAGATACAAACAACTATGTTAGCATAACAAACATATACTTATACCAATTACCAGTTATATTCTCATTTCTTGTATTATTCCTTTTTTCTTTTGGGACTTACCGAGCGCTAGTTCCCTGACAACATTCTTGTCTCTTTTTTATTTGAAATGTTCGTCAAGAGGACCCGACTCTCAGGAGACCAAGCCCAGTCAGGAGAGCTTGGATCAGTTTACAGAGGAGCCAGACTTCCAGTCTTTACTTGTACTTACTTTCCATTTTGTATGTCACTGTTTAGGCATTGCTTTTATCATTATACATTTCCTTTTCAAATCAGTTGTAATGTAAAGAATGAATGTTAATAAAAAGTTGTTGTTTATTTTACATCTCTTTTCATTCTTGTGTATATTTTATTATATTGCTTATTTACGCTTAACGTATTTATTTCTGAGTAAATACGTCGCGTGCCCGTCATGTCTACTTCCCCGTACACTGGGAAGCGGGGCATGACAGAAACAAATATACATACAAATAGATATCGTGCTATGAAATCAAAGTGTATGTGTGGGGTAGGTCGTTACCCCGTGAAGTTTTTCCTAAAGGTATGGTTTTAACAAAAACGAAAATAGGTGATAATAAAGTTTAAGGTATTTTAATGAAAAAGTTCAATTATAGTTGTTTCACATAAGATTCTTGGTTAAACTTGATTCTAAACATTGGTATTTAAGGTTATAAGTAATGTGCTAAAATTAGATTGACCAAATGATAAAGGAAAAGGGAGTTTCTAGGGTTTAGAAAAAAAGTATCGGTAATAACTCCACTTTACCGATATAAGATTTAAAGATAAATTTCAATGAAGAAGAAGGAGAGTTGGGAAGGACTTACTGTTTGAATATATCAAGGGAAGAGTTAGGAAGAAGAGAGAGACTTTGGGGTATCGCGGAAGCTTCGGAATCGGTTTCGATCTTCGACGGAAGAAGCTTGCTCGCTAACTCCACTTGCACTTAGGAAATTTTTGAGAGAGTTTTTGGTAGAATTTTCAGAATGGTGCTGAGCTAAAATATAGGATGGTATTTATAGTGGAGAATTAGGGTTTGGCAATTAAAATTTTGGATTAAAAATCATTAAAATGGTGGTAATTGGTGAAATGAAAGGCTCTGTTTGATTGCAGGGAAATCAAACAGTGCAGAGGTGTTAATAGGAGCTAAAGAGACGAGTGTACGAAGCACGGAGCAATTTGGATGCATCCTAGCCGTCCCCGCCGGCCCAATGATCATTTCTGCCAATCTATTCTTGAGGTCTGGCTTCGAGATCTGTGCCATGTTGATTTTTCTGTGTTTACACCATTTTGTGCATGTTTGATTTTTCTGAACTTTTTATTTCCCCGTGTATTGCACATGCAACCTTTTAGGCTTCCAAAAATAAAAAGAAAAATCATAAAAAAATAAATGTCTGATAGGAATCGAACGCACGAGCTACGTCACAGCAGTGCAGGGGCTTTACCAGTGGGCTACAAGTTATTTCTTGTTTTTATTAACCAAATTTAACCTATAACTCATACACATGCTGTAATACTTTTTCAGTACATTAACAAGAAAATTTCTGTACAGTGATTTCGGAGTCGTTACATGATCGAGCATCTCTAGATGCTCACTCATCATCATCCTCATCCTTATCGCTTTCATCGTCATCTCTCTTACCGCCATCCTCGTCGTCTTCGTCTTGGGGCTTAAGAAGGCACTATAGTGAAAATTTATTATAAAAAATACTAGACATAATTAAATAAATTAACGTAACAAATAAAAGATTATCGAACTTGCTGGATTTCCTTACCATGTAGATTTTAAACATAATTCAACTAACCATAAGCCTAATTCATATATATTGAAAAAGAAATGGAAAAGAAATATGCTGCCCGAGAGATCCAGACAGAGATCAAGGGAAAGAGCTTCCATATACTACCGAAGACCAAGGTGAGAAGAGTGATATTTTTACATTTTTTGGAGAGTTTGAAAGGGATTTGAGTGTTAAGGTTTGGAAGAAATTTAGAGTTTCCCTTCTCATTTTCCGAATACATATTTATGGTCATCTAAATTCAGGGTACTAAACTTCTTTTAATCATGTTTACAAGCAATAAAGTAGAAATAATATTTAGGACAGGGTACATCTAATCCGAACAACCCAAAACGAGCTCTCTTCCCTATAAAATCGGATCCGAGGTTGGTGCTATTTTGCGAGGATGATACTGATGATATTGTTGATCTAATGATGGCCAATAAGGTCAAATACGCGGCCCATGTTAATGTAACCTTGATGTGTAACTTGGATTCTAAAATAGCACCAAAGAACAACACTCATCCCAAATCCTTTAAAACCCTCTTCCTTGTTAGTCTTAGTTTCTCCTCATGTATTGTTCCTGTTCTAAGAGCTAATTCTAATTTAGTAACAAAATTGTATTTTTAAATGAACAGAGCCAAGTTATTACTCAATTTAAAGTTCAATACTTACTAAATATGATGCACGAGTATAAAACCACCAAACAAGAAGTGACTAAATCACCGTTACTGTATAAGAATCTCACTAAGATTAATATTTTTTAACAGAAAATTTATGAAAAACACCAAAACCCACTGAAAAATCCAATTTTTATCAACCGCAACCAAAACCCATAAACAAGATCGATCACATCTTTTAGGGTTACCTTGATAGAGGAGACGATGAACGGCCACACTAAGGTCCATGATGCACTCCTTGAGCATTGCGTAGACTTCTGCTTCTACGACTGCCGATGGCACATTATAGAAGGGGAACGGTGGGGACGAGGAGGCAGTGGCGGTGAAGAGTAGAAAATCGACGAGGACTAGGCGATGATAACGACGACGAAGAGGCGGCAGTGGAGGCGGCGACGAGAAAGAGAGGGAATGGGGGATTTTTTCATATCCGATGAAAATTTTTCTAATGTGAGGGGAAGTGATTTTGAGAGGAAAAGGGGCTAAAGTGGGTTAGGGTTGTTGGTGATGATCATGAGTGGGAACTCCTCGGATCGTGACACGTGGCAAGTGACGTGTCCCAGGACTTGCGGAACATGAGCCAACACTATGCATTGGAGGCACACCCGCGGGCGTTTCTGCCGGGGTATATCCCGACCTTCTATGGATGCCTGAGCACTCCTATGCCCGCCTTAAAAAGTGAGCCTCGGCTCGCCTCCGAGCCCTCTTACATGCTGAGCTTCCTCAGCCCTCCCTGCTCATTTCCGAGCTATCACATGAACCGGGCCCGCTCGGCCTCCCGCTCGCCTCCGAGCCTCCTGCCCACCTCCAAGGCTCCCGCCGAGCTAAGCCTCCCCAGCTCTCCCGGACCAACGAGAACTCGAGGCCTTAGCGCTTCCGCAATGGCTCCGCGTATCTTGCCTAAGCTAGATATCCGCCTCACACCATCCCACGTCCCATGCAGGCTCGTTCCCCTATTAATGAGCGAATCCCGCTATTAACGTGGGTGTAACGTACGGGCATAACTGACGGCGAAGATCTCGCACCGGCTCGCTCCAAGCGACCGCTATAAAAACCCTCTCCCAGATGATTCAGGTAAGCCATTTTTTCTAATTCAATAAGCCGCTACTCTACCCAAATACATCGGCTAACTTGATCATCGGAAGGTCCACGGTGGTACAACCACCCCAGGACCTCTTTGCAAGTAGCTCGGCTTCACCCCAAATCAAGCCCACTGAGATCCATACGCTCAAGGAGGCAACTCTCGAAGTCAATTTAAGACATCCATCGACGTTCCACAGATCGACGGAAGACAACATCTGAAGGAGACCCTACCCTCCATCAATTGGCGCCGTCTGTGGGAAGAGAAATCTTTCCACTCATCAAAAGTTGATCTTCCTCTTTTGGCTACATGGCGAGCGAAGACCATGGCGGTCCCGACACAAGCCGCTACCTTCCCCATAATGGAGGCGCAGACGGATCTACACCTCCCCCTAATGCCATCCACGCCCTCTCTGCATGGATCGACAGGCTCACATCCATGGTGGAAGCCCTTGCATGTGTCCAAGCAACGGGACAGGCCCCCCAAGCCACCGTTCCCCACCTTTGGGATTACGACCTCTGTAGAGGGGGAGAGAACGGTACCCATGCTGGCACCACTGAACAACGTCCCGCTATCTCCGGCAACCACAGATCCCTCGATGTGACCAACTCGATAACCCGATAGGCGCCTCACAGCTCCACGCCGAGGTCTCGTGAGAAATCTCCCCACCCCGAGGCCCATCGCGCACCCGTCCCTCTCGAGGAGGTGTCGGTTAGCTCGTCTGTTCCCAGGCATGACCGGCACCCTCTCCCTCGACGAGGCCGTGCAGACGGCACTCACCGCGATGACTCAAGAATGACCTCGCCAGGGGACCTGAGGAACCTGATAGAGCAGAACTGGAGTCGCAGTCAAGCGCAGGCTGTGAGCGGGAGGGGCTATAATTCCGACTATGCCGAATGATCGGGATACCACGACCGTCTTGATGCCCTTGAAAAAAAATCGAGGGCATACATCGGGAAAGTCGTCCTTCGAACGAATTGGCAAGGTATGCCGCCAACTCGCTCACAAAGCCCTTTACTGAAGAGCAGCTCGCCATCCGCGTCTCATCCAGAAACAAGCTTCTAAAAGTGGCCCTCTTTGATGGAAAATCCGACCCAAAGGACCATCTGGACGCGTTTACGGTGGGCATGAGCTTTCAGGACAACTCTGACGCCGCCCAATGCAGAGCATTCCCCGCCACCCTTATCCGAGTTGGACGAAACCGGTTCTGAGGACTCACGCCATGCTCCATCTCTACCTTTGATGAGCTGAACGCCCAGTTCCTCAGGCATTTCATCGGGAACAGACGGCAGAAGCAGACTGTCGATTATCTCTTCACTATAAAGAGTGGGGACAAGTAGTCCTTTAAAGGATACGTCGCTCGCTTCTACAATGCTCTTCTGGAGGTTCCCAAGCACCGGGACAAGACTGTCATCATAGCTCTAAGGTCGGGTCTTAGGCACAAGGAGTGGATCCTCTCCTTTGCATTAGCGCAACCTAAGACTATGGCCGAGGTAAAGGCTTGGACCGAACGGAAATCCAGCTCGAATCCGAGGTGAACGCGAACATACCCCGGGGTGACTAGACCGACTAAAGGAAGAGAGGTAGAGAAGAGAAGAAATTTGACCGGCCAAAACCATACTCCCCAAAGTTCCAGGAGTATACTCCGCTCAACATCTCCCAGACTGAGCTGTTGGAGGAGGCGAAGGGCGAGCGATTCTTCAAGATCCCTCCGGTCACCAATAGAGCGGCCAAAAGGACTCGAGGCCCGTACTGCGCCTTCCACAGGTCGCAAGGGCACCCCACCGAGAACTATAAACAGCTCTACGATTACATCGAGGAGTTAATCCGCTCATGGCATTTGGCAAAGTGCCTACGGGAAAAGAGACAGGCTGACCGGGATCAAGAGAACCATCCCCCTCCCGGTGAATTGAGGATCGGCCAAATCATGGTCGTATCAACGAGGGGTGCATCAAGAGCCAGCGATATTCGCCGCCTCCTCCCAGTCGAGGAAACCATCGACCAGCCCCAGAAGAAACACAAATTATCCCAGTCCGTCACCTTCACCAATGAAGACCTCCACGGAATATCCTTGCCTCACAACGACCCCCATGTGATTACAGCGCGGTTCAACCACTACGAGGTTCAAAGGATACGGGTCGACTCGAGAAGCTCGGCGGACATTCTTTTCTACGATTGCTTCCTGCGTATGGGGCTTGGCCCTTCGGACGTGAGTCCGACCACCCACATTCTATCAGGATTCACCAACCACTCTATCCCGGCAGAGGGAGTGGTTACACTCCTCCTCAACATTGGTGACACAGGACGTATGAGAATAGTACCGGTGGAGTTCATCGTCGCTAGAGTTCCGTCATCCTAAAATATCCTCTTGGGACGCCCGACGCTTAACTCTCTCCGGGCCCAAATTTCTACTTACCACCTCGCGGTCAAGTTTCCACTGGATCAAGGGGGAGTAGGCCAAGCTTACGGTTACCAACAAGTCGCAATGATTTGCTTCACAGCGACATCCATCCCCGGGGAAGGAAGCGACGACCTTGAAAGCGCCAACGATTTCCAGGGGTCCTTGGATACCCGTGAAGAACAAAAGGAAATCCGAGGGGCCCCGGTGGAGGCGCTCATGGAGGTCCCCTTCGTCGAGGGGGACGATGAACGCACTGTACAGATTGGGTCATTCTTAACGGGAGCCAGGCGTGAAGGATTGGTCAATTTTCTTTGAAGGAACGCGGACCCGTCAGGTAGAAGAAGCGAAGCTTCGCCCTTCTTAAGCAAAAGGCGATCGAGGATGATATCGACAGGTTGCTTGCAGCCAACTTCATTCGACATGTGGCCTACTCAGAATGGCTAGTAAATGTGGTTATGGTTAAAAAAGCAAGCGGAAAGTGGCGCATGTGTGTCAACTTCACAGACCTCAATAAGTCCTGCCGAGAAGACAACTATCCTCTCCCTCAGATAGATCATCTCGTCGATAGCTCAGCGGGCCACAAAATGCTCAGCTTCATGGATGCTTTCTCCGGCGACAACCAGATCCATATGAACCAGGCTGACGACGAGCTTACCGCGTTCACAACGGACCGGGGGGTATACTGCTACAAGGTAATTTCCTTCGGCCTCAAAAATGCCGGAGCTACATACCAGCGCCTGGTCAACAGGATGTTCAAAGAATAGATCGGGAAGAACATGGGGGTTTACGTCGACGATATGCTAGTCAAGTCGACCTCATCGAACGAGCACATCAAAGATCTCGGCGAGACATTCGACGTCCTCCGCAAGTACAAGATGAAGCTAAATCCGGCAAAGTGCGCGTTCGGGGTCACTAGTGGAAAATTCCTGGGATTCATGGTTACCCACCGAGGGATTGAAACCAACCCGGAAAAGATCAGCGCCATCTTCAACATGGCCGCGCCAAAGAGCAACGTCGAAATCATGCGACTCACGGGGAGAGTGGCTGCTCTAAGTCGCTTCATGTCGTGGTCCGGGGAAAAGTGCCTCCCTTTCTTCAAAGCCCTGAGACAAATCCAAAGGTTCAAATGGTCAGAAGAGTGTCAAGTCGCTTTCGAGCAATTGAAAGTGTACCTGGCGACTCCCCCACTACGCACCCGGCCAATTGAAGGAGACAAGCTATCGCTGTATCTTGCGGTGTCCGATTAAGCTGTAGGCTCGGTGCTCGTCTGAGAAGTCGAAGGAGTCCAAAAGCCGGTCTACTATGTAAGCCATGTCTTTAAGGACGCGGAAACAAGGTACCCGGACATAGAAAAGATCGTCTTGGCGCTCATCATGGCCTCTAGGAAGCTGTGGCACTACTTCCAAGCGCACACCATCCTCGTCCTCACCGAGCATCCTATAGGAGCTATTCTCGCCTCCCCCGAGTCATCTAGTCGTTTGGAGAAATGGAGGTGGGAGCTATCTCAATTCGACATCAAGTACCGCCCAAGGCAAGCTATTAAAGCGAAAGTCCTGGCAGACTTCATCGTCGAATGTACTATCTGTTGGATATAGTGCCCTCTAAGTTAATTATTGGATCGCAGGTAAGTGATTGCAATGATTGAGGGAGGACCTATACCGATAAAACAGTCTTACTCGAGATGATAGTATGCTATCTGGTTTGTCTTTATCATCATGATAGAGCCCATAGGATTCTTGCTTGACTACCAGCAGTATGATGGCGATCATATATGTGGAAGCTGGGGTCTGTAAGCACATCCTTAAAAGTGTCCCTAGTCGTGGGAGTTTCGAGACAGGGCATCGATACTCCGGAGTAGACTAGTGTATACAATCGAGACCCCGACGAGGGGCGGTGGCCGGTTTCACAAGCAACTGGTGTCAGTTGGATCACCTAAGATGTATACAGGTGCTCATTGGGTTATGAGTACACCGGACAGGACTCGCCGGGAACATGCTAGTTGGTATTATACATATCGTCAGATAGCAGTTCCCAGGTGACATGTGTACAGGTTAGTTCATCGACCTGAGGACGTCATTTGTCTCGTGTGAGTTCCCACTGTGCTTTGATTTATACCCTACCACGGGTCAAAGGAATAGTGCAAACAGGTAGATTTTAGGTACAGTCCCGAGCCACATTGGAGGCAAGTGAGCGGATCTTCGGGGATTCGTCTCTCCCGGTATTGGGGGTGAGATCGCGCTGTGTCTAGGAGAGCCATTACACGAAATCCCTGGCCAGGGTAATCGAGATATACTGGTAGGCATACCAGTACTATATTAGGGTGTTCTGGGCTGCTCTCTGACACGACTTATACAGCTATTGGGGGTGTGACGTTTACCGGCCCCCTAGGCCGTATATGCGATACTCAAAGACGAATGTTCCGGACTGTACGATTATTGTCACTGTCAGGCTCAGTAGGGTTTATAGATGAGTTCGCTCGTCAGTTTCCCTTCCAATCAATACATAGGCAAAACGTTACGTACAGCTTGTACCTCTGACATGCTAGAGGTTATACCCAGTGCCAGTGTGTTGATGAGTCATTAGAGTCCCCCACCGACACTTTCCCAAGTTCGGGCGAAACGTTGTAGAGGCCGTATGGGTTTATGGCAAGGTTCGGAAAATGCACGTGCATTTTTACACGTGTCAGTTTTCGGGCAGATAATACTGGTAGGCTTTGGTTTAAACCGGAACCCAGTATTATACTATGTAGATATAATATCTTTGTCTCAGTTGCATTTATATTCGGTCGTAATACAAATGCGGGTATGTTTATACCGATACGGGGTTATCCTGAAATTCGTTTCGGGATGATTTTTGGAAGTTGCCAGTTTCCAGTTTTCTATCAGCCGTATTTTGACATTCGGTTAAATACGGATTTATCTTTTCTTGATGAGGTGAGTCAGTGTTCTAGAAGGTTCTAGAGAGGGTGATTAGGCTTGTGACTCACTTGTTCATTAATGGTGCATTTATTGTGTTCATACTTTGTGTTCACACTATGTGTTCACACTTTGTGTTCACACTAGATATTTTCTCTTAAGCTCACCCTCTCCTCTCCTACACTCACCCTCCCTCTTCTATATAATAGTCGGCCCCTCTTGTGAGGGGGCGGATGGGATTTTGATGGTTGTTCACTTGGATTTGAGAGAAAAGATTATGATAGTTGAGTGTATGGAAATTTCATAGCCCAATTTCCATTTACCCGATTCCAATTGGCAACTTCTATTAACCGTTCGTCCATAGCCTTGGACGTAACGAGACAAAGTATTCTACTCATTCTCTACTTCATCTTAGTCGTCTCTTTTGGCAAACTTGACGATCGAGTTGCCTCGGTTCAGAGGCGGGAGCCCGTTTAAAGATCCTTCGACGTGGTGCCACCTGGACGACGAGACCGGAGATCGAGCAAGTTCGGATCAGTTGCAACATAGCGTGGGATGATGGTTGAAGACCGAAGTACTCGGATCATTCGGTATAACAATTCTACCCTCTTTATAATTTGTTAGTTTAGCTTTAATGGACGATCCGGGATAAAGTACGCGATAGCGCCAGTCGTAAAAGTTTTGTTCCGCATATTGGCGTCTGTTAGACGGCAGGGGCGCTGCCGCGGACTTACAGTGGTATCAGAGCCTTACCATTAAGCTATACTAACTTGTGCTAACGCGTTTAAAACATCGATCGAACGGATTTTCAAAAACCGCAAAATTCCATGTTCTGAGTTTCTGTTGATTTTAAACAGTGTCTGAAAATAATTCTACACATCACAGAAAATTCAGCAGGGTTTTTTAAGCTCACCGTACAAATTTGGTCACGTGATCTCATAAGACCGCCGCTTAGAGTGGTATCAGAGCCTCACCATTAAGCTATACTAACTTGTGCTAACGCGTTTAAAACATCGATCGAACGGATTTTCAAAAACCGCAAAATTCCATGTTCTGAGTTTCTGTTGATTTTAAACAGTGTCTAAAAATAATTCTACACATCACAGAAAATTCAGCAGGGTTTTTTAAGCTCACCGTACAAATTTGGTCACGTGATCTCTCAGAATGGCCGCGGAAGCGCGGTTAGTTGTAAGTTGATGTGCAACACCCCACGAGTTGCGGGGAGGCGGAAATTTGAAAAACAATCATGTTTAAAAGGCGAACATCAACTAACCGAAGATCGTTTCTAAACAATACTTAACAAAAGGCATAGAGTTCTAAGCTACTATGTTAAAAGATTATACCAACCGATTCTAGTCCTTCGTCTTTACGATATCTACGGCCTCTTTGGATCTCCACGTCCTCTTTGGCTTCCTTCCGTGATAGACGATCCACCCGAGAACCCTAATCCAAGCTATAACCTCTAAACTTGAGGTTACTTAGTTTCTCTAGTTGCTAATTAGAGTAGCTAAGGTGATGTAGAGATAAGTTATGGAGTAATTAGTCTTTCCTAATCCTTGTTCTCAACTCATGAGGGGTAGGATTAGGGTTTGGTGAAGGAGAGAGAACTTGAAGAGAAAGAGTGAGAAGATGATAATGATAATTCCAAATAATAATGAAATAGCTTCTCACTTGATATATGAAACATAATGAATTAAAAAGAAATGAATAATATGAGATTATTCATCATGTTTCATTAATGCAAGTGGGTGATTCATCATGTGAGTCATTAAGCATTTAATGATGCATTAATGACATGATGAATCACTCACAATGAGTCACTAAATCATTAAATGATAATGCCACCTCTCCCTCCAAGTCATCACCTTCTAGAAGCTTCTCGGAAAATTACGAGAACGCCCCTCCTATCCGTGAAAACACGGAAAAACTTTAGACTGTACAAATCCAATAACCTGATACTAGAATCTGGCTTAAACAAAAGCCGACTAGTAAAAACCGTCCGAACGACGTATGTGTGTAAACACACGTGCGCGTCCGAACCCTTGTCGCAAAACCGTACAACCTCTATATCTTTTCGCCTGGGTTTAGGAAATCTCTGTGTGGGACTCTAAAGACTCGACTACTACGCTGGCAGTGGGTTTAACCACAGACCGCAAGCGGCATTAGCTGTACGTAACGGTCCCCAGGTAGTTGTCGATAAGAAAGCCGATGAGGTAACCCATCTGAAATCCTACTGAGCCTATCCGTGACAATATCCGCGCAGTCCGGTATGTTCGTCTAAGAGTATCGCATGTATGGTCTAGGGAGGTGGTGGAAGTCAGACCCCTAATAACCGTACAAGTCATGTCGGTATGGCTCAAGACCATCCGAGAATCTACTGATCAGTCCATCAGTAATTCTCAATCAGCCGTGGCCAGGGACTTATGTAATGACCAATCGACCACAGTGCGATATCAACTCCCTATACCGGGAGAGACGAATCCCTAACAGTCGCTCACTGCCTCTACGTGGCTCGGGACTGTGCCCAACTAAAACCTGTTTGCACGACTCCTTTGAGCCGTGGTAGGGTAATAATCAAAGCACAGTGGGAACTCACACGAGACAAATAATGACTTTAAGTCAACAGACTATTTGCACACTTTTCACCTGAGAACTGCTATCTGACGTTAGGTATAATACCATCCAGTCAGTTCTCGGCGAGTCCTGTCCGGTGTACTCACACCCAGTGAGCATCTGTATACAATCTTAGGTGTACATCACCAATGGCTGTGGGACCAATCCATCGCCCCTCGTCAGGGTCTAGATATGTATACACTAGTCTACTCCGGAGTATCGATGCCCAGTCTCGATACTCCTTCGACTAGGGACATCTAAGGATGTGCCTATTGACTATCCAGCTCCCACTAGTATGACTGCCATCACAACGCCAGTAGTCAGGCAAACACCCTATGGGCTTTATCAACATGTATATAAATGAATACAACACATAATATATCATATGTTAAGATAAAGACAAACCAAATAGCGTACTATCATATCAAGCAAGACTGTCATGTACATACATATCCCAAGCATCCTATACAATGTAGGCCTCTAGGGCATATATATCCAACAATCTCCCACTTGCACTAAGACCTATAATTGGCGCAATGAGTACCCACTATCTGCACTAGATCCAGTTGCTGGTGTACCGCATGCCCAACATCTCAAACAACCTCTCGAACTGGACTTGAGGAATGGTCTTGGTGAATGGATCTGCCGTGTTGTCTTTTGTATCTACTCTCCGTACCTCGATCTCCCGACGATCCACGATCTCCCTGATCAGGTGAAACCGCCTTAAGATATGCCTGGATTTCTGATGGGACCTTGGTTCCTTTGCTAATGCTACAGCCCCATTGTTATCACAATACAAAGGTATTGGATTGGCAATGGACGGAACCATTTGAAGTTCAGAGATGAACTTCTTCATCCAGACAGCCTCTTTTGCGGCTTCACTAGCAGCTATATACTCAGCCTCCATAGTTGAGTCTGCGACGGTATCCTGTTTGGAACTCCTCCAACATACCGCCCCTCTATTGAGGGTAAACACAAAACCCGAAATGGATTTAGAATCATCTTTGTCACTTTGGAAGCCGGAGTCGGTAAAAGCCTCTACCTGGAGGTCCCCATTACCGTAAATCAAGAACATCTCCTTAGTCCTTCTCAGGTACTTGAGAATGTTCTTTACTGCTATCCAATGTTTCTCACCTGGGTCAGATTGATACCTGCTTACCACACTAAGTGCATAAGCTACATCTGGCCTGGTACATAACACCGCATACATTCTAGATCCTACCGCCGAAGCGTAGGGTATAATGCCCATGCGAGCCCTCTCTTCATCAGTCTTTGGAGACATCTCTTTGGAGAGGGTGATCCCATGACAAGCGGGCATATTGCCGCGCTTGGGAATTCCTACAATCCCTCCCGGGCTGGCTGGCTGACCACTTCCCCTGCTTTTCCTTGGCCTTAAGCCGTGGATGGAGTGAAGTGATGGAGCGAATCCCAAAGTCTGTCAAGAAAGAGAAGAGCGGTGGGGCACTTTCTAATGTGAGGGGAGGGTAAACTTCCCTTGTTGGTCTTCCATGCTCAAATACGTGTATTTCAAAAAAAATTCAAGAACCTGAGACCTCGGGACGATTGGTGAAATGATCGGGAGAGTTTGATACTCAGTATCGACCTCGGTCAACCATCAAAGCACAAGTCTCAGCAGACTCCTTAAAACCTATTCTTTAAGATTCGCGATATAAACCGGCAAACAGCTTATTTTTCTATTGAATAAGGAAGGATTGGCTTACCTGTCTGGTCCGACCGTTTAGCGGCTCTTACTAAGAGACGGGAATGTAAATAGAAAACATCCTCAGAGAAAGCCTCACGGCCTGATGGTCGGCGTAACAATAATGACATTTGTCGATATGCCACCGCCTGTTTACTAAGATCATCATATATTATTAATGCGTGCATTCCATTATCGCGGAATCTTCCATACTAAATCTCTTTAGTATAGTGTCTATATACCTGGATTGTGGAAGTCCCAACATTCTATTAGATCTATCACGATAGATCTTAATGCCCAGAATGTATGATGCATCTCCCAAGTCTTTTATAGAGAATTTCTGTGACAAGAAGAGCTTTACTGATTGTAGCATAGGGATATCATTCCCTATCAGTAGTATGTCGTCGACGTATAAAACGAGGAAGACTATTGCTCATTCTACGATCTTCCTATAAATACATGGTTCATCTACATTTTTGATAAAGTCAAATTCCTTGACTGTCTCATCAAAGCAGATGTTCCAACTCCGCGATGCTTGCTTTAACCCATAAATGGATTTAAGCAATTTGCACACTCTTCCGCTGCTCCCACTGTCTAAGAAACCTTCTGGTTGATCCATGTAAACACTCTCTTCTAAATGTCCATTTAGAAAAGCTGTTTTTATATCCATTTGCCAGATTTCATAGTCATGGAAGGAAGCAATGGCAAGCATGATCTGAATGGATTTAAGCATAGCTACTGGTGAAAAAGTTTCATCATAGTCCAATCCTGGTCTTTGACGAAAACCTTTTGCAACTAGTCTAGCTTTGTAGGTTTCCACTTGTCCAAATGCACCAATCTTCTTTTTGAAGATCCATTTGCACCCAACTGGTTTTACCCCAGGAGGAGCAACTTCTAAAGTCCATACTTTATTGGTGTACATGGATTCCATTTCGGATCTCATAGCATCCAGCCACTTCATTGAGTCGCTACTCGTGATAGCCTGCTGAAAACTAGTAGGCTCATCATCATCGATGATGCAATCCTCTCGATCCCCATCAAGAAGAAAACCATAGTATCTTTCAGGAGGATGAGAAAGTCTACTAGATCTGCGGAGTGGCGTTGGTTCGTCATGTTCTATTGAAATCTGAGATTCTTCTAAGTCCTCAGTAGCAGTTTGAGGTTCTGGAATTTCTTCCAGTTCTACCGCGCTCCCACTAATTTCTTTTGCAAGAAATTCATTTTCTAAGAAGACAATGTGGCGAGCGACAAACACCTTTTGTTCTTCAGTGTGGTAGACCATATACCCTCTTGAATGCTTCGGGTATCCTACAAACTTGCATAAAATCGATCGTGCCTCGAGCTTGTCCGGATTATACTTTTTAACATATACTGACACCCCCATATCTTGATATACTTGAGATATGGTCTTTTCCCGCTCCACATTTCATATGGAGTGGTAGGCACAGACTTAGTCGAAACTCTATTTAATAGGTATGCTGCTGATTCTAGAGCAAATCCCCAGAAGGAAAATGGCAACTCAGCACTACTCATCATTGAACGCACCATATCTAATAGCGTGCGATTTCTCCTTTCTGATACACCATTATGCTGAGGTGTATAAGGCGGAGTAAGCTGAGAGAGAATTCCATTCTCTTTTAAGTATTCAAGGAAACTGGTACTTAAGTATTCTCCACCTCGATCAGATCGAAGTGTCTTGATGCTTTTACCAGTCTGTTTCTCTACTTCATTTTTGTACTCCTTAAACTTCTCAAAGGCCTCGGATTTATGTTTCATTAAGAATATATGTCCATACCTAGAGAAGTCATCAGTAAAAGTTATGAAGTAGGAGTGACCGCTTCGTACATGTGTAGACATTGGACCATATACATCACTGTGTATAAGTCCCAAGAGTTGTGTGGCTCTTTCTCCGTGTCCGGTGAACGGAGATTTGATCATTTTTCCTTTGATACATGATTGACAAGTTGCATATGATGAATATTCAAACGGATCTAGATATCCATCTTTATGTAACTTAGTCAACCTTGTTTCGTTTATATGACCAAGTCTACAATGCCATAGGAAGGCTTGATTTGAATCTGGAGCCTTTCTTTTACGTGGTTTTTGTATATTGAAAATATGAGGTTGATTAAGTATGTATATGCCGTTTTCCAGTGTGCCAAACCCAATCATTTCTTGATTTAGGAGAATGTTCATGACATTTCTTTCAAGCGCAAAATTATATCCTTCATTAGACAACAAAGATACTGATATAATATTACACAACATACTGGAAATACAAAAACAGCTATACAATACCAAAATATGTCCACTATTCAATCCTAGGTGATATTCCCCTATTGCAACTGCATCTACATGCATTCCATTGCCCATCCGGAGAATCATATCACCTGCCCCCAGTACTCTACTATTTCTCAGATCCTGCAAAGAATTACAGATATGAGAACCAGAACCGGTATCAAGTACCCATGAAGTAGAGTTTACTGAAAGACAATTTTCGATTACGAACACACCTGAAGCAGAAGCAACAGCTTGCTTCTGGTCCTTGGCTTTAAAGGCCAAACAGTCCTTCTTCCAGTGCCCTTGCTTGTGACAATAAAAGCATTCGTTCTTTTCTGCCTTCACCCTTCCTGCCTTATTCGTTCCCTACACCTTCTTGACCCCACCCTTCGGTTTGGTGGCTTTCATCTTCTTCTTCCCTTTAGCTTTTGCTTTAGATTTAGAAGAGGATGATTGGCCGACATGCAGAACGGGGGTCTTCTCCTTTTTCAAGGAGCTCTCTGCTACCCTCAACATGTTGAGGAGCTTAGAAAGATCAGCTTCCATTTCGTGCATATTGAAGTTCAGCACAAACTGAGAGAAGGTGTGGGGAAGGGACTGCAAAATCAAGTCGATATACAAATCATTCTCTAGCACGCATCCCAGGCTTGCGAGTTCTTCAATGAGGGTGATCATTTTGAGGACGTGCTCTCCTACAGGCGATCCTGGAGCTAACCTCATATGGAAGAGTTTCCTTGAGGTCTCGTACCTCGCGATACGGGAGTGTCACCATACAATTCCTTGCAATGGAGGAATATAGATACAATATCCATACTCTCGTGCTGTTTCTGGAGTTCATTGTTCATGGACGCCAGCACGATACACTTAGCTCGCTCACAGTCTAGATCCCAGGTTTTGCGAACTTCCTTGTCCGCAACTGAGGAATCTGGTCCTGGGATAAGGGGAGGAACAGCGATGGTAACATATGCAACTTTGTCATAATTCAGCGCAATATTGACGTTCCTTAGCCAATCTTTATAGTTCTGCCCGGTCAGTATATTCTTTTCAAGTAATAGTTTAAGTCCTGTCATGGTAGCTGCTAGAGAGAGCGAAAAGAAACACTCAGCATATGCTCTTGCAAGTTTAGATTGGTTATTAATTTATCTAAACAGGATGGCTCCCACTGTTTCCTCAAATCCTTCTTCAAAACCTAAAAGAAGAACTAGTCAGGATTTAATCACACGTCACAATACTTGCTTAACCTTTCAGCCAGGCTGGTGTTGGTACTTCGAGGGAGGTTTTCCAACGCTTTCGCGAAGTTCCTTAATTAAAGAACCTCTTTTCCCTGGAGGCGTAGCCCCTCTAACACCTTTCTAGACACCTACTTGGTTTATAGCATTGATTGTTAAGTGAGAAAAAATCCCGAGAGTAATACTACTCATCAGTGGGATCGGGATCCAACTATCATTGCATGATGCCCTAGATGGAAGCCACTCTAGTCACCACACTCCAGAAGGTATGCTAAATCTGCAAGTTTCCTTTATGTTTGAAACTCCCAATGTGATTTTTACCCCAAGCTCTTATAGACCTTGACGTAGGCCAACAAGTCATAAGACGCAAGTCAAGTTCTACCCGTCGTTGTCCTGATCAATTTAAGTACATCGTACAAGACCTTGACGTAGGCCAACAAGGTGTACGTCTGTATTAAACTAATGCATCTATCTATGCAACAAATAGGCACACACACTGCTACCATTCACTATGCCTTGACGTAGGCCAACAAGCATAGCATGAATACGATGTGCTGTCTATCTGAAACGACGGAGGGTTACGGCTGGTTTTTGGCAAAAAACCGTTAACGTAGTGAACTTGATTTGATCGAAGGAACTTATGATAGCTTTTATTAAATGGAGTGGTTTAAGCTCCGCATTTAAAATTTGCTTTTTCAAGACGACCGAGTGGTTTTTAGAAATTATTCCAACGATTCAGTTTAGGTTTTATTTTCTTTGCATTAATAATAATGCGTCCCATCATTAACCTATCATTACAGATAATAACGAAAATACAACGTCCTCTTATGCCATCCGCATTCGCCACGGGGTCCCGTCATCACCCGTTAGGTTACTTAACTAACGGCAGAGCGGGGGCTAGGCTAGCGCGGGTGTAAAACATAAGTGACGTCTAAATAGCTATCATATATAGATATTGTACATTCGTCAGACGCAATAATAGGCATTCCAGATCACAGATAAACAATATTAGATTTGCAAGCAATCCGCATTTCTTTTGAGCCTGCAGCAAAATACGGATTACACAGTTGTGATGAATAGCCATTTATCCCACCCCAGACCCCTACGGGTACGGCAAACTACCCGCCAAGTACCAGAAGTGAAGCGGTCTACCTCAACACTTCAAAATACCCGGTAGTTTGTGTACCCCACCTTGGGTCTATCCTAGGAGCAAAAACAGTAAAAAGAATAATACAACGGTGGCTACAACCGCAACCTGGATGTGCCCCGCAAAATAATATTACAACTTATTACATTTACATCAAATGAATTAATACAATAACCCATCACAAAACCCGGCTAATCACCACAACAGTCCAATACAGTTTATATACACAAACAGTTATATATAACATCACAGATATGTGCAACCCCCTGCCAACTGACATACTAGCAGTTAGGGGAGGTTTACGAACACATAAAACATATCACAGATATAATCAAACATGCAAACACCGTATAATTTCGATCGATTAAACACTTTTAATTTTGCTCCAATACTTCCCTGTAAATCTGAAACCTGAGCAAAAATTAAAAAATACCAGAAAATCCCAAATATCACAAAGAAGGCACAGAAGAAAAATGGGCTGAATCGACCCCAACTCGGCGGCGGAACCGCGGCGGATCGGTGGGATCGGCCGCGGTTCCGCGACGCTTTGGCCGATTCAGGAGACCATTTTTCTTGTGCGTTCTTATATTATCATGCTGATCATTCTGGAGGTCCTTGAAAAATTTTTGGACCTCATTTAAAATTCGACAGAAACTACAAAATATCGGGGTTTTTACGGTTTGTTTTTCCGTTCGAAATTCATACAATTTTGCAAGTGTGTTAATTATTGTTTAGTGAGGCTCTGATACCACTGTAAGTTGATGTGCAACACCCCACGTTGAGGGGAGGCGGAAATTTGAAAAACAATCATGTTTAAAAGGCGAACATCAACTGACCGAAGATCGTTTCTAAACAATACTTAACAAAAGGCATAGAGTTCTAAGCTACTATGTTAAAAGATTATACCAAACGATTCTAGTCCTTCGTCTTTACGATATCTACGGCCTCTTTGGATCTCCACATCCTCCTTGGCTTCCTTCCGTGATAGACGATCCACCCGAGAACCCTAATCCAAGCTATAACCTCTAAACTTGAGGTTACTTAGTTTCTCTAGTTGCTAATTAGAGTAGCTAAGGTGATGTAGAGATAGGTTATGGAGTAATTAGTCTTTCCTAATCCTTGTTCTCAACTCATGAGGGGTAGGATTAGGGTTTGGTGAAGGAGAGAGAACTTGAAGAGAGAGAGAGAGAAGATGATAATGATAATTCCAAATAATAATGAAATAGCTTCTCACTTGATATATGAAACATAATGAATTAAAAAGAAATGAATAATATGAGATTATTCATCATGTTTCATTAATGCAAGTGGGTGATTCATCATGTGAGTCATTAAGCATTTAATGATGCATTAATGACATGATGAATCACTCACAATGAGTCACTAAATCATTAAATGATAATGCCACCTCTCCCTCCAAGTCATCACCTTCTAGAAGCTTCTCGGAAAATTACGAGAACGCCCCTCCTATCCGTGAAAACACGGAAAAACTTTAGACTGTACAAATCCAATAACCTGATACTAGAATCTGGCTTAAACAAAAGCCGACTAGTAAAAACCGTCCGAACGACGTATGTGTGTAAACACGCGTGCGCGTCCGAACCCTTGTCGTAAAACCGTACGACCTCTATATCTTTTCGCCTGGGTTTGGGAAATCTCTGTGTGGGACTCTAAAGACTCGACTACTACGCTGGCAGTGGGTTTAACCACAGACCGCAAGCGGCACTAGCTGTACGTAACGGTCCCCAGGTAGTTGTCGATAAGAAAGCCGATGAGGTAACCCATCTGAAATCCTACTGAGCCTGTCCGTGACAATATCCGCGCAGTCCGGTCTGTTCGTCTAAGAGTATCGCATGTACGGTCTAGGGAGATAGTGGACGTCAGACCCCTAATAACCGTACAAGTCGTGTCGGTATGGCTCAAGAACATCCGAGAATCTACTGATCAGTCCATCAGTAATTCTCAATCAGCCCTGGCCAGGGACTTATGGTAATGACCAACCGACCACAGTGTGATATCAACTCCTTATACCGGGAGAGACGAATCCCTAACAGTCGCTCACTGCCTCCACGTGGCTCGGGACTGTGCCCAACTAAAACCTGTTTGCACGACTCCTTTGAGCCGTGGTAGGGTAATAATCAAAGCACAGTGGGAACTCACACGAGACAAATAATGACTTTAAGTCAACAGACTATCTGCACACTTGTCACCTGAGAACTGCTATCTGACGTTAGGTATAATACCATCCATTCAGTTCTCGGCGAGTCCTGTCCGATGTACTCACACCCAGTGAGCATCTGTATACAATCTTAGGTGTACATCACCAATGGCTGCGGGACCAATCCATCGCCTCTCGTCAGGGTCTAGATATGTATACACTAGTCTACTCCGGAGTATCGATGCCCAGTCTCGATACTCCTTCGACTAGGGACATCTAACGATGTGCCTATTGACTATCCAGCTCCCACTAGTATGACTGCCATCACAACGCCGGTAGTCAGGCAAACACCCTATGGGCTTTATCAACATGTATATAAATGAATACAACACAAAATATATCATAAGTTAAGATAAAGACAAACGAAATAGCATACTATCATATCAAGCAAGACTGTCATGTATATACATATCCCAAGCATCCTATACAATATAGGCCTCTAGGGCATATATATCCAAGGGTTCGACCGCGATTCCGCGGCCATTCTGAGAGATCTGTGCTCCAAATTTGCACAGTGACTTCTTATGTGGAAATTAGGGTTTTTGGTATATATCTTTTCGGCCCAGATTTTGTTACTGTACAGCAGATGCACGTGGGGCCCACTTTGTGATATTTAGTCGATCGAATTTTTAAACTTGTTAGTTTTCAGTATTTACATTATATCTCCGACCGGGAATGTCATTTGATCGGTAAACCGCGTCTGATTGCTATAGTTCTTTTAGACGGGTTTGCGAACGTGACATTCGCGTTGATGTTCTGTGTTGTGCTGTGATGTTGCGCATTTGTCGTGGTGGATAGCAGGGTGCAATGATAGTGCAATTTAGATTTATTTGTACATTTGATATTGCGGAGCGAGCGTCCGACTTGTGGACTGCCGTCACTGCCTGTTTGTATATTATTCTTTTGGGGCACGACCAGGTTGCGGTCGATGTACCTGTTGTACTATTTTTCATTTTCTGTACTAGGTTTATCCCGCGGTGGAGTGCACGGATAGCCGGGTTCTGGAGGGCAACAGATCCGTATCTCATGGCTTTGAGAGGCAAAGGGGCCTCACTCAAGAATTGGTAGACTATTCGCCGCACTCGTAGGGGGTACAGGTTGACCCAAGGAGGGGTGCTCAATTTACCGGATTCCGTGAAGTGCCGGGTGTTCCATTCACTATATTGTGGGGACCACCTCGCTTCAGGTTTTGGCGGATAACTTGCTGCACCCGTAGGGGTCTAGGTTTCATTGCACAGGCTATCCACACGACCCGGGGAACGTCGGGTTTCAGTAGCGGCTCTGTGAAACCCGGGGATCCCAGATTATCTGTTTTGTTCTGTGATGCTTATTACTTTTCTGTAATGTTTCATATTATCACGCCTGGAGAGATTATTGTATATTAGTATATATACTATTAGATGTTGCATATGTTTTACACCCGCGCTAGTCCAGCCCCCGCTCTGTCGTTAGTTAAGTAACCTAACGGGTGATGACAGGACCCAGTGGCGAATGCGGATGGCATATACGTAATGTTTTTCGAGGATGGATTCCGGTTCAGGAGAAATAGGAATAAGGTTTATTCAGTTGTCTTTTATCATCACCTTCTCTCAAGTTGCGAGTACTCCTAGGATTAGGAGGGAAAACCTATTATGCTTACTGGATAGTATTCTTCCAAACCATAGGCTAGTGCCGAACGGTAGGGAAGGAAGAAAACCATTTAGCCTAATGATGGTGTACAGAAGGTAACGACTAAAGACAAATAAAGGGATTTGGATAGGTGGCAAAGAAATATACGGTTAAAATCATGATTTGGATTATGGAAGAGGCATTACTAAGAATACCAGAATACCCCTACGAAACATATTCATGTTTCATATTCACTGTGCATTGTTAATAGAAAAACTGATTTCCCGATTGCATACTTACTCCAGGGTATGTATTTACCAGGTTTCATTCTCACATCTGTATAGTATTACAAATAGTGAGTTGGAGTAAGTTATTAGGAATTAGGTGATTATCCTCATTATATCGGAATTCGTTGTAATTGGTGATATTTGAGGAAATCGCCTGGGTACAGTTTTTCAACCTACGATGCACAGGTTATGAGTTATTCAACTCAGCGGACTTATACAGAGTATTGTATGTTGTCCAGTGTCCATCAGGACAAAGGGGTTGGTCCTCGTACTATATTCTATTTACTTGTGACTTCTCTAGTTTATAGACAAGTGTTTCGTAGAAATACAATGTCTAAGTATTGAGAAGTTGTGGGTATAAGAATAAAGTAGAGAACCAAGTATCGCAAGTATCAGGATTCTTCAAAGAAATCAAAGATATAGATTCTTGTGATTGGTATTCAGTTGATAGTAATGGTTTTTGAGAAACTTGTTTCTCTTTCACGTTACTCATAATTGGATGCATTCCTAAGTTGAGTAATGTTGATTAGCCTCTCTCCATTAAGTTTATATGCACTGGAGACAGTTGCATGATTTGAATCTGGTTCCAATTGAATAAGTGCCTATGTTTCTATATTGGATATAGATTGCTTCATATCTTAACGATGTTAAGGTAAGGGGAGTTGTCCAGCTTATGCTTAAAACCAGACACTGGATAACTCAAGGCACGTTTCGGAAATGGCAGTTTGTGGGTTGACCCGAGCTTCGAAGAGGGTTGATTTTTTACCATCTAGAAGATCAATAGTGATATTGTTCTTGACTCGCCACAGTTTTAATAAAATGGATTTTTTCAGAAAACGTAAGTAGGAGTATGGTAAAACTGGAAGTGATTCCAGAACTGCAAACGATTACGGAAAGTTTAATAGGACCTATATAATCAATCAGGTTTGACATTCCAATAGCCACTCCGCAGATATGGTGGGTAACCTCAGACACCCGAGAGGTACTCCGGTAGCCTCAAGGAAGGTGGCAGGGAGGTTCTAGTTTACCCAAACTTGACACTGCTGTTGTTCCAGACTATGAGACCCGGCAGGAGGACATGTATAGCGTCGTTCTAAACTAGTTTTAGAAATGTACGTATATAATATTCTGCCAGAGGGTTGTCGTAGTCAGTGGGAGCAGCGGAAGCATAGTGGGAAAGAAGCTAGTGTCTATTTATAGACTTGAGCAGAAATAGCGGAGATAGATCATCTATTTTTGATGTGACAGTCATAGGTTTGACTTCATCAGAATAGGGGATGGATCTGTTAAGAAGGTAGTAGGTTGTTATGTCCTGGTATTTGGATGGCATACACAGAGTAGGAAGTAAAATTCCTATACTATGATCGGTTGTACTTTGGTCGTCACACAGTTGTTTCTCCACAAAGGATATGGGTATAATATCTGACATTCTGGTTACTAGATCTATAGTTTTAGATCTAGATTTGGGTAGTTTCCCTATATGGGTACTTTGACAAGTATTCTAATAGTATTTTAGAATAGATAACTCCTGGCATGGTGGTATACCTGCAGGTGATGGAGTCACCCTCTCTGAAGGTGTCTTACAGACTAAATAGGAGAGGGACGTTCATGATTGGCAGATCACTTGCTTAGGCAATTGAGTCAATCGTGAGATGTCAAGTACCACACCAGATGTTGTCTTTGCACTAAATGCGATAAGTTTATATTAATCCAATCCTGGAGAAACATTAAGAGGCGGTTATAGAACATGAATGGATGTTCTATGGATTTGATGGCAGCTGCCTCCTTCGGGAGACAGTCATCATTCCAGGCTTCAAAGGTGACATGCATGACAGAGTGATTGTCAAAGTTATAGTTTTCCCTCTGACGAGGGACAGTATTATGGACAGATGGTCCAAGAGGATACTGTGGGAGGCATGGTGCTGGACACTGATTAGTTTCAGTTGTCGATACAGTCTAAGAAGTTTGGATTTGGAGTTCATTTATGAACTAGGTCCCATCAGATATCCAGACATATTCTAAGACAGGTATTACTCGATTCGGGAGATGGCCTTCTCCGCGAATTTGAGATTAAGAGAGATATAGAAAGAAACACCGGAGCGGATCCACTCACTTAGGCTATTTCTCGAACACATTAGTTTCACAAACAGGTTTTGTAAAACTGATTAGTAGAGGAGTTGGATGCTCGGTATCACACGAGCTGTGAGTACACGACATCGCAATAATTAGCCTTAAGTGCAAGTGGGAGATTGTTGGATATAGTGCCCTCTAAGTCAATTATTGGATCGCAGGTACGTGATTGCAATGATTGAGGGAGGACCTATACCGATAAAACAGTCTTACTCGAGATGATAATATGCTATCTGGTTTGTCTTTATCATCATGATAGAGCCCATAGGATTCTTGCTTGACTACCAGCAGTATGATGGCGATCATATATGTGGAAGCTGGGGTCTGTAAGCACATCCTTAAAAGTGTCCCTAGTCGTGGGAGTTTCGAGACAGGGCATCGATACTCCGGAGTAGACTAGTGTATACAATCGAGACCCCGACGAGGGGCGGTGGCCGGTTTCACAAGCAACTGGTGTCAGTTGGATCACCTAAGATGTATACAGGTGCTCATTGGGTTATGAGTACACCGGACAGGACTCGCCGGGAACATGCTAGTTGGTATTATACATATCGTCAGATAGCAGTTCCCAGGTGACATGTGTACAGGTTAGTTCATCGACCTGAGGACGTCATTTGTCTCGTGTGAGTTCCCACTGTGCTTTGATTTATACCCTACCACGGGTCAAAGGAGTCGTGCAAACAGGTATATTTTGGGTACAGTCCCGAGCCACATTGGAGGCAAGTGACCGGATCTTCGGGGATTCGTCTCTCCCGGTATTGGGGGTAAGATCGCGCTGTGTCTAGGAGAGCCATTACACGAAATCCTTGGCCAGGGTAATCGAGATATACTGGTAGGCATACCAGTAGTATATCAGGGTGTTCTGGGCTGCTCTCTGACACGACTTATATAGCTATTGGGGGTCTGACATTTACCGGCCCCCTAGGCCGTATATGCGATACTCAAAGACGAATGTTCCAGACTGTACGGTTATTGTCACTGTCAGGCTCAGTAGGGTTTATAGATGAGTTCGCTCGTCAGTTTCCCTTCCAATCAATACATAGGCAAAACGTTACGTACAGCTTGTACCTCTGACGTGCTAGAGGTTATACCCAGTGCCAGTGTGTTGATGAGTCATTAGAGTCCCCCACCAACACTTTCCCAAGTTCGGGCGAAACGTTGTAGAGGCCGTATGGGTTTATGGCAAGGTTCGGAAAATGCACGTGCATTTTCGCACGTGTCAGTTTTCGGGCAGATAATACTGGTAGGCTTTGGTTTAAGCCGGGACCCAGTATTATACTATGTAGATATAATATCTTTGTCTCAGTTGCATTTGTATTCGGTCGTAATACAAATGCGGGTATGTTTATACCGATACGGGGTTATCCTGAAATTCGTTTCGGGATGATTTTTGGAAGTTGCCAGTTTCCAGTTTTCTATCAGCTGTATTTTGACATTCGGTTAAATACGGATTTATCTTTTCTTGATGAGGTGAGTCAGTGTTCTAGAAGGTTCTAGAGAGGGTGATTAGGCTTGTGACTCACTTGTTCATTAATGGTGCATTTATTGTGTTCACACTTTGTGTTCACACTAGATATTTTCTTTTAAGCTCACCCTCCCCTCTCCTACACTCACCCTCCCTCTTCTATATAATGGTTGGCCCCTCTTGTGAGGGGGCGGATGGGATTTTGATGGTTGTTCACTTGGATTTGAGAGAAAAGATTATGATAGTTGAGTGTATGGAAATTTCATAGCCCAATTTCCATTTACCCGATTCCAATTGGCAACTTCTATTAACCGTTCATCCATAGCCTTGGACGTAACGAGACAAAGTATTCTACTCATTCTCTACTTCATCTTGGTCGTCTCTTTTGGCAAACTTGACAATCGAGTTGCATCGGTTCAGAGGCGGGAGCCCGTTTAAAGATCCGTCGACGTGGTGCCACCTGGACGAAGAGACCGGAGATCGAGCAAGTTCGGATCAGTTGCAACATAGCGTGGGATGATGGTTGAAGACCGAAGGACTCGGATCATTCGGTATAATAATTCTACCCTCTTTACAATTTGTTAGTTTAGCTTTAATGGACGATCCGGGATAAAGTAAGCGATAGCGCCAGTCGTAAAAGTTTTGTTCCGCATATTGGAGTCTGTTAGACGGCTGGGGCGCTGCCGCGAACTTACACTATCCACAACAAAGAAGCAGAGTCACAGCCCTCGATCGTGGAGGGGTCCGACTCCGTCCCCGAATGGGTCCTCTACTTCGATGGATCCTCTACCGAGGAGGGGAGCGGGGACGGCCTAGTCATTCAAGGCTCGAGCGAGGCGAAGATGGAGTACTCTTTGAAGCTTGGGTTCAAAGCCTCAAACAAAGCCGCGGAGTACGAAGCTTTGCTAGCTGGACTATTAATCGCCTCCGAAGTGGGGCTGAAGACGATTCGTATTCGCAGTGACTCCGCCCTTATCGTGGGCCGAGTGACCGGCCGATTCGAAGCCCGGGAACCTCTGATGGTAAAATATCTAGCCGAGGTAAGAAGACTACGAAAATATTTCGACGAAGTTCAAGTGGAACAGATTCCTCGACACCTAAACGCCCAGGCCGACGTCTTGAGCAAGCTAGCCTCCTCCCACACGGCTAACAATAAGAGGAATATCCTCTTTGAGGTCTTGCCACGGCCCAGCGTGGAAGACAGGGAGACGGCACTTTTGGTTTACACTGCCCAGGAAGAAGGTCGGGATTGGAGAAAGCCCCTCGTAGATTTCCTGAAGGGGGTACTCTCCCGGAAGATCGAGGGGAAGTACGCCGAGCGAAAGCACGTCACTTCGTCTGGAGCAATGTAAATCTCTACAAGAAGTCCTTCACGCAACCTCTACTTCGGTGCGTCGACCCCCGCGAAGCTGATTATGTCCTGCGTGAGATTCACGAAGGGGTCGGTAAAGCTCACCAAGGGGCCCACACCTTAGTCCAGAAAATGCTGCTCCAAGGGTACTACTGGCCGACCATTCATCAAGACGCTTAGAAGCTTGTCAGAAGATGCACAAGCTGCCAACTCTACAGCAGCATACCCCGTCTTCTTGTTACCGAGCTGGCGGCCATCAAATCCCCTGGCCGTTTGCCTAGTAGGGGATGGACATGGTGGGCCAACTCCCAACCGGCACGGGCGGGCATAAGTACATCCTCGTCGCGCTGGACTATTTTACGAAGTGGATCGAGGCCGTCCCCATCAGGAAATCGGACATCACCACGACCATCAAATTCCTGTAGAACAACATAATATCCCGATTCGGGATCCCAAGGTGTATTGTTACCACGGGACGAATTTTGAAAACGAAAATGTTAGAAGATTCTGCAGCGAGTACCACGTACTAATGAAGTTCACCGCAGTAGCGCACCTGTAATGCAATGGGCAGGCCGATGTCGCTAACTGAGACGTCATTAAAGGTCTTCGAACTCGTTTGGAAGGAAGACAAGGTAGCTGGGTCGAGAAGGTTCCCTGGGTTTTATGGGCCTTACGCACTTCGAGGAAGACCCTTACTGGGGAGACCCCTTCAACCTCTGCTACGGCACTGGGGCAATCGTCCCAACGGAGATCGGACTGTCCAGTTACAGAGTCGAGCACTTCGACGACGAGGCCAATACCTTGGCACTCCGGACTAATTTGGAAATCTTACTAGAAAAGCGTGGCCAGGCGCAGATCAAAGCCGCCGCTTACCAACAACAAACCGCTTGCTACTATAACGCACGAGTCAAGCATCGCACTTTCAAGACTGGGGATCTAGTCTTTAGGCGGAACAAGTTCGTCGACCAAGGCAAGCTGCATAAGTTTTCCCCGAAGTGGGATGACCCATTCCTCTCCGAAGTATTGACCGTTGGGGCCTATCGCTTACAAGACACGGCGAGTCGCAAGTTTCCCCGACCTTACAACACCGAAAAGCTAAAATTGTACAAGTAAAATCAAAATTTGTATCTAAGAACATGTGTTTCTTCTTTGCCAAAGCGATGTAAATTTTTATAAGTCTTCCGGATTCGAAGGGATTTCTCCTAGATGTTTACCTATTCCTCGGCTCTAAGGCCTCCGGGTTCACTTTTATGAAAACACGCAAAGCTTAAACAAAACAAAAAGGAGACGAAAGCGCGCCGCACAAGAGTAACTTTATTCATCAAAAGGTATTGTGGCCTCCCCAGCCTTACAAAAAAAATTACAACAGAGGGGGAAGGAGTGCAGAAAACACTGCTGGTAGTACTCCAAGAAGATCTCCGCCAGCTGAGCCCTTGCATCTGCCGCCCCGACTGAGCCACCATCGGCGATCTCCCTCTGCTGGAAGCACTCCAGAATGAGCCACCGAGCGATCTCACCGGTTCTTCGAGATCAGACAGTATTAGCGAAGTGATTGCAGCTTGTCGACCGCCTCGTCCTTAAGCTGCTCGGACAAGGCGTTGTGTAGCCCCGGTGACATCCTCCAAATCGAATACATAAGCAGCTGGAGGAGGGATAATCACCAGGGAAGCAGACGGCCGAAGTGGTCCTCCTCACGTCGGACCACTGCCTGGTACATCTCCTTGGAGCACGTCTGGTCGTACAAATAGACGCATCGAAGGAAATAATCTCTGGGACAGAGTAAATAAATACTGTCATTTCTATGTTCCGGGGCACAAAGCTAAGAATAACCAACAAGCCTTCGCTATTTATAGCCCCCAAAGGAATCCCAAAAGACCGAAGTTTGCGCACGTGGCAGCACGATTCTCGGGATCTTTTCAAATTGTCTAATACAGAACCGCCGTGTGGCAACCATGTCGTACCATACGCGGGTGACAGAAGTCAGAACGACGTAGATCGTGGAACGTCGCACATCGCCTATGAGTTTCTGACACGTATCGTCCGCGGCAGTCACACTCCCAGATTTTACGGGTCAAGAGAGAGTGAACGGCGCCCCAATAAGACAAAGTGATGTCCAAAAAGCCCTCAACAAGAGGCCACTGAGCAGCTTCCCTGCTTGGTCAATCCCTGGCGGGTAACTCCTATCCATCCACGCCAAGGATCGAAGCCCTCATCAAGAGGCCAACGAGCAACTTCCCTGCTTGGTCAATCCCTGGCGGGTAGTTCCTACCCATCCACACCACGGATCAAAGCCTTCATCAAGAGGCCACCGAGCAGCTTCCCTGCTCGGCCAATCCCTGGCGAGTAGCTCCTACCCATCCACCCCAAGGATCGAAGCCCCCATCAAGAGGCCACCGAGCAGCTTCCCTACTCGGCCAATCCCTGGCGGGTAGCTCCTACCCATCCACGCCTAGGATCGAAGCCCTCAACAAGAGGCCACCGAGCAGCTTCTCTGCTCGGTCAATCCTTAGCGGGTAGTACCGACCCATCTACGCTAAGGATCGAAGCCCTCATCAAGAGGACACCGAGCCACATCCCTGCTCAGTTAATCCTTAGCGGGTATTTTCCTACCCATCCACACCAAGGATCGAAGCCCTAAACAAGAGGCCGCCGAGCAGCTTCCTTGCTCGATTAACCCTTAGCGGGTAGTTTCCTACCCACCAATGCCAAGAATTCAAAGCCCTCATCAAGAGGCCCCCGAGCAGCTTCTCTGCTCAGTCAATCCTCAAGTATCGCCGAACAACTTTATTTCTCAGAAAATGCCGACCAATTCAGTCCTGGACATCATCCCAACTTACTCTAAGAGAAGCCGTCGTCGGTCCAACACAAAGGAATGGGAGAGTCTACACCTACCCATTCGGAGGAGCCAACCAACATACCTTAAATAGGCGATCGTCGCCCCGACTTCGGGGGCAAAAGGATACCCGCCTTTGTACACTTAACAAATAATTGGATTTCACTCGACGCACGATCGCCAAGTAAAGAACCGGTAACCGACCTACGGTTTGCCATGCAAAAAATTTCGTCCAGCTTTATTCACAACTTAAGAGTCTTTACAAAGGTATTATAGGCTCCTCAGCCTTACAAAATTGCCCGAAGGCTTACAAGATTCCAAAACCAAAAAAAAAAACAAAAAAGAGAGAGAGAAGAAGGGCTAAGGCCTCGGGACCGGGGAGGACCTCGATCCACTCCACTCTAGCATCGGTAGCCGGGGTGGTGGATTTAGGGTCGATGCCCCGACCATGAGCTTCGGCGCTCAGAGCCGGGGTGATCACCTTATCCCCGGTACTCCCACCGGGAGCCTCTTCCCCGGCGGCACTTCCGGCGGCATCCCTCTGCGTCTCATCCTCGATGGGGTACTGGAGCCGGAGCTCGCCGTTAGCAACCCTGGCATCAACGCCTTGACGGCGTCCAGAGCCTGATGCCAGACAAGGGCCGAGGCATCGGCAAGATCAGTTTAGAATTGTTCCGATGATTGTACCTCTCCACCGCCTTTGGAGTCCGAAGGTTGGCGAGCTTCACCCCGTCCTTCGCCGCCTCGACTTCCCTCTTAAGGGTGTCCCGCGTTTTCTTCATTGTGGCGTTGAGCACCCGGGCCTCCTCCAACTTGGCCTTGGCAGACTTGGCGGACTCCTTTAGAAGTCGGATGGACTCCTTGCTTTTAGAGTTCACCAGCTCCTCAGCGGCCAACCGAGATTCGAGGCTGGCCGACTTCTCCTTCTCCAGCCGCAGCTGATGGAGGAGGTCCTCCTCCTGCGAAGAGGACCCGCCCGCCTTCTGCATCGCCGGGGAATTTTCTCGTGCTCCATGTTGGCGATGAGGGCGCAGTGTTGAAGGACCTAAGGAAAGTGAAAAGGGGTTAAAGATATTCGATCCAAGGAAAAGTACTTAGCAAAATCCCTAGAGGAAAACTGATACTGACCTGTACAGCATCCTGGGCGAAGGCGGCCACTTGGGCCTTGAGGGTCCCCCGGAGAATTTTTCCCCCGGCCGACCTTTCCATCTCTAAGAGCAAGCTATCAGCAAAAGAAAGCCCCGAGGGCACCTCAAACATACATCCCCTTCCTGCACAATGATCGGAGAGGCCGGGGATAGGGCAACCTTCCTCTTGCGCCTCTTGAGAGGGGCCTCGGGAAGATCGGCTTCCTCCTCCTCCTCCCTCGTCTGGGGCTCCGATTCCCGAGTGTGCACATGACTCTCCCCACGAGTGGGTTCTAGAACTCGAGGCGCAGATGGAGGCTTAGCCGGTGCGGCTGGCCTCGGGTCCGAGCTCGAGCCGGGACACGACGAGCCGGCGCCCCTGGCCTTTTCCCCTTCTTTGCGGCCATGGCAGCCAGGAACTTGGATCGGTCCATCGGTTCTGCAAAAAGGAAAATACACACAGGGAATTAGTGACACCAGAAAGGTCAAAGGAAAAATATTCAAGTCTCGACAGGTCGACTAGGTTCCTAACTTTCCCACGAATCGGGTGGGGCTGAGCCTGGTCCAACTGAGGGCCTGCTCGGAAAGAAAAATATCGGCTCATTGGATCGGCTCCCATATCGACACCGCCCTCGCCTCATGAGAGGACGACCGCTTCACCAGCGGGCAGTCGGCCCTGTGCCACTGTACAGGCACAGGACAATTCTCTCCCTCAGGTGGCCCAACAAAAACAGACTTCTCCTTCCATTCGTGAATGGAGGAGGGCACCGCTACTACACCCAACCCTGCCGCCCGACCTTTGAGTTTTCTAAAGGAAACGTACACCAAGCTCGGTTTGTCCTTACGGGAGCAGGGATGATTTTTTTAACAAAGGGAAGAAAGAAGAAGGGTCAGGCTGAAGGGAATCTCTTCAACTCTAAGCCGGACCAGGAACCCAAGGAGAATCCTCCAGGAGTTCGGCGCTAGCTGGCCCGGGGCTAGCTGAAAGCAACATAGCGCCCCGCATACCTCGGGGGAAAATGGGAGACGCATTCGAGCCCAGAATGCGTCCAGATACAAGGCAATCTCCTTGCCCTGCACCTGATCCGCCCTCTCGTCGTCCCTAGCCAGACAAAGCAAATAGCTCGGGGGAATATGGAAACGAGCCCAGATTGTGGTGAGCTCGTCCACATTCTTTAGGAGGGAGGGCGCATCGCGTGCTCTCCCGATACGCACTTTAGGGACCCTTCCCATCACCTGACTACAGGCGGCACGGGTAACCCTAACTCTACGGGGGGGATCCGTCTCGGATGGGGCAGAGGAAGAAGCACCGGAAGACTCCCTAGACTCTACCCTAACCATCTCAACAGACTCCTCAGAGGAAGACATCTAACCTGATTCAAAAAAAGGGTCCTCCAAGGAAAGAGCGCGCAAGATCAGACCTAAAGGAAAGAGCGCCGAGCTATCTCTCACGCCAACAGGAAGATAATGTCGAAAGTGTGGACCCGAGGGGACCCCACCCCTATTTATAATGCCTTGGCAATGCATCCAACGGCTCATGCTGTTTCCCGCCAAAGAGACGCTTCACAGAGGCAGCTGTCGACGCTCCACGTGTCGCGCGACCATTCGAGACGTCCCTTCGAGCGCAGGAGACAGCGACGACCCGTCGCATCCGCCAATCTGCGTTGGACACGTGGCCTGCACCTCAACGAACGTACGCTCGAATCAGCGCTTCCACTTTAATGCACGACCTCCTCGCTGATCTGCTGACGTCATCAAGATAAGCCCATCTGCCTCGGAAATCCATGCTAACGAGCTCCTAGCTACGAGCTGAGCCCACGGAACCAACCAGACCACTCTCGACCCGACCCATAAATAGGTCAGGACGAGAGTGGGGGGCTAATGGTGATGCTCATGAGTGGGAACTCCCCGGATCGTGACACATGGCAGGTGGCGTGTCCCGGGACTTGCAGAACATGAGCCAACACTATGCATTGGAGGCACACCCACGGGCGTCTCTGCCGGGGTATATCCTAACCTTATATGGATCCATGAGCATTCTTATGCCCGCCTTACAAAGTGAGTCTCGGCTCGCCTCCGAGCCCTCCTATATGCTGAGCTTCCTCAGCCCTCCCAGCTCGTCTCCGAGCTATCACGTGAACCGGGTCCGCTCGGCCTCCCGCTTGCCTCCAAGCCTCCCGCCGAGCTAAATCTCCCCAGCTCTCCCGGACCAACGAGAACTCAAAGCCTTAGCGCTTCCGCAACGGCTCCACGTATCTCGCCTAAACTAGATATCCGCCGCCCACCATCCCACGTCCCATGCAGGCTCATTCCCCCATTAATGAGCGAATCCCGCCATTAACGCAGGCGTAACTGAAGGCGGAGATCTCGCATCGGCTCGCTCCAAGTGGCCGCTTTAAAACCCCTCTCCCAGACGATTCAGGTAATCCATTTTTTCTAATTCAATAAGCCGCTACGTACTCTGCCCAAATACATCGGCTAACTTGATCGTCGGAAGGTCCACGGTGGTACAACCACCTCGGGACCTCTTTGCAGGTAGCTCGGCTTCACCCCAAATCAATCCCACTCAGATCCACACGCTCAAGGAGGCAACTCTCAAAGTCAATCTCAGCCATCCATCGACGTTCCACAGATCGACGAAAGATAACATCTGAAGAAGACCCAACCCTCCATCAGTTGTTGACTTTGGTCAACATCTATTTCGATGCAAGACTGCCGTCGAATTGAATACCGACCAAAGTCAACAAAGTTTCAATTATACGCAGACTAATTCGACAGGATTATCCCGTCGAATTTGGTCTCCCGTCGAATTAGGCTACAGTTTCTTTTAGTGTTTCTTGCAAATTCTTTGGGAGATTCATGCAAATGCATGGATGGTGTGGGACCATTGTTTGTTACCCTTTTTTGTTTTTTTTGGAATCAACCCCTTCTGCGATCCAATTTGTGGTCACCCATATTTGAGAGATACCCTCCGGACTAAGCTTAGGGGCATGCATGCATGTGCTAGACTCGAATTCCCTCCGGTAAAGGAAAAATCACTGAAATAGTCAAAAGTCCGAATGATCCTATCAGTTGAAATTGGGTATCGGAATTTCTTAAATACCTAGTATTATATAACTTTATTTCAAGAACCAAAAAAACATTTGCTCGAATGATTAGAATTGCTTGGTTTTAGCAAAAAGGTTGCTGGTACCAGTTCCCACCACCAACCAATTTTATTTTTATTAAAAGCTTTCTATATTCTTGTAAACAAAAAAGAAAACCAATGTCACAATATTGGAGAAATAAGATGGGATTGAAATATTTAACTAGAAGCTTGTTCCATTGATTCCACGGCGGACCCATGAAATGATAGTTATGGGGAGCCGAAACAAATACTATAATCGACTTTTTCAAAAGAAAAAAAAGACTCCATTTCAATAAAAACAAGCATTTATATATGTTGAGCTTGTACAACATAAAATCGTGGTTATGATATTGCATAACATGAAAAATATATGTTCGTATTTTGTTCTAAGTTTTGGATCTAAATTTTTTTGGCATAAAATTCTGTCAACTTTCAAGTTATAATGAAATTTTGGTCCAAAGAAGAAATTGAACCAACGTGGAAAACGTCAACGATTAAAGCTTGTAAAACATTATCAAAAAGAAAAATATGTTATGTTGTTTAGGCAACAAATGCATAGATTGATCTGGATTGGAAACTTTTCATATGGAAATGATTATGTATGATTTAAGATAGGTTGGAGAAAAAATGTATTAATTAAGATTGTAATGTTGCATTAACAATTAAAATCAATAAGATTCCTTACAAATTAATGGTCCCGTGGATTGGAAACTTATAACGATGAATATTAATTAACTCATACCTTTTCTCCTAATCACTCTTATGGATTTGAAATAATTTTTCCTAATTAGCACTTTATCTATAGATAAAGTAGAATAAAAATATCAACAGCCCATAATTTTTAGTCATTTGATGGTTAAGATTATAGCTATGTTAGGGCCATGATTATACAAGCAAAAATATGAGATTTCTTGATTATACAAACTGACTGCCGAGGGTACACGATAGATGCTCGTAGGTTTATTTACCGTATTTTTGTCTCTCGTCTTGTGTTCTTCTTTCCAACTTCAGCGTTACTCGGAGTACCACCCAGGTAAATCTCACCCTATAAAAAACAATAATTGATCAGCACTGTTTAGTATTTCAACAAAATATTTTTAAAATGTAAATTTATTGTATTATTTGTTGGAATTTTAATGTAAATAAATTTCATTTTTTAATTTCTCAACTCTGTGAGTACTATTTGACTATTTCACCAAATTATTAATATGGCCATTTAGACATTTACTCTCGTGATTATTAATCTTTGCATTTATTTAATTGGGTATACTAATAGCCTAGACCACTAAAATATTTATTGCTATGGATGTTAATGGTGGTCGAGATGGCTTTAATGGACTATATGAGGCTATAAAAAACCAATTTTAATGGCTATTTTTTCATAGTTAATTTGGTCATTAAGCTCTATTAATTTTATTTGATATTTGGGATATATATGTGTGTGTGTGTTGAGCTTGTACAATATAATTTTTTTTAATTATTATGATATTGTATAACAAAAAACATATATGTTAGTTTTTCCCGTTTCAAGTTTTGGATTTTATTTAATTTAATTTAATTTGGCCTAAAATTCTATGAACTTTCTAGTTATGATGATATATCCCGTTTCAAGTGTTAGTGATGGGTATGCATGCAGGGAGATACGTACCCATCTTCTCAACTTGCGCTACATACATCTCATCTCATGAATGGTTTCTCGAGTTTAGAGCGTGCCCTAGCCCCTACTCCGGCCTCCGCCTCCGCATGCATGCATTGATTCGTCTTAATTAGTTAAAGAAAACAGATTAATTGTGTATGATCTCTTCAAAACAATAATTCAGGACTCTCAACGTAACTTATCCTGTCCAGCTATATATATCTATATACATAATGTAAACCTATAGAAAGGTGGCAGATTTTCTCTATTTTCCAAATTGCCCCTGCTCAATTATTTGATTCAGCAAATGCAATTATGAGCATGCAACAACACATATTTTGTCTGTAATAATTCAATCTATGTATGCTCATTTTCATGTTTCAAACACCATAGTCATGAATAAGGACAATAATTTATATCAAACTATGTGCAGTGAAGTGAAAGAACATGGCAAACAAACAAATGAATTTAATATGTGCAGTGAAGCAAGCATAGAATTTCAACAAGCATACTATTTGTTAATGTAAAAATGACCTTCAATTTCATGTTTCAACCACCTTAGTCATCAATAAGGACAATATTTTATGTTAAGCTATGTGCGGTGAAGTGAAAGAACATTCCAAACAAACAAATAAATTTAAAATGTACAGTGAAGCAAGCGTAGAATTTCAACAAGCATACTATATGTTGATGTAAAAATGATCTTCAATTTCATGTTTCAACCACCATAGTCATCAATAAGGACAATAATTTATGTCAAACTATGTGTGGTGAAGTGAAAGAACATTGCAAGCAAACAAATGAATTTAATATGTGCAGTGAAGCAAGCATAGAATTTCAACAAGCATACTATTTGTTAATGTAAAAATGACCTTCAATTTCATGTTTCAACCACCTTAGTCATCAATAAGGACGATAATTTAAAGACAATAATTTATTTTCAACCACCTTCACTGCAACATGTAATTCCGGTATTTACTGTGCTACGTTTAAGATATTGGGTGATTTTACTCAGCCTCCTACAACAACAACTACTTTTTCATCCTTATAAATAGTTTGTGGATCCTTGTATCGACCACAACAATCTGTCTAATGACATGTCAGTTAACGCAGAGATTGTAAGTTATTATTCTTATCATATACATTTATTTGTATATTAACAGAATTACATTACTTATATTTTCAAGTTCTAACAATACTTTAAAATCTCAACAATTATAAGATGTGCTATCATTTTTCTTGTCGTTATAGATTGGTGTATTCAACCAGTCTCGCCAGTGTGGATGGATGACAAAAGACGGCCGGCGAGTAGTGTGCCTACGGACGAGCGGAAGGCGGCAAAAAGGAAGATCGGCGTCAGATGGCCAATGGACTATCGACGGCCAGCTAGCCGGTCAGTCAGTGTGAGGCGTCGAGGCGACGACTAGACTGCGATAGGCAGACGGAGACAATTGTGGCAAAATTTTCTGTTAGATGGGAATAATTGGGTATAATTTTGTGATAGGCAGTGACCTGGGTGGGAATAAGATTCTCATGATTTGGGGCATTAAATTACCATGCTAATCTTATATTCTCAAAAATATATTTTATATCAAAACAAGTTTGGTAATATTTCATAGGAATGTAGGATTACCACTTATCAAGCGCATCCTAAAGGGGTTATTAACTACTGCTTTGCATGGCTTCTTTATTCGAACTAATGATAAGATTGTTAAATTTTATTTAGAATAGAAATATATCTTATAACCTTATCAATTGTTTTGAATGATTAACTATGATTTATCAGGCTTTGGAATTAGAGCATAAAATACAAATAGAATTCAAAATCACTTTAAAGTAGTTTTTATCATCCCATGGTCCTTAATTTATGCTTTTCCGTGTGGAGCACTACGCGCGCGGGTGCGTTGCAAGTTATCCTGATAGCTATAGACTCTACAATTGTCCACCTAATTCAGCTAAAATATCCTAAAATTAAGTTGCATTTCCCAAAATAAAATTAAAAAAAAGGAGGAAAAGAAAAAGAAAATTCAACAAAAACTCTCTCAACTTCTTCTTCTCTTGATAAATAAATTGATATGTTAAGAGTGTTGTACTCACATGAGAGCACCTATTTGGGTTCAATTCAAAAGTTGACCTAAGCCGGTAGGTAGGGTTTCCATTTATGTTTTATACCCACATGCAACTCTTGTTTTTCTCTCAAAGATGCTATTAAGGTCTTAATGGATCTGGACTTTGATACCATGTTAAATTGATATGAAACTATGTTAGGCCCATGTGTGAGTGTACATAGCATAAAGATGAGATACCTAAAATGACCTCTAGAATGGTCTGTGATCCTACTAGATCCAAGGGCCCAAAATGACCGTGTATGCTCAATAAAAATATAATAAAGACGCACCTAAGTTGTTGTTTTTTTTTTTGGATGAAATCAACCGGTTTCTCGGATCGAACCTGCATCCTTTCACACTGAAGAGAAAATCGGTACCAGCTGAGTTAAGCCCAATTGATAAGTCGCACCGAAGCTGGACGCTAATATCTATTGTTTTTTAGGTCCAATAAGTAGGCCTAATGGGCACATTTGTTTTAGGGTTGGGAACTTGATGGGCCTATAATAAACTTGTACAGGTCTGCCACATCATTTCTTGTATATTTCTAAGCCCGGGTCTCAAGTCCTAAGCTTGAGAGCTAATTTGGATCATTAGTCCACGAATAGCATCTCGGCTTTGGGTTAATACCAGACAAGAGTTTATAAACGGTGATGCATCTGAAAGATTAGAAGAGAATTAGACCATTCGATAGAATATGTATAAATTAATATTTTATAATCTACGTGTAAATTTTTCATTTTCAAGTTTTAAGATACATGAGTACGGGGGAGAGAGACGACGACGACCATAACGTTAACAACTTTATAATTTAGAAATATTATTAGTTTTTCAACTTCTCCTTCAAAAAGGACAAAATGTCATAGGGTCCCTATGTGTTTCAGTTGAAATAGTAGAAATATATTATGCTGATCTGTCCATAAAATAGATATCATAAGAAATTTGGTTATATTTAGCGAAGCGTAAATATGCCGGGAGAGAGTTTATCTTTTATGCTGACGAAATAAGTCAATTTACTAAAAAAAATTTGATGTTCAATCCTAGTTTATTTTGATCATTCATAGCTTAAAGTTGGACTATTCTCTTCTTATGAAGAGAGGGATTTTCTCCTTGTGCCTCTCTTGATCTCTTGATGTGGATGGTTTCATCTAGTGGTGCAAGAAGTGAAATGATAGATGCCACCACCATTTTTGAGGATGTCGTCGTTAACTTCCTGTTTGCATCCATCTAACCGTTAAATAAACAATCCAATGGTTAAAAATATGGGAGTAGGGAATATGCCAACTGTCATGGCCTAAAGCATCCCATGTGATTTTTTTATACTTATTTTCCATTGATATGGTTCCGAAAAATATTTTATTATTAATTTTTTTTTTATATTTGCGATTCTTCAATAATGCAAGCGTAAAAAACACGAAAACCACATGTTAATTTTTTCCCCCGTGTTTTTTAAAATATGACCTTGCATTCCCTAAGAGTAAAATATTTTGAATATTTTAAGATGATGATTGTTGACCTCTTAATTGGCTAGGAGAATTTTGAATATTTTAAGATGGTAGCGACAGACAAAAGACTTTAAGATATCCAAATGTTATAAGAGTAATTTGTTCTTCTTTTGATTCTACGGTCCTTATTCTTTTCAAAGGTTTGGAATGAATTGCAAAATGAGGTTTCCAAACTATTTCTTGGAATTTCAAAATAAATATTTTAGTTCGTGCTTCTAAAATCAATAATGCATTATAAATATCTGCTGTCAAATCTCTAAGTATTGGAAGAATAAATTTCTTTGCATTATGCCTATATAAGCTGAATTAATCAACACTATCATGAGGATAGATAAAGGATTTCATGTCTATCATATTATTTTAGACTTTAAAAGAGTTTTTGTCTTCTTAACAAATATGCAAGGGTTAAAAAAAGCTTCTATTATAAAACAGAGAGAGCATTAAAATGTAAGGAATTTCAGAAGGACTTAGTTGAACTTGCATTCGCTGCAGTGCTAAGGGTGCAGGATACCAAGGATAGGTCTTTAGGACTCTTTTGGGCTGGCACAATACCTCGTTTCTTTCTTTTTTAAATATGGGCCGAGAAAGTAACCGCTTCACCGTTAAAACATGTAAAGAATTCCTTAAACTCTATATGGATGTATTTTATCCGCGGCGATACTTGTATATATGACTATGGAACAAACAAGATTCTTTATTATATTTATTCACAATAAAAGCCACTTTGATCATGAATTCGAATTCAGTATTTCCTAAGACAAAACTTCAAGAAAACAAGTTCTTTAGGCAATCGAAAATTTTCCAGTCCAGAATAAATCAAACAATGATTAAACACATTCAAATAACAGCAATTTACAGGATTGTCATCCACTATAACCAAATAAACCATTATATAAGTATTGCGAACTAAAATTTAAAAAATAATTAACACTGTTCTTGCTGCAAATTTGAGTATTGAGAAGATCAAAACAGCTTCCGACTAAATTTCTAGATAGAGAGGAAAGAGGTGTTGAGAGAAAATCGATATACGGAACAATGCGTGCGGCAAATCAAATCACGGAATAACAACAATTACGCAATTAATCAACGAAAAATAAATAAATAAGTGCGATAATAAAATAAGAAACACACAAACTAGAGAGGCACAAGTAATTTGTTAACGGGGTTCACCTACCGTATGGCTAGTCCCTGACAAAGCGGAATCTGCAAACGTCTACTAATTTCTTGAATCAAGTTTACAAACAACGTTAGAAGATTTCTCTCAAATCTTTCTATTAGCCGTTACCCTTTCAATACAATGATCTCTCAAATTAATTCATCTTGACTTTGTGAAATTAATTTAACGCAGCAGCCGCCGCCTCTTTAATAACCCTTTGTTAAATTAACGTGGCTTCTCCTTTTCTTTTTGGTGGATGCATACATAATTGATTTACTAATCAATTATATATATAGGTGAATGGCTTCCTTGTAGATAAGATAACGTGAAATTTAAACTTGGATTAATTTAAATAAATTTAAGCTTAGATTAATTTAAATCTTCATAAAATTATATATATATATATATATATATATATATATATATATATAACCTTTTAGAGATAACTTGGAATTTAGTTGGAGATTAACATAAATCCCTACATCCAACTAACTTGATTCAAATTCATCATAATCTTTAGGAAGATTCTCCACAATATAACATTTTCCCACTTGGAGATTTCTTCCGTCTTAATTCCCAACACTAGTAGACTTCACACGATTCCGCTGCTGCTCTCTTCTCAACAGATTTTCATGGAGAGTTTCACCAACTTGCAACAGGGATTCAACTTATATCTGTCTACGATCTTGGTGAACAAATCCGCCGGATTCTTTTCTCCAGCGATCTTATGCAATATCAGCTCCTCCTCTTCAATCGCTGTATGAATGAAGTGGTACTGCATTTTGATGTGCTTCGTTCGAGAGTGATATGTCGGATTCTTTTTCCGAATAATCGCACTTTGGCTGTCACTCCACAAGGTGTTTAAATCTTGCTCCTTGCCTAATTCTTCATGTAACTTTTGCAACCATATCATCTCCCTTCTGGCTTCCGTGATCGCCACGTATTCCGCCTTTGTAGTTGACAATACCACCAGCTTTTGCAGTTGAGAGACCCAACTCACCGCTGTTCCCCCAACCGTGAATACGTACCCGTTATACTCTTCCCACTATTTCGATCTCCCGAATAGTCCGCATCAATATACCTATGCACTTTTAGAAAGTCATCTCCGAAACATAAGTAGTGACTAGATGTACCCTTAAGATACCTCAATATCCATTTCACTGCATTCCAATGTTCCTTCCCAGGATTTTGCATATACCTGCTAACAACTCCCACTGCATGTGCAATGTCTGGTCTCGTACTCACCATCGCATACATCAAACTCCCTACCGCAGAAGCATATGGTACTCTCGCCATCTCGTCATTCTGCTCTTGAGTTGTCGGGCACAACTTTTTCATGAGTTTGAAATTCTTCGCTAAGGGCATACTTACCGGTTTTGACTTGTCCATATTGAACCGCTTTAAAATCTTCTCAATATAATCCCTTTATGATAACCATAGCTTCCGCCGCTTCCTATCTCGAATGATCTTCATATCCAAGATTTGTGTCGCCGCTCCCAAATCCTTCATAGCGAATTTCTCGGCCATCATATTCTTCAAACTTTGAATTTTCTCGAAATTCGGACCCGCTACCAACATGTCATCCACATACAACGAAAAAATAATGTAGTCTCCGTCCTTAAAAGTTTGAATGTTGACGCAGTGATCTGATTCACTCCGCACAAATCCCATCTCTAGCATAAACCGATCGAACTTGAGATACCACTGCCTAGGAGCTTGCTTGAGCCGTATAAGCTCTTTTGTAGCTTACACACCATATCTTCTTTCCCCTTCTCCCCGTATCCTGGTAGCTGCATCATATAGATTTCTTCCTCCAAATCGTCATGAAGGAACGCAGTCTTCATGTCAAGCTGCTCTAAATGCAAATTCTTCACCGCCACAATACTAAGGATTACCCGAATGGATGTCATCTTCGCCACAGTGGAAAAAATCTCTTGAAAGTCAACATCTTGTTTTTGTGCGTATCTCTTGACTACCAAACGAGCCTTGTACCGCTTCACACCTTCGGCCTCATCTTTAATCCTGTACACCCACTTATTAAGCAACGCTTTCTGACCCTTAGGTAGTTTCACTAGATCCTATGTATGGTTCTTCTTCAAAGAATCCATCTCCTCGTCCATAGCTTGCTCCCACTGCTTGCTAGCACCATCGCTTGTTGTTTCTTCAAGGCATTCGGGCTCTCCCGCATTTGTGTACAAAACGAAGTCGGTTGCAAGTTTTTTAGGTATCCTTCTTTCTCACGTAGATCTCCTCAGAACTGGCACATCTGGTTGCTGAACATAGTCACCATCCTATTCTTGAACCTGATCCTGCACTGCGGCTTCCTCCAAGTTCTAATCACCACCTGTAGGTACCTGAATCCTCTCTTGAGTTCCGTCTAGCTCGACGAACTCACGTACCGTGCCTTCCTTTACTTGATTTTCTTCTTTGTACAAGTGCTGCTCATCAAAGATGATGTTCTGATTTCGTATTACCTTCTTGTTTGTGTAATCCTACAGCCGATATCCAAAGTCATCTCCACCATATCCGATGAAAGCGCACTTCCTAGACTTGGAGTCAAGCTTACTCCTTTCCGCCTTATCAACCAAAGAATATGCAACACATCCAAATACTTTTAGGTGCGAATAATCAACCGGTTTACCTGACCAATTTTCTTTCGGAATGCCTCCATCAAGCGCACTTGCCGGGCTTCTGTTGATCAAGTACACAGCATCATCAACTGCCGCTGCCCATAAGAACTTAGGCACATTCGCATCCAAGGTCATGCTCCGCACTCACTCTAAGATCATTCTGTTCATCCTTTCTGCAATGCCATTCTGCTGTGGCGTCTCCGGTACCGTCTTCAGCCAACGAATACCCTTCTGCGAGCAAAACGTCTTGAACTCCTGTGTGCAGTATTCCCCTCCATTATTGGACTTGAGGCATTTAACTTTCAGCCCCGTTTGGTTCTCCACCTGCGCAATCCAGTGTTTGAAGATACCAAACACATCAGACTTCTTCTTTATCGCATACACCCATGTTTTTCGGCTTGAATTGTCGATGAACGTCACGAAGTACCGATTCCCACCATAAGACTCTACCGAGGTCGGGCCCCATACGTCCGTATGTACCATCTCCAGCTTCTTGGTCTTCTTTGCTGCACCTCCAATCTGAAATTTGAGCGTGTTTTTCTTCTCGCAAATGCAACTCTCGCACAGCCCCAACTCTACCTTTTTCAGCCGTGAAAGAAGCATCCTTCCTTGAAGAATTTTCATGTTCTTCTCGCTAAGGTGCCCCAATCGCATATGCCACAACGAAGTTTCCGAATTTAACTCCGAACCCGTTGCCAATGCAACCGAACCTCCGTTACTCCCATTGAAGGAATACAACGAATTGCTCAACTTACCCTTAGCAACCACCAACGACCCTTTGGTAATTTTCCACTGCAAATTCCCAAACGTCGTAATAAAACTTTCGTTATCAAACTGACTAACTGACTAGTAGAATCAGGCTCTTCTTCAAATCTGGAATATGACGACCATTCTTCAATTTTAATTGATTACCTCCCGACGGTTGCAAGATGATCATCCTCTTTCCAACGATCTTACACGGCTGACCGTTCCACACCGTTACATGTCCAAGATCCCTCTGAACATACTCGCTGAAGTGATGTCTCCCCTAAATGCAATGTAAGGATGCCCCCGAATCAAGAAACCAAGTATCCGCCTTTGTGTTCTCGCTCGCTGATAAACAAAGACCTTGTTCCCCATATTCTTGTGTAAACACAACATTAACTTCCTTTCCATCTGTCTTCTCATTCGAGTCTTTTTTTGGAGCTTTACAATCACTTTTTCTGTGACCCTTTTTTCCACAGTTCCAACAGTCGTCTTGGATCTTCGCCTTCGATTTTCTTCAACTCTTAGACTTACCCTCTTTGTCCTTTCTCCTTTCCATCGTTCTTCCGCAATTCTCTACCGAAAGTGCAGAAGTTCCTGAATTCCTACTCACAACATTTTCTCTGCATCTCATCGTTTAATATGCAACTCATTAAGAAATAACAACAATCACGCAATTAATCAACGAAAAATAAATAAATAAGTGCGATAATAAAATAAGAAACACACTAACGAGAGATGTACAAGAAATTTGTTAACGGGATTCACCTACCGTATGGCTAGTCTCTGACAGAGCGGAATCTGCAAACATCTATTAATTTCTTGAATCAACTTTACAAATAACGTTAGGAGATAATCTCTCTATTAGCCGTCATCCTCTTAATACAATAATCTCTCAAATTAATTCTTCTTGGCCTTGTGAAATTAATTTAACGTAGCAGCCGCCGCCCTTTAATAAGACTTTGTTACGTGACTTCTCCTTTTCTTTTTGGTGAATGCATATATAATTGATTTACTAATCAATTATATATATAGGTGAATGGATTCCTCGTAAATAATGTGAAATTTAAATTTAGATCAATTTAAATCTTTACAAAATCCAATTAATATATATATATATATATATATATATATATATATATATATATATATATATATATAAACTTTTAGAAATAACTTGGAATTTAGGTAGAGATTAATATAAATCTCTACATCCAATTCCAATTAATTTGATTCAAATTCATCATAATATTTAGGAAGATTCTCCACAACATAACAAGTGGGTAGAGAAAGCTTTACAACATAGAGATATAACAGCTGTAGCAAGTATCGTTACTAAGGATGGGTTGTGGACGATGAGGAATTCGAGGTTAGCGAGGGTCTCATTTCCACAACTACCTCGTCATCGACTCCTGACTTTTTCGCGGAAAGCCCCGCTTCGAAAAATCGCTTGACAGCATTATCCATGTATGTTATCCCTTCCCCGACGCTCATATCTTTAATTACCTTCTCATAGAAATCGTCTGAGAGATGGTCTCCATTAAGGACCGAAGCAAGTTGCATGAGCTCCTGTTGAAATTCGCTGAGCTTCCCTTCTTCGTTGGCCCCGGTTTTCCGAATCTGAACAGGAGTTGGGAGTTGCTCTGCATTGATTTTGAATCACGCATTTCTAATCAGCATAAACCAAGTATAAGTTTCTGTTGAAATATTTCATTACAAGTAACAACCCAAGAATTGCAACAAATTAAGGAGCTAACCTGGGCAATCAGTTCTTGGTTTCAGTCCTGGTTTTCACAATGCTTTCAAAAGTCCCCGCCCAAGCATCCCTCTTGGTTAAAAATGGTGCTTGTAAATTGAAGATTTTCTTCACGGTGGCGGGTATCGATGAGTGCTCATACTCGGAAGTTGTAGTCGGACCATTTGGACCATGAACAACTGCAAATATCAAAGCCTGAAATTAATTTTCTGTTATAGCATGCTTGATATCCTTTCGCCCTCAGCACACAGCTTCTTCAGAGTGTTGGTGTACCAGAAGAGACTTTTAAAAATTTAGGGGTTTTGACCATCCAAAGGGACCTTAAAAAGGTGGCAAAGCTACCCTAGTTCAACTCTTACGTTGAGGGCATTTAAGAAAAAGTAAATTAAAAAATACATTGTTGTGCAAACTCGCAAGTTTCAACTCACAAAATAGACACTAATCTTGAGGCAACTTTGGAGTACTATTCTTTGAACTGGCAAGTAGTTTGTGGTAACGCGCTGGAGTTATAGTGCGCTAGTAGGAACACTAAGATGGCATCAAAGACATCCAGGTTTAAATCTCAAATGTGAGCAAATATGAAAATGTTTTAAGAGTTAGATTCTAGAAAATTTCAATTATTAGTCCAGAAAAAGACTGTTTTCTTTTGTTGAAAGATATTTGTTTTAACTATATTTTATTGCAATTTGAAATGCTCAGAAGTTGTTGAGATAGAAAGCATATCAATGATTCTTAACCCTCATATATATCTAACTAGTTTAGATATTGTTAACTAGGTTTGTTGATATAGGATAGATTTGTATCAGAGAATTTGTTGCAACTAGCAAACACTGAAGGATGAGGATGATGTACGATATAAATTCCCATGTTAAATCAATTAATGAAATAAAGAAGCCCATTCAAATTATACCTCAGCTCTTTTACCTTTAAGCCTCACAAATTTGCAAACAGCAGGGATTTGAAAATTTCAAAACCTTAGAATTTGCGATTAACAAATACAAAACAGCTAATTAACTTACCAGTGCCCCTTTCAATCCACGGAGACACCATGATCGTTGGAACCCTAACCCCCAACCTATCAAACCTAAAGTAGTACGGATCAGATCCAATAATCCCATCCGGGCTTGGGACATTAATCGGAGTCGGAACATGATCATAAAACCCGCCATGCTCGTCATAAGTAATAATTAACAGCGTCCGATTCCACTGAGGACCGGACCTAAGCGATTCATACACCTCCTTTATGAACATCTGGCCTTGGTAAACATCATGTGAAGGGTGATCACCAGTAGCAGGCTTCTCCTTTGAGTCAAAGTATCTTTGCTCGATAACGGCATAATTTGGGAGCCAGCCTTCTTTACAATGAATTTTGAACCCAATTTCATAAGGGTGGAAGTTTGTGAGGTATTTGAGCTTGCGAAGGTTGCGGTAGAAGAGAGTGGCGGGTATGTTTTGGTAGTAGATTCCGAAGGTGAGGCCTACATCGTCGAAATTTTCGAATAGTATTCGTTGCGGATACCCTTTTACTAGTAAACTGCACGAGCTTGTTTTGATTGAAAACGTCACATAAATAATAAAGCAAACATATCATTCAAACTTCAATTCATAGTTATAATGGTATATAGGATGTTCGTCTGTCAAGTTATATATCAATCAAATCAGCTTCCGCTCCTATTGATTGAATAAATGTCAGGATCAAATTTTCTTTTTTCTACTTGCACTTGATTAATTTATAGTTATGTAGAAGGAAAGCGGTCTAATAATATAAAAAAATCCATCATTTAATGTCCTGAAATCCCCGTTAAAATTTTGCTTCGAAATTTTGACTTTCGAATTAGGGATGAAATTAACGTCCGGATCAGTTAAGATTTTACGGGCAGTATCGGGAATCAATTCTGAATGTAATCAAATAATTAATTTCGATTTTTAGCAACTTTCTATTTTTAGCAGTTATCTATTTTAGACAGTTTTTATTTTGTTAGGAAATTAGTTGTGATTTTTTAATTTTGTATTAACAGACTCCTTGCAATTGTAATAGGTAGATTTCGATTACTAAAACCCTATTTTGGCAAATTGCCATTGTTATTGTTTGATTCCTTCAACCTCCTCTAAATGCGGCCTAAAAGTGTAGCATCACAAATCAGGGCTGCACCAAGTGGTATCAAAGTGCAACGTTCGATACTCGTTCGAGACTCGTCGACAACATCCAATGGCCGCGCGTGGAAATCATGGGGGTCGGAAAGATGCGATATCAGAAAATGGAGGCATCTTTCGTGATCGAGAACTGCGGGATGTCATATTAGATGACCAGCGAAGGCATAACGCAGAGTTGCTGAGGCAAATCGAGGCGTTGAGGATAGAACAAGCGCGTCCCCATAGGCGACGGACTACCGATTCGGATCATGATGACGATTCAGGGTTCGAAGCGAGTTATCAGTCAGGGTGTGGCTTCCAAGGGGGCTATGAACGATTCTTGGATGGCGTAAAGGTGGTTCTCTCTTATTATGCAGGTGGCTCCCAACCCGAAGAGTTTTTTGATTGGCTCAACACGGTGGAACACGTCTTTGAATATAAAGATATTCCTTCGCAAAGAAGGTAAAGTTGGTCTTCATCAAACTTAAAGGTTGGGCGTCAGCATGGGGGAACAAGAGCACCACTTCCGAGAGAGACGTGGCAAGCCTAAGATCACGAGTTGAGAGAAGATGAAGGAGAAACTGAAAAAGAAGTTCCTTCTATTCAACTACACCCAAACTATGTATCAGCTGTTAGTGAAGTATGCCCTAAAGGTCATTATTGTATCATACTGGATTGTATATTACATATTGGATGCTTGGGATATTCACAGTTGAATTAACAGTCTTGCTCAAAATGGTAGTATGCTATCTGGTTTGTATCTACCTCAATATGTGCATGTGTTTCTTTTAGCATATCGCTTATATATATTGGTAGAGCCTTAGGATGTTTGCTTGACTACCAGCGTTGTGATGGCAGACACACTAGTGGGGGCTGGGTAATCTATAAGCACATCCTTATATAGGTCCCTAGTCGCAGGATTATCGAGACGGGGCATCGATACTCCGGAGTAGACTAGTATATACGCTTCTCATCCCAGCAGGGAAGATGGTCTGTCCCACAGCCATTAGTACGTCGTACTGGAGATAGTATACAAGTGCTCATTAGGTTATGAGTTACACTGGACAAGACTCGACGGAAACTGCTGGTTGGTATTATACCTATCATCAGGAAGCAGTTCCCAGGTATCTGTCGGTAAGAAGGACGATGACTTGCCATCGCTACTTCGCCATCAGTACAGATTAGTGTATTGACTTTCCATCGCTACTTCGCCTCGAGTGTGTTCCCACTGGACTTAGATTACTACCCTACCATGCTCAAAGGAGTCGTGCAAACATGTAGTAGTTGGGTGTAGTCCCAAAGCACTTAGAGGCAGTAGCGGTCAGATAGGATTCGTCTCACCCGGTATTGGGGGTTGATATCGCGCTGTGTTCGGAAAGCCATTACACAAAGTCCTTGGCCAGGGCAATCGAGAAATACTGGTAGGTACTCCAGTAGTTTCTCAGGGTGTATTGGGCTCTCCTCTGGCACGACTTATTGGGGTATTAGGGGTCTGACATTTACCATCCCCCTAGGCCTGATATGCGAGTATCTCAGACGAACATACCGGACTGTACGGAGATTGTCACACATAGGCTCAGTAGGAGTTCGGATGAGCTTGCTCATCGTCCTTCTTACCGATAGATACCTGGGTAGCCGTTACGTGCAGCTAGTACCGCTGACGGACTTGTGGTTAAACCCACTACCAGCGTACTATCGAGTCTCTAGAGTCCCACACAGAGAGTTTCCCTGTTTCAGGCAATTGATGTAGACATCGTATGGTTTTACGAAAGGGCTTCGATCACATACATGTACTTGTACACGGATGCCGATCGGGCAGACAATACTAGTGGGTTTTAGTTTAAGCCGGATCCTAGTATTGTATTATTGGATTGTTAACGTCTCAGTGTATCCGTATTTTTTCGGAATACGGATACGGGTATGTATATACGGTGATGGGCATTCTTGTAATTTGGTAAGGCATGCTTCTAGAAAGAGCCACCTCATTATTTGTATTATCCATTTTCCTAAATGGATTAATGAGGTGGATATTGAAGGAGACTTGTGTGGCATGGTGAGGAATAGTTATTTTGCTTATTTTATTCATCTTGACTCACTATTGAGGTATGACACACATATTGTATTTCATTTTATTCCATGGCTCAATAAGTGAGAGTTGATATAGCCATTCTTCTCTTCACTTAGTGATTCTACTCTCTTGAGTTCATTTTCCTTAGTTGCTCTTCTCTCTTGCTCTCTTGAGTTTCTCCATCTCCTTCTTCCTCAACACAAACCCTTACACTCACATGTGTTGTGAAACAAAGAGTTTAGTGAGACAAACAATCCATTAGTATTCTTTACATCTTCTAGGCTAGTTGGATTAACGAACCATCTACCCTAGTTATCTCGGTTTGGAGGTTGGAGCTTGGAGCATATTCTCTCGGATGGATCATATTTGATGCAAGGAGGCTGATGGAGCTTTCGTCATCCGATCACCGAGGAGCCGTGGAGAGGAGTACTAGAAGACCCGAAGGACTTGAACTTGGAGGTATAACTATCTCACCGAGTAGTTAAACCTCTTAGACAAATAAGCTAGTTAAGGTTTCCGTATAGATCCTGGAGTTAGCCGGTGCTGCGTTGTTGTTCATAATCGTTTTTTGAAAATTCTGCCTCCCCGTGAATCGTGGGGTGCGTGATATCGGCTTACACTAGCGATTACAACAACTGCGGTAGGGGACTCGATCTGTTGACGCCTACACAGAAGAGTTCCATCTGTTGATCGCTCGCAACGATCTGGTAGAGACCGAGAAGCAATGAGTAACCCGCTACCTTAGGGGACTACGTCAGTCAATTCAGAATGACCTGATCCTTCATCCGCTGTTCAAGCTCTCCGAGGCGTGTCAGCATGCCTTACTTGCCGAGAAGAAACAGTCTCGAGGAAGGGGCAGATCATATTCCCGAGAAGATGTGAGCAACCGCTCTATAGCCTCAACAGCAATGGTGCCAACAACAGCAGCTCCGCATGGGACCTACAATAGCAAAGTCCAACTTCCGTTGTTTTGAATGCGGGAACCGGGACATCGCGCCATAAACTGTCCCAAACGCTTGAACAAAGGAAAGCAATTAATGGTTGGCACTGACGATGAAGGGGAACCCGATGAATCTAGCAAGGACGAAGGCGAAGACCAAGGGGAGTTCTCGTTGGACGGTGATGGGACCCACACAGCCTTTGTCGTCCAGAGGACCCTTCTCGCACCTAGACAAGGAGAGAAGGAGGACTGGCTGTGGACCAACGTCTTCCACACCATATGTACCATCAAAGAGAAAGTCTTCAAGGTCATCGTCGATGGAGGAAGTTGCGAGAACCTCATCCCTAAGGAGGTGGTCCAGAGGCTCAACCTAGTTACCAAAAAATATCCTCGCCCGTACAAACTGCACTGGTTTAAGAAGGGTAGCGAAGTGATTGTAGATTCGCATTGCTTGGTTTCCTTCTCTATGAGAAACAAGTATTTTTGTCACGCCCCACTTCCCAAAATACGGAATACGAGGAGTTGACAAGGCCAGCCCTGCTCCTACGGTCAAGGAAATGTCCTGCCGTAGTCACACTTCGGCTTCTAGTTTTTCATGGTAAACAGTAATTGATGCACAGGTAATGAGAAATGCAGTAACTGGAACAAAATAGTAATATAAACTGACCTGATGGGAAACAAACGAATGTAACTCTGAATAGCAAGTCAAGAAGTCTGTGATGCACGTCTAGTTCTGGTCCAGGCTAAATCTTCTCCCCACACTGAGCATGCAAACTCAGGTCGTCAGAGCGACACGATAGCAATATAATATATATAAAATCATGTAACAATTCTAATAGTGATCATAAGTCTATATAACAGTAGATCAGTGGCAGTATGGATATGTACATGCAGTAATCAATGCAGTGGAACCGTAAAAGTAGTAGAATGATATGCCACGAATGTCAACACAGTATGTAAGGTATAACAATACCAGTATCCCCATCAGTCTCTAAGTCTCACTGTACAGGTCACTAAGCCTATCGTCAGTCCAAGTGTGAGAGTCAACCACTCGTGGGTGTCCTCCACCCAAGGGAAAGGGACCACGGGCCCAACATGTATATCACGGTGAATATCACATACCCTGTAAATCTCCATATAACTCCCTAAATATATAAGCCGGCATGGGACTCCCGAGATTCTGTTGAACTCACACTTAAACTACCCCACACCCCGTGGTCTACATCAAACGCTAACCATAACCCTAAATACTAATCGATCCGTGACAAGTCTGCGCGAGAACTGGAGGCAGGACCTCCATCAAGCACGTCCCGACTAATACCTAAGATAAATGGCAGTGTCTGGTGCTTTATTTATGACACCCATGCAAGCGCTTCCATAAGTGTCCCATACCTCTTATAGTCACACGTACACGCATCCCACAGATGTCGACAATGCAATAGAATAATAGGGTCACTGATTGTGTACAAGTACGTATCACTTTCACTTATTTACGGATACACGAACACTGACGTACTTGCCACAATCATCACTAAAATCTAACACTGGGTAAATGCACGATATCACTAGGTTATCACTGCAATGATATGGGTATGATATGATACGTAAACAGTATATGAAGCATGATTAAGGTGTCATAAAATAGTATTCTATCACTTACACGATTTATCATGAAACGTACGTGTATAGTTTAGCGAAACGATAAACAAGTAATAATTAGTATGTTCACTTATCTATCCATTGAATTTAGTTTCATGCCAATCGGGTTTCAGGATCATTAATTATAGCCATTTCATTTTAAGCGTTCACGGCTGGAAATCCGGTTTCAGAATCAGAAATCCGTTTCGTAACGCATTTTAACCCCAGTTGGGATCATATTTTAGCAACGTTACAGTTGGATGAAATCTAGGGTTTTCAGTAAGGTTTTCAACGCAATAGACGGATCTTCAATCGCATCTGTATGTCAGGAGATATACACTATTCAATACCAATATGTCAGTTCTGATTCTGTTGGGACTGTTATGTGTCCCGATCTTTTAAATCACAGAATAAATAACAAACAATAACGAAACAGAATGAAACCAATTATGTTGTATGACTAATGGATTTACCTATAATAAACAGTGAAGTTCCGCAACCCACGAGTTAAGGAAATCTTGTGGTAACCATTACGGAACAGCAAGCAACAATTGGAGTCGCTCTGGACTGCAGTCCAGAGTCGCACTCCGATCCAAATATCGTCACAGTTTAAGTACAGAAATATCTGGAAAATAGTATAGGGTTAAAGTTCGTCGAGTTGTCTTCGATTTGAGCCCTCGAACTCATCATTTTAGTATGTATATAATTTATGGTGAATTTAACGGTTTTCAGGTACAATAAAATTTCAGTTTTACGATTAAACTTGGGGGTAGTCGTTTTAGTCGTTAACGGTCATATTTTCCAGCGAAATTTGCACACGTTATCCATCCCTACAAGGGCCAATGTAATTTATCCAGTTCCGTCAAATTTGATAATGATTTCCTATGAGAACAAGTATCGAACAGCTGTGTCGAATAATCTAACAGAAAAGTAAAGCATGAATTATACACGATATTGATTTGTAATTAACAAAAGGTAGCATGTAGCAAGTAGGGAACTTGCCTGGATACGTCACGGGATTGTACAGCAGCAGTGGTAAGGAACACACAGCAAGGTTGGGCCTCGGCTCGATCTTGGCTCGGCCTCGGAGCTTGGACTAGGCTAGGAGCTCGGGTATGGCAGCGATGGCTTGGTTACTGGGGTCTTGACGGCGAGGGTGGTGGTCGATGGAGAGAGTGTTAGAGAGAGAGAGAAACGAGAGAGAAACGAGAGAGAGAGAGAGAGAACTGAGAGAGAGAGAGAGATACAGGGAGAGAGAGAGAACTGGGAGAGAGAGAGATGCAGGGATGATGGCGAGGGTGATGATGATGGTGGTGCTCGGGTCGACGAGGCGACACGGGACAGCAGAGGAGCTCGTCGGCGTGCAGTAGGTAGGGATCGAGATGGGTGTAGGGAACTCGGTGTGTGCAGGGGCTCTGTGGAGGTGCCGGCGGCGATGGGTGTGAGGGTGGTCGGCTGCGGGTGAGCGAGGGTGGAGGATGGAGGGTAGCGACGGTGGTGGAAGTATGTCGTGGCGGTGGTGATGGAGGGAGGTGGCCGGAGGTTTTCTCGTGAGAGAGAGAGGAGGTTTGAGATTGAGAGGGAGAGGGGAGTTGGAGTCGAGGAGGGGTTGAGGAAGAAGGAGGAGGCCAGAGATGGATGCCGACAGTGGCGGCGGGGCGTGAGCGGCCGTGGGCGTGGGTTCGAGAGGGGAGCGAAAGAAGAGAGAGAGAGAGAGAGAGAGGGGAGAATGTGAGGGAAAGAGAAAGAGAACGTGGAGGCGAGAGGAGAGAGAGAGGAGAGAGGCGCGCGTAGTGGGAGTAACGCGCGCGAGCGTCGGCGGAGGCGAGAAGCGCGGGCGACATGGTCGCGAAGGAAACGCGCGCGGGAAAAGCGCAACGGGAAGAAGAAGGAGTGGTGGGCCGGGTCGGGTTGGAGGCGCGGGTGAGGGGAAAAATGAGTGGGCCAGGCCTGGGAAAAATCAAGGATAAATAAAAGAAGGGGGCCGGGTCAGAGCAAGGAGAAAATAGATTTAGATAGGAAAAAAGAGAGAGAAGGAAACGGGCCGGGGATAAAAGAATTGAGTTTAGGGCTGAAGGAGATTTGATGAAGAAAAGGGATGGATTGGGTTTAAAAGAATTTCATTCTAAATTTTATTTGTGTGTGGGCTGGATTAACAGGCCGGGAAAGATAGGCTGAGGGATTAATTGGAATAATTAGGATCTAATAGGAGTTGGGTTTTAAAAAAAGATAATGGGATTTAGAAGGAATAAAATTATATATAAAATTATTAAAATTATAAATAAAATAAATAAAATCATAAAGTAACAAAATACGGAGTTTGGTATAAAAGAGCTGGGTATTACATCATACCACCCTTACAAAAATTTCGTCCTCGAAATTTAAAATAAACGATAGGTTATACAAACATAAGCGAAAGCTATTAGATTGCACACTAACACAAAAGATTTATTAACGGTACGTGGACGAAGAAATTTGAAATATATATAAGTAAGAACCACATACGGAAAGGTAGGTCTACATAGGTATAAGGCAAGAATAAATATAAGGGCAATTACGAGTATACGAGAATATAGGTATCAATAACGAATAATAATAATCAAAATGTGTTCGATAAAAGTCGAAACCCATATATGTGCACATCTAAGTATATCAAAAATAGCAAGCAGAAATAATAAGTATAAGGCTCAACCACTTATAATAGTAAGCATAGGCATAATACTCGAAATAAGGTAACGATAATAAAGTAGTGGAAGATTTGTCGGTAGGTTAAAACATTTTAGGATAATGTATCGATAAAATAGGTTTAAAATAATTTAGAAAACTTGTATAGTGAAATTAAGAAACATGGACCAAAATTATGCGCGGTGTACAGTTGTGCTACTGAAAATAATGGAGAAGCTAGTAGTGAAGTACTTGAAATGCGTAAAACGGGGATAGTCAATAAAACACAATAATGAAAAACTAAATTTTCGAATAATAATGTCCCTATATATAGTTAGGGTAATAGGAAGAACACAAATAGGTATAGGGCTAGATAGGGTAATGATTATAAGGAAGTGTGGCTCAATCAGAAGGTTGGAGTGTGGCGGCTTTAGGCTGAAGATCAAGAAGATTGGGATCGGGTCAGCACAGAAAATAAGGGTGAGCAATAAAGGACTATTAGGAGAAAAATGTGGAGAGAACAGTGATCGGTACGTCATATGAATCAAAATTTGTTTGGTTAGCGAACTCGGAAATTTCACAAGACATGTCCTCCTCCCAGAAGGATCTCAAGCGGGGCACAGACAGAAGATGAAGAATGGATCTCTAAAAGATCGGGTGTGGTACTAGTTAATCTCAGCGAGGGTTAAGACAAAGTAAGGAGTAAGGGTGGACAGATCTCAGTAGAAAAGTAATTGTATAGAAGAAATAATCAAGTATCAAGAGAACTAAGAAGATTGAAGTATTAGCAACTCCGCAATTTATTCCATTCTAGAAAATTTTAAACAAAGCATCATCAAAATGAAATGTGGCCCTAAACTATACACAGATTTATTTGACCAAAGAACACAACATCTAAAAGAAATCCCGTCAGTCGCGGTTGTGGAGATTCAGCAGGTTGCGGTAGGCTCGCGCACTCAGGTAGGGGCATCCATTTCCATAGCGCCTCGCAGGTATCGCCATTGGGAGTCCTTCCACCGCAGGGTCTTGATCTTCTGGTACTTCTTCCTCGGATAGAGCTTCTTCATCGAGGTCCGATTCCATGTGAACCTCTCCTTCTGGGTTCTCTTCCATGGGATTTTCCTCCACTGGATTTTCTTCTATCGGATCTTCCTCGGGATCTTCCTCTATCGGGTTCTCTTCAGGTTCTCCATCCTCTTCGTCGGAATCGCCTATCATGTCAAACTCTGGGGCGGCTACTCCTTCGTCCTCTGAATCGTTGTTTCCGAAATTGACCTGGGGACCGTTGATCTCATCGTCAGAACTCATCAGCGTGTTGTCTAGTGATACGCATGACTGTGCATCCTCATCTAAATGCGGCGCTGCTCCAGGGTGGGCCATAGTCTGAAAAGAAAAAGTCATGATTAGACAGTGGAATACATCGAGGAAAAAGCTCAGGGTACGAAGTATAGAACGATATGCGGTGGCAGGAATTGAAAAATATCAGGATAATAATGCTGTGATAACGAATAGTATAAATAAGGAGAAAGCAAGAGAATGATACATATATTACGATTCATAGTTTTATTGCATTCAACTAAAAATTCAACGGGTACAAGATTTCAAACGGAAAGAAATATTTTTTTAAGAAAACGACAACATTATTACTGAAGTAGAAAACATGAAAATTCTTCTTTGATTGCTAGACCGCTGCATCATCGTTACACGAGTTGAATCCTGTGTCGGGTCCGCTTTATCCTCGACATTCGAACTACGCAGTAATCCTCACTTGGCAGAAATGGGGAGTGTGGACGAGTCTCCTCCCTATAGTTCTTTCCTTTCTGGGCAACCGTTGATGAGATGTTTGTTGGACCCGCATATCAGACATTTCCCTTGGGCGCGGCGACAATCCCTCTGAAGATGTCCTGGCTTCTTACAATAACCACAACATGGGGTCTTCTGCTGTTTCTGTCGCGGGGAAACAAACTGGCGCTTCATCTTCTTCTCTTTTCCTCATCTAACAGGGATCCCTTTATGATTGTAGACTCCCGCTGGTGCCTGATTTATCTGTCTTCTCAGTCTTTCAGCCAACAAGTCGTTTGTTCGCTCCTAGGCTTCCTTTAGACCTTGCAGTGCACTCAGAATCTCAACGGTCTGATTCTGGGGAGCGGATATAGATGAAGAGTCGTTGGAAGACATGATCCTGAGACAACAATTTTGAAGATGATATAAGTCACAAGCCAAACTAATCAAAATATAATATGGATAGGACAAAGATTCAAGAATATCAGAGATGATTAAATTCTTTACAAATAGGAAAATCAACTGTATGACTCTAAGTCACTTAAACAGAGTACGGTTGTGCAATTGCAACCACGTAATCTTGCCAAGTCACCCGAAACCCTAGCGAATGGATAGCTGAACATACGATGTGAATATAGATCAAGGATATCAAGTTTACAATCTAGACTGAGGGATGTCTTAGATTGTCAAGCTATACACGGAAAACTGCAATCCCAATCGAAGCAAAACGTGGCTCTGATACCAACTAAACCATGTCACGCCCCGCTTCCCAAAATACGGAATACGAGGAGTTGACAAGGCCAGCCATGCTCCTACGGTCAAGGAAATGTTCTGCCGTAGTCACACTTCGGCTTCTAGTTTTTCATGGTAAACAGTAATTGATGCACAGGTAATGAGAAATGCAGTAACTGGAACAAAATAGTAATATAAACTGACCTGATGGGAAACAAACGAATGTAACTCTGAATAGCAAGTCAAGAAGTCTGTGATGCACGTCTAGTTCTGGTCCAGGCTAAATCTTCTCCCCACACTGAGCATGCATACTCAGGTCGTCAGAGCGACACGATAGCAATATAATATATATATAAAATCATGTAACAATTCTAATAGTGATCATAAGTCTATATAACAGTAGATCAGTGGCAGTATGGATATGTACATGCAGTAATTAATGCAGCGGAACCGTAAAAGTAGTAGAATGATATGCTACGAATGTCAACACAGTATGTAAGGTATAACAATGCCAGTATCCCCATCAGTCTCTAAGTCTCACTGTACAGGTCACTAAGCCTATCGTCAGTCCAAGTGTGAGAGTCAACCACTTGTGAGTGTCCTCCACCCAAGGACAAGGGACCACGGGCCCAACATGTATATCACGGTGAATATCACATACCCTGTAAATCTCCATATAACTCCCTAAATATATAAGCCGGCATGGGACTCCCGAGATTCTGTTGAACTCACACTTAAACTACCCCACACCCCGTGGTCTACATTAAACGCTAACCATAGCCCTAAATACTAATCGATCCGTGACAAGTCTGCGCGAGAACTGGAGGCAGGACCTCCATCAAGCACGTCCCGACTAATACCTAAGATAAATGGCAGTGTCTGGTGCCTTATCTGTGACATCCGTGCAAGCGCATCCATAAGTGTCCCATACCACTTATAGTCACACGTACACGCATCCCACAGACGTCGACAATGCAATAGAATAATAGGGTTACTGATTGTGTACAAGTACGTATCACTTTCACTTATTCACGGATACACGAACACTAACGTACTTGCCACAATCATCACTAAAATCTAACACTGGGTAAATGCACGATATCACTAGGTTATCACTGCAATGATATGGGTATGATATGATACGTAAACAGTATATGAAGCATGATTAAGGTGTCATAAAATAGTATTCTATCACTTGCACGATTTATCATGAAACGTACGTGTATAGTTTAGCGAAACGATAAACAAGTAATAATTAGTATGTTCAGTTATCTATCCATTGAATTTAGTTTCATGCCAATCGGGTTCCAGGATCACTAATTATAGCCATTTCATTTTAAGCATTCACGGCTGGAAATCCGGTTTCAGAATCAGAAATCCGTTTCTCAATGCATTTTAATCCCAGTTGGGATCAGATTTTAGCGACGTTACAGTTGGATGAAATCTAGGTTTTTCAGTAAGGTTTTCAACGCAATAGACGGATCTTCAATCGCGTCTGTACGTCAGGAGATATACACAATTCAATACCAATATGTCAGTTCTGATTCTGTTGGGACTGTTATGCGTCCCGATCTTTTAAATCACAGAATAAATAACAAACGATAACGAAACAGAATGAAACCAATTATGTTGTCTGACTAATGGATTTACCTATAATAAACAGTGAAGTTCCACAACCCACAAGTTAAGGAAATCATGTGGTAACCATTACGGAACAGCAAGCAACAATTGGAGTCGCTCTGGACTGCAGTCCAGAGTCGCACTCCGATCCAAATATCGTCACAGTTTAAGTACAGGAATATCTGGAAACTAGTATAGGGTTAAAGTTCGTCGAGTTGGATTTGATTTGAGCCCTCGAACGCATCATTCTAGTATGTATATAATTTATGGTGAATTTAACGGTTTTCAGGTACAATAAAATTTCAGTTTTACGATTAAACTTGGGGGTAGTCGTTTTAGTCGTTAACGGTCATATTTTCCAGCGAAATTTGCACACGTTATCCATCCCTACAAGGGCCAATGTAATTTATCCAGTTCCGTCAAATTTGATAATGATTTCCTATGAGAACAAGCATCGAACAGTTGTGTCGAATAATCTAACGGAAAAGTAAAGCATGAATTATACACGATATTGATTTGTAATTAACAAAAGGTAGCATGTAGCAAGTAGGGAACTTGCCTGGACACGTCACGGGATTGTACAGCAGCAGTGGTAAGGAACACACAGCAAGGTTGGGCCTCGGCTCGATCTTGGCTCGGCCTCGGAGCTTGGACTAGGCTAGGAGCTCGGGTATGGCAGCGATGGCTTGGTTACTGGGGTCTTGACGGCGAGGGTGGTGGTCGATGGAGAGAGTGTTAGAGAGAGAGAGAGAGAAATGAGAGAGAGAGAGAGAGAGAGAGAGAGAGAGAACTGAGAGAGAGAGAGAGAGAGAGATGCAGGGGGGGAGAGAGAGAGAGAGAGAGAGAGAGATGCAGGGAAGATGGCGAGGGTGATGATGATGGTGGTGCTCGGGTCGACGAGGCGACACGGGACAGCAGAGGAGCTCATCGGCGTGCAGTAGGTGGGGATCGAGATGGGTGCAGGGAACTCGGTGTATGCAGAGGCTCTGTGGAGGTGCCGGCGGCGATAGGTGTGAGGGTGGTCAGCTGCGGGTCAACGGGGTTGGAGGATGGAGGGTAGCGACGGTGGTGGAAGTATGTCGTGGCGGTGGTGATGGAGGGAGGTGGCCGGAGGTTTTCTCGTGAGAGAGAGAGAGGAGGTTTGAGATTGAGAGGGAGAGGGGAGTTGGAGTCAAGGAGGGGTTGAGGAAGAAGGAGGAGGCCAGAGATGGGTGCCGGCAGTGGTGGCGGGGCGTGAGCGGCCGTGGGCGTGGGTTCGAGAGGGGAGTGGAAGAAGAGAGAGAGAGAGGGGAGAACGTGAGCGAAAGAGAAAGAGAACGTGGAGGCGAGAGAAGAGAGAGAGGAGAGAGGCGCGCGTAGTGGGAGTAACGCGCGCGAGCGTCGGCGGAGGCGGAGGCGAGAAGCGCGGGCGACATGGTCGCGAAGGAAACGCGCGCGGGAAAAGCGCAACGGGAAGAAGAAGGAGTGGTGGGCCGGGTCGGGTTGGAGGCGCGGGTGAGGGGAAAAATGAGTGGGCCGGGCCTGGGAAAAATCAAGGATAAATAAAAGAAGGGGGCCGGGTCAGAGCAAGGAGAAAATAGATTTAGATAGGAAAAAAGAGAGAGAAGGAAACGGGCCGGGGATAAAAGAATTGAGTTTAGGGCTGAAGGAGATTTGATGAAGAAAAGGGATGGATTGGGTTTAAAAGAATTTCATTCTAAATTTTATTTGTGTGTGGGCTGGATTAACAGGCCGGGAAAAATAGGCTGAGGGATTAATTGGAATAATTAGGATCTAATAGGAGTTGGGTTTTAAAAAAAGATAATGGGATTTAGAAGGAATAAAATTATATATAAAATAATTAAAATTATAAATAAAATAAATAAAATCATAAAGTAACAAAATACGGAGTTTGGTATAAAAGAGCTGGGTATTACAATTTTGATGAAGCCTGGTGCGACATCATGACCATAGACGCATGCCATCTACTCCTGGGGCGGCCGTGGCAGTATGATCGGAAGACAGTGTGCAGCGACTCTGAATTTACTGAATGGAAATTATTAAGTTAATGAACAGAATGGAGTTTGCAAGCCTGAGTACACTTTATAAGTTATTTTTGTTTAAGAATAGCAAGAAAGCACTTGTAATTCATTAGTAAAGCCTTGCACTGCTGTGACATAGCCCCTGTGTTCGAATCCCATCAGCCACATATTATTTTTCAGAATTTTCTTTTAAACCTTTTGGAAGCCCAAAATTTTACACGTGCAATGCATATAAAATGAAAAGTCTGAAGAAATCAAACATGTGCAAATTAAAGTTAATAGCAGCGTGAACACACGGCCATGATCCGACGGCCCCCTACACCATTGGATCGGCGAGATTGATGTTTTGGCCGGCGGCGACGGGGCCTCATAGGCAAAAAGTCCCCGTGTCTTGCACACAAAACCCTTGGTCTGTAAGTCTATGATACCCACCCCGGTACTTACGGGGAGGAGGAAAGAGTAAAAATCGAATTTTTATCACAAGGTAACATAGACTATGCATTAGGATATTTGCTAAACAATAACTAACAAACTAATTTAGAGTTTTAACTACTAGGTTAGATGATTATACCTCGGTCTTGAACTCCTTCTTCTCCTTGTTGTGAGCTCCTTGGAATGATGTAGATGGCTCCTCCTCACCGGCTTCTCTATATCGAAGAAGATCCACCCGAAGGCCTCCACCTTGAGCTCCTATCTCAACAATGAAGTAACTAGAGTGGCTGGCTTGCTAGACTAAGAACCCTAGAATGAGTAGAGAATATTTTGGTGGTTTAGTCTCAAAAGCTTTTGTTTTTCAACTCATGAAAGATTAAAGTTTTGAGAGAGGAAGAGGAAAGAGCAAACCATGAGAGAGAATGATAATGAAATAATGAGAGGATGAAGTTCTCATATGAGGAAATATGATAGTAATAACATTAATTAAGATAATTGTGATGGTGTATTGATTTGACATTTATCATGTCACAATTAATGCTAAGCATGTTCAAAGAAAATATCTCATGCTTAAAAAAAATATCTAAGTCAACATGGATCAACTAGGTCAAATGGTCAAACCAATTAATCATGACAATTATCTCTAATAATAATTATTAAACAATTTCCTCCTTCTCATTAGGGTTCTAATCAAGTCAATGGTCAAAACCCTAATGAGGTGTCTCCCTCTCTGCCTCTGTCAACTGTACATACATACCCGCATCCGTGTTCCGAAAAAACATGAATACAATGAGACTAAACCAATCCCAAAACAGATACTAGGATCTAGTTTAAACCAAAGCCCACTAGTACCAACTGCCCGAACACCAAACACGCACAAGTACGCGTATGTGAACGAACCCTATTGTAAAACCATACGACCTCTACCTCGTTTCGCCCAAAGGTGAACAACCCTCTGTGTGGGACTCTAAAGACTCCACACTACGCTGGCAGTGGGTTTAACCACAGGCCGCAAGCGGTACTAGCTGTACGTAACGGTCCCCAGGTAGATGTCGATAAGAAGGCCGATGAGGAAAAACCCATCTGAACTCCGACTGAGCCTGAATGTGACAATCTTTGTACAGTCCGGTCTGTTCGTCTAAGAGTATCGCATGTTGGGCCTAGGGGCGGTAAACGTCAGACCCCTAATAGCGGTACAAGTCGTGTCGGAGTGTAGCTCAGAACACCCTGAGAAACTACTGGAAACACTACCAGTAAATCTCGCTTGCCCTGGCCAGGGACTTTGTGTAATGGCTCTCCTAGACACAGCGCGATATCAACCCCCAATACCGGGAGAGACGAATCCTGTATAACCGTCACTGCCTCCAAGTGCTTCGGGACTGCACCCAACTACTACCTGTTTGCACGACTCAATAGAGCCGTGGTAGGGTAGTAATCTAAGAACAGTGGGAACACACTCGAGGCGAAGTGATATTGTCAAGTCAACGAACTAAGCTGTACTCATGTCACCTGAGAACTGTTAACTGACGATAGGTATAGTACCAACCAACAGTTCCCGACGAGTCCTGTCCAGTGTACTCATAACCTAATGAGCACCTGCATACTATCTCCAGTATGACGTACCGATGGCTGTAGGACAGACCATCTCCGCAGCTGGGATGAGAAGCGTACACACTAGTCTACTCTGAAGTATCGATGCCCAATCTCGATAATCCTACGACTGGGGACCTGTAAAAGGATGTTCTTATAGACTACCTAACCCCTACAAGTGTGACTGCCATCATAACGCTGGCATATCAATATGTATTAGCGATACGTCAAAAGAAACATATACACATATTAAGATAGATACAAACCAAGTAGCATACTACCATATCGAGCAAGACTATTATAAATCTGTGTATATATATCCCAAGCTTCAAAAATGTAATATATAAACTAGTACTATACAATAATGGCCTCTAGGGCATATCACACTAATAATCTCCCACTTGCACTAAGACCATGTGCTGGCATATCGCAGACCTATCATCTCGAATAGCCTCTCGAACTGCGTCTGAGGAATGGCCTTTGTGAATAGATCTGCAGTGTTATCTTCTGTAGCAACCCTCCGAACCTCGATGTCCCAGCGATCCACTATCTCCCTGATTAGGTGATACCGCCTCAAGATATGTATGGACTTCTGATGGGACCTGGGTTCCTTTGCTAATGATATAACCCCGTTGTTGTCACAATACATAGGTATTGGAGCAGCAATGGACGGAACCACCTGAAGTTCTGTTAAGAATTTCCTCATCCAGACTGCTTATTTTGCGGCATCAGAAGCTGCGATATACTCCGCTTCCATCGTCGAGTCAGCAACGGTTTCCTGTTTGGAACTCTTCCAACAGATCGCTCCTCCATTGAGGGTAAAGACATAACCCGACATGGATTTGGAGTCATCCTTGTCACTATGGAAGCTGGAGTCAGCAAAGGCCTCGATTTGGAGGTCTTTTCCGCCGTAAACTAAGAACATATCCTTAGTCCTTCTCAGGTACTTCAGAATGTTCTTTACCGCTATCCAGTGCTTCTCTCCAGGGTTTGACTGATACCGGCCTACTACACTCAGTGCATAAGCTACATCTAGTCTGGTACACAACATCGCATACATTATAGAGCCTACCGCAGAAGCGAAGGGTATAATAGACATGCGATCCCTTTCCAAATCAGTCTTAGGAGACATCTCTTTGGAGAGGGTGATTCTGTGACAAGCCGGTAAATTACCGAGCTTAGAATCTTTCATACTGAATCTTTTCTGTATGGTGTCGATGTACCTGGACTGCGAAAGTCCCAATATCCTCTTAAATCTATCACGATAGATCTGGATCCCCAGAATGTAAGAGGTATCACCCAGGTCTTTCATGGAGAACCTGTGTGACAAGAAGCCTTTGACAGATTGTAGCATAGGAATGTCATTTCCTATCAAGAGAATATCATCTACATACAAGACGAGGATACAAAAGTTCGTGCCACAATCTTACTATAAATGCATGGTTCATCTGGATTTTTGATAAAGTCAAATTCTTTGACCGTCTCATCAAAACGATGTTCCAACTCCGCGATACCTGCTTCAGTCCATAAATGGACTTAAGCAACTTGCACACTTTCCCGCTGCTCCCAGTCTGAATGAAATCCTCTGGCTGGTCCATATAAACACTCCTCCAAATTTCCATTTAGAAAAGCGGTTTTTACGTCCATCTGCCAAATTTCATAATCGTGGAAGGCAGCAATGGCAAGAAGGATTCGAATGGATTTGAGCATAGCCACTGGAGAAAAGGTTTCGTCATAGTCCAAACCAGGTCTTTGAAGAAAACCCTTTGCAACAAGTCTAACCTTATAGGTTTCAACCTGTCCATCTACACCAATCTTCTTTCTGAAGATCCATTTGCAGCCTGTGGAGCAAAGTCCAAAGTCCATACTTTGTTGGTGTACATGGACTCCATCTCGGTCTGCATTGCATCCAGCCATTTTACCGAGTCAGTGCTCTGAATGGCCTGCTGGAAGTTAGTCGGCTCATCATTACCAATGATGCAATCCTCTCTATCCCCGTCTATAAGAAAACCGTAGTATCTCTCAGGTGGATGAGAAAGCGTCCTACTCCTGCGGAGCGGTGCAGGAATGTCCTATTCTTTTGAAACTTCTTATTCCACCAAGCTTTCAGTAATAGCTTGTGGTTCTGGAATTTCTTCCAGTTCTATTGCGCTCCCACTTGTTTCTTTTTCTAAGAACTAATGTTCTATAAAGTGGGCATGACGAGAAACAAAAACCTTTTGTTCCTCTGCGTAATAGAAAAAATACCCCCTTGAGTTCTTTGGGTATCCCATAAACTTACACAGTACTGAGCATGCCTCGAGTTTGTCCGCATGCTGCTTTTTGACAAAAGCTGGACGTCCCCATATCTTCAGATATTCAAGATAGGGTTTCTTCCCACTCCACATCTGATATGGTGTAGTAGGCACAGTCTTGGTAAGAACCTTGTTTAAAAGATATGCAGCTGATTCTAGTGCATAGCCCCAGAATGATCGTGGTAACTCAGCGTTACTCATCATGGAACGTACCATATCCAATAGGGTTCGGTTCCGTCTCTCCGATACACCATTGTGTTGTGGAGTGTATGGAGGAGTAAGCTGAGAGAGAATTCCATTCTCTTTTAGGTAATCCAGGAACTCGGCACTTAAGTATTCACCACCTCGATCAGATCTCAGTGTCTTGATACTTTTGCCGGTTTGTTTTTCTACTTCATTCTTATATTCCTAGAATTTCTCAAAGGCCTCGGATTTATGCTTCATTAAGAAGACATGTGTAGACATTGGACCACACAAGTCGCTGTGTACGAGTCCCAAGAGCTCGCTCGCTCTTATTCCGTGTCCAGTGAACGGAGTCTTTGTCATCTTTCCTTTGAGACATGATTGACAAGTTGCATAAGAATGATATTCGAATGGATCCAAATATCCTTCTTTATGTAACTTAATTAACCTTGTCTCATTGATGTGACCCAGTCTACAATGCCATAAGAAAGCATGATTTAATTCTGGAGACTTTCTTTTGTGTGTATTCTGAATATTGAAAATCTGCAGTTGGTTTAATATGTATATACCGTTGCTTAATGTACCCGACCCAATCAAAACATGATTAAGGTAAATGTTTACAACATTGCTTACAAATGCAAAATTATAACCTTCTTTAGACATTAAAGATACAGATATGATATTACAAGTCGAACTGGGTACAAAATAACAGTTGTGCAAAACCAAAACATGTCCATCCGTCAATCCTAAGTGATAGTCCCCCACGGACTCAGCATCCATGTTTGCTCCATTTGCAACTCTGAGGGTCATATCACCCGCCTTCAAAACCCTACGACTTCTCAGTGGCTGCAAAGAATTACAGATATGAGATCCTGATCCGGTATCCAATACCCAAGAAGTAGAGTTGATTGACAGACAGTTTTCAATAACAAACACACCTGAAGCCGAAGCCACAACTTGCTTCGGGTCTTGGTTCTTGGCTTTCCAAGCCCTGCAATCTTTCTTCCAGTGTCCTTTCTTGTGACAATTAAAACATTCTTCCTTTCCCACAATCTGTCCCGCTACCTTTGCTTTTCCCTTAGCTTCCACCTTACTAACACCGCCCCTTGGTTTGGTGGGGGCCTTCTTCTTCTTTCCTTTGGCTTTCGCCTTGGACCTAGAAGATGAAGCTCCTCCAACAAACAAAGCGGGTGTTTCCCTGACTTTCTACAGGGTGCCCTCTGCACTCCTCAACATGTTGAGGAGTTCCGGAAGTTTAACTTCTTTTCCTTGCATGTTGAAATTCAGGATAAACTGGGCGTAGGTGGACGGAAGGGACTGGAGAATCAAGTCAGTGTACAGCTCATTCTCTAACGTGGTCCCGAGGTTCGCGAGCTCCTCAATGTAGCCAATCATCTTAAGGACGTGTTCCCCTACAGATGATTCGACGGCCAATCTCGCATGAAATAGCTTCTTCGAGGTCTCGTATCTTACGATACGGGATTGCTCTCCATATAGTTCCTTAGTATGGAGGAATATGGATTCAAGATCCATATTCTCATGCCTCCTCTGATGTTCATTGTCCATAGAGGCAAGCATGAGGCACTTGGTCTTCGCGCAGTCAATCTCCTAGGTCTTACGAATTTCGTTATCCGCGACACTGGATTCTGGACCTGGGACGGCGGGGGCCTTAGTGGTAAGGAGATACCCCAACTTGTCATAAGTGATTGCCATTTTGACATTCCTGAACTAATCTTTGTAGTTTGGCCCTGTCAATATATTTTTATCTAATAGTAACTTAAGGCCCGTCATGTTGTTTGGTTGCTGCAATTAGGAGAGAGAGAAAAAACACTTTAGCATGATACTCTTGCAAGTTTAGAGTGGTTTTTAGTTTGTCTAAACAGGATGGCTCCCACTGTTTCTCGAATCCTTCCTCAAACCATAAAAGAAGAATTAGTCAGGATTAATCTCACCGTGCAATTCTTGCTTAACCGTTCATCTAGGCCGGTGTCGATACTTCGAGGGAGGTGTTCATATCAGAATTTTGTATTATTATATCGCCCATTCTTAATCACATTACATATAAATAGGTGCTTTTGATCCATGTCTGCTAAATAGTTGCAGGTTACATGTTCTCAGGTCGTTACAATGAAATTCATGAAAAGTCGCTACAAATGTGAGACTACGACCAACAATAGATGAATCCGTATGATGCCGCCTATCGGTTCAAGGAACAAATGAAAATCATTAGACAGTTCAATGCACAAAGCACAAGGGCAGCACAAGATTCAAGACTTCAACGCGAAGCTCAAGGCAAAAGTCCACATCATTCTGCACTGTTGGAAATCTGGAAGAAAATAGAAGAGATTCTGAGAAACCAAGTGATGAAAATAGAAGGTAAAAGCAACATGAAGCAACCCTGAAGAAATGGGCCCAATACCCCACCAATTGGCCGCGGAACTGCGGCCAAACAGGCTATTCTGCCGCGGAACCGCGGCCGAATGGTGGAGGTGTCGGTGCTTTGACCCGGCTTTCTTAGGGTAGTTTGGTAAACTCATGTATGGATCAGAATGTAACCTAGGGTTTTCTTTATCTATAAATAGGAAAGCCAAAAGCCTAATTAGGCATGCCTCTCTTTAGTTTTTAGGCCTCTTTTTAATTCTTAGATCTAAATTTTAATTCCAACTGTAATGCATTGTTGATGTTAGTGTATATGCCCTAGGGGCTATTATTGTATCATACTAGTTTGTATATTACTTAATGGAAGCTTGGGATATTCACAGTTATATAACAGTCTTGCTAAACATGGTAGTATGCTACTTGGTTTTATCTATCTTAATATGTGAGTATTCGTATTGATAGAGCCCTTAGGATCTTGCTTGACTACCAACGTTGTGATGGCAGTTACACTAGTGGGGGCTACGTAGTCTACAAGCACATTCTTTTCCAGGTCCCTAGTCGTAGGATTATCGAGACAGGGCATCGATACTCCGGAGTAGACTAGTGTGTACGCTTCTCATCCCAATTAGGGAGATGGTCTGTCTCACAGCCATCAGTACGTCGTACTGGAGATAGTATACAGATGCTCGTTGGGTTACGGGTACACCGGACAGGACTCACAGGGACTGTTGGTTGGTATTATACCCGTCGTCAGTTAACAGTTCCCAGGTGACATGAGTACAGCATAGTCCGCAGACTTGACACTGCTACTTCACCTCGAGTGTGTCCTACTGTTCTTAGATTTCTACCCTACCACGGCTCAAAGGAGTCGTGCAAACAGGTAGCAGTTGGGTGCAGTCCCGAGCACTTGGATGCAGTAGCTGTTAGACAGGATTCGTCTCTCCCGGTATTGAGAGTTGATATCGCGCTGTGTCAGAGAGCCATTACGCAAAGTCCCAAGCCAGGGCAAGCGAGATTTACTGGTAGGTTCCAGTAGTTTCTCAAGGTGTAAGGGGCTTCACTCCGACACGACTTATACCGCTATTAGGGGACTGACGCTTGCCGCCCCCTAGGCCCGATACGCGATAGTCTTAGACGAACAGACCGGACTGTACGGAGATTATCACATCAGGCTCAGTAGGAGTTCGGATGGGTTTCCTCATCGGCCTTCTTATCGACATCTACCTGGGGATCGTTACGTACAGCTAGTGCCGCTTGCGGTCTGTGGTTAAACCCACTGCCAGCGTAGTAGTCGAGTCTTTAGAGTCCCACACAGAGAGTTTCCCTGCTCCAGGCGAAACGATATAGAGGTCGTATGGTTTTACGACAAGGGTTCAGAGGCATACGTGTGTTTACGCACGTACAACATTCGGACAGTTTTTACTAACCGGCTTTGGTTTAAGCCAAATTCTAGTATCGGATTATTGGATTTATACAGTCTAAAGTTTTTTCGTGTTTTCACGGATAGGAGGGGCGTTCTCGTAATTTCGCAAGAAGCTTCTAGAAGGATGGTGACTTGGGGGTTTAAGTGGCATTTGCATTTATTGATTTAGTGACTCATTTGTGTGATTCAACCATGGAGTTAATGCATCATTTAATGATCTAATGACTCATGAGATGAATCACACATTTGAATCAATGAAGCATGGTTGTTAAATGATTTATTTTATATATTTTATAAAACATTATGCTTCATATATTCATGAGAGTTCATTATTTCTTCTCATTCTCTTGCTCACCTTCTCTCTCCTCAAGCTCTCTCTCTCTTCAAACCCTAATCCTACCACTCATGTGTTGAGATCAAGGATTAAATAGACTTGTTAATCCATAACCATACTCTATATCACCTAGGTATCTTTGATTAGCAACTAAAGAAACCTAGTTACCTCAAGTTTAGAGGTGAAGCTTGGAATAGAAGCTCTCGAGTGGATCGTCTATTACGTAGAGGAGGCCGAGGAGGAGGTGAATAACGAAAAGAAGAAGGACAAGGTTCACTAGGTATAATCTCTTTTCATAGTAGTTAAGAACTCCTATGTTTGTGTTAGTTATAGTTTAGCAAAGATTCTTCGGTTAGTCGATGTTTACTCAAAGAACAAGATCGTTTTTCATATTTCCGCCTTCCCGCAACTCGTGGGGTGTTGTACATCGACTTATAGTGGTATCAAAGCCTCGCTAAACAATAATTAACTCATTAGCAAAGTCGTAAGAATTTCGAACGCAAAACGAACCGGAAAAAACTTCGATATCACTAAGTTTCTGTCGATTTTAAAACAGGCCCTAAAAATTTTTCAGGGACCTCTAAAATAACAAGAAAGGAATTATAAGGTTACTGGAGAAAAATGGGTTCATGAATCGGCCAAGTAGCCGTGGAACCGTGGCCGATCCCACCGATCCGCCGCGGATCCGCGGCCGAGTTGAAGCCGATTCAACCCAGTTTGCTCCAGTAACTCTTCTGTGATATTTTTGTGTTTTCTGGAATGTTTATTTTTCTGCTCAAGTCTCAGGTGCACAGAGAAGTTTTTGGAGTAGAATCTAAAGTGTTTGGTCGATCGAAATTTTACGATGTTTGCTAATATGATTATATCTGTGATTGTATAATGTGTTCGTAAACCTTCCCTAACTGCTAGTATGTCGGTTGGCAGGGGTTGCACATTTCTGTAATGGATTTTACTGTTTGTGGTTATGAACTGTATTGGATTGTTGTGATGATTAGCCGGGGTTTGTGATGGGTTATTATATTAATTCATTCGATGTAATTGTAACATGTTGTAATATTATTTTGCGGGGCGCATCCAGGTTGCGGTTGTAGCCACCGTTGTATTATTTCATTTTACTGTTTTTGCTCCTAGGATAAACCCAAGGTGGGGTGCACAAACTACCGGGTACTTTGAAGTGTTTAGTGGCCTACTCACGTCGTTGAGGGAGACCGCTTCACTTCGGGTACTTGGCGGGTAGTTTGCCGTACCCGTAGGGGTTTAGGGTAGGGTAATAGCTATTCATCACAACTGTGTAATCCGTTTTTCGTTGCAGGCTCAAAAGAAACGCGGATTGCTTGCATATCCAATAATGTTCATCTGTGATCTGGAATGCCTATTATTGCGTCTGACGAATGTACAATATCTATATATGATAGCTATTTAGATGTCACTTATGTTTTACACCCGCGCTAGCCCAGCCCCCGCTCTGCCGTTAGTTAAGTAACCTAATGAGTGATGACGGGACCCAGTGGCGAATGCGGATGGCATAAGAGAACGTTGTATTTTCGTTGTTTTCTGCAATGATAGGTTAATGATGGGACGCATTATTATTAATGCAAAGAAAATAAACCAAAGTTGAATCGTTGGAACAGTTTAAAAGAAACCACTCGGTTATTTTTAAAACAGAAGATATTTTTAATTGCGGAGTTTTAACCACTCCTTTTAAAAGCTATCAGGTTCCTTCGGTCATATCAAGTTCACTACGTTCACGGTTTCGCTAAAACCATTTGTAGCCCTCCGTCATTTCATTTGGGTATTCAGTAGTATTCAAGCTATGTATTTTGACCAACGCCAAGGCATAGTGTTTGGTAGCTGCTGGGTATTCATTTGTTGCATAAATAGATGAGTTAGTTTGGGACAATCGTATTATCATTTTAGCCAACGTCAAGGATATGTACGGATGGGTTCGAATTAACAAGATAATGATGGGTAGAACTTGACATGTGACTTATGGCATTTTGACCAACGCCAAGGTCATAAGAGTATGGGGCAAAAATTTATATCGGGAATTTCTAAAGAAACTAAAATTTGCAAAGAGATGCATACCATTTGGAGTTTGATGAATGTTGGTAGGATTCCTTCAACATTATCATACGATGATATTTGGATCCCGATCCTACTGTGAGTATATGCTACTCATCAGGAGATTCGTCACTTAACGATCAATGCTATAAACCAAGTAGGTGTCGAGAAAGGTGTCAGCGTGGCTACGCCCCCAGAGAAAAGAGGTTATTTAATTTAGGAACTTCGCGAAAGCGTTGGAAAACCTCCCTCGAAGTACCGACACCGGCCTGGCTAAACGGTTAAGCAAGTATTGTACGGTGAGAATAGTCCTGGCTAATTCTTCTTTTATGGTTTGAGAAAGGATTCGAGAAACAGTGGGAGCCATCCAGTTTAGATAAATTAAAAACCACTCTAAACTTGCAAGAGCATCATGCTAAAGTGTTTCTTCTCTCTCTCCTACTTGCAGCGACCCTGAAAATGACTGGACTTAAGTTACTTTTAGAGAAAAATATATTGACAGGGCCAAACTATAAAGATTGGCTGCGGAATGTCAAAATGGCTTTGACCTATGACAAGTTGGGGTATGTCTTCACCACTAAGGCACCTGAAGTCCCAGGTCCCAAATCCAGTAATGCGGATAAGGAAATCCGCAAAACCTGGGAGATAGATTGCGCGAAGGCCAAGTGCATCGTGCTTGCCTCGATGAACAATGAATATCAGAGGAGGCACGAGGATATGGATCTTGAATCCATATTTCTCCATACAAAAGATCTGTATGGAGAGCAATCTCATATAGCAAGATATGAGACCTCAAAGAACTTGTTTCGAGCGAGGTTGGCCGTCGGATCATCGGTAGGAGAACATGTCCTAAAGATGATAGGCTATATTGAAGAGCTCGCAGACCTTGGGACGACTTTGGATAATGAGCTCTATACAGACCTGATTCTCCAGTCCCTTCCTTCCACCTACGCCCAGTTTATTCTGAATTTCAACATTCAAAGAAAAGAAGTTGAACTTCCAGAACTCATTAATATGTTGAGGAGTGCAGAGGGCACCTTGCAGAAGACAAGGGAAACACCCGCTATGTTTGTTAGCGGTGCTTCATCTTCCAGGTCCAAGGCTAGGGCCAAAGGAAGGAAGAAAAAGGCCGCCACCAAACCTAGAGGAGGTGTTAGTAAGGTGGGAGCAAAGGGAAAGAAAAAGTTTGCGGTACCAGTAGTGGCCCAGGATGAGTGCTTCCATTGTCATAGGAAAGGGCACTGGAAGAAAGATTGCAAGGCGTGGAACTCCAAGAACCAGGAACCGAAGCAAGCTGTGGCTTCGACTTCAGGTGTGTTTGTAATTGAGAATTGTCTGTCAATCAACTCTACTTCCTGGGTATTGGATACCGGATCAGGATCTCATATATGCAATTCATTGCAGGCACTGAGAAACCGTAGAGTGCTGAAGGATGGTGATATGACCCTGATGGTTGCTAACGGAGCTAGCGTGGGAGCTGTGTCCGTAGGGGATTATCACCTGGGATTGACGAGTGGACATATTTTTGTTTTACATAACTGTTTTTGTGTACTTAGTTTAACGTGTAATATCATATCAGTTTCCTTATTATCAAATAAAGATTATGTTTTCACGTTTGTAAGCGATGTTGTTAACATCCACCTTAATCATAGTTTGATTGGGTCCGGTACACTGGATAACGGTATATATGTCTTAAACCAACTCCAGATTTTCAATGTCCAGAACACACTAAAAAGAAAGTCTCCAGATTTAAATAAGGCTTTCTTATGGCATTGTAGACTAGGTCACATCAATGAGACAAGGTTAACTAAGTTACATAGAGAAGGATATTTGGACTCGTTCGAATATCAAACTTATGCCACTTGTCAATCATGTCTCAAAGGAAAGATGACAAAGACTCCATTCACTGGACATGGAGTAAGAGCGAGCTCTTATGACTCATACACAGCGATATATGTGGTCCAATGTCTACACATGCAAGAGGTGGTTTTTCCTATTTCATTACTTTTACGGATGATTACTCAAGGTACGGATTCATTTATTTGATGAAACATAAATCCGAGGCTTTTGAGAAATTCCAAGAGTATAAGAATGAAGTAGAAAACCAAACCAACAAAAGTATCAAGACATTGAGATATGATCGAGGTGGTGAATACTTAAGTGTCGAGTTCCTAGGTTACCTAAAAGAGAAAGGAATTCTCTCTCAGCTTACTCCTCCATACACTCCACAGCATAACGGTGTATCGGAGAGAAGGAATCGAACCCAATTGGATATGGTACGTTCCATGATGAGTAATGCTGAGTTACCGCGATCTTTCTGGGGTTATGCACTAGAATCAGCGGCATATCTTTTGAACATGGTTCCTACCAAAACTGTGCCTACCACGCCATATCAGATGTGGAGTGGGAAGAAACCCTATCTTCAGTATCTGAAGATATGGGGATGTCCAGCTTTTGTTAAAAAGCAGCATGTGGACAAGCTCGAGGCACGATCAGTACAGTGTAAGTTTGTGGGATATCCAAAGAACTCCAAGGGGTATCTATTCTATTACGCAGAAGAACAAAAGGTTTTTGTTTCTCGTAATGCCCATTTTCTAGAATATCAGTTTTTAGAAAAAGAAATAAGTGGGAGCGAAATAGAACTGGAAGAAATTCCAGAACCACAAACTACTACTGAAAGTTTGGTAGAACCAGTAGTTCAAGAAGAACAGGACATTCCCGCACCCCTCCGTAGGAGTAGTAGGCCGTCTCATCCGCCTGAGAGATACTACGGTTTTCTCATAGATGGGGATAGAGAGGATTGCATCATAGATGATGATGAACCTACTAGCTTTCAGCAAGCCATCCAGAGCGGCGACTCGGTACGATGGCTAGATGCAATGCGGACCGAGATGGAGTCCATGTACACCAACAAAGTATGGACTTTGGATTTTGCTCCAGATGGGGTAAAACCCATAAGATGCAAATGGATCTTCAAGAAAAAGATTGGTGTAGATGGACAGGTGGAAACCTATAAGGCTAGACTTGTTGCAAAGGGTTTTCGTCAAAGACCTGTTTGGACTATGACGAAACTTTTTCTCCAGTGGCTATGCTCAAATCCATTTGGGTCCTTCTTGCTATTGCTGCCTTCCATGATTATGAAATCTGGCAGATGGACGTAAAGACGGCTTTTCTGAATGGTAATTTAGAAGAATGCATCTATATGGATCAGCCAGAAGGTTTCAATCAGAGTGGGAGCAGCGGGAAAGTATGCAAGTTGCTTAAGTCCATTTATGGACTAAAGCAGGCATCGCGGAGTTGGAACATCTGTTTTGATGAAACGGTCAAAGAATATGAATTTATCAAAAATCCAGATGAACCATGTATATATAGTAAAGTTGTAGCACGAAGTGTCATGTTCCTCGTCTTGTACGTGGATGACATTTTATTGATAGGAAATGACATTCCTATGCTACAATCTGTCAAAGGATTCTTGTCATACAGGTTCTCCATGAAAGACCTGGATGATGCCTCTTACATTCTGGGGATCCGGATCTATCGTGATAGATCCAAGAAGATGTTGGGACTTTCGCAGTCCAGGTATATCAACACTATACTGAAAAGATTCAGTATGGAAGATTCTAAGCGCAGTAATCTACCGGCTTGTCACGGAATCACCCTATCCAAAGAGATGTCTCCCAAGACTGATTTGGAAAGGGAACGCATGTCGATTATACCCTACGCTTCTGCGGTAGGCTCTATAATGTATGCGATGTTGTGCACCAGACCAGATGTAGCTTACGCACTGAGCGTGGTAAGCCGGTATCAGTCAGACCCAGGGGAGAAGCACTGGATAGCAGTAAAGAACATTCTCAAGTACCTGAGAATGACTAAGGAGATGTTCTTGGTTTACGGCGGAAAAGACCTCAAGATGGAGGCCTTTGCTGATTCCGGCTTCCAGAGTGATAAGGACGATTCCAAGTCCATGTCTGGTTATGTCTTTACCCTCAATGGAGGGGCGGTGTGCTGGAAGAGTTCCAAGCAGGACACCGTTGCTGACTCGACTATGGAAGTGGAGTATATTGATGCTTGCGATGCCGCAAAAGAAGCGGTCTGGATGAAGAAGTTCCTAACAGAACTTCAGGTGGTTCCTACCATAGTTGATCCAATACCTCTGTATTGCGACAACAACGGAGCTATAGTTTTAGCGAAGGAACTAAGGTCCCATCAGAAGTCCAGACACATCTTAAGGCGGTATCACCTGATCAGGGAGATCATAGATCGCCGGGAGATCGAGGTCTGGAGAGTTGCTACTGAAGAGAACATTGCTGATCCATTCACAAAGGCCCTACCTCAGATTCAGTTCGAGAGGCTACTCGAGATCATCGGTCTTCGATATGCAAGTACATGGCCCTAGTGCAAGTGGGAGATTGTTAGTGTATATGCCCTAGGGGCCATTATTGTATCATACTAGTTTGTATATTACTTAATAGAAGCTTGGGATATTCACAGTTATATAACAGTCTTGCTAAACATGGTAGTATGCTACTTGGTTTTATCTATCTTAATATGTGAGTATTCGTATTGATAGAGCCCTTAGGATCTTGCTTGACTACCAGCGTTGTGATGACAGTCACACTAGTGGGGGCTGGGTAGTCTAAAAGCACATCCTTTTCCAGGTCCCTAGTCGTAGGATTATCGAGACAGGGCATCGATACTCCAGAGTAGACTAGTGTGTACGCTTCTCATCCCAGTTGGGGAGATGGTCTGTCCCACAGCCATCAGTACGTCGTACTGGAGATAGTATACAGGTGCTCGTTAGGTTACGGGTATACCGGACAGGACTCACAGGGAACTGTTGGTTGGTATTATACCCGTCGTCAGTTAACAGTTCCCAGGTGACATGAGTACAGCATAGTCCGCAGACTTGACACTGCTACTTCGCCTCGAATGTGTCCCACTGTTCTTAGATTGCTACCCTACCACGGCTCAAAGGAGTCGTGTAAACAGGTAGCAGTTAGGTGCAGTCCCGAGCACTTGGAGGCAGTGGCGGTTAGACAGGATTCGTCTCTCCTGGTATTGGGAGTTGATATCGCGCTGTGTCAGAGAGCCATTACGCAAAGTCCCTGGCCAGGGCAAGCGAGATTTACTGGTAGGTTCCAGTAGTTTCTCAAGGTGTAATGGGCTTCACTCCGACACGACTTATACCGCTATTAGGGGACTGACGCTTGCCGCCCCCTAGGCCCGATATGCGATAGTCTTAGACGAACAGACCGGACTGTATGGAGATTGTCATATCAGGCTCAGTAGGAGTTCGGATGGGTTTCCTCATCGGCCTTCTTATCGACATCTACCTGGGGACCGTTACGTACAGCTAGTGCCGCTTGCGGTCTGTGGTTAAACCCACTGCCAGCGTAGTAGTCGAGTCTTTAGAGTCCCACACAGAGAGTTTCCCTGCTCCAGGCGAAAGGATATAGAGGTCGTATGGTTTTACGACAAGGGTTCAGACGCATACGTGTGTTTACGCACGTACGACATTCGGACAGTTTTTACTAGCCGGCTTTGGTTTAAGCCAGATTCTAGTATCGGATTATTGGATTTATACGGTCTAAAGTTTTTCCGTGTTTTCACGGATAGGAGGGGCGTTCTCGTAATTTCGCGAGAAGCTTCTAGAAGGATGGTGACTTGGGGGTTTAGGTGGCATTTGCATTTATTGATTTAGTGACTCATTTGTGTGATTCATCCATGGAGTTAATGCATCATTTAATGATCTAATAACTCATGAGATGAATCACACATTTGAATCAATGAAGCATGGTTGTTAAATGATTTATTTTATATATTTCATAAAACATTATGCTTCATATATTCATGAGAGTTCATTATTTCTTCTCATTCTCTTGCTCACCTTCTCTCTCCTCAAGCTCTCTCTCTTCAAACCCTAATCCTACCACTCATGTGTTGAGATCAAGGATTAGATAGACTTGTTAATTCATAACCATACTCTATATCACCTAGGTATCTTTGATTAGCAACTAAAGAAACCTAGTTACCTCAAGTTTAGAGGTGAAGCTTGGAATAGAAGCTCTCGGGTGGATCGTCTATTACGTAGAGGAGGCCGAGGAGGAGGTGGATAACGAAAAGAAGAAGGACAAGGTTCACTAGGTATAATCTCTTTTCATAGTAGTTAAGAACTCCTATATTTGTGTTAGTTATAGTTTAGCAAAGATTCTTCGGTTAGTCGATGTTTACTCAAAGAACAAGATCGTTTTTCATATTTCCGCCTCCCCGCAACTCGTGCGGTGTTGTACATCGACTTACAGTTGAGAGGTCATCAATAAAGTAAGTTTTATATTTTATCTCGCGTTCTTTTTATCTGAATTTTAATTCCTGCAATTTTTTATCTGTTCTTTCATTATCTGCAATTTAGTTCATCTATTAAAATAAAAAAAATGAATGTTATTGTTATCTTCCTAATAAGTGAGTAATTCCTCACTTGTTAGGGATAGGAGAGGGAAGGTTTGAGAGAATAAAATTTCTCTCACTCCTTTCTTTGCCCAAATAATTTTAATTAAGGACTCTCTTTAAATCAACCATAATCCGCTCACTACGGCACACTATCCTACATGATAGCGGTGATTCCCTAGTTAGACCGGTTGTGGTTGAATTAACCGGAGTTTAGGGTTAAGAGCCAAAAACGGACGGATAAGGACCAAAAGAAAGGAACTAAGTTTCTTCCTAATCGTGCTAATCCTCGTTGTTGACTATTACCCTAACACCTATATTCTTAACTAGGGCATTGAAAGAAGTGAGAAGAATCCCTATTTCGAACTAATCTAATTCTAATCCTAGCAAGCCTTTATATCAATTTATTCTCATTCTTAGATCTTAAAACAAAACATACCAAAGTTAGGACTTAATTCGTTAGAATATAAAGAAAAAGACACCATTTCCCTGTGGATCGAGTCATACTTAATCGGCTAGCTACCAAGCACACCGTCTTGATTGCGGTAAATTTAAATTTAAGGAATATGCAAATAGCAAACACCAATCAAATGGCGCCGTTGCCGGGGAGACGGTAGTCTCTTTCTTTGTGTAATTTCGGGTTAATAAAAAAATTTTAAAAAATATAAAAACTGAAAAATTTTAAAACAAAAAAAATAAAATAAAAATCATCTTGTTATTTTTGAAAGGTTTTTGTGCAAGTGTGCAGGCTTGGAGCAAACTCTGTTTCAGATCTGGAGCAAACTCAGTAAACAAATCCAGAAACAGGAGATTTGAACTGGTAGAGGAAAACCAACTCAGCACAGAGATAAAGTCAGAAGATCCAAACTCTCTGATCCGCCGCAGAAACGCGGAAGAAGCAAAGGTTTGACTGCGGAATCGCGGTCAACTGATGACGTCAGCACCCAATTTTCTTTGTAAGTATCTCTTTTATCCTTTCCTCTCCTCTGAACTCCATTGAAATATTGTTCCTGCCGGTTTCTTTGCACAGATTCTCTTTCTCTTATCTAATAAATTGTTTTTATGCAGGATTCTTTGCGCTGCCAAATAAAAAAAATTTTGCAAGTGTTTTAGATTTTTTAGTTGTTCCTGCTTTGCATAATTAATACGGAATTTAAAGGGCTATAACACTAACTCGGATTGGGTAGGGATTTCATCACCCTTCTTAAGACCCCAAAAATCACTAAAAGCATACGCATCACCCTTGAGCTTAATTAAAAAATATCTAGACTCAGCCAACTAAAGACCGTCGTGCTCAATAGGACAGAGAAAGGTTGTGGGCATTCAATCGTTTATCTAAACTTGACTTTGTGGTGCCTAGACTAGACAAGTGAGAAAGGTAATTTTAAAAGGCCCGTCTCACGGTGATTCGTGAGCGGAACCCTCCTTTCTTCATTTTTGCTTACCTGTCCACAATTGGCAGTGAAGAGACGATTTGAGAGATATCTCACAACTTGTCACTTTGGAACGGTTAGGAGCGGTCTAATGGACTTTGAGGACCATAGCTCTAGCTATAATTGTGCATGTTTTAACTATGAATGTTTGAAATTGTGCCGTAAGTCCGTACACATTCTTGCAAAAACTCTTTCTAAAAAGAAAAAAACACTTTCAAAAATTTCAAAACTCCAAAAACAAACAATTTTTTTTAAAATATAAAAAAAATTTAAAAATTTTAAAAAAAAATCGCATTCTTTTTCTTCTCCTTTCACTCATCACATCATGGGTACCCCACCTCGCAAAACTCTTGCCGAACTTTGGTACCCACAACCAGAATTACTTCCTACGGTTCTTGTTTTGGTCGAATTTCGAACGACCCCTCCATGGCAAAAATCTCTTTGAAAGATCGAATAGACGCGTCTAGGACAAGCAATTAGACTCGGCAATCCACTTCGTATCAACCGTTTCAAACATTCACCCCTTCTCATATTGATACCCCTTTTAAGAGTCCAGTTGTAACCCCAAAACCTATGTCTATTGCTGAACATATTGAACAATTTCGTAACCGATCTTTCACTCCTTTCACCACTGCGAATTCTTTGGATCAACAATTCCATTCATCTTCTTATCCAAATGTCGATCCTACTCATGTCCAGCCATTCAATTCCTACCAGTCCTACCCGACTTTCGCACCTTCCCTAGACATTGCTTCTACACAGCCATTTGGGAGTTTCCAGTATCTAAACAACTTTGAATCTTTTACTGCAAGTCCTTCACAATCCATGTCTAGTTTGGAACAGGCGTTGGAAGACTTTAGGGTAGCGTCATGCTAACAGATGATGGATTTGAATGCGTTCATGGCCGCCCTCATACAACCTAGTGACCCGGTAGCTAGTTTCCAATTAGACCGACATTTCCCAATTTAAGATGAGACGGTAGGACAGGTTGAGAATTTGAGTGGAAAAAGTGAGCTGTACACCTCTTCAAATCAAACCTACCAGTCCCCAATTGAATCCTACAACTCCGGTTTTGAATGTCTATCAAGTGTCCCAAATGATTCACCAGTTGAAGCTAGAACGCTTAATGAGTTGTTCGACTTTGTAGTGTTTGATTTACCTGATTGTGAAGGGTCCCTTTCAAGTGAAACCATCACCAATCCTTTTGACTCTACACCTCCATCTTAGAACCTGAATTGATTGATATCAATGTTTTTGATGAGGTGTCTGAGAAATTTAATTTTCACTTGATCGATGATATTGACGCTGGGAATATTTTGGATGATTAAACCACAGATTTGGATGAGTTTCTCTCTCCAATTCATCATCCCGAGTCATTAAATGTTTCTTCCAAACTTCATATGCGTCTTGATTTTGATGAGAATTGCATGGATAGGCTAAATTTTGAGGAGAGTATTGAGGAAATTATTGAGGATGAAGCAGTTTTACTTGAGGAGTCGGATTTTCCAATTAATACTATCCCTTTCATTGACTGCGCACACCCTCCTGAATCTTTAACCGATACCCTTCCTCAATCACTTCCCTCCATGCTCGCTCCGACCTTGCAAGAAACCGTTACACTTTCATTTTCAATGTCTGCTTTACCAAGTTTGACGTAACCATGTTTTCTCACGAATCTTGAGGGATTTGACCTCATTTCTCGGTGGGTTGATAAATTAGCACAATCGCTTTTTACACATCGGTCATTACAAATTGTGCTAATTTATACACTCCATTCCCACCCTCAAGATCGTATTCCACTTCTTTCTCCCACTTTCTCTGGTTCTTCTTCTAATCTTCCTTTAATGATAGCGAGTGTTAATGAATCACAATCCGATATTTTAAGTTCGATAATTCTAGAAAAACAACTTGATTTAGACACTTTTGAGAATAAGGTAGAAAAGCTTTACGAGTCTCCTACTTCCATAATTTTTGAAAAATCAAGCATGTTGAATTCTGGCGCGACACTTATTGACATTGAAACGTTCAATCGGACCATCGATGAAAGTTTCGAAGATATTTTCGCCGACGAACTCACATTCCTAAACGACACGAATTTTGTGATTAATCAACCCCCACCTGAAGAAGTCGAACCACCACCATTTCTTCTTGTCCCATACGAGAATGTGACCATTCTTCCCATTCCTAATCATCCACATTCTCGTTTCCGTTCACCATTATTGTTTCGTCTCTACAAATCGAGACGTAAATCTTTTCTTTTACACCACTTATCTCTTCCTCACTTCTTCCTGGCTCCATACAACATGTTCTTCCACCAACCGGTGCGTTTCATTGATAAATTCTTCGAATGGTTGTGTTTCCCCAATCAGAGCAAAGCTCTGTTCAAATTCCAAGATTTGAAATGAAGTGACGCTTCTGTTTCCACCAATCAGAGAAAAGCACTGTTTTAAAATTTCAAAACTCAAAAGTTGAAGCAACGCTTCAGATCCAGTGCTTCGCGCTGCACGCCATTTGTCAAACACGGGTGCGTTCTGCGCTGCGCGCCACGTGTCGAACGTAGGTACGCTGGCGCAAGGGGCGCCAGCGCTGGAATTAAAAATTCCCCACCGTTAGATCAAACGATCTAATAATAATAAATTATTAATTAATTAGAATTAAAATTCTGTTACGAAAAGATCTTTTCAATCTTATTAAAACAAGAAGATTATCTTCTGCAAAGTAGAAGCCTTAGGATCAAAGATCCAACGGTGGGAAATATTCCCAAATCAATCAGAGAAAGATCTCTTAAAACTGATTTAACAAATCAATTGGCCCTATATAAAGGCCCCAAGACTTAAAGTCTGATATAGAGAAACCCCCCTACAAACTTGGAGAAAACTCAAAGAAAGAAAAGCAAGCTTTTAGCAAAAGAAGATCATTTCTTCAAGGTAAAGAACATGAGCAATGAACATAGAGATGAAATCATCTCATGAAAAGGAGAACTATCTTCTAAAAAAGATTATAGATCTAAAAAAGACCAAGGTCTTTTATAAAAAGAGATCAAAAGATATCATCATAAAAACAAAAGAACATATTCTTCACACAGATCATTGATCTATAAAGGTAAAGCCCTTACAAAAATAAGAACTGTTGTTCTTGAATCTTGAGACAAAGTCTCTTCTAAAAAAAACATAAATTTGTTCCCATATCATAAAATTGATCAACTTGCGCTTTGCGCTATTGAAATGCGCTTTGCGCTACTGAAAAGTGCCTTGCACTCTTGAACTGCGCTTTTTGCGCTCCTTGGACTGGCGCTCAGCGCCAAAACACGCCACGTGCCAACCACGTATACAACTTGCGCTTTGCGCTTCTGAAATAGCGCACTGCGCTCATGGGCTGGCGCTCAGCGCCAAGCGTGCCACGTGTCATTCACTGGTGCACCACCAAACTAGCGCAAAGCGCTCATAAATTGAAAGCGCAATGCGCTCATAAGTTGGCGCTTAGAGCTAAGCGCGACACGTGTCCTTCTCGTGTGCGCTACTCGACAGAAGCGCAATGCGCTCTCTAATTGGTGCAAAGCGCCTGGCGCGCCACGTGGCGCATTGTCAGAACACACTTTGTTCTGATGAATGTTATGCATTCAATACAAGACAAAAGATGTCAGGATCTAATGCTTAGCATTACTAAAAGGGCCGAGCCCAAGTAAAGACTCAATAGCCAGAACAACAAAATGTTAAACATTTTAATTGGACTTAGCCCAACTCTGGACATAAGTCCTCAACTTATATTGAACTGAGTGCATCTACTCACAAGTATCCAATAGATCTTAGTCTCAAACTGGGCTACAGATCTTTCAAACAATTCATACCGGTTCGAGAGTACATCTCGTTACTTCTCTGATATTTGTCATTGTAATCCTTCAACGTCTTCAGAGAGGTGACGGGTCCCGATGACCACACATTTCTACGGACTGTAGGGTCCTTAAACTCATTGACTACAATGTCCTTAAACTTTATAGACTACGATGTTCTTAAACTACCGATGGACCGAGATGTCCTTAAACTAACAATAGACCACCATGTCCTTAAACTGGTAATCGACCGCAATATCCCTAAACTAAACAATAGAGCCTAATTTCTCTCTTGTCGGATCTAAATGATCCTGTTAAGTTGATCTTAGTCTAAAAATTAGACTAATGTATCCTTAACATACGTTTAACTTGATCTTAGTCTCAAATGAGGCTAACGTATCCTTAAACCTAAACCCCAAACCCAAATCTAAGAAGATACGGATTTGGACTAATCCACTCCCTATGGGCGACAACATAAATTAGTCTCCATATACAATCCAAGGGCAATCACAAACAAAACAAACACCCACGACACGAAGTGACCATCTGGAGAAGGAGAAAGTTATTACTGCGATGCGGTAGCGTAATTAACTGCAGGGGCTTGCGCCTGCAGGGAAGAGCGTCCCCACAATCAAAAACCTCTCAAACAAGGGGGAATCTGACGAAGTCTGCTATATCGGCCGCATCCGTTTAAACCTTCGATACATGGTGCCATAAATCAACTTGGCATCTTCGGAGAGGTGGACGGATAGCACCAATTAGCATCTGCCCCTAGATTCAGGCAAGCCGTTCACCGCGTCTTCCAGGTTTCTGGCGGTAAACAGATTCTGGCACGCCCGGTGGGACCTTTTCCTCTTTCCATTCCACACTTCGTATGTCGTGTTCGCGAAAGAATCGCGGTTTGATATGGTTGCCCTTGGGTTCGAGGTACTAAAATTTGGTTTCTTGCTTGGCGCAGAAAGCGAAACAGCAATGGCATCTACTTGCGTGAAGTGTTCCAACTGCAACTGCAATTCGCGCTCCGCCTCATCTGGAGGCATAGCTTACGGGCCTCAAGCGGCCTCCTTGTTCACGATGCCGGTAGATCAGGTGGCTCAGGCCACCACCGGATTGTTTTTTGGGACCATGCTCCCGCAAACGAGCTTCAGCGCTCCTGTACCAACACAAGAAGCTCCCAAGAAGTCAGTCTTTGATCGGTTTGCTACTACCGCGGCCCTTCTCAACGGGTTGTCCAGCTCCAGCGCCTCAATCTTCGCCAGACTGGGCCAAAATTCCTGTGGGCCCATGGTGAAGCCTGCAATCTCAGAAAAGGTTGTTCCAAAGAGGATAGCCATCCTTGCTCCTGAAATCGTCAAGGCGGCTTCTCCCGCCAAAGCGTCGGATTTTACAAGACTGACTGTTCCGACTCCCACTATGGTTCCCGTCCCCGCTCAGAAATCTGTTTTTGACCGATTGGATACTGCTTCTCAACGGACATCAGTCTTCAAGAGGCTGACGCCAGCAACAGCCCCCCACCTGGATAGGAGGCAAGACAAAGCCATTCCCATCACCGAACCAACACCGTCGGCTCGACACATTCGACGTCGCCATTGGCACCGAGTAAGGAAGGCTGGGGGCAACTCCCCCTCTGGGCTAACTCCACCAGCCCCAACGGTGGAAGTCAATGTTGTTGTTCTAACTAGGAACAGCTTTGAACTACTTAACAGGGTACGCAAGAATTCACCAACTGCCGTGCTAAAAAAGTCTCCTCAGTCTGTTTAAAAGATTACAAAGGCGAAGCTGGAGCAGCCCCCTCAGCGGTTGTCCTCTAAAATTTATAAAGTTTGGCGAAAGATCCAAGACTCGGTTATTGATCAAGACTATCCCCGCCGACAGAAAAAGATGAAGGTTTGGCAAGAAGAGAACCACCCTGTCAAGCCACAGAAGGCGATAGCTACTTGGGTGCCTACTGCAACGGCCCCTTCAACTTCGACCGCCCATAAGAGGAGAAGGCCGAAGAAAATTCCCATGTCTGCGACAAATGTCAAGGACACTGAATCTAAACGCCCCAAGTCTGGGGGCATGGTGGTGCACACTGTTTACATGGCTTCCGGAAAAGAGGAAAGTCGCACTTCGACGGGACACCGACCGCTCACCCGATCAATAACAAGGGCTCAGGAACAACAGCAGCAGAAGCTTCAGGAGATGCTAACTGCAATGGCCGCACTCACCGGACCAAAAGAAAGCCCGGAGGCGTCATCGGAACAGCGTTACGAACAAGAAACCGACGTTGATTTCCTACGCAGAGTCCTCGAAAAGAAGGACAGAGAAGCTGCAGAACAAGCTGCCAACATAAAACGAATGGCGCTTCTCTTCCAAGACATGGTCGGGATGATGTTACAGCCGGATCCCCCAGTTGAAGACCCTTCGATCATTATTGAAGACGACAGAGGGGAGACGTCGAACCCTCATCTGGCTCTTTCAGCAGCCAAGGAGGAAACCATTTCCAAGGCCGCACTGGATGACTATATTACTCAGCAAATACGAGCTCATCAGGCAAATGAAATAGCTGGCCAAGTCGTCAAAACTGGGCGACCGTATCCAGGCTGGTATGATCAGATAAAGTACCAGCCAGGCTACACGATCCCTAAATTCCATGTGTACAAGAGGACAGGCAATCTCCATCAACATGTCGCTCAGTTCAGGGCTCTTTGTGGCAACACCGGTGGCGATGATAAGCTTTTGCTCCGCCAATTCGTCGGCAGCTTGTCAGAAACGGCCTTTGAATGGTACTCTGAACTCCCGAATGACTCCGTCAAGACTTTTGCGGAAATGGAGCTATTATTCACCTAGCGATTCGCAAGTGCTAGTGAACGCACCCCGATAACGGCATTGATTAATGCCAGGGTGAAGCCAGGCGAGACGTAGGTCCAATACGACATACGATGGCGGAATCTATGGTCAAAATGTGAACAACGCATCGAAGAAGCACCGGCGGTGGGTATGTTCGTGGGCACTCTGGACCCGCATGCGACTATCTCCCAGTTCATGATGTTCTTCAAGCCGACCACTTTCCAAGCCTTGATCGACAAACTGACCCAAATGGACCAGATGGGTCATAGACCGTCTCCTCCAAAACCAGACTCTCGAAATGAGAAGGGAAAGGGGAAAGCGATCATCGTTGCCAATGCTCAACAGCAGCCCGGTGGCCCAAGACCAGTTGATCGCCAAAATAACAGAACTCGATATCTTGAAGATAAAATGAGTCGCCCTTACTCGTTTCCTAGAGACAAGACAAAGAGGTTATTCGAGCTTGCACTCCGCAACAGGCTCATCAATTTGCCGGAGCCAAGACACCCAGCTTAACCTGGTGACATTAGCAATCCTAACTACTGCCCTTATCACCGAATGTTGGGCCATCCGATCGAGGATTGTTACATCTTCAAAAGCTGGATAGAAGATCAATACCAGCAGAGCAAGTTCGTATTATCTGAGAATTGGAAGGTGAACCCACCTCGGCCACACACTCCCAAGAAAATAGATACACCGGGGGCATCATGCTCTTTTGTAGAAGAAGCTCCATGGGAGGTCGCTCTTTCAGCCAAGACGAAAAGAATGCTGAAGGATCTCCGCACATGTCCGGCAATTAGATGGAAGAATCCACTGGAACCTGAGGTCATCGAGGGGATGCTGAAGCCGCGCCCAACTCTAAAGATCAGTGGTGATAGCCAAAGCTTGCAAACCCAGCCGTCGAACTCTTCGAAAAAGAAGAAGAAATCCAAGAAGTCCGTAAAGCCTGGCGACAAGCGCACGGACCTACAAAAGCAGATTGACGCACTGGAAGAGTATAACCAGAAGGCGCGGACTCCAATCACGCTCCAAGAGTTCCTCAGCTACGTCCTTGTTTCCCCCAATCAGAGCAAACCTCTGTTTTAAAAATGAAGCGACGCTTCTGCTTCTCCCAATCAGAGCAAAGCTCTGTTCAAATTCCAAGATTTGGAATGAAGCGACGCTTCCTTACCCCCAATCAGAGCAAAGCCCTGTTTTAAAATTCAAAATTTAAAAGTTGAAGCAACGCTTCGAATCCAGCGTCAGACGCGCTGCGCGCCACGTGTCGAACACGGGTGCGCTAGCACAGTTACGTTGCGCTCTGCGCTGCGCGCTACGTGTCGAACACAGGTGCGCTAGCGCAGTTGCGCCGCTCTCTGCTCTGCGCGCCATGTGTAGAACACAGGTGCGCTGGTGCAGTTGTGTCGCGCTCTGCTCAGCGCGCCACGTGTCAAATACGGGTGCGTTAGTACAGTTGCGCTGCGCGCCACGTGTCGAACGTAGGTGCGCTAGTACAAAGTACGCCAGCGCTGGAATTAAAAGAATTCCCTACCGTTAGATCAAAAGATCTAATAATAATAAATTATTAATTAATCAGAATTAAAATTTATTATGGAAAGATTTTTCAGTCTTATTAAAACAAGAAGATTATCTTCTGTAAAACAGAAGCCTTACGATCAAAGATCCAACGGTGGGAAATATTCCCAAATCAATCAGAGAAACATCTCTTAAACTGATTTAACAAATCAATTGGCCCTATATAAAGGCCCCTAGACTTCAAGTCTAAAAACACAGAGAAAAGGAGAGAGAAAAACCCTCTGCAAAAGAAGAAAAAGCTCTTAAAAAAAGATTTTTCTTCATCTTCAAGGTAAAAAAAAAACTGTGTTCTTGAACAATAGAGATGAAACCATCTCGTAAAAAGAAGAACCATCTTCTAAAAAGATCAGAGATCTGAAAAAAGACCAAGGTCTTTAATAAAAAGGAAAAAATCAAAAGATCTAATCATAAAATAATAAAAGAAGTATTTTACTTCATTTACAGATCTTTTGATCTATAAAGGCAGAGCCTTTTATAAAAACAAGAACTTTTGTTCTTGGATCTTGAGGAAAAAGCCTCTTTTGAAGAACATAAATTTGTTCTTTGATCTTAAAATTGATCAAATGCGCTTTGCGCTATTGAAAAGTGCCTTGCACTCATGAATTGTGCCTTTGCACTCATTGGACCAGCGCTCAGCACCAAAACCTGCCACGTGTCAACCAGAGACACAATCTGCGCTTTGCGCTTCTAAAACAGAGCACTGCGCTTATGGACTGGCGCTCAGCGCCAAGCGAGCCACGTGTCACTCACTGGTGCGCCAACAGATTAGCGCAATGCGCTCATAAATTAAAAGCACAATGCGCTAACAAATTAGCGCTAAGCGCGACACGTGTCCTCTTCATGTGCACTACCTGACAGAAGCGCAATGCGCTATTTGACTAGCACAAAGCGCCTGGCACGCCACGTGGCGCACTGTCAGAGCACAATTTGTTCTGATGAAGAAAAAAGATGTCAGAACTCAATGCTTAGCATTATTAAAAGGGCCGAGCCCAAATAAAGGCTTAATAGCCAGAACAAAAATAAAATGTTAAACATTTTTAATTGGACTTAGCCCAATTCTGGCCATAAGTCCTCAATTTATATTGAACTGAGCCCATCTGCTCTTTCTACCAATTCACATCGGTTCGATGGTACATCTCTTTACTCCTCTGATATCTGTCATTGTAATCCTTCAACGTCGTCAGAAAGGTGACGGGTCCCGACAACCACACATTACAACGGACTGTGGGGTCCTTAAACCCATGGACTATGATGTCCTTAACCTCGACCGTAATGTCTTAAAACTAACAACGGACTGTGGGGTCCTTAAACCTATGACTATGATGTCCTTAACCTCGACCGTGATGTCTTAAAACTAACAACGGACTGTGGGGTCCTTAAACCCATGAACTATGATGTCCTTAACCTCGACCGAGATGTCTTAAAACTAACAACGGACTGTGGGGTCCTTAAACCCATAGACTATGATGTCCTTAACCTCGACCGCGATATCTTAAAACTAAGATTGGACCGAGATGTCCTTAAACTAACAATGGACCGTAATGTCCTTAAACTAATTACCGACCGCAATGTCACTAAACTAAACAACAGAGTCCAATTGCTCTCTTGTCGGATCTAAACGATCTCGTTATGTTGATCTTAGTCTAAAATTAGACTAACGTATCCTTAACAAACGTTTAAGTTGATCTTAGTCTCAAATGAGGCTAACGTATCCTTAAACCCAAACCCCCCAAACCCAAATCTAAGAAAGATACGGATTTGGACTAGTCTATGCCCTACGGGCGACAACATAACTTAGTCTTCGTATACAATCCACGGGCAACCAAACACAAAACAAACACCCACGACACGAAGTGACTATATGGAGAAGGAGAAAGTTGTTACCGTGATGCGGTAGCGTAATTAACTGCAGGGGCTTGCGCCTGCAGGGAAGAGCGTCCCCACAATCAAAAACCCCTCAAACGAGGGGGAATCTGATGAAGTCTGCTACATCGGCCGCATCCGTTTAAACCTTCGATACATGGTGCCATAAATCAACTTGGCATCTTCGGAGAGGTGGACGGATAGCACCAATTAGCATCTGCCCCAAAATTCAGGCAAGACGTCCTCCGCGTCTCCGCCGCGTCTTTCGGAGGGGAACAGTCCTTGAGGACGGAAATGATGAAGAAGACTCGTCGGATGAATGTGAAGATTACGTGGCAAGTTTCCATGTGATCTCTCACTCGTCGATAGACGATGAAGAGGCTCCTTGCACAAAGAAACTGGGGGCAGGTCCTGAGCCAGAACTTCTGGGGCCATCAGATGAAATAATTGATGCGTTCCTGAATACAGCTCTTCTGAAAAGTAAAGCTGATCGGGAGCGTGAGATGGCCATATTTGAAAAGGCCAAACGCCGGCGACTGGACGAAAGAGTCGAGACACTCCCACCGAAACAAAGTACATCCGCCGCAAACAAAAGCAGGTTCAAGACGAGGAAGAGGTTCGCCAAAGCCGTATCAATGGGGATGAAGCTGCCACCCTCCGAAGGAAACGTTCTTGGTAGAGCGGAAATGCATCCTAGGTACTGTTTATACCATCAAAAGATTGCGCACCCTATCGAAGAGTGCAACGCTTTTAAAAGATGGTGGCGGGGATATGTTGCTCACCGGCAACATTTCAAGCGGATGAAACGCAAAACTCGTCGGGAGCAAGGAAGTACGACCGAGGTGCGTGAAAGAACTGTCGGCAACTGTCGCACGGTCAGCACCGGGGGTTCTCAAGTTCTCACCTTTGGGAGCGACTCTGACGAAGAAATGACTCTTGGCCCCCTCTTTAAGGATTCCACCTTGGGAAAAGAGGAAGAACCGAAAACCTGTGAAAATATTCAGCTACGCAATCGTACGCTGTCCGAAAAGAATCTTGGGCCCTCGAACAGTGGGTCAAATACAAAAGATAAGGGAAAAGAAAAAGTCCCTAAGGATATCATTCTTGATGACCAAGCCGTCGAAAAGCTGACAGCCAAGGACCCGCCAAAGAAAAATAAGGTGGACTACAACGTTTTGGCACACTTGAGAAAGCTGCCTTCGCAGTTAAGCATTCTCGACGCCCTTCTGTTATCCAAAGAAGCAAGAGATTCTTTGATCAAGGCGTTACAAGAGCCCGAGCAATTCCAAGCTTTCCTCGCCGAAGAGAAGATGAAGGACGAGCTGGAAGAAATACACACAGCCGATATCACCTTCGGTGATGAAGATCTCCTACTTGGGATATGTGAGCACAACCGTCCCCTATATGTCTCCGGATACTTTCATGACATCAAGATAGGTAAAATCCTGGTTGACAATGGGTTTTCCGTTAACCTCCTCAACGTGAGAGTATTGAAGGAAATCTGCATGAGCGTTCAACACCTTGCTCGCAATAAAATCACCATCTCCGGGTTTGACTCTCAGTCATCACTGACGCTTGGGTCCATGATACTGACGTTACGTTTTGGGCTGCTCGTCACAGACATAAAGTTCCACGTCATTGACGCCAAGACATGCTACAATCTTTACTCGGTCGGCCCTAGTTGCATGAGTACAACATCATCCCTTGTACACAACATCAGTGTATGAAGTATTTCAAAGATGGTCTCGAGTACACTGTGACAGGAGAGCTAAACCCATTCTCTGTGAACGGAGTCCGCAAGTACGAAGATGCAAAATACTTCTTACCAGACTTTGAGGACACAGAAAGATGTCACAAACCGGAGAACAAAGCTATCACCACCATTCTGGTCTTCGGGAGTGATACCGAGGAAGGAGAAGAGATAGTTGACTCAGGTCCGCCCTAGTACAACAAGCCGGTATCGTCCGTTCCTATGTTGATCTTCGGCAGCGACTCGGAAGATGAGGTCAATACCGTATTTTCTGCTCGGCCATCAATACAAACTTTCGCTGATGGAGATCAAAGTTTGCAAGTTGCCATGGTCTCGCCCAAGCATCATAAAGAACTAGACGCGCTTGATACCTACAATATGGAAGAGTTGCAGACATTCTACGTCCCTCCCAGGCGAGAAGATGAAAAAACGATCCTATTCTACCGATCCGGGGAAACCAAAGTGGAGAAAGAAATCTGGCATGGCGCGGATTCTACACTTGATAGGATTCAGCCCATCCGTTTGCCCAGATATTATACAGACGTCCTAAAGAGACTCTTGAGACGCCAAGGTGTACCCTTTAAGCAGACTACGCGATAAGCACGGTTCTATAAAAGGATTTGGAACGTTCCTGGAACTTAACGAAATTTGCCCAACAGGAGAATGGAAATGTCCGGGCTTGGGTATGTTCAATCCAAGAAACGGGAGCTACTACGTAACTGCTACGTCATACATGACTTTGAAGAAGAAGGAGATGCTCTGTGGGAAGATGCTAACCCTGAACCAGAAAGAGTTCCCGTTATGAAAATGCCCAGTCCATCGTTCGAAGAACAAATGGACAAGCTTATAAGGGAAGTGGGTCAAAAGGTTCGAGACGATCATAATCGCAAAATGGCCATCTACGAGAAAGCCAGGATGCAGCGCTTCGTTCAACAGGCTGTGAAAAATGAAAATGTTCTTCCTTGTCAACCCGTTGTACAAAAGGCCCGACGCAGAAGCAGAAATAAACCAAATAACAGGAAAGGCGTTCGACAGCGACAAAGCGGGTCCAAGAAGCCACGCGATCAAGAACCGAGCAACAAAATTCATCTCTTACAAAGAAGATGGGTCAAGCATACTCTTTTGCCCAAGACAAGACAAAGAAAATACTTAATCTTGCCCTAAAACATCAAATGATTACACTCCCGGAGTCCAAGCACCCCGAGAAAACAGGTGAAGTCTCTCACCCGGACTATTGCTCCTATTATAGGGCAATAGGATATCCTCTCGAAGACTGTTTCACCTTCAAGAACTGGGTCGAAGACCAATATCAGCAAGGTAGGTTCGCTCTATCCAGCAGCTGGAGGATAACCCCGCCGCAGAAACATGAACCCAAATCTACGAGCGTAGAACCAAATCAACATCGGTCTTGGAAGCGAGCTTGTACCTGTCACGTGATAACGCTGTCAGAAGAAGAGCCCGAGAATGTGGATGACCTCTCCTGGTGCTTCGAAAACGATGATGACGATGTAATCTCGGAATTTCCACCGACACCAAAAGAGCTGGAAGATGGAATACATACTACTGCAGATAACCTCAAGAAAATTGATTTAGGGACAGTAAGTGACCCGCGGCCGACGTTCGTCAGTGAACTGTTGTCTGAAGAAAGGGTGGCTACGCTAAAAGATGTGCTCATGCAGCATAAAGATTGCTTCGCATGGAACTATTCCGAGATGCCAGGATTAGATCCAGAGATTGCTGTGCATAAATTGGCGATATCTCCGGACGTTAAGCCGATCAAACAAGCACCGAGGAGAATGCGGCTCGAGCTTGAGACGAGCATCAACGTCGAGGTCAAGAAGCTAATCGACTCCGGCTTTATCCAGGAGGTTCAATATCCTGACTGGATCGCTAACATTATCCCAGTGATGAAGAAAAATGGGACGGTGCGCATATGTGTGGACTTTCGGGATCTCAATAAAGCCTGCCCGAAGGACGACTTCCCAGTACCAGTCACCGAGCTGATGATAGACAACACGTCCACCCACGAAGTCTTCTCCTTTATGGACGGCTCATCAGGATACAATCAGATAAAGATGCACCCCGAAGACCAGAAGCATACCGCTTTCCGGATCCCTTTGGGCATATTCTGTTACAAGGTGATGCCCTTCGGTCTAAAGAACGCCGGTGCCACCTATCAGAGGGCCATGACAAAGATCTTCAATGACCTCATACAAGAGATCGTCGAATGCTATATCGACGACCCTGTGGTAAAAAGCAAATCATACGAGGAACATTTAGAGCATCTGAAGATCGTATGTCAACGCCTTCGGCAATACAACTTGAAGATGAACCCTCTCAAATGCGCGTTCGGAGTTTCCTAGGGCAAATTCCTAGGATTCGTCGTCCGACACCGAGGTATCGAGATAGATCCGTCAAAGATCAAGACGATTATGGAAATGCCCCCACCAAGGACTCTCAAGCAATTACGATCTCTCCAAGGGAAGCTCGCGTATATCCGGCGATTTATAGCCAATCTCTCAGGCAAGTGCCGTCCCTACAGTCACCTAATGAAGAAGGGAACCCCGTTCGTCTAGGATCGCAAATGCCAAAGCACACTGGACGAAATCAAGCAATACCTGCAGAATCAGCCAGTGCTGGCCGCTCCCGTTAAAGGAAAACCTCTCGTCCTATACAAAACAGCCCTTGAAGGTTCTTTAGGCACGCTGTGGGCACAAGAAAACGACCAAGGGAAGGAGAAAGCCCTTTATTATCTGAGTCGAGTTCTCCTGGGGGCAGATAGCAATTACTCCCCCATCAAAAAACACTGCCTGGCGTTGATCTTCGCAATAACGAAGCTCAGACACTACGCATTGGCATATGAGGTCCATCTCATATCGAAGGTGGATCCTCTCAAATATTTGATGTTGAAGGCCATATTAACGAGGCGGCTCGCTAAGTGGGCCCTGCTATTGATGGAGTTCTCGATAACTTATCGACCTCTTAAAGCAGTGAAAGGCCAGGCCATCGCCGACTTCCTCGCTGAGCATCTGATACCTTCCGATTCTCCTTTGAATTGCGAACTGCCAGACGAACATGCGTTTGACACGATCGACGGTGGTGATACCCGGTGGGAACTCTATTTTGATGGGGCGTCCTCCATGAATAAGCGCAAACAAAGCACCCCTATAATCAAATCAGGGGTAGGCCTCATCTTCGTGACTCCACAGGGAGGAATAATGCGATTCGCCTTCTCCTTGACAGAGCCGAGGACGAACAACGAAGCCGAGTATGAAGCTTTGATAGCAGGTCTCGAGATCGCCATCGACATGGGAATTGAAAACCTCCTCATATACGGAGACTCCCAACTGATCGCCAGTCAAGTAAACGGAGACTATCAGACGTGCAAGCCTGAGTTGGTGAAATACGGCGAAAGAGTACAATGATTGCTGACTTAAATTCCTTCCTACACCTTGGAAAGCATACCACGTGCAGAAAATAGCAAAGCGGATGCGTTAGCCAAGCTCGCTAAAGAGCTGGCCGACGAGAACCTCAATGACGTGAGGATCGTTGTGCAAAGCCGTCGGATTCTTGCTCCAGCAGAGGTGTCTCCGGAGTCGTCTGAAAAGAAGGGAGCAACCGAGCAATCGACTCTACAAATAAAATACCGGGAAAAGGTTACAGATTGGAGAGAGATCTTTATAGACAACTTCAAATCCCGTCGAACACCTGAAGATGCGTCCTCAAAACATCAGCTCATGAAGCGAGCGCTATCTTTTGCTTTCGTCAATGATACTCTGTATAAGAGATCATTTGATTCTCCGTGGCTAAGATGCCTAGGACCTGAAGAGGCAAAGAGAGTCGTCCAAGAAACTCACGACGGACTCTACGGTTCTTACCAAGCCGGACCGAAGATGAAGCTGAAGATCAAACAGATGGGTTATTATTGGCCCACGATGATCCAAGACTGCCTCGAATACACGAAGAAGTGCCACGCGTGCCAAATTCACGAAGACTTTATCCATCAGCATCCAAATCCACTACATCCAACAGTGGCTAGCTGGCCGTTCGAAATGTGGGGGACTGACATAATCGGCCCCATCGAACCAGCATCGTCTAGAGGACATCGGTTCATTTTGGCAACAACTAATTACTTCTCCAAATGGGCAGAGGCAGTACCGCTGAAGGAAGTAAAGACGGAGAATATCCTCCATTTCTTCAGAACGCGCGTCATTTATCGATTTGGAACTCCGCGACGGATCATCTCCGATAACGGGCCAGCCTGCAGAAGCCACAAGATTAGCCGCTTCGCACAGCAATATAACATAGACTGGAGATACTCCTCAGTCTATAATCCCCGAGCTAACGGTCTAGCTGAAGCTTTTAACAAGACTTGACGAAGATCGTGAAAAAGACGGTGTCCCGAAATAAGAAGGACTGGCACGAAAGACTGCATGAAGCTCTCTGGGCGTATCGAACTACGTTCAAAACAGCCACGAACACAACACCGTACGCGTTGGTATTCGGTACAGAGGCGGTACTCCCCCTCGAGATAGAGTTACCCTCCCTATGAGTAGCAGTTCATTACGAGCTAACGGATGAAGAGAATGCTTACCTTCGGCTTGAGGAGCTCGATGCCCTCGATGAAACCCGGCTCATAGCGCAACAAAATCTGGAGGCTTACAAAGCAAAGATGACGCGCTCATACGAAAGATTAACTCGGCCAAGAGCATTCTGCCAAGGCGAACTCGTGCTAGTGGTCAAAAGACCTATGATCCCCAATCATGCCAAGCGGGGGAAATTCGAGCCGAACTATGAAGGCCTGTATATCATAGACAAGGTCTACCAGGGTAGGGCCTATCTACTTATGGACATGCATGGCGAAAGGCCCTTCAGGCCAATAAATGGTCGCTTCTTAAAGAAATACTACGCCTGACGAGTCACGGCCTAGGTCAATGATAGATGACGACGACTATGTCCGCTCGCTATCTTTCTAAGCCCAAACTCTATAAGTAGTAGCCGGCTAACGGACCGAAACGTTCTTACACTAACGACGGACCGAAACGTCCTTAAACTAACGACGGACCGAAACGTCCTTAAGCTAACGACGGACTGAAACATCCTTAAGCTAACGACGGACCGAAACATTTTAAACTAACGACGGACCGAAACGTTTTTAAACTAACAACGGACCGAAACGTCTTTAAACTAATAACGGACCGAAACGTCCTTAAAACTAACAATGGACCACTATGTCCTAAAACTAGCCGTTGACCGAGATGTCGATAAACTATGGTGGATTGCAGCATCCCAAAGGTGATACAAGAAAAAAGAATAAAAAAAAGAGAAAAAAGAAAACAGTATGTCCATAAGCAAAATGGGCACGGATGGAAACCCGAAAGGGCTCCGTAAGTAAAAACAGCAGAACCACCGGCGAGTTTTGTGAAAACCCGAAAGGGCGCAATCTCGTTAGAATAAAAAAAGAGAAAACGGTATGTCCATAAGAAAAATGGGTATGGATGAAAACCCGAAAGGGCACCATGAGTAAAAACAGCAGGGCTACCGGCGAGTTTTGTGAAAACCCGAAAGGGCGCAATCTCGTTAAAAGACACTTGCAAGGTCCTCTCGATTTTGTAAGGAGAAACCACCTGCGTGAGATCCTTACGACTCACAAGGGAGCAACACACTTAGGGATCCCCACGATCCCTAGGGAGAAATTACACTTGCGACATCCTCACGACTCGTAAGGAGAACCCTCTTATGAGACCCTCACGGCTCATAAAATTCCAAAGTCTTAAGCTACAGGGATCTGAACATGTTCTTAAGCAGCCACCATAGCCTCCGATGCTGCCCTACAAGAGGCTCAATGCTGACCCTTGTATACAATCCACGGGCACGAATAAACATTTCCCTAATAGAGTCCCATCCGTGACTAGGGATATGTCTACCCGGAGAACAGCCCTTATATGTCCTCTCGACTTATAAGGAGAAAACACTATTGTAAGATCCTTCCGACTTATAAGAGACCATACACTTAGGAATCCTCATGATTCCTAAGGAGAAAACACACCTACGAGATCCTTACGACTCGCAGGGAGAAATACCTTCATGAGACCCTTACGGCTCATGAAGTCAAAGCCTTAGTCGACAGGATCCTAACCCTGTCTACTAAGCCACCTTTGTTCGACATCGACAGAGGCAAATGATGATTTGCTACTGGCAATATCCCAGTTGTAGCGGTGCTGATGCCGAAATCGGTGTCTAATTCCAGGCTTGCAGCGAGAAGCTAGCGAGCCACACATGCATACGAAATAGCCGAAATGATGGGACAACTTGCAACAAAATCAGCAAGTAAAAATGTATGCATGCAAAATAGCCTAAATGATTGGGCAACTCGCAACAAAAGCAGCGAGTAAAAATAAAATAAATAGCCGAAATGATTGGGCACCGTGAAAAATAGCCGAAATGATTGGGTAATCGCGACCTTAGCGATATAAAAGCTGAAATGATAGAGCATCGCGGAAATAAAAAAACATATAAAATTTATGCTCTACAGGTGATATTACATCAATCCCTGTACACAATTCAGGGGCACAAACAAAGAAAGAATCACGCCTTCCCTCCCAGGCTTCATCAGAATAAGAAGCCATATCTCAACGGCTCACAGACAACCGGGAGACCACTCCGATATTCGTCTCATTACAACAGACGCTACGTCATCCACATGACCCCGTTCGGAAATACGTCATCAGCATGACCCCGTTCGGAAATACGTCATCAGCATGACCCCGTTCGGAAATACGTCATCAGCATGACCCCGTTCGGAAATACGTCATCAGCATGACCCCGCTCGGAAATACGTCATCAGCATGACCCCGCTCGGAAATACGTCATCAGCATGACCCCGTTCGGAAATACGTCATCAACATGACCCCGTTCGGAAATACGTCATCAACATGACCCCGTTCGGAAATACGTCATCCACATGACCCCGCTCGGAAATACGTCATCCACATGACCCCGTTCGGAAAAACGTCATCAACATGACCCCGTTCGGAAATACGTCATCAACATGACCCCGTTCGGAAATTCGTCATCAGCATGACCCCGTTCGGAAATTCGTCATCAGCATGACCCCGTTCGGAAATACGTCATCCACACGACCCCGCTCGGAAATACGTCATCCGCATGACCCCGCTCGGAAATACGTCATCCGCATGACCCCGCTCGGAAATACATCATCAGCATGACCCCGCTCGGAAATACGTCATCCACATGACCCCGCTCGGAAATACGTCATCCACATGACCCCGTTCGGAAATACGTCATCCACATGACCCCGCTCGGAAATACGTCATCCACATGACCCCGTTAAGAAATACGTCATCCATATAACCCCGTTTGGAAATATGTCATCCACATGACCCCGTTCGGAAATACGTCATCCACATGACCCCGCTCGGAAATACGTCATACACATGACCCCGTTCGGAAATACGTCATCAATATGACCCCGCTCGGAAATACGTCATCAACATGACCCCGCTCAGAAATACATCATCAGCATAACCCCGTTCGGAAATACGTCATCAGCATGAAAGTCACGCCCCGCTTCCCAGAGTACGCTAAAATGGGCACGTGACACAGCCAACCATGCTACCTGTGGGTAGGAAGTATGTTGGGGTAAAAATTTACACCCCGGTTGACCAGGTCAAAATCAAAGTCAACCCCAAGCCAGGTGGGCCCAAGCCCAGGTCAAGCGGGCCCATGCCCAAGTCGAGCCCGTAGCCAGCCTCCCACATGCCAACAACAAAATCATGTAATAAATAATTTCTATGTAATTGTTTATGCATGAATGTAAAAAAAATGGGCATAAAGCCAATATTTTGTAAGCCCATGGCTTATGTGCAAAAATGAAATGGCACATGTGCCATGGGATGGCTAAAATGCCATTTTTGTAAAGCCCAAGGGGCTATATGTAAATATGTAAGCCTATATAAGGCAAAATGATGATGAATAAAAAAAACAACTTTTTCTCTCTCCAAAAAAAGTCTCAGAGCTGAGCTCTTTCTTCCATCTTCAAGGTTCCAAAACCTTCTTCTTTCTCTTGAATTAAATCAAGAGTTTTACTCTTCCTTTTTCAAAACAAATTAGTTTTTCACCACAAAACCCACAAAGGGGAACTTGGATCTATCATTAGATCTGAAAAAGAAGAGATTTTGAGATTTCACATCTCTTGATCTTCAAGATCCAGCAAGCAACAGGAGGAAGAAGAACATCGTTCACTAAACCCAAAAAAAAAAAACACACACTCAGGAGTCCAACTCCTCTCTGATTTCTCTTCTGAGAAATTTGTTTTAGCAGCGCGCAGCGCAAGTGCGCAAAGCGACCGCGTGCCGACACGTGGCGCGCGCGCTTGCGCAAGTGCGAAAAGCTCCCGCGTGCCGACACGTGGCGCGCGCGCGCTTGCGCAAGTGCGCAAAGCGTCCGCGTGCCGACACGTGGCGCGCGCGCTTGCGCACCTGCGTGCTCGCGCAAGTGCGCAAAGGGCCCGCGTGCCGACACGTGGCGCGCGCGCTTGCGCACCTGCGCGCTCGCGCAAGTGCGCAAAGGGCCCGCGTGCCGACACGTGGCGCGCGCGCTTGCGCACCTGCGCGCTTGCGCAAGTGCGCAAAGCGCCCGCGTGCCGACACGTGGCTCGCTTGCGCCTGAGCGCACAGCACCTAAGCGCACAGCGCCCAAGGTGCTGCCCCACGCATCCTTTGGATGCCCTTTTCCCCTTTATTTATATATACATGTATATATATACATATGTATACAAATGTACACATACACATACTCCGCCACACTCTCCCCCTCAAAAAAATTTTCGGGCCGGGGCGCTGCCCCGAACCCCGCAAGGGGGCTGCTAGCCCCCTTGACCCCCAGCCCGCTATCCGGGTAGCGGGACCCCCGTAAAAACTCTGCGTGGCTCCCGATATATCCAAAACCCCCCTTTCAGAACAGAACACACGTACACTGCACATTGAGTTCGCATGACCAGTTTAACCCGTTAATCGGAGGTTCTCTCGCCCCAAAGGCGAGGGGTAATTAACGGCAGCTTAGTCCGCGGCTGCCGGAGATTCGGATCCCCACAATCATTAAACCCCCGCCTACCCTAGGCAGGGGGAATCTGTAGTACACCTGACAAGCGTGCGCGTATTCCCATCTCAATGGGGTAACGAAAAACACCCTACAGATTCTGGCACGCCCGGTGGGACCAATCTCTCCTCCCATATTTCGGGTTAAACGCTCATGCGAACTCAATCATTATACATACCAGTATTTATACTAAAATAATGCTCTTTCATGTAGATTTTCAAGCAATCACCTTCCGACGATGTCTTCGATGATGAACTCAGCTCCCATCTCCTACACAATGAGGATAGACTCTAGGACGGTCCTTCCGGCCAGTTTCGGGCGACAATGGGAGGAGCCGCTGCTACCATTCGGCTCTATCATGTTCATGCCAGTTGGCGCCATCCCAGCTCCTCAAGCCCCGGTGGCAGACAAACCGGTCTCGAAAGGCAGGAGACCAAATGTGGTGATCTCAAGGGCGCCCCAACCCAAACGCAAGTCGGTGTCTGAACGACTTTCCTTGGCCCCAGCTGGGGGCAAGGCCATCAACACCAACAAAGCTACAACGCGTCCCGAGCAAGCTCCAGCGGTGCCCTTGACCACTGCTCGATCGGGTGTCCTCTCTAAGCTCCCCTCTGATCAACTCACAATGGCTTCCCGGGTAGCATATGCCGGCCAAGCCTTCAAAATCGAGAAGCTGAGGGAGAAAAGGCTCAGACATAGAGCCAACAAAAGGGCTAGGGCTACTGCCAGGCTAAACCTCATGAGGTTCGAAGAACAGGGTTACCCCGCCAAAGATGAGGGGATGGCTGAATGTGTTATCCACACTGTCTACGTGGTGGGCACGCGCAGCAAGAGCAAGGACGGGGCTACCACATCTCAAATCCAATCTGGCTTTAATGTGGTTGCCACTTCCCAAGAACAGCCGCCTCCGCTGGGTGATGAAAACCCTCTCGATGAGGCTGATAGGCAGAGGGAGCCCTCAATTCATGAGGAGTCAGGCTCAGAAAGCGAAGATGAGCCAACTTTCCGTCCTAAGACCGTAGAGCAGCAACTTCTCCAAGAGCTCCGAAAACAGCTCAGAAGCAAAGATAAGGAGATGGCCAAGCTCTACTTAAAGATCGACGACTTGACTAATGTCGTCTTACGGCTTACGGCCCAACTTGCCTCTCAGCCGCCCAATCAAGCACAGGGCTCAGCTCATGAACCAGGAAACGGTGTCCCGAGACAGCCGGCGCCCGTTCCCTCAAATCCAAAAGTGGGCGGACCGCATGAAAATCAGTCGCATCCTATCTCAGCAAATGTCTTGGCTACCGATGACAGTAGCCCGCTAACTCAAGATCAAATCATGGATTTGGTTGCCAACAAAGTCAAAACCTTGGTAGCCGAAGCCGAAGCGCAAAAAGATATCAGCAGTAGTGGGAGACCATATCCTGCTCAGTATGATCTGGTAGAATTTCCTAGCGGCTATGTCATCCCCAAATTCGGAAGATTCGATGGGACAGGAAATGCGAATCAGCACATCGCCCACTTCAAAGCCTCATGCGGGAATACTGGGGGCAATGATGCGCTTCTCCTCCGCCAGTTCGTTAATAGCTTGACCGATGTTGCTTTCGACTGGTACGCGAGCATACCGGATGGCTCCGTTACTACTTTCGTCCAAATGGAGTCTTTGTTTCGACAAAGATTCATGAGCGTCAGCGATAAGATCACCATTGCCGAGCTCGTAAGGACCAAGCGCAAGAACAACGAAAGCAGTACGGATTTTATAACCCGATGGCGCAATCTCTCCGTCAAATGCGAACCGCCGATAGAGCAGGACCAATCTGTCAGTCTCCTCGTCGGAAATCTCAACAATTGGATGGCCCCGTTTCTATGCACCGCGGGTCTCAAAACATTCCAAGAGCTGACCAGGAAAGTTCAGATGCTGGAGCGCTCAAAACAGGAGTCCTCCTCGGATTCCCAAAATAACAATAGGTCCTGGAGAAACAGAAAGGACGATAATCGCAAAGGCGGAAACTCCGATAATTCTGAATCTTTCAACACTTCGGCTAACCGAAATAAGCAAGGGATGAGCGGGCCTAGCGCCAACCAGCTTCGGAAGCCAATGTTCGGAGAGGGGGGAGAATCTCCACTGAAAGAGAAGCTGGATAAGGTCTATTCCTTCAGAAGGGACAAAATCCGTAAAATATTCAAAGACGCCCTGAAGAACGGTCTACAACTGCCAGAGTCAAAAAGACCGCAGGAAGCGAATAGGATCGACGACCCCAAATACTACCCCTATCACAGAGTGATAGGCCATGCCATTGAGGACTGCTTCGTCTTCAAAGATTGGGTCGAAAAGCAATACAAGGCAGGAGAGATAGAACTGTCCAAAGGCGTGTTAACAAACAGTCAAGCTGCAACCGCCAATTTCATACAAACGGAGACCGAAGTTCTTCGTGAAACCGATTCTCTCAGGCATCTGCCTTTTTCTGAAAACAATCGACCACCACGTCATTAAACTGGGAACAATCGACCTCTAAGTCGTTAAACTGGAAATGTAAAAAAAAAATGTAAATAAAAAAAAATGTGTAAATAAAAGAAAAATAAAGAAAAGCCGAAATGATGGGGCAACTCGCAATAAAAATCAGCGAGTAAAAATAAAGATGAAAATAAAGCCGAAATGATGGGGCAACCGCGAATAAATAGCCGAAATGATAGGGCAATCGCGACCTGCGCGATAAGAAAAGCTGAAATGATAGAGCAATCGCGGTAAAAAAAAAACAAAAAAACAAAAAAACAAAAAACAACGACGAATGATGAGTCGCTCCTGGTATCATATTCCAGTGCAGCGATGCAGACGCCAACAAAAATTCAAATTTTCAAAATTCTTTCAGCCCTACGGCCAGTCCCCAAATTGACTACCGTATACAATCCACGGGCTCAAATAATTCTCAGCATACCCATGCCTCACCGCAACCACCAGTTACGCGGCTGGTCTCCGCCTTTGGAATTATGCTTCATTGGAAAGACCCACTCATGTGTCCTCACGATGCATGAGGAGAACAAACCTTCGTGAGATCCTTACGACTCACCAAGGAAAAACACACTTAGGAGTCCTCACGACTCTTAAGGAGAAAATACACCTGCGGGATCCTTACGACTCGTAGGGAGAAAATGCTTTTATGGGACCCTCACGGCCCATAAAATTGAAAAATCTTAGGTGACAGGGATCTAAACCTGTCTCCTAAGCCATCGCTCCCCAACCCCAAAGTGGCGAATGATGAGTCGCTCCTGGTACCACATTCCAGTGCAGCGATGCAGACGCCATCCAAATTCCAAATCCCTAAACGGCGAATGATGAGTCGCTCCTGGTACTACATTCCAGTGCAGCGATGCAGACGCCAACAAAGTCCTGAAATTTTTCGGGCCCTACGGTCTGGATCATACATCCTGCAAAACCGTATACAATCCACGGGCGTAAAACAATCCCGATCTCTCCAAAAAAAAAAGAGAAGTAAAAAAAAAGGGAAAAAAGAAGAACGGTATGTCCACAAGCAAAACGGGCACGGATGAAAACCCGAAAGGGCTCCGTGAGTAAAAACAGCAGGACTGCCGGCGAGTTTGTGAAAACCCGAAAGGACGCAAACTCGTAAAAAAAAAAGGAAATGAAATGCACTCTCAAAGTCCTCTCGACTTTGTGAGGAGAAAATTCCCGCGTGAGATCCCTACGACTCACAAAGGAGCAACACACTTAGGAGTCCCTACGACTCCTAAGGAGAAAATACACCTGCGGGATCCTCACGACCCGTAGGGAGAAAATGCTTTGTGAGACCCTTATGGATCACAAAATGGAAAAGCCTTAGGTGATAGGGATCTAAACCTGTCTCCTAAGCCACCAAATCCAAATCCTCCTGGGGCAAATGATGAGTTGCTCCTGGCATCATTCCAGTGCAGCAATGCAGATGCCGAAAAAAAAAATCCCCAAATCCACTCGGGGCAAATGATAAGTTGCTCCTGGCATTATTCCAGTGCAGCAATACAGATGCCAAACAAAAAAAAAACAATTCCCACATCCTCTAAAGACAGATGATGATTCGCTCCTGGTACCATATTCTAGTGTAGCGATGCTGATGTCGACTCAAATCAAAAAAATCCAACCAACCAATTCCAACATCGACCTCTGCGTCGGACAACAGACACTCCGTCTTGGGGAAACGCCCTACAACAGGCACTCCATCTCGGGGATACGTCCTACAACAGGCACTCCGTCTCGGGGAAACGTCCTACCACAGGCACTCCGTCTCGGGGAAACGTCCTACCACAGGCACTCCGTCTCGGGGATACGTCCTACAACAGGCACTCCGTCTTGGGGAAACGCCCTACAACAGGCACTCCATCTCGGGGATACGTCCTACAACAGGCACTCCGTCTCGGGGAAACGTCCTACCACAGGCACTCCGTCTCGGGGAAACGTCCTACCACAGGCACTCCATCTCGGGGATACGTCCTACCACAGGCACTCCGTCTCGGGGAAACGTCAAGCTGACACTTCGTCTCGGGGATACGTCCTACCACAGGCACTCCGTCTTGGGGAAACGCCCTACAACAGGCACTCCATCTCGGGGATACGTCCTACAACAGGCACTCCGTCTCGGGGAAACGTCCTACCACAGGCACTCCGTCTCGGGGAAACGTCCTACCACGGGCACTCCGTCTCGGGGATACGTCCTACAACAGGCACTCCGTCTTGGGGAAACGTCCTACAACAGGCACTCCATCTCGGGGATACGTCCTACCACAGGCACTCCGTCTCGGGGAAACGTCAAGCTGACACTTCATCTCGGGGATACGTCCTACCACAGGCACTCCGTCTCGGGGAAACGTCCTACAGCAGACACTCCGCCTCGGGGAAACGTCGACCAGCGACACTCCGTGCCGGGGACACGTCTACCAAATCGCTTCGGATCAGAGCGCCGACCGTCCATGTCGTAAAAAGGGCAGCGCATCCCAAAAAGTGGGAACCAAAGCAAGTCGCCTCCACGTGAAAGAAGATCCATCAATTTCATACACACGACCCACATGTGCGGTGTGCATTTATTGATGGGGGGCAATTTGTTGGGGTAAAAATTTACACCCCGGTTGACCAGGTCAAAATCAAAGTCAACCCCAAGCCAGGTGGGCCCAAGCCCAGGTCAAGCGGGCCCATGCCCAAGTCGAGCCCGTAGCCAGCCTCCCACATGCCAACAACAAAATCATGTAATAAATAATTTCTATGTAATTGTTTATGCATGAATGTAAAAAAAATGGGCATAAAGCCAATATTTTGTAAGCCCATGGCTTATGTGCAAAAATGAAATGGCACATGTGCCATGGGATGGCTAAAATGCCATTTTTGTAAAGCCCAAGGGGCTATATGTAAATATGTAAGCCTATATAAGGCAAAATGATGATGAATAAAAAAAACAACTTTTTCTCTCTCCAAAAAAAGTCTCAGAGCTGAGCTCTTTCTTCTATCTTCAAGGTTCCAAAACCTTCTTCTTTCTCTTGAATTAAATCAAGAGTTTTACTCTTCCTTTTTCAAAACAAATTAGTTTTTCACCACAAAACCCACAAAGGGGAACTTGGATCTATCATTAGATCTGAAAAAGAAGAGATTTTGAGATTTCACATCTCTTGATCTTCAAGATCCAGCAAGCAACAGGAGGAAGAAGAACATCGTTCACTAAACCCAAAAAAAAAAAACACACACTCAGGAGTCCAACTCCTCTCTGATTTCTCTTCTAAGAAATTTGTTTTAGCAGCGCGCAGCGCAAGTGCGCAAAGCGACCGCGTGCCGACACGTGGCGCGCGCGCTTGCGCAAGTGCGAAAAGCTCCCGCGTGCCGACACGTGGCGCGCGCGCGCTTGCGCAAGTGCGCAAAGCGTCCGCGTGCCGACACGTGGCGCGCGCGCTTGCGCACCTGCGTGCTCGCGCAAGTGCGCAAAGGGCCCGCGTGCCGACACGTGGCGCGCGCGCTTGCGCACCTGCGCGCTCGCGCAAGTGCGCAAAGGGCCCGCGTGCCGACACGTGGCGCGCGCGCTTGCGCACCTGCGCGCTTGCGCAAGTGCGTAAAGCGCCCGCGTGCCGACACGTGGCTCGCTTGCGCCTGAGCGCACAGCACCTAAGCGCACAGCGCCCAAGGTGCTGCCCCACGCATCCTTTGGATGCCCTTTTCCCCTTTATTTATATATACATGTATATATATACATATGTATACAAATGTACACATACACATACTCCGCCACACTCTCCCCCTCAAAAAATTTTTCGGGCCGGGGCGCTGCCCCGAACCCCGCAAGGGGGCTGCTAGCCCCCTTGACTCCCAGCCCGCTATCCGGGTAGCGGGACCCCCGTAAAAACTCTGCGTGGCTCCCGATATATCCAAAACCCCCCTTTCAGAACAGAACACACGTACACTGCACATTGAGTTCGCATGACCAGTTTAACCCGTTAATCGGAGGTTCTCTCGCCCCAAAGGCGAGGGGTAATTAACGGCAGCTTAGTCCGCGGCTGCCGGAGATTCGGATCCCCACAATCATTAAACCCCCGCCTACCCTAGGCAGGGGAATCTGTAGTACGCCTGACAAGCGTGCGCGTATTCCCATCTCAATGGGGTAACGAAAAACACCCTACAAAGTATCCATCCACAGTCACATTACGGTTGTAGAGATATCAAGAACAAAATAAAACTATCTAAACATGTCCATAATCCAATATAACAAGAGTCAAGAATAATAAAAATGCGGAAGCGAAAGATCCAATACAAAATAACTGGAATGTATGTCCCATAATGCGGGCTCACATCAGGAATAAAATGCAGGAAAGAAAAACTAACTAATACTGACACCTCACAGCTCAGCCTGTCGGCTGAAGTACTCCTGCTCGGACTGTGACAGCGGTACAGAATCTGGGCCATGCAAAACCCAGACGTCAGCGCGTCAAATCATCAAGTAATAACATAATAAACAGGCAATGCGAATATAAACATGAATAAAGTAGGGGTAACAATAATATAAATCAGAGCAATGCAGGGTAGTGTGCAGTGGGTAAACTAAACTGTTCTATCAGGTTCTCTGTTCTAAAGTCTTTGAAACCAAATTGATGAATCATCGATGTAACTCAATAGTATCCCGTACATACCCGGGACCACGGCCTCAATATTCTCGGGCTGAAACCGAGACATGCCGCTAGGCACCAAACAGGAATGTGTACACTCAATAGTATCCCGTACATACCCGGGACCACGGCCTTAATATTCTCGGCTGAAGCCGAGACATGCCGCTAGGCACCAAACAGGAATGTGTACACTCAGAACAGGTAGTGAACTGTCGAGTTACAAGTCAGGTTTCACCTTTGATTTCCCCATACCCCCAAGTTATATGTGTATGTCAAGTCAGGTATCCCGAAATCAAGAAACTAATGCCAACACAGGATAAGGTAAACAGGTTTGTCTGGATAGACAACAGGAACGGTCCATGAGGACTACATGTCAGGTTTGTTGGTATTAGACACAAGATCAGGTAACGGGTCAGGTCATGGTACATCATGTCAAGTCAAGCAGTATACGGTACCATGTCGGGTCAATCAATGTGTAGGTAGCAAGACAGGTCAAGAAGCAAGCGATATCATAGGTGTACTCACAATCAGTTATATAATCAAGTATGGGTATCAACAACATGAGATAAGAAATGAATTAAGCAATAGGCGGATTCATTCAATTAGCTATACCGTTATCAATTGTGTCACAGAGATGATTTCAACCATATAAGAATGCAGTAAGACAATTATAGCCATTTAATCATGTTAACCAGTTTAAGACTTCATAGATGCAATGTTATATGTGTATATAGGTTCCACGAATGAAATCACAGTTTAAGCAGGTTAAATGTATACGAGTGTCCGAATGAAGTAAAACGGTAGAAAAGGTGCCATAGGCTACATCATCAGTGAAAGTGTAATCAAAACATGTAAATGTGATTATTAGGTTCCAAATTAGTAATTACAACAGGTAGGTTCCAAGTTTTGAAAGATAAATGATATTTAACAATATTGAACATGAAAATTGGGAAACTATAATACCAAAGTTAAATTGCGGGTTTTAGGGTGTCATTAATTATAAGTAAATATTGTTTAGCATGTAGCAAGGGGTACTTGCCTCGATGGGTCGCGAATCGGGAAAACGGAACGTTAACCGTCGGCGGGGGAAAACTCGCGACGGGGGCACGGTTCACGGAATGAACCCAAACGACGAACGGTGAAGCCACACGGGTCGGGGTACTACGCTGGAACGTTGGGACACGTCGTCGGCATCGTCGGATTCCGGCCAAGAAATGAACAGTAAAAGATCAAGACATGCAAACAAGAAGAGAAAGAAAAATAGAGAAGAAATGAAGTAGGATCTGAGAAGGGGTGCTCACGATGATCCGTGGTACGGGTGGTGACGGTCGACCTCGTCGACGGAGCTCCGGCGGTGGCCTACGACGGCGGCGGAAGAAATCTGCCGATCAAGAAACAAATTAGCCGAGAAGGAAAGAAGAAAGGAAGAGAGGAGGGGAAGCTAGCTCACAGAGGGGTGTGCGCGAGGGCCGGGGACACGGGGACGGGGTCACCGGCGGCGACTCATGGCGGTGCGATGGTGTGCACGGGGTGCAGGTGGCCGCGGTGAAGGTGCAGGGTGCACGGGAAGAAGGGAAATGAGGAAGGAGGCGCGGTGGATTGGTCGAGGGCGAGGAGGCGACGATGCTGGTGATGGTGGTGCCGGCGTTGGGGCTGCGGCGGCGAGGGGCACGGCGGCTAGGGTTCGATGGGGTTGGGTTTACGTGGAAAAAAAAGAGAAGGAGGATGAGGGAAATATATATAGAGGAGAGTGAGAGAGAGACCGGGAGAGAGAGACGATTTATTGAGAGGAGAGAGAAAGAGATAGAGAGACGGGGAGAGAGAGAGAGAGATTGGGAGAGGAGCCCACGGTTAATGAATGTTTGCGATTGGCTGAGGGAAATCGTTTGTTAGGAATAGATTATAATTAAAAGATTTAGATAAGAAAATATAGTATAGAAAATATTATATGGTTAGATTTAAATATACGATGGTTTTAAAATATTAAAATTTGGGATTTTGGCGCAAAGTAAAACATTTCCAAATCGCGCCCGGGTCGGGTCTAAAAATTTGAAATTGAAATAATAGAATTTTAGGCGGGATCCAAAAGTGAAAATGAAGTATTTTACAATCAAAAAGCATACCCCAAAACGGACACCCGTACATGCGCGTAGCCGTCCAAACTCGCCCGTTTCACTGAACAGGACGAGAACACGATGCATGGACGCTACAACAGGGTTAGGGGTGTCAAGCAGGCCAAGATGAATATTTTTAATTTTATTTTAGATGCCATAAATTGTTATATGCAGAAATGAATTGACGGGGTAAAATTACAATAAATAACAATCAAGCAAGATAAATGAAATAAGTGCCACACTACGTTCAAACGGTAACTGAAATTAGTAGCATTGGGCTCGGGTGTTACAATGACCCCGCTCGGAAATACGTCATCAGCATGACCCCGTTCGGAAATACGTCATCCTCATGACCCCGTTCGGAAATACGTCATCCATATGATCCCGTTTCGGAAATACGTCATCCACATGACCCCGTTCGGAAATACGTCATCCTCATGACCCCGTTCGGAAATACGTCATCCATATGACCGCGTCACGGAAATACGTTATCCATATGACCCCGTTTCGGAAATACGCCATCTACATGTCTATCCCACTAAACACTTACGGGTCCTCTCGATTCGTAAGGAAGAAAACTCTCTTATAAGATCCTTACGACTTATAAGGGAAAACACACTTAGGAATCCTCACGATTCCTAAGGAGAAAACACACCTACGAGATCCTCTCGACTCGTAGGGAGAAAAGTCTTTTTGAGACCCTCACGGCTCATCAAGTTGAAAAGTCTTAGGTGACAGATCCTAACCCTGTTTCCTAAGCCATCACTACCCCTCGAAGAAGCTAAGACAAGATGCTCACTCTGTCATCTGCCGGCTATGCTTACTAAGATAACATGCCGGCAACGAAGAGAAGAAAGCGACAAGGAGAACATTTAACTCGCATTTAATTAAGCGTTCGAGGCATACCCTTTCATGCATGTGCAAAAGATTTGGTACATAAAACAAAACAAGCTGAAATGAAGAATTTGCCATTCATACTGCGAAAAAGTTTTTACAATTATGAAAGCATTAAACAAAAACATTATCAAGATGATTACAATGGCAAAACATCAGATCCAGGGCATGAATTGAGGAATTCAAAAGTGACGTTGTCCAGAATCTTCCAGGCCTTTCGAACAATCCTAGTATACTTTCTTTCGCGATCACAAGCGTCGGGATCTTCACGGATGTCCTCCACCCTCCGATAGGCAGCAAGTATTGCCGCCTGTTGAAAAGCCTAATGCAGAAGATCGATAAGGTTGTCTCGCCTTCTCTTTGAGATTAGGCCCATCAGATACACCGAGTGCACCTTATCCTCGTAGCATCCAATGCCTTAAGTGTCACGCCAGTACAGAATAGAGGAAGCGCTTCCCAGATCGCTCCCATGAGAAGCTTCAGGAGAGAGGAACGTCGAGAAAGTAGTCGACCATCGTATGCGTCAAAGCGACTCATGATTTCGGCACACTGGGCGTTTGTGAATTCTTGATTTTGAGAACGGCTGAGTGAGCGAATGTCTCCATAAGAGACGATCTCATCAAGGTCATACATATGAGCGTCCATAACTCCTAAAAAAGAAAATTAACAAGAATTAGCAGACAGACTGATTAGGTAAATTCTTATTAAAAACAGGAAACGGATTCTAATTATGACACCTAATAAATTCGAATCTGTGAGAAATCCTAAAAAGGGAATCTCATTTAATAAGCAACCCTTTGGGTCAAGGATTTAAATTCCCCGAGAGTAAGGCTCTGCGGACAGGAATGATACCTGTCAAAGTCAATTATGAAAGGAATCTAAAGAGATTCCCCGGGAATGCTAAAAGCCTGGCTCTGTAATGATGATGGAAAAATCCATCAAGAATTAATTAAAATTAATTTTTATAAATTAAAAATTCTAAGATCTTCAAGATCCATGAATAAACTCTGAAAAGAGCAAAGCCCTATTATTGAAACCCTAAATGGGTTTTCTTTAGATCAAAGATCTATGAAGAGTAAAGCTCTGTTAATGGGTAAAATCCTAATCTAGTGAAAGTTTTAAACTTGACCTTAATTTTAACAGAGTTTTGACTCTTAAAAGATTTTTTTTAACAGGAGAGCAATGCTCTGAGAAAGAGATAATTCTCAAGGGGGGATGAAAATCATCTAAGAGACTAAAGGTCCTATTTATAGGCATAGAGAGCCGTTTCAACTTCCAAATGTTGATCCAATGACTGGGAGGCTACCACCGCCGCGCTCACGTATGGGCCGCATAAGCGCTACGGTGGGGGGCATTTGTTCCCCAATCAGAGCAAAACTCTGTTCAAATTCCAATATTTGAAATGAAGCGACGCTTCTGTTTCCCCCAATCAGAGCAAAACTCTGTTTTAAAATTTCAAAACTCAAAAGTTGAAGCAACACTTCAAATCCAGCGCTGTGCGCCACGTGTCAAACACAGGTGCGCTAGCTTAGTTGCGCTGTGCTCTGCGCTGCGCGCCACGTGTCGAACGTAGGTGCGCTAGCGCAAGGAGCGCCAGTGTTGGAATTAAAAATTCCCCACTGTTAGATCAAACGATCTAATAATAATAAATTATTAATTAGTGTCTCCAAATCTTCAAAGCGAAAATCACAGCCGCAAGCTCCAAGTATAAGTTGGGTAATTCTTCTCATGGGTCTTCAACTGTCTCGATGCGTACGCTACAACCTTCCCATGCTGCATCAAAACACATCCCAATCCTTTCTCAGATGCGTCGCTGTGAATCACCAATCCTCCGGAATTGTCTGGCACGGTCAGAATAGGGGCGGTTATCAACTTCTGCTTCAACGTCTCAAAAGCTAACGCATATTTGTCCGTCCATACAAAAGGTACCTCCTTGCGCGTAAGCTTGGTTAACGGCTCTGCCAGACGACCAAAGTTCTCCACAAATCTCCTGTAATATCCGGCGAGTCCAAGAAAACTTCTTATGTCCGCAACATTCTTTGGAATCGGCCAATCTCGAACTGCTGTAATCTTTTCTGAATCGACGGCAATTCCATCGCCAGACACAACATGCCCCAAAAACTTTACTTCCTCCAGCCAAAACTCACACTTACTCATCTTCGCATACAACTTCTCTTGTCTCAACGTTTGCAGTGCGATCTTCAAATGTTCAGCATGCTCTTCAAAACTCTTTGAGTAAACCAGAATATCGTCAATGAATACCACAATAAACTGATCCAAGAATGGTGAAAAGATTCGGTTCATCAAGTCCATGAATACTGCCGGCGCATTTGTTACTCCGAAGGGCATCACTAAGTATTCGTAATGTCCATATCGAGTTCGAAACGCCGTCTTGCAAATATCTTCTGCTTTCACTCGAACCTGATGATATCCGGATCGCAAATCCAGCTTCGAGAATACCCTCGCGCCACTAAGCTGCTCAAAAAGTTCTCCAATGCGAGGGTTAGGGTACTTGATCTTAATAGTCACCCGGTTTAATTCTCGATAGTCGATGCACATCCTTCTTGTGCCATCCTTCTTCTTTACTAGAAGAACTGGAGCTCCCCAAGACGAGTTACTGCTTCGAATCCAACCCTTTTCAAGCAATTCAGCAACCTGTTTCTTGACTTCTTCCAACTCTACTGGTGCCATTGGATAATACGCTTTGGATACTGGCGCTGCACCAGGAATAAGATCAATTGCGAATTCCACGTCTCGCTTCGGCGGTAAACCCGATATATCTTCAAACACGTCCATAAAATCGCGAACAACAGCCGGCTCTTCACTTAAATCAACTTCCATTGCTGCAAGAATATCATTTGTCGGCCTAGCCCTAAACTCGACTGGCCCGACAGAACTGCTTCCTCCAGTGAAGGTAAACTCGGGATGTCCGGGAATCTGGAAAATTACTTTCTTTGCCCTACAATTAATGTGAGCGTGGAAAGTGCCAAGAAAATCCATTCCCAAGACGACTTCATAGCTGCCCGTATCAATCACCAAGAAATCTGCAAAAAGCTCCCGTCCGCACACAACAACTGTACAATCTTTACATTCCCTACTAGCTATGATTTTCCCATTCCCAGTGTGTATGTCCCAGAAACTAGACAGGGTCGTGTAGTCAATCGAGTGTGTAGTTAAAAACTTGGATGACATAAAACAATGGGATGCACCAGAATCAAATAACGCCAATGCGGGAAAACCATGAACGAGTAAAGTACCTGAAACAACTTCTCCTGACGCCTTAGCTTCTTCATCTGTCAAGGTAAAAGCTCGAGCCTGATTAGGTCCTTGAGTCAGCTGTTTCTTCCCCTGGAACGGTCTCTGCGGAGGCTTCTGAAAATCATCTCTCATACGAAGCTTCGACGGACAAGCACCAACGGCGTGATCTGCCGCTCCACAAACCAAACAGAGTCCCAGCCTCCTTCGACAATCCTTTTGCATGTGGCCAGGTAAATTGCAATAGTTACAGGTCATGCTCTTTCTTCGATCGACGATCACTGGCTTCTTCATGGGTGCTACACCTCGACGGTCCACTGGAATACCTCTGCGACCATGAGCTCGGTTAGGTACAAATGCTGGCTTCCTTACCGCAACTGCTGTCTGCTGCAAACTCACCTTCATCCCAGATAAACTCTGCTGCTCTCGGGCTGCCGCAAGTACTTATGAGAAAGTGGTCAAACCCAGGGAGACAATCTGCCGCTGGATGTCCACGTCCAAGCTGCGCATGAACCTTCGTGCCCTGTCTGCCTCGTTGGCAACTAAAGGTCCAGCGAATCTGCCGAGTCTTGTCCATTCTGCTGCATGCACATCTACGGGTGTTCCCTTTTGCTTTAGCCCGATGAATTTCTCTTCCATTTCCTCCCATGCAGTCCGCGGGAAGAACTTCTCCAGGAAACTCTTTGAAAAATCCGCCCACTTGATCGGTTTGGGCAAGCGGTTCTCCTCCACAAGCCACCATTCTCGGGCGTAGTCCACTAACTGAATGCGTACCACATCAACTCTTTTCTCATCTGGAATCTGTGCCGCAACAAGCAAATTCTCTGTGTCAACTAGCCACTGCTCCGCTGGCAACGGCTCCTCCAAACCAGTAAATGTAGACGGACCCAAACGTCTGAAATCTGCTACGGTCCCTACTCGGTCAACTGGCTTAGCTCCAATATTGTTCACAGACTGCTGAACGATCTGCAAATCTTCCTGAAACGATTCCGCTTGCTGCTGGATCAGTTCGGTCTGTTTCTTTTGATTCTCCAGCATTCTTCTTATCACTCCAAATATGGCGGCTTCGTCCACACGCCTCTAGTACGTCTTCAAATTCTTACCGGCCATATTCCTGAAATCAAAACACCCAACATTAGCATGATGATAGATTCAAAATATAGATCAAGGCTAGAACTCCAAGTTACTTAAATAGAGTGCCGCATTGTAACTATGCCGCGGTATCATAACTACAATTACATAACTCCACCCAAGTCGCCTAAGTCTTATAGATAACAAGGAATCAGGTTTTCGAGTTGATATGCAAAGGAAGTTTGCACATCGTAAAGGATATAATCAGGAAGAATGTGATTCAAGAATGGTAAACGGCAAGGTGGCAGGACATATTTCCTAAACACAGGTATTCTGATTCGTGTATTGGGTACAATATCCAACTACAAAAGAATCAACCCGACTAACCTATGGCTCTGATACCAAAAGAACCATGTCACGCCCCGCTTCCCAGAGTACGCTAAAATGGGCAAGTGACATAGCCAACCATGCTACCTGTGGGTAGGAAGTATCCATCCACAGTCACATTACGGTTGTAGAGATATCAAGAACAAAATCAAACTATCTAAACATGTCCATAATCCAATATAACATGAGTCAAGAATAATAAAAATGCGGAAGCGAAAGATCCAATACAAAATAACTGGAATGTATGTCCCATAATGCGGGCTCACATCAGAAATAAAATGCAGGAAAGAAAAACTAACTAATACTGACTCCTCACAGCTCAGCCTGTCGGCTGAAGTACTCCTGCTCGGACTGTGACAGCGGTACAGAATCTGGGCCATGCAAAACCCAGACGTCAGCGCGTCAAATCATCAAGTAATAACATAATAAACAGGCAATGCGAATATAAACATGAATAAAGCAGGGGTAACAATAATATAAATCAGAGCAGTGCAGGGTAGTGTGCGGTGGGTAAACTAAACTGTTCTATCAGGTTCTCTGTTCTAAAGTCTTTGAAACCAAATTGATGAATCATCGATGTAACTCAATAGTATCCCGTACATACCCGGGACCACGGCCTCAATATTCTTGGGCTGAAACCGAGACATGCCGCTAGGCACCAAACAGGAATGTGTACACTCAATAATATCCCGTACATACCCGGGACCACGGCCTCAATATTCTCGGCTGAAGCCGAGACATGCCGCTAGGCACCAAACAGGAATGTGTACACTCAGAACAGGTAGTGAACTGTCGAGTTACAAGTCAGGTTTCACCTGTGATTTCCCCATACCCCCAAGTTATATGTGTATGTCAAGTCAGGTATCCCGAAATCAAGAAACTAATGCCAACACAGGATCAGGTAAACAGGTTTGTCTGGATAGACAACAGGAACGGTCCATGAGGACTACATGTCAGGTTTGTTGGTATTAGACACAAGATCAGGTAACGGATCAGGTCATGGTATATCATGTCAAGTCAAGCAGTATACGGTACCATGTCGGGTCAATCAATGTGTAGGTAGCAAGACAGGTCAAGAAGCAAGCGATATCATAGGTGTACTCACAATCAGTTATATAATCAAGCATGGGTATCAACAACATGAGATAAGCAATGAATTAAGCAATAGGCAGATTCATTCAATTAGCTATACCGTTATCAATTGTGTCACAGAGATGATTTCAACCATATAAGAATGCAGTAAGACAATTATAGCCATTTAATCATGTTAACAAGTTTAAGACTTCATAGATGCAATGCTATATGTGTATATAGGTTCCACGAATGAAATCACAGTTTAAGCAGGTTAAATGTATACGAGTGTCCGAATGAAGTAAAACGGTAGAAAAGGTGCCATAGGCTACAAAATCAGTGAAAGTGTAATCAAAACATGTAAATGTGATTATTAGGTTCCAAATTAGTAATTACAACAGGTAGGTTCCAAGTTTTGAAAGATAAATGATATTTAACAATATTGAACATGAAAAATGGGAAATTATAATACCAAAGTTAAATTGCGGGTTTTAGGGTGTCATTAATTATAAGTAAATATTGTTTAGCATGTAGCAAGGGGTACTTGCCTCGATGGGTCGCGAATCGGGAAAACGGAACGTTAACCGTCGGCGGGGGAAAACTCGCGACGAGCGCACGGTTCACGGAATGAACCCAAATGACGAATGGTGAAGCCACACGGGTCGGGGTACTACGCTGGAACGTTGGGACACGTCGTCGGCATCGTCGGATTCCGGCCAAGAAATGAACAGTAAAAGATCAAGACATGTAAACAAGAAGAGAAAGAAAAATAGAGAAGAAAGGAAGTAAGATCTGAGAAGGGGTGCTCACGATGATCTGTGGGACGGGTGGTGACGGTCGACCTCGTCGACGGAGCTCCGGCGGTGGCCTACGACGACGGCGGAAGAAATCTTCCGATCAAGAAACATATTAGCCGAGAAGGAAAGAAGAAAGGAAGAGAGGAGGGGAAGCTAGCTCATCGAGGGGTGTACGCGAGGGCCGAGGACGAGGGGACGGGGTCACCGGCGGCGACTCACGGCGGTGCAACGGTGTGCAGGGAGTGCAGGTGGCCGCGGTGAAGGTGCAGGGTGCACGGGAAGAAGGGAAATGAGGAAGGAGGCACGGTGGATTGGTCGAGAGCGAGGAGGCGACGATGCTGGTGATGGTGGTGCCGGCATTGGGGCTGCGGCGGCGAAGGGCACGGCGGCTAGGGTTCGATGGGGTTGAGTTTACGTGGAAAAGAAAGAGAAGGAGGATGAGGGAAATATATATAGAGGAGAGAGAGAGAGAGAGAGAGAGACGGGGAGAGAGAGAGGATTTATCGAGAGGAGAGAGAAAGAGATAGAGAGATAGAGAGACGGGGAGAGAGAGAGGAGAGAGAGGGAGAGGGGCCCACGGTTAATGAATGTTTGCGATTGGCTGAGGGAAATCGTTTGTTAGGAATAGATTATAATTAGGAATAGATTATAATTAAAAGATTTAGATAAGAAAATATAGTATAGAAAATATTATATGGTTAGATTTAAATATACGATGGTTTTAAAATATTAAAATTTGGGATTTGGGCGCAAAGTAAAACATTTCCAAATCGCGTCCGTATCGGGTCTAAAAATTTGAATTGAAATAATAGAATTTTAGGCGGGATCCAAAAGTGAAAATGAAGTATTTTACAATCAAAAAGCATACCCCAAAACGGACACCCGTACGTGAGCGTAGCCATCCAAACTCGCCCGTTTCACTGAACGGGATGAGAACACGATGCACGGACGCTACAACAGGGCTAGGGGTGTCAAGCAGGCCAAGATGAATATTTTTAATTTAATTTTAGATGCCATAAATTGTTATATGCAGAAATGAATTGACGGGGTAAAATTACAATAAGTAACAATCAAGCAAGATAAATGAAATAAGTGCCACACTACGTTCAAACGGTAACTGAAATTAGTAGTATTGGGCTCGGGTGTTACAATGACCCCGCTCTGAAATACGTCATCAGCATGACCCCGATCGGAAATATGTCATCAACTTGACCCCGTTCGGAAATACGTCATCCATATGACCCCGTTTCGGAAATACGTCATCCATATGACCCTGTTCGGAAATACGTCATCCTCATGACCCCGTTCGGAAATACGCCATCCATATGACCGCGTCACGGAAATACGTTATCCATATGATCCCGTTTTGGAAATACGCCATCTACATGTCTATTCCACTAAACACTTACGGGTCCTCTCGATTCGTAAGGAAGAAAACTCTCTTATAAGATCCTTACGACTTATAAGGGAAAACATACTTAGGAATACTCACGATTCCTAAGGAGAAAACACACCTACGAGATCCTCTCGACTCGTAGGGAGAAAAGTCTTTATGAGATCCTCACGGCTCATAAAGTTGAAAAGTCTTAGGTGACAGATCCTAACCCTGTTTCCTAAGCCATCACTACCCCTCGAAGAAGCCAAGACAAGATGCTCACTCTGTCATCTGCCGGCTATGCTTACTAAGATAACATGCCGGCAACGAAGAGAAGAAAGCGACAAGGAGAACATTTAACTCGCATTTAATTAAGCGTTCGAGGCATACCCGTTCATGCATGTGCAAAAGATTTGGTACATAAAACAAAACAACCTGAAATGAAGAATTTGCCATTCATACTGCGAAAAAGTTTTTACAATTATGAAAGCATTAAACAAAAACATTATCAAGATGATTACAATGGAAAAATCTCAGATCCAGGGCATGGATTGAGGAATTCAAAAGTGACGTTATCCAGAATCTTCCAGGCCTTTCGAACAATCCTAGTATACTTTCTTTCGCGATCACAAGCGTCGGGATCTTCACGGATGTCCTCCACCCTCCGATAGGCAGCAAGTATTGCCGCCTGTTGAAAAGCCTAATGCAGAAGATCGATAAGGTTGTCTCGCCTTCTCTTTGAGATTAGGCCCATCAGATACACCGAGTGCACCTTATCCTCGGCAGCATCCAATGCCTTAAGTGTCACGCCAGTACAGAATAGAGGTAGCGCTTCCCAGATCGCTCCCACGAGAAGCTTCAGGAGAGAGGAACGTCGAGAAAGCAGTCGACCATCGTATGCGTCAAAGCGACTCATGATTTCGGCACACTGGGCGTTTGTGAATTCTCGATTTTGAGAACGGCCGAGTGAGCGAATGTCTCCGTAAGAGATGATCTCATCAAGGTCATACATATGAGCGTCCATAACTCCTAAAAAAGAAAATTAACAAGAATTAGCAGACAGACTGATTAGGCAAATTCTTATTAAAAACAGGAAACGGATTCTAATTATGACACCTAATAAATTCGAATCTGTGAGAAATCCTAAAAAGGGAATCTCATTTAATAAGCAACCCTTTGGGTCAAGGATTTAAATTCCCCGAGAGTAAGGCTCTGCGGACAGGAATGATACCTGTCAAAGTCAATTATGAAAGGAATCTAAAGAGATTCCCCGGGAATGCTAAAAGCCTGGCTCTGTAATGATGATGGAAAAATCCATCAAGAATTAATTAAAATTAATTTTTATAAATTAAAAATTCTAAGATCTTCAAGATCCATGAATAAACTCTGAAGAGAGCAAAGCTCTATTATTGAAACCCTAAATGGGTTTTCTTTAGATCAAAGATCTATGAAGAGCAAAGCTCTGTTAATGGGTAAAATCCTAATCTAGTGAAAGTTTTAAACTTGACCTTAATTTTAACAGAGTTTTGACTCTTAAAAGATATTTTTTTAACAGGAGAGCAATGCTCTGAGAAAGAGATAATTCTCAAGGGGGATGAAAATCATCTAAGAGACTAAAGGTCCTATTTATAGGCATAGAGAGCCGTTTCAACTTCCAAATGTTGATCCAATGACTGGAAGGCTACCACCGTCGTGCTCACGTATGGGCCACGTAAGCGCAACGGTGGGGGGCATTTGTTTCCCCAATCAGAGCAAAACTCTATTCAAATTCCAATATTTGAAATGAAGCGACGCTTCTGTTTCCCCCAATCAGAGCAAAACTCTGTTTTAAAATTTCAAAACTCAAAAGTTGAAGCAACGCTTCAAATCCAGCGCTGCGCGCCACGTGTCAAACACAGGTGCACTAGCGCAGTTGCGCTGCGCGCCACGTGTCGAACGTAGGTGCGCTAGCGCAAGAAGCGCCAGCGTTAGAATTAAAAATTCGCCACCGTTAGATCAAACGATCTAATAATAATAAATTATTAATTAATTAGAATTAAAATTCTGTTACGAAAAGATCTTTTCAATCTTATTAAAACAAGAAAATTATCTTCTGCAAAGTAGAAGCCTTAGGATCAAAGATCCAACGGTGGGAAATATTCCCAAATCAATCAGAGAAAAATCTCTTAAAACTGATTTAACAAATCAATTGGCCATATATAAAGGCCTCAAGACTTAAAGTCTGATATAGAGAAACCCCTCTACAAACTTGGAGAAAACTCAAAGAAAGAAAAGCAAGCTTTTAGGAAAAGAAGATCATTTCTTCAAGGTAAAGAACATGAGCAATGAACATAGAGATGAAATCATCTCATGAAAAGGAGAACTATCTTCTAAAAAAGATTATAGATCTAAAAAAGACCAAGATCTTTTATAAAAAGAGATCAAAAGATCTCATCATAAAAACAAAAGAACATATTCTTCACACAGATCATTGATCTATAAAGGAAAAGCCCTTTCAAAAATAAGAACTGTTGTTCTTGAATCTTGAGACAAAGTCTCTTCTAAAAAAAACATAAATTTGTTCCCAGATTATAAAATTGATCAATATGCGCTTTGCGCTATTGAAATGCACTTTGGGCTACTGAAAAGTGCCTTGCACTCTTGAACTGTGCTTTTGCGCTCCTTGGACTGGCGCTCAGCGCCAAAACGCGCCACGTGTCAACCACATATACAACTTGTGCTTTGCGCTTCTGAAATAGCGCACTGCGCTCATGGGCTGGCGCTCAGCGCCAAGCGCGCCACGTGTCATTCACTGGTGCACCACCAAACTAGCGCAAAGCGCTCATAAGCTGGAGCTTAGCGCTAAGCGCGACACGTGTCCTTCTCGTATGCGCTACTCGACAGAAGCGCAATGCGCTATCTAATTAGCGCAAAGCGCCTGGCGCGCCACGTGACGCATTATCAGAACACACTTTGTTCTGATGAATGCTATGCATTCAATACAAGACAAAAGATGTCAGGATCTAATGCTTAGCATTACTAAAAGGGCCGAGCCCAAGTAAAGACTCAATAGCCAGAACAACAAAATGTTAAACATTTTAATTGGACTTAGCCCAATTCTGGACATAAGTCTTCAACTTATATTGAACTGAGCACATCTGCTCACAAGTATCCAACAGATCTTAGTCTCAAACTGGGCTATAGATCTTTCAAACAATTCACACCGGTTCGAGAGTACATCTCGTTACTCCTCTGATATTTATCGTTGTAATCCTTCAACGTCTTCAGAGAGGTGATGGGTCCCGATGACCACACATTTCTACGGACTGTGGGGTCCTTAAACTCATGGACTACAAGGTCCTTAAACTTTATGGACTACAATGTCCTTAACCTGGACCGAGATTTCCTTAAACTACCGATGGACCGAGATGTCCTTAAACTACCGATGGACCGAGATGTCCTTAAACTGGTAATCGACCGCAATGTCCCTAAACTAAATAATAGAGCCCAATCGCTCTCTTGTCGAATCTAAATGATCCTGTTAAGTTGATCTTAGTCTAAAAATTAGACTAACGTATCCTTAACATACGTTTAACTTGATCTTAGTCTTAAATGAGGCTAACGTATCCTTAAACCCAAACCCCAAACCCAAATCTAAGAAGATACGGATTTGGACTAATCCACGCCCTACGGGCGACAACATAAATTAGTCTCCGTATACAATCCACGGGCAACCACAAACAAAACAAACACCCATGACACGAAGTGACCATCTGGAGAAGGAGAAAGTTGTTACTGCGATGCGGTAAAGTAATTAACTGCAGAGACTTGCGCCTGTAGGGAAGAGCGTCCCCACAATCAAAAACCTCTCAAACGAGGGGAATCTGACGAAGTCTGCTATATCGGCCGCATCCGTTTAAACCTTCGATGCATGGTGCCATAAATCAACTTGGCATCTTCAGAGAGGTGGACGGATAGCACCAATTAGCATCTGCTCCCAGATTCAGGCAAGACGTTCTCCGCGTCTTCCCGGTTTCCGGCGGTAAACAGGTTGGTATTGACTTTTGGTCTTTGCAAAACTTGGTATTGACCGGTAACTTTGACCCCCCTCTTTAAAAGCTTAACATTGTTTAACTTAAGTTTTGGAGGGTATAATTTGGCTCTTGAAAATAATTTTTTAACTCAAAGTGGTGAGCCAAAAATAAGTTTGGGGAGATTTTCACAATCATATTTCATGTCCCCATTAATAAATTTTTCCTCCCAAGTTTACAGCTTTATGAGATTTAAAAAAATGGCAACAGCGGAAACACTGTTTCACTTAAGTTTGGGGGGGGGGCCTTTTTTTGTATATATATTTTGTTTTATTTTTCTGTTAAAAAAATAAAATAAAATAAAATAAAAATAAATAAACAAATAAGGGAGTACCGGCAATTTTGACCCTTTTGGTGTAGCCTGATAGTGAGGGCACTGTCAAGTTTAAGTTTGGGGGTGTGCTCGGTAAGCTTTCTTCCTCCGCATTCATATGTATAATTTTGCATTTGCATACTTATTTTAAAACCCATAAAAATAAAAAAAAATTTAAAAAATAAAAATTGAAAAGTTCAATTTTGGCCAGTTTGACTTAAGTTCAACATGACGATTGACTAGTTAGAAAAAACTAGATCCTAAACTTAGTAAATTAAAAACCCTAAAAATAATCTTTCTTAAAGTTTAACTATAGAAAATATACGTTTTTATAGTTTATTTAGAAATAGGCAAATTTTGAGTTCGGTTCTTGAGCTAAATCGAAATAAGGGAAGAGTATTGAAAGCTCTAATTGAAGTATAAGTCTGAAAAACAATTCTGAAGCTTAAGTCCAAATTCTGAAAGTATATACCCTACTTTACGCACTCACACACATCTTGAAACTTGGGATAGTAGAGGATACCTTGAAATGCTCTTGTCTAAAATCCATAGTATGAAGGAAAATAAAATAAAAGTATAACTATTGAATAAAGAGATAAAAAAAAATGAACACTGGTTTTGTAATTGCTTAAGGCAGTATAAATATAAAATATATATATAGCGAGGGTGCTTTATCACCTAGTGCCTTAGACCAACTGGTTTGGGAGTCACTGCTAAGCCTTAGGTATTGCAAGACGAGGAATTACGCCTAAATGTGCAAGTACATTTTGTAATCGGTCGTTTAGTATCTCAAGAAGTATTAACGATCGCATGAAGGACGTGTGAGCAATTTCATCTAGAATTCACCAATTAAAAAGTATTTTGGAAGATAGACAAGAGTATGATAGCTTGAATTGAATTTCCAAGTGTAGGGGTGTCATTTACACACACGTAAAGGTGTGTGATTGGAGTTTGGATAAGAGATAGGAATAAAAGATAATGCTTATATCTTCAGTAGAGATAATAAAAATTCCTGAGTTAAGATTGCACCTTAGAAGGAAAACTAAGGAGATGCTGAAAACTTTATAAATTTGCAAAACTTATATGATCTTAAATTAAATGAAAAGGAAGCGTGAAAAATACAGGTTGATGATTTCTAGATTGAAAATAATAGAATTTCTTGCTAGAATACTGAATTGAAGAATTAGAGTTAATGGCCAAATTGATCGAATTTTGTGGGTAGTATCCGCTGAAAACTCTCAGGAGACAACACTCCTCTTACTAGGGACACCTAGGGCTTTAGCGGCTTGTTGCACGAGCTCAGTGCAATCGCGTTCCCTGCGAAAGTGAGGTTAGGAATTTTTGAAAATAAAATTGGTTTTGCTCGAGACGAGAAAAAGATAAGTTTGGGGGAATTTGTTCATATCAGAATTTTGCATTATTATATCGCTCATTCTTAATCACATTACATATAAATAGGTGCTTTTGATCCATATCTGCTAAATAGTTGCAGCTTATAGGTTCTCAGATCGTTACAGTGAAATTAATGAAAAGTCGCTACAAATGAGAGGCTGCGACCAACAATAGATGAATCTGTATGATGCCGCCTACCAGTTCAAGGAACAAATGAAAATCGTTAAACAGTTCAATGGACAAAGCACAAGAGCAGCACAAGATTCAAGACTTCAACGCGAAGCTCAAGGCAAAAGACCACATCATTCTGCACTGTTGGAAATCTGGAAGAAAATAGAAGAGATTCTGAGCAACCAAGTGAAGAAAATAGAAGGTAAAAGCAACATGAAGCAACCCTGAAGAGATGGGCCCAAGACCCCACCAATTGGCCGCGGGACTGCGGCCAAACAGGCTATTCTACCGCGGAACCACGGCTGTGTGGTGCACGTGTCGGTGGAGGTGTCGGTGTTTTGACCCGGCTTTCTTAGGGTTGTTTGGTAAATTCATGTATGGATCAGAATGTAACTTAGGGTTTTCTCTATTTATAAATAGGAAAGCCAAAAGCCTAATTAGGCATGCCTCTCTTTAGTTTTTAGGCTTCTTTTTAATTCTTAGATCTAAATTTTAATTCCAACTGTAATGCATTGTTGAGAGGTCATCAATAAATTAAGTTTTATTTTTTATCTCGCATTCTTTTTATTTGAATTTTAATTCCTGGAATTTTTTATCTGTTCTTTTATTATCTGCAATTTAATTCATCTATTAAAATAAAAAAAATGAATTTTATTGTTATCTTCCTAATGAGTGAGTAATTCCTCACTTGTTAGGGATAGGAGAGGGAAGGTTTGAGAGAAGAAAATTTCTCTCACTCCTTTCTTTGCCCAAATAATTTTAATTAAGGACTCTCTTTAAATCAACCATAACCCGCTCACTACGGCACCCTATCCTACATGATAGCGGTGATTCCCTAGTTAGACCGATTGTGGTTGAATTAACCGGAGGTTAGAGCTAAGAGCCAAGAATGGACGGACAAGGACCAAAAGGAAGAAACTAAGTTTCTTCCTAGTCGTGCTAATCCCCGTTGTTGACTATTACCCTAACACCTATATTCTTAATTAGGGCATTGAAAGAAATGAGAAGAATCCCTATTTCGAACTAATCTAATCCTAACCCTAGCAATCCTTTATATCAATTTATTCTCATTCTTAGATCTTAAAACAAAACCTACCAAAGTTAGGACATAACTCGTTAGAACTTAAAGAAAAGGACACCATTTCCCAATGGATTGACTTATACTCAATCGGTTAGCTACCAAGCGACACCGTCTTGATTGCGGTAAATTTAAATTTAAGGAATATGCAAATAGCAAACACCAATCAGGAGGTTTTACGACGTTTTAGCGAAGTTCCTTAATTAAATAATCTCTTTTCCCTATGGGCGTAGCCCCGCTAACACCTTTCTAGTCACCTACTTGGTTTATAGCATTGATCGTTAAGTGAAAAAATCTCTCGAGGAGTAGCATATACTCACAGTAGGATCGAGATCCAAATATCATCGTGTGATAAAGTTGAAGGAATCCTACCAAAATTATCACACTCCAAATGGTATGCAACACTAGCAAGTTTCGGTTTCTTTAGAAACTCCCGATGTGGATGTTTGCCCCATACTCTTATGACCTTGACGAAGGCCAACATATCATAAGTCACATGTCAAATTCTACCCGTCATTATCCAGGTTAATTTGAACCCACCCGTACATACCCTTGATGAAGGCCAAAATAGCAGTACGACTGTCCCAAACCAACGCATCTATCTATGCAACAGATAAATATTCGGTAGTTACCAATCACTATGCCTTGGCGAAGGTCAAAATACATAGCTTGAATACTACTGAATATTTAATTGAAATGATGGAGGGCTACGGATGGTTTTGACGAAACCGTGAACGTAGTGAACTTGATATAATCGAAGGAACCTAATAGCTTATAAAAGGAGTAGTTTAAGTTCCGCATTTTAAAAGTTTTGCTGTTTTGAAAAAACCGAGTGGTTTTGAAATTGTTCCAATGATTCAACTTTGGTTTGTTTTCTTTGCATTAATATAATGCGTCCCATCAATTAATCCTACCATTGCAGAAAACAACGAAAATATGACGTACGCTTATGCCATCCGCATTCGCCACTGGGCCCCGTCATCACCCGTTAGGTTACTTAACTAACGACAGAGCGGGGGCTGGACTAGCGTGGATGCAAAACATAAGCAACGCCTACTAGATATCATATATAGATATATATACATTCGTCAGACGCAATGATAGTCATTCCAGATCACAGATGAACACATTGGATATGCTAGGAATCCGCGTTTCGTTCGAGCCTGCAACGAAAGACGGATTACACGGTCGCGATGAATAGCCAAACCCTACCCTAGACCTCTACGGGTGCGGCAGACTACCCGCCAAATACCCAAAGTGAAGCAGCCTCCCTCAACAAAGTGAGTAGGTCACTCGGAACTTTAAAGTACCCGGTAGTTTATGCACCCCATCTTGGGTCTATCCTAGAAGCAGAAAACAGTAAAAGAAATAATATACAATGGCGGGTACATCCTCAACCCGGATGTGCAACCAAAAATTAATATTACATCAATTTACAATTTACATCGAATGAAAACTGAAAAACACTCATCTCACATCCCCGACTATTCATCCACGACAATCCAACAAGTTCATATACACAAACCAATATCACAGATCACAGATATGTACAACCCTCACTAATCGACGTATAGCGTTTAGTAGACGTTCAATACATATATCATATCACAGATATAAACCGATTAGCTAAATTTTACAGAATTTCGATCGATATTTCAAATTTGAAACTACCACAAATACAACACTGTACTCAAAGGAATCTGGGCAGAAACAAAGTATCTGAAAAATCACAAAACATCAAGCTGGACAATCTGCAAGAAAAACGAGTCGACTCGGCCGCGGATCCGCGGTGAAACACATGGTTTCGTCGAGCTTCCGAGGCAGTCTGACCGAGTCACGAGCTCGTTTTTCTTGTGAGTCCCTAAAAAAGCCTGCACATATTTTTCAGGTCTCTGAAAATATTTTTAGACCTGTTTTGAAAATCGGCAGAAAACATAAATTTTTGATGTATTTTGCGATTTGTCTGAGATCGAAGTTCTAAAGACTTTGCTAACATGTTAATTGTTGTTTAGCTAGGCTCTGATACCACTGTAAGTCTATGATACCCACCCCGGTACTTATGGGGAGGCGGAAAGAGTAAAAATCGATTTTTTATCACAAGGTAACATAGACTATGCATTAGGATCTTTACTAAACAATAACTAACAAACTAACTTAGATTTTTAACTACTAGGTTAGATGATTATAGCTTGGTCTTTAACTCCTTCTTCTCCTTGTTGTGAGCTCCTTGGAATGATGTAGATGGCTCCTCCTCACCGGCTTCTCTATATCGAAGAAGATCCACCCGAAGGCCTCCACCTTGAGCTCCTACCTCAACAATGAAGTAACTAGAGTACTTGGCTTGCTAGACTAAGAACCCTAGAATGAGTAGAGAAGTATTTTGGTGGTTTAGTCTCAAAAGCTTTTGTTTTTCAACTCATGAAAGATTAAAGCTTTAAGAGAGGAAGAGAAAAGAGCAAACCATGAGAGAGAAAGATAACGAGATAATGAGAGGATGAAGCTCTCATATGAGGAAATATGATAATAATAATATTAATTAAGGTAATTGTGATGGTGTATTGATTTGACCTTTATCATGTCACAATTAATGCTAAGCATGCTCAAAGAAAATATCTCATGCTTAACAAAAATATCTAAATCAACATGGGTCAACTAGGTCAAATGGTCAAACCAATTAATCATGACAATTATCTCTAATAATAATTATTAAACAATTTCCTCTTTCTCATTAAGGTTCTAATCAAGTCAATGGTCAAAACCCTAATGAGGTGTCTCCCTCTCTGCCTCTGTCAACTGTACATACATACCAGCATTCGTGTTCCGAAAAAATACGAATACAATGAGACTAAACAATCCCAAAACAGATACTAGGATCTGGCTTAAACCAAACCCCACTAGTACTAACTGCCCGAATACCAAACACGCACAAGTACGCGCATGTGAACGAACCCTGTAGTAAAACCATACGACCTCTACCTCGTTTCGCCCAAAGGTGAACAACCCTCTGTGTGGGACTCTAAAGACTCCACACTACGCTGGCAGTGGGTTTAATCACAGGCCACAAGCGGTACTAGCTGTACATAACGGTCCCCAGGTAGATGTCGATAAGAAGGCCGATGAGGAAAAACCCATCCGAACTCCGACTGAGCCTGAATGTGACAATTTCCGTACAGTCCGGTCTGTTCGTCTAAGAGTATCGCATGTTGGGTCTAGGGGGGCGGTAAACATCAGACCCCTAATAGCGGACAAGTCATGTCGGAGTGTAGCCCAGAACACCCTGAGAAACTACTGGAAACACTACCAGTAAATCTCGCTTGCCCTGGCCAGGGACTTTGTGTAATGGCTCTCTTAGACACAGCACGATATCAACCCCCAATACCGGGAGAGACGAATCCTATCTAACTGTCACTGCCTCCAAGTGCTTCGGGACTGCACCCAACTACTACCTGTTTGCACGACTCAATAGAGCCGTGGTAGGGTAGTAATCTAAGAACAGTGGAAACACACTCGAGGAGAAGTGACAGTATCAAGTCAACGGACTAAGCTGTACTCATGTCACCTGGGAACTGTTAACTGACGATAGGTATAGTACCAACCAACAGTTCCCGACGAGTCCTGTCCAGTGTACTTATAACCTAATGAGCACCTGCATACTATCTCCAGTACGACGTACCGATGGCTGTGGGACAGACCATCTCCCCAGCTGCGATGAGAAGCGTACACACTAGTCTACTCTGGAGTATCGATACCCTGTCTCGATAATCCTATGACTAGGGACCTATATAAGGATGTGCTTGTAGACTACTCAACCCCCACAAGTGTGACTGCCATCACAATGCCGGAAGTCAAGCAAAAATCATAAGGGCTCTATCAATATATATTAGCGATACGTCAAAAGAAACATATACACATATTAAGATAGATACAAACCAAGTAGCATACTACCATATCGAGCAAAACTGTTATAAATCTGTGTATATATATCCCAAGATTCCAAAATGTAATATACAAACTAGTACTATACAATAATGATCTCTAGGGTATATCACACTAACATGGTCTACCCCCTTTACCCATGCACTGTTTGTTTACTCTTAATTTAAACAGATAATTCAATTTTCCCAATTAATCCATTTTTAATGCATTTTAATTCGAAAACCCTAATTCCACACTATAAATACAACCCTATACCCTAGCCCATCCTCATTCTGAAATCCCTAACCAAAATTATCAAATTTTTCTAAGTACAAATGGAGTAGAAGTAGAGTTAGCCCAAGACCAACTTCCGACGAAGAATCAAGAAAGTCCCGACGACTCCATGACGCCACGAAAGATACCACATCTTCTTCTACCTCTTTCCTACCCGTCTAGCTAGTAAGTCCCTCCCCATTCTACCATTTATTCTTAAAAAGTTTCTTTATAAAATATGTCGGTAAGTGGAATTAATACCGACATCTCATTCTAAAACCTAAAAATTTCATCATTTTCTTCCATAACTTTCATGCAAACTCTTACCCTATGTTTATAACCATGAATCTAATGTTTAGAAATAACTTTCACTTTAAAACATCATGCTAGATAACTTTAATTTAACTTTTACAGTAAAATACCATGAACTTTGTAACTACCTTATTTAGTTGTTTTGCTTACTATTACCTTTAGAGAACTTCACAGGGTAATGATCTACCCCTCACATACATACATGTTTATATAGCACGATATTCTTGGAAACATATTTTTGTGGCAAATACAATATTTCATTAAAATACCATGAACTATAAAACCCGGTTCTCTTTTTAATTGTATTATTAAATTCTTTGCGATTATACCTATACAACCCATTTTGGGAAATCCACTATTAGATGGTGCGGATTATTGCATATCCTCGGGCTAATAGAGCAAGATGCAGATCTCCTCACGGAACATTCGGTCTCGAAATATTTTTAATTCGATTTTTAAGAAAAACGAGATTTTCTAATTAATAATAAAATTAATTTTTAATATTATATAAATATTATCAAACCATATATTTTCAAGTTATAATAAATTCCATGTTTTTCTAAAAATAAAAGAATGGCAAATTTCACTAAAATACCATCAAGTATCAATATAAGACAAGTTTTACACTAAAATACCTTGAACTATCCAAGTTAAACTATTATCACTAAAACACTTCACATTCTTAAAATTCATAATTATGAAAACCTTAAATAATATAAATAAATGCTCGAGGTTTAGTTTGAAAGTAAAACATTTTTCATAAAACCTCCTCGAGTTATATAAAATTACATTTAAGGACTTTAGTAAATATATGTTTAAGCGGGATCAATTCTCTTGAGCCTCAGAGAGTCGGAGAAAGTGAGTGCTTGCCTATTTAAGCTAGAAAAACTTAACGGTGGCATCAATGGTAATTGTCTTCGAAAAAGACACAAATTCTGTCGTCCATGTGCAGCAGTTACCGATAACACCCGAATATAATTCAGGATCCAAATCTGTTTTAAAGTGTCTAACTCAATCTGAGTTTAAGCCTAATCTGAATCCAATTCAAACATGAATACAATTCAAATATGAATCCAATATACCAAATATGAATACTTGAACCTGAACCTGAATACTAGAACAAGATCAATATACAAGTAAGACTTGACTTGACTAAACCATGGTTATAAGTTGACTTGATTACATATCTACTTGTTTACATCCTGAACCTGATTACATGAACAATTTACACCCATGGTGTCGGCAAGTATAATAACTATAAATCAATACAATAGATTACGGAGTTTTAAAGGGGTAGACTGGTACGGGGTAGACTGGTACGGAATGTGTTAAAAGTGGCACGATGATGGACACTAAAGACATCTACATGAACTCTCATGCCGTTGTCCCATGGGTTTTGACGGGGTCTTGTACTTACATGTTACCATAGTCCACGGGATAGTTGGACTCCTCTCGTATACACTGATATATTCTGTACCAAGTTATAAACAATTATGTTAGTATAACAAACATAAACCTGTACAAATTACACTTATATTTCTCTCTACTTGTCGTATTATTTCCTTCCTTTCTTTTGGGACTTACCGAGCGCTAGTTCGCTGACGATATTCCCGTCTCTTCTTTTTTTGGAATGTTCGTCAGGAGGACCGGATCTTCAGGAGACCGAGCCCAGCCAGGAGCATCTGGAGCAGATTGAAGCACAGCCAGACTTCCAGCTTACTTGTACTTACTTTCATTTCATATACTACTATTCAGGCATTGCTTTTATCATTGTACATTTCCTTTTCAAATCGGTTGTAATATAAAGAATAAATGTTAATAAAAGTTGCTGTTATTATATTACATATCTTGTTATTCTTGTGCATTTATTTATATTGCTTATTTACGCTTAACGTGTTTATTTCTGAGTAAATACGTCGCGGTCTCGCCACGTCTCCTTCCTCGTACACCGGGAAGCGGGGCGTGAGAGGTTTTGTTGGCGGCCCATGCAGGTCAATTCTGCATGGAATCCTAAGCAATATATCACAAGAAGTATAAGAATCAGCAACTATATATTCTTTATATTTCAAATTCCTTGAATCCATCTTAACCTTTCTTTTTCTATCAAGGTCATGAATTCTCCCAACAACACAAGCACGAACGTCAATGACAATACCCCACCATCTACTTTATCACCACCACCTACCATTGCAGCTCCCATCAACGAGCAGACGGTATTGCTTGAGACGATAAAGAGCCTCTTGGAGGGTCAGCAGCAGCAGACTGCTATCCTCTTGCACCGCCCTGAAGCTGAGGCATCCTGTCACGCCCCGCTTTCCAGAGTGCGCTAACTACGGCACATGACAGAGCCAATCATGCTACCCGTGTCTAGGAAACATCCCTCCACAGTCACATTACGGCTGTCTATAAGATATCAAGAACAATAAAATATAAAACTAACTAGTACATGTCCATCTGCCCGAATAAAGAGTCAAGAAAATATATAAGCGGAAACGATAAATCCAATAAACAATAACATCCCGAAAAACGTCCCAATACGGGCTCACATTAAGAAATAAAAGCTGCGGAAAGAAACTAAACTAAACTATCACTAACACGATCCAAACTGCTCGGCTTGACGGCTAAAATACTCCTGATCAACCTGTGATAGAGATAGAGGAACTGGGCTATGTAAAACCCAGACGTCAGTGTGTCATAATATCAACAATAATAAGAACCAGGATGCAACGAGATATGCAGGCATAAATATAAACGATAACATGAGTGTAACAAGTAAGCACGGACATGAAACATTGATGTGTATATGTATATGTGAAGTGCGGTGAGTAATCTAAACTGTGCTACTGGGTTATCTATTCTAAAGGTATTTGAAACCAATGAATGTACTCCTCCATGTAACTCAAAAATATATATCCCGTTACCGTCCAGGACTACGGATCAAGATGTATGAATCAAGAATGATTCTGTTCCGTTACCCCCTGAACCACGGATCAAGTAATATCCTTTTAAATTACACTCGGTTACACCTTTGATTTCCTCATACCCCAAGGTTTTGTGTTTAAGTCAGGTATTGATAATATGGAGCTAATGCCAAAACAGAATCAAGCAGGTACATGTTTTTTCTATGCAGACAATAGGATACGTCCGTCGGGACAACAAGTCAGGATTGTCGGAATTAGTAACAAGATCAGTTATCAAGTCAAGTAGTGTATCAGGGCATGTCAGGTAGTGCATATGTATCAAACGGATGCTCAAAGTAAAACTGTAACGAGTATCGAAGCACGGTAAAAGTATGGGTATTAATCTGTGATACCATATTATGAGCCCATGAGTTGTATGGTGCACACTAGCTAGCATGGTATATAAATATAGCAGTAACATGACATAATAAGCTTCCGGCATGCAACTAGATATGCAATAAACAGTACGGATACGAACGGATATCGAAAAATAGTAAAACTGTAACTGGGATTCACAATGCAACATACATGTATTATTTTTATTCATATTGGTGTAAATATAATAGCATAGCATGTAGCAAGATAAACTTGCTTGATCGGATCTCACGACGGGGTACGTGCGCCGCGTCCGATGTCGGGCAAACGTTGCGATGCACACACGCGCGTACAGAACAGAACCAAGCTATACAAGAACGTGACCATGCTAGATGAGGACGTATACTGGATCGTCCGGATCGTCGGCGACATGCACGGCTCCGGTGATCACCGGAAAATAAGAAACCAAGAAGAAGAAAGACATGAAGAAGAAGAAGAAGTGGTCTGGGATTGGATGCTCTGGGATCAGAGACGAGGCGAGGGAGTCGTCGACGATGGACCGTCGACGGCGAGATCCACGACGAGGCAGTGGGTGCGGGTTCTTGGTTGTCGGGTTCTCGTCGGGTGTGCAGGTGAAGCTCGGGAAAGGAGAGTGGAGGTGTCAGGAGTCGAAGGTGATGACGAGGGTGGTGGCGAGGAGATGAAGGCGATCGGCGGTGAGGTGGTGCGGCGATGGGTGTCGTGGTCGTACGTACATAAACTTGAGTGCATAAACTTGGTATTGATGTTTTAATGGAAATGTGCAAATTTTAACTTTTGATGAGAATCCAACGTGGACATAAACTTGGTATGTAAATAGTATTGATGTTTTAATGGAAATGTGCAAATATTGTCTATGCTACTTCTCATTCAATAAATCGGACAAATATATTCAAAACACGGTTATTTGGACATTTATACAAACATCTTATAAGCACATATATTCAAACAGTTGCACAAAAATATTTCATTTACGATCATTCGAGTATTTACACAAACACCTTCCAAACACTATCGTTTAGTTAATTGAGTAAAGATATTCCAAACACTATTATTCATACATTTACACAAATATTTTCTAAGCACCATCATTCATCAATAAATATTTGTCTAAAAAACTTAATTACTTTCACACACGTAGATACATTTATCCAACAGTATCATATGTAGCAGCACAAGCAATGGTGCCTTGACATCGACCACATTATCCATCTCCCGGACCTTATACCCATCTCCATCCTCTCCTTGTTGTGGCTGATTTGGGTGAGAACTTTTCATTCTGTGGTTGTTGAAAATGATTGACAATTCGTCGAACAGATTGGGGGCATGTAGTTGAATTGATGTATAGGGCTGAATTAGCTTGAGAATTATGTCGAACACCTGGTATGTGGCTGTTGTTTGGGGTATATTAGGGTGGTGGTGGGCTGTGGTAAGACTGATTTGGGGCAAAAGTATGGTTGTCGTGGTGACTCATATGAAGATGGAATGAAGTGTTGTGGATAGTATTTAGGTGGTGGTTGTGGTGAGAGATTGTAATGATATTGAGATGGTTGCGAATTTAAAATGTATTGTGGTGAATAATAGTGTTGAGAAGAGTTTTGGTGAAATTCAGGCTGGGTGATGTGATTTTGTGGGGGGTTGTTTATGGCATTGCTTCGAATAGTTGAGATGGCCTGGCATGTTGATGTTGTGGATGCTGCTGCGACGGTTTCTTCGTGGACTTTTCAAGAAGCGTGCACTCTTCGAGCACAAGCCAAGTCAGCAGCAACGATGAGCTGCAGCAGTCAACTCTTTCCGCATGTTCGAGCGGCTCATCTATTCCTCTCTCACTCCGCATTCTCCCTATATTCCCTAAAATCAAAAATGCAAAAAAAGTTAAAAATCCAATCCTTTTCTCATTCCTCTGTAAAATTCAAAGCTCATCTCTCTTCAATTCACCAAATTGAGCTTCAAAGCTTAACTCCCAAATGCTCTGTTCCAATTCCAGCGGCGGCTCAACGATGCCAAGCTCAAATTCGATCGCAATCCAGCATTAAGATCGTATCTTTTCGAGATCGAGCAGTGCGCTGTTCATATCAGATTTTTGCATTTTCATACCGCCCAATTTTTATCACATTGCATATCGGTAGATACTCTTGAGCCGTGTTTGCTAGTCAATTGCAGGATACAGGTTCTCGGTTCTAAAACGGTGAGATTCATGGAAAACACGACAAAATCCGGGTTCCTACCAACCACAGATAAAACACGGTCTCCGCTCTTCATCCGTATGTTGCCAGATACCAGTTTAAGAGACAAAATGACAAATCAATTGTCACCTTCATGCACAAAGCACTATGGCAACACCAAAACCAAGAAATCTACGCGGAGCTCAAGAAAATCCATGTCCAAAGTCCACCTTTCCCTCAACAGAAATTCTGGAAGAAATGTGGAAGCATTTTCAGAAAATACATGTACTAGACAAGAGGGGACAGCAGACCAGGGCAGCACAAAAACGCCGACAGACCAACTCAACCATAGGGCGGCGGATCCGCGGCATAAGGAGGCTTAGGCCGCGGATCCGCGGCCGCATGGTGGCGGCAAGTGACCAATTTTTGAGGGTGTTTTGGTCTTTTTGTTTGTGTTCTGGTGGTTGCCCTAGGTTTTTATTTTTTAGCCTATAAATAGCCCAGAACTTTGTGAAGGAAAGGGTCCATTCTTGTATTTTCATTTTGCTAGGTTTAGTTGTATTTCTTCTTCCTCTTCTCACCTCTTCTCCATTGAAACTTGTAGTGAGCTTGTGAGTGAAGAGTGATGAATAAAGAAGAATCGTTTATTATCATGCTTGTCTCTTTATCTTGTTAATTGTTGTAATTTTAATTCGTTAAGTAGTTGTTATTTTCTTATTGTTTCTTTCTTCTCTCTTTTTCTTTATCCTTAATACGACAATGATGCTTACGCTCGATCCTCGCCAAGGTGAGGTCGCAAATAGCTAGTCGTATTCTTCTAATCTCCTTCTTTCTATCTTCCTCTTTTGTTTTGTTTTATTTTGCCGTATCATGATGTGTGAGTAGTTCATACTTGTTAGGGTAGGATAAGGGAAGTTTGAGAGAAGGAGATCTCTCTCACTCTTTCCTTGCCCAACAGCTTAATTCGACTCCCGTTAATTGAACCACAATCCGCTCCTTACGGCACCCTATCCTACATGATAGCGGTGATCCCGTAGTGAGACCGGTTGTGGTTGAATTAACCGGAGGTTATGGCTAAGAGCCAAGAACGGACGGACAAGCACCAAAAGGAAGGACTTATGCGTTGGAAAGCCTAGCTTATACTCGCAAGTTCCTTCCTAGTCGTGCTAATCCCCGTTGTTGCCGATTACCGTAATACCGATATTAAGAGGGGCAACGAAAGATGTGAAGACTCCTAACTCAAACTAACCTAATCCTAACCCTAACAAGCTCTCTTTAAAACATCAACTTAACACTTAGATAATCACAAACAAATCTGAACTCTCGGACTTAACTCGTTAAAACACATTGAAAAAGACTCCCATCTCCCTGCGGACGACCCGTACTCAACCGGCTAGCTACAAGCGAAACCGTCTTGATTGCGGTATCTAAACTAAAACTTGAACACGCAGAACCTCTAACAATCACGCGCAGATCTCGACATCGGCGGCGGCCTCCCCAAACCACACCATCGACCTCTGGCGAGAGTACAACCGCTACACCCAAACCAACTCCTTCAACACTATCTGGAGGCGGTCGGTAATCTGGAGGCAGAAAAGTGATTGGAAGGGCGGCTGACGTTGAGATAGAAGAGGTCGAAGGAGATGGAGAAGGAGTGGCTGGGGCTGGGGTGGAGGAGCACGTGATCGGCAGCAGCGCTGAGTAGAGCACATGGTTGGAGATGTGGAAATGAAAGGCAGTGAAGAGGTAGGAGAATGAAATAATTATAAGAAATATTTATTGTAATTTGAGAAAAGGAAGAAGGATATTTGAGTCATTTCATATGAAATTTAACGGCAGGAGGCGACGGGATAACGATTGTCAACTTTATAGGATTTTCGTCTAACGGCAGAGCTACAGTGGGTATCTGGATATTACACCAAAACATGAGGGGGTTTATGTGAAATAACCCTAATTAAAATCCAAGAAGGTTGATTTTCCATATTTAAGTATTTTTTTTTTAAAAATCTAATATAACATGAGGAAAGGTGCGTTACGCATCTTGCTGCTCAACACAACACACTAAGCAAGGGTGGAAGTGTTTTCCACGCTTAGCCCGCGCTGTCTGTTGCGAAACGCCCCTTTTGCCGTATAATTGTAACACATTGGATGTTCAATATCCCAAGTCAAAAAAAATTTAAATCGTGCCATTAATGCAAGAGAATATAATTTACATGAGTAAATGACAAAAACACACGCGTGTATTCTGCTCTTCAATTGCAAGCAAGTGCGAGGCCCCTTACTATTTACTTTCCTTTTTCTTTTTTGATTTCGTTTCCCTTTCTTCCTTCTTCTCTTTATTCATCTTCTCCAAATCCTTCAATATTTGCTAATCTTTCTTAAACAAACTGCGAAATTTCATTGATTTTTCAATTATTTCGGTGAAAATTTTGGCGTTCTTCGATTCTCTTATCTGGGTCCTTGCATTTTCCCCTGGTGAGTAATTCTGTGCAATAAAGACTGTTTTTTGGTAAGCATTTCTTTGTTAATTTTCACTAACATACACGTAATTTATTTGAAAGTTTAACCTAATTCAATACTTTCAACCCCTCACAGTAATTTTGCGGGGACGATTGGTAGAAAGGCCATGGGGAATGTTTCCCCAATTCTGTTAATCTTGTTGGCATTAGGGTTTTTCTTCGCGACCTATAACCTCGTCACATTTGTAAATAACAACCAAAATCAAACAACCTCAGAAGAGATTATAGGGTCCCAAGCTTCTGATCCTGTAATGGAGATGCCGGAGGAATTAAAGAAGTCGGTGGGCCCAAGGAGGCCGTTTCATGTGGCCCTGACGGCCACAGATGCGCCTTATAGCAAGTGGCAATGTAGGATAATGTACTATTGGTATAAGAGGATGAAGGAGATGGAGGGTTCGTCGGAGATGGGAGGATTTACGAGGGTTTTGCATTCGGGGAGACCCGATGAGTTGATGGGCGAGATTCCAACGTTTGTTGTCAACCCATTACCGGCTGGTATGGATCGGGTAAGAAAATTGTTTTTTTTCCCTTTGAATTTGATGTTTTTGCATTGTTGTTAATTACAGGATGTTAAATATTTGTAGTACTGATATTTAAAAGTTTAAAATTAATATAATGTATTAAAAGGTTTTTTTTAAACTGTATATGTTTACCAAAATGAAATTAAGTATATTAACATAATATAGACACAGTAATACTTGTAGGCATATATACCGGTACCCATTACTTATATATCGGCAGGTAAACTGCCGATATACCAGTTTACCTAAAACAAGCCTAACAGTTTACACTCAAATGATAGACAATATGAAGGCTATGCTGTCTCGTTCACCGTGAGTCTCCGTAGTGTGTGCTTGCGAATGAGTCTGAGTGCATATAAAATGTATATCTCAAGATTATAACATATTTTGAAGAACTTTGAAAATGTCATGTGATTAATCTGACGTCAAATTGGCATTATTTACTTAGTGTTTAAACGTAGCATAATGATTAGTAGGATAGGTATTGAGAACCAACCATTGATAGCATATAGCATTACCTCATAGATGGGTTGAGTTCCCTTCACAAATTCTCAACCTGCTTTTTTTAATGGTGTGGGGTTTAGTGTATTTGACCTGATGGAACCAGATAACTTCAATGCTCATATACTTATAACCATAAACTTTGATGGATTTATTCAAGAAAAAAAATCTATTGATGTGCGCGCGTGCGTGCGTGTTTAACATATTGATGAGATAGAGCTTTAACCTAAATTTTTGGCAGAATGCGTTTTCTTAACTTCAGGCTTTATTTGTGCGATGATGTTAAGCACATTATTCTCTTTGTAGGAATTCTATTTTTCTTCCCCTTCTTCGCTTCTTCCTCTAATGGGATATGGGGACTGTAAATGACTAACTGGTCATGTAGAATCATGTAGGATTATGGAAAGCCCTTTTTGTTGTCCATAGTTTTATCATCTAGTATTTGGCATTAAGAGGATTGATTTATTATAAATCTTTCATGGATCTTTCAAGACTGACCCTATTTTGATGGGGAAAGGCTTGATGATGATTGTGATATAATAAAGCAGTGAAATGGATTTTCTAAATTGGTATTTATTTACAAGCTTATAGATGGAAAGTTATGGCATAAGAACAATAAGAAAAATATATTTTTTGATTTAATAATCAATATGTACATTCCTAACCACGTTCAATAATTTCTCATATGCTGATGCATATATTCAGACATGGACGCTGATACAAACACAGAAACGAACAGGGATATGATAAAGTTGTAAAAAGTAGGACATGAGGTCATGTCTATCCTTTTATCTCTGTTTGTGTATGAAAAATACAGTTTACAAGAATGTAATAATATTACTTTAAAAGCGCAATGAAAATAAAATCAAGGATTTGACTTTCATCCATTACCATAAGAGTTCGAGCACACTTAATAATAAATTTAGCAGCTAAAATACATAAGAATTTCAATACATAAGAGTTAAAGAAAAATAAATGTTAATCGTTTATAAATGGAGTCAAGTCTCGACTCTCGACTTCATTATTTGCATCAATTCTTAACTTTACTCTTTCTAGCTCTAGTTAGTTCATTAGAAGAGGGATTTGAAATATTACATTCCCATATCCTCAAAGGTATGAATGTTGTTTACAACTATCTCCCACTCATTTTCTCAACATCATGCACTAAATGGAAGCGTCGGAAAACTCAATTTGGACCGACATACCCCAAACGTAATGGACACAGTGTCAGGCAGTGTGTTGGAGTTTTGGTGTGTCCGATATGTGTTGGACACGGATCTGCCAATCAAATAAAAGCGTCATGCTTTCTAGTCTGTAAGATGCGAAAAATGGATCCCCTCTATCTTGCGAATCCAATAGTTGGACACTTGGCTATGTTTTCAGTTACAACAAAAGATGAACTATTTGTTGACAATCGTCTGGATCTTATCATTGCCTTTAAATGATGATTTGTGCTAGATGTGCCTCACACTACACTTCCATTGTTCAATTAACAGGTTTATGTGAATCACATACAGGCTCGCAACAATATCATTACACTAGAGTACTAAGCAATGGCGGTTATGATAATTGAAAGGGATTGGCACATGACGAAATTTTTCCTTTCATCTCCTTGTGATTAGAGTCAAGCCTCTTCCCATAAAAAGCATTGACCAAATTTATGTGATAAGTTTCAACTTTAAGCTGGTCTGAAATTCCTGGCAACCAGAGGAACTTATGGGGCTGTCACAAAAACTTATAGTGCTTCCCAAATAACCTTTGTTACATATCTAAAGTGCATTTAACAAACGAGCAATCAACATAATTTCACATAGTAGGTGAAAAAGTAAGATAAAATTGTGCTGTGGAGAATTACATTCATCTCTGACACAATACATAGATAAAAAGGAAAAACAAACTTCATTTTTGGCAGCTATGGTACAAATCAATTTTATCCGATCCTTGTTATTTATCCTAACAAGTAAACTGGGTGAATTTATTATGTTTTTACATCTTTCATATTGGTCTTTCCATGAAAAGGTGTGCTCATAGAGAAGACATCTTTATTTAATTAGCTTATTAATCTTTGTTTCAACTATCTTTGAATGATTTCGCTAGGGTTATATTGTCTTGAACAGACCATGGGCGTTTGTGCAGTGGCTGGAGAAAGCAGAGATTGAGGAAGAGTGAGTATGTTTGATCCGCATTGCTCATTTTTTTAATCTATTTATATCACAAATCTCAAAATCTTGTATGGATTATTATAAATGCAGCTATATACTAATGGCTGAACCTGATCACATCATTGTGAACCCCTTACCAAACTTGGAGCAAGGAGGTTATCCAGCAGCATTCCCATTTTTCTACATTAAGCCATCAGAAAACGAAAAATTAATAAGGAAACATTATCCTGAAGAGATGGGCCCCGTAACAAATGTTGACCCTATTGGAAACTCTCCTGTAATTATTCAAAAGGTATATGCCAATTTGCTGATGCAACTTGTTGAGATTTCTAAAAGTCCCTAGCACTGCATGAAAACTTCAGAGTTGTGAGAGTTGAGGAATATAATCTTCTGTTTTCCAACACGAACCCTCAGATTCAGCTCACTTTTGTGGGCTGTAACTTTGGCTTTTGCGGAGTGATTTTTTAAATTTGTTTTTAAATGTACATGATGGAATTTCAATGTTGATTGCTCTCAAACCATCTAAAACTCTGGTGTTGTGGTGAGGGTTAAAGGACGTTATATTATTTTTTTTTAAAAGATATAATGAGTTGTTGCAGCAGTTAGGTAACAATTATGTCAAATGGATGTAACTATCAAGATTGATTACTTACTAAAATGCTTAGCTCATAAACCTTAGTGTTGTGCATGTGCATGACTTCCATGTAATATTAATCTCCTATCACACAATTAAATCTCTGTGCGATAGTCTTAAATAATGCAATCTTATTTTTCTCCTGCTTGGCTTATGGCGCTGATCCTTTGGCTTGACTCAGTCCCAGCTGGAAAAAATTGCTCCTACTTGGATGAATGTCTCTTTAAAAATGAAAAATGACCCAGAGACGGACCAAGCTTTTGGATGGGTATTAGAAATGTAAGACCTATTATTGCTTACCTGTTAATCTATTTTAATATTTAGGACATGGATGAATGGTTTTTGATTTTCTGTAATATCTCGTATGTTTGGGACCAAAAAGGTATGCATATGCTGTAGCCAGTGCATTGCACGGAGTGCAACATACTCTGCACAAAGATTTTATGATACAGGTAAATGTATTATAATTCTAGTTTAAGATCCTCCTTTGTCATGTGTGATTATTTCATTGGTAATGTTTTTGAATATTTCTCGAGTTACTTTCAATTGTTGGATTTCAGCCTCCATGGGACAAGAATATTGGAAAAACATTTATAATCCACTACACTTATGGTTGCGATTATTCATTAAAGGTAATTAAATACTCACACTCATTTGCAGTATTCATTTTTTCATCATAAAACAAGCATCATTTTTTTATATTATCTTCAAAAAAAATCACTGAGGTTATTGAACCTTTTCTTTTAATTAAGTTGAGAATATTCTTATTACAAGTGCACAATAAAAATAGAGACATGGTTGTTAGTAGTGCATGGTCATGAGAGTCGAGACTCATGACACCCCATATTAATGATTTCTTAATGCTTTGCTTCCATACTAAAATTTAATTTTTTTTAAGGGTGAGCTAACTTATGGAAAAATTGGGGAATGGCGTTTTGACAAAAGATCATACCTTCGTGGTCCACCACCAAGAAACCTTGCCTTACCTCCACCAGGAGTTCCTGAAAGTGTGGTATGTCATTTGGTTTCCGAACGTTTGAACAATTATAATTATTTTACTTACATTTTCTTTTATGTGAGTAAAAAGATTGCATTTCTTGACATTACACCTGACTTTTTAGCATTTGCCCATGTATTTGACAAACTACGATGTTTGCTTGCTTTTTTTCCCTCCATGTTGTCATTTAGTTTTCCTTTTTTCCTTTTCTTTCCTTTAATATGCTTATGTTCAAAATTACTGAAGGTCATAGTGATGTGGGTTTTTATAGTGTATTGTTTAATTTATGATTCCAAGGGTTTTAAAAGCTTTAATGCGGCTGTTATAAATGGTAGAAGCTTAGCTGTTATAGATATCAAAAGACAAAAGTTTTCAAGTTTTTAATGTTTAGTTATAAGTCTCAAAGGCCCTATAGGTCAAATCAAAAGAACAGGCAGAAGGCCAAGAGCCTAGTCAAGATCCAAGCAGCCTATTTTGATTCAGGTGCAAAAACAGCTTCTTCTCGACGCAGGAGATTTGTGAACAAGCCAACTCCGTTCCTAGTAGCAGCAGCCTTTATTGCGACAGAGAGAGCTTCCAACAAGGAAAGCTCAATCCCATCTCGTGCCCTGTAAGAAGGAACGCCATCAGTCTCGGAGCCTATTCGATGTCATCTTCCTTGTCCTCTTCTAATTGACACCGAGTAAAATCTTATAGATAGGTCATTCGGAAAGGGCTCCGTATAGTCCTATTTTAGGGCGTAACGTTGTGGTTGTTCCCTCAACTGACTGGGAAAAACGACGTTCTAGAGGCATCTTCCATTCATTTGGATTTTGGTTTTTCTGCGCCATATTTAGATCTGCCTCTTCTTCAATCCGGAATTCTCATCAAATCCTTGACTCGAATATAATGGGATTTCACACCAGGCGAATCTTTCACTCTACTTCCTCTGATTAAGACTATAGGATGTTCCTGCGAATTATGACCTTTGCTCAGAATGTGAGCAAATATATCATATCGATTGCTCAAGCATACTTTGGCTATCTTACGTAGAGCTGAATTTGGTTTTTATTTTGTGTTCCCGTCAGAACACACTGGAATACGCCTTACTTCTGGGGACATTGATCCAAAGCTCGAGTACGGTCTGTGCGCCATTTTTCTTCTCAACCATGACGAAGAAATTGATTGAATGTATCCATCTTCCCTATGTCCTTCCCCCTTTGCCCTATCACTAGTGGTTACTCCCGATCCGAAGCACCCTTTTCCATTCATAGAGATCCAATCGTGAAAATCAATAAAAAGGCCATCATGGACCAAGATCCAAACGAGGCGCTTGGAATGTGGTAAAGTAGGCGGAATCCTAGATTCCCATGAAATACACCCATGCAGGGGAGCTTGATACATCGAATAGAAGATTAATCGGGAATCCACACATTCTTAGGAATGTAATTACCATGCGTATGATTCCAGGGAATGTTGCATTAATGTGATTGATACATTTTGATCATTCCCGGCAATATATATGCACAATAGCAGTAGCCGTTGTGATTGTAAAGGGGACGACTATAAAGGTGTCAACCGATGACGGAGAGAGACGGTCGCCGGACGATAACCGATGACGAGAAGGCGGCTGCGGGTGACAAGGTGTCAGCGGACGACAAAGGGCGACGACCATTGGGCAACGACCAATTACGAGCGGGATACGCCTGGTGCTATAGTATGTGATGGAGGGGCAGCGGGCGGCTCATCTACATGTAGTCATAATACTAGTTGCGCCAAGCAGGAAAATTTTCGAGGTAATATAAGAATAGACACCTATTTGAGGGGAATAGAATTCCAATGATTTGAGATAATATGATGATTGGGGAATCCGAAATTCACAGGAATATTATTTGCATTAAAACAAGCATGGGTATATATCATGGGAATCTAGGATTCCTTTTAGATTACATACCAAACGCCCCTATTTTTTTTGATGCAAATAATATTTTTAGGAATTTAGTATCATCCTGGGCATCAGATTACCGTAAATTAGGAGAATCATATTCACACTCAAATAGATGTCTATCCTTATATTACCCTCGAATATTCCCGCTTAACGCAACTAGTGCTATGATTGTCAGCCGAAGGCTACCGCTTTCCCCAGACGTCGCCCACCGATGCCCACAACCTGTGTTGTTCCGTCGTTGGCCGACACACTCCGCCTGTGTTGGCCATCGCCCCTCGTCACAGCCACTCGATGACCGCTGCCGCTGCTCATTGCTCGCCATCGTCCTCCACCGCCCGTTTGCACTCCATCATTGCTTGCAACCCGTCACCCTCCATCGTCGGGTGCTGAGTGTCCCACGCCGCCGCTCGTGTTTTGTTGGTTGTCGTCCGACGAACGGCATCCTCCATCACAACTTGTCACTTTTTTTCGTCCCCTCCGCAATCACAACCATTCACATTCCTACTCACATTCCTAATGTGCATAAATATTGCCGTGAATGATCAAAATGTACCAATCATGTTAATACGGTATTTCTTGGAATCATATGCCTGGGGATCACATTTCAGGAATATTATATTCCTGTTAATCTTCCATTTCTTTTACCAAGCATCTACTAGAGGTTTTATGTGGCTGTTGTAGATACCAAAAGTTATCAATTTTATATGTAATAGCTTATATATAGGTTCTCTTTCCTTGTAAATGGGAGACATGTAATGATATATGATTAAACAAAATTTGCTTTGTTGAAATATACTCTATGTTTTCTGTTTACAATTGATTGTGGTTGAAGTAATTAATCGTGTTTCGGTCGATATAAATAATCGGCTGCGGTCAATCTTTTGCCATTGTGGTAACCTTTCAAAGTGTCTTCGAGATCACATTGTCATCGTTTTCGTCAGTTCAGCATTGACAACACTCAAGGTCAACCATCATATATTTCCTCATCATCACCAACTTTAAACAATCATCTATTGTGACAAACAGCCTTCATGTGGCCAGACTCATCAAAACTTTTCAGCTTCGGCCCATCTGGCCTTGTTTCAGTAGCAAATAACTAAAAAAATTGATCCAATCTGGTGCCAAACAGCTGCTGTTTGGGTTCCAGATATGTGCAGTGGTATACTGCCTGAATGGGTCCATATTGGGCCTTTTCTTCTTCAGTTTCCAGTGAAGAACAACGGCAAGATCCTTAATTTCAGCTTTGGGTCTGTTTACTGACAGCAAACAACTTAAAGCCACCGACAAGATCTTTCAGATTTGTTTATTGACTTCTAGGTTATCTATAGGCAACATTTTATACCTCTCAAATAACGTATAATCAACTACATTCAGGTATATTCTCTCACATCATCAAGTTGTTGGGATCAACTCATGATATTTTTTTAACTTAAAACGGAAGCTAGTTATCTATGTTTCATTAATGGAAAATTAACGAAACAAGCATACAACTGAAAAGAAACATGGAGTACGATAATACGGCAAAGGGGAACAAACCCCGTACAGGCCAAAACGGGGAACAAACCCCAACAGCAAAATAAAAAAGTCTGGATCAACAAAACCAGTCACAACCCAACGTCAAAAACAAAGGACATCCACACAAGCCAGGACAAGGCGAGTCAAGCTAAATCAAGTCCCGGCTAGCCGCCACGCATGTCTACGTCTTGTCCTCTCGTTGCGGCAAGTCCTTTGTATCCTACCATCCAGAAGGTCCTCCTATATCCTCATCGCCTCCAAGCTACGGTCACGCTCTCTTTCTCGTGCCCTCCGGGGCAGCACCCGTCTAAAATATGGTTACCGAGTCAATTTGATTACCAATACGTAGAACAATTTTAGACCTGTCATTAAAAATTCTCTCATTTCTTTCTTTCCAGATCAGCCAATATCTGGCTGACGTCCAAATATCCTAAAAAGGCAAATCTACCCCCTTATACACTCTAACCTCCAAGTACACCCAAAGTTCATGGAAGGTGTTGCCAGGGATTGCCAGCCTAAAGCCCTCCGGGTCCTGCCTCAAATCGATATAGTAACCGAACACACTAGAAACAAGTGATTTACCGTTTCCTTACCAACCCGATAAAGGGCATAAAGTGGGCCCTACCAGTTTCCTTTTTAACAGATTGTCCCTTGTAAGAATCGGGCCCTACCAGTTTCCTTTTTATAAGCATGCCATAGAAACATACTTTTAAGGGAGCCTTAATCTTCCAAAGAATCGGGACAAAGTGGTCTTTTACTCCTCTATAGCTAATCACTCTTCGTCCGAGCTCCATCTCCATCTCATTCGGTCCATGACCTCTTCCTCAATCGGCCTCCAATCCCGCAGAAAGCCAATAAGATTCCTTCGTCTGTCCTCTCAGCCGGTGACAAAGCTCTTCTAAATCTCGGCCACTATTTCGTAGTTCTCCAAATTTGGGCCACGGAGGCATTAGAATTTTTCGCCAGCGCATAAAACTGAGAGAATTTATTCTGGAGCGTAGTATCCCCACACAAGTAGTCATGCCAGAAATTACCCATTCCCCAGCGTGAAGATACCACCTCTGAAAAACATCTCCCTAATCGATTCAATACTTCCTCTTCAGAATCCAGATGCCGTCCCCAGATTCTTACCTGCTGCATTTGTAGCCCCCGATCTGTTAGAATATTCTGCTCTGATGGTCCTCACTCAGCCAGACTCCTTTTGTCTCATCCATCGCCGCCACCATTTTCCAAGTAGAGACTTATTCATATCTCTCAAATTTTTAATACCTAGGCTCCCTTCCTCCTTGGTCCTACATACCAGAGCCTACTTCACCAGGTGATATCCTTTTAAACGTCCACTTCCTCCCTTCCAAAGGAAACTCCTAATGGTATCTAACTTTTTGATGATCCATGTCGGCAAAAGGTAGAAAAACATATAATAAATCGGAAAGGCCGATAGCACATAGGTTATCAACGTCACCCTACCATCCAACGAGAGGCTGCTTGCTTTCCATCCTTCTAATTTACATTGGAAGCAATCTATCAGTGGAGCCCAATCTTCCATTTTTAACGTTCATGGCCTAAGTGGGCCCTGGTATTTAATCGGAACTCTAATATATTGCAATTAAAGATACCTAAAATAATATGTTCCCGCTCAGGGTCCATTCCTAGTGTCATTAGCGTACTTTTGTCGTAATTGATCTTTAGACCCGACCATAGCTCGAAGGAATACAGAATAAACTTAAGCCTAATTGCTTCAACCACACTACACTTCCTAAATAACAATGTATCATCAGCGTACTAAGTTAATTATCGTATTCTTGTCACATCCTGGTCCTTAACCAGTAATAAGGTCTTTACGTTTGCATCTGCTTATCATATTGTATAGTCCGTCCGCCATGATTGCAAAGATGACTGGTGATAATGAATCCCCTTGTCTCAAGCTCCTTCTGCACCTGAATTCATTCAATTCCGAGCCGTTGAAGTTGACCGAAACCGATGCGGACTGTAGCCACAACTTGATCCATTCCACCCATAGCCTTTTAGCCTTAAGGCTTTTAGAACACAGCCCCAGTCGACGGTATCATAGGCTTTCTCAAAGTCTAGCTTCAGAATATACCCCCATTTCCTCCTTTTAGCATCCTGAATTACTTCCTGGGCAATAGCCATTCCATCGATTATATTCCTTCCTGTGAGAAAGCCAGTTTGTGCCTCATCCACTATTCTTCCTGCTACCAAACGCAGTCTATTAGCAAGAACTTTTGTTATTATCTTGGTGGAGCAGTTGATGAGGCCGATTGGTCTGAAGTCTTTCACCGAGGTTGCCACACTCTTCTTTGGAACAAGGATCATTGACGCGCAGTTTAATCGTTCCATGCTGAGTTGTCCAGTAAAAAGGCATCAAAAACCCGCATGACATCATCTTTCACCACTTTCCAGAAACTTTGATAGAACGTCATTGAGAATCTTTCCGGTCTGGGTGACTTGTCGGCTGCTAATTCCTTAACCGCCCGGTAGACCTCTTCAGTAAATGCCATCTCCAACTCTTCATTTTCCTCCAAGGTAGTCTTTTCAGCTTCCTCCCAAAAATTGCGGATCAGCGTCCACCTCTCCTTCCTTGCCGTTCCCATCAAACCTTTATAGTATTTTAGAAAAAATGTTGCCGATCTTCTCTTGTTCCACGATTTCATGGCCCTCGTCCTCAATTCGGTGTATGGCGTTCATCCTTTTCTTTCCATTACAAATCTTATGGAAAGTACGTCGTGTTTTCATCACCCTTTTTTAGCCATTTCTCCTTAGTCCTTTGACACCATTCCTTCTCCTCTTCTGTAAAGATATCGTGCAGCTCCATTCTCCATCCTCTTAATCGAAGAAATTCCTCTTGCTCTAGCTCTCTATCTTTCTCCAACCATTCTCGTTGTTCTATGTAGAACAAGAGTTCCTTCTTCCTTATCGCTCTTAGCAGCGCCTCCCCCTTGCTCCAACTTATTAGAACCTTCCTCAATCTGGCTAATTTTGCCACCAAGTTACTCGCTTGATCCCTCTTTCAATTCATGATATTAACTATTAACTGCAAGTACTAGTCCTAGAAATGTTTTTTATATTTTAGTGATGATCAACTATTAAAATTGAGTTCCTTGCGTGTTTAGGACATATAATCTTACATGCATATATATAATCTAGATGCATCATCTAGATTTACTTTTCTAGGACTTTCAGATTTACCTGTCTAGGACTTGCATTCATCATTCACATCATTGTTTGTTTGCCTTATTCATGTTGCATGCGCTCATATAACTAGCCTTTACTATTCCGTCCTTCGTCAAAGATAGATTTGAGTGTAGAATGGAGCTACAGTAACCATAAACACAATAATTATCTAAAGCAGAGCGCCCGAGTATGTGTTCTGATATGCCATCCTCAAGGCATAAAGAATCAACTTCAACAAGTTGTGTTTGATGAGCAACCCTAGCTAGATGATTAGCTAGCGTGTTGTTGATCATGCTGCATTCTTGAAAGGAGAGTCCTGGCTGAACTCATCAAGTACTGTGCCAGTGGACCAAACAATTCAACAGATTAGAAAACTGTTAATCATCGGATAATTTTAGTTTTTTTGTTTTCTAAATGGATCACGGGGTATGTGGTGAGCAAGTTTAGAAGGGCTATGGTTAGCCTCTTAGTTTGGGTTGAGATGAGGTTGATGAAGATTATAGGATAAAGGCTGCAAAAGAACAGTTCAAGGCTATTTTTGACCTCACTAACTGCCATTGGATGTCGTATGTAGGTAGTAATAATTAGAGAGGTTTTGTGGTATTTCTTTATAGTTTAGATAAGGTAGTTTTTCTGATAAACTTCATGGTAGTTAATATTACTTTACCCTAGGTTTAACCTAGACAGGAACACACTTTAAGGATGATAAAGCTTAGAAAGGATTGAACTCACACGCGAGCAACCATTCCCCATACCGTAAATTAATATGCTTAATTATTATATTGAAATACTATTTCAAATGAACTAAGATACACATTGATATTTTATGAAGAACTTGATTGTTATTTATATGTTATATACGTCTATGAGTGTCTGTGATGTTTAATTGAAGGAGTTGAGAAGACTTCTGATTCATAAGTACCATCAAGATCAATTTTCCTTAAGTAGTGCAGCACGATAGGAAGCTACTTTGAGCTGGACAATAGAAAATTTTAACTTATTTATCCACACATTCACGTGCATAATCTTCTAAAGAGATTCATGTGGAATTGGAAGAACAATATGGAGGCAATGATTCTATCAATGTGTGTTGATGAGGAAAATTTCCTTGCTGATGATGGCTATGGATACGAGTCTATGACTAGGTGAATGTCAGAATAGAAATTGGGAATATATAGAAAGCTAATGAATGAATGATTACAGATCTATATTTAGAATGGAGAGAGCAACCAGTAATAACTTCTACTGCTCCCTATGAGCAACTTTAATCTACTTACAAAAGTTTAAAAGGGCAATTTTTTTTCTGAAAGTTTGTTTACATACATATATAATTTTTTAGAGGAGTGTTTATATGGGAGGTAGATTGCATGCCACTGTGATTATTTATCTTACCCCATGTTAACCTACTTCCCTATGGGGTTTTATTCATTTTTCCTATTCTTAACAGACAAAAGTTATTGTACCATGTTTTGGAACTATTAGCCTGAGTATTTATACAACTTGAAACAGACGCTAGGGGCTTCTGACTAGCATCGCTGTTTTATTTATTTTATGTTATCCGCGAATCAATTGAATGCAGCAGACACAAAGAAAGATTGATGAGATGCATTCTATAATACATATCGCACCAGTGGTTCTATAATAATATTTCAAGTATCAGGAACATAAGACATGAGTGGATAACTAAATAAACACTGTTCAAGTGGCATGGAATCGGTGATAGCTTCATATTTTCTTGTTTGATTCCTTACCCAAAAAGAAGAAAGGGTAACCTGTATATCTTGTTGTTGTGGAGTTCATGCAAATCTTTTTCAAAGTAAAAAGTGATTTTTATCGAAATCGCCGTCAATTTTTTTAAATAGGACCAGAGACCCCCCCCCCCCCCCCCCCGCCCACCAAAAAACAAAAATTGCACAAAAATGTGCTTGGACGTGTTCGCTAGAGAAAGGTGTGAGAAAATTGTAGTTAATGGATAAACAACGGTTAGAGGTAGGAGAAAGCGAGAAATATGTAGTCGGCAAAAAAGATATGTTGTTAATTCAATCGAGAAGATGGATCCTAACAAAGGTGAATGAAAGGGATAAACTCATGTGGCTAACTCCAAAAGTTTGGTTGGATAGATAAGGGTTGTTGTTGTTTGTACTTCCTATCCGAATCGAAGTTGTCCTGATTAAGGAAACTCATAGCCCGAAAATTGATCTTGGTTACTTTTCGGGCCAGGTTCCTTGTCATTGTCAATAAATTTCAAGTTTATCAGGACCACCCACATGGCTTTATTGCTCATCCTTTTCCTTCAGTGTCATGAAAAAAAGGCGTGGTCCATGTTAGAATTTCATCTACATAATGAGTTAAAAGCTGCATAATTGCAAATTATTCCTCATTTTCTTCTACATCTTCATCTCAAATTTTTTTCTTGAACGTCATTCTAATTTTCATATTATCATTCAATATATAAAGAAAAGCAAATTTACAAAATTCAATTTCTTTTGGTTACCCTTATTTGCTGAATTGGTGCAGGTGACCCTTGTGAAAATGGTAAATGAGGCTACAGCTAATATTGAAGGTTGGGATGAATCAAGATTGTGACAGTCTCAAAAGAGATGGAGCGCTTTCAAGAAGCCATATACTATATAGATTTCATCAGTTGCACAATCCTAAAGACAGCACACTTACATCCAGAGAGAGAGAGAGAGAGTCTTTGTCGAGAGAGACGGAACTGAGAGTTTCGGATTTTGAGTGGCTTTTTCTTAAATAAGCAACATTTTCAATCAATGATAATGCTTCCATAGGTTGCTGATGCATTTTAAAGATTTTCTTCGGTTTGAGTTAGAAGATCATGTAATTCTAGGGAATATTTTCTATAACCGTGACTTGCTTTTTGCTTTTAGAAATTTTTCGTACTCTTTGTAGGGTTTTGTAGATTCTGGTATAAATGAGTTCTGACTTATTTTGTTCAGATTCCATAGAGTTGCTTTCAAAAGATATTAGTTATTTTACAGATCATTTTTGTAGCTTCATTATTTTGTATATCATAATATTTATAATGCGTGTTAATTCTTTCATATGCTGCAAATATTTTTGTACCAGTTCAGAATATGTTTTTGTTAGGCCTCAGGTTCGGCTGGTTAAAAGACTTATGTGGGCTGAACTTTAGATGGCAAATGAGGAAATTTGCAAATTGAATTCTTTTTTCTTGATTTTTGAAAGAGCCCCTCGTACCATGTTTTGCCTCAATTTTGTATATTAATTCAAATTGGAGAAGAATGTTCTTTAGATGCTTACAGAAGGTGGAGGTTTCTGCCTTGTTAAATAAATAATAAGTTATGTTCAAATAAATATATAGACAGCAGGGGCTGCTATCCTTAGCATTTTATTTTCATGAAAATCATACTTAAAATTAAGACATGATCTGAAAGACAGCACGGTGTCAAAGGTGTTAACAGATAGAACAGATCCGGCTCAATACCAATTTTTCCTAAGGTTAGTACAAGAAATTATCAGCAGCGGTGCCAATTTTCAGCAAGTTATCAAAAGCACTATCACTATTAATCTTGATCAACATATTTTATGATCTGCACAAACAATAAACTATGTGATTCCGCTGATAATACAATTTTCATGACCGAATCAACGGTTGGAGAGTAATAAAATCACAAGGAATTGGTGTACGTATACTTTAGACCATGAAGACTACCAAGAAGGACAACATCATCTATCGGAAAAAAATTGTAAAAACCGTCTTTTTGACCAATGCAATAAATAAACTCTCTCCGATGTCAAGGGCACCAACATTTCGACTAGCTTGAAAGTGGTCACTAAGTTCCAAAATACTAAAACAACACATCAACAAGGACATGATTGCAATCAACATCAGAATATTGGACCCAAAAATCTTATCCCCACCTAATGAAAGAAAAGAAAAACCTTGCGACTCTTTCAAGCTATGCAACCATGCGCATGCTCTGCTGTGCTCCATACCCCCACCCCCCACACGCACCCACCTTGTGACAAAATTTGCTTTGTTTTGTGGGCACTTGTTTTTTTTATTAAGGAGTCTTTGAGGTACAAATAATCTTAAAATTACCTGCTCACTACTACCGAATTCAAATTAAATTAAGGTCTTTTTTAATTTATGGCACTTTTCATACTTCAATATATTCTCCGTCCTCCCCTTAGTTAATATTTAGCTGTAACCCCACATAATTATAACTTACTTCTGCAGTCCCCCTTCTTCACTTTTGAAAATTCTTCTTCTCTCTACCCGGCCACTGCCGCCGTCCCCACCATCCTCCCAACCACCACCACCACCTTCTTTCTCTTCCTCTTCAATACCAACACCGACGCCATCCCCGTCAACACCACCACCGTCTTCTTCCTCCTCATCAACACCTCAACACCATCTCCTTTTTCCTCCTCCTCTTCAACACCGCCGCCGTCACCATCAGCATCACCATCTTCTTCAATCCACAACCGCCGCCGCCAAGAAGGATGACGGCGGCTGTTGTGGGTTGAAGAAGAAAAGAAAGAAGGTGGTGTTGATGATGGTGACGACGGCAGTGGTGTTGAGGAGGAGGAAAAAGGAAACAATGGGTTGAAGGGGTGATGATGGCGGTGGTGTTGATGATGGCGGTGGCGGAAGAAAGAGGTGATGGGTTGTAGAAGACAGCGGCGGCCGCGGCGGCTTGGTGAGAAGGAGGAATAATTTTCAAAAGTGAAGTAAGGCGCTGCAGGAGTAAGTTATAAGTATAGAGGATTATAGGTAAATACTAAATATGGGGACGGAGAAAAATATTAAAGTATAGAGAAGAAAACCCAATTAAATGATGACACCAGAAATTCCTTCTCTCTTCTCCAACTCCCAAAGACTTTTATCCATTATAATACAATTATTATTTTCTCATACGTGGACCCTTTGTTATTTGTTTCTTTCTTTCTTCTGCGTTGGGCTCAAGACAAGCCTCGAGGAGAGAAGCAGACCTAACAAATTTATGTCATGTTTCATAAATGAGACAATGTTTGGCAAATAATAAAATAAATGAGACAATGAACTCGATCAATCACAGCTGGATTTATTTATTTATATTATTTTTTGGTAGGATGAAATGGGAGTTTTGCAAGGAGAGTAACAAACTAAGAAGCCAATGGATAAGCGCCGGTTGCTATTTCTGAGGGGACATGACACAAGATTAGTTGTGGCTTTGGCTCAATCTCAATGGATTAACTTTTGTATTGTTAATCACTAGTTTGGGTCCCTTTGGACTAGCCATGAATATGGAATTTATTTACATTGGGAAATTCAATAAAATCCTACTATTGGTGATAAGCGGTTAATTAGTGGGTGTCGGATCAAAAACTAATTGAGCCTAACCATAGTCACAAATTCATCGTTCGGGAATAATTCGGCGAGGTCGAAAATTCGGATTCGGAGAACTATTCGGAAAAAATCGGCAGGTATTCGGGAAAAATTCGGTAAGTGTTCGGGAAATGTTCGGGAAGGATTTCGAGCAATAAATTAATATATGATACGCTAGGTTTTAATTTTGTGAATTATTTGCTGTTTTTTTAAATTATTCGTTGTTTTTCACATAATTCGGGAATAATTCGCGAATAATAATTCGCGAATTATTCGCGAATTATTCGGCCAGTTCGGCAATGGCGAATAATTCGGAGATTAATTCATGGAACAACGACACTTATCCATTGTTCATCATCATAAAAAAACATGAAACAACGGCACACGAGATTCAGATTAGTGATTTTTAGTGGACTCTCATTCCACGACATACGTTTATTACCAAACTACCCATTTCCCCCACGTATGTTAAGTTATATAGTTTAATACAAGCCCTACACGAATCCATGAATACATTGAAGGGTTGCAAGTTCATATCATTACGTATTCACGGTTCGAGTCAGGTTCGTATCGGGTATGCAATATATCTAATCACGTGATTCGTGTAGGTAAAATAAAATGAGGAAGTCGCATAGTATGAAATGATACAACTGAAATATCCAAGTATAAAACAGAAACGGTATCTTAAATAAGTGTTGGAAACTACTGATTACTCGACTCATATGAACTCAGAAATAAAACAAGAAATATAGTCCTAAGTATTATGCATACATGGGTTCAAGTCTCGTTTAATTACGAATACTAGTTTGGGAGATGGGCACGTTTTTGTATCGCTGCGCAGAGCAGATCAGAATTTATCCAGCACGGACATATGTTTTAAAAATGCAGTTTGCGATATTTTCTGTCGGTTTTCAGGTCTCGGGTTGAACTATGAACAGATAGGTCTTTCGGTATAGTTATCTAACCAACTTGAGTTTGCGCGATTTGGATCTCTGAAACTATAGTTATGATTGTTTGAATCTAAGAGTTTAAAAACAGTTTTTATTTTCTGGACAGAAAGGAGGAGGTGACTTGAAGAGTATATATCGGGTCGATATACACATTTATTAGTCTTGGGTTATATAGAAAAGTTACAGGGCTGTCAATTGGGCATCCATAAATCTAAATTTTGTTGAAAACTGAGTTCGGTAGTTCGAGATATGACATATCGAAAAGCATTTCGCAGATCAGGACAGATTTTTTTGAGATTCGACACACAATTTTAAAAGATAGAATTAGGTTAATTACATTTGTTTTCAAATATCAGGTTGAATTAAGAAAATCTGGATTTTTCAATCTACTTGTCAAAACAATTTGAAATCATTTAGTTTGGACCTCTGAAGACGGAGTTATGAATTTTCAAAGAAAGTCTTTAAAAACAGTTTTCAGGTTTGCAAAACAGTGACTGAAATGCAACATAAAACCTAAACCATGTTTCATTTCAACTCTGTAACGACTCTGAAATCTCTGTACAAAATTAATTGTTTATTGTATAAAAAAGGCATTTCACCCTGTTGTAGAGTAATAAGTCAAATTAGTTTAATAAAAACAATAAGTAACTTGTAGTTCACTGGTAAAACCTCTATACTGTAGTGATATAGTCTGTGTGTTCGAATCTTCTCGGTCCTAATTATTTTTTTTAGATATTTCTTTTTAATTTTTCGGAAGTATAAGAGTTGCACGTGCAATACATGGGGAAACAAAAAGTTTTAGAAAAATCAAACAAGCGCAATAATGAGTAAATACAGATTAATGCACGTGGCACGAATCTCGAGACGATTGCTCCAAATCCGACCGCCCATTTCATGGATTTGACCTCCGCCGGCAGTCCGATCTGGTCCAAATCACTCCATGCTTTGCACACTCTTCAACTCCCCTCTACCCCCCTTCACTGTTTGATTTCCCTGCAATTAAACAGTGACCATTCAATTCATCATTTAACACCAATTTTAATTCTTTTAATCCAATTTTTAATTTCTAAACCCTAAATTCTTCACTACAAATACCATACCACTTCCCTAGCTCTCCTCTATTCTTAAATTCTGTCAAAAATCTTCAAAACTCTCTAAGTACAAGTGGGGTTAAGACTAGTCAAAGAGGAGTTAGCAATCAAGCTACCTGTGGCTAGGAAATATCCTTCCGCAGTCACATTATGGCTGTCTATAAGATATTAAGAACAGTAAAATATAAATAAACTATCTAGTACATGTCCATATGCCGGAATAAACGAGTCAAGAAATAATATGCGGAAGCAATAAAATCCAAATAACAATAACATCTGGAAAGTACGTCCTAAATACGGGCTCACATTAGGAAATAAAAATGCTGAAAGAAAACTAAACTAAACTAAATACCAAATTGCTCCTCACTGTTCGGCCTGTCGACTGAAGTACTCTTGGTCGGCCTGCGAAAAAGATAAAGGATCTGGGCCATGCAAAACCCAGACGTCGGTGCGTCATAATAACAAACAATAAAATATAACCAGGAGGTAAAAAGATATGCAGGCATGAGTATGAATAGTAATGAGTGTGTAACAGTAACACGAATATGGAACAGTGAAGTGTGTGTGCATGCGGTGAGTAATCTATGCTACTGAGTTAATTACTCTCAAGTCTTTGAAATCAATTTATCAATTGTCAATGTAACTCAATAGTATCCCGTGCATGCCTGGGACCACGGTCCAGACTCTCGGGGCTGAATCCGAGACGTGCCGCTAAGCACAAAACAGGAAACATGTACAGACGAATGATGTCAGCAGCATCATTCCGGGACTGGCCTAGCCCCCAAAACTGATCAGTATAAGCGTCGAACTGTTGAGTTACAAGTCAGGTTTCATTATTGATTTCCCCTTACCCCCAAGGTTATATGTTCAAGTCCGGTATTAATAATCTGGAGCTAAAACCAACACAGAATCAAGCAGGTACATGTTTGTCTATGTAGACAACATGATACGTCCATCAGGACAACAAGTCAGGATTATCGGCATTAGTAACAAGATCAGGTAACAAGTCAAGCAGTGGTATAACACGTCATGTTAGGTAGTGCGCAGTGTATCCAACGGATGCTCATAATAAAACTGTAGCAAGTACGGATGCACGATAAAAGTACGGATGCACAATAAAACACGGATGCACAAATATCCATCAGGGATTATATCTACAACTCCATGACTACGTAGGATACACGTTATCAAGCATGGGGTGCTAATATAACAGTAATATGAAATAATATGATATGTCATGCAGCTAGATATGCAATAAATGATACGGATGCGAACGGCTATCGGAAAAACGGTAAAACTGTAATATGGATGCACAATACATTAAATATGCAATATTTTTATTAATATAGATACAAGTATAATAATATAGCATGTATCAAGATAACTTTCATGCAACCAGATATGTAATTAATGATTTGGATGCGTACGGCTATCCGAAAATAGTAAAACAGTAATATGGATGTACAATGCAGTAAACATGTGATATTTTTATTCATATGGATGCAAAATATGTATCATAGCATGTAGCAAGATAAACTTGCCTGAACGAATCTCACGACGAGATGCATACGCTGCGTTCGACGTCGGGTAAATGTTGCAATGCATACACGGCGTACAGAACTGAACCAGGCAAAGCGAGAACGCGACCACGCTGGCTGGGGACGTCCACTGGGTTGCTCGGATCATCGGCGGCGGCACAGCTCCGGCAATCACCGGAAAACACACGAATTAAGAAAGAGAGTAGAAGAAGAAGAAGAAGGAGAACTGGGGTTTGTGCTCTGGTGTTTGGCTTTGGGGTCAGAGAAGGATGTGAGGGGGTGACGTCGACGGTGGGCCGTCGACGACGAGGTTCACGGCGATGGCAACCGTGGGTTTTCTTGAAGTCGGGTGAGGGTACGGCGATCGGGATTAGAGCAGGGGGTCGCTGGCCTCAGGGGGAGAAGAGAGAGGAGAGAGAGAGAGAGAGGAGAGGATGGTGGCGAGGATTAGGGCCGACGAGGTCGGAGTTCCGACGGCAAAGGTGCGGGCAGGCGAGGCTTGGAGTGGGTTTTCTTAGGTTGTGCAGGGTCGAGTTGCCGTGGGTTGGTCAGGAAGGGAGAGGAGGTGAGGTGAAAGAGGATGAGGCAAGGTGATGGAGGCGATGGGAACGGAGCTCCAGCGAGGCGAGGGGCACGGGCGTGAGGCGCGGGTTCGCGAGGGCAACGACGGGAGAAAAAGAAAAATGAAGAAGAGGAAGTGAGGAAAGAGAGGGATACGTGGGTAAATAAAAAATAGGGTTAAAAAAATATAATATATAATATATAAACATATATATATATATATACAGAGGAGAGAGAGATCACTGAGTTGAGAGTTTAGGATTTTTATAATAGAAAAAAAATATTTTTAGTTGGAAACGTAATATATAAACTGTTAATATAAAAAAATATTATATTATATATTTGAGATTTTGGTTAATACAAAAATAGTCCAAAACATACCCGGGTCGGGTCTAAAATTATGATTTGAAAATACGGATAATATACCTATCAACCAAAACCAAAATAGCATATCCAGGTAACGAAAATGCATACCCCCAAGAACGGATACACGTAGCGTGCATGTAGCTATCCAAACGAGTCTGTTTCACTGAACGGGACAAGAATACTACCACACGGTCAGGGGTACAATGTAGGTCATGCTAAATATTTTCAAAATATTTTATTTGACTTTATATGTTATATTGAAAAATGCAGATGCCAGATATAATGCAGTTATAAAACATGAAAGTGCACGGATTCTCATAACCAGCCGGGATCAATCATAAACAGGAATCAAGATGGGTTTCCAGCAAGCGGGTCGGGTCGGATGCAACTACAGATACCAGTTATACTATTCGCATCCATAATACAATAAATCAAGAAATAAACGTAAATAAAAAATACCCAAAATAGAACTGGTATAAATGAACTAGGGTGTTATATTATACCCAACTACAAAAAGAATTTCGTTCTCAACAAGAAAAGATAAACAAACATGAATCTATAAGAAGAGGTGTGAAAACTTCTGTAGAATCTCATCTTCTTGTTCTCAAGTCAATTCTCCATGCGAGCGATTCCCCCATGAAACAAGTATTAGAGGGATAACCTTATTCTTGAAGACCTTTTCTCTTCGATCAACAATCAACATCGGTCGTTTCTCAAAGGTCAAATCCTCCCTTACAGTCAGCTCCGAATGATCAAGCACGTGCGTCTCATCTCGAACATATTTACAGATTTGAGATACATGAAACACGTCATGAACACTCGCCAAAGATGGCGGTAAAGCCAATCGATAGACCACTTCTCCAACACGCTCAATAATATCGAAAGGCTCAATGAATCGAGGACTAAGCTTGCCTCAGCTCCCAAAACGAATCACTCCTCTAATCGGTGATACCTTCAAGAATACAAGATCACCAACAACAAACTCTAGAGATCTTCTCGATATATCTGCCAAACTCTTCTGTCGATTCTGTGCTGCCTTCATATGATTCCGGATAGTATTAACCTTCTCTACTGTTTGCACGATCAATTCCGGTCCCAACAATCTTCGTTCTCCAATATCGTCCCAACAAACGGGTGAGCGACACTTGCGACCATATAATGCTTCGAATGGAGCCATCTGAATAGTCGCCTAAAAGCTGTTATTGTAAGAAAACTCCACCAAGTGTAGATAATCCTCCCATGAACCCTTGAAGTCTTACATGCAAGCTCTCAACATGTCTTCAAGAGTTTGGATCGTCCTCTCCGACTGGCCATCTGTCTGAGGATGATAAACAGTGCTAAACTTCAATCGCGTTCCTAAACTTTCTTGTAAATTCCTCCAGAAATGCGATAAGAATTGGGTATCACGGTCGGAGACGATGCTCACAGGTACTCCATGCAATCTCACAATCTCCTGCATGTACCGCTCTGCTAACGCTTCCGTTAACTGACCAACTTGAAACGGTATGAAATGAGCTGCCTTGGTCAATCGATCAACAATCACCCAAACTGCATTGTTGCCCTTTGGACTCCGCGGTAAAGCTGTCATGAAATCTATGTTTATATGTTCCTACTTCCACTGAAGAATCAGAAGTGGTTGCAATAAATCAGCTACTCTTTGATGTTCAGCCTTAAATTGATGACACACCAAGCACTTCGCTACAAAGCGAGCAATCTCTCTTTTCATGCCTTCCCACCATAAATGCTGTCGTAGATCACGGTACATCTTCGTGCCTCCTGAATGTACGGAATATATGGAACTGTGTGCCTCCTTCATAACTTCTTCGCGAATGTCTCCTTTCGGCACACACAAACGGCTACCATAATGCAACGACCATCTTCATGAATCAACAAGTCTGTTCGAAGTCCCACTTCTATCTGTTCTCAAAACTTCTGCAATCTTGGGTCCTGTGACTGCGCTGCTTTAATACACTCGATCAACGACGACTGTGCTTGCAGCTGCATCAACTGTCCTGAAGAATGCGGTAACACGATCTCCAACTCGAATATCTAAAAATCATCAATAAGCTCCTTCTGTGCAGTCAACATCTGAATTTCTGGCAACCGACTAAGCGCATCCGGTACTACATTAACTTTTTCTGGATGGTACTTGAAATCAAGATCATAGTCAGCCATCAGCTCTAACCATTTACGTTGCCTCATGTTGAGCTCTTTCTACGTGAACACGTACTTTAGGTTTTTGTGATCGGCGAATACTTCAACCTTTTCGCCCAATAAGTAGTGTCTCCAAATTTTCAAAGCGAATATTACAGTTGCTAGCTCCAAATCGTGAGTTGGGTAATTCTTCTCATAGGTCTTCAACAGTCTTGATGCGTAGGCTATAACCTTCCCATGCTGCATCAAAACACATTCCAAACCTTTCCCAGATGCGTCGCTATGAATCACCAATCCTCCGGAACTGTCTGGTACGGTCAAAATAGGAGCGGTTATCAACCTTTGCTTCAATGTCTCAAAAGCTGAAGTACAACTATCCGTCCAAACGAACGGTACTTCCTTCCGCGTAAGTTTGGTCAAAGGCTCAGCTAATCGAGCAAAATTCTCCACGAACCTTCTATAATATCTAGCAAGTCCAAGAAAACTTATGATCTCCGCTACATTCTTCGGAATCGGCCAATCTTGAACTGCTGCAATCTTCTCAGGATCAACGACGATTCCATCTTCGGATACGACATGCCCCAAAAACTTCACTTCTTCGAGCCAAAACTCGCACTTGCTTATCTTTGCATATAATCTTTCTTGCCTCAACGTTTGCAGTGCGATCTTCAAGTGTTCGGCATACTCATCCTGGCTCCTTGAATACACCAGAATATCATCGATAAACACTACTATAAACTGGTCCAGGAACGGTGAAAATATTCGGTTCATCAAGTCCATAAATATCGCCGGTGCGTTCGTGACTCCGAATGGCATCACTAAGTACTCGAAATGCCCATATCGAGTTCGGAACGCAGTCTTGCAGATATCCTCTGATTTAACTCGAATTTAATGATATCCGGATCTCAAATCCAGCTTTTAGAATACCCTCACGCCACTGAGTTGCTCGAATAATTCGCCGATGTGAGGGATTGGGTACTTGTTCTTAATAGTCATCCGGTTTAATTCTCGATAGTCGATGAATATCCTCTATGTGCCATCTTTCCTCTTAATTAAAAGAACTGGAGCTCCCCAAGGTAAATTGCAGCTGCGAATCCAACCCTTCTCTATCAATTCGGTAACATGTTTCTTCACTTCTTCTAACTCCACTGGTGCCATTGGATAATATGCCCTTGAAATTGGCGCTGCACCAGAAACAAGATCGATCGCGAACTCCACCTCTCGTTTTGGCGGTAAACCCGAGATGTCCTCGAACACGTCCATGAACTCTCTAACTATAGTTGGAGCTTCCTCCTTATCAACTTCCATCAACGAAAGAACAGTGTTTTTCGGCCTAGCCCTAAACTCGACTGGCCCGACAGAACTGCTTCCTCCAGCAAAAACAAACTCCGGATGTCCGGGAATCTTTCTTTGCCCTACAATAAATGTGAGCGTGGAAAGTGCCGAGAAAATCCATTCCCAAGGCAACATCGTAGCTACCAGTATCGATCACCAAGAAATCTGCAAATAACTCTTGTCCGCAGATAACCACCGAACAATCCTTGCACTCACTACTAGATATGATTTTCCCGTTCCCAGTGTGTATATCCCAACCACAAGACAGGGTCGTGCAAGCAATCAAGTTTGCAGCAATAAACTTGGATGACATAAAACAATGGGATGCACCAGAATCGAATAATGCTAATGCGGAAAAACCATGAACAAGTAGGATACCTGAAACGACTTCATCTGAAGCCAAGATACTGAAGCAGATAAGCACGGTAAACAGGATTCAAAATGACGATAAAACATGAACTGGAAATTAAGAGAAGCAAGGCAATATAACGACCATGAAACAAAGAAGTGAATCAAGACTAGAACTCCAAGTTACTTAAATAGAGTACCGCGTTGTTACCATGCTACAGTTCATAGTTACAATCATATAACTCCGTTCAAGTCGCCAAAATTCTAGTATCAGAATCAAAAGAATAAGTAGGCAGAAACAATAGGGAACCAAAAGGTTTCAAGTCGAGATGCAAAGTTGTTTGCATATCGACAAGACAAGGGTCAAGAGAAAGATATGATTCAAGAATCACGATAACAATGTGGCAAGACATGTTCCTAATTATGGGTTTTCTGATTCGTGTATTGGGTCCAATACCCAACTCCAAAAGAATCAAACCCGATTAACCTAAATCCTATGGCTCTGATACCAAACAAACCCTATGGCTCTGATACCAAACAAACCCTGTCACACCCCGCTTCCCAGAGTGCGCGACGATCGGCACGTGACAGAGCCAACCATGCTACCTGTGGCTAGGAAATATCCTCCAAAATCACATTACGGCTGTCTATAAGATATCAAGAACAGTAAAATATAAATAAACTATCTAGTATATGTCCATATGCCAGAATAAACGAGTCAAGAAATAATATGCGGAAGCAATAAAATCCAAATAACAATAACATCTGGAAAGTACGTCCTAAATACGGGCTCACATTAGGAAATGAAAATGCTGAAAGAAAACTAAACTAAACTAAATACCAAATTGCTCCTCACTGTTCGGCCTGTCGACTGAAGTACTCTTGGTCGGCCTGCGAAAGAGATAAAGGATCTGGGCCATGCAAAACCCAGACGTCGGTGCGTCATAATATCAAACAATAAAATATAATCAGGAGGTAATAAGATATGCAGGCATGAGTATGAACAGTAATGAGTGTGTAACAGTAACACGAATATGGAACAGTGAAGTGTATGTGCATGCGGCGACTAATCTATGCTACTGGGTTAATTACTCTCAAGTCTTTGAAATCAATTTATCGAATCGTCGATGTAACTCAACAGTATCCCATACATGCCCGGGACCACGGTCCAGACTCTCGGGGCTGAATCCGAGACGTGCCGCTAAGCACAAAACAGGAAACATGTACAGACGAATGATGTCAGCAGCATCATTCCGGGACTGGCCTAGCCCCCAAAACTGATCAGTATAAGTGTCGAACTGTTGAGTTACAAGTCAGATTTCATTATTGATTTCCCCTTACCCCCAAGGTTATGTGTTCAAGTCCGGTATTGATAATCTGGAGCTAATGCCAATACAGGATCAAGCAGGTACATGTTTGTCTATGTAGACAACATGATACGTCTATCAGGACAACAAGTCAGGATTATCGGCATTAGTAACAAGATCAGGTAACAAGTCAAGCAGTGGTATAACACGTCATGTTAGGTAGTGCGCAGTGTATCCAACGGATGCTCATAATAAAACTGTAGCAAGTACGGATGCACGATAAAAGTACGGATGCACAAATATCTATCAGGGATTATATCTACAATTCCATGACTACGTAGGATGCACGTTATCAAGCATGGGGTGCTAATATAACAGTAATATGAAATAATATGATATGGCATGCAGCTAGATATGCAATAAATGATACGGATGCGAACGGATATCGGAAAAACGGTAAAACTGTAATATGGATGCACAATACAATAAATATGCAATATTTTTATTAATATAGATGCAAGTATAATAATATAGCATGTATCAAGCTAATTTGCAAGCAACCCGATATGTAATTAATGATATGGATGCGTACGGCTATCCGAAAATAGTAAAACAGTAATATGGATGTATAATGCAGTAAACATGTGATATTTTTATTCATATGGATGCAAAATATGTATCATAGTATGTAGCAAGATAAACTTGCCTGAACGGATCTCACGACGGGGTGCGTACGCTGCGTCCGACGTCGGGTAAATGTCGCAATGCACACATGGCGTACAGAACTGAACCAGGCAAAGCGAGAACGCGACCACGCTGGCTGGGGACATCCACTGGGTTGCTCGGATCGTCGGCGGCGGCACAACTCCGGCGATCACCGAAAAACACACGAATCAAGAAAGAGAGAAGAAGAAGGAGAAGGAGAAGGAGAAGAACTGGGGTTTGGTGCTCTGGTGTTTGGCTCTGGGGTCAGAAAAGGGTGCGAGGGGTGACATCGACGGTAGGCCGTCGACGGCGAGGTCCACGGCGATGGCAACCGTGGGTTTTCTTGAAGTCGGGTGAGGGTTCGGCGATCGGGATAAAAGCAAGGGGTCGCTGGCCTCAGGGGGAGAGGAGAAAGAGAGGAGAGGATAGTGGCAAGGATGAGGGCCGACGAGGTCGGAGTTCCGACGGCAAAGGTGCGGGCAGGCAAGACTTGGTGTAGGTTTTCTTAGGTTGTGCAGGGTCGGGTTGCCGTGGGTTGGTCGGGAAAGGAGAGGAGGTGAGGTGGAAGAGGGTGAGGCGGGGTGATGGAGGCGATGGGAATGGAGCTCCGGCGAGACGAGGGGCGCAAGGCGCGGGTTCGCGAGGGCGACGGCGGGAGAGAAAGAAAAATGAAGAAGGGGAAGTGAGGAGAGAGAGAGGGATACGTAGGTAAATAAAAAATAGGGTTAAAAAAATATAATATATAATATATAAACATATATATATACATAGGAAAGGGAGTTCAGTGAGCTGAGAGGTTAGGATTTTTATAATAGAAAAAAAATATTTTTAGTTGGAAACGTAATATATTAAATTGTTAATATAAAAGAAAAGAAATATTATATATTTGAGATTTTGGCTAATACAAAAATAGTCCAAAACATACCCGGGTCGGGTCTAAAATTATGGTTTGAAAATACGGATAATATACGTATCAACCAAAACCAAAATAGCATATCCGGATAACGAAAATGCATACCCCCAAGAACGGATACACGTAGCGTGTACGTAGCTATCCAAACGAGTCCATTTCACTGAACGGGACGAGAACACGATGTACGGATGCTACCACAGGGTCAGGGGTACGATGCAGGCCATAGTAGATATTTTCAAAATATTTTATTTGATTTTATATGTTATATTGAAAAATGCAGATGCCAGATATAATGCAGTTATAAAACATGAAAGTGCACGAATTCTCATAACCAGCCGGGATCAATCATAAACAGGAATCAAGACGGGTTTCCAGCAAGCGGGTTGGGTCGAATGCAAGCACAGATACCAGTTATTCTATTCGCATCCATAATACAATAAATCAAGAAATAAACATAAATAAAAAATACCCAAAATAGAACTAGTATAAATGAACTAGGGTGTTACATACCGTGAAGCCACGGAGCCCCCTATCCCTTCTTTAACCTCTTCCTAACACTACTCAACCGGTAAGTCCCTTCATCTCTCTCTCTTTTCACTTCAAAATAATTTTGTAAAATACATCGACAAAGTGGAGTTAGCACCGATATAATATTTTTATTTACATTTCTAATCCAATTGATAAGCAAATTAGGTCAAACTAATATCCTAACACCTCTCTTAACTTTATTCATATCACTTAGCTTTTAGTATAATAAAATTTTCCATGAGAAATAATCAAAAAATGAATGTTTTAGAAAAATACCATGAATTTTAGTATAACCGTATTTCGATAATTAGCATAAATACCTTTAGGAAAATTCACAGGGTAACGACCTACCCCACACGCACACTTTTGATTCATAGCATGGGATTTAGATGTATGGTTAATTTAAGAGAATACGTTTTTCAAATAAATACCATTTTTTATATTAAAAATCATACGTTTTTATCGATATTTTTATATCCTTGGCAATTGCGTCTCTACAACCCATGTTAGGGGACCCGCTAATAGATGGTGCGTATTATCGCACATTCTTGGGATAGTAGAACGAGATGTAGAACTTCTCACGGAGTATTCGGTCTCGAAAGAAATAAAAATACGATTTTTTAAGAAATACAATTTTTCTAAACAAAACAATCTTTGGAAAATTATATAAAACTATGAATCTGTATTTTCAATAAAAACAACTTGTGAAAATATATTTTTAGAATAAAAATTGAAATTTGAATAAAATACTATCAAGTTTTCAAAAGAGCCAGTTTTTATAAAAATACCACAAACTTTTAAAAGTTATGTTTTATCACTAAAATACCACTAAAATTAAAATATATATTCATAAAAACTCTAAATATTATAAATCACCTCGAGGTTTATTTCTAAACAATATTAAAGTATTTTTCACAAAACCCTCTCGGGAAATGCAAATAATATAAATACAAAGTAAACAACAACAATAAATATTTAAGGACTCTAGATTAATATAGGTTTAAGCGATATCATTTCTCTTGAGCCCTGTTTCCCCCAATCAGAGCAAAGCTCTGTTCAAATTTTGAAATTTGAAATGAAACAGCGCTTCATAAAAGCGCTTGCGCTAAATGCGCCAGCGCTAAGAATCAAAGACTCTGATGCAGCGCTCACGTGCAAAGCACGAGAGCGCTCGCGCTCGCAGCGCCAGCGCTAAGAGTCAAAGACTCTGATGTAGCGCTCACGTGCAAAGCACGAGAGCGCTAGCATCAAGAGTCAAAGACTCTGATACAGCGCTCACGTGCAAAGCACGAGAGCACTAGCGCTAGCAGCGCCCGCGCTAAGAATCAAAGACTCGATGCAGCGCTCACGTGCAAAGCACGAGAGCGCTAGCTCTGGAACTAAATGTTCCCCACCCTTAGATCAAAGATCCAACAAAGATGACTAAAAATTATCAGATTACCTCTGAAAATTAGAGTATCGTTGGATCAAAAATCCAATAGTGATTAAAAATCACCAAGATACAGAATACGTTTTGTATGGGAAAATATTTTCCCAATCTTGTTAAAAACAAGAAAATTGCCTTCTATAAAATAGAAGCCCTTAGATCAAAGATCCAATGATGGGAAACATCCCCAAATCAATCAGAGGAAAGATTTCCTTAACTGATTCAACAAATCAACCTCCACTATATACAGGCCCCAAGATTTCAAGTCTTGCACAGAGGAACCCCTCATAAACTTTGAGAAATTTCAAAGAGAAGAGCAAGCTCTCGGATGAAGAATTTCTTCAAAGTAAATAAAACAGAGAGATCAAAATATCTCATCAAAAGAAGAAGAACCTAGTTCTTTTTCTAGGTCATAAATCTATAAGACAGAGGTCTTTCACAAAAAGAGATCATAGCATCTCATCATAAAAAGCGGGGGGAGAAGAACTTAGTTCTCTTTGGATCACAGATCTATAAGACAAAGACAAAGTCTTTCATAAAAAAAACAGAAGAGATTGTAACATCTCCTATTAAAATAAGAACCTTGTTCTTAAAGCCAGGAGACAAAGTCTCTTATAAACGAGAGTTTAATTCTCAGAGTGCAGAACTGATCAAAGCTGCCTAAAAAGAGCCTTAGCGCTCCAATTAAAAAGAAGTGCATTAACGCTCCAAAACTGGCACACAGTGCCGCAGCGCTCCTAGCGCTCCAATTAAAAAGAAGCACTTTAGCGCTCCAAGACTGGCGCACAGCGCCGCAGTGCTCCTAGCGCTCCAATTGAAAGAAGCGCCTTAGCGCTCCAAGTCCGGCGCTCAGCGCCCAACGCTCTAAGCGCTATCTTAAAAGAAGCGTCCTAGTGCTTCAAGGCTGTCACTTAGCGCCAAGCGCACCACGTGCTCCTCACGTGTGCGCTATTTCACAAGGAGCACTCTGCACTCATTAACTGGCGCTCAGCGCCAAGCGCACCACGTGCTCCTTACGTGTACGCTATCTCACAGGAAGCGCCTTAGCACTCTAAGTCTGGCGCTCAACGCCAAGCGCCACGTGCTCCTCACGTGTGCACTGAGGAAACATAAATTGTTTTTTAAATAAAGCCCCAGAGCTATAATGAGTGTTCAACACTCAATAAAAGACAACAAGATTGTCAGAACCCAAAACCAATACTCAGCATTGTTAAATAAAAAAGGACTGAGCATAATTAAATGTTCAACATTTTAACTGAGTGGGCTGAGCCTAAGTTAGCCACATGCCCCTAATTCAGATTAATTGAGCCCATATGCTCATAAATCTTTTTAACTGATCTCAGTCCCAACCTTGGCTACAGATCTTTCAACCAACATTGGTTCAAGGGTACATCTCTTTATACCTCTGATATATGTCGTTATAATTCCTCAACGTCTTCAGAGAGATGGAAGGTCCCAATAACCAATAACTTTTGGTGCATCCCCAAACGGTTGAACCAAAACCATACAGACTATGACGTCTTTAAACTGGACTATGATGTCCTTAAATTTTACGGACTGTGGGGTCCTTAAACTCATGGACTATGGTGTCCTTAAACTTTACGGACTGTGAGGTCCTTAAACTCATAGACTATGATATCTTTAAACTTTACAGACTATAACGTCTTTAAACCGGACTATGATGTCCTTAAACTTTATGGACTGTGAGTTCCTTAAACTCATAGACTATAATGTCTTTAAACTTTATAGACTATGACGTCTATAAACTGTCACGGACTATGATGTCCTTAAACCCAATGGACCGCAATGTCCCTAAACTAAAACAATAGAGTCCAAATACTCTTTTGTTGGATCTAAATGATCCTGTTAAGTAGATCTTAGTCTAAAATTAGACTAACGTATCCTTAACAAACGTTTAAGTTGATCTTAGTCTCAAATGAGATTAACGATCCTTAAACCCAACCCAAAACCAAATCTAAGAAAATACGGATTTGGACTAATCCACGCCCTACAGGCGACAACATAAATTAGTCTCCGTATACAATCCACGGGCAACCAAAAATAAAACAAATACACACAATACGAAATGACCTTCTGGAGAAGGAGAAAGTGGTTACCGTGATGCGGTAGCGTAATTAACTGCAGGAGCTTGCGCCTGCAGGGAAGAGCGTCCCCACAATCAAAAAACCCTTGTACAAGAGGGGGAATCTGACGAAGTCTGCTACAACGGCCGAATCCGTCTAAACCTCCGATACACGGTGCCATAAATCAACTTGGCATCTTCGGAGAGGTGGACGGATAAAACCAAATAGCATCTGCCCCCAAATTCAAGCAAGACGACCTACGCAGTTCTGTCTCTGTATTTCGGCGGAGAACAGATTCTGGCACGCCCGGTGGGTCCTTTTTCTCTTTTCACTCCACACTTCGTGTGTCGTGTCTCGCGAACGAATCGCGGTTTGCTATGGTTGCCCCTAGATTCGAGATACTAAGATTTGGTGTCTTGCTCCGTGCAGAAAACATAAGATCAATGGTTTTCAACTGCACCAACTGCAACAATGGCGACAACTCCCACTCCATCCTTGCTGGAGGAGTGACCTATGCACCTCGAGCGGCCTCCGATTTCATAATACCAATAGAACAGGTGACGCAAGCCACCACTGGGCTGTTCTTTAGGACCATACTCCCACCCATGAGCCTCAATGCCCCAGGGCCATCGCAAGAAGCTCCGAAAAAGTCGGTCTTTGATTGGCTTGCAATTACCGCGACCCCTTTCAACGGGTCGCCCAAATCTAACGCCTCAGTCTTTAACAGATTGGGCCAAAACTCCAATGGGCCTGTGAAGAAACCTACCATATCTGAAGGGGTTATCCCAAAACGAATAGCTGTTCCTGCTCCTAAAGTCTCCAAAGCGGCTTCTCCTGCTAAGGGGTCGGTCTTCACAAGACTGGCCGCTCCAGCTCTTGCTCCAGGTGAAGTAACCAAGGCTGCTTCCCCTGCCAAAAAGTCGGTCTTTTCAAGAATGATCATTCCATCTCAGCGGACGTCAGTCTTCGATAGGCTGGCACCAACAGCAACCCTTCACCAGATCAGGGGGCATGAGGGAGTCACCCCCATAGCTGAATCAATACCATCTGCAAGGCATGCTCGACGTCGTTACTGGTACCGAGTGAGAAAAGCTGGGGGTAGTTCCCCTTCTAGACTGACTCCGCCAGCTCCAACAGTAGAAGTCGATGCTGCTGTTCTAACTGGGAACAACTTTGAACCACTTAGGAGGGTGTGCAAAAACTCTCCAACTGCTGTATTGAAAAGATCTCCTCCACCTGTGGAGAGCGCCACAAAGGCAAAGCTGGAGCAGCCTCCTCAGCGGCTGTCTTCAAAAATTCACAGGGAGAAAGGCCCAAGACTCAGTAATCGACAAAGACTACTCCCGTCGATCCAAGAAAATAAAGATTCAGCAAGAGGGGACTATCCCTCCGCCACGCCACAAAAGGTGTCATCTGCACAGGTGCCTACATCAACAGCTCCCTCAACTTCAACCATCCACAAAAGGAGAAGGTCGGAGAAGATCCCTGCGTCTATGATGAATCGCTAGGACATTGAATCCAAACACCCCAAGTCTGGGGGCATGGTAGTGCATACTGTTTATATGGCTTCCGGAAAAGAGCAAAGCCGTGCTTCTACGGGTCATCGACCGCTCACACGATCAGTGATAAAGGCTCAGGAGCAAAAATAGCAAAAGCTCCAGGAGATGCTGACAACTATGGCTGCACTCACCGGGCCAAAAGCAAGCCCGGAGACGTCGTTGGAGCAGCGTCAGGAACAAAAACCGATGCTGAGTTCCTCCGTAGAATCCTCGAGAAGAAAAGCAGAGAGGCCGCGGAACAATCGACACATAAAACGAATGGCGCTTTTATTCCAAGATATGGTTGGGATGATGTTCATATCAGAATTTTGCATTATTATATTCCCCATTCTTAATCATATTGCAAATAAATAGGTGCTTTTGATCCATGTCTGCTAAATAGTTGCAGGTTACAGGTTTTCAGAACAATACAGTGAAATTCAGGAAAAGACGCTACAAATGTGAGACTACGACCAACAAATAGATGAATCTATATGATGCCGCCTACCAGTTTAAGGAACAAACAACGATCAATGAACAGTTCAATGCACAAAGTACGAAGGCAGCACAAGATTCAAGACTTCAACGCGAAACTTACGGTAAAAGTCCACAAATTCCGCACTGTTGGAAATCTGGAAGAAAGTAGAAAAGATTCTGAAGAACCAAGTGAAGAAAACAGAAGAAAAAAGGCAACATGAAGCAACCATGAAGAAATGAGCCAGAGATCTCACCATATGGCCACGGATCCGCGGCCAAACATAGGATTCTGCCGCGGATCCGTGGCCGTGCAGTGCACGTGTCGGTGCACGTGTCGGTGGGTGTCGGTGTTTTGACCCGGCTTTCTTAGGGTAGTCTTGTAATTTTAAATGTGGATCAGATGTAAATCCTAGGATTTCTCCTATCTATAAATAGGAAACCTGAAAGCCTAATTAGGCATGCCTCTTTTAATTTCTAGATCTAAATTTTATTTTCATTGTAATCGTCAAGAGATGTCAATAAAAGTAAGTTTTTTTATCTTGCATTTTTCATTCGAATTTAATTTCTGCAATTTTAGTATCTGTCTTTTATTATCTGCACGTTAATTAGTTAATTAAAAAGAAAATTATAAAAATGAATCTCATCATAATTTGCCTAATGAGTGAGTAATTCCTCACTTGTTAGGGTTAGGATTGGGTAGGTTTGAGAGATGGACATCTCTCACTCCTTTCTTGTCCTTATAACATTTTAAATTAGGACTCTATGTGAATCAAACACACACCGCTCACTACGGCATCCTATCCTACGAGATAGCGGTGATTCCCTAGTTAGACCGGTTGTGGTTGATTCACATAAAGGTTAGGGCTAAGAGTTAAGAAAGGACGGACAAGGACCAAAAGGAAGAAACTACGTTTCTTCCTAGTCGTGCTAATTCTCTTTGTTGACTATTACCCTAACACCTATGTTCTTAATTAGAGCAAAGGAAGCAGTGAGTAGAGTCATTTTTCCAAACTAACCTAATCCTAACCCCAGCAAGGCTTTAATTCAAATTAAATTCAATCTTAGTTTTTATAAAAAATCAAAACCTACCAAAAATAGGACTTAACTCGTTAGAACAATAAGAAAAGAACACGTTTTACCTGTGGACCGACCCGTTCTCAACCGGCTAGCTACCAAGCGACACCGTTATTGATTGTGGTATATTCTTAACTTTGATTTTAAAACGCATGTACGCAAAAAGAGACAACCAATCAAATGACGCCGTTGCCGGAGATACGGTAGTTATTTTCTTTTTGTAATTTCGGGTTAATTGAAATTGAAAAATTATAAAAAATAAAAAAATAAAAACATAAAAAAATATCATCTTGTTATTTTTTGAAGGGTTTTGTGTGAATTGCGCAGGAAAAGAAGACGGACTGATTCAGATCTGGAGCAAGCTCGGTGAACAAATCTAGAAACAGAAGATCTGAACATACAGAGGTGAATCAAAACAGCACAGAACAATTTTTTTTGGGATCCGAACCAACCATTACACCTCGGAACCGCGGTCAATTGCTGACATCAGCGAACCAAATTCCTCTGTGAGTATTTCTTGTCCTTTTGTAACCCCCTGAGCTCTACTGAAAAATTTTCCTGCAGGGTTCTTTGAGCAAAACTTCTTCTCCCTCTCCAATAAATCAATTTTGTGCAAGATTCTTTGCGCCGCAAATAAAAATAATTTTTTTTTGGCAAGTGTTTTAGATTTTTGTGTGATTATTGCTTTGCATATTTAAAACGGAAATTAAGGGGCTATAACACCAATCCAGATTGGGCGGGGATTTCATTACCCTTTCTAAGACCCCAGAAATCACATAAAGCATATGCATCACCCTCGAGTTAATTAAAAAATATTTAGACTCAGCCAATTAAGGACTGTCGCGCTCATTAGGACAGAGGGCAGTTGTGGGCAATCTGTTGTTTATCTAAACCTGACTTTGTGGTGTCTAGACTAGACAAGTGAGAATGTTAATTTTAAAAGGCCCGTCTCACGGTGATTCGTGAGCGGATCCATCCTTTCTTTATTTGTGCTTACCTGGCCACAATTAGCGGTGAAAAGGCGATTTGAGAGATATCTCACAACTTGCCCTTTGGACCAGTTAGGAGCAGTCTAGTTGACTTAGGAGACCCTAGTTTTAGGCTTGATTGTGCATGCTTAAATTGTGATTGCTTGAAAGTGTGTCTTAGTTTCTTATAAAAATCTTTTGCAAAAACTCTAAAAGAAAAAAAAATTAAAAAAACTACAAAATTTTTACAAAAACTTGCCATTTGTCGCTAGAAATCCATTGCACCCAACTTTCACCCACCTTTTCTCCATTGAGATTTTCTTACCCCCACATTCTACGTTTGACTACACTACACCTCATTTAGTGTATGTCCGGTTAGACTAGGGACACTAGCGCCCGTTTAGTCCATGTCTCGTTAGTCCCTACTAACGACGCGTTCGACTCCGAAGTCGAAATTCCCTCCACTTCTTTACCTTCATCTTCAAATTCATCATCTTCTAAGGAGATATCAGGATTCAATCCTAACAACCCCTTACCTACTTCGGGACTGATTCCACCTCAACTGGGTGCGAATAACCCACAACACCCTCCTGTAGAAGCGCCCCAACGAATCACGCTCCAGGATCTTTTCTATCCAACCCGCACCGCACTTCCTACTTGTCTTTCACTTCTACCGGCTAATGGGGATAACTTCGAAATTAAGCCCCACTTCATCAATATGTTGCCTAAATTTCACGGGCTGGAATCCGAAGATGCCTATATCTTCATTAACAAATTCCAGAATGTTTGTGCAATGATGAAGACCACCCAACTTTCCGATGATGCTATAAAGCTACGTGTCATTCCCTTCACTTTATGTGACCTAGCTGAAAAGTGGCTATATAGTACAACATCGTATTCCATAAAAAGTTGGGAAGAGTTTGTTAAGGCTTTTCTTAAAAAGTTTTACCCACATCACAAAACCGCGAGAATTCGCAATGAAATTAACCAATTTTCCCAGCTTCCTTCCGAACCTTTTTGGAAGTGTTTCGAACGATTTAAGGACCTTCTTGTTCAGTGCCCTCACCACGGTATCGAGAGATGGCAACTTTGCCAAACTTTATACGAAGGACTGAACCCAGCAACTAAGCAGTTGCTGGAAACTATTTGTCAAGGTCATTTCCTAACCAAATCTGATGAGGAACCTTGGAAATTTCTCGACGATTTTGCTGAACAAACACTTCAGTGGGAAAGCACTAGACAGACCGCTTCATCCACTTCGTCTACTTCATCCGGTTCGTCTATGGCAGGTGTTCATCAACTTGACATGTCAATTGCAATGAAAGCCGAAATGGCCGCAATTACACGTAAACTAGAAGCAATTGAGACCAAATTCTCATCGCCTTCTCCTGTCCCCGCTTTACCCCCTCGCACTATATACGATTGTTGTTCGGATCCATCCCATTTGACCGAAGAGTGTCCTTACAACCCACCTGCTCAAGGACATGATCAAGTCAATGCTGCCTTTCAGTAGAGACAAAGAAATGATCCATACTATTCAACTTATAATCCTGGTTGGAGGAACCATCCCAATTTTGCTTGGAATCAAAATCAACAACAATTCCAAGGCAATAACAATTTTCAGAGGTCTCCTCCACAACAACAAGTCCCTCAACAAACTCAATATCAGCAACCTTTCCAACCCCAACCTTACCAAAATCAAATGAACAATTTTTCACCAAACAACTCTTTTCCTCAAAATAATTTTGTTCAACCAAATAACGATAAGGTTTTCTCGCTAGAACGAAGTCTGGATGTGTTTTTAAAACAATCTACGCAATCTTCAGCTAACATCCAGTCTTCCATTCAGTCTTTGGTGCAACACACTGCATCATATTAGCAAAGCATCAAAACCATTGAAGCCCAAATTGCACAAATGAATGTTGTTCTAAGCGAGCGAGAGAAGAGGAAACTTCCATCTCAACCACTGCCAAATCCTGGTCACACACAAAATGCATATGTTGCTCATGAACAACAAAATCATAATGTTAGTGCCGTGACTACATTGAGATCTGGAAAGGTATTGCACAACAACGTTGGCACAAATAATGACACCCCGGCCGCCGCTTCTTCTTCTTCTTCTTCTTCTTCAGAGCCTGTTCTTCATTCTTCACAAGGCTCTACTTCTTCTATTAATTCGAACGGACCCACATCTCACTCCACGAAAACACCAACACTGGGATCCATTCCAACTCCGCAATCTACTCCACAAACATTGGACTCAACAAATTTTCAAAATATCCCATTTCCAAATAGGTTGAGATCCAATAAACAAACTCCACAAATGGAGAAGATTGTGGAGTTATTTAAACAGGTTAGCATTAACATACCTCTCTTGGATGCAATCCAACAAGTCCCTTCTTACGCTAAAATCTTGAAGGACTTATGCACCAAGAAGAGGAAATCATAGGTACCTAAGAAAGTTTTCTTGGCTAGTGCAGTAAGTGATGCTCTTACCCAACCTTTACCTCAAAAATGAAAGGACCCTGGTTGTCCTACAATTTCAATAACTATTGGGGATAAGAACATCAACCGCGCACTTTTAGATCTTGGTGCCAGTGTTAATTTTCTTTCTTATTCAGTATATGAACAATTAGGCGTTGGAGAGCTGAAACCCACACATTGTACTCTCCAAATGGTCGACCGATCCATCACCCATCCTAAGGGTGAGTTAGAAGATGTGTTGATTAAAGTAGGGGACTTCATTTTCCCCGTTGATTTCATTGTTATGGACACACAGCCTGTAGCTAACCCCCGGAGTCAAATTCCGGTGATACTCAGTCGATCATTCTTTGCAACTTCTAATGCAGTGATCAATTGTCGAAATGGTTCGATGAACCTATCTTTTGGAAACATGACAATTGAACTCAACATTTTTAAGTTGGGGAATCAGCCCTCCGAACTTAATGCGAATATACTTGATGTTTGCTTGATCCAAGAGATCACTCAGGAGGACTGTGAGCTCGAAAAATTTCTGTTCAATCACAACAATTTTGACGCCACTAGTGCGTTCCTCCTCGAATCTGACATCGCTTTCACACCCGATAATGATTATGAGTGTTTCACTTTCACGAACGATTTTGAAGAATCACCACTCGAATTCGAATCCTTTGAATTTTCGGATGAGTTAACTGAACCATCCGGCTCAGTTGCTTACACTCGTTTCGAACCTCTGTTGGAATCCTTTGAGTTTGAGACAATTTCACCGATTTTACCTTCAATTGTTTCGCCTCCAACACTCGAACTCAAGCTATTTCCGTCTTACCTTAAATACGTTTACTTAGGTGAGAATGAGACCCTTCCTGTTATCATCTCGACCTCTCTAGCCCCCGAGCAAGAGAAAGCCCTTTTAACGGTCTTACAAAACAATCGACAAGCTTTTGGCTGGACTATGGCGGACATCAAGGGGATTAGTCACCTAATAGTTGAACATCATATTCATATGATGGATGATGCCAAGCCAGCAAGGGATCCACAGAGACGACTAAATCCTATAATGAAAGAGGCTGTTAAAAAGGAGATTTTAAAATCTCTTGATAGTGGTATCATTTACCCTATCTCTGATAGCCAGTGGGTTAGCCCCATTCACGTTTTCCCAAAGAAATCGGGCATAACAGTCATAACTAATGAGGCGAATGAGTTAATACCTACTCGCACCCAAACTGGGTGGCGAGTTTGCATCGATTATAGAAAACTCAACGCCGCGACAAGGAAAGACCACTTTTCATTACTTTTTATTGACCAAATGCTAGAACGATTGGCTGGGCATGAATTTTACTGCTTTTTGGATGGCTACTCCGGCTATAATCAAGTTCCCATCGCCGAAAAGGACCAAGACAAGACCACATTCACTTGTCCCTTTGGTACGTTTACTTACCATCGCATGCCCTTTGGGTTATGCAATGCACCTGCTACTTTCCAGCGGTGTATGATGGGCATTTTTTCAGACATGGTGGAAAAATTCTTGGAGATTTTTATGGATGATTTCTCCATTTTTGGCGACTCCTTTGATGAGTGTTTGCTACATTTAGACGCAGTTCTTACCCGGTGTAGGGATAAGAACCTAACTTTAAATTGGGAGAAATGCCAGTTTATGGTGCGAGAAGGTATTGTCTTAGGACATATTATCTCGCAAAATGGCATTGAGGTAGATAAAGCTAAGATTGAAGTCATTTCCAATGTTCCTCCCCCCAAATGCGTCCGAGACATTCGAGCCTTCCTTGGCCATGCCTGTTTCTATAGACGGTTCATCAAGGATTTTAGCAAGATAGCTAGACCCTTGACTCTTTTGTTGGCCAAGGACACCACATTTGATTTCGACTCAAGCTGTATGAAGGCGTTCGAGTCATTGAAAAACTCACTTATTTCCGCTCCTATTTTTTCATCTCTTGACTGGACGCATCCATTTGAGATTATGTGCGATGCATCGGATTTCGCCATTGGTGCTGTCCTTGGACAGCACATAAATAAGATACTGCATGTAATTTATTACGTTAGCCGAATCTTGAACGAGACCCAATTAAATTACACAACAACTGAAAATGAATTCTTAGCTGTTGTGTTTGCATTAGAAAAGTTCAGGCCCTATTTAATCGGCTCTCCAGTCATCGTTTACACTGACCACTCAGCTCTTCGCCATCTTTTCGTGAAGAAGGACGCTAAATCTCAGCTGATACGTTGGATCCTCTTACTACAAGAGTTTGACCTTGTCATCGGAGACAAGAGAGGATGCGCAAACGTAGTCGCCGACCATCTTTCACGACTTCCTTCTTCGCCTACACTTCAAATTCCTATTAAAGACGTTTTTCCAGATGAGCAGCTCTTGACTGTGTCATGCGAACCTTGGTTCGCAGATATTGTGAATTATTTGGCCACCGGACTTATAACAAATGAATGGTCGAATCAGGACCGACTCCGATTTCTATCCCAAGTAAAACATTTTTACTGGGATGAACCATATTTATTCAAATACTGTCCCGACCAAATTATTCGTTGGTGTGTCCCCGACAATGAGTTCAAGAGTGTGCTGTTATTTTGCCACGATCAAGCGTGTGGCGGGCATTTTGGCCCTAAAAAGACAGCAGAAAAGATCTTGCAGTGTGGCTTCTACTGGCCACAAATTTTTAAAGACGCACATGATTACTGCAAGACATGCTCCCGGTGCCAACACTTGGGTCGGATATCAAGGAGAAACGAAATGCCGCTACAACCAATATTGGTTGTTGAATTTTTTGATGTTTGGGGGATAAACTTTATGGGACCGTTTCCCAACTCTTTTGGGAACGTGTATATTCTCCTCGCTGTTGACTATATTTCAAAGTGGGTCGTGACTGTACCCAGCCGAACTAATGACAACAAGGTTGTCGTTAGATTTCTCAAAGAAAACATTTTTCTCGGTTTGCGTATCCTCGCGCAATTATCAGCGATAATGGATCTCACTTTTGTAATAGGACTTTCGAGTCCTTAATACGGAAATACTCCATTACTCACAAGCTGTCAACGCCCTATCATCCCCAAACATGTGGGCAAGCCGAGATTTCAAATCGGCAAATTAAACAGATATTGGAGAAAACGGTTTCCAAAAACCGTAAAGATTGGTCGTCAAAACTTATTGATGCCCTTTGGGCATTCCGAAATTCCTATAAGACCGATCTTGGCATGTCTCCATATAGGCTTGTTTATGAAAAGGCTTGCCACCTTCCAGTTGAAATAGAGCATAGAGCATTTTGGGCAATAAAAGAGTTGAATCTATCTCTGGGAGATGCGGGCAGCAATAGAAAGCTGCAGTTGAACGAATTGAACGAGCTTCGGGATGAAACTTACGAGAACGCAATAAGCATTTTGGGCAATAAAAGAGTTGAATCTATCTCTGGGAGATGCGGGCAGCAATAGAAAGCTGCAGTTGAACGAATTGAACGAGCTTCGGGATGAAACTTACGAGAACGCAATAATCGTCAAAAACCGAACGAAGGTGTTCCACGATAAACACCTTATGCGCAAGACTTTCATACCTGGTCAACAGGTTTTACTTTACGACACTCGGTTATATTTCCATCCCGGTAAGCTCAGATCTCGATGGAAAGGACCATTTTTGGTACGCACCGTATATCCGCACGGTGCGGTCGATCTAGAAAATCCTGAGGATGGTTCACTATTTAAAGTGAACGGACATAGACTTAAACCGTTTCTCACTGCGGACCCTTCGGAGGAGCTCCTGTTTTTGCAGGAGCCGATCTACATTGACTGATCTTCCTCCATCTGCCCCTAAATTTCGATTATCTAGTCAAATCACTGCTTCAAACAAGTTTGGGGGTATGTATCACTTGTAATTATATATAAAAACAAAATAAAAATAAATTTTTTTGAAAATAAATTTTTTTTGGGTATTTTTGTAAATTTCCAGTTTTAATAAAAAAATAATAAAAATTGTTATTTACAAATAATTTCCTCTTTTTAAGAGGGTATTTTTGCAAATAACCAAAACATTTCCACCTATAAATAGAACCCGACCCCTCTCTATTTTCACCAAACCCTAATTTCCAAACTTTAGAAAACCCTAGCCGCCGCTCCAAAGTTTTGCAGTGAGATCTCGCCAGACCGCCGCGCAACCGCCGCCGACGCCCGCTTCCTGCCGCTGATCCGCCGCGCCTCTGCCTCTTCTCCCTCTGATTTTTTCAGAGGAGGTTTGCATCATCTCTCCCTCTCTGTTAATTTTTTTTTATAAATCTGTGAACTCTCTTAATGGCACCAACCATGCAATTAGAACGAGATTTTTCCTAAATGTTTGCACACACAATTTACGGAAGTTATTTTGGTGATGAGATCACACGGTGAGGGTGGAACTTTTTAATTTTCAATCATCCCAATACCTACGCTCTTCCAGATCTAGTCACTCATTTTTACGAGTGCATGGAGAAAGGTTGCCTATCACAATACGGTTTTATTAAATTACTTTGGGGCGATAAGGAAATAATCATTGATAGGGATTTCATCCATGAAGTCACCTTAATTCCTAAATTACCTATTCATGACCAACCCCTTCAATTTGAAGACTACTTACCCTTAATGGGTAATGACTGTTCGAGAGAACCTAGAAAGGGCATACAGGCTAGAACCCTCTTCGCCAATGTATTAACTGTGTGTCGTTGGGCACAAAATAGCATTTTTGGTAGTTCACATAATACAACATTTTTCACCCCATCTCTTCATATCGTGCATACCTTAATGACTAGGAACCCTAGATATGACATGTGCATGGTATTGCTTAATTCAATTGGTGCTGGCAAGAGAGCTGCAAATTACTCATGCCCTATGTTAGTGACACAACTGTGTCGCTATTTCCTCTCTGTGGAGGAATTTGAGTTTTACATGCATGGAGGTATACCCATTAGGCCTTTTATTGAGGGCGTATCCACGTCCTATACCCGCCTAACTGATGTATGGTCGCGAACAGAACCGGCCGAACATGTACCCGCCAGAACACCCAGTTCCAGCTCAACCGCGAGCGAGGAAGAGCTTGCCCCCGCAGAACATGCACGTCTGCTTAGAAGAGCCACTAGGGGGATTGATAGGTTGGTAGGGATGGTGACCAACTTGGATCACCGGGTGACAGAGATTGAACATGGCGTATCTACGCTGCTGGCGAGAGAGGAACGTTCCCGTTCACATTCGAGGGGACGGTGAGGACATGAGCAGTGAGGGCACTGCTTTTGGTAAGTTTGGACGAGGAGGTGGTTTGTAAATAGTTATCATTGCATTGCATATTTTAATTTTTTGTACATATTTTTTCTTTTCTTTCTTTGCATGTTAAATTTTGCATTGCATCTTTATAAAAAAAATATAAAAAATGAAAAAATGAAAAAAAATATATATATATATAAAAGTAAAATCAAATAAAAAATTAAAAAATAACTAAAAAATTAAAAATTAAAAAAAATTCAATTTTGGCCATATTTGACTTAAATTTGACAAGACGGTTAATTAGCTAGGAAAAACTAGATCCTAAACTTAGTAAATTAAAAACCCTAAAAATAACATTTCTTAAAGTTTAGCGGTAGAAAATATATGTCCTTGTAGTTTATTTAGAAATAGACAAATTTTGAGTTCAGTTCTTGGGCTAAGTCAAAATAAGGGAAGAGTATTGAAATTTTTATTGAAGTGTAAGTCTGAAAAATAATTCTGAATGTTTAGTCTAAATTCTGAAAATATATACCCTACAACTCGCACATACACGCACCTTGAAACTTGGGATAGTAGAGAATACCTTGAATTGCTCTCGTCTAAAATGCTTAGTATGAGAAAAAAATTAAATAAAACTATAAGTGTGAATAAAGATATATAAAAAAATAAACACTGGTTTTGTAATTACTTAAAGCTGCGTAAAATAAAAAATATATAGCGAGGGTGCTTTATCACCTAGTGCCTTAGACCAACTGGTTTGGGAGTCACTGCTAAAGCCTTAGGTGTTACAAGACGAGAAATTACGCCTAAATGCACGAACACATTTTGTAATCGATCGTTAGTACCTCAAGAAATATTAATGATTGCATGAAGGATCTGTGAGCAATTTCATCTAAAATTCACCAACTAACAGTACTTTGGACGATGGACAAGAGTATGATAGTTTGAATTGAATTTCCAAATGTAGGGGTGATACATACACACACGTAGGGGTATATGATTGGGGTTTTGATGAGAGATATGAATGAAAGATAGGGCTTAGATTTTCAGTAGAGATGATAAAAATTCCTAAGTTGAGATGGAACCTTAGAAGGAAAATTCAAGAGATTCTAAAAGCTAAATAAATTTATAGAACATATACGATCTTAAGTTAAATGATAAGTGAGTGTGAAAAATACGGGTTGATGATTTCTAAGTAGAAGATAATAGAATTTCTTGCTAGAATACCAAATTGAAAAATAAAAGTCAACAGGCCAAATTGATCGGATTTTGTGGGTAGTATCCGCTGAAAACCCTCAGGAGACAACACTCCTCCTACTAGGGACACCTAGAGGTTTAACAGCTTGTTGCACGAGCTCAGTGCAATCGCGATTCCCTGCGAAAGTGAGGTTAGGATTTTTTTCAATAATAAAAATAGTTTTGCTCGGGACGAGCAAAAGATAAGTTTGGGGGGATTTGTTCATATCAGAATTTTGCATTATTATTTCCCCATTCTTAATCATATTACACATAAATAGGTGCTTTTGATCCATGTCTGCTAAATAGTTGTAGGTTACAGGTTCTCAGAACAATACAGTGAAATTCAGGAAAAGACGCTACAAATGTGAGACTACGACCAACAAATAGATGAATCTGTATGATGCCGCCTACCAGTTTAAGGAACAAACAATGATCAATGAACAGTTCAATGCACAAAGTACGAGGGCAGCATAAGATTCAAGACTTTAACGCGAAGCTCACGGTAAAAGTCTACAAATTCTGCACTGTTGGAAATCTGGAAGAAAGTAGAAATATTCTGAAGAACCAAGTGAAGAAAACAGAAGAAAAAGGCAACATGAAGCAACCCTGAAGAAATGGGCCAGAGATCTCACCATATGGCCGCGGATCCGCGGCCAAACATGGGATTCTGCTGCGGATCCGCGGCCGTGCAGTGCACGTGTCAGTGCACGTGTCGGTGGGTGTCGGTGCTTTGACCCGGCTTTCTTAGGGTAGTCTTGTAATTTTAAATGTGGATCAGATGTAAACCCTAGGGTTTCTCCTATCTATAAATAGGAAACCCGAAAGCCTAATTAGGCATGCCTCTTTTAATTTCTAGATCTAAATTTTATTTTCATTGTAATCGTCAAAAGGTGTCAATAAAAGTAAGTTTTTTCATCTTGCATTTTTCATTCGAATTTAATTTCTGCAATTTTAGTATCTGTCTTTTATTATCTGCACGTTAATTAGTTAATTAAAAAGAAAATTATAAAAATGAATCTCATCGTAATTTGCCTAATGAGTGAGTAATTCCTCACTTGTTAGGGTTAGGATTGGGTAGGTTTGAGAGATGGACATCTCTTACTCCTTTCTTACCCTTATAACATTTTAAATTAGGACTCTATGTGAATCAAACACACACTGCTCACTACGGCACCCTATCCTACGAGATAGCAGTGATTCCCTAGTTAGACCGGTTGTGGTTGATTCACATAGAGGTTAGGGCTAAGAGTTAAGAAAGGACGGACAATGACCAAAAGGAAGAAACTACGTTTCTTCCTAGTCATGCCAATCCCCTTTGTTGACTATTACCCTAACACCTATGTTCTTAATTAGGGTAAAGGAAGCAGTGAGTAGAATTATTTTTCCAAACTAACCTAATCCTAACCCTAGCAAGGCTTTAATTCAAATTAAATTCAATCTTAGTTTTTATAAAAAATCAAAACCTACCAAAAATAGGACTTAACTCATTAGAACAATAAGAAAAGAACACGTTTTTCCTGTGGACCGACCCGTACTCAACCGGCTAGCTACCAAGCGACACCGTTATTGATTGCGGTATATTCTTAACTTTGAGTTTAAAACGCACATACACAAAAAGAGACAACCAATCAGATGATGATACAGCCGGATCCTCCAGCTGAAGACCCTCCGATTATCCTTGAAGACGACAGAGGGAAGACATCGAACCCTCTTCCGGCTCTATTAGCAGCCAAGGAAGAGACCACCTTCAAAGCCGCCCTGGATAACTATATCGCTCAACAGAACTCATCAGGCGAGCGAAGCGGCTGGCCAAATCGTCAAGACTAGACGACCCTATCCGGGTTGGTGCGACTAAATAAAGTACCTGCTGGGATATACGATTCCTAAATTCCATGTATATAAGGGGACGAGGAATCCACACCAACACGTGGCTCAATTCAGGGCTCTGTGCGGCAACACCGGAAGTGACGATAAGCTACTGCTTCGCCAATTCGTTGGCAGGTTGTCGGAGACAGCATTCGAATGGTATTCCGAGCTCCCGAATGACTCTGTCAAAACATTTGCAGAAATGGATCTACTGTTTACACAGAGATTCGCAAGCGCTAGCGAGCGCACCCCGATCACCGCACTAATTAACGCCAGGGTGAAGCCAGGCGAAACATGGGTTCAGTACGCGATACGGTGGCGGAACCTATGGTCGAAATGCAAACAACGCATCGAAGAAGCTCATGCGGTAGGTATGTTCGTGGGAACTCTTGATCCGCAGGCGACCATATCCCAGTTCATGATGTTTTTCAAGCCGACTACCTTCCATGCCTTGATTGACACGCTGGCCCAAATGGATCAGATGGGTTATAGACCGTCTTCTTCGAAGATGGAGCCTCGAAACGAAAAGGGAAAGCGACCTTCGTCGCCAATGCTAAGCAGCAGCCCAGTGGTCGAAAACCAACTGATCGCCAAGACGATAAACAGCGATTCTTTAACGAGAAGCTAAAGCGCGCTTATTCATTTCCCCGGGATAAAACGAGGAGACTGTTCGAGCTGGCGGTGCGCAATAGGCTCATCACTTTGCCGGATTCAAAACGCCCACTGCAGCCCGGTGACGTCAACAGTCCCAACTATTGCCCCTACCATCGAATAAAGGGCCATCCAATCGAATATTGCTTTGTCTTCAAAAACTGGATTGAGGACCAGTACCAGCAAGGCAAATTCGCGTTGTCTGAAAACTGGAGGGTAAACCCGCCCCAGCCGCACGCTCTTAAAAAGGTGGACATGCCAGGAGCATCATACTCTTTTATAGAAGAAGCTCCATGGGAGGTCGCTCTTTTAGCCAAAATTAAAAGAATGCTAAAAGATCTCCAAACGTGCCCGGCGATCAGGTGGAAAAGACCGCTAGAACCCGAGGTCATCGAGAGAATGCTGAAGCAGCGCCCGAGGCCAAGAATTGGTAGTGATAGTCAAAACGCCTACGCCCGGTCGTCAAATTCTTCAAAAAAGAATAAGAAGACCAAAAATCCTATGAAGCCTGATGACAAGCGCACGGACGTGCAAAGACATATTGACGTGCTTGAAGAATATAAGCAGAAGGCACGAACCCCGGTCATGCTCCAAGAGTTTCTCAACCACATCCTTGAGGACGGAGATGATGACAATGATGGAGGAGAAGGCTCGTCAGATGAACCTGAGAACTATGTGGCGAGCTGCCACGTGATCTCTCACTCGTCAATAGATGGTGAAGAAGCTCCTGATGCAGAGAAACTGGGGGCAGATCCCGAACTGGAACTCCTAGAACCGTCAAACGAGATGATTGACATGTTGCTGAATGAGGCCTGTCAGAAGAGCAAGTCTGAACGAGAGCATGAAACGGCCATATATGAAAGGGCCAAGCGTCCGCGTCACGTTGAAGAAGCTCCAGTATTGAGAAGCCATAGTGTACCCCAACCGGATGGAAGCACTTCTATCGCCAGCAAAAGAAGGTTTAGGATAAGGAAGCGGTTCGCTAAAGCCCTGTCGACGGGTATGAAGTTGCGACCTTTCAAAGAAGACACTTTAGAAAATACATTCCCCGACGGACTAGATGCACATCCAAACTACTGCTTATACTATTGGAGGATCACACACCCTACCGAGGAATGCATGGCCTTCAAGAATTGGTGGCAGGGATACGTTGCTCATCGGTAGCATTTCAAGCGGATGAAGCGCAAAACGCGTCGAGAGCAGAAGAGCACGGCAGATGAGCGCAAAAGAACTTCCGGCAACTGTCACATGGTTGATTCTGGGGGATCGCAAGTTCTCACCTTCGGGAGCGATTCTGATGAAGAAATAGCCATCGGCCCTCTCTTCAAGGAATCCATCTCCGAAATAGAAGAGATAAAGACCTACGAGAACATTCAGCTGCGTAATCGCACGTTACCTGAGAAGAATCTCGGACCCACAAACAAGGGGTCGAGTAAAAAAGATAAAGGGAAGGAAAAAGTCCCTGAAGACATCTCCCTCGATGATCAAGTTGTCAAAGAGTTGGCAGCCAAAGACCCGCCTAAGAAAAACAAGGTGGATTACAACGTTCTAGCACACTTGAAAAAGATACCCTCGCAGCTAAACATTCTCGATGCCCTTCTGCTATCTAAAGAGGCGAGAGATTCTTTGATCAAGGCACTACAAGAGCCCGAGCAGTTTCAAGCTTTTCTTACCGAAGAAAAGATGAAGGACGAGCTGGAAGAAGTGCACACTGCTGACGTCACTTTCAGCGACGAAGATCTCCTCCTCGTAACATGCGAGCACAACCGTCCTTTGTATGTCACCGGATACTGCCATGACATCAAGATAGGAAAGATCCTAGTCGACAATGGGTCTTCCATCAACCTTCTCAATATAAGAGTGTTGAAGGAGATTTGCATGAGCGTTCAGCACCTCGCTCGGGATAAAATCACCATCTCCGGGTTTGACTCCCAGTCATCATGGACGCTCGGATCTGTGATACTGACGTTACACTTTGGGCTGCTCGTCACTGAAATCAAGTTTCACGTCATTGACGCCAAGACTTGCTACAACGTTTTGCTCGGCAGGCCTTGGTTACACAAGTACAATATCATCCCTTCTACACAACATCAGTGTATGAAGTATTTCAAGGATGGTTTCGAGTATACTGTGACAGGGGAGCTGAACCCATTCTCCGTGAATGAAGTCCGAAAGTATGAAGATGCAAAATACTTCTTACTAGACTTCGAAAACACGGAAAGATGCCATAAACCGAAGAACAAAGCTATCACCACCATTCCGGTCTTTGGGAGCGATACCGAGGAGGAGAAAGAGATAGTCTATTCGGGGCCACTCCAATACAACAAACCCGGACCGTTTACCCCTATGTTGGTCTTCGGCAGCGACTCTGAAGATGAGGTCAATGCAGTATTTTCTGTTCGACCATCAATACAAGCCTTCACTGGCGATGAACGGAGTTTGCAAATCGCCATGGTTCCACAAAAGCATTACAAAGAGCTCGACGCACTTGATACCTATAGTGTGCAAGAACTGCAGACATTTTACGTCCCTCCCAGGCGAAAAGATGAAAAGGCGGTCCTCTTTTATCAATCTGCGGAAACCAAAGTGGAGAAAGAAATCTGGCATGGTGCTGATCCTGCGCTTGACAGGCTCCAGCCCATCCGTCTGCCCAAATACTACACAGAAGGATTAAAGAGGCTGTTGAGGCGTCAAGGCGTACCCTTCAAACAGACTTCTCGACAAACTCAGTTCTACAACAGGATCTGGACCGTCCCCGGAACTCAGCAAAAGTTGCCCAACAGGAGAATGGAAACGATCGGGCTTGGATATGTTCAACCCAAGAAACGGGAGCGATTCCATGGCTGCTACGTTATACATGACTTTGATGAAGAAGGAGATGCTCTGTTAGAAGACGCTAACCCTGAACCAAAACGAGGTTCCGCCATGAAAGGGCCAAATCCATCGTTCGAAGAACAGATGGACAAGCTAATAAGGGAAGCGGGTCAAAAGGTCCGGGATGATCATAACCGCGAAATGGCCATCTACGTGAAAGCTAGGATGCAACGCCTCCTTCAGTAGGCTACGGAGAATGACGATGCCCTTCGTCACCAGCCCGTCATACAGAAGACCCGACGCGGAGGCAAAAACAAACTAAAGAACGGAAAAACGTTCGACAGTGGCAAAGCGGGTCCAAGAAGCCACGCGATCGAGAATTGAGCAGTCGTGACCCGTCTCTTATAAAGAAGATGGGTCGAGCATATTCTTTTCCCCAAGACAAGACAAGGAAGATATTCGATTTTGTCATAAAACATCAAATGATTACGCTCCCGGAGTCCAAACACCCCGAACAAGTAGACGAGATCTCTCATCCGGATTATTGCTCCTATCACCGAGCGATAGGACATCCTCTTGAAGACTGCTTCATATTCAAAGACTGGGTAGAAGACCAGTATCAGTAAAGCAGGTTCGCTCTATCCAGCAGTTGGAGGGTAACCCCGCTACAGAAGCATGAACCGAAAGCCGCGTATGCAGCGAGAGTAGAACAGGATCAACATCGGTCTTGGAAGCGATCTCGTACCTGCCACGCGTTAACGACGTCGGAAGAAGGAGTACGCAAGGATATGGCTGACCTCTCCCGGTGCTTCGACGATGAGGATGAAGAGGAATTGATCTCAGAGTTTCCACCGGCGCCAAAAGAGCTGGAAGATGGGATACATGCTATTGCAGATAACCTCAGAAAAATAGACTTGGGGACGGCAAACGACCTACGGCCGACGTTCATCAGTGAGTTGTTGTCTGAAGAAAAGGTGGCTACGCTCAAGGACATGCTCATGCAGTATAAAGATTGCTTCGCATGGAACTATTCCGAGATGCCAGGATTAGATCCAGAAATAACCATCCACAAATTGGCAATATCTCCGGATATCAAGCCAATCAAATAAGCGCCGAGAAGAATGCGGCTCGAACTTGAAATGAGCATCAACGCCGAGGTCAAGAAGCTAATCGACTCCGTCTTCATCCAAGAGGTTCAGTATCCTAACTGGATCGCCAACATCATCCCAGTTGTTCCCCTCCGAATGACGGCCGAGACGTGAGGACGTCTTGCTTGAGATTCGGGGCAGATGCTATTTGGTTTTATCCGTCTACCTCTCCGAAGATGCCAAGTTGATTTATGGCACCGTGTATCGGAGGTTTAGACGGATGCGGCCGATGTAGCAGACTTCTTCAGATTCCCCCTCGCTTGAGGGGTTTTTGATTGTGGGGACGCTCTTCCCTGCAGGCGCAAGCCCCTACAGTTAATTACGCTACCGCATCGCGGTAACAACTTTCTCCTTCTCCAGAATTTCACTTCGTGTCGTGGGTATTTGTTTTGTTTGTGGTTGCCCGTGGATCGTATACGGAGACTAAGTAATGCCGTCACCCGTAGGACGTGGATTAGTCCAAATCCGTATTTACTTAGATTTGGGTTTGGTGTTTTAGTCTAAGGATACGTTAGCCGTGTTGAGGCTAAGATCAACTTAAACGTTCGTTAAGGATACGTTAGTCCTGTTTGAGACTAAGATCTACTTAACATGGTGATCCATTGAATATATGGCCGTCGGGACTCGTCACCTCTCTGACGTCGTTGAAGGATTACGACAATAGGTGTCAGAGGAGTTCAGAGATGTACCCTTGAACCAAAGTTGATTGGGGGTCTTATAGTCCAATTTGGGACTAAAGTCTGTTTGAATGTTTAAGGATACGTTAGCCATATTTGAGGCTAAGATCAACTTAAACGGGATCGTTTAGATCCAACAAAAGAGCGTTTGGGGGCTCTATTGTTCCAGTTTAGGGACGTAGTGGTCCATAGGTAGTTTAAGGACATTGCGGTCCATATTCCAGTTTAGGGACATGGTGGTCCATATTCCAGTTTAGGGACATGGTGGTCCATAGGTAGTTTAAGGATATTGCGGTCCATATTCCAGTTTAGGGACATGGTGGTCCATAGCTAGTTTAAGGACATTGCGGTCCATATTCCAGTTTAGGGACATGGTGGTCCATGTTTAGTTTAAGGACGCTTAAGTCCGTGGGTTTAAGGACCCCACAGTCCGTGTTTTAGTTTTAAGGACGCATAAGTCCGCGGGTTTAAGGATCCCACAATCCGTCTTTTGGTTTAAGGATGCTTAAGTCCATGAGTTTAAGGACCCCACAGTCCGTGTTGATGTGTGGTTGTCGGGACCCGTCACCTCTCTGACGTCGTTGAAGGATTACAACGATAGGAGTCAAAGGAGTTCGGATATGTACCCTCGAACCGAATGTAAATCGATTTAAGAGAGCAGCTGTGTTCAGTCAATTTAATTTGAGAACTTACGGCCATGATTGGGCTAAGTCCAGTTGAAAAAGGTTCAACGCTTTTATTTGTTTTTGGCCTGTGCTAGGGCTTTGCATTGCATTACTTTTTGTTTGGGCTCTGCCCATTTATAAAGGATGCAGAGCATCAATTTTACTTGGGCTCTGCCCTTTGTTGCATTGCAATTTAATTTGGCCTACTAGGCCTTTCTGATTTGGGCCTGGCCCTTTAGTAAAAGAAATGCATTGCATTTGTCAGGCGCTTTGCGCCAATCACTGAGCGCAAGCGCTTATGGCGCTGACACGTGACATGCTCTGGTGAGCGCAAGCGCAACAGCGCAATGCGCCGCGCCAGTGCGCTGCGCTGTTGCGCTGCTGACACGTGGCGCGCTCTGGTGAGTTGCGCCAATCTCAGAGAGCAAGGCTCTTTCTTAAAAGCGCATAGCGCAAGTGATTCAGATGCTGACACGTGGCGCTCTCTGGTGGCTTGCGCCAACCCAGGAGCGCAACAGTGCAGTTTTTGCAAGTGCAAGGCACTATTTCAATAATTTTGAGAATCTTGAAGATTCCAGAACCAATGGTTCATAAAAAAGTGCAAGGCACTGTTCTTATTTCATTTTCTTTTTTATTAAAGATCATTGATCTTTTTTTTAGATCAATGATCTGTTCATAAGAGAATCTTCTCTTTTTCTAAAGGTTTTTTACCTTTTCTTTTTGTTTTTGAAGAGTTCTCTCAAATTCTTCAGAGTTCTTTTTTCTTCTCAATCTTGATGATGATGTCCTTTTTGAATTGGGGTCTAGGGTCCTTTATATAGTGCTCATAAATTAGTTAAATTTGGTAAAGAGATGTTTCTCTGAGTGATTTGGGGAATTTCCCTCACCGTTGGATCTTTGATCCAAGGGCTTCTGTTTTACAGAAGACAATCTTCTTGTTTTAACAAGAACCGAAAGATCTTTCTGGAATTTAATTTTGTTTGGCGCAGATGCACCAGCGCTTGACACGTATCAAGCAGCGCACAGCGCAGCACAACTGTGCTGACACGTGTCGCACAGCGCAGAGCGCAGCACAACTGCGCTGACATGTGTCGCGCAGCGCACAGCGCAGCGCAACTGCGCTGCCACGTGGTGCGCAGCGCAGAGTGCAGATTATCTGAAGCGTTGCTTCCTTTAATTTTGTTTTAAATAGAGCCTTGCTCTGATTGGGCGCGCTGCCTTGGGCGCTGCGCTCTCTGCGCTGGCGTGCCTGATTTTGACACGTGGCGCCCTGCGCACAGCGCGGAGGATCTGAAGCGTTGCTTCATTTATTAAAGTTTAAATTTTCAAAGTAGAGTTTTGCTCTGATTGGGGAAAGATGAAGCGTTGCTTCATCTCCCGCCTTGGAATTTGATCAGAGCTTTGCTCTGATTGGGGTAAACACCAGTAATGAAGAAAAATGGGATGGTATGCATCTGCGTAGACTTTCGAGACCTCAACAAAGCCTGCCCAAAGGATGACTTTCCCATACCGGTCATCGAGCTGATGATAGACAATACGTCCACTCACGAAATCTTCTCCTTCATAGATGGCTCATCGGGGTACAATCAAATAAAGATGCATCCCGAAGACCAGAAGCATACCGCTTTCTGGACTCCTCTGGGTATATTCTGCTACAAAGTGATGCCTTTCGGTATGAAGAACGCCGGCGCCACCTATCAGAGGGCCATGACGAAGATTTTCGATGACCCCATACATGAAATCGTCGAATGCTATATCAACGACCTTGTGGTTAAAAGCAAATCGTACGAGGAACATTGGGAGCATCTGAAGATCGTGTTTCAACGCCTTCGGAAATACAACTTGAAGATGAACCCCCTCAAATGCGCGTTCGGAGTTTCCTCCGGTAAATTCCAAGGATTTATCGTACGACACCGGGGCATCGAGATAGACCTGTCGAAAATCAAGGCGATCATAGAATGCCTCCGCCAAGAACTCTCAAGCAATTGCGGTCTCTCCAAGCAAAGTTCGCATATAGCCGACGGTTCATAGCCAATCTCTCCGGCAAGTGCTGCCCATACAGTCATCTAATGAAGAAGGGGACTCTTTTCGTCTGGGATCGCAAATGTCAAAGCGCACTAGATGAAATCAAGCAATATCTGTAGAATCCACCAGTGCTGACCGCTCCGGTCAAGGAAAAGCCTCTCATCCTGTACACAACAGCGCTTGAAGGTTCTTTAGGCGTGCTATGGGCACAGGAGAATGGCCAAGGGAAGGAGAGAGCCCTCTACTATTTTAGTCTAGTTCTCCTGGGGGCAGAAAACAACTACCCCCCATTGAAAAACACTGCCTGGAGTTAATCTTCGTGATAACGAAGCTCCGGTATTATGCTTTGGCGAATGAAGTCCACCTAATATCAAATGTGGATCCTCTCAAATATTTGATGTCAAGAGCCATACTAACAGGACGGCTCGCTAAATGGGCCCTACTCTTAATGGAGTTCTCAATAGCATACCGACCCTTTAAGGCAGTGAAAGGTCAGGCCATCACCGACTTCTTCGCTGAACATCCGATACCTTCCGATTCACCCCTAAAGTGCAAGTTGCCGGACGAGCACACGTTTGACATGATCGACAGGGAGAGAGAAGAGAGTGATACCCGATGGGAACTCTATTTCGTCGGAGCATCTTCCATGAAGAAGCGACAACACAACACCCCTATAATTAAATCTGGGGTAGGCCTTATCTTCGTGACTCCACAAGAAGGGATAATGCGCTTTGCCTTTTCCTTAACAGAGCCGAGGACAAACAATGAAGCCGAATATGAAGCTTTGATAGCAGGTCTAGAGATTGCCGTCGACATGAGAATCGAAAACCTCCTCATATACGGAGACTCCCAGCTGGTCGTTAGTCAAGTAAACGGCGACTATCAAACGTGCAAAACAGAGTTGGTGAAGTACGGTGAGAGAGTACAACAATTGCTGACTCAAATTCCTTCCTACATTCTGGAAAGCATACCGCGTACAGAAAATAGCAAAGCGGATGCGTTAGCCAAACTCGCTAAAGAACTGGCTGACGTAAGGATCGTTGTGCAAAACCGTCGGGTTCTTGCACCGGCAGAAATATCTCCAAAGTCGTCTGAAAAAAAGGGAGCGACCAAGCAAACAACCCTACAAATAGAGGACCAGGATAAGGCCAAGGATTGGAGAAAAGTCTTTATAGACTACTTCAAATCCCGTCGAACATCTGAAGATGCGTCCTCAGGACATCAGCTCATGAAACGAGCTCTGTCTTTCGCCTTCGTCAATAATACTCTATACAAGAGATCGTTCGACTCTTTATGGCTAAGATGCCTGGGAACGAAAGAAGCAAAAAGATTCGTCCAAGAAACTCACGACGGACTTTGCAGTTCTCATCAGGCAGGGCCAAAGATGAAGCTAAAGATCAAAAGGATGGGCTACTATTGGCCCACGATGATCCAGGACTGCCTCGAATACGTGAAGCAGTGCCACTCGTGCCAAATTCACGGAGACTTCATCCACCAGCATCCAAATCCGCTACACCCAACGGTGGCTAGCTGGCCGTTCGAAATGTGGGGAACTGACATAATTAGGCCCATCGAACCAGCATCATCCAGAGGACATCGGTTCATATTGGCGACAACCGATTACTTCTCTAAGTGGGCAGAAGCAGTACCACTAAGAGAAGTGAAGATAGAGAATATTCTCCATTTCTTCAAGACACACGTCATCTATCGGTTCGGTACTCCGCGACGGATTATCTCCGATAATGGGTCAGCCTACAGAAGCCACAAGATCAGCCGCTTCGCACAGCAGCATAACATAGACTAGAGATACTCTTCGGTCTATAATCCCCGAGCTAATAGTCTAGCTGAGACTTTCAACAAGACCTTGACGAAGATCATAAAAAAGACGGTGTCCAAAAACAAAAAGGACTGGCACGAGAGATTGCATGAAGCTCTCTAGGCGTATCGAACTACGTTCAAAACGGCCACAAATACAACGCCGTATGTATTGGTATTCGGCGCAGAAACGGTACTCCCCTTGGAGATAGAGCTGCCCTCTCTACGAATGGTAGTTCATTATGGGCTAACAGATGAACAGAACGCTCATCTTCGGCTGGAGGAGCTCGATGCCTTTGACGAAACCCGGCTCATGGTGCAGCAAAACCTGGAGGCTTACAAAGCAAGGATGACGAGCTCGTACGAAAGATTGACTAGGCCGAGGACATTCCGCCAAGACGAACTCGTGTTAGTCGTAAAAAGACCTATGATCCCTAATCGTGCCAAACGGGGGAAATTCGAGCCAAACTATGAGGGCCCGTATATCATAGACAAGGTCTACCAAGGTGGGGCTTACTTGCTCATGAATATGCATGGCGAAAGACCCTTTACGCCAATAAACGGTCGGTTCTTGAAAAAATACTACGACGGACCGAAACGTCCTTAAACTACTACAAATCGCAGCATCCTAGGGCTGATAAAAAAAAGTACGTTCACAAGCAAAATGGGCATAGATGAAAACCCGAAAGGGCTCCGTGAGTAAAAACAGCAAGGCTACCGGCGATATTTGTGAAAACCCGAAAGGGCTCCGTGAATAAGAACAGCAAGGCTACCGGCGATGTTTATGAAAACCCGAAAGGGCGCAGACTCGTTGAAAAAAAATAAGGAAAAAAAGAAGGAAAAAAAACGGTAGGTCCACAAGCAAAAGGGGCACGGATAAAAATCCGAAAGGGCTCCGTGAGTAAAAACAGCAGGGCTACAGAGTTTGTGAAAACCCGAGAGGGCGCAGGCTCGTAAAAAATTCGTGCACACTTGCGAAGTCCTCTCGACCTTATAAGGAGAAAACACCTGCGTGAGATCCTTACGACTCATAAGGGAGCAACACACTTAGGGATCCCCACGATTCCTAAGGAGAAATTACACTTACGAGATCCTCACGACTCGTAAGGAGAAGCCTCTTATGAGACCCTCACGGCTCATAAGATTCAAAAGTCTCAAGCTACAGGGATCTGAACATGTTCTTAAGCCATCACATTTCCCAGGTTACCCTACAAGCGGTTCAATATTAACCCTTGTATACAATCCACGGGCACAAATAAACGTTTCCCCCACCCAGTCCCACCAACGACGAGGAATGTCCTCATTTAGTGAACAAACATTTGTAGGTCCTCTCGACTTGCAAGGAGAAAATGCTCTTATGAGATCCTTACGACTTATAAGATACCATACACTTAAGAATCCTCATGATTCTTAAGGAGAAAACGCTCTTACGAGATCCTCACGACTCGTAAGGAGAAACACCTTTATGAGACCCTTACGGCTCATGATATCAAAAGCCTTAGTCGATATGATCTTAACCCTGTTTGCTAAGCCACTTTTGTTCGAACCAACAAAGTCAAATGATGATTCGCTCCTGGCAACGTTCCAGTAGTAGCGATGCTGATGCCTAAATCGGTAACAAATTCCAAGTCCTTTCACGGCAAATGATGATTCGCTCCTGGCAATATTCCAGTCGCAGCGATGCTGATACTAAGATTGACACCAGATTCCATGTTCCATACTCGCGACGAAAAGTCAGCGAGCCATAAATGCATATGAAATAGCCGAAATGATAGGGCAAGTTGCAACAAAATCAGCAAGTAAAAGATATGCATACAAAAATAGCCGAAATGATTGGGCAACTCGCAATAAAAACCAGCGAGTAAAAAGAAAAAAACAGCCGAAATGATTGGGCACCGCGGAAAATAGACAAAATGATTGGGCAATCGCGATACAAAAAACTGAAATGATAGAGCATCGTGGAAAGAAAACAATATATATATATATATATATATATATATATATATATATATATGAAATGAAACTTTTGCCCTACAGCCGAGTCCATACCGATCTCTGTATACAATCTATGGGAATAAACAAAAAGGGAACCACATTTCCCCACCAGGCTCTTTTAAACGGAGAGTCAAATCTCGACGGCGACATCTACAGCCTAGAGATCATCAACGGCGTTCCCTCTCATTCCAGCAGGATACAGACGCGACACCACCAATCGGAGGCACGACAAAGTCCCTGGTTCCAAGACTCTGCGGTTAACAGACAGTCGAAAGCCCGACACCGTAGAAAACGGAGAAAGTCGATCCCCGACACCATAGAAAATGGAGAAAGTCGATCCCCGACACTGTATAAAACGGAGAAAGTCGATCCCGACACCGTAGAAAATGGAGAAAGTCCATCCTGACACCATAGAAAATGGAGAAAGTAAACCTTCAACCTCCCCGTCGAAGTAACGCTTCGACTCGGGAACAAGTCAACTCATCAACCATTTACAAGTCCTCTCGAATTATAAGGGAGAAAATTCTCTTGCTAGATCATTACGGCTCTCAAGAGAAAGCACACTTAGAAATCCTCACGATTCCTAAGGAGAAAATACACCTACGAGATCCTCTCGACTCATAGGGAGAAAAATCTTTATGAGACCCTCATGGCTCATAAAGTTGAAAAGTCTTAGGCAGCAGATCCGAACTTGCTTCCCAAGCCATCGCTACCCTACAAAGAGGCTAAGATGGACTGTTATCTACTATCTACAGGCCAAATTTGCTAAAATCACATGACAACAAAGTAAAGAAAAGAAGGCGATAACACAAGATAGAAAAGAAATGTGTCCTTTATTCATAAATTCAATTGGATACAAGTTACATCATATGAAAATGAATGGAATAAAAAAATGAAATGAATACATGTTATTCATAAGTTACAAATGTACAATCGATACAAAGGCAGCTACTGAGAAGGAGACATTTTCAATAAATCGGCCAGTTGCTCGCACATTCCTTTCAACTCCTTTTCATGGTCGGCCGCTGCGGCCAGCTCCGCTTCGACCCGAGCCCGCTGCGGCAAGCAAGATGAAAGTTTTTCATCGATCTCCCGTTGAGCAACTTCGCGATTCTGCGTAACCCGCTCTAGGAAGTCGAGCTTCTGCCTTAGCGCTAGCCCGTCCAAAATGTATCGTTGCAAATTGTCAAAGACGGCTCTCAGTTGCGCAGCGTTTGCTTCAACCTGGTCGCGCAACCAGGCGGATTCACCTGAAGCCTCCTCGCGTTCCTTCCGCCTTAAGGTCGCTTCTTGTTTAAAATGGCGGAGGAAGGGAACGCTTTGCTCAACCCATGCAGCCCGTTGGGAGTTCAAAGCCAACATTTCCGGAGCAGGACGCCTAAGCTCAATCTTATGCAGACAGAGCTCGATCTTCCTACAGTAGTTAACCCAAGACTCGATGATGCCCTCGCTGTGGAAGTTCACGAGCATCGCCAACATGAGATTAATTTCAGCAGCAAAATCTGCAGCAGATGCAAAGGCCTCGGCGTCAAGGTCCTCGACGAACTCGCTTAACATCCGCAGGCTGTTCGCAGCACCCCTGGAAGATGGGCGTTTAGCAAAAGGCCCTGCTGGCATGGGAATCTGAGACTCGAAGGGAGATGGAGTCGGTGCGATTGCTGCAAAACAAATCGTAGTCAGATATCGGCTCAAGAGATAAAGAAGATGCATGAGCGATGAAGGCTACTATACCGGTTACGACAGGTGGCAAAGTTGGGAGTACTGGTGGCACGACGATTCTCTCATCCCTTCCTTCAATTTGTAGTGTTGCAATCAATTCAAAATTAACAACGACACGGTTTTTCGTAAAAATGGAAAGGATGTCGGTTAAAAAAAACTATACTCACCGACACCAGCAGGTAAAGTGACTTCCGACTGGAAGGAGAAATGCGGGTTCAGCACCTGATACAGATGATCGAAGAGAACTCCTGTAGGGTTGCAACAATACATGGTCAGCACACGGAAGATGCTATCCCTGATTTAAATTAATCACAAATCCATACCTTCCACCATTTAAGAGGATATAAGAGGAGGCGAAGGGACAACAACCGTCAGAGCGGCAACTGGTGACGCTTCTTTGGGTGGCACAACCTCAGCGCTCACCGCATCTACATTCAAAATGAACAAAATGTCATCAGAAGGGACCCAAATGGATTGCGAAATGAAAAGTACGTAGCGACCCGAGACCTACCAGACGGTTCATCAGCCAAAACTACGACGGAAGCATCACTGAGCGTCGCGACTTCTTCGATCTCATTCGGGGGAAAGGTTTTGGCACAAGTGGCTTCATCCCCTGATTCTACAAGAGTTGTCATGACACTCGCAATGCCAGGCGATGGCGGGGAACCGCAGAGGGAAAGAGCGGCGGTTTGGACAGTCCCGGACTCCCGAGGGAGAGTAGCCGCTTCAGGCTCGGTGGTTGCCGTCATCTCACCTACCGCCTCAGCACCAAGACTTAGCCTTGTATGATATGATATATGAGAATTTGAAGATCAAATTCTAATAAAAAGACCCAGTATTACGTTACCTTGGGGCGGCTTTTCAATTGCCTCCCGAGCCGCGCGCACAACCTGTCTATGGACGGTAGAAAGGCAGCTGGAGCATCTTCAAAAGAAATAGCGATGGATGGAATATCGCTTGAACCAGCACCCACAGCCAAGCTGACATCACGTTCCCTCGCCGCACGCTTTCTGCGCTTCTTGTCAGCCTTGGCGGTGAGAAAAGACCTCCTCAAGACCTCCGTCAAAGTGACGTCATCGTCCGAGCCAGGAGCTACCTCTGGAGCCGTTACGGTGTCCATCATCGGCTGCTTAAGCGGAGCCTCTTTCGGCAATACTGGGGGAGCTGGGATTTCAGCAGTCGGCCCTGGAAGCGTCGCCGTGCCACCATGCGGGATCGGCACTGCACTCGGGATAACCTGAGTCGAGGTAGTCCCTGCAATAAGATGAAAAAGAAGGGTTAGACTACCCATGAAGAAAAAAGGGAATGAAGGCACAATGAGCCGAAATATACCGAAGCCCAAGGAAGCGCGAAGCCTCTCTTCCTCTTCAAAAGTTTTGATGGAAGCTGCGAGAGCCTCTTCGGCGGAGATACCTGTTGAAGAAGAAAGCGTCAGTCAAAGTATAATAATTAAAATAGCCGCGGAAAGATATGGCCAAAGTATATCTGATTATGCGATGGTGATTAGTGCTGCTTCATCGCGAGCTAGTTGCTCTGAAACTGCGATAGGAGCCTCTAGATCGGTATCATCCGGCGCCATAAATAAACCCTCGTTGGTCCCGTACCCACTCAGGCCCTCGCTGTAAGGGGCATGAGGTTCCTGACTGAATGCAATGTCCGCAGAAAACATCGACTTCCTCTTCTTCTGTGAGCGGCTGCCGGCAGCCGGCAACAAGAGCTTGCGCTTGGCGGGCAACTTCGGGCGGCGAGTCCCGATCTCCGCACCCACACCAGACTCGGGAGATGCCACAGCTACCACTTCTACAGGCACACGGGGTAGGGGCATATCAGGTATAACGTGCGGGACCACCGCCGCAGCAACCTCTCTCAAGGGAGGACGGACGATGGTCCGTCGCTTCAAGGGAACGGCTGGATTACCAGCGGGGGCGGTGCCCTTGCGATCAAGCAATAAACGCTTTTCTTCCCTAATAACGGCACCCATAGAATGCTGATACCACGCCACATATGCATTCAAGATTTGCGGAACGCAACTCGGCTCACTGATAAAGAAATTGGAGCCGGTGTTCAACCACATAAAATGGTGCAATGCGTTGCGAATACCTTCTTCTGTGGCAACTGGCTCAGCTAGGAAGACCTCGAGTGGGACGCCCTGATTATAGCTTGATTGCTGGGCGAAACGGTGCTGGTTGTACCTTATGAACAACGCCGAATCATTCTGCCTAAACACAAGAAATCCGGGCCTGATTGAATATAGATGAAGAATCTCCCGAGTTTTCAAGGTAGAGGCCCCATCTTTAAAAGTATCCCGCAATGGCTACACCGTTTTTGCAGATTCTTTGTCGATGGTTAAAACCTTATCTACAAAGGTCATACCATCTCCAACCGTACGCGGACGAAGGAGCAAACCACTAGCCTCCCGCTGTGACGGATTTAAAACGGACGTGTCAACTAGGCGCATAATCCGAGGGAAGTTGTAATTGTCGTAGAAACGATGTCGTTTATGGGCACCAAAAGTTCCAAGTACGTGCAGCTCGATCCATGACGTAAAATAATGCAGCGAGAAAGTGACGGGCTGTACCTCCGGCTGAGTGGTGTCTGCCGCTAAGCTGAGACCATGGTACAGGTGTGCCAACCCAGCAATCCCGATAGCCACTTGCATTCCCGCAACCATACGATGGGCTGGGTAAAAGACTGATGGCCTCATATAACGAGGGTGCATTAGAAGTACGAACCAATTTAGCCATAAGCCAATGAACCCCAGCACGAACGTCTCCGCGAAGGGAACGACAGGAGCAGCCGGAATAAAGAAACTTTGTAAATCCTCCTCCGCCGTCGGTTGGTTATCCAAACCAAAACCAAATGGATCGTCAAGCTTGGCGAACAGCACAGCTTGCTTCGATAAGGCTTCCAGATGAAGAAAGCGAGCGATGAAGTCTGCGTAGCTGACTCCATGCCCTCCGGACTCCAGAAATAGACTTTCGTAGATATTCAACACCTTAATCAAGCTCGGGAATTGGTGTTGAATGGCGTTCTCTGGGGTAAGACCCATTACCATTGATTTGGTGGCAAAGATGTACTCGTCCGGAGGAAGCAGCTCCTCGTAGTATTCTCCCCTAACGGGTAAGCCAGAGATCTCTGCAAACTCCTCTAAAGATATTGAGACTTCTCGATCTGACAGAAGGAAGGTGTGGGTCGGAATATTCCATTGCTCCAGAAAAGCCTTGACCCACCATGCAGGAGGCATGGAATATTGGAAGAGAGACGCATAAACGGTGGGGTACAACCCAAGCCTCAGCAGCAACGATCTCTTGGCCGACAAAATGTAGCGGGCCCACTGCAAATACCCAGCCGGATGGTGAGGAGTTAGGCCTATCATTTACGGCTGTCCCCAAGGGCGCGACTCGTCCTGGCATATACGCCGCCCTAGAGTATCCAAAGCCGTCGGCGGCTGTACGGGTATCGCGGCTATAGAGGGTTGAAGGCAACCCTCTGAGATCCAGTTGACCTCCTCCACGGCATAATTCACCGGAGGTGCGTCAGCATAAGGGATCGCCGAAATGGGCTCCGAAGGTGCTGCGTAAGAAAAGCTCCGCCGACCATTGATAATTTGATTGTACCATATGCCCCATAAATGAAAATTCTTTTAATCCAGGCCATGATCTTTGATCAGTGCAAAGACTTC